>CM038670.1:609701593-610928434 GCA_021605145.1 Aegilops bicornis | reverse complement strand
TTTTACTAGTCGAAATCGACCAACCAAGCGCCTTCGCCTGAGACCATCTGCTTTAATTTACAAGCGTTAGTTTTACAAGCGGTTTTGGTTGGAAAACGCATTTATCCAATCACGGCCTAATATCATGAGTTGGTCGGAAGATCATATGGTTTCACGCCTAACCTACCCGAATTGTCATATAGGCTATGAATGAAACATCGATGATGAACTTCAAGCACGGAAACAATGTAAGAGGATGATCTTCTTAACAAGCAAATCACTGGCATTAGATCGACATGCAAAACAATACGAAGCATTATTCTCAGGAGGCACGGTGAACAGCTCGTGATGCCGCATGCCAGAACATTCCAAGCTCAAGTTTGCAATCAAACACAAGGTCTGGCATTACATAGACAATATTCAGAACAAACACTTAACACAGGAATATCTCAGCAGAGTAACTATTTACTTCTAAATTGAACACAGGAATAGGAAAAAACACTCGACGCTGCTCACAGCAAGGGCATCCCACTAAAAAATATCAAATGCATGTCTTCTGGCTAACATCAATGAGCAAATTTTGACAAGGTTTTCCAATTCCAATATATTAAACTAATGTCTTCTTCCTAACATCCATGATTAAACTTTGACAAGCTTTTCCCATTCAAAATATGTAATGCCTATGATCGCGGAGTCCTGTCGCTTCTTGCTAACATCAATGATTAAACTTTCACAAGCTTTTCCCATTCAAAATATGTAATGCCTATGATCGTGGAGTCCTGTCGCTTCTTGTACTTGTTTGGGCCTTTTTGCCCAGGGCACTCCACGTGTTGTTAATGGTCTCTGCAGACTAGTCATGTCACCGGTGTCTAATATTTATGGCACCGGCTGAAGCAATGGAGGGATTCGGTGCCAAACTAAGAAAAGGTGAAATTGGCACCTCTTTTGGCCTACATAGTGGAAGGCCTAATACTCAGAAAGCTTCTCGGTCATTCCTTCTGCATCAGAAGCGCAAACAATGATTGCTTCTTTCTACAAAGTGGAACGACCAAGCTGGACCCAAAGAATGCAGCAGTTTGCCTTGGACACATTGGCTCCTTTTGCGCAGTTGAACTAAAATCAAAGTCGGAATAAAACCGAGCTTTAATTATGATATCCCTGTAAGCAACAAAAGGTATAAGGGAAACAATTACTAAGAAATAACGGTTGATGACTTGTACTCCCAGAAGAAAAACATCTACTGATCTACCTTATCTTAATGGGAAACAAAGCAGGAGAGTGGCAATTCTCAATCAGTGTGATTCATTCATATTAACTGAGACATTATGTTAACAATGGCTTGTTTCAACATGTATAAAGAACGAAAAAGCAGAAAAGTATCATTCCTAAAACAATGCGACTGATTCATTTTAACAGACATTATCTTAACAATACCTTGGTTAAACATGTAGAAAGAACTACAAAGCAGGATAGTACCATTCCTAACAAGTGTTGCAGTTTTGAACTAATATTCAGTAGTTAATTAATTCTGAGAGTGGCATTGCTTAATTTTACCAAATGACATTAGATTAACGAAAAGCATAAACAGTTCCAGGGGAGAGTGGGCGCAACAACAGTATGCGCTTCCATCTACTTATAAAGGGGGTGATGCAGAGTTTGTTGTAACAAATAAACAAGCATCATGTCTGGGTTGGTCCCATTTTTGTTCACTACTTAATGGGAAAAGACAGCAATACAATAGCTTCAATTCAACATTTATTGAAAACAGTACCAATACAAGTAGCATAACATCTCAAAGCACACTGCACAATCATGTGGATGAAGGCCTGTACTGACCTTTCATGAGACCACCAGGATAAAATACGAATCTGCCAACACGAATGGGAAATCCAATCTCGTTTTCTGCAGTTGCATTGAAATCAAGAAAAGTGTTTCGCGTAGCAAAGCAAAATGTTGCAATAGCAACAAGTTGAATAGATATCCCTGTTTAAACAGAGGCAAAAAAGGAATCACCATCTTGGCTAATAAAGGAGGATGAAACATGCGCCACAAAATGGTAATCCCGCCAATCCCTAACAAGTGTTGCAGTTTTGAAATAAGATTCAGTAGTTAATTCTGAGAGTGGCATCAATTACTGGCTTATAAAGGGGGTGATGCTGAATTTGTTGTAACAAAGCAACAAGCATCATGTCCGGGTTGGTCCCATTTTTGTTCACTACTTAATGGGAAAAGACAGCAATACAATAACTTCAATTCAACATTTATTTAAAACAGTACCAAAACAAGTAGCACAACATCTCAAAGCACACTGCACATCATGTGTATGAGACCAAGATTTGAAACAACTCGCCATTTAAGAGTGGAAACAAATCTCGATCTCCTTTTGTGCAGTTCCACAAAATTAAGCAAAGTCACCGTGTGACATTCAAGTTGAACTGCACAAAACACTCTTAAAACATAAGTGTTTCGAGTAGCGAAGAAAAATGTCGCAATAGCAACAAGTTGAATCGATACCCCTGTTTTAACAGAGGCACAAAAGGAAACAATTACTTGCCGATAAAGGAGGATGAAACAAACGGTGACAGAAACAAGCATCTAACTTATCTTGGATGGAAAACAAAGTAGGATAGTAGCATTTCTAAACCGGTTGCATTGATTCATATTAACAGAGACATTCTCTTGAAACAACATTCGTTAAAAAATGTAATTTACTTTTAACAGTGGCATTGCTTCAATTTTCCGGCATTCTTAGATTAACAACAACAAAATAGATGTATGGGACATGCCAGCACCATGTGCGTCCACACGTATAAATGGGTGATGCAGAGTATGTAGCCAAGCAACATATATGCGTTGGTCCCATATTTGTTCTCTTTGAACCTTTTTCGTAAGTGAGGGCAGCAAATCTAGTCCTGCACAAACTACCCTAACCCCCAGTTTCATTCCCTTTTCAACAAAGAGATCGGTTCCTTACAGATGTGTGTACTGGGTTACCCCTTTTTCCCTTTTCGACCTACAAAGCGGCTGGATAGCCAGTCTATACTACTTTCCGCCACTACTTTCCTCATATAACCAGGTCCTAGATTCTTGCTCCAGCCCACCGCACCCTTCTTTCCTCTTTGAAACCAAGACCTAGATTCGACTACAGATCGAAAAAGATCCACATGCAGCTAGAGCAACGACGGTTTCAAAGAAACTTATACCTTAGGGTCGTCGGGATGTGGCAAGGCATGCGGCTGGAGGCCGGATCTTCCCACACTACGTACGGCAGCGAGGAAGAAGGGGTCGGTGGCCCTCCCAAGACAAAGCGCTGGGTGAAAGAGAACAAGAGCCGGCAGTGGATTGCCTCCTCGCCGAAGGCGATAGAGTGAATGCTGCACCTCCTCCCCTTCCCAAAGGCGACGGGATACGGACGCCTCCTTCACCACCGTGAGGGGGAGAGAGAGACAAGAGGCCAACGCAGTCTTGTTTAGATCTCGTGAAGAGAGGTGAGAGACTGTGAATATAGCAAACCCTAGCAAATGAACGTTGAGCCTCCAGCGTGTAACATACATGTAGTGCGGCGTGGTGGAGAGTGCAAACCCTAGCGAACAAGCTGAGGCTCTCGCTATATATATACTATTGTAGTACGGACTGAGCTCCGGTGCCTTCATCAAGACTCGCTTTTGGCTGTATGACAGTGAGCTACCACATTTTGGGCCCACCTGTCATAAACCCAAAGGCAGGTGCACTAAGTCAAGCCGCCCATATAGTACTCTCGTATATCGACTAATATATACTAGTGGAGTGGTTTTCTTATTCTCTCCATAACAATCCTTTTAAATTGTGTAAGTACTGAAACGAAACTCTTTATTTAATGTACGGTGAAGAAAACTAGTACTACTTCCGATGAACTAACGATCCACGCCCACGCGTCCTGGTCACACTTCCTGTCCTTCACGTGTGGTACACTACCCTCCCTTAAGTGAACAACCACAAATGCGCCAAATTATCGGAAACGTGTGAGAGTGTGTACAAATAAAGAATTTTAATTTCAATTATCGGAAAGGTTTGAGAGTATTACAAAGTTTGACTTCAGTCAAATCTAATATGCAGAGTAAATAAAAATGGAGGGCTACTACGTCCATCCGGGTTTTTAGTCCACACCATTTTGTAAATCAAAGTTAATAGCTGGACAAATAAAATTACAGGGGAGCTGGAGACAAAGTTGTGAGAAGGCTTAGAAATCAATACAAAACTTATGCTCTTAGTACCAACGTCGATCCTTCTTCGAGGAAACATTTGGTTCATAGCCAATTGTGTGATAAAATTGCACCAACATGAAAGACGACTGCGTCTCCAACGCAACCAAGGTGAACTGACGAAGGATATCATCTTTGTGCATAACAAGCAAAGAGCACTGATGGAAGACAGCTTGTTTTTTATTGAAAATCGATCAGCTTCACCAGCCGAAGCAACCATGAGCATCGATAGGTCATCGTGGTGATGCATCATCCATTTGGCATCAAGTTTGGGTGAGGCACCTATGAAGTTCGACAAATCCTTCATCGTGGTCTGCTTTCTTCTCAAGAATCAAGCTCGAGGAAGGAAGAACGACGTGGCAGAGGACAAAGGAGGCGGAACAACAATGGCCATCCAATTTTGTGCAGTTCCACTAAAATTGAGGAAGACATGCCTGGGTATGGAGACACGTATCGCTGTTTCCAAAAATATAAAAAAGGGTTAGCAACGATATCTCAATTGTCAATAAGAATTAATGAAAAGTACACCAACAAACAGAAGCATCATAATTATATCTTGATGGGAACTAAACCAGGATACCCAAGAAAAAAGCATTTCTTCATTTAACCAGTGATAGTACTACCACCATATGGACAATGACCGCACAACCACCATGTACTTTTTGTCGAAACAACATGTATACCTGCACCGAGGCATAAATCAGGACAACTTTTCGAGTGGCCTTTCCTCTATAATAGTACTAGTAGGTGATGTTGGACCAGCCGACGAACCCTAGCTACTACTATGCATGGGGAGCTGGGGAGTAGTCGCACCTGGGGAGCTGGACCAGTACCAGAAGTTATACCTCAGGTGGGCGAGATGCCGTTTAGGCACGCGGGATCTGCGCACACGACGGCAGCGAACAAGGGTGCGGAGGATCTTCGTCCGCGCCAGCGCCGGCTCCAAGCGGACGGTGCGCATCGGCTCCCTCCGTCGCCGACGGCGACAACATCAACACTGCACCTCCTCACCTCCCGCGGCGGACGGGTTTCGGCCGGATCTGTGACCATCGGTGAGGAGACAGATAGAGTGGATACTGTCATCTTGTTTTGATATGGAGAGGGTGAGAGAGCGAGACGTGAGAAACTCTATCAAACAAGAGGACATAATGGAGTAAAAAAGTGTCTCCATAGCAGTGGTTTTAAATAGAATACGCGCGTTCCCGGAAAAATAAACGAAAACTGGCTAACAATTTTTTAAGGGTCTGTCTAGGACACATCTAGATGTGACATAGTTATGTCACATATAAGTTGATGTCCACTCTGTTTGTGGTCTATTTTTTTTGTCCTAGTTTTTTTGTTTCTTGTTGGTACATTATATACTTGTGGGAGCTTAGATGTGATATACTTAAATAACATCTAGATGTGAATTAGACAAACTGATTTTCTAACGTACCTAGAAAGATAACTCGATCAAAAACACGCCCCCGCTTCCAAGTCGCGAGAGTCGTCGCGCACACACACATAGACATAGACATGCATATCTGTGTTTACGTAAAATTCCATTTCCATCTCCATCTCCAATCATATTAGTCCAACTGGCACATTATTTACGTTGTTAATTATATACGCAGCAATATTAACGTACTACAACATCTCTTGTTTGCGCACGTCCAGACCGCTGCCACGGCCGGTCCTGACCAACCCGAACCCTCTTCATCACCCGTGCGTGCTTCCCGCCCGAAACGGTCAGTGCTGCATTCATGCCCGGCCAGAGCAGACGCGACCTCTCACTGGCGCTGGCATTGAAGCGGGCGCTATTGCCGAGAGAGTGTCGCCCGGCGCCACTTTCCGGTGCACGCGTTGCTCCGCTGTTCAAAGGTTGCAATAGCCGGCTACAACATGCATGTAAAAAGTTCTTGGGAGTCCGTACAGCTAGCTGTCCTCCCCAACTCGTCAATCTCTTCCAAAGAGTGCTAGTACTCCATGGCGCGATCCATCGACAAGCAGCGGAAAGTTATTGTATACTCGGTTTGCGGTGAGTGGCATGCCGAGCGACCGTGTGGGGTCGAGCCGTGGAGGAGGGTGAGACACGAACACGACAGACGTGATTTAAACGTTGGTTTTGCTCGATGGCGTGATCCAACGAAACGAACGTTGGTTTCTCTCTGTTTCCATTTTTTCTCCGGAAAAACTGAAACTTTCCACTCCATTTTCATTCCTATTCCAAGGTTGCCCCGTTACAACATTCCATCAAATACAAAGGAAAACTAACACGCATGCTGATGCATCTCAATGATTCATAGTTCATAGCCAATATTTACTTCACAACTAAAGAAAAAAGTTGTGAGAGCATGTAGGAAAGAAAAACTACTAATGAGGTCACTAAGACTTAAACCCTAAACCCTAAACATGATTTAATTCCCTGGCCAGGTAGAACCTGTCGAAGGAAAGACGGCTGGCACCCTCGGATCATACGATGCTTTTGTGCAGTTCCACTAAAATCGGCCTGAGCATCCCTGATGGCAAAGATATTGAAGAAGTGTGATTAGAATAATAATCGGCACTAGTTCATGAGACATAAAATCATCACAAGTAGAAGCGGTAGAAGTAGAGAAAGATCGACATGGAGATGGAGCTACGGCAGTGGAGCAAGCCGGCTCCAAAAGGAAGATGGACTACCTGGGACGTCGGGCTGTAGCTAGAAGGGCGGTTGGGACGCGGCATCGGCCCATACCGCGGTGACCCCCGATTGGGACGCACCGACTATGGGTTTTCTCCCTCGCTGATGTTGACCGCGTCTACGCAGAACATTGTTCCCTTCCCCACCAAGGGATCAGGCCCGTCGTTCTATGCTTGTGAAGAGAGCAACCTTAGCAAGCAGGCGTAGCTTAGGCACCTGCTAGTGTATATATAGTGGTTTTCTTTTTCTCTCCATATCAACCATTTTATATTGCGTACGTGTCATTCAAGAGTGAAACGATGGTTGCTTCTTCTAACTAACTTACTGTGTGATTTGACTGCTCCTTAGTGGCCCCTACACGTACTCCCCCTACGTGTATGCAACAGTCACACGTACACATGGATGCAAAAACGCGCGTGACGCCCTAATGCATGCATGTCCGAGCACACGACGGAATGCACACGGTCACGCTTAAGTGCTCAACCTACACGTGCATGCACACACATACTTAGTCGTGGTGAGCTAGTGACCGTATAAACACCGGAAAATATATATATTGAGCGCAATGAGCGTATTATGAAGTCCATCGACCGTATTTTTACAAATATACAAAGGACGGACGATGTATTTATCTCGCTTTGAAATTAAGCCATATTAACCGGAGAGGAGGCAGTATGGACTAGCATTACTTTGTTGTGTCCCGTCAACTTGCCGAACGAGGAGAAGGTTGCAGGACGGAGAAGCTTGCTGCGGTGGCTCACAGGACAAGGAGAAACTTTTGACTAATGCAAGCTCTCCCTCGCTCAAAGCGGTGGACGTGCAATGCTTAATTCGGTGTCGATTGCGAAGCATACACTATACTACTAGTGCTAGTACTATTGTTCGACTTCCTAATAGGCGAACAGCCAAGCGCAAAGTTTACTAGTACTAGTACTACTACTATAGTCTATAAAGGTACGTACTATACTAAGTACTAGGAACCGGATGGAGGAGCGTATGCACTCTTATTATAATTTTAAAATGTGATAAAGCAATCTTCAACACATTTGGTTCTCTTCGAGGGTTCTTGCATGTGATAATGAAGTTGATTGCATGGAACACTCGCCACAATTCTCGCTTAATTCTGGCTCATATCCTGTTACAAATAGTAGCGCTCGGTAATATTTCCTCTTTTTGTTATTCAGCATGTAAACAGGTCAGCAAACCTTGCGGGCGCATCTTCGTGGCGAACCGTGCTTGTTGCACTTTGAATGTGGCCGAGAGCTGGCTTGATGGAACACCTCGCTTCCTACTTCTTTTTTATGCGGGTACCTCGCTTCCTAGTGACCAGTGTCTTGGCTGATCGTCTTAAGAATGCTTATATATGAATAAAGCTCTCTCATTTACCCACAAAAAATATTAAGCCATATTAGCCGGAAAGGAGGGAGTATGGACTAGAACTACATTTGGTGTGTCCCGTCAACTCACAGGACGCGGAGAAGCTTGCAGGACAAGGTGAAGCTCACTTACGCCTTTTGACTAATGCAACCTACCCTCGGTGGACATGCATCACTCCATTCGGTGTCAGATTGTCAGAGGCATACACTGTAGTACCCAACATGCGGAGTACCTTGTTCGACTTCACGAAGAGGCGAAGAGCCAAGCGCAGTAGTACGAGTACTACTACTACTAGAACCGCATGTTGGAGCGTCTGTACTCTTATTTTTTATCTCTGATAAAGTACACGTTTATTCCAGAGAAGGGCGGAAAACGGCAGCCCAACATGTAATGATGATATCGATCAACCAACCATGCTTGAATATATCTTGGCCTCCGTGCGAGCCCGTCTGTGTGTTCTCGCCTCGTCTCTCTCAAGGAACGGCGGGTTGGCTCTTTGCCGTCAATTGAGATCGGTTTGCTCACACTCCTGTCCCCACATGTCGCTGATATGCCAAGAGGAGGTGTGTTGACCGATCGCCATACGCTGCATTTGGTTTTGCACCTTCATACCACTCCTCCCTCCGTCCACAGTTCTGTATGCGCTTCATTATGATGCATTTCTCTCAATGCATTTCCAGCACCAGAGAGACTTTAGACGCGTTTGGTTTAATGCTCAATTAATTAGGGCGTGGTAACCGCAATCAAGTCCACAATTTTCTCTCCATGTCTTGTACTACTACGGAGTGGAGTAAGTGCATGCATGTGTGTACCGGGTGGAAGCCTGCATGCATGTGTGTACGCCGTGCTATAACTACCAATGCTATTTTTCAGCCGGTCGCTAGTCGCCTTTGGTCCCACAGATTTTTTTATTTTTTCTTCAAATATTGTATAAACAAAGGACAAATGGAGTAGTATGAGCGGATTCAAAGAAGAGCATATTGATGGTTGCTTCTTCAGAGCAACTTACAGTGGGAAGGGTGGGGCTTATGATTTGACTGCTCATTACTAACTATTAATGCGGCGCAACGACCGGGCTGAGTCTCCCATGCGGTTGTGCACTACCCCCTCGGTTCTTAAATATACTCCGGAGTATATTTGTATTTCTAGAGATTTCAACGAGTGACTACTCAAATATTCGTCTTTTTAGAGATTTCAAATGGACTGGCACATACGGATGTATATATACATATTTTAGAGTGTAGATTCACTCATTTTGCTCTGTATGTAGTCACTTGTTGAAATCTCTACAAAGACGAATAGAATATTTAGGAACGGAGGTAGTACACATATGAAGCAAAATGAGTGAATCTACACTCTAAAATATGCCCGTTTGAAATTTGTAAAAAGACAAATATTTAGGAACGAAGGATATAATTTTGTGCATGGCACATGGACCCGGATGATGAAGAGGCTTCTGACAATGCTATCAAGCTTCCATCATTTGTTTACATAATTGAGGTACTATACAAATAATTTTCCAGCGACATGAAATTGTACAATGGTGTGAGCTTTCTGCTTTTGTTTCGCGTGTCTTGCCATCGATGCTCTTTCGTAAACAATAAAAAACTAACTTCCTTGCTAATGCATGTCAAATATTAGCAAATGAGAGCTAATAATTACATCACAACTGAAGACAGATTTGTGAGAAGGTGTTAAATTAAATTTGATCCATGCTTTCATTGGCAGCAACGTCCCCCCAGCTCTGTCTAAATCAACAAGGCATGTTGGGAAAAAAGTAGCTGTCTGGAGCATGCAACATTCCGATCATTTTGTGCAGTTCCACTAAAATAGAGCTAAGCGTCCCTGTTCCAAAGATATTAAGTGTGATTACGATAATAGAGGACTGCTGATGAAACAATAAAAACACAAATAGAAGCCGGTCACCTTTGCAGTCTCTCTTAAGACTAGCTAGTTGGAGATGATTAGGCTCGGAGTTGGATGAGGAGGATAGAGCAAAACCAATCTCCCTTTGTGCAACAAGCCTTGAAATGTAGAGACGTTGCCCGTTTGACATTTTAGTACAACTGCACAAAACACTCTTAAGAAAAAAGTGATTTGTGTAGTTCACCAAAAGGTTGCAATAGCAACGAGGTGAAATGGATAGTCCTGTTTGCAAAAAAGAGGTAGAAAGGAAACAATTACTGGCCAATAATAGTTGATGACACATGCGACGACAAAAAAGAAGCATATTCCTTGCCCTAAGGGAAGATAACAACACGGTTGTGTTTTTCTAAAATGGTGTGAGGACGAGAATGCAATATGGAAAGTAGGCTGGACGAGCTACGTTTTGGGAAAAGAACTATGGAAGATCCACATGCAGCGACGTGGGAAGACAGGCAGTGGAGCAAGGCCGGAGGGGATACCTGGAGTTCGTCGGGATGTAACTAGGTGAGCGGCGGCGGGCAGAATCTACGAGCAGGTGGCGTAGGCCCTACCGCGCCGGAGCTTGGTCAGAGAGAACGGCGTGTACTGCAGATCGGGACGTGCTGCCTCGGCGGCGTCGAACAGATAAACAATGCACTTCCTCCCTTTCCCCCGGCGGGCGGGATGTGGCCGGATCAGTGACCAACGGTGAGAGAGAGAGAGGCCACCACACTCCCTTTCCCCCGGCGGACGGGATGCGGCCGTATCAGTGACCAACGGTGAGAGAGAGAGAGAGAGGCCACCGCAGCCTTGTGTGAGATACTCTGAAGAGCGACAAACCAGGAACGCAAGGCTCCATTGTATATAGTGAGCGGACTACCTTTTTCTCCATAAAATCGTTTAATATTCTGCGTACGTGCCATTGAGAGCTATAACTTTATTTAAAAATAACGCGGCAACGCGTTAGTCGAACTTTGTTTCATGCAGGCATGGTACACGACCTCCCTAGGTAAACTACCGCTACAGGCGTTCAAATTAGCACGTGGGCTGCCATTTCATAAAGAAATGAGCTCCACCGCACTGCCGGGTGTGGCTAGGCAGGAAGTGTGAGTACGTGCACAGTGCACCTATTCTCTTCTTGTATACGTACACCACCTACGTGGGGTTGTGTGAGAGAGATACAAACCTAGAGAGATATAGTGTGTGGGTTCTTGAGAGTTTTTTTGGGGGGGTCAATCAAAAAATGTAACATATGCAATGTGTGTGAAATAGAGTCCTGGATATAACATATATATATAGAGGGGGTGATCCACGAGAAGAGAGTGGAGGTATCATCGGCTTGAGGTGTCCAGAGACTCGAAAAGAGGGATGATGTGTGGGTGTGTGTGCGCTGCGATCGATAAAGAGTGCCATCGAATTTGTGTGTGCCCACGCCAAAGATATAGAGTGGCTGGCCCTCTTTGGAGCGTGAGAGGGGACATGTGCAGTTTGTCTTTGTGGCATGGATACCTACCTGCAGCGCTTGACTATTAGTGTGTGGTGGGGGAAGAGGGAGGCCCAATTAACTATAGAGGTACAATGGCTGGTATATTTGTGGAGGAGGAGAGAAGCCTACCTCATGTATTAAGGAGATCAATCTACCTCATGTATTAAGGGAGATCGATCGGCATCCATGCATATGTGTAGGAGAGGAATAAGGTTGGGAGAGAGATAAAGCTAGAGTGTTGGAGGGGGTGGTAGTGGAGTTGCTTCTAACAAATGGTGGGATAGGCTTGCTAGACAAACGGAGGGCACGCATAATATAAATAAGAGAGGAGATGGCTGCTTGTTGTCTGTGCACGCGATGCGTGTGAGAGACGGGTCGAGGCATGCACGAATGATGAGGGGGGACAATGTGGCTGTGGTAAGCAGACATAACTACATAGGAAGATCAATCGCCCTTTGTTAGAGAAAGGAGAGACATAACTTGTGAGGTACGTCGATCGATGGGGGGGGGGGTAGTTAAAGTCGATATAGGTATATGTTGGGAGATCGATCGGTATACATGCATGTGTGTGTTAGAAGCAAATGAGGCACGAGGAGAAGGATAGAGAGAGAGGGATGCATGTAGGAGGTGGTACGAGAGGCATACTATATCGAGTGGGAGGAGGAGTAGTACGAGAACGATGAAAAGAGTGGTGGGAGTGAGGCATGGACGGTGACAAGAGAAGAGGGGAAGCTTGTGTTTGTGCTAGGCACACCTGGCTAGAGAGGCATATCGATCGATGTGTGCCGTAAAGAAGGAGCTGGGGGGCCTACATGCACCGTCGGTGAATGACCTAAAGTGAAAAGAAGAATTTGCGCGATGGAGCTAGAGAATGCTAAGGGAGGGTGAGAGGGATGCGGGCGTATGCATGCACAAGAGAAAGTTAGCGCTAGCTACAAAGATTAGAGGGTTGTGTGGGTGTAAAAGACGAATAGAGATCATATATACTTCATCATAAAAAGCGAATACAGATATTTGAAGAATTTATCATAGTGTTTTAAACCGACGCTTGTGTGAATATATATAACAGTGATACACATGGTGTTATTATGAACATGTTATACTACATTTAATATATTTTATCTCTACTCTTATAAAAAATGGAGTTGTTGATGATGGTGTGCCTGCCATCCTGCATTATAGGCCGTCCGATTTATATCTGGCGGATAGCAAGGAAATTATGATGGTTGAAGTTGGCAACAATCATGATTGTAGATTCTTATTGAAATAGATAAACGAATTCAAATTTAGTTCGAATTGCAGCGGTAGTATAGACATTTGGAATGCACTAAAATGTTGGTATGAGTAGGTTACATGCATTATACAAAGAAGTTTAAAAATTTAATCGGACATAACATGGATTCATACTCCCTCCTTCCATCTATACAGATGTAATGACATTTTTAAGACTGCCTTTGACTATTGACAAGATTAATAGTACATGACATGCACAATGTGAAAATTATATCATTGAAAGAACCTTTCACAGACGAAGTTAACGGTGTGCTTTGTGTAAGTTGCATGTCATATATCATTGCTCTAATATTTGGTCAAAGTTAGCATAAAAATGCATTAGGCCCTATATAGATGGAAGGAGGGGTAGCTTTGAATAGCATTTGTATAGTAAAACGGGGCAAGACTCTCTCTTTGTGTGGTGTGAATAATTTTATTTTTTCGTTTTCTTTTTGGTTGAGGGAAGTGCGAATTGATTTGGTACGTACAAGTACAATATTACTACAAGTTAGGCTTGTCCCTAAAATTCAACCCATGTCTTGTTATATCCCGAAAATTCAGATATCGTGCTCCCAAAACTGGCGCCTTCACAACCCGCGCCTTGCTATCCCAAAATTACAACGCGCGCGAAAACTTCCTCCAGCTGCCAAATCCCGACACGCGAAATCCCCATTCTAACCCTGAGCCAAAAGGGCCACTAGTTCAAATCGTTGGGGGTACTTTTGTAACACACCCTACATTTTGGACAAGCGCGTCCCTAAGTCATGCTTCACCCCCTCCCATCAGCCCCTTTTGGCCATTCAAAATCCCAGGCCGCCATAACCTCTTCGCTCCAGCCACGAAACCCCACCCTCCTCCGTCCGCCACGTCACCGCTGCCCAGCCGGAGCCTCTTCTCCGACGACGTCGTCCACGGCAACAGCTCGACGTCCCTCGTCCACCTCCCCGGATGAGGATCGTCATCCATCTCGCCGTCCCGCCAGTTCAGCCGCCCCGTCCTCCACCTCCAAGGAGCTGGTCTGACGATCGCCTCGTCTATCGTGGCTGCTCCATCCCCACAGCGCCGCCTTAACCTACTCCATCGGAACCGCAGCATCCTCACCGACTCCTCGGACGAAGCCGAGGCCTACTCGGCGCCACCAAAGAGGTTTTAGACTCATCCCATCGCACCTTATCCTTAACTCGACCTCTCGGCGCCAACGGAGCTCCATCCGCACCCCCATGGAGCGGCTACCTTGAAGCCGGCACCGCGGGCGACATCTCCACAGTGGCTCTCCCCCAGTGCGAGGCCCCTTCGGCGGCGGCGTCCATACCAGCCGGATCTGCTGCTGCTGCTCGGCTCTCGCTCGATCGCTTCGCTTCGCCCAGTTGATCTTGCTCTCCCCCTCGCTCATCTTCTGCTCTGCTCGATTAAGCCACACTTGATCGTTGAATCGACTTTTGGGTCAGTCAATTTTCAGGGGTTGGGGGGGGGGGGGGCTCGCCAGATTTAAGGAAGAACCACCCGCAGCGGGAACGGGGGCTCGCCGGAGAGGTACCCCACTATCTATCTTCGGGTTCAGGGCGGGGGGGGGGGGGCTAGAGGGCTGGCCGGCAAGCGGCGAAGAGTTGTTTCGGGCGGCGAGGCGGCGCGCCGGCGGTTTGGCCGGTGGTGGCTGGCGGCTCGTGGGGTGCAGGTTGAAGATGAACTGCAGGCCCTCCTAAACTACATGTCAAGTGCCTCTCTGCTACCATTATGTTCAGTTTCGACAGTGGCATTCAGATTCCACAGTAAATTTCAGTTTCGACGGTTAATTTCAGAGTCAACAGTTTTTACCTCATCTGTTGTAGACAGGTGGTTTTTGGTGATGTTAATTTTACATCCATTTTACATCATCTATTGGAGATGCTATTAGAATCCCACTTGAGATTGACGATGTCTGTCTTGTGCTGCTTCAGCCTTGACGTCTTCTGACTCACGGAGCTGCTCCAACGATGTAACCATCCATCACAATAGAGCAGTGCCCTGGACGCCGTCTACAGATTCCTCAGATCTTCCTCCACACCTCCGACAGCCACCTCTGCCTCAACTTCTTCAGCGACCAACCCAATGATGCTGAGGTCGACATGGCTACGGCAAAGAGGTTGTACACTTGTTGCATCACTTATTACTATACATTCACGTCGATCCATTAGGGATATTTTGGTTCAACGGAAAACGCCGATCCACTTGGTTGTTACCATCACTCTAAATTTCTGCATGCTCTCCTTACATAATCTCACCATATTTTTTCGTATGCATGTCGGATATTGTACAGATCATCTGAACATGTAGAGAAAAAGAGAAGAGTTTTGCGCGGCAATACAATGTCATGCAGACATCGCTCCGTGGTCGGTTCAATGGAAAACCCTCCCCATCCCTCTCCAGATTGTAATCCAGAGGAAGATATCTGTTCTGAGGCGGATTCAGACGCCGCTGACCACTCCTATTTACCCCCAAAGTGTTTGCTCTACCTTGGCATGATGATGTTAGTCATATCATGCATATGTTGCCTTGCAGTGCCTACTTTTGACATCATATATGTCATCTGCTTAGTTTAGACATGTTATGTAATGCCACCTGTTTAGTTTCTATATCATATATGGGAATTATGCAGTCTCATGTCTTCTAGCCAGCCATAATATATGTGAAATGTGCAATGCCATCCTGTTTAACTAGGCATCATATATTTGAATGATATCTTGCCCATCCTTTTCTTCCTTACATTTCCATTTGTCGACAATGTTTGTACATTAAACTACTCTTCCTGTGAATCAGCCATTTGGGTGGGAGATGGAAAATCTGGAGTGAAAACAAGGCCTTTAGAGCAGACAGTGCTACTGTCAAGCAGATCTCTTGTTGGGTCCCGATAGCTCCCGAGAGATGGATTCGTAAATGATGACCAGTCCTATTCCCCCACCGAGTTGTATGCTCTAACTTGGCATGGTTATATCGCTCATATCATGCATATGGTGTCTTGCATTGCATAGTTTAGACATCATATACACAATATTCAACACCATGTTCTTAGTTCAGACATCATATCGAATGCCCTCTGTTTAGCATTTAGATCACATATGTGAATTAAATGATGCGATACTGATTACTTAGATAACATGTAGGTGAATTATGTCATGCGATCATGTTTAGTTATTCATCATATCTTTGAATTATGTTATTCTATGCTATCCAGTTTAGATAGACATCATATATGTGAAATTATGTCATGCTATCCATTTTAGTTAAACAATATACATGTCAACTATTTCATGCCCTCTTTTTTCCACACTATCTATTGCATCATCTCTCATACAATGTACATACATTCAACAATGTTTCTGTTTATCAGCCATTTGAATTGGAGCGGTGATGCCAAGATTCAGCGGAATAAAAACACGGTCTTCAAATAAAACAGTGCTACCACTTGGTGGAGGTAGCACCCCGGTTGTACATGCACAAGAACCAGCCCTACCACACATAACCCAAACTCTCGCAGATTGTACCCCTACTGCGATGGACAGAGAACCAGCTTCAACCAATCTAACCCCAACCCCAGCCGATAGTAACCCAGTTCCTGTTGACACAACACCATCTCCACCACAGAGCTCCCAAACAAGAGCAGTTACTAAGGCAGCTCCAGTGCCCAAAGGGCCAGTACTATCACGGCGAACCCCAACTCCACCAGTTAGTACGCCTATTTCTATGGAGAAAGCACAACCAGCCAGTCGTAGTTTAGCATCTATCGCATTTGATGTTGTTAAATCGTATGTGCATATCTTTCCATCTTGGAAATATTATACTGAAGATGAAGGAAAATGCCGATTCTTGGTGTTTGTCCAGGAGTTATGTGTAAGTAATGTTATTCATGGCAATTACTTTGTTTCATCCCATACATCCTACCTCCATGATGGTTATAATACAGCAAATTTTCCCATTTTTCTCTATAGAGAAGGACCGATTTGGAAACTCAGGATGAGGTAGCATGTGCTAATACCTCTGCTATCTTCAAGAATGCTTGGTGGCAGTATCGGAATTACCTAAAGAAAATGTACTTCACCGGCAAAGAAACTCGTCAAATTCCTTTACGTTCTCCTGAGACACATTTACTGGACGATGACTAGGAATGCCTTGTTCTGTACTAGTCCCGAACCAAGAATGTGGTAAGGTCTATGAGCTCATTTTCTATTTTGAAGTATTTTATTCTTGCGTCTTATTGTACTCTGTTCATGTAGAACAAGTGCCTAAACCTGAAGAACAAGTGTTCTAATTTAAGATTCCATTGCTATCATAGTTCAAAAAAGCGCTAGGCGTTTTGCCAACGCCTAGAGCCTAGGCGCGCTTAAGCGCTCGCTTAGGCGCGCCTTTTTTAACTATGATTGCTTTGCTCTTGTATCACTGTATTTACTCATACAAACTTACTTTTAAATTGAAGGATCCAATCGAAACTCCAATGGCACAGCAGGTATGTTCACGCATGTTTCTTTAACAGGGTTGGTCTTATCAATAGCTCTGTTGAGTTCAATTTCAATTGTGTATACAGTTGACTTTCATATCATGCACATTACTAGCATCACAACAGAGCCTATAGTGTTGTCGTACATGTAGACCCGTGGTACCCATCTGAAATCTTGTTGTGCCGTGTAGTTTCCCACGCTTTGTATTCTTTCACTGCTGCTTTGTCTTGAACTGATATTGTAACGCCCCGGATTCGATGCGCCAGGTGTCCGCCAGTTATTTGCCGTCCTTGCCATGTCATTTGCTTGCGTGTTGCATTTTTCCATGTCATCATCTGCATTTCATATCATGTCATCATGTGCATCTCTTTGGCATACGTGTTCGTCTCATGATTCCGAGCATTTTCCCCGTTGTCCATTTTGCAATCCGGCACTCCTATGTTCCCCGGCGTCCCCTTTTACATTTTTTTCGTGTGCGGGTGTTAAACTTTCTCGGAATGGCCCGAGGTTTGCCAAGCGGCCTTGGTATAGCACCGATAGACCGCCTGTCAAGTTTCGTTCCATTTGGAGGTCGTTTGGTACTCCAACGGTTAACCGGGTAACCGTAACAGCCCCCTTCTCTTTGCAGCCCAACACCCCTTTTAAAGTGGCCTAAAACCCAGCAAACTCCCCTTCATGCTCTCGATCGTTCGATCACGATCGTGTGGGCGAAAACCGTGCTCCATTTGGACTCTCCTAGCTCCCTCTACCTATAAATATGTGCACTCCCCCGAATTTCCGGATCCCCAAACCCTAGCCCGCTCCTCCTCCGCCGCCGGACACGTCCGGGCGAGCCGGACACGTCCGTCGCCGCCGCCCCGCAGCCACTGGCGCCGCGCCACGTGGCCCTGCTCCAAGCGCCCGCCGGCCCGGCCGAGGCCGCTCCCGTTCCAGCAGGCCCGGCCGCCGCCCCGCCTTGGTTGCCGAACCGCCTCGCCCTCGCCTTGAGCAGCCCGGCTGCCGCGCCCGTCGCCCGCGCCCTTGGCCGGCGGCGCTCCGCCGCCACCGCCTCCTCTTCTTGGCACACGCCCTGTCAGCGCCGCCGCGCCTCGCCGGATCCGGCCACCGGTGCCGCTCCGGCCTCCTCCGCCCCTTCCCCGGCCGGATCCGCCCGCCTCCGGCGTCCCCCTCCTCTCCGGCATCTACTCCGGCAAGGATCCGGTGAACCTCGGGAACCGCGCCCCGATTTGGATCTGAAATCCCGAAGGTTGACTTTCCCCTCCCCGATTTCTGTCCCTGTTATTTTTTGCATTATCATGCCATGTTCATCGTTTTGTATCTCTGCATCCGTAACTCCGTTTCGTGCGTGTAATATGTGAAATTGTTCGCCTTGACGAGTACTTCATTTCATTCCATTGCATCATGTTCATCTGAGTCCATCTTGATGCCTGAATCATCGTGCAAGAGTGCTAGGTGATGTTAACCTGCTGAAACTGTTATAACATGCTCTTTTGTCATTTTTGCCATGATTGATGTGTGCATCCTATGAGGTTCATGCCTACATGAGTTTTGATCTATGTCATGCCATATTTCCAGAGGTGCCATCCATGTATTTTTCTGAGTTGTGTAGTGAGTGCATCAAGCTTGTTAATTAGGGTACTTACTGTTACTGTTTTGCATGTCTGAATCTGCCATATCATGATGCTATGTTAACCTGCTGCTACAAGTCATTCTATGCATAATCTGGAGATGTTCACTAAGGGTGTTTTGTTCTACATGTCATGCTCTATCCATCCATGCCCCTTGTAGAATTTATAGCCTGCTATAGCTTGTTGTAATCTTGCTCCAAAGTTGCTAAATAATGTTCCTGTCAGCCTGTTAACGTCAAGTTCAATGTTGCCATGATTGTTGTTATGGATCCATGCACCGTATGAACTTGATCTTGCCATGCTTAGCTTAATAAACATGCCTCCTTACTGTTGGTTGCCTTTCCATGCCATGTATTGCTCTGTGATGTGTGGTTCAAGCTCACCAACATGTCTACTTATTGTTGTTCCTGCCATGTATGAATCTGTAATATAACTTGCCATGTTTACATGGGTGCCATCATATTTTCTGTGCCCTTTTGGCTCATGGTCAGTAAGGGACTTTTGTTCTATGCAATTATTATATTCATTCCATGCCTTTGTTTGCCATGATAATTTCCTGTAGAATGTTCTTTGATAGCTCTAGACATTGCAACCTGATGTTATTTCTGCAAAGTCTGAAACTGATATTATTTGCAATCTTGCCATGTCTTTTTGAGCATGTTCTATTGATTTCTGGAGATAGCTCAGTGTTCATGTTTTGTTGTGATTTACCTTTACATCATGTCCATGCCTTTTTTTTTCATGTTGAGATTCTGTAGCATGTTGTTTTGATGCTTGCAATATGCCTAGTTGCTGTTTTGGACAGCTTGTCCTTTAAACTTGTTTCATGTGTATGTGTTGTACCGTTGCTCCGTTTTGAGTGTGCTCTATATGAAACTTGCGTGATTTTGCATGTAGTTTCATATTATCATGTTGCATCCTTGTTTTGAGGTGTTTGTTTGATGTTTGTATGCATTTAGCATCAATGTCATGTTTAACTTGTTTTGCTCATATCTTCTAGGCCGTAGCTCCGAATCTAATGAACTTTATATGTAACTTGACTAGAATTTCGTTTAGATCATCTTGGTGCATTTTAAATTGCTGCTTAACAACTTGAACATAAAGTTATTCAGATCTGGACCAATTTCGAAATATGCATATGAGGACTTACCGGAATTGTTAGATGTTGTTTCCGGCCTCATTTAAACTTGCCTTGATGTATTGCTCTTGTTTGCATCATCTCTTGCCATGAGTAGCCTCATCTAGCCTTGTCATGCATCATACTTGTTGTGCATCATGTCTTGTTCATGTGTGGTGTGTTTACCATGTTGTGTGCTTCTTCTCGATAGTTCCCGTTTTCGTTGCGATCGTGAGGATTCGTTCGTCTACGCTTGGTTCATCTTCGTGGCTTCATCTTCTTCATGGACTCGTTCTTCTTCCTTGCGGGATTTCAGGCAAGATGACCGCTACCCTGGATCTCACTACTATCATTGCTATGCTAGTTGCTTCGCTCTATCGCTTTGCTGCGCTACCTATCATTTGCTCTTCAAGCCTTCCCAATTTGCCATGTCAGCCTCTAACCTTTTTCCCCTTCCTAGCAAACCGTTGTTTGGCTATGTTACCGCTTTGCTCAGCCCTCTTATAAGCGTTGCTAGCTGCAGGTGAAGTTGAAGATTGCCCCATGATGGACAGGATTATGTTGGGATATCACAATATCTCTTATATTATTAATGCATCTATATACTTGGTAAAGGGTGGAAGGCTCGGCCTTATGCCTGGTGTTTTGTTCCACTCATGCCACCCTAGTTTCCGTCATACCGGTGTTATGTTCCTTGATTTCATGTTCCTTACACGGTTGGGTGATTTATGGGACCCCCTTGATAGTTCGCTTTCAATAAGACTCTTCCAGCAACGCCCAACTTTGGTTTTACCATTTGCCACCTAAGCCTTTTTCCCCCGGGTTTTCGCGAGCCTGAGGGTCATCTTTATTTACACCCCGGGCCAGTGCTCCTCCGAGTGTTGGTCCAAACTAGAGCACCGTGCGGGACCGTCCCTTGGCAACTTGGGTCACGTTGGTACCTGTACGCTTCGCTTATCCAGTGTGCCCTGAGAACGAGATATGTGCAGCTCCTATCGGGATTTGTCGAGTCGGGTGGTCTTGCTGGTCTTGTTTTACCATTGTCGAAATGTCTTGTAGTCTGGGATTCCGAGACTGATCGGGTCTTCCCGGTAGAAGGAATATCCTTCGTTGACCGTGAGAGCTTATAATGGGCTAAGTTGGGACACCCCTGCAGGGTATAAACTTTCGAGAGCCGTGCCCGCGGTTATGTGGCAAATGGGAATTTGTTAATATCCGGTTGTAGTAAACTTGAAGTAAACTCTTCTAAAATACACCAACCGTGTGCGTAACCGTGAGTGTCTCTTTTCGGGGTTGATCGAGAGGAGAACACGGTTCTTGGGTTATGTTTGACGTAAGTAGGAGTTCAGGATCACTTCTTGATCATTACTAGTTGACGACTGTTCCTTTGTTTCTCTTCTCGCTCTCATTTGCGTATGTTAGCCACCATATATGCTTAGTCGCTGCTGCAACCTCACCACTTTACCTCTTCCTTACCCATTAAGCTTTGCTAGTCTTGATACCCATGGTAATGGGATTGCTTTGAGTCCTCGTGGCTCCTGATTACTACACCAACAGTTGCAGGTACAGGTTATGCGATGATCATGACGTGAGAGCGATGTTTGCTTGTATTGGAGTTCTTCTTCCGCTTCTTCTTGATCAGGGATAGGTTCCAGTCGGCAGCCTGGGCTAGGTGGTGGATGTCGTTTGAGCTTGTTTATGTTTCATCCGTAGTCGGATGTTGTTCTTGTATATGATGTTGATGTATTCTTGTGGCATTCGTGCCTTATGTATGTATCCCCATCTATTATGTAATGTTGATGTAATGATATCCACCTTGCAAAAGCGTTTCAATATGCGGGTCTATCCTTGGTGGAACCGTCGAGTTCCTTTTGGATAGGGTCGCATATTGGGCGTGACAGATATGATTTGAACCGTGTCTCTATTTTGATTTGGCAAGACAATGCAGTGACCATAGGACATCGATATATGTTTGTTTGATGCTTTTATTATGTACTAGTACTTGGCAATAGAAGACTTGGTAGTTTAATCCTGTCCACCTTACTAATGAACTGGTTCACCGAAATGAGTTTCATATACTAGTACATGCTAAACTTGTTATGTGTCTGCTTATTTCTTCTTTTAGAATGCTGACAGAATATTGGGGAAGAGTTCCTTATTAAGCCATGGTAAAGGAAGTAATGCAGATAAGGTTCAGGATAGTGACACATCCTTGTTGGTCTCCAACAAAGCTGATAAAACAGCTAAGGAAGACTATCTTGAAGACAGTGAGACAACCCCAAAGTCATGTCTTGGTTTAGTGTTCGAGTTCTTGGCCACTACCGCTTGCACAAGCTATTCAAACTCACCGTCTAATCAGTTCGGTTTCTTGAGTCTCAACTTCAAGCTGAAAGACATCGATCAGTGCGGCGACAAGAAGCGGAAGGATCATGAAGTCCCTGGAGCATTCAGATGCATACTTTCTGGTGCAACAGCAAGCGTTGGAGGATTCTAGCGCCAAACAGGACAAAGCTAATCAGCTTTCTAAGCTTATTGCCAGCATGGTGGATACCCAGGATAACGTTTCTTGAGCTCTTCTGAAGTTGTTTCAGTTATGCTCTTGTTTTGCTGTCGCGTTTATTTGCACTGGTGGCCAATTTTGACGGCCAGTGTATGTAATATGCTGCTTTGTTCCCTATATTTGCACTGGTGGCGAACTTTGATGCCCATTGGATGTAATATGTGTAATAGCGGTAATAGGCTAGCGTTAATTGCTTGCTTATTTATTTCCTTTAGTTTTTTGCTTGTAGTCACTGCAATTCTTTTTCTGTGTTTTTCTAGTGGCCACAATAGCCTATTTTTGGTAACTAGGCCAAAATAATCATGGCAACACACGGACTGTTGTAACCATGGGCCTCAATGGGTCAGTATGATCCATGGGCCTTCGTCCGTCAGAGGATCCATTGGCCTTCTATACGGGCCGTAGGATCCATCGGCCTTCTATACGGGCCTTAGGGTCCATGGGCCTTCTACGGGCCGTAGGGTCCATGGGCCTTCTACGGACCGTACGATCCATGGTCCTTCTACGGGCCGTACTATCCATGGGCCTCATACGGGTCGTAGGATCCATGGGCCTTCTACGGGGCGTATCAATTTCGCCAATCATGGGCCGTACTATTCGTGGACCATCACAGGCCGTTAATAGGCCGTATTTGATAACTCTATGAAAACAGCCCAACGGGTTTTTTTACAAGAAAACGGCCCAACTTGTTAACGATCCGCAAACGGGCCGACTGTAACGACGGGCTGAATTTGGCCCACAAGCAAAAAATGACAGTAACGGGTCGTATGTAACCGAATGCTGCAAATGAGCCCAAGAATCAATGGGCCCTGAGAAGGCTGAAAGATAACTTGGGCTGGAAACGGCCCAATGGAATAACGGGCCGTTAATGGGTATAAAGTGATACACTGTTCATTACGGGCCAGTTTCACCACGGGTCGTTAATGGGCCAAGAGTTACAAAGGTCCTCATATGGGCCGAAAGAAGTCATGGGCCACACATGGGCTGGAAGTTAAAACAGGCTGAATCATATGGGACGGCCCAGATGACGCTACTGGGCCTAATTCGGATAAGGCATAACGGGCCCTGGGTTAGCGGGCTTTAAATGGGCTATATGCAAACAGGCCGTTAACAGGCTTACCGTGGGCCAGGCCGCCACCTTTTGACCAAGTCAAACGGGCCGGCCTTTTCACAGGAATGGGCCTCTGTTGGGTCGTGCCACGTGTCGCCGTATCATAGGCGACTTCAGTCCAATGAACGGATGACATCTATCCCAACGGTGAGCCGACACATGTTTCCTCCAGCCAATGATGATTTTACACGTGGAAAATCCCCATTGGTCGGGGCTGTTAACGGGTTATCGGATTCAAAACCCGACCCGATAGCTTAACGGTGTTCCGTTACGGTGGATGCCACATGTCGGTCACCCTTGACGAAAGCACTTCTGTGACGCGCGATTTATCGTCATGGAAGTGGACACTTCCGTGATGATAATTTTCATAATGTCATGGAACACTTCTACGACAGCACAGGTGAGGGAGTTCCGGACTAGGGGGTGTCCGGATAGCCGAACTATCATCATCGGCCGGACTCCAAGACTATGAAGATACAAGATTCAAGACTTCGTCCCGTGTCCGGATGGGACTTTCCTTGGCGTGGAAGGCAATCTTGGCGATACGGATATGTAGATCTCCTACCATTGTAACCGACTCTGTAACCCTAACCTCTCCGGTGTCTATATAAACCGGAGGGCTTTAGTCCATAGGACGAACAACAATCATACCATAGGCTAGCTTCTAGGGTTTAGCCTCTTTGATCTCGTGGTAGATCCACTCTTGTAACACACATCATCAATATTAATCAAGCGTGACGTAGGGTTTTACCTCCATCAAGAGGGCCCGAACACAGGTAAAACATCGTGCCCCTTTGTCTCCTGTTACCATCCGCCTAGGCCTTGCGATTCGGGACCCCCTACCCGAGATCCGCCGGTTTTGACACCGACATTGGTGCTTTCATTGAGAGTTCCTGCGTGTCGTCACCTATAGGCTCGATGGCTTCTTCGACCATCATCAACGACGCAGTCCAGTGGTGAGACTTTTCTCCTCGACAGATCTTCAGATTCGGCGGCTTCGCGATCAGGGCCGATTTGCTTGGCCATCCGGAGCAGATCGAAGCTACGCCGGCCGTCAGTCGATTTGGAAGTCTGAACTTCACGGCCGACATCCGCGGGACTTGATCCTCGATGGAGTCGAGCCACACCGGCGTGCCGTGACCGCCACGGGCGAGCATGATTTAGCTCTACAGCCGACAAGACTGAGGTCAAGATTCGAACCCGCTCCGATCTTCAATTCGGAGCCGGCTGCGCAGATCGGGGACGGATGGCTAGACACCGCCTCGGGGGCTGCAACCTCTACGGCGATAGAGCCGAACACTGATCTTGTCCCTCATAAAGCTCGCGACTCTGAGGTACTAGACTCCTTGCCGGACTTCGAACCTCCCGCGCCCCCTCCAATCGAATCCGATTGGGCGCCGGTCATGGAGTTCACCGCAGCGGACATCTTTCAACTCTCACCTTTTGGCGACATCTTGAGTTTGCTAAAGTACCTCTCGTTATCAGGAGAGCCCTGGCCGGACTGCGGTCAGGACGGTTGGGATGCGGACGACGAAGAAATTCAAAGCCCACCCACCACCCACTTGGTAGTCATTGCCGACGATCTAACCGACATGCTAGACTACGACTCAAGACATCGACGGTATGGACGGCGATGCCGGAGACGAACAAGACCCAGCGCCTACCATGTGGCAATCGGAAGGCCACCTCGTCATACAACATATATATGGTGGACGTCCCAAAAGATGGGAACGGTGATGGAACAACGGAGGATGACCCCTCCAAGAAGCAGCCCAAGCGCCGGCGTCAGCGGCGCCACTCTAAATCCCGCCACAGCAAGAATGAAGATTCCGGCACCGGAGATAACAATACACCGGACAAAGGCCGAAGACAATCCACTCCAGCAAGATCCAGCAGGAGGATGGAGACACCAGCCCTCACGAGAGCGGCAGAAGAAGATGTAGAGGATTATATGCCTCCCTCCGGAGACGAAGCAAGCCTCGACGACGATGAATTCGTCGTGCCTGAGGATCCCGTCGAACAAGAGCGTTTTAGACGCAGGCTTATGACCACGGCGAACAGCCTCAAGAAAAAGCAGCAACAGCTTAGAGCTGATCAGGATCTGCTAGCCGGCGGATGGACTGAAGTCCTCGCGTCAAGAGCATGAACTCGAACGCCCCTCCAAAAGCTACCCTAAACGCAAGCTGCTCCCCCGATTAGAGGAGGAGGCTTACGAACCCGCATCACCAGGAGACAATACGGCTGATCGACCACCCCGTGGTCGCGACAGAGAGGCCTCTAGGCCCTTCACTAGAACCGTACCCCGGCATCGCTCAAAAAGCACACGGCCACAGGGGAACGCTCCGGACCTGCGAGATATATTGGAGGACAAGGCAAGACAATCAAGATCGTTCTATGGATTGCGTGGGCGCCCCACGGTACTTGACGACAACCGTCGCGCCGGACACAGTAAGTCCGGCCGGGCCGAACAAAACAGACAAAGCTCTTTTGAGCTCCGTCGTGATATCACCCAAAGACAGAGGCGCCGACACCCACTATGCTTCATGACGAAGTAATGGATCATCAAATCCCGAAGAGTTAAACCCGTCAATAATATTGAATCCTATGATGGCACAACAGACCCAGCGGTTTGGATCAAGACTATCTCCTTCACATCCACATGGCCCGCGGTGACGATCTTCACGCCATCAAATACCTCCCCTCAAGCTTAAAGGGCCAGCCCGACATTGGCTCAACAGCTTGCCAAGAGAGTCAATTGGGAGCTGGAGGACTCGAAGCCGCATTCCTTGATAACTTCCAGGGCACTTATGTGCGACCACCAGACACTGATGACCTAAGCCACATAATTCAGCAGCCAGACGTGTCGGCCAGACAATTCTGGACACGGTTCTTAACCAAGAAAAACCAAATCGCCGACTGTCCGGATGCGGAGGCCCTCGCGGCCTTCAAGCATAACATCCGCGACGAGTGGCTTTCCCGGCACCTAGGACAGGAAAAACCGAAATCCATGGCAGCCCTCACAACACTCATGACCCGCTTCTGCGCGGGTGAGGACAGCTGGCTAGCACGCAGCAACAACCTCAAAGAAAATTCTGGCAGTCCGGACTTCAAGGACCGAAATGGCAGGCCGCACAGAATAACAAAACAAACGCCGCATTAACAGCGACAATATTGAGGATACGACAATCAATGCCGGATTCAGAGGCTCTAAACCCGGTCAGCGGAAAAAGCCATTCAAAAGAACTACTACGGGTCCGTCCAATTTGGACCGAATACTCGACCGCTTGTGCCAGATACACGGCACCCCCGAAAAGCCAACTAACCACACCAACAGGGACTGGGGGGTAGTCAAGCAGGCAAGTTAATTGCGAAAACAATGACAAGGGGCTGCGTGGCGGCAGCGAGGACGAGACCCAACCGCGAATAATAGAGGGCACGAAGGGTTTCCCCACAGTGCGGACGGTGAACATGATATACGCAACGCACATACCCAAAAGGGAGCGGAAGCGTGCCCTCGTGGATGTCTACGCGATGGAGCCAGTTGCCCAAGTTCAATCCATGGTCCTCCTGCCCGATCACTTTTGACCAAGGGACCACCACCAAAGCATCCGCCACGGCGGATTCGCCAGACCGTCTTAGACCCAATCGTCGACGGATTTCACCTAACGAGTCACGATGGGCGGCAGCAGCCTGAACCTGCTTTACCAGGATACAGTGTGCAAAATGGGCATAGATCCCTCAAGGATTAAACCTACCAAAATGACCTTTAAAGGCGTCATACATGGTGTAGAAGCCAATTGTAGAGGCTCAATTACACTGGAAGTGGTCTTCGGATCCCCGGATAACTTCCAAAGCAAGGAGTTAATCTTCGACATAGTCCCGTTCCGCAGCGGCTATCATGCCTTGCTCGGACGTGCCGCGTTTGCAAAGTTCAACGCGGTGCCGCACTACGCATACCTCAAGCTCAAGATGTCAGGCCCTCGAGGAGTCATCACGATCCAACAGAACACCGAACGTTCTCTCCGCACGGAGGAACATCTGGCGACTCTCACGGCAGAAGTGCAATGCAGCCTCTTAAGGCAATTTTTAGTCCGGCCGTTAAGCGGCCGGACATAGCTAAGCTACCGAGTAACTTACAACAAGACCACGGCATGTTCCGAGCACGCCAGAAAGGCGGCCCCAACCCCAGCCCCTGCGAAACGTCAAAGCAGGTCCTTCGCGTACACCATTACGCTCTGAAGATACCATGGGCATGGGGAGAGGGGCACGACCACGATAAACCCAGACTGCGGCTCAACCACACCAGGGGCTCTCAAGTGTGTCGTTCCTTTTTCTTTTCTTTTTATCTTTTACTTTTTTCACACAGGACTCCGTTTGTCAGAGGCCCTGTCCGGCAGCAGACCTGCCGAACTCACGATGCAACAGCCAGGGAAGGATAAAGGCTACAACGAATATACAGGTGGTCTCCATTACGAGCATTTTTGTACACTAATCTGCAGCCTACCTCGAGGGGGGACATGTTTAACAGTCCCATACCTTGCTTATCGCACTATTTGTATCGCTCGCATTCAGAAAAGCACTTATTGAATAAAACAATACAGCACCTTTTTTGCTTATAATTGCATTTCTTTTTCATACATATGTTCATTCGCGGCATGTTGCATCCGTACACTTTGGTACGGCTAATATACACCAGGGGCTTATGTTTTCCGCATTATGGTATGATGAGTCCGAACACTTTCACAAGTGCGGCACCCCGAACTTATAGCACTATATGCATCGGCTCCGAATCATGTCTTGGGTCAATAGTTGGGTTTGCCCGGCTCCCATGTTTTGGTACCTTACGTTCCGTTATACCGGCTAAGCTAGCACTGGGAGAACCACTGCGATTCCACCCCAGTTGAGCTGGTTTAACACCTCAGTGGAGAAAGCTAAAACTGACCGTCATGATGAGGCGAGAGCCGGTCGCTGTTCAAGAGGTCTTTTGCGAGTCCTTAAAGACTTATGCCGCTTAGAGCGAGGAGCGGATCTTGTCTGCCAAGGCGTGGATAGCGCCCCAAATTTGGCCTTCTGAAGACTAGGGGCTTCGCCGAAATTTAAAATTATAGAATTCTATGGCTAAGTGAGAGTGTTCAAGCATTATAAGTCCGGTTGCCTTGTTCGCTGTGTTGAGCGCCTCCCTAGATGGACCTAAAAATGGGAACACGAGCGCTTAAGTTTATCCCGAACACCCCAAAGCACTGTGGCATGGGGGTCAAGCCGACGACTTGCCATCTCTCAAATTTGATAAACAGCCGCATGAAGGTAATATTTTAAATTAACAAGCGTTGCTTAGCGCATATGAACTAAGTTTTCAGCGCACAGGATAACAAAATGCGAGTCTACTCAAATATTACATCTTTGGAGCAGTCACCCGCAATAGTGCGGGCGCCTTCAGCACACTCTTATAATACATCTCGGGTGTGCGATGCTCCTTGCCCTCTGGTGGCGGGTCCGTCACGAGCTTCTGGGCATCCATCTTGCCCCAGTGCACCTTTATGGGCAAGGCCCGACAGGCACCCTCAATACAAGCGGAATGCTTGATGACTTCTACCCACGGGCATGCATCCATCACCGCCGCACCAGTCAAGTAGCTCCTGTGCATGGCCTCCTTAGGCCACAGCCTAACTATGAGGCCCTTCATGGCCTGTTCGGCCGCCTTTGTGGAGCTCGACCAGTTGCTTCACTGGTCGCTAAGGGCACTGGATGTCCGGCCTCAGCATACTGAGACCAGAAGACCTTCTCCGTCCAGCTCCCCTCCTTGGCCCGGTAGAATGCGGCAGCATCGGACATGCTGCGAGGAAGATCTGCGAACGCTCCTGGAGAGCTCCGAATTCGGGTAAGCAGCAGGTAATTAACACTCACATGCTTACTTTGCATGAAAAATGCCTTACCCACTGCTATTTTCTTCACCGCCTCAACCTCCTGGAGGGCCTTGTAGGCTTCGGCCTTAGCGGCTTTGGCACTCTCAAGAGTCGTTGCAAGCTCAGACTCTCGAGTCTTCGTGTCACGCTCCAAGCTCTCATGTTTTTTCACGAGATCCTGGAGCTCTTGCTGTACCTCCGCCACCCGTGCCTCCTGCTTCTCTCGCTCGGTACGCTCCACAGCCGCATTGCGTTCGGCCGCGGCCACTGCCTCCTTCAGGGTCGCCACCTCGTTAGTGGACCCTACAATACCCACGTTATCCTTGTCATTTTTCTTGCAACCAATTCCTTTTCTGTAAGGTACAATTTTCATAAGGTATTACTCACCTTCTTTTTCCTCGAGCTGCTTCTTGGCATGGCCGAGCTCGTTCTCGGACCGCCGAGGTTTTCCTTCAAAGTATTGACCTCCGCTTCAAGGCGGCGGAGGTCAAGAAAGACACTGCAATCCCATATTGACATATTTTTATGACTCCTGTGTTTATCTTTCTAAAGATCCTCAGTCCGGCTTTTCTTTCCGAACACCGAACCGAGCATCGTGGGCTACCTTGTCTATGCGGTACCATTTTACATATATTGAAATTCTTACCTCAAAGCTTTGTTAGAAGGTTGCTGAAGCTTCGTCAGCCCGCTCTTGGCGAAATGAACCTTCTAAATCACCGCACTCATAACAGTGCGGTGTTCCTCTTCGATGGAGGCGCCGTTGAGCGCCTCCAAAGAATTATCCGCACCTCCGGTTGGATGGAGGCAGCCGGCGTCATGTCTTGCCCTTCTTACGAGGGGTCGCTCACGGACTCCGGAGCCACTGTGGCCTCCGGGGCTGAGTCCGGTGCAAAGTCCGGGAGGGTGTCCTGTGACACCTCCGGGGCCTCCTCCTCCTGGCGGGTCCCTTTCTGGGATCCCACCTCGGCGTCGTCCGCGGCACGGGGGGTGGAGGCAGTCATAAGGGAATCCATATCCGACGCACCCAAGGACCCGCTCGACGAAACGGGAAGATCATCCTTGGGCGGACTGCAGGGTTGTATGCGGCATTAGAAAGACATTATGTGGCGAAAAGAAAAAACCTTGAAGTTATTCGAGTCCGGATACTTACGATCTCGCAAGGGCTTGGCCCTTGGAGGCTGGGCCTCGCTGTCACATCGACGCTATGGAGCAGTCCGGGGAAGATTTTTTCCTTCTTGGATTCTTCGCCTCCCTTGTTGGGGAGGCCTTCCTTTTCTTTCCTCCCCCTGCTGGGGGAGAGGCTTTCTTCTTCTCCTCCTCGCCTTGGTGGGAGGAGTCGACCTTGGATTCATCATCCGATAGCACCTGAAAACGGGAACTCTTCCGAGTCCCCATGGCCGTCTTCTTGGCCTTCTTCTCCGGCACCACATGGGGTGCCGGAGCCAGCAGCCCCAGTAGGCGGGCGTCATTGGGTCCTTCCGCAATGGGGCCGACAGATAATCCGTTCGGCCTTCACCAGCCATTCCTGTCAAAGGTAAAGGGAGTTTAGATCCCGCATAGATCCAAACTATGGAAAACAAGTGGTGAAATCACTTACCTCGTCAGCAGGACGCTGCGAGCGGAATCCGCGATTTTCGGTAGCGGATGCGGAGCTTCGGCGTTTGAACGGCACCTTCCGGACATCTTCGTGACGTAGTGTCGAAGAGCCCGCCAGGTCCGGTGCTGCGCGCCGGATCGAACTCCCACATGTTGAAGCCCGTCGCCGCACGGAGAATCCGCGGATGAGCATGACTGGACTACGTTGACAAGCTTGAGCTTCTTGTCCACCAGCTTACGGATACAGGCTTGGAGTCCGGTCAGCTCCTCCGAAGTCCCCAAATCCGCCACTCTCTTTCCGGGAGGTGAGCCGTAGGGATGCCAGATCTGAATTCGAGGGTCGCTGCCCAATCAGTGGTCACGCTGCTCGGTGATGTAGAACCACCCCGATTGCCAACCCTTGATGGTTTCCACGAAAGTGCCCTCCACCACGTGAACGTGGGACATCCTGCCCACCATGGCGCCTCAAGACTCCGCTTGGCTGCCCTTCACAACCTTCGCTTGACATCAAGGTCTTGAGCCATGTCAAGTGGGGCTGGATGCAAAGGAAGGCCTCACACACGACGAACGCCGAGATGTTGAGGATGAAATTCGGGGCCAGGTCATGGAAATCTAGGCCGTAGTAGAACATGAGCCCCCGGACAAAGGGATGAAGCGGGAAGCCCAGTCCACGGAGGAAATGGGGAAGAAATACTACCCTCTCATGGGGCCTGGGGTTGGGGATGAGCTCTCCCTCATCGGGGAGCCGATGCGCGATGTTCTTTGGACAAATATCCGGCGTCGTGCAGCTTCTGGATCTGCCCCTCCGTGACGGAGGAGGCCATCCACTTGCCTCCCGCTCCGGACATAGTTGGAGAAGGTTGAGGTGAGAAGTGCGGACTTGGGTGCTGGAGCTCGAGTTCACGGAGATGGATAAGCCAAGGAGGAAGAAGGCGCAGGTAAAAGGGTTGGATCTTTATCCCCTTATATGGGCGGACAAAAACATGTGTCCCCGCCGGCCTGGTAAAACTCGCTTATCCCCCAAGCTTCACAATCAATGGCGCGGTTGGGTTACCCACGTCCGTATTGATGGCAATCCCGGAATAAGGGGAACACGATCTCTGCTTCGACAAGACGTGCCAAAGAAACCGCTTCGCTAAAAGCGCTGAGGTGGAACAATAAAAACAATTTGAGTAAAGGCTTGCTAGTGGTGCAACGTCACGCCACAGAATACGTCAGCAAATTGATCTTGTGTAATATTATTCTCTCTACGGTGGTATGTGGAATTTATTTTTGCAGAGTCGGACACTATCCTGGTGTTCACAATCTTCTATAAATTATTCGGAGGAAGAACCCGCCTTGCAATGCCGAAGACAACATGCGCGCCGGACTCGTCGTCATTGAAGGCTGGTTCAGGGGCTACCGAGGAGTTCCGGACTAGGGGTGTCCGGATAGCGAACTATCATCATCGGCGGACTCCAAGACTATGATGATACAAGATTGAAGACTTCGTCCCGTGTCCGGATGGGACTTTCCTTGGCGTGGAAGGCAAGCTTGGCGATACGGATATGTAGATCTCCTACCATTGTAACCGACTCTGTGTAACCCTAACCTCTCCGGTGTCTATATAAACCGGAGGGCTTTAGTCCATAGGACGAACAACAATCATACCATAGGCTAGCTTCTAGGGTTTAGCCTCTTTGATCTCGTGGTAGATCCACTCTTGTAACACACATCATCAATATTAATCAAGCAGGACGTAGGGTTTTACCTCCATCAAGAGGGCCCAAACCTGGGTAAAACATCGTGTCCCTTGTCTCCTGTTACCATCCGCCTAGACGCACAGTTCGGGACCCCCTACCCGAGATCCGCCGGTTTTGGCACCGACAACAGGTATGACTATCTTGATTCTGTCATAAAATCCTCATGGATGTACATGCATGACAGAAAACGCGACCTACTATGACAAACACGTATCATCACGGAAGTGTATTTTTTTTGTAGTGTGCGCCCTAGAGAGGGCCAGCCCTCCCCCTCCTCCACTCCTTTATATACGGGGGAGGGGGGCACCCCATAGACACAAGTTGATCATTGATCTCTCATAGCCATGTGCGGTGCCCCCTCCACCATAATCCACCTCGGTCATATCGTAGCGGTGCTTAGGCGAAGCCCTGCGTCGGCAACTTCATCAACACCGTCATCATGCCATCATGCTGACGAAGCTCTCCCTTGAAGCTCTACTTGATCGTGAGTTCGTGGGACGTCGCCGAGCTGAACGTGTGCAGTCCGCGGAGGTGCCGTAATTTTGGTGCTAGGATCGGTCGATCATGAAGACGTACGACTACATCAACCGCGTTGTCATAACGCTTCCGCTTATGGTCTACGAGGGTACGTAGACGACACTCTCCCCTCTCGTTGCTATGCATCACCATGATGTTGTGTGTGCGTAGGAATTTTTTTGAAATTACTACGTTCCCCAACACATATATATTACATCATTGGACCCATGCATAATGGCTAAGTGGGTATACAAAATAGCAACATATATATTACATCATTTGACCGATAACATATGGTTCCTCAGCGTTGACGTTTTCGTTTTTGAGTGAGCTTCTTTCCCTTCTTGCTCGTTGAAGAATAATTGAGCCCCTCATTGTGAATTTTCCTTTTCCATGGAGTACGATTTTTCTTAGGTAATGTAGTATTGATTCTTCTTTTGACGTATACTTCATCGTCATCGTCATCTTCCCTCATTGGGTTGCCGTACTGGTCGTAGTCTTCCTCGTTGGCGACTCCATCCATTCCAATGATGTTCCTTTTGCCTCTCCTCACGACAACACGGCTGGGATTGCGTGGGTAGGTTATGAAGAAGCATTGTGTCACGTGCTTAGCGTGTACCCATGGTTCGTTTTTTGCGATAGCGTTCACGGTAGAGCTCTTGGCGTCGGGTATAGTCATGGTAGTGAAATGCCGGTTTTCTCTTTCGACATTCTTAGCCCATCTGACATGTAACATCGTCGTGTTGTGCAGTCCGGAGTAGTCAAGCTCCCAGATCTCCTCGACCCTTCCGTAAAATCTCGCAGTTGCGCCGTTGTCGCTGCCGGTCATGCATTCCATCATCACCCCTGAGTTCTGATCATCACTCTCCATATCTTTGGCCTCCGTGTAGAACGTGTATCCGTTGATATCCTGTGCATGATAGGTGACGAGGTTGGGTGAGGGGCCATGTGCTAAGGCATATATGAGCAATCCATCCTTAAAGCCCTCCTTCAGGGGATTAGCAATAATATGCTCTTTGAACCAATGTAGGAAAGTGGAGTTGTGCTCTCTAGTAACTTCGGCGTCCGTCCTGCATACCCCCCGGTCACGATACTTCTTTGCGATAATTTATTTGTGCAGTGCCATGAAAGGATCTACCTTGTCTATGTGTTGTAGCACTACCAAGTTTGCTCTGTCAAAGTCGTTGCATCGATCTGAGTATGCCACGTGCAGTTCCCTGCGACCATTGGAGTGACCTTCTCCTTCGAACCTCCCATCATGCTTGTTAACGGGCAAACCAACGCCAAGACCAGGCGGCTGGTCTGCGCCATATAGAAAATTCTCGCAGAAAGAGATGCACTCTTGTGTCAGATAGCCCTGGAGAGGGACATGTTACGAACGAATCCTTTGATGATCCCATTCATCCTCTCAAACGACATCATGTTGTGAAGGAATGACGGCCCCAAGTCTATTATGTCGTCCACAATATGGACACACAGATGCACCATGACGTCAAAGAACGCGGGCAGGAAGTACGTCTCAAGCTCATTCAGTATCACAACGATCTCTTCCTGTAGCCTTCAGAGCTGCTTCACACTGATCAACTTTCGAGAGATGACGTCGAAAAATTTGCAGAGACCAATAAGCGTGTCACGGACTTGCTTGTCCATTATCCCTCTAAGGGCAACAGGTAGTATCCGCGTCATCATCACATGAAAGTCATGGGACTTCATCTCACTGAACCTTTTCTTGTCCATGTCTAGATATCTGCTTATCTTGCCACAGTAATCGAAACTAACTTTGACTCCGGTAAGGCTCTTAAAGAATTGGTCGATCTCAACCTGACTTAGGTTTAAGCAAGAAGGGGGGCAATAATCATGTTCCTTTACTTTCTTGCCCTTCTTCTCCTGCGCCTCTATATCCGTCTCTGTCTCGTCTGTCTTTTTACGGGGCGGCGTGTGCAGATCTTCCCTGATATTCAAATCTTGCAAGTCTTTTCTTGCCTTCGGCCCATCCTTAGTCTTATCCGACATGTTCATTAGTGTCGCGAGCAAGCTCTCAAGGACATTCTTACATATATGCATTTGATCAAGGCAATGAGGTGTGTCGAGTTTGTGCCAGTATTCCAAGTCCCAGAACATAGACCTCGTCTTCCATACCTTCAGCAGCGGCTCCGGCGCCTTTTTCATCATCTTTCCCGGCGCAGGGCACTATTCCTAGTTTTTCAACAGCTCATCGATTTTGGCGCCGCTCCGCTTACATGGAGGTCCCCGATGCTCAGCGTGACCATTGAATAGATCTCCACAGTTTCTCCACGGGTCGTCCGGATCGAGCCATCTTCGATGCCCCATGTACATGATTTTCCCAGGCCCGCCATCTTTCCTTGATGTTAGTTGCTGAGACGTCGTATCATCCATGCACCACGTGCATCCTCAATATCCATGGCACACCTGGCCTGCGACATATCCATAACCGAGATAGTCGTGCACCATCATGATCAGCGCGGCTCTCATGTAGAAATACTCGCCTTTGCTGGGGTCCCATGTCTTGGCCGGTGTTTTCCATAACGTGTCTAACTCCTCTTGAAGTAGCCCCATATACAGATTAATATTATTTCCTGGTTGTTTCGGCCCTTGAATCAGCATGCTCATGTGAATGTACTACGACTTAATGCAGAACCAGGGGGAGGTTGTACATCCATACAAACACGGGCCATGTGCTATGGTTGGTGTTCTGGTTGCCAAACGGATTCATGCCATCGATACACGCGCCGAGCACGATGTTCATTGCATCACATTCGAAGTACCGATAGAAGCCGTTCAACGCTCTCCACTGGCTTCCATCCTTGACGTGTCTCAGCTTCGGATCATCTCCATCATCGGGCTTCTTCCTCTCCGCGTGCCAGTGCATGAGCTTTGCTTCCTTGGGATCTATGAAATACCGCTGGAGACGGGGAGTGTTCGGTAAATACCATAGAACTTTCTGGGGACATTTCTTCCCTGCCTTCTTGTATCGAGAAGCATTGCACACCGGACAACTTGTTCTTTCCGCGTGCTCCTTCCGATAAATCATGCAATCATTGATGCATGCATGGTATCTAACATGCGACAGATCAAGAGGGCACACGATCTTCTTGGCCTCATCCACACTAGTAGGACAAAGATTCCCCGCAGGAAGAACATCCTTTAGGTACTTGAGATGCTCATCGAGGCTAGTGTCGGTCCATTTGTTTTTAGCCTTTGTCTTCTAGAGTTCGAGCGTGAAACTCAAGCGAGTCACCTCAGGATTGCAAACATCATACAATGGAGTGTTCCAGTCTACCACCAGTTGCTGCAGCTTAGCCTCCTCTCTAGAAGCAGCTCTCGCAATACTTGTCTCCTTGCGAAGCAGTGCTTGAACATGAGGGTCCCGCATGATTGAACTTAGTACCGATGAACTCTGGAGTGTGGAGTCCACGTTCTCTCCGCTGCCATGTCCAGCCCCTTCTCCTCCGCCATGCCCGGCCCCTTCTCTGCCGCCATGTTCGGCCTCTTCCCCGCCGCCATGAGCGATCATCTCTTCATTTTGCCCCGTGTCGTCATTGCCTGCCCCGTCGGCGTCCTCAACATCATCGTCCTCATCTTCAATTATCCACCAAGTATAGCCATCCATGAAACCAGTCATGAGCAGGTGCGCTTCGACACGACCATCATCATAGGGGTCAAGCCAAACTATTCCTTTGCATTTTTGACACGGACATAAAACCTCTGTCAGGTTATTTTCTTTCATATCCTGCACCGCCAACCGCAACCACCTGCCCACCATCGTTCCACTGACCATCATGAATGTCTACATGGTAATAATAAACAAATTTATTATAAAAATGCGTGCATGCATCAAAGTCATACAAAATTCGGCATGACCTTCCCTAAAAATAGGACATATATATCTAGAGTTTGCCCGGAATTCGCCAAAACGGAAATAAATCGACATTTCGGCAAAACATAGGCAACTCACAAGCACAATTCGGCCTCAACTCATGCCACACACACAATTTCCATCATATCGCCCAATTATCATATTGCACACACATACACATATTTCCATTCTTGCAAAAGCTTGAATTTTTAATCACCTATCTCGAGATCGAGCACACGGTGGAGATGATGATTTAGTAGGGAGATCAAAAGTGGACAAAGCTCTTCTTGACAAAGCTAGATCTAGTTAGGGGGCACATAGGTTACTTCACTAAATGCTACATCTACCTAGCTAGCTAATTTGGGAGGAGACAACTTCAACTAGCAGAGGGGTAAGGAAAAAGAGAAAGGAGATGCATTAATGGAAGTGGTGTAGTTACTAGGAGTAATAAAGAGAGAGAAAGGTAGGTAGAGGAGGGAGAGTAATGGGGGGAGAAGTATTGAGGAAGAAGCAAAGTGAGGGAGAGAGGAGGTGGGAGGTAGGGGAAAGTGATGAAGAGAGGAGATGGGGGAGGGGAAAAGGTGGTATTATGCTGCGTCTTAGCAGTAGCGCGGGCCGAAAAGCGCGCTACTGCTAAGAACATAGCAGCAACGCGCTTCCTGCACACGCGCTACTGCTAAGCGGGGCCCGCCATGTGGCCAGTTACAAAATTAACAGTAGCGACCAGAGAAAAAAGTGCGCTACTACTATTACTTTAGAAGTAGAGCGGGTCGCGACAGCGCGCTGCTGCTAAACCTAGGTTGGTGGGTACTGTCGGTCGATTTTATTAGCAGCGCGGTTCCACCAGGCCGCGCTACTGCTAACTGAGTAGCAGTAGCGCTTGTTTTGAACCCCGCTGCTGAAAATTAGCAGTAGCGCCTCTTTTTGTAGCGGCTGCTGCTAAGATTCTGAGTATAAGGTTTTCCCTAGTAGTGAACTAGTGTGCACTTGTTCTCCATGATGTAGACAACACACTACAGATGATTTGTAGAGTTAGTTCACCTGTGCTTTCGAAAAGGTTGATCGACCACGTTGTTCATGTCACATGGACAGTAAGGGACATGGTTCATGTGTCTTACAACATTGGTGATCAATGGGTTATGGACCTCACATTTGAATTAGTAAAGTCACGATCCCGACTAATGTTCACCCTGCTAACACCGATTATGAAACACCATATAAGACTACCATCCCAACCAGTCATGTGTTGTGCCACATTTATGCATTCCTTATAAGTAGTATTTACCTAGTTCACCAGTGCTTTCGAAAAGGTTGATCAACCATGTTGTTTATGTCGCATGGACAGTACGAGACATGGTTCATGTCTTACAGCATTGGTGATCAATGGGTTATGGACCTCACATTTGAATTAGCAAAGTCACGATCTCGAATAATGTTCACCCTGCTAATACCAATTACGAAACTCCATATCAGACTACCATCCAAACTAGTCATGTGTTGTGCCACATTTATGCATTCCTTATAAGTACACTACAAAAAAATACATCTATGACATTTTGGGCCGAACGGATTTTTTCTGTCATGCTTATGATACTTCTATGACGGTAATTGTGACAAAATCTGGTATCATCATAGATGTGGTGGGCTCCTGCTTCTATGACAAAAAAACCATGACAAAAAATGGGCTTTTCGTCCTGGGCGGGCCGGAGATAAACCTGCATGACATTCTTTGGGCCGTCCATAACGGAAAAAATCATGGTAGAAGCGAGGGCGAGGAAAATTTTGGGGAGTTCCCGATTACGGTGGGTGGTCGGGGCCGAGCGATGCATGGAGGGATTGCACATTTATCTCGTACACGTACACGCGTGGGTGTGAGGCGTTGGGCTCTAACTGAACCCGAGCGAGGCGTTCGCTTACTGAACCCGAGCGATTGCACTGGCTATGCGTTACTGAACCCGAGCGATCGATCGATCCCTGGCTGTTAACTAAACCCGATCGAGTGATTCCTTCGCTACTGCTACTATCTGAAGCCGATCGAACCTGCTGCCTCTTGATGAACAGTGTCCGTTGTTGGGGGTTGGATGAACAGTTCCCGATGGGGGTTGGATGAACAGGACCCCGTGGTAGTAGAGGTCGTTGCCGCTGGATGAACAAGACCCCAAGAGGAGGCCGCCACAAACCCGAGCTGGTTGGGGGTGGATGAACAGGACACCATGTAGGGCTAGTTGAACAGGACCCTGTGTGGAGGGCTGATTGAACAGTAGCCAGTGGAGGCTGGATGAACAGGACCCCGTGGTGAACAGTAGCTGGCGGAGGCTGGAGGAAGTCGATGGTGGATGAACAGTAGCAGGTGGAGGCTGGAGTAAGTCGATGGTGGATGAACAGTAGAAGGTGGAGGCTGGAGGAAGTCGATGGTGCATGAACAGTAGCCCGTGGAGGCTGGAGCGAGGCAGTATATGGTGGTTGAACATTAGCCCATGGAGTCTCGTTTTGCGGTACAACGCACCCCTCCTGATGAACAGGACCCCCGTTTCGGCCGTAGGTGCTCCAACACAAGTTTGTTTCCTCTGTTTTGCGGTACGCCACACCCCTCCCGATCAACAACACCCCATTTCGACCATAGGGACTCGAAAAAAAGTCCATTTCCTCTGTTTTGTGGTACACCGGACCCCGTTTCGGCTGTTCCGTCCAAGACGGTTGGCTCCCGATGAACACGACGCATTCTGACTCAGTGTGTTGCCTCCCGATGAACACGATGATGTTTCTCTATTCCAGCCCATTCGGTTGGCTGTCGATGAACAGGACGTCGTTGCTATACACGTTCGAGACCCCGGCCATATGTACGTATGCAGCCGTATTTACTTTCTTGCAGCATGGTTGTACGTACGTGTACACGATATAGACGGCACTGCCTGAACAGCTACCGATCCTTACTGGGCCACGATTCATCGTGGCAGTAAGACCGATGGACTAGTACGCTTGCTACTTCTTGAGCTTGCATTGGTTTTTCCCTTGAAGAGGAAAGGGTGATGCAACAAAGTAGAGATAAGTATTTCCCTCAGTTAAGAACCAAGGTATCAATCTAGTAGGAGAAGAACGCACAAATCACCAATACCTACACAAACAATCAAACACTTGCACCCAACATGATTAAGGGATTGTCAATTCCTTCACGGTCACTTGCAAAAGTGAGATCTGATAGAGACAGATAAATAAAACTAAACAAAAGATAAAATATTTTTTAGATTTTTTTGGTTTATAAATCTGAAAATAAAAGAGTGCAAAATAGTAGATCGGAAACTAATATGATGGAAGACCCGGGGCCATAGGTTTCATTAGAGGCTTCTCTCATGAACGCAAATAAGGTGAACAAATTACTGTCGAGAAATTGATAGAAAAGCGCAAAGTTATGATGATATCCAAGGCAATGATTATGTAATATTGGAATCACGTCCGTGTCAAGTAGACCGTCTCTTGCCTGCATCTACTACTAGTACTCCACACATCAACAGACTCCTGCCTGCATCTAGAGTATTAAGTTCATGAAGAATAGAGTAATGCTTTAAGTAAGATGACATGATGAGACGAATAAACTCAATCAATATGATGTAGACCCCATCTTTTTATCCTTGATGGCAACAATACTATACGTGCCTCGCTACGCCTACTTTGTCACTGGGTGAGGACACCACAAGATTGAACCCAAAGCTAAGCACTTCTCCCATTGCAAGAAAAACCAATCTAGTTGGCCAAACTAAACCGATAGTTCGAAGAGAATTACAAAGATATCAAATCATGCATATAAGAATTCAGAGAAGATTCAAATAATATTCATAGATAATCTGATCATAAATCCACAATTCATCGGATCTTGACAAACACACCGCAAAAGAAGATCACATCGGATAGATCTCCAAGAACATCGAGGAGAACATGATATTGAGAATCAAAGAGAGAGAAGAAGCCATCTAGCTACTAGCTATGGACCCGTAGGTCAGAGGTAAACTACTCACGCTTCATTGGAAGGGCAATGGAGTCAATGTACATGCCCTCCGTGATCGAATCCCCCTCCGGCAGGATGTTGGAGAAGGCGCCAAGATGGGATCTCATGGGAACAGAAGGTTGCGGCGGTGGAAAAGTGTTTTCGTGGATGCTTCTGGTGGTTTGGGAATATATGTGAATATATAGGAGGCAGGACTAGGTCAGGGGGTCACGAGGGCCAACAAGGTAGGGGCGCGCCCTACCCCCTGGGCGCGCCCTCCACCCTCATCGCCGCCTCGTGGCTCTTCTGACTTGAACTCCAAGTCTCCTGGGTGTCTTCTGGTCCAAGAAAAATCATCGCGAAAGTTTTATTCCATTTGGACTCCGTTTGGTATTCCTTTTCTGCGAAGCTCAAAAACAAGGAAAAACAAAAACTGGCACCGGGCTCTAGGTTAATAGATTAGTCTCAAAATAATATAAAATAGCATGTTAATGCATATAAAACATCCAAAACAGATAATATAATAGCATGGAACAATCAAAAATTATAGGTACGTTGGAGACGTATCAAGCATCCCCAAGCTTAATTCCTGCTCGTCCTTGAGTAGGTAAATGATAAAAACAGAATTTTTGATGTCGAATGCTACCTAACATATTTATCCATGAATTTTTCTTTATTGTGGCATGAATGTTCAGATCCATAAGATTCAAAACAAAAGTTTAATATTGACATAAAAACTATAATACTTCAAGCATACTAATAAGGCAATTATGTCTTCTCAAAATAACATGGCCAAAGAAAGCTATCCCTACAAAATCATATAGTCTGGCTATGCTCCATCTTCATCACACAAAATACTCAAATCATGCACAACCCCGATGACAAGACAAACAATTGTTTCATAATTTTGATGTTCTCGAACTTTTTCAACTTTCACGCAATACATGAGCGTAGCCATGGACATAGCACTATAGGTGGAATAGAATATGGTGGATGTGGAGAAGAAGAAAAGAAGGAGATAGTCTCACATCAACTAGGTGTATCAACGAGCTATGGAGATGCCCATCAATAGATATCAATGTGAGTGAGTAGGGATTGCCATGCAATAGACGCACTAGAGTTATAAGTGTATGAAAGCTTAAAAAGAAACAAAGTGGGTGTGCTTCCAACTTGCTTGCTCATGAAGACCTAGGGCAATTTGAGGAAGCCCATTGTTGGAATATACAAGCCAAGTTCTATAATGAAATTTTCCCAGTAGTATATGAAAGTGACAACATAGGAGACTCTATCATGAAGATCATGGTGCTACTTTTAAGCACCAGTGTGGAAAAAGGATACTAACTTTGCCCCTTCTCTCTTTTTCTCTCATTTTTTTGTTTGGCTTCTTTGGCCTATTTTTTTGTTGGCTTCTTTGGCCTCTTTTATTTTTTTCCTCACATGGGACAATGCTCCAATAATGAAGATCATCACACTTTTATTTACATACAACTCGATACTTAGAACAAAAATATGACTCTATATGAATACCCCCGGCGGTGTACCGGGATGTGCAATGACTCAAGAGTGACTGATACGTCCATTTTGCATCATGTTTTCTTACTGTTATTTACAATGTTTTTATCCATAATAATGCTTTTTGGAGTAACTAGCAGGATGACCCGCGCATTGCGCGGCTAGATTTTCTAAATATATCTATATACTAAGTAATATTATATTTGGATTATGTCTCAAGATCAAAAGTTTGAACATTATTTTCCATATGAATTAGACAATATAAATATTATCAGTGTGCAAGCAACTAACTTTATAAAATTTGATAAGACATATTACTCTTGGTCTATTTTTACTATACACATCATGAGTTGGCAATCACACCAAAGGAGGCATAATACTTAATTTTAAAAAATTATGAATAAATTTGACCAAGAACTAAATCTGAGTATTCATGTCTTTCATTTCTGTATAGTTTTTTTCTTCCATCATATCATCATTATCAGTGTGGTGGCTTGCCCAGTCGTGCCTTCAACCCTAATTATTATCTGATTATACTTAGCTCTTCATTGGCTTTTCGTATGGCCAAAATAGATAAATTTATATGAAAGTTATATTCAAAGGAAACACACTAATTAGCTTCATAGAATCAATTTTTTTTATTCAGCCCATGTGGTGAAATGTGTTGGCTTGTCTTTTCCCACTTCTCTCACCCCTTGGTCATTGGCACCGTTAGCTACCTCATATGTCATTGAGGTCACCAATCGGTGTATTCAACGTAATTACTACTGCAAATCAAACTTATCGAGCATAAATGATTGAGATATTCATAGGAACTCTAGAGTTGTGCAAATTTTTCATGATAGTTGTATGTGTTGCTCTTTCACCTCCCTTGCTTCTTTCTAGAAATAACTCAATATTTCACTCGTCCCTCCTAGTCTTTGACATAATTTCGACAACAAATTATGCTCATCAAGCACACACGATCGGGATATTCAAGAGATGCTACTTTTCCATGATGATTGTACGCGCCATCTAATATAATACTAGTGTTCCATATGTTCCAAAATATATGGTACATTTGATTATTTCTAGTTTGTAATACACCATTTTATCTGCAATTTTCTCCACCTAAAGGTGATCCTGTGTTTGAATTAAAACAATTGCCACATACTTTGAAATATGCTTATCTTGATGAAAAGAAGATATATCCTGTTATTATTAGCGCTAACCTTTCAAAACATGAAGAAGAAATATTATTGAAAGTTCTAAGGAAGCACCGGGCTGCTATTGGATATACTCTTGATGATTTAAAGGGCATTAGTCCCACTCTATGTCAGAACAAAATTAATATGGAACCTGATGCTAAACCAGTTGTTGATCACCAACGTCGGTTAAATCTGAAGATGAAAGAGGTGGTAAGAACGGAAATATTAAAACTTCTGGAAGCAGGTATAATCTATCCTATAGCTGATAGTAGATGGTGAAAGTCCTGTTTATTGTGTCCCTAAGAAAGGAGGTATTACTGTTGTTCCTAATGATAAGAATGAACTTATTCCACAAACAATTGTTACAGGCTATAGAATGGTAATTGATTTCAGAAAATTAAACAAAGCAACCAGAAAAGAGCATTACCCTCTGCCTTTTATTGATCAAATTCTTGAAATATTATCTAAGCACACACACTTTTGCTTCCTAGATGGATATTCTGGCTTTTTATAAATACCTGTTTCTCAACCTGGTCAAGAAAAGACTACTTTTACTTGTCCTTTTGGAACCTATGCTTATAGATGTATGTCTTTTGGTTTATGTAATGCACCTGCTACCTTTCAAAGATGCATGATGGCTATATTCTCTAACTTTTGTGAAAAGATTGTTGAGGTTTTCATGGATAACTTTTATGTTTATGGGAAGTCTTTTGATGATTGTTTAAGAAATCTTGAGCGAGTTTTGGAGAGATGTGAACAAACAAATCTTGTCTTGAATTGGGAGAAGTGCCACTTTATGGTTAATGAAGGCATTGTCTTGGGTCATAAAATTTCTAAAAGAGGTATTGAAGTGGACCAAGCTAAGGTTGATGCAATTGAGAAAATGCCATGTCCTAAGGACATCAAAGGTATTCGTAGTTTCCTAGGTCATGCTGGTTTCTACAAGAGATTTATTAAAGACTTCTCTAAAATTTCTAGGCCTCTCACTAGTCTCTTGCAAAAGGATATTCCTTTTGTTATTGATGATGATTGTCTTGAAGCCTTTGAAACACTCAAGAAAGCTTTAATTTCTGCACCTATTGTTCAACCACCTGATTGGAACTTGCCTTTTGAAATTATGTGTGATGCTAGTGATTATGTTGTTGGTGCTGTTCTACGACAAAGAGTTGATAAGAAACTGAATCTTATTCATTATGCTAGTAAAACTCTAGACAGTGCTCAAAGAAATTATGCTACTACTGAAAAATAATTCTTAGCAGTAGTGTTTGCTTGTGATAAATTTAGTCCTTATATTGTCGATTCCAAAGTAACTATTCACACAGACCATGCTGCTATTAAATATCTTATGGACAAGAAAGATGCTAAACCTAGACTTATTCGTTGGGTTCTCTTGTTACAAGAATTTGATTTGCATATTATTGATAGAAAAGAAGATGAGAACCTCGTAGCTGATAACTTGTCCAGGCTTGAAAATGTGCTTGATGACCCACTTCCTATTGATGATAGTATTCCTGACGAGCAGTTAGCTGCAATAAATGTTACTAATAGTACTCCTTGGTATGCTGACTGTGCTAATTACATTGTTGCTAAATATTTGCCACCTGGCTTTACATACCAACAAAAGAAAAACTTCTTCTATGATTTAAGACATTATTTTTGGGACGACCCACATCTTTATAAAGTAGGAGTAAATGGTATTATTAGACATTGTGTACCTGAGCATGAACAGGGACAAATCCTACGGAAATGTCACTCCGAAGCTTATGGAGGGCATCATGCTGGAGATAGAACTGCTCACAAGGTATTGCAATCTGGATTTTATTGGCCTACTCTCTTCAAGGATGCTCGTAAGTATGTCTCATCTTGCGATGAATGCCAAAGAATAGGTAATATTGGTAAGCTTTAGGAAATGCCTCTGAATTATTCACTTGTTGTTGAACCATTTGATGTTTGGTATTTGATTACATGGGACCTTTTCCTTCCTCTAATGGGTATACACATATTTTGGTTGCTGTTGGTTATGTTACTAAATGGGTAGAAGCTATTCCAACTAGTAGTGCTCATCACAACACCTCTATTAAAATGCTTAAGGAACTTATTTTCCCAAGGTTTGGAGTCCCTAGATATTTGATGACTGATGGTGGTTGCCACTTTATTCATGGTGCTTTTCGTAAAATGCTTGCTAAGTATGATGTTAACCATAGAATTGCATCACCCTATCATCCTCAGTCTAGTGGTCAAGTTGATCTTAGCAATCGAGAAATAAAATTAATTTTGCAAAAGACTGTTAATAGGTCCACGAAGAATTGGTCTAAGAAATTAGATGATGCACTTTGGGATTATGGACCAGCATATAAAAATCCTATGGATATGTCTCCTTATAAAATGGTTTATGGAAAAGCTTGTCATTTGCCTCTTGAGTTAGAACATAAAGCATATTGGGCAGTTAAAGAACTCAATTATGATTTCAAACTTGTTGGTGAGAAGAGGTTATTTGATATAAGCTCATTCGATGAATGGAGAACCCAAGCTTATGAAAATGCAAATTTATTCAAAGAAAAAAATTAAAAGATGGCATGACAAAAGAATCCAAAAGCGTGAGTTTAAAGTCGGAGAATATGTTCTTTTGTACAACTCTCGTTTTAGATTTTTTTGTAGGGAAGCTCCTCTCGAAATGGGAAGGCCCATATGTCATTGAGGAGATTTACCAGTATGGTGCCATCAAAATAAATAATTCCGGAGGTACTAACCCGAACGTTGTCAATGGGCAACGAATAAAGCATTATATCACAGGTACGCCTATTAATGTTGAAAGTAATATTATCAAAACTTTGACACCGGAAGACCACATAAAAGAGTTCTTCCGGAACACACCAGAATCGTCAAAATAAGGAGGTATGTGATATGGTTGTCAGTTTTGGAATATTTTAGAATTTTGGGAATAAAGAAACTTCTAGGAAGCGTCCCCTGGTGGGCATAAGACACCAGGGCGCGCCAGGCATGCCAGGCATGCCTGGTGCGCCCAGGTGGGTTGTGCCCACCTGGGACACCTTCCGGACTCTGTTTTTCTTCTGTATACTTGTCCTGCAAGATAAAAAATCTATATATACTTCCCGAACATGTTAACCACCGTATCGCTAAGAAATCTTCTATTCTCTTTTCTTGCTGTTTACCGGTCAGATTTATCAAGCTAGGCATCATGTCTTCTTGCTCCTCCAACAACATGGAAGAAGATGCTTGGCTGATGAAGATCGAAGCTAAGCGGGAGGAGCCTACAGACGCCACCAAAGGAGAACTGAGTATCGGGTATGGGCAGAAGAGAAATGCTATCCCCACTCCGACCAAGATAGAACTTTTACCATAAGTTTATTGTGATCTTTTTGTTCAAATAACAATTAAGGTGAAGCAGGTTCAGGAACATTGAATCTCTTTATGATAAACAGATAAATCCATTCTAGAAAAAAATACAATTAGATTAGCTCTTCCTAGACAAACTTGGGGTTTGCGAGCCAAGGTAAGATCGCTCGGGATCATGGGACCCTTTTCTATCAGATAGGACCGGTGGATCTTTAGCTAGCGTGTATCATCTTACGAGAATACAATATGGTATAGATAATCCAGAAGAAGTCTGCATAAAAGTCTTTGCCCAAAAGGATAATCCTAGAATTCCGTCTGTCTTCTGGATTTGGAGAAGTGTCGCGCTTTTAATTTGAATAAGACCATGCTCCTTCTTTTTCAAAAAATGGGTTGTTTGGTTGTTGATCCATTAGTCAAATAAATTAGGTCGTAAGATCGAATCACGAATTTCATTATATCCATTTCTTATACCTTCTATTTTATATGATATTTCATAAGAATAAACCATAGGGATAGGTTCTAGAATAGAAGTAATAAAGTGAATAAAAAGAGGGGGCAATCTAAATATTGCTAGCTAAGGGCCCTGATACTACCACTTGGATCTGGAACCTACATGCTGATGCTCACGATTTCGATAGTCATACTGGTGATTTGGAGGAGATTTCTCGAAAAGTCTTTAGTGCTCATTTCGGGCAACTTTCCATTATATTTCTTTGGTTGAGTGGCATGTACTTTCATGGCACTGCCGAAGGAGCAACCCCTTTTTTCACTTTAAATTGGTCCAAATACGCAGAATTTCTGACTTTTCGCAGAGGACTAGATACAGTAACCGGTGGTCTCTGGCTGACCGATATTGCGCACCATCATTTAAGGAAGAAAAGATATGAGTCTACCGCTTACAAGAAAAGATATCATGATAGTCAATATGGGCCATCAACACCCATCAATGCATGGTTTCTTCGACTGATCGCCGAATTGGCAAAATTCGGTGCTATTGCTATAACAGTATCCGCTAAGTTCACGGGCTGGAGATAAGCGGACTCGAACCGCTGACATCCGCCACAGGGTAAACCATCGCCTCTCAGGCCTCCCCGATGGGTTCTACCATTGAGGCCAACGATAGACAATAACCCCCCCCCCCCCCCCGAACACAGCTTACAACTTTCATTGTATGATATACAAAATATATACTACTGTGAAGCATAGATTGTTGTCAACAAAGAATTTTATTAGTATTTAGTTAGGTATTTGCATTCAAAATAAGAAAAGAGTGGACTTACCAGTCTTGATCGTTACAAAGGACGATCCTATCACATCGAGCCTGTTGCTGGGGAAGACAACCAATGGATCTGTTATGTAGCTTATCCATTAGACCTATTTGAAGAGGGTTCCGTTACTAACACAATAAAATAAATAATATATATACAAAAAATAAAGATTTTGATGAAATTCCATTTTTTGGGGTACTTTAGTTGATTTTACTCTGTTTATCCTATAGTTTAATTCAGTTTTAATTTTGATGTATTCTGTAATGTAAATACAACGAAATTAATTGTGTAAAATGAAATTTAAATAAAATAAAAAAAGGAGTGTCCTAGAAAACAAGTAAGTGTAATTCCCCCTAAACGATAAAATATGTTGACATGGGGAGGAACATATTTACTAGTTATATCATCTGCAATTGCCTGAATCTCAAGACGTTCCTCAAACCAATCATATACTTTATTGAGATAGGTAACTAACCCGAGTCCCCCTCTAAGAGCCGTATATAAAAATTTCATCTCGTACAGCTCAGATGGTAATCTTAAAGTGGCCGATTTACCCTCTTTTGCAATGAGTTTCGCTACCTGCTGCTCTAGCTAATTGCCCACCCCTTCCACGTGGGATTTATATGTTATGCATGGTCGTGGCTATGGCACAACAATCTGGTTTTGCCTGGTTCTGAAACATAATTACTTTTTTGTCTATAGGTAAGCTTGAACAACAGAGTTTTCTTTTGGAGAAACACTATTATTATGGGGCTATACACGCGGTAGAAAAATTACGCCAATCTGTTGAGATATGGTATGTGCGACGCGAATAGATTTTTTTATTTCAAAATAAAGGTTCTTGTCTTGTGGGGAACGATGCACAAATTTTTGGCATCCGGTACCAACAGGTATAATCCCCCCCCCCAGAACTACGTTTTCTTTCAAGCCTTTCAACCAATCAATGCGACCTCGTAGGGCAGCTTTTGCTAAAACTCGAGCAGTTTCTTGAAAACTTGCTTCAGATATGAAACTTTGGGTATTCAGGGAAGCCCGAGACAAAAGAATTAACTTAGTAGATTGTGTCATACGTATATGTTTTAAAATCCAAAATGAAAAAAAAAACATGTTGATTATAGAAAAATTAGGAGGAACCTAGAATTAGAGTCTTATGGGCAAGGACACTATTGCTGATTTACTAACCTCTAGTCGTATTCGATGAAAGTCGTATGTACGGCTTGGAGGGAGATATTTCCTATGTTTTGAGATCCACCCTAATATGGGGTCAAAAAGCCAAAAAAAAGTGATTTTAGCCCCGAGTACATAAGAAGCGATCCACTTTTTTTCATCGGTTCCAGGGGAAGACCAAAGATCTTGTGCGACAGGTCCGCCAGAAAAACTCAAAGAGAAAGAAGTCTCGTTAAGGTTTTTACTTTTACGTTTTATTTGAGAACCCCTTGAACGCCTTCTCAAAGGGTTCTCAAAAATTAGAGATAGATCTAATTATACTTTTTTACTTATTTCTGCATTAATAGAGCAGACGAGTAAAAAAAGCAAACCTATTTAGGATAATAATTGGATAAGAGAGCCTGTACCCTGTCAACGGATAGGGCCTCAGACCCTTTTAAATGTAGCAGATAATAGTGGAGCTCAGAAATTGATGTGTATTCGAGTCATAGGAGATGCTGGTAATCAGCAATATGCTCGTATTGGTGATGTTATTGTTGCTGTAATGAAAGACGCAGCCTATCCTTCCTAGGTAGGAGACTTACATGTTGATTGGATGCGGAGACACCTTTGATTGTGAATTCTAATGTGGCAGATCCAGTTCTTTATCTGCACGGCCAAATCAATAATTCAAGTCACACACTCCCATAATCCGCCTTGAAACGCTTTCATAAAAATTCTCGTAGAATCGAGAATGAAGTTTTCATTATGTACATGCCAGATCATGAATTAGTAACTGCATCCAATCTCTTAAAGGATCTATGGATGAAGATACAAAAAGTTTATTACCAATCGTAACTAAATCTTCTTAAAATAAGGAATAAGTAAGCCAAATAACTAAAAAAACGATAGTTTTGGTTTAATAGAACCATCCGCATATTGTTTCAGCTTGGTGGAAACCCAATTCTTTTCCGGGCTTGCTAGCTAAATGGCAATTGGCACATACAATTCATCCAGTTGCTTCTCGTGGGTTTTCATAACCCTGCTGCACAAAAATGGGATATGCATTTGAAATAGATGTAGGAAGCAGTGCTCAAGCATCTCGGTTTGAATCCGAGTGGCAGCATTCTTGAAAAAGAATACAATAGATTAGAAATCAATTCGAAATTTACAATTTTGTAATGGGACGCATAAAAAAACAAATCCTTTATAGGGAAGAGAAAAGTCAAGAAGCCTCTAATGACCAACATAAGGGAAAGGAAGAAAGAAAGACGCATACCCTGCAACCTTGGAAATACTTTTATATTTTGGCTTCCTTATTGCTTATGCTGTCAAATTGCCGATTATATAGAAAAAATCATTGTATCGTTGGGTTGGAGTGGAGGTTTGGTCCAGAAAAATTAGGACGCGAGAGCAATAGAGGTTGGGATACATCTATCTCTTCTGAGCAACCTCTTTTGGATTCTTAAGACCACCCTTGTAGTAGGATAACATCTGCTTTGGGTTCTTTATTATCTTTTTCGAGGGATTTTTAAGATCGTTCAGGCTATATATATTTAGTCTATTTTGGATTTTACTGTCTACTTTTCTATGCCCTCAAAAAAAATACACTAGTTTCTTAAATTAAAAATAAAAAAGATTTTTTTCTTACGTCGAGAAATATTTGTTTCTCAAGATAAACAATGTCTGTTAGGCACCTAATCTTTATGTTATAATAGACCCGAACACTCCCCTTGGCTTCTGCCAAGCTTGGGGGAGGTGTCGGTGTCAAAACCGGCGGATCTCGAGTAGGGGGTCCTGAACTGTGCGTCTAAGGTCGATGGTAACAGGAGACAAGGGACACGATGTTTACCCAGGTTTGGTCCCTATCTATGGACGTAATACCCTACTTCCTGCTTGATTGATCTGGATGAATATGAGTATTACAAGAGTTGATCTACCACGAGATCGTAGTGGCTAAAACCATAGAAGTCTATCATGTATGACTACGGTAATGAGTATATCCCCTCCGGACTAAGTCCTCCGGTTTATATAGACACCGGGGAGATCTAGGGTTACATAGAGTAGGTTACATAGAAAGGAATCTGCATAGTTGATTGCCAAGCTTGCCTTCCACGCCAAGGAGAGTCCTATCCGGACACAGGTGCAGTCTCCGGTCTTCGTATCTTCACAACCCATCAGTTCGGCCCATGGTAACAGGCCGGACTCCCGAGGACCTCTTATTCCAGGACTCCCTCCGTAGCCCCCGAACCAGTCTTCAATAACGAGGTATTCGGCACACAGATTTGTCTTCGGCGTTGCAAGGCGGGTTCCTCCTCTGATGACCTCCAAGTAATGTATTTGGCCATTGATCCAATGTCGCTCCCCTCGGCTTCTACACGTTAAAATAACTTTGTCTTCCATGTGTCGAGCAAATGTGGAAGGTCAGGGTATTTTTGCAAATAACACCATGTGCATGCAAGGAAGAGCGCCTATTTAAAGAGATTGGATCTTAGATCCATTCGGCACTACGCCGAGAAAATCCCCGGAGACTGCTAGGAGAAACCATTCCATCATGGCTAGCATTCCCAGCTCCTCCTCCCGTTCCAGCCCAGAGAAAGGCGGGTGGGAGAAGTGCTCTGTGTACCACAGTCAATTGGCGAAGTTGCAAGCACAGGGATTTCTTCCTCCCGCGAATCTGGACCCTGTTCGAGCAGGGCTGGCCTCCTTCAATGGCGAGACTCAGGCGGAGGAATTCCCCAATCCATCCGGGGGGAGCGAGTGTCTTTTGTCCCCTATCTGCTAAGAGGTGTCGGATTTCCAATCCATCCGTTCCTCCGAGGGCTTCTGGAATACTATGGCCTCAAGCTGCACAACTTCACTCCTGCCTCCATCCTGCACATTGCGGGTTATGTCGCATTATGCGAATTATTTCTGGGTATTGAGGGACATTTTGAACTATGGAGGATGTTATTCTGTCTTGTCCCACATAACCACGAGGGGTCAATATTTGAAGTGGGCGGAGCCGAAGTATGGCGCATCGCTGATACCGGATACCTATCCGGCACACCAAGTAAGGCATCTGAAGAATGGCCTTCCGAATGGTTCTACATTGAGGACGTCGCACTTCCCAACCCAGTTTGAAAGGGTCTTCCCGAATTTGCAAGCGTTCCACTGAAGAAGCGCCACAATTGGTGTCCCAGGAGTCTTGAAGAGGATGATAGTGCGGAAGTTCGTCAGCTCATGAGGAAGATAAAGATGATTGCTCAGTCCGGACTCACAATAGTCGAGGTTATGGCGACCTCCATAGTTCGAGGCGTCCAACTGCTTCAATACAGAGGGCTTCCAATGTGGCACTACAATGTAGAGGATGACGCCTCCCGCTATGGCCGAAAAGGTCCAGATACCCCTGCCGCTCTGGCCAAAATATTGGCCGAGCTGTTTAAGGGGGAGGAAGAGGAATTTCTTCGCATTAAGCGCAGAGATGGGTATTTTATGTACGATCCTCCCAGTTGGGTAAGTTACAACCCCTCTGCATTACTCATTCTACTCTCGGGTCACCTTTGATAAATTTCTAATCCGTTTATTATAATAGCACTCATGAAAGGTCACCGAGGGACTTCATAGTCCCGCCCCACAGCCGGAGAACCACAAACGGGAGCTTGATCCTGGGTTTGAAGAGGATCCGGATATATTCGTGGTGCTCGGGGAGGGGGTGTTTTACCAAGCGAGCTATGATGGCACGGAAGTGTCCATCACCGCCGACTATCATGTTCTTCTTCCCGCTTCACATGTAAGTAATCAGGGGACACCTCCTCTAAAAGAGTTCTCTTATTCTGCCTCACCCGCCGCACTGTCTCATGCCCCACAGGGGAGGCGTTTGGCGACTCCGAAGAGATCGGTGCCCACACCAGGCAAGCCTTTGAAGAGGAAGGCAGGCGAAGACACAGCCAGGCCTTCAACAAAGAGGTACGGGTTCATAAATATGTTTTTCAGCAGCCACATCCAACCGTGACTTGTACGTTTGTCCTGTATCAGGAAAAAAGTTCGCCGGACTATGTTCGGGGGTCCGGCCAGTCGTATTCCCGACAATCAGGATTTATATCCTGCCTGAGAAACGGAAACCGATGTGGGGACAACACCGGACTATCCTTCGGCCGAGGATTCGGAAGATATGTCTGTTACCAACTCGGAAGTAGAGAGCGCCATGAACCATCAGTGCTGCAGGGCTGTTTTACGAGACCCCAAGTTCTCGGAAGAGGCATTCAATGCCTTCAGCTCGGCTGACGCACTGAGCTGCTCGAGATGGGCTTAGAAAATCCACAACGCAACATTTGACAGATGTGCAGGTAAGTATTCTTTGGCCAAAAAGGATAACCATATGCTCGTAGCCCCCAAGACTGAAAGCAGTTGGTACAACTAATTTAAGGATCGTTGTATAACCAGGTTCTTATGGAGAAGAACATCCTGCTAACCCAAGAGCTAGAGCAGTGTTGGACACAGCTAAATGCTGCTACTGCCAAACTGAAAAAGTCCACGGAGGCATCCTCTGGTAATGTTCCCCTCCATCAAGGAATAAGAACTATATACCAGTTGTGCTAATACTATTGTTGATCTCATAATAGGATCGTCAGATCAACTTGAAGAGAAGTTGAAAACCACCCAAGCGGGAGAGAAAGAGGCAAAAAGGCTACACGCCGCAAGCGAGCGTGTTCTGACCCGAGTCAGAGAGGAGAAAAACAAACTCCAGGATTCAAACACCAACTTGGGTGAAGAACTGAAAGATGTGCGAGCCCAGCTAGCCGAATCCGTGAAGGAGAATAAAAAGTTGCGAGGTGGCATATTCAGTATGTGGCCGAACTGACTTTATAGTAGTTCAGAGATGAATGGAACTGATATAGTTATGATTGCAGGTATGTTGACGGGCCGTCCCGAAGAGGAGGTGTCTGGATCATCAAGTGATCTGCTGCAAGGGCTGTCGCAATTGCACGAGCAAGCTCGGCTGGCAATGCGGAGTGTTGCCAAGGCCCTATGGCCATCCGCCTACCCTTCAGGAAGTATAGAGGAGCTTGTAGAGCTGTTCAAGGGAGCGCGGCGGCGTATCCAACTATGGAAGATATTGGCCTGCCGAGAAGGTGCGCGAGAGGCCTGGGCCATGGTGAAAACGCGGTATACCAAGATGGATCCAAATCACATGGCCCGGGTTGGACCTCTAGGGTCAGACGGGGAAGAAATTCTCGTTAGTTTAGTATATAACCAAGTTGACGTAGCTGCTAGATATTCCCAATAGGATTGTAAGTTAGACTGTCTGTTGGACGGCGTAGAGGAGGAAGTTTTTGAGTCCAAATGACTATGTACTTTCCTTGGCATATGTAACTCTAGCTGAATTGTATAGCATTTGTCATGGCCGACCTTTTCACTTCAACCTCCGGACCCGAAGGTGTGGAGTGTTTCCGAATACCAGTGTGGCCTAATAGACCAGGGTATGCGTGGAAACTAGGTGTAGGGGTCATAGTTGCTTGAACAGACAAGTTGTATCCGGCTAGTTATGTTATATTACATTGACGTTGTAAGAAACATCTTCCAGAGAGAATAGTTCCGTTAAGGGTTCCTTTCCCTGCGTGTGCATGCATTAATGTACATGTCCGAATTGTGATGGGAGAATCACATTGTATGTAAATTATGGGGGTTCACAATGGAGTGAATGCAAAAAAACGTCTTTAATTCACCGACCGAATATTCCCTTAAGAACGCTAGCTTTCGGCTTCACCCAGTCTGAGGTACACATCCGGATGACCCGGCAGTAATGATCGTAGAGGTGCTCCCTTTATGCCCTAGCCGAACTAACGGGAACGTAGTGCATAAGCACACGAGCCAGGCAGCCCAGCTTGGCCAAAACTTAAGTCATATCGATGCATATAATGGCGAAGAAAAGGTACATATGGAAAAAGAGGCATATGTGAAGAGCTTGATGCTCAGAGAATAATAACAAGCTTCTGTCCAAGAAGCCCCCGGGTATAATTGACGTACATATCTGAAGATGTATTCGTCAGAGGTGTGCGATCGAGCCGTACGAGAGCTTTAAAGCAGAAAATGAAAAACGGAAAAGAGAGAAAAAATAATGGAAACTACAAAGGAGAAAGAGACGAACAAAGAGTTTGCGCTAGGCATAGAATCTTCGGAGTCTGGCCACGTTCCAGGGGTTTGGCTCTAGACGATTGTCTGATGCATCACGCAGATGGTACGCTCCTCCAGTGAGGACTTCGTCAATGATGAAGGGACCCTCCCATTTGGGCTTCAGTTTGTCCTTTTTCTTCTCCGGCAAGCGTAGTACGAGTTCACCAATGTTGTAAGTCTTGGCCCGTACTTCTCTGCTTTGATATCTTCGAGCCTGCTGTTGGTAAAATGTTGAACGGGCTTTTGCAACGTCACGCTCCTCCAGGGCATCGAGATTGTCCTGCCGATCTAGCTCGGCTTCTCTCTCTTCGTACATACGCACTCGAGGTGAGTCATGAATAATATCGCAGGGCAAAACAGCCTCTGCCATCCACCATGAAGAAAGGTGTGTATCCAGTAGTGCGGTTGGGCGTGGTCCGCAACCCCCAGAGTACGGAGTCGAGCTCCTCAACTTAGTTCTTGTCTAGTTCTTTCAAAGACCGCACTAGCTTGGGCTTAATGCCGCTCATAATAAGACCATTGGCTCGTTCGACTTGACCATTTGTTTGCGGGTGGTAGACAGAGGCATAATCGAGCTTAATGCCCAGATTAGCACACCAGGTTTTCACCTCATCGGCTGTAAAATTAGAGCCGTTGTCGGTGATGATGCTGTGTGGAACACCATAACGGTGCATAACACTGGATATGAATTCTATCACTGGCCAGGATTCAGCCGTTTTCACTGGTTTGGCCTCTATCCACTTAGTGAATTTATCCACCATGACCAACAGATATTTTTTCTTATGGCTTCCCCTTTGAGGGGTCCAACCATATCCAGCCTCCAGACCGCGAAAGGCCAAGTAATGGGGATTGTTTGTAGGGCAATTGGGGGCATATGGATTTGGTTGGCGAAGAGTTGGCATCCGACGCAACGTTGAACATGGTCCTGTGCGTCTGCTCGGGCCGTCTGCCAATAAAACCCTGTATGCAAGGCCTTGCTAACAAGGGCCCAAGCTGCGGCATGGTGTTCGCCAAGACCGGCGCGAATTTCCGCCAGAAGCTGTCGCCCCTCCTCCTCGGAGATACATCTTTGGAGGACCCCGGTAGTACTCTTCTTGTAGAGCTCTCCATCGTGAACCTTGTAGGCCTCGAACGCCGGACAATGCGGCGAGCCTCATTCTGGTCTTCAGGAAGCTCCTTCCTATTAAGGTAGGCCAAGAAGGGTTTGGTCCATGGGGCAATTACGGTCATTATGAGATGGGCCAATGGTGTTATTTTGGTGGCTGAGCCCCCGATGATATCGGTGTGTTCGGAATCTGGGGTTATGTTCGGATCTGGACTGTTGTTGCTGCCCTCCCCTTGCCACACCACATATGGCTTGAAAAGCCTTTCCAGGAAGATGCTAGGTGGGATGGGGTCGCGCTTGGCGCCACTACGAGCAAGGATGTCTGCCGCCTGGTTACTTTCTCGGGCGACGTGATGAAACTCGAGCCCCTCGAACCGAGCCGGCATTTTTAGGACGACATTACGATAAGCTGCCATCTTTGGATCTTTGGCATCAAAGTCTCCATTTATTTGGGATATTGCGAGGTTTGAGTCCCCGCGTACCTCCAGGAGTTGTATGCCCATGGATACATCCATCCGAAGACCATGCAATAAGGCCTCGTATTCGACTGCGTTGTTGGAGTCTGTGTATAATATTTTCAGTATGTATTGGACGACATCTCCAGTGGGGGACGTTAGCACGACGCCCGCTCCTAGCCCCGCCAAAATTTTGGAGCCATCAAAATACATAACCCAATTGGAATATGTGTCGTACTCTTTAGGGAGTTCGGCCTCTGTCCGTTCGGCGATGAAGTCAGCCAGTACTTGGGATTTAATGGCTCGACGTGGTTTGTATGTTATGTCAAATGGAAGGAGCTCGATGGCCCACTTGGTAATCCGGCCCGTGGCGTCGCGGTTGTTTATTATGTCATTGAGTGGCACTTCGGAAGCCATCTTGCATGTTATATAACCCATGTAGGTACTTGGTTGAATCAAATTCCATGAGATTGTATTCTACTCACATCTTGAGCAATCTCTACATCACCAAGTCTCTACACTATGGTGGTTGAAGACAAGGAAGCACGGAACCCTTCAAACATATCCTTTGATAAATTCTATGTTTGAGTTTCATGATTGTCATCTTTGGATACACAAGTGCTACTCCTTGCAAGAACTAACCCATGTAGGTAGATGGACTCAAATTCCAAGTGGTGCTCCCAACTCTTGACGAGCTACATCAACCTTGAGCAACCCACACAAGTTCAACTACATGGTCAACACCACCAACCAAGGTATGTTATTCCATCTTAGAGAAGCTTTACTCTAAGTCATGAGCTAAAGCAACTCGACAAGATGTGAATACATCAAGATGCTTAAACAAAAAATGGTAACCCCAGTATGACCTATGATCAAGTGATCTCACTTGACTCCTAAGTCAATATACTCTAACATAGGTGACTTTGTCGCCGACCATCTCTAGATGAAGTTCTCTCGTGTTCTTTTCTGTGTTTTTGCATTTGTCTCATGCATATTTGCTTTAAAAAAACTTCATCTAGATTTCTTTCTTTTCTTTTCTGTTTGCTCTGCATTTCCTGCATCCAATTCATCGCATATCATTCAATAAATTCCTTGCAAATCTTTGTGAGATCTTACTAGTCTAGTGAGCTGAGGTGACAAGTGTTTTCTCTGCGATGAACTCGGTTTCACCGATTTGTTGTTTTCGGTCCAACCGACTCCTTTCGGTACAACCGAAGCATACCACTCGGTGCCACTGACTTCACAACAGGAAAAACAATTTGCCACTTATTCTGTGTTTCTTCTGATCCAGCTCCACTCAATGAATTTTGTCCTCTACAAGCATCACATTTATATAAATGTTTTGTGCTGTGACTCAAGGATCAAAACCTTCTTGGAAATTGATGTCAAAGGGGGAGAGAGAGATCACATCAAAGCTTATCACTTCCAAAAGGGAAAGAGTATTACTTCCACAGGGGGAGAAAGAGATCTCCAGGGGGAGAGAATACTCAAGTAGAAAGTATTTCTCAAGGATCCCAGATGCTTGGTGTTCAAGAGGAGAGATGCCACATGGCTTCTTGAGGGGAAAGACATGTTCATATGTTCTTATTTGCATTAGCTATGTTCATTTATATCTTTCAGCTCTGATTTTCTGTTCCCTATCTTCTCCCAGTATCCCATGCTAGATTCAGGGGGAGCAAGACATCTAAGGGAAACAAATCATTTAAATTCATTGCATATCTTTACCCTTGGGGACATGTCTAATCCAATGTGGTACTTAGTACTCACTCTCTACATGTCACCCCAGTCTTGGTATTCTTCTGGTTTCTTCTGTTTGCTCTGGCTAGTAGATGTACCTGTGTTATCTAACCTTGTTTACCCAGGTTCATTCCATCCTAAGCCAACTCAAGACTACAAGGTAAGTATATGCATCACAATCATGTGTATGAGGAATTCTTGTTGATGTACATACTGTTTGCAAGAAGGACTCATGAGCATGAAGGTATTTTCTTTAATATTCTTTGCTCTGATGCATATGGCCAAGATACATGTAACACATTGCCTAATCTATCATGGTTATGCTCTCACATGCTTCTCTATTCCATATTCACATGATTGCATACATGTAGGGGGAGCCTATGCTTGTTACATGTCTTTCCGAAGCTTTACTTGCTAGTCTTTATATCTTTATCTAAAGCTTTGATGTATGTTGTCATCAATTACCAAAAAGGGGGAGATTGAAAGCACAAGTGCTCCCTAGGTGGTTTTGTTATTAATGTCAGCATATCTCTTGTTGGACTAACACTTTTATCTAGTATGTTTCAGATAAGTTCAACAATGGAGTGGCATGGACTAGAGGATGTGGGAACCCCTTCAAGATGCTAAGGACAAAGGATTGGCTCAAGCTTCAAGATCAAGACTCTTCATTTTATATTTTAGTGATCCAAGATCACATTGAGTCTATAGGAAAAGTCAATACTATCAAGAAGGGATGAGGTGTTGCTTAATGAGTTTCTTGCTCCACAGTGCTTAGTGATATGTTCCAAAACCCTCAACTACTTTCCCACTTCCACACATATGACCTAGACCTAAAGTCAAACTCGGCCCCACCGATTCTTTCTATCCGGCGCCACCGAGTTCAAATGTCATAGCCACTGCCACAAACCTTAGGAAAATCGGTTTCACCGATAGGGATCTCGGTCTCATCGAGATGGGATTGTAATCTCTCTGTGTATGTCCATTACCAAAATAGGTCTCACCGAATTTGTGCAATCGATACTACCGAGATTACAATGCAAACTCTCAGGTTAACTTATTTCCAAAATCGGTCCCACCGAGTTTGAGTAATCGGTCTCACCGAGTTTGCCTGACCAACTCTCTGGTTAGCTAATTACCAAAATCGGTCTCACCGAGTTTGTGTAATTGGTCTCACCGAGATTATGTTATGCCCTAACCTAACCATATCGGTCCTACCGAGTTGCTTATCGGTCCCATCGAAAACCCTAACGGTCACTAGGTTTACTGAATCGGTCCGACCGAGTTTGTTGATTCGGTCCCACCGAGTTTGGTAAATTGTGTGTAACGGTTAGATTTTGTGTGGAGTCACTAGGTTTACTGAATCGGTCCGACCGAGTTTGTTGATTCGGTCCCACCGAGTTTGGTAAATTGTGTGTAACGGTTAGATTTTGTGTGGAGGCTATATATACCCCTCCACCTCCTCTTCATTCATAGAGAGAACCATCAGAACAAGCCTACACTTCCGACATCCTATTTACGAGAGAGAACTACCTACTCATGTGTTGAGGCCAAGATATTCCATTCCTACCACATGAATCTTTATCTCTAGCCTTCCCCAAGTTGCTTTCCACTCAAATCTTCTTTCCACCAAATCCAAATCCTGTGAGAGAGAGTTGAGTGTTGGGGAGACTATCATTTGAAGCACAAGAGCAAGGAGTTCATCATCAACACACCATTTGTTACTTCTTGGAGAGTGGTTTCTCCTAGATTGGCTAGGTGTCACTTGGGAGCCTCCGACAAGATTGTGGAGTTGAACCAAGGAGTTTGTAAGGGCAAGGAGATCGCCTACTCGTGAAGATCTACCGCTAGTGAGGCAAGTCCTTCGTGGGCGATGGCCATGGTGGGATAGACAAGGTTGCTTCTTCGTGGACCCTTCGTGGGTGGAGACCTCCGTGGACTCGCGCAACCGTTACCCTTCGTGGGTTGAAGTATCCATCAACGTGGATGTACGATAGCACTACCTACCGGAACCACGACAAAAACATCCGTGTCTCCAATTGCGTTTGAATCCTCCAAAACCCTTCCCTTTACATTCTTGCAAGTTGCATGCTTTACTTTCCGCTGCTCATATACTCTTTGCATGCTTGCTTGTTGTGTATTGTGAATGTTAAACTTGTGCCTAAACTCCACTTAAACCTAAAGAAGTTAAAAACTGCAACTTTGGTACTTAGTGTCTAATCACCCCCCTCTAGACACCTCTTCTCAAGATCCTACAGCCGTAGTGTTTTCTTGACCGGTTTGTATACCTTTAATATATTGAGGCTATGTTCGGCCAGCTTGCGTGGGATTCCTGGCATAACAGAGGGGTGACAGTGAATAATATATCGGTTTCAGGCAGGAATTCTCGTGGCGTCAAGGCCAATTGGGTTTAGTTGCGCTCCTATAGATGCTATCTTCTTGGGGTCCGTTGGGTGGACCTGGAATTTGACTACTTCTTCTGCTGGTTTGAAGGAGGTGGATTTGGGGCGTTTTTCCAGGATCACATCATCCCTGGCCATCGTGGAGCGCAGCGCGATTAACTCTTCGGCCACGAGGGCTTCGGATAATGGCTCAAGGGCCAGAGATGCGGTTTTGTTTTCGGCGTGGAGTGCTATGTCCGGATCACTGGCAAGAGTGATTATGCCATTGGGCCCAGGCATTTTAAGCTTCATGTACCCGTAATGAGGTATAGCTTGGAAGGTTATTAAAAGGGGCCACTTGGAAGGTTATTTCTTCAGACCGGTAATTCTCCGGTGTGCCGAATACAACGTCGAGTGTGATTTTTCCCGCACACCGTGCCTCCCGACCGGGAATGATTCCTCGGAAGGTCGTGCTGCTTTGCTTGATGCGGCTCCTGTCTATTTCCATTTTGTGGAGTGTATCCTCGTAGATGAGGTTTAGTCCGCTGCCACCGTCCATGAGGACTTTGGTGAGTCGAAACCGTTCACGATAGAACTGAGGACTAATGCGGCTGGCGATCGGACTGTTCTGTATTTAGGTTCGTCACCGGCGTTAAAGGTTATAGCCGTCTCGTTCCAAGGGTTTATTGCAGCGATCTGGCAGACTTCGGCGAGGTTGCGGAGTGCCCTTTTGCGCTTATTGTTTGAAGCGAATGTCTCGAAGACCATCAATACTCTGGGGTCTCGTCTTCTGGAGGGTGCTATTCTGGGGTGTATTTGGTAAGGATGTCATCACCGCTCTTGGTTACCCGTCGGAGTATCCAACATGCTCTAAGGTTGTGGGTTGATATGGTATCCGGTGTCGCGTGTATCTTGCATGGACCATCGAGCCATCCCTCCAGAACGGTTCTGTGACGCGTACTGGGTTTATATTTCTTTGTTACTGGACTGGGTGTGCCATGAAGGTGCGCCCTTTTCGCCTGAACAAGGGGTTGAGTGGGGACCGATGGTTCCCAGCGGGCTGCCTGGGTTTTCCAGGCGCTTTCCATTGCGCTGTACTTCTGGCGATAGTTGCTAAGTCAGTGAAGTGTAGTATGCGACGGCGGTTGATGGCATTGAGAATTCCTTCGTCCGTGCAATTGTTGCAGAACACTGATATCGCGTCTTCGTCGCGGCAATCTTTGACCTTGTTCTTGACCAGGAGGAATCTGACCCAGAAATGGTGGACCGTTTCCTGAGACTGCTGTTGTATGCTCATGAGAGCGCTAATATCTGGGTGGGTGCGTGGTTTTAAATCCGAACCCTGACCCGATTCTAGATCCGGAGTTTGAAGACCTTCCGGACTTGATAGTTCGGGCTCCGGGATATCGACTGATTTTTTAGGCTCGTCGTCTGACTCTATGTTCAGAGGATGAGGCATGTCTTTCTGCCAGAGAGTATCCGGCTCTTGGAGATTGGTGATCCAAACATAGTTCGTCCTTAATATGGAGGAAGAGTTGTCTTGCTCCTCGACTACCGATATCTGGTGGGTGATCGGCGCAGTTTTAGTTTCTCTTCGGTCGGGTTTAAGCCCAATTCGATCATAGTCTGTAGCGACCCCCAAGGCGGCAATGCGATCTAGGAGTTCATTTAAAGACAATAACTCCATCGGATCCATCCGTGTGGAGTATTCGGGATCAACGCGGAGGCGATTTTCGATGACTTGAGAGGGCATCGTCGGCTTAAGGGCCAAGCTGGCGGTCATGACGAAGCCGCCCAGCCGGAGGGTTTGGCCTGAGGACAGGGATCCTCCGAAGGTGATATTTTCCTTGACGACAAGGCGAGCCATCGACCCTTTTAATGACGGCACAGTGGAACTCTCAATGAAAGCACCAATGTCGGTGTCAAAACCGGCGGATCTCGGGTAGGGGGTCCTGAACTGTGCGTCTAAGGTCGATGGTAACAGGAGACAGGGGACACGATGTTTACCCAGGTTCGGGCCCTCTCTATGGAGGTAATACCCTACTTCCTGCTTGATTGATCTTGATGAATATGATTATTACAAGAGTTGATCTACCACGAGATCGTAATGGCTAAAACCCTAGAAGTCTAGCCTGTATGACTACGGTAATGAGTATATCCCCTCCGGACTAAGTCCTCTGGTTTATATAGACACCGGGGAGATCTAGGGTTACATAGAGTCGGTTACGTAGAAAGGAATCTACATAGTTGATCGCCAAGCTTGCCTTCCACGCCAAGAAGAGTCCTATCCGGACACAGGTGCAGTCTCCGGTCTTCGTATCTTCACAGCCCATCAGTCCAGCCCATGGTAACAGGCCGGACGCCTGAGGACCCCTTAGTCCAGGACTCCCTCGGGAGGTGCCCCGGTATCATATCATCCCACTACCTTTTTGCTTTTACTTATCTTAGTTCGATCTTTTTGCTTTAGATGAAATAAAGTTAGTTCGCTCCTTTCTTATTTGAGAGTTTGCTTAGAGATCTATCCTTGTAATCATGTGCAAGCTATATAATAAGGTTCAGTTTGAGTTTTTGCTTTCTTTACTTTCATGTTGCAAATAAAGAAAAGAAAGGAAAAAAATCAATAAGATCGTATACTAATCCTATGGTAGGTGATAGCACCACATAAGGAAAAGTATAAGTAAGAAATTTTATAAGAGATCGACAAACAAAGCATTAGTCAGTGATGCCACTCATGAAAGAATTAATAAGGGAAGGGAAGATTCACATATAAATATACTATCCTAGAAATCTTTTGTGATTGTGAGCCCTCATCAAAATACTATATGCCAAAATTGTTGACGTTGGATAAGGAAGACAACGTAATGGTTAATGTTTTTTTATATTCACATAGAAGTCATATTGTCATAGATCCTTTAACATGTGGTGCTTGCCCCCTATCTTTGCTAGCCAAAAATTCCGCACCAATTAGAGATACTACTTGTGCATCCAAAACACTTAAACCTAAATCTTTTTCAAGTGTCCACCATATCTACCTAGGGATTGAGCAAGATCCCTCAAGTAAGTTGACATCAGTGCAAAAAGGCAATAAAATTGCTTCTAAATGTGTGAGATTGTTTAGTGTAAGAGAAAATTGAGCATTACACGAACTTGGATGACAAAGAATAAAAGCGACAGACTGCATAATAAAGGTTGTCATCTTAAGGGGCAATGTAACGTGACGTTCTTTTGCACTAAGGGATTGAGCATACAAACAAATAAGCTCATGACAACCTCTGCTTCCCTCTGTGAAGGGCCTATCCTTTACTTTTATGTATTTACTTTTATGCAAAGAGTCAAAGTTTTCCTTCTAGTCCTTTTTATTTTTCTCCTTTGGCAAGCATCATGTGGTGAGGAAATATCTAGGCACATATGTCTAGTCGAATATAGATAGCATGAGTTATTATTGTTGACATCACCCTTGAGGTGAATATGTTGGGAGGCGAAACTATAAGCCCCTATCTTTCTATGTGTCTGGTTGAAATGTTTTGCTCATGGATATGAGGTGAGTGTTAGCAATCATAGAAGACTATATGATGGTTGAGTATGCGGACTTCCTTAAAAGGCTCTGACACGTGACCCTTCCTGAAAACATGATGAATTGTAGTTGCAAAGTTGACTGAGAACATAGTTTGTTGGTTTCTAATAGAGTTTTTTTGCTTTATACTTCGATTGTGTGATGAACTATTACTTATTCATCGGAAGTATATGATAGAAGTTCTATGATAAAAGTCCTATGTTTAATTTTGTTGTTGTTATAATAATCAACATGATGCTTCTATGTCCGTATTTTGTTTTAATCGATACCTCTCTCTCAAAGCATGTGGACATGTTTTTCGATTTTGGTTTTCGCTTGAGGACAAGCGAGGTCTAAGATTGGGGGATTTGATACGTCCATTTTGCATCATGTTTTCTTACTGTTATTTACAATGTTTTTATCCATAATAATGATTTTTGGAGTAATTCTAATGCCTTTTCTCTCATAATTTGCAACGAACAAACAAAGAGGGAGAATTCCGGCAGCTCGAAATCTGGACCTGAAAAAGCTACGTCAGGCTACCTATTCTGCACAACTCCAAATGAGCTGAAACTTGACGGAGATTTTTATGGAATATATAAGAAATATAGGAGCAAATAACTATCAGAGGGGGCCAGCCAGGTGGGCACAACCCACCTGGGCGCGCCAGGGAGCCCAGGCGTGCCCTGGTGGGTTGTGCCCTCCTCGGCCCACCTCCGGTGCCCATCTTCTGGTATATAAGTAATTTTGACCTAAAAAATAAGGAGAAGAATTACGAGACGGAGCGCCGCCGTCTCAAGGCGGAACTTGGGCAGGAGCACTTTTGCCCTCCGGCGGAGCGATTCTACCGGTGGAACTTCAATCACGGAGGGGGAAATCATCGTCATCATCATCACCAACAACTCTCCCATCTAGGGGAGGGCAATCTCCATCAACATCTTCACCAGCACCATGTCATCTCAAACCCTAGTTCTTCTCTTGTATTCAATCTTGTTACCGGAACTATAGATTGTTGCTAGGGGGTGACTAGTAGTGTTGATTACATCTTGTAGTTGATTACTATATGGTTTATTTGGTGGAAGATTATATGTTCAGATCCATTATGCATATTAATACCCCTCTGATCATGAGCATGTTTATTGTTTGTGAGTAGTTACCTTCGTTCTTGAGGTCACGGGATAAATCATGTTGCAAGTAATCATGTGAATTTGATATGTGTTCGATATTTTGATGGTATGTATGTTGTGATTCCCTTAGTGGTGTCATGTGAACATGGACTACATGAAACTTCACCATATTTGGGCCTAAGGGAATGCATTGTGGAGTAGTAAATATATGGTGGGTTGCGAGAGTGACAGAAACTTAAACCCCAGTTTATGCACTACTCCGTAAGGGACCGATTGGATCCTAGAGTTTAATGCTATGGTTAGAATTTATTCTTAATACTTTTCTCGTAGTTGTGGATGCTTGCGGGAGGGTTAATCATAAGTAGGAGGTTTGTTCAAGTAAGAACAACACCTAAGCACCGGTCCACCCACATATCAAATTACCAAAGTAGCAAACGCAAATCAAACCAACATGATGAAAGTTACTAGATGAAAGACCGTTTTGGCTTGTACTTTGCCTCAAAAGGATTGGGCTACCTTGCTGGATACTTGTTACTATTATCGTTACTTGCTCGTTACAAATTATCTTGCTATCAAACTACTCGCTACTTACAATTTTAGCACTTGCAGACATTACCTTACTGAAAACTACTTGTCATTTCCTTCTGCTCCTCGTTGGGTTCGGCACTCTTACTTATCGAAAAGAGCTACAATTGATCCCCAATACTTGTGGTTCACCAGTGACATATATAAAAATGATGAACGGTGGCTTTGCCACAAATACGATGTCAACTACATGATCATGCAAAGCAATATGACAATGATTAAGTGTCTCATAATGAATGGAACTGTGGAAGTTGCATGGCAATATATCTCGGTATGGCTATGGAAATGCCATAATAGGTAGGTATGGTGGCTGTTTTGAGGAAGGTATTGGTGGGTTTACTGCACCGGCAAAAGTTGTGCGGTGCTAGAGAGGCTAGCAGCGGTGGAAGGGTGAGAGTGCGTATAATCCGTGGACTAAACACTAGTCACAAAGAACTCACATACTTATTGCAAAAATCTATTAGTCATCGAAACAAAGTACTACACGCATGCTCCTAGGGGGGATAGATTGGTAGGAAAAGACCATCGCTCGTCCCCGACCGCCACTCATAAGGAAGACAATCATTAAATACCTCATGCTCTGTCGGTGTACTAAATTAGGGGTACCCTAGTACCCCGAACTCGTGCACGGGCAGTCGCAGCGTCCCCGTGGCAAGCCTCGCCGGGCGTCCGCCAAGACCCTCCGCAGCCTTTCAGAAAACAAGACCCCGGCAAGAGGAGCTTGCCGGTGAGCCATTCAAGAACAAAGTATTAGATTGAGAAGACAAGGCCCCGACAAGAGGAGCTTGTCGGGAAGGCCACCTGTGCACGCAAAGACACGGCCCCGGCAAGAGGAGCTTGCCGGGAAGGCCCGGAGCGCGACACGCCTCCGGGCGCGACAAGGATTCGGCCGCGGCAAGGCGCTTGCCGCGGCATGCAACTTCCCTCCGTCTCCGCTCCAGCTCACCCAGCGACGTGTCGCCATGGGACCGTTTCGTGCGCGCGTGTCGAGCGACTATGCAGCCAGCGGAGAGCAGCGATAAGCGGCGCTGACAGGCTCGCCATCGTGGCGAGCGGAGGCGCACCTGACGGTCTCTGTTACACTGTTTGGGCGACAACGACGGGCATTTATTGCTTTTGTCCCTTGCCGTCGAGTTAGGTATTTTGCACTGCATACCTTTGTTCAAGTAGGTGTACCAACTCCTGTTTTTACATTTGTACCCCCGCCTATGTTGCCACCTGTCGGAGACCCCTTGAGCATATAAAAGGAGGCCCGAGTGCAACGTAGAAAGGGTTTGGTTCAGCAGGTTCGCGGGTTCCGCATGCTCGGCTCGTTCGGTTCATTCAACCCACTCGAGACTAGAGACACTCAGGCTAGGTTTTGTAGCTCGCATTGCTCCCTAGCAAGAAGACAATAGATCAAACAAGCAGCAGTAGGAGTTTTATCTCTCCGGAGAGCTCGAAGCTGGGTAAACTGCTCGTGTGCATCGCCTCGATCCGCTCTTCAGGCGATCTCCGCCCCTCCGAACCACAAGGGCCCCGTCCGCCGCCCCATAGGTGTCCGCGGTACGATCAGCCTCCCGACATCTTTGGCGCGCCAGGTGAAGCGTCGAGACCGTGTGAATCTGATCCGGCGTTCACACGAGCAGTTTCATCAACATCTTCCTCGACATGCCACCGAAGAAGAAGGCTTGGCGGCAGCAGAGCCGTTCGCGTCGTACCCACCATCACCGCAGCAAACGGGTGGTGGGGTAGACGCTGGCGGAGGGACGGGCGCCGACGAAGGTGCTCGTGACGTTGCCAAGTCCAAGGACAAGGCACCGCAAACCTCGGCGTCCGCGCATCCCCCGCGCCCATCTCAGGAGACGCGGGACCAACAACGTCATGGCATTCACAACGCCATGCGTTCGTTGGATCGAGACCCTCAAGACCAGCATGCGCGCCAACATGCTGGCACGAGTGAGATACGGTCGCCCGGACGGGGCGCTGCTCCTTCTAACATAGTTAGAAGTCCGGCGTCCTGCTCCTCGCACCGTTCTCCAATGCCGCCTACTACTCCAGCAGAAGCTCTGGCGAGAGCTCAGCTGCTCCTCGACTACCCTCCAACGACCGACAAGGTCGACGAGTGGAGGACCACTATCCAGAGCCTCATCGGCTTTGCCAACGGTGACGGTCCGCGGCAACCAACGCCATCATTGCCGCGGCGTGACGACAAGGCACGAGCCGGCGGCGACGAGACTATCAGAGGTGCAACCACCGTGCACTCTCCGCCAAGAAGGCCAAGATCGCCGACTCACCGGATCCACCTCGACAGGGACTCCACTGCGTCGTCGGATCCGCGAGCTCGCCGTGATCAGCGCCAAGTTCTTCATGAGCGACAACAAGAGGACGCCGAACTCGCATCGGCGCGCCAAGAGAAGCGCGACGTCAATCCGACAAGCGCGCTGGGCCTTCTGTTGACATACACGCGCCGGAGGAGCCAGGCGACTTGCCGTACGCGGTAGGTTGCCCTGCGTTCACTCATGAGCTGCGGCAAGTCCAGTGGCCCAGCCAGAAAAACTTCAAGCCAGACGTGCCGGAGAAGTATGATGGCGGGACGCACCCGTCGGAGTTCCTCAGCATCTACACCATCACGGTGCAGGCTGCGGGGGGACGGGACGACAAGATCTCGCCAACTACTTCCCGCCGTGCTCAAGCCCAACGCCGATCTTGGCTCATGCACTTGCCGGACAGCTCCATATCCTCTTGGCAGATCTGTGCCATCGGTTTGTTGGCGCCTTCACGGTGGCCACAAACCTCATGGCCAAGAGAGTGACCTTCACTTGCTCGCCCGGAAGGAAGGAGAGTCCCCACGCAAGTTCATTCAGAGATTCAGCCGTGTGCACTACAACATCCTGCACGTCCACCCTGCCGCGGTGATCAGCGCATTTCATCAGAATGTGCGGAACCGCAGGATGAGGGAGGAGATGGCGATGTGCAAAGTCAAGGACGTCAGTGAGCTGTACGCCTTGGCCGACAAGTGTGCACGCGCTGAGGAAGGCAGGAGGCCCCTGGAGAGAATGCAGAAGCAGGATCTGACAGTGATGACACCGCCCCGGCAAAGAAGGGCCGGCGGCGAGGCAACAGAAAGAAGAAAAGCAGAGAAGTGCTAGCTGTCGAGCTGTCCGGCAACGGAGGCGGCGACAAGAGCGCCAAGGCTGTTGGCTCCGGCAAGGAGGTTGCCGACGCCAACCACTACCGGTGGCGGCCGCCGACAAGGTGACAGCTCCGCAAGCGATCGCAAGATCCACCACACCAAGGGCCACGATCTCCAGAGCTGCAAGAAGGTCGAGCAGCTCGTCGAACAGCAGAGAGCTGAGTACGAGCGGCGCGACAAGGAGAAGGCCCAGGAAGGTGCTGGGGGCTCTGATGCTCACTCCGGCAAGCGCACCTCTTCGGAGTGCTGCACTACCGTCGAGGACGCACCATCGAGCTCCACCGGCAAGTGCAAGAAGATGGTGGCTCCGCTGAAGACCAAGAAGGTGCCCGCCAAGGAGGACGGCACTGGCGGTACCTTCACCATCAGTGCCTCTCTCGACCCTAAATAGGAAGGCGCGCTCGTTGCTTTCCTGCGGGCGAATGTCGACGTGTTTGCATGGCAACCGTCCGATATCCCCGTGTTCCTGTGAAAGTGATTGAGCATCGCTTGGCCGCTTGTCCTCATGCGCGCCCGTCAAGCAAAAAGTCGAAGCAAGCGGTGGAGTGCCAAGAATTCATAGCGAAGAGATCAAGAAACCGGAAGCAGCAGGCCTTGTCGAGGAGTGCTCCATCCTCGTGGTTGGCCAATCCGTAGTCGCGGCGCAGCGAATGGGAAGTGGAGACTTTGTATTGACTTCACGGATGTTAATAAAGCTTGTCCCAAAGATCCATTTCCCTTGCCGCGCATTGACCAGATTGTTGACTCCACGGCTGGATGTGATTTGCTTTCGCTTTCTTGATGCATACTCGAGGATACCATCAGATCTTCATGGCTGAAGGAGATGAAGAGAAGATCGCATTCATCACACCATGTGGCACATACTGTTTTCATACGGATGCCTTTCGGTTTGAAGAATGCTGGTTCAACATTTGCAAGGGTAGTCCATGACGCTTTTGAGCCGCAGATGCACGTAAATGTAGAAGCCTACATGGATGACATAGTGGTCAAGAGCAAGGACAAAGCAACTCTGGTTCAAGATTTGGGCCGAGACCTTTGCGAATCTGCGCAAGATCAACCTCAAGCTCAACCCCGAGAAGTGCGTGTTTGGAGTCCCTTCCGGCAAGCTTCTCGGGTTCTTCGTGTCTCAGCGAGGGATTGAAGCTAATCCCGACAAGATCAAGGCCATTGAGCAGATTGAAGCACCAAAGCGCGTCAAGGATGTACGAAGACTTGCCGGTTGCGTGGCTGCTCTCAGCAGGTTCATTTCTAGGTCTACTGAGCGCGCCTGCCATTTTTCAAGATTTTGAAAAAGGCAGGTCGATAAAAATGGACTCCGAAGCGGAGGCTGCGCTGCAGGACTTGAAGAGATACCTGTCCTCCACTCCAACACTTGTCGCACCTAGGCCACAAGAGAAGTTGCTGCTATATATAGCGGCGACCAATCAAGTGGTTAGTGCTGCGTTAGTGGCGGAGAGGGAGGCGGATGACGAGCCAGCAACCGCGGCAAGCACATCCAGCGACAAGCAGGGCTTCACGACAAGCTCTGGTCCCGACAAGGACGAGTCCAAGACGCATGAGCAGATCTGAGAAAAGGATGGTGCGGCGCCAGTCTACTTCGTCGATTCCCTCCTGCAAGGGGCTAGGTCAAGGTATTACGGTGTGCGAGAAATTGCTTTTCGGCCTCCTCATGGCCTCGAGAAAGCTGCGCCATTACTTCCAAGCACATGAGATCACAGTTGTCACTCGCTTTCCGGCTGAAGAGAATCTGCAGAATCCGAGCGGCAGGCAGGATTGTTGAGTGGTATTGAGCTGTCAAGCTTTGGTCTCAAGTTTGAAAGCACATCAACTATCCAAAGCAGAGCGTTGGCAGAATTCATAGCAGAATGGACGCCAACACCAGATGAAGAGATTCCGGAGACGAGCATTCCCGTCAAAGAAGCAAGCAAAGAGTGGCTGATGTACTTTGATGGTGCCTTCTCGCTGCAAGGCGCCGGTGCCGGCGTGTTGCTTATCGCACCCACCGGAGAGCACCTCAAGTACATCGTCCAGATGCACTTTCCCAAGGAGCAAGCGACAAACAATACTGCAGAGTATGAAGGTTTGCTTGCCGGTCTCAGGATCGCCGTGGACCTTGGGATCAAAAAGCTTATTGTCAGGGGTGACTCGCAACTCGTCGTCCGCCAAGTGAACAAAGATTACCCGAGTCCATTGATGGAAGCCTACGTTGATGAAGTGAGGAAGCTAGAAGAGCACTTTGACGGCCTGCAAATGGAACATGTTCCAAGAGCTCAGAATGATATTGCTGACGGCCTGTCAAAGTGCGCTGCACTTAAGTTACCTGTGGAACCAGGGATCTTCGTGCTCAAGCTGACTCAACCAACCGTAACACCATCGACTGGACAAAGTAAGAAGAGGAAGTTGGCCTCTAGTGACTACTTTCCGACAGAGCTTCCCGAAGCCGTCGTTGCAAAGGTCCCCAAGATCAACACCAACAGTGCTGAGGAGCAGTCTGCTCCGACAGACCCCAGGGTTTGTTTCGTTGAAGCAGATGCTCCCGACAAGTCTTGCTCCGGCAAGCTTGTCGGGGAGCATCTAGCTCTCGCAGGGCCGCAGGCTCTTGCCGTGGAAGCTGATGTTCCCGCAGCAGCAGATGTGCCTTTAGTCCTTGTTGTCGAGCCACAAGCTCCAGCATGGGCGCAGCCGATTGTCCATTTCCTTCAGACGGAGAACTTCCGAAGAGCAAGAAGAAGCGGAAAGAGTAGCCCGGCAGTCAAGTATGTACCAGTTTGTCGACTGACATTGTACGTAAGAAGACTCAACGGTGTGAAATTGAAGTGTATTCCTGGGAAGATGGATGAAGCTGTTGGCGAGAGATACATGGAGGCATATGTGGTCACCACATTGGCGCAAGAAGAGCACTTGCCGCAAAGCTTTCCGGCAAGGTTTCTTCGGCCGACAGCCCTCCAGGATGCAAATCGCACAAGTAACCAAGTGTGAAGCGTGCAGTTCCATTCCAAACAGATACACCAGCCAGCTCAAGCTCTCCAGACGATCCCTTTATCCTGGCCATTTTCGGTGCAGGGGCTCGACATCCTCGGCCCCTTCCCCGAAGCTGTCGGGGCTTTGAGTACTTGTACGTCGCCATCGACAAGTTCACAAAGTGGCCGGAAGTGGAAGCGATGAGGAAGGTGACAGACAACAAGTGATCAAGTTTTTCAAGTCAATTGTTTGCCGTTTCGGAATCCCTAACAGGATCATCACCGACAACGGCACACAATTTACGAGTCGCACCTTCATGCAGTACGTCCAAGACCTTGGCGCCAAGGTCTGCTTTGCTTATGTTGCTCACCCGAGAAGCAACGGTCAAGCAGAGAGGGCAAATGCTGAAGTGCTGCGCGGGCTCAAGACCAGAACTTTCGATAGGCTGCACAAGTGCGGAAGAAACTGGATCGAGGAGCTGTCGGTGGTTCTTTGGTCGATCAGGACGACGCCAAATCGAGCCATCGCCGGACACCCTTTGCTCTAGTCTATGGAGCAGAGGCAGTTCTCCCCACGGAACTTCAGATACGGATCGCCTCGAGTACTCGCTTATGATGAGCTTGAGCAAGAGCAGCTGCGACAAGATAACGCGCTGATCCTCGAGGAGGATCGTCTTCAGGCCGATGTGCGAGCCGCTCGCTACCAGCAAGCTCTGCGTCGCTACCATAGCCGCAGGGTTAATGCCAGAAGTCTCGAGGAAGGCGACCTTGTTCTTCGGTGCGTTCAGTCCGCCAAGAATTCAAACAAGTTGACGCCAAAGTGGGAAGGCCCTTATCGGGTGAAACGAGTCACTAGGCCTGGCGCTGTCCGCCTTGAGACCGAAGATGGCATTCCGGTGAGCAACTCCTAGAACATTGAGCATCTTCGTAAGTTTTACCCATAGGGCGCGGTTGTCGGAACCCGTTCCGGCAACCACCTTTTGTACAAGTCTTGCCGCAGTTGCATGTAATCCTTTGTACAAAGCCGGGCGCAGACCCCGTGCATCAGTAAAAGCTCGTGCGTTGCGCACAACTTGTCAAGTTCATGCTTTCATCAATTTACTGCATGTTTTGACTAACACTTTGTGCAGCAACCACACCCGGTAAGCAGAATCGAGTCGCTAGGCTCCATAACGTTATTTCCTCTTCTTTTTCTTTTCTCAAAGAAAGGAAGGCTCCCTCGCGCACAAGTTAACCAGGGGAGGAGGAGGAGATAATACTATGGACCAGGCACCGCTCGAGGAAGTTTCACCTCATCGGGAAGCAAGAGACAGAAAAGCTAAGTTGCCAAAGTTTGAGCAATCAATTTTAAATTTTTAAGTTATCTTCCTCGAACGATAGTACTTTGTATGGAGAACCTGTGCGCAGAGGAACCAACTCGCCGGCTGGCCGCGCCCTTACTTTGTTTCGAGTCCGCTCAACAACTTAAGTGAGCTGCAGCTAGTCGCGACAAGGTTGCTTGTCAGAGGCGGCACTACCAGCAGGCTGCTGACATTCCGCACTCAGCGCTCACGGCAAATGTGCCCGCACCGACAAGTCCCCTAAATGCGTAAGGCAGAAACGTACAAAGGAAGGAATCAAGTAGAGGAAATAACATTGCATTGATCGATCAGTAATAAATTTTTAAAGTTATCTACCTTGAACGACCGCTCTTTGTATGAAAAACCCATGCGCGGAGGAACCAAATCGTGACTGGTCGCGCCCTTACTTTGTTTCGAGTCCGCTCAACAACTTAAGTGAGCTGCGGCTAGTCCGCGACAAGGTTGCTTGTCGGTAGCGACTTCACGGCAGGCTGAAGTTCCGCACTTTCGGCGCTCGCGGCAAGGGTGCTCGCGACCGCAAGTTTCACTGAAAAGCGTAGGGCAATAACATACAAAGCCAAGAGTCGAGTAAAGGAAGTAACGTAGCAAATGTTGCCCATAATAAAGTTATATTACAAAAATAACTTATTGCAGCACTGGCTAAATCATTCCCAGAACTGAAATAACAGCGAAGAGGAGAAGAAGGGCGCGCCGGCACCCAAGCCCCGGCAAGCCAGAGCTGCCGGGGGCTGCGGCAAGCCAGAGTTGCCGGGGGCTGCGGCAAGCCAGAGTTGCCGGGGGCTGCGGCAAGCCAGAGTTGCCGGGTGCTGCGATATCAGATAAGCCCTTCATCCCTTTTCAAGCATCCCTTTTTCATTAAAAACATTCTACTCGGATACAATCCGTGGAGAATGAAAAACATGAAAGAGAGGATTACAAGTTTTAAATGCGGATAAGGCCCGAAGGCTTACAAATTAAAAAGATAAGATGCGCGTAATCCTTTTCCTGTCCCTCTTTTCAGGAGGTAGGTCAAGGAGGCGAGAAGGGCAAACGAAACGCCTAGGCGAGCTACAGGTGCCAGAAGGCACCAAGGGAACATCCCGGGAGCTCCCCGAGGGCTTGACGGAGATGGCAGCGCCGGAAGCGGGGCTCAAGACGGGCGGCGGGGCGTCAAGATGCTGTCGAGGGCACTACGCCCTCGTACTCCGACTTGACGACCTTGTCGCCATCCCCCTTCCCCTTCCGCAGCCTCCCTACGCCAGTCGCCCAAGGAGACGACCCCGGGGATTTCAAGGAGCCGGCGACACGGATGATGGGGTCGCCGGTGACGCACGAAGCGGCGCCCGACAACTAATCGGGCCCGCTACCCTCGTCATCGCTGTCGCTCTCCTCCTCGTCACTCTCGCTCGAGGGGGAATCTTCGCTGTCGGAGGAGCTATCCACGCAGCACTTCGCCCGAGTACCGAGATCCCCGAAGACCTTGACGGAGAGGAGATCACCCTCCATTAACTTAAAATGGAGGGTAAACCCCGCCTCGGCTGTGGATGCGAGTGAACGCGTCTTCCACCCACGATCAAGATACATCACATTAGGGCTGGGAATACAACACGGACTCGCATGCCGCTGATTCCACAGCCCCTCATGTGCAGTCTCGGTGTCTCGGGCGGATCCGACTCCATCAAGGCCATGAACGGAGCTGGAAGCCGGAGGCGACGACGAGGCGCCAGGCAGCTGACGAAGAACTCGCAAGGGTCGTCCCCTGTATGGACCGCCGCAGGGAGGGGAACCGCCGGCGGAAGCGGAGACGGCGCGCCGCCCCGTCCGCCTCTTCCCCGAGCGCCTCGACCTCGTCCACGACCTCGCCCCCTCCCTCTTCCTCTTGTGGCTGGCTCTGCCACCCCGGGCGTGGGGTTGGGAGGAGCTGTCTAGCGGCGACCTCGCCGCCACCGATGAAGAACCAAGGTTCCTTTTCTCCATGACGAATGAGAGAAAGGGAGCGGCCCGAGGAAAGGAGGAGATGGGAGAGTGCGGGCCTGCGCTCCCTTCCGCTCTTTAAGGAAGCAAGGTGGGGCTCGACCGCCCGCTCGACAAATCAGGGCATAGGAAGAGCAGGGAATCGGGGCCGACCTGCTGCCACCGTCAGAACGGCCCAGTTTTCCACTTCCACCGTCCGCAACCCCAAGAGCATGGGAACCACGTGGCGGGGATGCAGAACTGAGGCGACGGGTGAAGCGATCCCGCACGCCGCCCACTTCCCCCACGACGCCGCAATTGACGCGTGCCGTTACGGGGGAACGCGGCGGGTACGGAATGGATTTGGTTTGGACCCAGGCCGCGCGTGCCCGTGCCCTGTTTTGGGCCTGGCCCAACAGCGCTCGGCACCGTGTATGGCCCATACCCGGGGGCTCCTGTCGGTGTACTAAAGTAGGGGTACCCTAGTACCCCGAACTCGTCTGCAGGCGATCGTGACATCCCGTGGCAAGCCTCGCCGGGCGTCCGCCAAGACCCTCCGCAGCCTTTCAGAAAAAAAGACCCCGGCAAGAGGAGCTTGCCAGTGAGCCATTCAAGAACAAAGTATTAGATTGAGAAGACAAGGCCCCGACAAGAGGAGCTTGTCGGAAGGCCACCTGTGCACGCAGAAGACAAGGCCCGGCAAGAGGAGCTTGCGGAAGGAAGGCCCGAGCGACAAGCCTCCGGGCGCGACAAGGATTCGACGCGGCAAGGCACTTGCCGCGGCATGCAACTTCTCTCCGTCTCCGCTCCAGCTCACCCAGCGACGTGTCGCCATGGGACCGTTCCGTGCGCGCGTGTCGAGCGGCTGTGCAGCCAGCGGAGAGCAGCGATAAGCGGCGCTGACAGGCTCGCCATCGTGGCGAGCGGAGGCGCACCTGACGGTCTCTGTTACACTGTTTGGGCGACAACGACGGGCATTTATTGCTTTTGTCCCTTCCCGTCAGAGTTAGGTATTTTGCACTGTACACTGTTCAAGTAGGTGTACCAACTCCTGTTTTTATATTTGTACCCCCGCCTATGTTGCCACCTGTCGGAGACCCCTTGAGCATATAAAAGGAGGCCCGAGTGCAACGTAGAAAGGGTTCGGTTCCGTAGGTTCGTGGGTTCCGCAGGCTCGGCTCGTTCGGTTCATTCAACCCACTCGAGACTAGAGACACTCAGGCTAGGTTTTGTAGCTCGCATTGCTCCCTAGCAAGAAGACAATAGATCAAACAAGCAGCAGTAGGAGTTTTATCTCTCCGGAGAGCTCCGAAGCTGGGTAAACTGCTCGTGTGCATCGCCTCGATCCGCTCTTTGTGCGATCTCCGCCCCCCTCCGAACCACAAGGGGCCCGGTCCGCCGACCCCATAGGTGTCCGCGGGTACGATCAGCCTCCCCGACATGCTCCAACTTCGCGTTACACAATGGTTCACCATACGTGCATGCTACGGGAATCACAAACTTTAACACAAGTATTTCTCCAATTCACAATTACTCACTAGCATGACTCTAATATCACCATATTCATATCTCAAAACAATCATAAGGAATCAAACTTCTCCTAGTATTGAATGCACTTTATATGAAAGTTTTTATCATATCCCTCTTGGATGTCTATCATATTAGGACTAAATTCATAACCAAAGCAAACTACCATGTTGTTTAAAGAGACTCCCAAAATAATATAAGTGAAGCATTAGAGTTCAACAATTTCTATAAAATAAAACCACCACCGTGCTCTAAAAAGATACAAGTGAAGTACTAGAGCAAAATTGCCTAGCTCAAAAGATATTAGTGAAGCACATAGAGTATTCTAATAAATCACGATTGATGCGTGTCCTTCTCAAAAGGTGTGTACAACAAGGATGATTGTGGCAAAAACTTAGGGTTAGGTTTAGGACAGCAAAAACTTCCTCTAGATTAGTTTTGATTCAAAATTTTAGGGTTAGGTTTCCGCCAAACTCATCTCGGACTGACCGAGTTGTACAAATCGGTCTCACAGATTTGGCCTAGGCCATTGCACTTGTGATTTTTGGTCTGACCGAAACTTACAAATCGGTGTGACTGAGTTCGATTCTCAGTGAAACCCTAGCAATCTCGGAGTCACCGAACTATGTCTCGATCTGACCGATTCCAGTAGTTTAGAATCTAATATTGCTTCAGTGTCACCGAGTTTAACAATCGGTAGCTCTGAAATGCTTTCTGCAGAAACTAAAACTAAGTTTTTGACTCAATTGTTTTGCAAAATCTCTGCACTTTGTGATGCTCATCCATTCTATCTCAACTATATCTATAGACAGGGTCAGCTCTCTGGTCAGTTTGCAGTTTCAGCCATGTCAGATCAAAGTGACAGTCAAAACAAGTCTGAGGAACAGGTTAACTTGAGTGAGGGCACTAGTCCCTCTGGCGGCTATGATGAGGGAAGCAGAAGCACCCCAAGCAATTTTACCAAAGCTGCAACCAGCACAAGGAGGAAGAGAAACTCAGATTCTGAAGATGAGGACTATGTTGTTGTTGAGGGGGAAGTCACCTCCAAGAAAGTGCTGAAAAAGGAGTATGTTGCTGCTGCAACCAAGCCTGGTTTGCACAAGAAAGCTCCTGCCAAGAGAGTGCCCATGTCCAAAGAAAGAGCCTCAACGCAGGAAACTATTGAGTTCACTCTTGAACCAAAGGAGGCTGGTGAGGGCAAGTAGAGAAAGGAAAGGGTCAAGAAGACCATGGCCAGAGTAATTGGCAGATCCTCTATGATGAGAGACCCAGCTGAGGATGAGGAAGAAGATGATGAAGAAGATGCTGCACCAAAACAAAAGACTCAGAAGTTGATGGGGGCGCCATCAAGTCTGGGGCTCCTCCATCAAAGCCCAAGACTGCCCCCAAGGCTACTACTCAAGCTTGTAAGTCTGCACCAAAGAGAAGAACTAGAAATATACCAGCTGCGGAAAAGAACAAGGCCCAGTGCCTGAAGTGGAGGAAGAACAAGAAGCGCAAGTGCTTAGGAAATTGAAGCCAAAGATTCCTGATCATGATGACAATCATCTAGTGGTTGAAAACATGAAGGAAAGAAAGGATGCAGGTGTTAGACTGTGGAGACAGTCAGACCCCTATGCTGTGAGAAGAAGAACTGTTGTGGACTACAGATTTCACACCAAGGAACAGCAGGACTTCTATGAGACAGTCCTCTTGGATAAAGAAGCCCATTGTGTGTGACATGAAATGGGTGGATTGGAAGTACATTGACAGTAATGAAGATCATTTCCCTGGAGTGCATGAGAGCTTCAGACTCGATGGAGTTGACAGTTTTTGTGGTTCAAAAATTGACCAAATGGAATGATGAGTTGATCATGCAGTTTTACTCTACTGCTCATTTTAACCCAGATGGAAAGATTGTCTGGATGTCTAAGGGTACAAGGTACCAGTCTACAGTTGTTGAGTGGGCCAAGCTTATCAATGCTCTAGAAGAAGCTGAGGATGACATTGATGTCTATGCAAAGCCCAGAAAAGATCACAACTCCATGGCCAATATGTACAAGGAAATACCTGACAAGGCCTTGGAGACACACAAGCTAGGCTCAGTGTACTATCTGTTGTCTGGATTCGCCACCATGAACACCATATTGAGGCACACCTTGCTGCCCAAGTCAGGAAATCACAGGATGATCAGAGGCCACTCCATCAACTTGCTTCAAATGTCTGATGTGCCACAGAAATTCAAGGTGATGAGCTTGATAGTTGAAACAATCAAAAGGACTGCAGCAGATCAGAAGAGATCATGTGGGTATGCTCCACACATTCAGATGCTCATCAACTCCAAGATGGGCAAAGGCATGTATTCCTGGACAAATAGCACCTTCCTTGAGGCCTGATCGTGACAACAACACAGTTGTTATGGATGCTTCACATCCTACATCAGTAGAGGCTCAGGAGAAGAGAGAAAAAGCAAAAGCAGAGAAGGCAGCCAAGATACCAAGTGCTAAAGAGGCATCCTAGTTATTTCTCAAGTCCAAACAAGATCAACTTGGCTATCTCATTCAGGCTACTTTGAGGATTGAGAAAGGTTTGGACACCCTGACTCAAAATCAAGAGAGTCTTGAAAGGATTATCGAGACAAAAATACATGATCTAGATGTCAAGGTTATAGAGATTCAGAATTCTGTGGAGAAGATTCAAGAAGAGCTTGAAGACGGGAATGAGAGACCTAAAACAGAAGTTTTTCAGCAAGTCCCAAGGGGACCAAGGTCCACAGCTATGCCAGTTGCTAATGATCCAAAACCTACAGTGTCAGCACCTGCAACTGCCACCTCAGTTGCAACTCCACGAGCTCCTCAGACCTCTTCGGATGCATTTGTTGCAGGACTCCTCTACACGCCACCTTCGCACTCCGGAGCTCCCAGAGATCAAGCTTAGAGAGCCGCATAGCACTATGAATTTTCAAGCTTTTTGGTAACTTGTTTCCAAAGGGGGAGAAAATTTATAGATCATAGGCTTCAAGAGAGAGAGTGCTTTGCTTCTTTTTGCCTCTCTTGCTACATATTTGCCAACTTGGTTGGTTGATACTCTATTTATGTGTGTGTGAGATACTTGTATGGTCATGTACTTGATCATATCATACTTTAATGTTTGTTCTTGAATGATGATATTCTATCTCTCATGTATGATCATTCACATCTTGTCTTGGTGATGAGTGCATATTTCATATTCTATCATTTTGAGCGCTCCACCAAGATGTATGTGACATGGAAGAGTAACCCATAATCCTAACCGATTGTGCATTTGCATTCAAAAGTAAATTTTAAATAATGCACAAATTTAGGGGGAGCTCTTTCTTATCACATACTTCTCAAAGCGACGATGTATTTCATTCTTATTATCATTTGTCGAAGCTTTGATCTGTATGTTGTCATCAATTACCAAGAAGGGGGAGATTGAAAGTGCAACTAATCCCTGGGTGGTTTTGGTAATTCTTAACAACATAGCTCATTGAACTAATATTCTTTCAAGATAATCATTTCAGAAAGTTCAATGATTGGCATGGCATGGACTAGAGATGTGGACCCCTCAAAATGCTAAGGACACATATTGGCAAAAGCTCAAGACTCTACATTTTCATTTTAGTGATCCAAGATCACATTGAGTCCATAGGAAAAGCCAATACTATTAGAAGGGGATGAGGTGTTGCTTAATGGCTTGCTTGCTCAAAATGCTTAGTGATATGCTCCAAAAGCCCTCAACCACTTTCTCATTTCCACATATGTCCTAAACCTAAAGTCAAACTCGGCTCCACCGGTTTGATCTATCCGGCGCCACTGAGTTCTCTTGATATAGCCACTGCCAGAAACCTTAATCAATTCGGTCTCACCGATAGGGATCTCGGTCTCATCGAGATGGGATTGCAAACTCTCTGTTTCCCTTCGTAACGTTTTGGTCTAACCGAGATGAGCAATTGGACCCACCGAGTTTGCAATGCAAACTCTCTGTTTCCTTTCTGTAACGTTTCGGTCTCACCAAAATGAGCGATCGGTCCCACTGAGTTTGCCTGACCAACTCTTTGTTTGCTTGCTACTGAAATCTGTCTCACCGAGTTGAAGTAATCGATCAAACTGAGATCAAGTTATGCCCTAACCCTGACGCATCGGTCCCACCGAGTTGATCATGTCGGTCCCACCGAAAAGCCTAAAGTCCACATTTTGAACCATATAGGTCCGACCGAGTTTCACTATTCGGTCCCACCGAGTTTGGTAAATTGTGTGTAACGGTTAGATTTTGTGTCGAGGCTATATATACCCCTCCACCCATTCTCCTTTCGACGAGAGAGCCATCAGAACGTGCCTACACTTCCAGCATTCATTTTCTGAGAGAGAACCACCTACTCATGTGTTGAGACCAAGACATTCCAATCCAACCACAAGAATCTTGATCTCTAGCCTTCCCCAAGTTGCTTTCCACTCGAATCATCTTTCCACCATATCCAAATCTGTGAGAGAGAGTTGAGTGTTGGGGAGACTATCACTTGAAGCACAAGAGCAAGGAGTTCATCATCAACACACCATCTATTACCTTTTGGAGAGTGGTGTCTCCTAGATTGGTTAGGTGTCACTTGGGAGCCTCCTTCAAGATTGTGGAGTTGAACCAAGGAGTTTGGAAGGGCAAGGAGATCGCCTACTTCGTGAAGATCTACCAAAGTGAGGCAAGTCCTTCGTGGGCGATGGCCATGGTGGGATAGACAAGGTTGCTTCTTCATGGACCTTTTGTGGGTGGAGCCCTCCGTGGACTCGTGCAACCGTTACCCTTTGTGGGTTGATGTCTCCATCAACGTGGATGTAAGATAGCGCCACCTATCGGAACCATGCGAAAAATCTCTGTGTCTACATTGCAATTGCTCCCTCCAAACTCATCCCCTCACTGGTACAACAGCGTGCTAAACAAACGGTTTTTAACCCCTTTCCGCGATGGCATTTGGAACTGTCGCCAAGTGAATCTGGGCGATAGGGGGGTCCTTCCCACACGACCCAGAAATCGTCGGGGATAGGCCCTCCTGGGACCCTGGCTGGGGCCGTGTGCGATCGGGTGAGGCATCAAAACCCAATCATTTCCGTAGTATGTACATCCCACACGGTGAATCCCAGAAAATCATTTCCATAGGTTTGTACATCTCACACGGTGAATCCCAGAAAATCATTTCCGTAGGTATGTACATCCCACACGGTGAATCCCAGAAAATCATTTTCTTAGGTGTGTACATCCCACACGGTGAATCCTAGAAAAGCATTTCCGTAGGTATGTATATCACACACAGTTCTTTGTGTGGAAACGTTTGTGCAAGGTGGCCTAACGCAAACAGTTCACTGCCGGAAGCCGTGTGTGATTATTATTTGATCGAACACGCCACTTTCTAGAAGCCGTGCGGGTTGTTTGAGTTCATCGCCCACGGTGCTATCTGAGTAACCGTTTGCAATAGAAAACCCCAATAAGCAGGGTAATTATCCTATTATTGATAATCCATGTACTAATCAAACTGATATTTTTTATAAAACACGCCAGATATTTCATATCCGTATAAAAGCAACCAGGATTTCATAATCGAACTACATCAGATAGCTTCGGCACTCAGTTACGCCATTACACAACAGCACCAAGTTTCACATGCATCATCAAAAACCTTTGGAAAGTAGCATCATACATGGTAAATAGACAGGTGAATCTCATCTGGGAAACTGTAGAAGTGGAAGGAAAATATTGAGCATTCAGTGATCTTGAATGTCCTTGCAACTTTAGGCCAGTGGCTATGGATAATTGCCCGCCCAACCTTCGTCCTCTTCAGCAAGACTTCAATATTGTACCGTGGGTGTTGAATGAATACCTTCCTCAACTCTTGACCATGCAGGTGGTTTGAGAGGTAATCATCGGTGAACTGCTTTGAAAAGTACTAAAAACAAAGCTATGCATAAATCGCTATTGTAAATTTTGAAATGGCGCAAGGGGTAAAAACAAGGTAAAAGAGTTGGTACCATCCTATAGTTGACTGTTGTCTTCTTCATTGTGCAAACGAAGATCTTGCTGTTATTCGTCGCAAGTTTCTTCATCCTAACAATCTTTCTGAGTTTCTTGACTTGACTGATATTCATGGACATCTCATTTCCCCATATGCAAAATGGGTCGAACAGTGGGTCTAAGCCTCTGACAGCAGGACCTACATGTGCAAGACCAAATTGTAATAAACCTAAATATTAGAATGATTCCTGCAACTGCACTATAATGTGCTATTAGCCAAAGGAGCCTGCTTGAACAAACCTCGATAGTAAACCACAGTGTCTCCCATTGTTTCCCTGCAACACACATAAGGAAGATCTTGATCAGGTTAACTGAGAGTTTCCATACTATCAGTAGAATATGTATTGATTACAGCCAAATTCGATTGGTGTCACATGCATAACAATACAAAATTGTACCCACAGAAATGGAAATCAAATTGCAGAACTGAACCAAATAGTTAAATGGACAGCAGACCAAATGAACCAAAATAGTTAACTGAGCATGACATTGCAGAATAGAAACATGTACTAGAAGATAAGACAGTTAACAAAACAAAGAATGCTTGAGAACAGTACTACAAAATGTAGCAATTGTTGGACCAAAGTGTTAACTGAACATTACATTTCAGAGGACCAAACCGTTAACTGAACAACAGATTGCATATTAACATTACAAAGGACAAATCACTAGAAGGCACTGGCGGTGGCCTCGAGAAAACACCACGAACTGTATTTTAAAGTAGACAACCATGTGGCGGTGTCGACGGTGGCCTCGAAGACGAGGTGCTCCTCCAAGATCTGGCAGTCGACATGCATGGTAGCCTTAGCGACCTCGTTTGCCCGTGCGGCCGCATGCTACTGAGCTCCACGTTATACTGTGTGCAAAATGACTATGGGCGGCGCTTAATTGGAGGAGGGGGCAGTGATTTCGGTGGAAGGTGTCGCTCCGTCGGTCGGGGCATGTGGGACGGGAAAGGAGGAGGATGGTGTGGGTGGGGTGTGGATTACCTGATCATATTGACGAGGCTGCACAGCACGAAGAAGGGTCAGCGGCGAGGAGGCCTCGTAGCAAGAAGAAGGGTCACCAGCGAGGAGGCTGCGCTGCAAGAAGAAGGGTCGCCGTTGAGGAGGCGACACAGCAAGAAGAAGGGTCGTCGGTGAGGAGGCAACGCTGCAATAAGAAGGGTCACCGGCGAGGAGGCTGAGCTTCCAGTAAGCAGCAGTGAAGGTTTGAACTTGGAAAGCAAGGAGGAACAGTGGAAATGTAGCTTTTGGTCGAAGGGAGGGGGCGGGGAGATAGATATTTCCGCGGTGGCAAAAAAATTCGCTCGGTGCCGCGAGAAACTGGTGCGCAAGTGTGGTTCAAGCGGGGGCGGTGGACTGTAGACGACGAAGCTTCCTGCTTAAGCCAGACAAGACGGTGCGCCAAGATATTTTATATCGCATCCCACACGATTCTTTCTAGTAAACTGTTTGTGGTATACCTGATATGTTTCGAAAGACAAAATGGTGTTACGGAGGGAAAGGATGGTGTTTGAATTGCTAGAACATTTACGTACAGTAAACATGCAACTAGTACATGAGTGTCGTGTTTAAACTTGGAATTAGTCTGGGTTCGTTTGGCATTTTTATGCATTAATTGAGTTTCTGGGCATTTAATGTGCATAATTCAAATTTGAACTACAAGCACATGCTCCAATGCACCAAAATTTGTTGAAAAATCACATGTGTGTCTTTGGGTGAATTTATAGGTCCCATGCAAGAAATGGGAATGAAATTCAAACATCTGGGCGTCGTGGCTCGGTCGGAATGATTGAGAAACTTGTTTTTTAATTCCTATAAATACAAAACATGGCTGAAAATCATGAAACTTGGCATGGTGTCATGACATGGCACCAACATGTTTGAGTAAACTTTTTGGCCGAATTCGGACAAGCTTTGGTGTAAGCGTCTTGAAAACCATAGCATCCCTCAAGAAGGCTCTTGGTTCCGAGAGGGAACGTGTCACCTCTGTGTGCGAAACGAGATACGTACACTGCCTTCTCCGCCTTAATTTTTTTACACAGGCAGATTAGACCAAATAGAAGTATCGTGCTAAATTTTGGAATGATTCCGGGTTCGTTTGGCCTTTTTTATACATTAATTGAGTTTATGCGCATTTAATGTGCATAATTCAAATTTGAACTACAAGCACTGGATCCAATGCACCAAAGTTGTTTGAAAAACCACATGTGTGTCCTTAGGTGAATTTCTAGGTCCTATGCAAAAGATGGGAATGAAATTCAAACATCTGGGCGTCGTGGCTCAGCCAGAAAATTGAGAAACTTGGTTTTTTAATTCCTGTAAATCCAAAACACGCCTGAAAATCATGAAACTTGGCATGGTGTCATGACATGGAACCAACATGTTGCGTTAATTTTTTTTGGCCGAATTGGGACAAGCTTTGGTGTAAGCTTCTTGCAAACCAGAGCTTCCGTGAAGAAGGCTCGTGGTTCCGAGAGAGAACGTGCCACCTCCGTGTGTGAAACGACATACGTACACTGCCTTCTCCCGCCTTAATCTTTTTACACAGGCAGATTAGACCAAATAGAAGTATCGTGCTAAATTTTGGAATTATTCCGGGTTCGTTTGGCCTTTTTTATACATTAATTGATTTTCTGCGCATTTAATGTGCATAATTCAAATTTTAACTACAACCACTGGGTCCAGTGCACCAAAGTTGTTTGAAAAAACACATGTGTGTCCTTGGGTGAATTTGAAGGTCCTATGCAAGAGATGGGAATGAAATTCAAACATCTGGGCGTCGTGGCTCGGCCGAAAAATTGAGAAACTTGGTTTTTTATTTCCTGTAAATCAAAAAGACGCCTGAAAATCATGAAACTTGGCATGGTGTCATGACATGGCAGCAACATGCTGCGGTAATTTTTTTGGCCGAATTCTGACAAGCTTTGGTATAAGCTTCTGCAAACCGGAGCTTTCCTCAAGAAGGCTCGTGCTTCCGAGAGGGAACGTGTCACCTCCGTGTGCGAAACGAGATACGTATACTGCCTTCTCCCGCCTTAATTTGTTTACACACGCAGATTAGACCAAATAGAAGTATTGTGCTAAATTTTGGAATTATTCCGGGTTTGTTTGGCATTTTATGCATTAATTGAGATTCTGGGCATTTAATGTGCATAATTCAAATTTGAACTACAAGCACATGCTCCAATGCACCAAAATTTGTTGAAAAATCACATGTGTGTCTTTGGGTGAATTTATAGGTCCCATGCAAGAAATGGGAATGAAATTCAAACATCTGGGCGTCGTGGCTCGGTCGGAATGATTGAGAAACTTGGTTTTTTAATTCCTATAAATACAAAACATGGCTGAAAATCATGAAACTTGGCATGGTGTCATGACATGGCACCAACATGTTTGGGTAAACTTTTTGGCCGACTTGGGACAAGCTTTGGTGTAAGCGTCTTGAAAACCGCAGCATCCCTCAAGAAGGCTCTTGGTTCCAAGAGGGAACGTGTCACCTCTGTGTGTGAAACGAGATACGTACACTGCCTTCTCCGCGTTAATTTTTTTACACAGGCAGATTAGACCAAATAGAAGTATCGTGCTAAATTTTGGAATGATTCCGGGTTCGTTTGGCCTTTTTTATACATTAATTGAGTTTATGCGCATTTAATGTGCATAACTCAAATTTGAACTGCAAGCACAGGCTCCAGTGCACCAAAGTTGTTTGAAAAATCACCTGTGTGTCCTTGGGTGAATTTCTATGTCCCATGCAAGATATGGAAGTGAAATTCAAACATCTGGGCGTCGTGGCTTGGCCGGAAAGATTGAGAAACTTGGTTTTTTAATTCCTGTAAAGCCAAAACACGCCTGAAAATCATGAAACTTGGCATGGTGTCATGAAATGGCACCAACATGCTGCGGTAATTTTTTGGCCGAATTGGGACAAGCTTTGGTGTAAGCTTCTTGCAAACCAGAGCTTCCGTCAAGAAGGCTCGTGGTTCCGAGAGGGAACGTGCCACCTCCATGTGCGAAATGACATGCGTACACTGCCTTCTCCCGCCTTAATTTCTTTACACAGGAAGATTAGACCAAATAGAAGTACCGTGCTAAATTTTGGAATTATTCTGTGTTCGTTTGGCCTTTTTATACATTAATTGAGTTTCTACACATTTAATGTGCATAATTCAAATTTGAACTACAAGCACTGGCTCCAATGCACCAAAGTTGTTTGAAAAAACCACATGTGTGTCCTTGGGTGAATTTCTAGGTCCTATGCAAGAGATGGGAATGAAATTCAAACATCTGGGCATCGTGGCTCGGCCGAAAAATTGAGAAACTTGGTTTTTTTTTAATTCCTGTAAATCCAAAACACGCCTGAGAATCATGAAACTTGGCATGGTGTCATGCCATGGCACCAACATGCTGCGGTAATTTTTTTGGCCGAATTGGGACAAGCTTTGGTGTAAGCTTCTTGCAAACCGGAGCTTCCCTCAAGAAGGCCCGTGGTTCCGAGAGGGAACGTGTCACCTCCATGTGCGAAACGAGATACGTATACCGCCTTCTCCCGCCTTAATTTTTTTACACAGGCAGATTAGACCAAATAGAAGTATTGTGCTAAATTTTGGAATTATTCCGGGTTTGTTTGGTATTTTTATGCATTAATTGAGTGTCTGGGCATTTAATGTGCATAATTCAAATTTGAACTACAAGTACATGCTCCGGCGCACGAAAGTTGTTTGAAAAATCACATGTGTGTCCTTGGGTGAATTTATAGGTCCCATGCAAGACATTGGAATGAAATTCAAACATCTGGGCGTCGTGGCTCGCCCGAAAAGATCGACAAACTTGGTTTTTTAATTCCTTTAATACAAAACATGCCTGAAAATCATGAAACTTGGCATGGTGTCATGACATGGCACCAACATGCTTCGGTAATTTTTTTTCCGAATTGGGACAAGCTTTGGTGTAAGCTTCTTGCAAACCGAAGCTTCCCTGAAGAAGGCTCATGGTTCCGAGAGTGAACGTGTCACCTCCGTGTGCGAAACGAGATACGTATACTGCCTTCTCCCGCCTTATTTTTTTACACAGGCAGATTAGACCAAATATAAGTATCATGCTATGTTTTGGAATTATCCTGGGTTCATTTGGCCTTTTTACACATTAATTGAGTTTCTGCGCGTTTAATGTGCATAATTCAAATTTGAACTACAAGCACATGCTCCAGTGCACCAAAGTTGTTTGAAAAATCACATGTGTGTCCTTGGGTGAATTTCTAGGTCCCATGCAAGATATGGGAGTGAAATTCAAACATCTGGGCGTCGTGGCTCAGCCGGAAAGATTGAGAAATTTGGTTTTCTAATTCCTGTAAATCCAAAGCACGCCTGAAAATTATGAAACTTGGCATGGTGTCATGACATGGCACCAACATGCTGCGGTAATTTTTTTTGACGAATTGGGACAAGCTTATGTGTAAGATTCTTGTAAACCAGAGCTTCCATCAAGAAGGCTCGTGGTTCCGAGAGGGAACGTGCCACCTCCGTGTGCGAAATGACATACGTACACTGCCTTCTCCTGCCTTAATTTTTTACACAGGCAGATTAGACCAAATAGAAGTATCGTGCTAAATTTTGGAATTATTCCGGGTTTGTTTGGCCTTTTTTATACATTAATTGAGTTTATGCGCATTTAATGTGCATAATTAAAATTTGAACTACAAGCACAGGCTCCAGTGCACCAAAGTTGTTTGAAAAACCACATGTGTGTCCTTGGTTGAATTTCTAGGTCCTATGCAAGAGATGGGAATGAAATTCAAACATCTGGGCATCGTGGCTTGGCGGGAAAATTGAGAAACTTGGTTTTTTAATTCCTGTAAATCCAAAACATGTCTGAAAATCATGAAACTTGGCATGGTGTCATGACATGGCACCAACATGATGCGGTAATTTTTTGGCCGAATTGGGACAAGCTTTGGTGTAAGCTTCTTGCGAACCGGAGCTTCCGTGAAGAAGGCTCGTGGTTCCGAGAGGGAACCTGCCACCTCCGTGTGCAAAACGACATACATACACTGCCTTCTCCCGCCTTAATTTTTTACACAGGTAGATTAGACTAATTAGAAATATCGTGCTAAATTTTGGAATTATTTCGGGTTCATTTGGCCTTTTTATACATTAATTGAGTTTCTGCGCATTTAATGTGCATAATTCAAATTTGAACTACAAGCACAGGCTCCAGTGCACCAACACTACAATAAAAGACACATCCATGACATTTTGGGCCGAACGAATTTTTTTCTGTCATACATATGACACTTCTATGACGATAATTGTGACAAAACCCGGTATCATCATAGATGTGGTGGGCTCCTACTTCTATGACAAAAATCATGACAGAAAATGGGATTTTTGTCCTGGGCGGGCCGGAGACGCAGCTGCATGACATTCTTTGGGCCGTCCTTGACGGAAAAAACCGTGGTAGAAGCGAGGGCGAGGAAAATTTTGGGGAGTTGCCGTTACGGTGGGAGGTTGGGGGCGAAGCGCGCTGCGTTTCTCGTAGACGCACGCTGCGTGTGTGCGAGGCGTTAGCTCTAATCAAGCCGAAGCGAGGCGTTGGGCTCTAATCGAACCCGGCGATTACCGCAGCTACGTGTTACCGAACCCGGCGATCAATCGATGGCTGTTAATCGAACCCGATGGGCGATTCTTCGCTATCGCTGCTAATCAAGCCAATCGATGATGCCTGCAGGATGAATAAAGTGAGCGTTATGGGCGGGGGGGTGGATGAACAGTGAGCGGTGGCGTTGCCTCTGGATGAACAGGAACCCGTGGTGTGGAGGGCTGGATGAACAGTATACGATGGAGGGGTGGCCGTGGAGGGGTGGTTGAACAGGAGCTTGTGGTGTGGAGGGCTGGATGAGCAGTGAAGCGGTGGAGGGTGCCCGTGGAGGGTGGTTGAGCGATGGCCGGTGGAGTAGCGGCGCGGTGGAGGCTGGATGAACAGGAGCCCGTGGAGGCTGGAGGAGGTCGACGGTAGCCGTGGAGGCTGGAGGAGGTCGACGGTGGAGATGAACAGTATCCCGTGGAGTCCGTTTTGCGACGCCACACCTCCCCCCTGTTTCGACCGTAGCGCTCCAACTCATCTCCGTTTCGTCTGTTTTGCGGTACGCCACACCCCTCTCGATCAACAGGACCCCCGTTTCGACCGTGGGAGGTCTGTTTCCTCCGTTTTGCGGTACGCCAGGCCCCTCCCGATCAACAGGACCCCGTTTCAAACGTTGCCGGTCGAACACAAGGCTGTTTCCTCCGTTGTGCAGTACGCCAGGCCTCGTTTCCATCGCATGTTCCGTCCAAGCCCTCCCAATGAACACGACCACGCATTCCGTTCCGACCCAGCCGGTTGGCTCCCCATGAACACGACGACGATGTTGTTTCTCCCTTCCGACCCAGCCATGTACGTATGCGCGAGAGGCATTAGAGACCCTGCCCGTATGTACGTACGTGGCCGTATTTTCTTTCTTGCACCCTCGCCGCTGTACGTACGTGTATATGCTATGTGCGCGCCTCTACTACGACACGTGCGCGCCTCTACATCCACCAGTATATATGTATGTACACGTTTGCGACCAGAATGACAACACTACGTACGCTTCGACCAGGTGGGTCCCGTCCGAGCACTTCCTTGCGTGCGAAGATGTAGCTGGTGGGTCCCAGCAGTCAGGGGGCGAATCGTTTTTTTTGCCCGGACGCACTTCCTTGCATGCGAAGATGTAGCTGGTGGGTCCCAGCAGTCAGGGGGGCGAATCGTTTTTTTTTTGCCTGGACGCACTTCCTTGCGTGCGAAGGTGTAGCTGGTGGGTCCCAGGGGGGAAACATTTTTTGGCGAAATATGGTGGCCCGTCCGGTGGGTCCCCGCTGTCAGGTGGAGGAATAATTATTTTGCGCGTAATAAGGAGGCACTTTCTTGCTGCGTCAAGTGGACCCATTGTCGGCCTCTCCACGTATAGTCCACGTCCGATGGAAGCCGTTCGTTGACCACGTTGACCACGCCACGCCGAGAGCACTGTGGCGGTGGACGACGGCGAGGCCTAGGAAGGGACGACGCGGAGCCGGGAAGACGCGGTGGATGCCCACGTGTAGAGGAGTTCGAGGGTTCACCGTTCGCTGCGGTGTGAGGCTGCCGTTGCCGCAGAATAACAGGGGTGTGGGTGAGTAGAGGATGGCACGGCCAGCGGTGGGAGTAGTAGAGGCGGTGAGGCCTCCGCCGCATCGCAGCCGCCACGGGAGGCGGGAGCACGAGGCACGCGACCAGCGCTGGTTTGGGCGGCCGGAGCAAGAAGACACGAGGTTGAAGAAGCACTACGGCCGTTGGATGGACATCGTCACGGTCCTTTGGAGCTAGAATCGTGCATATTGACTAAGTTGACAAAGCCCTCCGTCCCGTCAACTTAGTAGGCCCACAAGTCAGCCTGCCACTATACCGGGTCCCAGCTAATGTGGGAGTATTCATTTTTTTGTGCGTAATAAGGAGGCACTTCCTTGCGTGCAAAGATATAGCTGGTGGGTCCGAGCTGTCAGCGGCCGTAACGTTTTTTTCGCGAAACACTGAGGCCCTTTCGGTGGGTCCCTGATGTCAGGTGGACGAATCATTATTTTGCGCATAATAAGGAGGCATTTCCTTGTGTGCGGCCATTGACCAAGTTGTCGGCCTCTTCACGTACAGTCCACTTCAGATGCATGTCGGTCGTTGACCACGTTGACCAGGCCGCGCCGGGAGCACCAGGGCGGTGGACGACGGCGAGGCCTGCGAAGGGAACTACACGGAGGCAGGGAAGACTCAGCAGTTGTTTCCCACGCAGAGGGGAGTACGACTGAACGAGGGTTTACTGGTTCGTCTGCCGTCGCCAGAGAATAACAGCAGGTGTGGGTGAGTAGAGGGATGGCTAGGCCAGCGATGGGAGTATGGTGGGGCCGTGAGGCTCTTGGCCAACACCGGCCAGCGGGGAGGAGGGAGCGAGCAGTCCGTCGGGCGCTTGTTTGAGCGGCTGGAGCAGGAAGAGCAGAGATTGAAGAACAACGACGGCCGTTGGATGGACATCCAACCGTCACTGCTTGTGCGTCAACCTTTTTTTAGGAAAGCCTCAAATCTGTGGAAGACAGCATACAACCCATCTGCCATTATTTCTAATAATTTACAGCCCATTTGCTAATTCTTAAGGTTTTTTTAGCCCATATTCTTTTTGTTAGCATTACAACCCATATTGTGGCCACGGTTAAAAAATTATACGAATTTCTGCATATTTCGGTGCGGTCCGAACTGTTTTTAATCCCGAAATTTCAACTCACATTCAAACTAATTTTAAAAATAAAGGTATATCAATATAAAATCCAACAAATTCTCCACGCATAAAAATTAATGTAATTTAAAATGTTGAAATGAAAAAAATATTTGAAACTAATTGTCGGTTTGATGTGTTTTAAAAATGTACAGCCCATTTCTCATTACTGATGGGCCATTTTCTCGGCCAGCCGAATGAAAACTCTCCTCGTCTTGAAAGATTTGCAGCCCAACAGGCCTGACAAAGTGACTTAATTGGCAAATCACAAAAAAACTGGGCTGTGGCCATGGACCCAGCTGTCAGCCTCTCCACATATAGTACTCTTCCGATGGAAGTCGTTCCTTGACCACGTCGACCACGCCAAGACGGAGAGCACCACGGCGGTGGACGGCAGCGAGGCCTAGGAAGGGGACGACGCGAGCCAGGGAAGACGCAGGAGTGGAAGCCAGCGCGGAGAGGAGTACGAGGTTCACTTGGTTCGGCTGCGGTGTGAGGCTGCCGCCGCAGGCTTTGGCGGCGGTGGGAATAGTAGGGCGGTGAGGCCTCAAGCAAAGATAGCCGCCACGGGAGGCAGGAGCATGCGGCACGACCGGCGCTGCTTTGGGCGGCTGGAGCAAGAAGACCAGAGGTTGAAGAAGCACTACGGCCGTTGGATGGATATCATACGGTCATTGGAGCTAGAATCGTTCATATTGACTAAGTTGACAAAGCCCTTCGGCCCCGTCAACTTAGTAGGCCCACAAGACAGCCTCCCACCAAGGTGGGTCCCAGCTAGCTGGGGGAGTATTAATTTTTTTGTGCGTAATAAGGAGGCACTTCCGATGGGCCGAGCTGACAGCGGGGGGAACGTTTTTTTCATGAAATACAGTGGCCCGTCCGGTGGGTCCCAGCAGTCAGGGGGAAACAATTTATTTCGCAAAATACTGGTGGCACGTCCGGTGGGTCCCCGCTATCAGGTGGAGGAATAATTATTTTCTGCGTAATAAGGAGGCACTTCCTTGCGGCTATCGTGGACCCAGCTGTCAGCCTCTCCACATACAGTACTCTTCCGATGGAAGTCGGTCGTTGAGCACATTGACCACGCCGTGCCGAGAGCACCACGGCGGTGGACGACGGCGAGGCCTAGGAAGGGGACGACGCGAGCCGGGCCACGGAGGCAGGAGGAGCAGGCGGTAGCACAGCCGCCACGGGAGGCAGGAGCAAAGGCACGACCGGGCGCTGCTTTGGGCGGCCGGAGCAAGAAGACCAGAGGTTGAAGAAGTCGTATGGCCGTTGGATGGACATCATACGGTCACTGGAGTATTGACTAAGTTGACAAAGCCCTCCTTCCCCGTCAACTTAGTAGGCCCACAAGTCAGCCCAACAATATGGTGGGTCCCAGCTAGCAGGGAGGTATTCATTTTTTTTGGCGTAATAAGGAGGCACTTCCTTGCGGGCGAAGATATAGCTGGTGGGTCCTACCTGTCAGCGGGGGAATGTTTTTTTCGCGAAATACAGAGGCCCTTCCTGTGGGTCCTAGCTGTCAGGTGGAGGAATCATTATTTTGCGCGTTATAAGGAGGCATTTTCTTGCATGCGGCCGTGGACCCAACTGTCAGCCTCTCCACGTACAGTCCACTTCCGATGGATGTCGTTCATTGACCACATTGACCAGGTCGCGCCGAGAGCACCAAGGCGGTGGACGACAGCGAGGCCTAGGAAGGGAACGACACGGAGCCAGGGAATACTCGGCGCTTGTTTCCCACGCCGGAGGAGTACGAGGGTTTATGGTCTGCGCCGCCATCGCCAGAGAATAACAGCCGGTGTGGGTGAGTAGATGGATGGCTAGGCCAGCGATGGGAGTACGGTGGGGCCGTGAGGCTTCGCAGCGGCAAGATAGCTGGTCAGGAGGAGGGAGCAGGCAGTCCCGCCGGAGCTTGTTTGAGCGGCTGGAGCATGAAGAGCAGAGATTGAAGAAGCACGATAGTCGTTGGATGGATATCCAACAGTCACTGCTCTCGTGTGTTGACTAAGTTGACAAGGCGTTGCGTGTGCGTCAACCTTTTTTTTATGAAAGCATACGCATCAACCTGTAGTAGGCGCACAAGTCAGCCTCAAATCTATGGAAAACAGCATACAGCCCATCTGCCATTATTTCTAATAATGTACAACCCATTTACTAATTCTTAAGATTTTTTTTGGAGCCCATCTTCTTTTTGTTAGCATTACACCCCATATTGTGGCCACGGTTAAAAAGTATACAAAATTTTGCATATTTCAAAAAGCGGTCAACTGTTTTTAATCCAGAAATATCGATTCACATTCAAACTATTTTGAAAAATAATTTATATAAATAGAAAAACAAAATAATTGTCCACGCATAAAAATCTATGGAATTTAAGATCTTGTAATGAAAAAAATGAAACAAATTCCTGGTTTGATGTCTTTTAAAATGTACATGCCATTTCTGGGAAAACCGAATGAAACTCTCCTCGTCTTGAAACATTTGCAGCCCAGTAGGGCCGTTAAAGCAAGTAGGCCTTGTTTGGGTATTTCTTTAAAAAAAATAGAACTGGGCTAGCCATTTTCAGCAAGAAAAAAACACAACTGGGCTCATGATGTGGTAAACATAAATAAAACCCTAGCTAGACGGGCCACAGCCCCGTTGTTACCCTGATCCGTCGCTAAAACTAGTATAAATAACAACTGCTTGTTCCTCATTGTCTCAAAAAAACTGCTTGTTCCTCAAAAAAACTGCGCGACTTGCTGGGTCCCTGGTGTCAGCCGCTCGTAGTGTAATTATCTCATTTATTGACTATGTTGACGATGGCGTGAGCCCCAGATGTCCAACCATTAGGAGGAACCATATTTTTGGGCTTGTACTATAGAGGCACTTGCTTGCGTACTTCCATGACGCTGGTGGGTCCCTACTGTCATCCTCTCCACGTACAGTCATCTCCTTGTTCCTCTCGGTTGTTGACGACGTTGACAACGCAAGAGGGTGGCGCACCACGCACGGCGAGCGAACCAAGGCCGCAAGGCGGAGGACGGCGGCGAGGCCTCGGACGAAATGAACAGGAGTCGTTGAAGATGCGTTGCTCCAATCGCAGGCGGAGGGGAGTACGAGGGTTGACTGGTGGGGGTGGTGGGGGCTAGCCACTTGGCTTCTGTAATGCACAGTGAGCCCAAGCAGCCGACGTGAGTGATGTTATTTCCCTTGGTTGTGATTTGTTACAATATTTCACTCTAAATTAAACGAATGGCAAGCCATTTGCCTTGTTTCAAAGAAAATATGACAGTCACAGCCGAGTTGAAAAGGGCAGGAACATCTAACTCCAGCTTACAAACTGTACAAAAGCACGAGGGTTGATTGTTCATCAGGTTTACAAAAAAACCCAGATTGAGAAGGGCAACAACATCTAACTCCAGCACTGTTTTCGGCGATCACGATCAAATGGATCGGTCAGGTCCATAGAATGAACATCTGGATCGTAAAATTTCTTTGGATTATGACCACAATATGTTGTAAATAGAAGCCCGACACGTTCGTAAGCTCTTTTGCCCACGAAACTCCTTTTTTGCTCTTGATATACCCATCCGTCAAAACCATGCTGCGATAAACTTAAGCCTAATGGACAATAGTAACCTCGCATTCAGCGGAAGAATGTGACAAATCTTGTGTTTGCACGGTTGGCTACATATCGTTCTAGCGTTATTGTCTTCAATCGAATCTCATGAGAAGTGAGAAAATCCCGATGCTTACGAATCCACCGATTGGTTATAACTTCTTACCCCGTCTTGTTGCCTAAATAGACATGAAAATTGAAAACAGTTAAGGTCTAAAAGAAGAGTGTCGAAAGAGCAACAGCTGGACGGTTAATTCTAGTACACTATATGCGGGCTTCCAATGTGCGTGAAATTATCACCTTTATATACAACTTATCCAGACATGGAAAGCATTGCAGCAAGCCAATAATCTTGTTCAGATCAAAACTATTCATTTGGATATATAAGATCTTGACAGAATCCAGCACCATTGATAGGCCATCCATGGAGAAACTCTTCATTGAGCATAGAACATAATATTAGTACAAAATGTGTACTCCAAGATGATATATAAATTATGCTAGAAATTTAAAATGCAGCATATGGTTAGAAGTGTAGATGATAATATAAAGTACCTGAAGAACTGTGGAGCCAAACACTATATTGAAATGAGCATAGAGATCATGTATTACACCCAAGGCCTCCAGTTTAGGCGCAGAGAGGACGGTTATTTGCAACGGTGAATAACTAGAATCAAGGATCAACCTTTGAAGTGAAGGGGCATCTTGGATGATGAGCTGCCTTCCGTCAAAAGAAATTCCAATTCTTACAAGGTTAGGCGACTTTATTTGGAGACAACCGATTCTAGCTGTGAAAAAAGCACCAAGCACTCCAGCAGGCGACTGGAGTGGATGATCTTGTGCAATGAGGCCTCCGATATCTGAACCCGCACAAGTGAAAGTTTCTTGAGAAATGGGAGTCAAAGGTTTAGTACCAGATTATGCGGAAGGTAGCACAGTATAAAGGTGGCGGTGTGGAGAGAGGAGGAAAACCATGAGATGGACATCGGTCTTTGAGGGCACAAGTTCATGGCGTTACGTATGTGGTATGTGATTTCAGGGAATAGTAGAACTCAAGCAGCTGTAGTTACGTGAATTGAGGGATTTCAGCCAAAGGCGTCCACCGTGCAGGGGCATGGTATGCTTGCTCGAGTAGCATGACGGGATGCAAAGGCTTTGAATGGAGCCACAGTGGGAGGAGATGATGGCTCTGGAGATTTCAAAATCATTGAAGAGAGATAGGCGGCTGACGATCGAGATTAAAGCACGGCGCGCCATAGAGGGCGCCACCGAATTGAGAGGGCTTGGGTACGGCAGCAATCCTTGGTGGGCAGAAGCAAGATGATCTCCCCAAGGATGGCGTCCGGGAGATCGCTGATGCGGTCCACCCGAGATTCTACGAGTTCCTGGGATCCGCTAGGGGCGGGATCGCCGCTTCTCCCCGCGCTGCCGGGTGAGGGATCTACAACAGGCGTCGCCGCTGGTGGGAGCCTCATCTTCTTGGCGATGGGGTCAGCCGACTCCATTTTCCTCGAGGGCGTCGCGTCGCGCTCACAGGAGTGAGGTGAGGAATTTGGGGGTACGAGTGGAGCGAGCTGACGTGAGGTGGGTGGGAGCGAGGAGGAAGAAGAGCACCCATTTTTTTGTGGGGGAGGCGGTGTCTTTGGGTGTGGGTAGCGCCTTTTGAATTGATTTTACTATTTACTAGTGTGGATTGGCTGTTTTGTCCTGGGCCCGGAGAAACAATTACTACTAGTACAGTGGAGACACTCTGAGCTACCCAGAAAAACAATTACTACTAGTACAGTGGAGACACTCTACCGCCTGGCTCCTCCTAGGTCATTGAAACGTCTCCCTCTCTTGAATGTCGTTATACTTTTGTCACCGACATGCGGGCCATGCAGTCTTGTGAGCCCAAATGCCATCCACCAAATTAGCAGGCAGTATGCAGGCGGAGAGTCACCCCGGTCGTAGCGCGGCAGTAACGAGCCGTCGTATCACAAAACCCCACCTCCCCGCAGTCTAAGTTTGACGGACAAAGCAACCATCATTTCACTCCTCGCTGAATCCCCTTCTCTCTCACCGTCTTCAAGAAAAGGCAACACTCGCATCTGCCACTGTTCTTCTCTCCCAACGAAGGGAAGGTAAGCGGATCTGTGATGTTGGTATATTTTCGTTCAGAGAAAAAAAAGAAATTTTGCAAAGCAGTAACCGATCCTCAATCTCTTTTTTGTTTCATTGTCATTACGATTGTGTTTTCCTTTTAGTGGTCTCCTAGTATTCGTCAGTTTCATGATGGACCAAGGAGAACTAGGCAAAGATCTGCCGATATTGGAGCAGACGCGAGAGGTTGATCCCCACGAGACAGAGAGCTCCAAGAAGATGGAGGCAGCCACCGAGCCGACCCCAGATACGCTCATGGCCACTACTGAGATGGTCAACGCCCCGTTTGAGGTTACAGCCCCGTGGCACTGGGAGCAGTTTTCCCCTTCGAGGATGTGTCCCCCCCGAGCTGCCCAAGGTGATTTCCTTCTTTGCCGATCTTGATTCTGGTTTTTCATCTAAGTATGTGGTGATTTTTTTTAGAAAAGGAAGTATGTGATGATTAATAATGCAAAATTTTATTAGCTTCGATGCCATGCTATGCATAGTGGTTTAAATAACTTGTGGTTCTTATACTGAAAAGTAATTCAGAATTTGTTTACATTTCAATTAGAGCCTGATGCGAGACAAGGATTGTGTGGCTGTGCATGTCACTTTCGCTATGAGGCGGACGACCTGAATATACGACCGGGAAAACAGAGTTCTTAGGCTGTTGGATCCTGGAAGCCATTTGCGGTTATACCAATGAAGAGTTGTATTCAGACTCACCGTTGTCGAGCGTGTTGTCCGAGGTGTCTTGAAGCACAAGAAGTTCAAAGCTACTCCTTCATTTGTGAGGCATATTTTTCTTGTCAAGCTTACGCAGGAAGATGACGTGGCATGCCTCCACAAACAAGTTTATCAGTGGCAAGTCCACAAGGTTATCTTCATGAAGGTTCACAGGATTGAGCTGCTGCAGAACGTCCTCGATGATGTTCATGGCAAGGTCCGTCTTGTGTCCAGCCCAAATTAGATCGAGGCATGAAATAGTTGCCCCATCTAGTGTTTAATTGTAGTTTGGATTGTGTCTAATTATCCGAACATTGCCTGTTATCGACCCCTCTGGGGCTAGTGCTCTGTTTGAATCCATCTATGGGAACTGCTGCTACTTTTGTGTGCCCGTGAATCATGTGAGAACCATCGTAATTGTTGCCGAAACAGATGCGTCCTCACTAGTTTTTTCATGAATATGGCATGGTAAGACATAAGTTGTCATGGTTTATCATCTGAGCGGTGTGTGTTTTGATGAAATAGAGCACTTTCTCGAGAACCGTGCGCCGACGTATACATAAGTACTTGTAAACACTGTTGGTGCTACCCCACTTGTAAGCAGTTGTGAAAACACGGCACACTGGCTCAGCTCGCTTCAACACTAGGCTATCGACCAGCTAACAATCAACAATCTGTTGTCTGACATATTTGAAACTACTATGTATCTTGTTACAGTGGTTCATGCAGTTAATTGAGGCCACAATGTAATAAATTCCAAACGTTCACACGCTACTCCAGCGCTCATGTGGAACACTCACAATTAAACTCGTCTTCATAAAAATCTTGAAAAGCATAAGTTAAGAAATTTTATACATCTCAATGATTCATAGAACATAACAAACATATACTAGTTCACAGCAAAAGACAAAGTTGTGAGAAGGTTTACAAATCAGGAAAAAACAAGCAAGGCTTCTCTGAGCAAAGGGCCTCGGTGAGCTTAAATTTCTGGAGTTCACTCTGGTTTTTCTAGTTGCCACCATTCAGGGTTAGGTTCTCTCATTCCAGAATAACCAGTTATAATTGTGGTCTCTGCTAGAATGCTGAACTGAACCATGCAGTGTACTGACCAGCTGAAATGCTTGTGCATTCCACTAAATTTAAGCACCGCTATTTGCTGAAATAAGCAGACCACAATGCCTCTTGTCCGCAAGACTTTGTCCAAAAACCGTCAGGCAGCCGTGCCAACTAGTCCTCGGTCCATGGATGAACTGGTAGAAAGTGCATTCCGGACTAGGATGCAGTTGTTTTACTCGTCCTTACCTGCAATCGGGAAGTAAAACGTCGAATCATCTTCTTTTAGATTGCGTTGGTCATTCTACCTTAGTTACTACCAATGTAGGGATACCTTGAAGGCGGGAGGTTAGGCGGACAGCGAAGGATAGCCATCTCATTTTGTGATTGTACTAAAACCGAGGTGTGTGCTTTTGATTGCGCGGATAGAAACGATCTGAGAGCAGACATCCTGAAGCGATATGGAGACAGACATCCCTGTTTGCGCAAATATGAAATCTGGTTATTTAAACAGTGACACATATTACTATTTTCCCGTTTCCTCTTAGAACCAAGTCCTAGATTCATGCTACAGCTTTCCCACTTTCTTCCCTGTTTGAACCAACGCTTTGAGTTCACTTTATGAACTAGCTTTACTTCTAATAATAGTAGAAGTCTTGGTGGCTTTGTAACAGCGGACAGAAGTAGAAAAGGATCCACACGAAGGGGGAAGAGCTGGGGCGATAGAGCAAGGCAGGTTTGAAGGAATATATACTGAGGGTCTTGGCATGTGGCAAAGGCGACATCGGGAGGCCGCATCTTGGCCACAATACGCGAGGGAGGAAGAAGGGGTCGGAGGCCCTCCGAGCAGCGCTCTCTCGGAGAGAGCAGCCTGACCATCGATCGATCTGGACGCGCGGGCAGCCGTTGGTCTCCTCCCTCACCGCTGACGACAGCGTGAACGATGCACCTACACCCCCTGCCGCGGTCGAGGTTGTCCGGCTGGATTTTTGACCAGCCGTGAGCTGAGAGAGAGAGTGTGGCCACCTATGTCTTTCTTAGATCTGGAGAGCATGAGAGAGTGCACGAGAGGAACCCTAGTAAAGCAAGCGCTAAGGCTCCTGCTTTTATATATAGAGGAGTGATTTTGTTGTACCGGCTTCAAAAAATGCGCTCCTACGTGTACCATGAGTGGGTGTGAGAGAACTAGTGCATGCGTGCACCGCTTCTCTTCGTGAGTACAATATATACTATGCCCAAAGAACGTTCGCATAAGAGTAATAGTATAAGTGTGTGACGTGTGAGCTAAAATAAAATGTGTGCGCCGTCTTTTGTTTTTTAGAAGTTCTGAGGGTAGGGTGTGAAGAGCACATATGTGCGTGACGTCTACCTGCAGATAGAGGATGGGTGCGACGTGCGAGTCTGCGAGAGGACTCGGGAGAGTCGTGATTCATGAGGGTGCATGTGCGTGAGAGAGAGGGGGGCACGTATCAATGCAATGCATGTGTTCGTAAATCATTATCCGACAAACGTTCGCCACAAGCCTTTTTCCCCGATTTAACGCCAGAAGAACCGTTAGATCGGCATCCGACAGTGTTAGTTTTGCCATGTCATTTAATAGAACAGCCACTCCTCCTACACACAAATCTTCCGCGTGAGTGTTAGCAACTGCCATGCTCCCTCCATTCCGAAATGCAGTGCATATAGCTTTATTGAAAATTAGAACCTCGCAAACTTTTACCGAGTTTTCGTGTACCAAATTGCACATGTCGAATACCCTGTATATATCATTTCATTCATCTTCGATAGGTAAGTATAAAGATGGGTGAGGAGTCTACAAAGAAAGACCATTGTATCACCCGCAGCAATTTCAACCATCCTTTAGTGTCAAGGAATATCATAGGAACTCTATATGATATGATTTTTATAGGATTTTTTCCTTTAGAGCCAATTGGTTCATAGGAATATATTCATATACTCTACATTTGAAAGGAAATAAACATGATATCATTTCTATAGCTTTAGAGCCACTTGGTTCATATGAATTGATTCCTATACTCCCTTAATTTCAAAGGAAAATAAACATTAGCGTATATTCAATAGAAAAGTTCCTATGATATGAACCAAATTACATCTCTTTACTAATCCCTCCTCATAGGAATTGAGATACATGTCATCTCTGGATTCAATAGAAAAGTTCCTATGATGTGAACCAAATGACATCTCTTTTCCAATCCCTACTCATAGGAATTGAGATGCTCCATGTCATCTCTTTCCCTACAACTTCCACGTATGCATCTTCTATTCCTAAATAGATAGTACAACCCACTAGTAGTTTTTTCCAAAACATGCAACTATGGCACAAGAACTATATAGTGTGCCAGTAACTTTGAAAGATGGTCATTTGGATGAAGCTAACCCGACAGTGCAGAGATGGGCAAATCCGAGCACTACTGGCCGTTAGATATCATCAACATTCCACCAGATCTGCCACATGTACAATTTAGAAGACTCCATGGTTGAACTTAAGCATAATGCACAAACCTCAAAACACAAGCACTTCTCCTTTGTTCTAGAATCTTACGTATCATAATTGATTATTTTTTCTAAATGAATTGCCATTATTTATTTTTTACTTTATGATTTACAATGCACAACCCCATGAATCTTAACATTTTTATAAAACTAATTGATTTGAATGAGATGAACTATAAGAACTAAGCGAACATCTACATCATGCATATATGACTCAAAGCTTTACATGCTATAGTGTGTATTTATTCATAATTTGGTTTGAAATCTCATGCGTTCAATACATGTGTACCTTACTAGTTTTGAGTAGAGTAGCAAATTTCACGCGGCCCAGTGTATATCAAAATGCAGGGCCCATGCATCATTGCCTTTCGGTCGAACCTACGTCCACAATTTTTTGTACGTGCTATATCTCCACTGGTCCCCGAACCCAAAATGCTGCCTCGTTCCCGTAAAACCAAGCGGCCCACACATATTTAAGGCGTCGACTCGAACCCGCTTACTACGACATGGCCCCGCACGCCATAGTACTCCTACAAACCCTACCGCCGCACTCATCATTGGTTTTCTTCAAGAGGACGAGGGAGAAGCCGATTTGTAGTGGAGGCGCTTTCAAAAAAAAGGATCTGTAGTGGAGACCCCTACCCTAGGGTGCCCTAGGTAGCTGCCGCACGCATCATTGTTTTCTCTTTTCTTTATGCTCTTGCACGCTAGAGTGAAATTATGGTTGCTTCGTCCGTCTAGCTTGATGCGGGAAAGGTGGGGCTTTGTGATTTGACCCCTCATCGCTCATTTTCTACTACTGCGGCGCTACGACCGGGGTGCCTCCAATTCCAACCGCTGCTCGAACTGTAATTTGGTGCATCGACGTGGAACAAGACAGTGGATGAGCCACATGTGCCAAAGGGGTCTGTTAAGTGTGTTGCCATTTCGTGTGTGGGTGACCTGCTTGAGTTGTTACGCCAACACAGCGTGAGCAGCCTACCACTTGGTTTTGCTCCTTGGTGAATCCCGACTATATTGATCTAAAAGATACGTCTTTGAACTACCCTCTCCGTCTCGGTTTTTTATTTCTAGGCGTCTCGGTTTATAGGGCCTACACGTAGTTCTAGGTCATCCATTTGACTAACTAAATATGAGTTACTATGTCATAAAAAGTATATCATTGGATTCTTATTGGTTGATATGTGAAGAAACAAGAAACGAGGTAGAAGTTAATGCACCGCGCCTTAGTATTGTGGGATTATTTGGTTTTCGTAAGATGACGTGTGTTTGGTTGCAAGGGTGGTCATGAATGGGTTGGGATCGTTCAGAAAATAGACATGTTCGGTTATAAAGCACATGAATGGTTCGAGTCAAAAAAAGAGAATATGCCTTGAAGATGCTGAACCATTCCACCCAACCAAAACGGTCGAACCAAATGGCCACCCTTTGCATGCATGACTATGTGAGCATGACTTGTGGTCCCGTCTTAAATAATTAGCTCATCTCTTATATTCAGCCAAACACATGAATTGAATGGTTCAATCCCAAAAAATTTGAATGGTCCCAATCCATTCATACGATACCTTCAACCAAATGCATCCGACGGAGGAGTAGTTGTATTTAAAAGTCGAGGGCGGGGCTTTTCCTGCGCGGTAGGCGGGGCAGTTCTGCCTAGTCGGTTCGACAGAGACGCGAGAATACGAGGGAGTAGGCTGCTGCAAATGTAGGGATGTGTGATTTGACAATGAGAATGCTGCTTTGGACAGGTGGGTCCCGTGATTTGACTTGCCATTATCATTTTAAGCTGCGGTGCTTTCGACCGGTGTGAGTCTCCGATTCTGACCACCTCCATACGGTGCCTCTCCCAATGCTCCACCATGTAGTAGTAGAGGCTGGCTCTTGCATGAGAGCCCACTTCTCGACTTTTTCCTTGCCTCTCTTTCCTCCACATATGCAAAATGCCATGTAAAGCGCACTATTGTACTTACTTGCTCCTCACAGGTGCTTAAGCTTGCCACATAGGCATAAAGTCCGATGTGGCAAGTTAATCAAGAAGAGAGAGACTAGTTTGGTGACCCAATGAAGAAAGCGGTGCTAAGCGCGTGTACCTAGGTGAAGAGACAATTTTGAGTCTATAGCTAATTAAATGAAGCAAACTTAGCAACACCATTTCATTGGAAGAGGTCACTCCTTGGCAAATGCAATAAATACTAGTACTCACTTTGTGTCCCATTATATAAGAACGTTTTGACACTACACTAGCTAGTGTCAAAAATGTTCTTATATTATGGAGACGGAGAAATCTGAAGAAAAAGATAGGGAGGAGTAAAAAATACACTTATAGCCAACCTTATAGCCAACCTTGTTGTAGTATGAGTGACTAAGTGATGACTATGTATGACATGCCAACATCGGATAGCCTAACACACCGTGTTAAATCTCCAAGAGGCGTGACCACGCTTGACGCTTGACAGTCGTGGTAGGCGCGACCATGATATCTTGGCTCTTTGGCAGCCCTTGGATCTGAGATCAAACGGTCGCATGCTAAGTTGCTGAAAAATTTAAGAATAACCCTCCAGGATAGGATATTCACCCATAGGTCTAGAATCACGCCATGCAACCGTTCGATCTCAGATCCAAGGGCTCTTGGAAGCCCGTATCATGGGAGAATGGAAAGCCACTACCCTGCCGTTCGCATGCTGATAGTTTGCTCCTACTCTTTTCCGCACGTCCTTTAATACTATGGCGGTTCGCTCCTAGTCGTCCCGTCCATTCACATTACGGCAGTTCCACTAATCCTAACCCTCCTCCCAAATCCATCGCGTCCCAAATCTCCCCGATCGGCGGTGAGTACAAGGTTAGAACCATCACCGGCGATGAGTTCGACGTCATCTACACCCGTACTTCCGCGACGGTGAAAGGATGCCTTTCTCGCTTCAGTCGCATGTTCGAAAACCACATGATGAGTGGGTCGCTGGGCTTGATGTTGAGTACACCACAGTCATGGGACAAGAGAAGGATATAAAGGACGAAGAGAGGAAGAAGCCCGCCGTGATCCAGGTTTGCGTACATAATGTTTGCTTGGTCTACCACATATGCCATGCCGACGTTGAGTGCCAGGATTTAAGAACTTCCTCGAGGACAAAACAGTCAAATTCGTTACTGTAGACTTTAAGAACGACAAAGAAGTCCTGCGTCGGATAGGCCTCGTTGTAGGAAACCCCTTCGACCTCCAGAAGAATCGGTTGGTGCCCTCTAAATCGACCCTCAATGCTGACCTGGCGAAACCATGGTTCATCCTTCGCATCGCATAACCGGAGAAACCTCATTACACGTTTCATCGTCATGCATGGCAGCGGAATGTACTAGATATAGACCACATCCACTACGCTGCAATGGATGGCTACCTTTATTTCAATATCTACAAGGGTTGGATGAAGAGCAACAGCCAAGTTGGCGGTTCAAGCAAAGAAGTATCGGCCAAGAGGAAGAGGGACAAGGACGAAGTCGAGGACGTGGACGAGGACTCCGAGTAAAGTGGCACTAGGGGAAACAGGAGATTTACCGCCAGTACTTTCTTTGTCGTCAGCATTTCGTCGGGGCAGATGGCAAAGAATGGGTTTGCCATCATCAGCAGACAGCAAAGAAAAAATAATGGTAAAATAGACTTTGTCGTCTGCAAAGAAAAACATAGACGGCAAAGAGCTCACTTTGCCGTCTGCAGAAAAAAACAGATGGCAAAAAATCTTTGCCGTCTGCCTTTTGTGTTAAAGACGACGAATAGCTCACTTTGATGTCTGTAATATAAAACGCAGACGGCAAAAAATATTTGCCGTCTGCCTTTTATATTACAGACAGCAAAGTGAACTCTTTGCCGTCTGTAATACAAAAGCGAGCAACAAAGAAAGCACACCACGCGGATCGACCACGCGGATCGATGACATGGCAGCATCTCAACGCACTCAAATCACCCTGCCGTGCCCCATGCCAACCCACCTCGCATCCCACGCCCACCACACATCACGCAACCAGCGGCCCCACCCACCCACCCATCATGTGTCCAACGCACTCAACCACAGCCCCGCTTCTCTAAAAAAACCACTGCCCCGCTCCAGATCGAGACTTTCTCGTGCCCAAGCGCAGGCCGGAGAAGCCATCGCCGCCGGCCACCCGATGACCTTGTCGTCCCTCACCTCCCCCTCTCTTTCTCCACGCAGGGAACTCCGGCCAGCGACTCCTCTCCCTCCGTGAGGCGGCCGGAGGCTCCTTCTTTTCCCCCTCCGGTGCCTCCTCCCTTCCTCGTCTCCTTTCCCTCTAGCGTTGGCGGCTCTCTTTCTCCATGAAGGGTAACGCCAGCGTCGGCATCAAGCAGCACCATCGCCACCAGATCCGTCCTCCTCCGGCCACATCTTCGTCGCGCCGCCCATCCCCGGCCTCCCTCGTGTGCCTCCCAGCTGCATCGGTGCTAGTCGGCCGCCGTCATACAGATCTTCACCTTCTGGCGTGGTCCGACGAGGTAGAGAGAGGGCACTCCGGCCAGTGACTCCTTCTCTCCCTCTGGCGGGCAGGCGGCCGGCTCCTTCTTCTCCCCTCTGGTGCCTCCTCCTTTCTTCATCTCCTTTCCCTCTAGTGGCAGCTCCTTCTCTCCCTTTGGCGACTCCTCCCTCTGGCGGTGGCGAGCGAAATCGACAAGCCATGCGAGACGGTGAACGACAGCAGAGAACAAATCTGGTGACCACCGAAGCAGCGGTTGCCGGAGTTGGTAACTCTGGCGACCACCGAAGCTGTAGCCGCCAACGAAAGCTTGGACTGACGTCATATTTTTTTAAATAAAAAACAATCTTTGTCATATGTAACTAGTCCGGATGACGGCAAAGAAAACGTTTTGACTGACGGCAAAGACCGCATACTTTGCCATCTACTATTTTTGCGGGAGACGGCAAATTGTAGTTTGGCTGACAGCAAATACTTTGCCGTCTGTCTGATGAAAAGCTGACGGCAAAGGATTATTTGCCGACTTATCTTTGCCGTCTGACTTCGCCGTCTGCTTCCTGACGGCAAACTCTTTGCCGTCTGGATTTAGGTATTTGCCGTCTATGATTCACAGACGGCAAATTACCTGTTTCTTGTAGTGTGGTAGTGTTGTTGCTCATGGCGGTTCTAAACTTCTAATGCAGTGTCTACCGGATTAGTTGCATAGTTTAATTTCAGGTGTGCTTAGTTTAATTTGAGGGGTGTGTTGTGTTGAGCCCCCAGCAGAACTATGATATTTTTCTTCTAGTTACTTTAAATCTTCAGTATGTACATACTAGTACTAGTATTTCTTTAATAGAATTTAGCACCCCAATTAAGCACGTACTAGCTTTTTTAATAGTACTATATGCATAATTTGGCGACGAGCGCTCTCTATATGTACCGCCTTTCTTTTTAAAATTCATTTTTTGCTCCAGGGCGCAATCCATCGATAGTGGAGTACTACTGTACAAAAGTATACATTTTTTAAAAGGCTAGCGTACTGTTCATCACATATATATATATATATATATATATATATATATATATATATATATATATATATATATAGCGATTAAATTCTCAACCTAGAGCAGCGTGCATGCCATGTAGTAAACTGATCCGGAGGAAGTATAGTAAAAATGAGGTGATTTTACCCAGTGATCGGCGGGGGAGCATGGCCTGTCATGCGGTCCCACATGTCATGATGTACCAAGGCGATGTGCGTGTCCCTCTTGAGGCAGAAGCAATACTAGTACGTGGTTTGAGATGATGTCGAACCGAAGTGTGAAATAATGGTTGCTTCGTCCGTCTGGGAAGGTGCGGCATTGTGATTTGACGTCTCATTGCTCATTACTAACCTTTGGGCTGGTACGAAGCGGGATCGTCCCCTGCTGTTCTGCCTTTGTTATTTGGTGCTTGACACGTCGACCGGTTGCTATATGTCCCACATGTCGGTGACAGGAAGTACAGAATTCATGAAAGGGAGCGTCGACGGAGGAGTATACTACAGAATTCATGAAAGGGAGCGACTTAGTTTTGGAAAAATCTGTTTTTATGGAGTAAGTACCCACTAGGGTTTATAGGGCTCATCCAAAAAACATTCGTTTTTCCGTTTGATAAGTCTCCATTCTAGTACTATACTAGTAGTAGTACCATTACATGTTGGATTTCAAGGTGCGTTAGATCACCCGACGCAAGCAGTGTCAAGAGGAAACTAACCAATGCATGTACAAGTTCATGGAAATTTAGTGGTCATTCATGCATTCGTTCTAATTAATGCCTTGGTAAACATAACTTCTTGAGAAAAACGAGCGTACTATGCAAACTACGAAATTAATTCGACCACTCACCGTCTACCTTGGTTGGAGAGATTTTGAAATTGAGCAATAAACTGGAAAGGAGGGAGTATTAACTTTTGTCTCGATTACTATTTGTGGCCTTGTATAGATGCAAAATGTACTTTTTTATAGTGGCCTTTTATAAGTAAATAGAGGGAGTACTAACCTGTCACAACCCTAGAGCTTGCTTGTAACTAGTGGCATTGCATGCATGCATCATGTTTAATTTTCATGAAATTTGAAATGGGGATTGCCTAAACCCTAGCATTAAAGGAATTCAAATAGGTTCAACCAAAAATATTTTTCAGTGAATTCAAATGGCTTTAGAAAATGTTCATCATTTCTGAAAAAATGCTATAAACCATAACCAGAGGTGCTGCACATTTTTCATGACATATTTGGTCCTTGGATTAATTCATAAAGTATTTGCATTTGGGCATTTAATGCTAATAAATAGTTTAAATGTTCAAATAATCATAAACTAAAATGTTTGCTGTTTGTTATATTCCAAGCAGTGACATTGACGATTTCATGATTTTTGGAAATGCTGGCATTTTTATTAAAGCCAAACACAATTCTGAGAAAATAGAAAATGGAAATAAAAAGAGAGGAATTTACCTGGCAGCCCACTTACTCGGCCAAACCTTGGCCGGGCCCACCGGCCGGGCTGGGCCATCACCTACCGCCAAGAGGCGAGGAGGGAGACAAGACGCGCTCGCGCGCCACGCACCTCCTGCTACTTTGCGTCCTTTGAGGCCACCACGACGCCTCGGGCTTTCTCCTCGGTGCCGCCCCGACCCTGGCCCCTCTCCTCTCCCGACGCTTCCCCCCTCTGTTCTTTCCGCTCAACGCCCCGTCGCCGCTCGCCACCACCGCGGACACCGCCATCTCGGCGGCATACTGAGGTGCCAAGAGCTTCGCCTAGTACCCCTCGTCCTCCTCGTCAGGCTGTGCAACGCCGGACTTCCCCGAGCGTCTCCACGTCGTCGTCTTCAACCTCCCGACGCCGGAGATCCCCATCGCCACCCCGACTGCTCCGGCCTCTCCCCGAGCCCGCTGAGCCTCTCCTCGCATCCGCCGTGAGCTACTACCCCTAACCCCCCTCTCCTTTGCTTCGTTTGCATGCCATAGCCGCCATCTCGCCTGTGACCGAACGTGCCGCCGCCTGCGCTCATCGCCGGTGCTGCTCCGGTGACCATTTGGTCCCGGGCTAGTGCCCATCGCACTCCTCGCAACACATAGGAGCCGTAGATGCTAGTGTCGCCCCGCCTAGGCCACTGCAGCGACGAGCCCGAGCTTGCCCGAGCTCCGGCCGCCGCCAAACACGTCGTCGGCGCCTTTTCCGGCGACCCCGAGCCCAACTACATGCACCACCCGCCGCGGCTCGCCCCCAGCTACCCTTAGAGCCCAACGGCGCCCCGAACGGTGCCCTGTAGCGCGAACCCGAGCCCCTCCGCCGCACCTATCGTCGCCGGCGTCGAGCCGCCGGCGAGTTAGCCTCAGTTGACCAGGGGGTTGACCTCCCTGGGTCCATGACATGCGGGCCCCGCCCGGCTAACTAATTTAGTATAGGTTTAAACTAAATTAGCTTAACCTAGGTTAGTGCTAATTAAACTAGGTTAGTTTAGTTAGTCAGCGACGTGTGGCCCCACATGTCAGGTTTGACCAGGTTGATCACTGACGCAGTGATCTTGACCTCAATCTGACGCAATAATGATTTCTGGAATTATTTTAACTCAGGAAATTCCAGAAAATTAGCAAAACTTCTAAAATTCATAGTAATTCAACCGTAGCTGAGAATGAAATAATTTATATATGAAAAATGATCAGAAAAATATGAAGAATCTGTTTATGCCATGATCATGCATGTTTGAACAAGTTAACCTCACTGAATAGGATGAATCATGATTACGGCAACTTATGAACTAGCATTTGGAGTTGGAGTTTAACCTTGTTTGAATTCCACTTCAATTAACTTGGCTTCTGCATTAGCTCAAAACACCAGCATATTGCCATGTCATTATCATGCATCATATTGTTGCATCGCATTGATGGTGTTCTTTCTTGTTGCGGTAATTGTCCCCTCTCGGTGAGCGACGTCAAGCGATGAATTCGATGACACCGATGAAGAACTATATTATCTTCAGAAGTGCCAGGCAAGCAAACCCCCTTGTTCATTACGATACAATCCCACTCTCTCGCTCCTGCTCTCTTTTACTGCATTAGGACAACAACGATTCATCTGTTACTTGCTGCGGTAGCTGAACCCCTTTATCCTCTGCATGACCTGTCATTCCACAGTAATTAGATGAAACCCACTAGCATGAGTGGGAGTTGTTTGAGCCCTGTTGTGCCTACTCATTCATGCTTGTTTGTCATGCACACTCTTGCTTAGAGTTGAGTCAGTGCGATTCATCGGGGATGAATCGGAGGTGTGTGAACATGTCCTCGTGTGTAAGCTAAGTGTGTGAACACGATTTGGTAAAGGTAGCGGTGAGAGGCCATGTAGGAGTACATGGTGGGTTGTCTCATTGAAGCCGTCCTCGAGGCTGAGTTCTGTGTTTGTGATCCATGAAACAGTTACTACCACACATTGGGATCCTTAATTGACTCTCTCGGCTTCTTAACCACCCTTGTCCTCTGTCCGGGGAGTTGCAACTAGTTTACGGTGTTTGTAGGATATGTGTTGGAGGCCGTGCGTGGCGCTGACCCTAGGGGTGGGCTATGATGCGGTAGATACACCGTGGCCCGGTGTCTGCGAATGCCCATTTGGTATCTCGGGAACCACTGCACATCGTTCGGGCCGTTAGTGGAAACCTCGGCGGACTCCTGCGGATGGAACCCGAATAGGCGATAAACTGGACTAGGGACTTGAGTGTTTAGGTAGAGGCTGTGGCCGACACCCACGTTGGGCTTCCGCTTGAAGGTTGCCGAGTACATGTCGTGTAAGCGGTGGTAAGTGGTGAGCGTGTGTGAAGAAGTACACCCTGCGGGGTTAATATGATCTATTCGAATAGCCTGTCATGGAAAAGGACTTACGGGTTGCCTATATCGGTTCATAGACAAGTGAAAGTGGATACTCTAAAATGCACAAGATAAGCGTGAGTGCTATGGATGGCGTTCTCGTAGGGAGGCGGGAGGCGGGTCCATAGTGGTGTATTGATATGGTGAATAAGTGGACTCGTGTGCTACACTTCAAAATAGTTACTTGAAGTCGTAGTTCAGGATAGACACGGAGTCAAAGCTGGATTGCAGAAGTCAAACTCCACCAACACCTTTGTTGATAATGATGAATATGTAGTTATTTATGATGTAAGTCTTGCTGGGTACATTTGTACTCACGTTTGCTTATTTTATGTTTTGCGAGAGGCGTCGGTCTCGCTAGTAGTTCCGCTTGGACTTCGCGTTTATCTTGTTACCTCGGCTACGATCTTGTGCCCTCGGCAGATGTGGTAGATAGTCGGGCTTCTCGGCCTTTTTCATTTATAGTTATGCGTACTCGAGACATGTTTAGCTTCCGCTTGTGCTTTGACTTGTATGCTCTGAGTGTTGGGTCATGAGACCCATGTTTGTAATATCTCGCTCCTCGGAGCCTAATGAATAAATATTTGAGTCGTAGAGTTATGTTGTGATGCCATGTTGTATTTACACATATTGAGCATATTGTGTGTGTGTTTGAAATGCTTGGTATGTGTGGGATCCGACAATCTAGTTGTTTATCCTTGGCAGCCTCTCATATGGGGAAATGTAGTCTAGTGCTTCTGGCGATAGTAGTCCGCTTCTGACCCGGTACACGGAGTCCTGCTAGCCGACACTCTGCTCTGGACACTTGGTGGCCGGCATGTGTTTCACTTCGTTCCTATATACATCCCTTTGGGGAAATGTCACGGTGACATCCGAGTCCTGCCTAGCACCTTTCTGACACGGGTTACCGAGTCTGTTAGCCTAGTGCTACAGCCGGATTCATACGTTGATGACCGACATGCTCGATGTGATTCATGTATGCTGTCCCCATAGGTTAGTGCCGTTTTGGGTTCACGACTAGCCATGTCGGCCTGGGTTCTTTGTCATATGGATGCTAGCGACACTATCATATCGTGAACCAAAAGGCGCCAAGCGGTCCGGGCCATGGTAAGGCGACACCGTGGGAATACCGTGCGTGAGGCCGCAAAGTGATATGAGGTGTTACCGGCTAGGTCGATGTGACTTGGAATCGGGGTCTGACAGCGTTGGTATCGAGCTGTTGCTGTAGGATTACCAAGCCAAACTGGTCGAAGTTGTGTCTAGAAATGCTTTAGTTATGTTAGGGAATTGATTGTGGAAGGGAACGTAAGGCTCTTTTTACTCCTTATACCTCATGGCCTTCTGATCTGAGTCAACCTCTTCTCTTCTACGGGGTTTAAGAACTAGGCTTCTCGTCTATCTATTAGGATGACGTGTTACTAATCCATAGACTTTTAAGATTGTTGGTTTCAAGCCTCAGTTCAGTTCCTACTATTTCTGTATGATATTTGTTGATCTCGGTACCTTGATATTGTGATGTTGAGTGGTTATTCCACCATTTTTGCAGGATGTCTCAAATCATTTTGAGCATTCTGACCGTTATCTTGTCCGAGTCATCGAGGTTTCTAATTAGTGCGATGCATTTGCAAATCCTTTCTTTCCACCCGTTGTTCCTTTGGGTCGGGATAAGCACACTTATCGGTGGTGAGGTACTTTGTTGCCTCGGCATATATGTTGGAGCTATTATTATGACCCTAGGTGTTTTAGGAAGTCACCTAGTAACTTAGCAATGCTTTTGTATCCCAGTGTGATGATTACGGCCATTATTCTTGAAAGCATCCCGTGATGTTATTAGTTAGTAGGCATTCTACTCACGGGTTTGAACCCGAGATTCACCATACTTCATGTTGTTAGTATTTGCTAGTTCCTTTAGGATATTAGTAACCTTTGCATTAGTCCTCGAGGTCCATGGTATTTCCTTCTTCCAAATACCATGAACTAGTTAAGGCAAAAGTTCTTTGAATTAAAAGATCACAATCAGAGTACTCTTGAGTAATTCTCCATTTATAATTGTGACTCTGCCAGTTCTACCTTCTCTGCATGGATTATCCGAAAGAAATGTTGAGCTTTGCTCGACATACTAATCTGTGCATCCACAACTCAGAAAATTATACGTTCCTTTGGGTTGTTATCTTTACTTGTATTCCGACCCTCCTCTATCAGTTGATAACCAAGAGTATGTGTGCATTTGTGTTCATCGATGCCCTTTTACTTTTGTGGTCCGTCAAGCCATTCTATCTCGGAATGACTAGGAGAAACAAACTCCAGCACCTTCTCCATTTCTTGGAGTGGTCAAAGTAGTTGTATTCCACAGATCGAAATGCCAATACAGCTTTTTTCTCTGTTCTACCTTGCAGTGTTACCATCTTTATGTCAAGAGTGTCATGAGAATTGCACCACCTCTTATGAATTATTGACACAGTAATACTTCTTGCCATCATTGTTCATTCCTCGTTTCCCATGTTATTGTAACCGGAATACCGACAAGTGTACCGTGATGTGTGAAATCAATACTTCGAGCAACTCGTTGCTTGAGAGTAAATGGACAATATTCTCATTCTTAGTGTGTTGGTTATTAAATCATCATCCTAAGATTGATCGTGCTACCTAGTCCTTATTTCTGGTGCACACTTTGATTGATGAGTTAGGATCTTGTCAAGTGCTCACTCATTTGATCATATCGTCTTGCCCTCAAAAGCAAGATTGTTCTCGAGCTTAGTAACATACCGGTGGTTCGTGACTCTCCAAATATCTTCTTGGAAGTGTTACCGGGTTGTTTCCTGACTGTTATGTTGAGCTCGTGATCAAGTTGGTTTCTTGTGAACAACCCTTTCTCCAAGAATGCATGTCGGATATCCACGAGCTAGTTGGTTAAGCAAGACAACAACTTGGAGAGTTGGAAGATAAAAGCTTGTCCGACTTAGTTCATTTTGAGGGATATCCTTTTGAGTGTGTGTTGAAGAAAGATGATACCTTCATCGATTGGTCCTCGTGATCAGTTGTTGGATCTATTGCCTTGTCAAAACCTTGACTTGAGTATGGACCATCGTCAAGTCAAATCAGAACCAACGATATTCGTGATGTTGTCTTACTCGTGGTTGATCCCTCGAGCATACACCATTACATCTTTTGGTGCGACCAATACTATCACCGTGTTCACATGATGGCGGAAGTCGGTGATATGGAAATTCCGATGAGTTGTTGTTGAGCCCATCGGTGACATTTTGTCTCCCCCATGAGTCATGTTGAACATCAACCTAGTGTTGGAAACTTGTGTAGGCATTTCTTCGTGTGTGCCGTTCATGAAGCCTATGCTTGGATGGAAGAAGTGACTTCCTCGAATTCATGTGCGTTAGGTGTAAGTTGCCGCCATGATTATGAGAAAGGTTTGTTTTGTTTCCTTTGGAATCATCCCAAATCAGTCATGCACACGTGCGAAGTATTACGTAGTCCGGAGACTTGCAACCTTCATCCTATATGTATTCCTAGCACACCAAGCCAGCGATTGATTTGTTCAAGGAAAAGGAGTTGTTGTGCAAATCCTAGGTCATGCACAAGACTTCGTTACCCTAGATGATGGTTCCCCACGAAACTCGGTAGTGTTTTATGATAAGACTACTATGTGGTCATTCTTGTCTTGGACAACATGTTCACATGTTAGTAGCAGAACCAGCTCATGTTTTGGAGCTTGCTATCGTAGTTCATTCCCGAGAATCTCGCAACAACTTCTCGTCAATTTGTGTTGCAAACTTTCATTTTTATTTCTAGACTCGATGAGTTTGGAATATCCTAACACCAACCAGATCTGAATCTCAGGCAGATATGATGGTTGGAACCTTCCCAACAGTTGCATCTTGTTTCCAGCTTGCACTGCCATTGTGCCAATCCCCCATGGGCTGCCCCTCTCGGTAGTTGCTGTCGGGACCATCTTCAAAAGTTGACTTACCATTGGTCCCATCAATTTCCGATGATAAGCAAATCATCCATTGCGTTGTCTTCAACAAGGTAGTCCACATCATCCATTCTAGTCCGAGTATGTCATTCCTTCGAACTCCTTCAAATGATCGATTGTGATTGCCTTAGGCTGGAATGAAGAGTTTCAATGATCTCTGAATCAAAAGTAATTCTTTTGCCACTTAAGGGAATAATTCTACGAGTCACCTTTCCTAAGGTCTCCCGTTATGAAATCATGGCAATCATCTCCTTGTTACTTTGAAACCATGCACCATTTTACTTAAGCGTGGAATGGTTGCCTACCAATTTGAACCTTCGTCATCCATTTCTTTACCATCATTCCTAATGTGTGTTTGGTGTCTCAACTCATGAGTTGTTCTTACGTCTCTCCATGAACTGATCTTGAGTTGCTCGATCTTCAAGAAGATTAAATCCTGTAGGGTTTCCCCCTCTTTCTGTTGTCGTGTCGAGTGAAGATCTCGAAAGCAAAGACGTCAAGACCAAGATGATGGAATGAATCAACATCTTCGAGAAGGGCAAATGGATCATGAAGATTGTGATAGTTTTGTGACTTCCCTTTTCCTCTTACCTCACGTCTTGAATCTCGGTGAGATTCTTGTTTAGTGGGGTGAGTTATCCTGACCCTAGAGCTTGCTTGTAACTAGTGGCATTGCATCCATGCATCATGTTTAATTTTCATGAAATTTGAAATGGGGATTGCCTAAACCCTAGCATTAAAGGAATTCAAATAGGTTCAACCAAAAACATTTTTGGTGAATTCAAATGGCTTTAGAAAATGTTCATCATTTCTGGAAAAATGCTATAAACCATAACCAGAGGTGCTGCACATTTTTCATGACATATTTGGTCACATGATTAATTCATAAAGTATTTGCATTTGGGCATTTAATGCTAATAAATAGTTTAAATGTTCAAATAAGCATAAACTAAAATGTTTGTTGTTTGTTATATTCCAAACAGTGACATGACCAGTTTCATGATTTTTGGAAATGCCCTGGCATTTTTATTAAAGCCAAACACAATTACAGAAAATAGAAAATGGAAATAAAAAGAGAATTTACGGCAGCCCACTTACCTGGCCAAACCCTGGCTGGGCAGCCCACTGGCCGTGCAGATCATCACCTACCGCCAAGAGGCGAGAGGAGGGAGACAAGACGCGCGCCAGCATGGCGCCACGCACCTCCTGCTCGCTGCGTCACTTGAGGCCACCACGACGCCTCGGGCCTTCTCCTCGGCGCCGCCCGACCACAGCCCCTCTCCTCTCCCCGAACGCTTCCCCCTCTGTTCTTTCCGCCCGAAACGCCCCGTCGCCGCCGCCACCACCGCGGACACCGCCATCTCGGCGGCATACTGAGGTGCCCAAGAGCTCCGCCTAGTACCCCTCGTCCTCCTCGTCGAGCTGTGCAACGCCGGACTTCCCCGAGCGTCTCCACGTCGTCGTCTTCAACCTCCCGACGCCGGAGATCCCCATCGCCGCCCCGACTGCTCCGGCCTCTCCCCGAGCCCGCTGAGCCTCTCCTCGCATCCGCCGTGAGCTCCTACCCCTAACCCCCCTCTCCTTTGCTTCGTTTGCATGCCATAGCCGCCATCTCGCCTGTGACCCAACGTGCCGCCGCCTGCGCTCGTCGCCGATGCTGCTCCGGTGACCATTTGGTCCCGGGCTAGTGCCCATCGCACTCCTCGCAACACATAGGAGCCGTAGATGCTAGTGCCGCCCCGCCTAGGCCACTGCAGCGACGAGCCCGAGCTCGCCCGAGCTCCGGCCGCCGCCAAACACGTCGCCGGCGCCTTTTCCGGCGACCCCGAGCCCAACTACATGCACCACCCGCCGCGGCTCGCCCCCAGCTACCCTTAGAGCCCAACGACGCCCCGAACGGTGCCCTGTAGCGCGAACCCGAGCCCCTCTGCCGCACCTATCGTCGCCGGCGTCGATCTTCCGGCGAGTTAGCCTCAGTTGACCAGGGGGTTGACCTCCCCTGGGTCCATGACATGCGGGCCCCGCCCGGCTAACTAATCTAGTTTAGGTTTAAACTAAATTAGCTTAACCTAGGTTAGTGCTAATTAAACTAGGTTAGTTTAGTTAGTCACTGACGTGTGGCCCCACACATCAAGTTTGACACAGGTTGATCTTGACGGTGATCTTGACCTCAATCTGACGTAATAATGATTTACGGAATTATTTTAACTCGGGAAATTCGGAAAATTAGCAAAACTTCTAAAATTCATAGTAATTCAACCGTAGCTCATAATGAAATAATTTATATATGAAAAATGATCAGAAAAATATGAAGAATCTGTTTATGCCATGATCATGCATGTTTGAACAAGTTAACCTCACTGAATAGGATGAATCATGATTAGGGCAAGTTATGAACTAGCATTTGGAGTTGGAGTTTAACCTTGTTTGAATTCCACTTCAATTAACTTGGCTTCTGTTGCATTAGCTCAAAACACCAGCATATTGCCATGTCATTATCATGCATCATATTGTTGCATCGCATTGATTGTGTTCTTTCTTGTTGCCGATAATTGTCCCCTCTCGGTAGACGATGTACCGACGATGAATTCGATGACACCGATGAAGAACTATATTATCTTCAGAAGTGCCAGGCAAGCAAACCCCCTTGTTCATTCCGATACAATCCCACTCTCTCGCTCCTGCTCTCTTTTACTGCATTAGGACAACAACGATTCATACATTACTTGCTGCGGTAGCTGAACCCCTTTATCCTTTGCATGACTGTCATTCCACAAGTAATTAGATGAAACCCACTAGCATGAGTAGGAGTTCTTTGAGCCCTATTGTGCCTACTCATTCATGCTTGTTTGTCATGCACCTCTTGATTAGAGTTGAGTCAGGTCGATTCATCGGGGATGAATCGGAGGTGTGTGAACATGTCCTCTTGTGTGTAAGCTAAGTGTGTGAACACGATTTGGTAAAGGTAGCGGTGAGAGGCCATGTAGGAGTACATGGTGGGTTGTCTCATTGAAGCCGTCCTCGTGAACTGAGTTACGTGTTTGTGATCCATGAAACAGTTACTACCACACATTGGGATCCTTAATTGACTCTCTCGGCTTCTTAACCACCCTTGTCCTCTGTCCGGGGAGTTGCAACTAGTTTACGGTGTTTGTAGGATATGTGTTGGAGGCCGTGCATAGCGCTGACCCTAGGGGTGGGCTATGATGCGGTAGATACACCGTGGCCCGGTGTGCGAATGCCGTTTTGGTATCTCGGGAACCTGCACACATCGTTCGGGGCCGTTAGTGGAAACCTCGGCGGACTCCTGCGGATGGAACCCGAATAGGCGATAAACCTGGACTAGGGACTTGAGTGTTTAGGTAGGCTGTGGCCGACACCCACGTTGGGCTTGACTTGAAGGTTGCCGAGTACATGTCGTGTAAACGGCGGTAAGTGGTGAGTGTGTGTGAAGAAGTACACCCTGCAGGGTTAATATGATCTATTCGAATAGCCGTGTCCGCGGAAAAGGACTTACGGGTTGCCTATATCGGTTCATAGACAAGTGAAAGTGGATACTCTAAAATGCACAAGATAAGCGTGAGTGCTATGGATGGCGTTCTCGTAGGGAGACGGGAGCGGGTCCATAGTGGTGTATTGATATGGTGAATATGTGGACTCGTGTGCGCCACTTCAAAAGAGTTACTTGAAGTCGTAGTTCAGGATAGCCACCGAGTCAAAGCTGGCTTGCTGCAGTCAAACTCCACCACCCCCTTTATTGATAATGATGCATATGTAGTTAGTTCTGATGTAAGTCTTGCTGAGTACATTTGTACTCACGTTTGCTTATTTTATGTTTTGCAGAGAGACGTCAGTCTCGCTAGTAGTTCCACTTGGACTTCAACGTTTATCTTGTTACCTCAGCTACGATCTTGTGCCCTCGGCAGGATGTGGTAGATAGTCAGGCTTCTCAGCCTTTTTCATTTATAGTTATGCGTACTCGGACATGTTTAGCTTCCGCTTGTGCTTTGACTTGTATGCTCTGAGTGTTGGGTCATGAGACCCATGTTTGTAATATCTCGCTCCTCGGAGCCTAATGAATAAATATTTGAGTCAGAGAGTTATGTTGTGATGCCATGTTGTATCTGCACATATTGAGCATATTGTGTGTGTGTTTGAAATGCTTGGTATGTGTGGGATCCGAAATCTAGTTGTTTATCCTTGGCAGCCTCTCATATGGGGAAATGTAGTCTAGTGCTTCTGGCGATAGTAGTCCGCTTCTGACCGGTACACCGAGTCCTGCTAGCCCGACACTCTTGCTCTGGACACTTGACTGGCCGGCATGTGTTTCACTTCGTTCCTATGTCTGTCCCTTCGGGGAAATGTCACGCGATGACATCCGGAGTCCTGCCTAGCCTGCTACAGCACGGGTTACTAGAGTCCTGTTAGCCTAGTGCTACAGCCCGGATTCATACGTTGATGACCGACATGCTCGATGTGATTCATGTATGCCTGTCCCCATAGGTTAGTGCCGCTTTGGGTTCACGACTAACCATGTCGGCCCGGGTTCTTTGTCATATGGATGCTAGCGACACTATCATATACGTGAACCAAAAGGCGCAAACGGTCCCGGGCCATGGTAAGGCGACACCGTGGGAATACCGTGCGTGAGGCCGCAAAGTGATATGAGGTGTTACCGGCTAGGTCGATGTGACTTGGAATCAGGGTCTGACAGCGTTGGTATCGAGCACTGTTGCTGTAGGGATTACCAAGCCAAACCGGTGAAGTTGTGTCTAGAAATGCTTTAGTTATGTTAGGGAATTGATTGTGGAAGGAACGTAAGGCTCTTTTTACTCCTTATACCTCATGGCCTTCTGATCTGAGTCAACCTCTTCTCTTCTACGGGGTTTAAGAACTAGGCTTCTCGTCTATCTATTAGGATGACGTGTTACTAATCCATAGACCATTAAGATTGTTGGTTTTAAGCCCCTGTTCAGTTCCTACTATTTCGGTATGATAACTGTTGATCTCGGAACCTTGATATTGTGATGTTGAGTGGTTATGCCACCATTTTTGCAGGATGTCTCAAATCATTTTGAGCATTTACAGCCGTTATCTTTGTCCGAAGTCATCCCAGTGTTTCTAATTAGTCTGATGCATTTGCAAATCCTTTCTTTCCACCCCGTTGTTCCTTTGGGTCAGGATAAGCACACTTATCGGTGAGCTGAGGTACTTTGTTGCCTCGGCATATATGTTGGAGCTATTATTATGACCCTAGGTGTTTTAGGAAGTCACCTAGTAACTTAGCAATGCTTTTGTATCCCCAGTGTGATGATTCTGGCCATTATTCTTGAAAGCATCCCGTGATGTTATTAGTTAGTAGGCATTCTACTCCTGGGTTTCTGAACCCGAGATTCACCCTACTTCATGTTGTTAGTATTTGCTAGTTCCTTTAGGATATTAGTAACCTTTGCATTAGTCCTCGAGGTCCATGGTATTTCCTTCTTCCAAATACCATGAACTAGTTAAGGCAGAAGTTCTTTGAATTAAAAGATCACAATCAGTACTCTTGAGTAATTCTCCATTTATAATTGTGACTCGCCGGTTCTACCTTCTCTGCATGGATTATCCGGAAGAAATGTTGAGCTTTGCTCGACATACTAATCTGTGCATCCACAACTCGAGAAAATTATCGTTCCTTTGGGTTGTTCTCTTTAGTTGTATTCCGACCCTCCTCTATCAGTTGATAACCAAGAGTATGTGTGCATTTGTGTTCATCGATGCCCTTTTACTTTTGTGGTCCGTCAAGCCATTCTATCTCGGAATGACTAGGAGAAACAAACTCCAGCACCTTCTCCATTTCTTGGAGTGGTCAAAGTAGTTGTATTCCACAGATCGAAATGCCAATCCAGCTTTCTTCTCTGTTCTACCTTGGAGTGTTACCATCTTTATGTCAAGAGTGTCATGAGAATTGCACCACCTCTTATGAATTATTGACACAGTAATACTTCTTGCCATCATTGTTCATTCCTCGGTTCCCATGTTATTGTAACCGGAATACCGACAAGTGTATCGTGATGTGTGAAATCAATACTTCGAGCAACTCGTTGCTTGAGAGTAAATGGACAATGTTCTCATTCTTAGTGTGTTGGTTATTAAATCATCATCCTAAGATTGATCGTGCTAGCTAGTCCTTATTTCTGGTGCACACTTCGATTGATGAGTTAGGATCTTGTCAAGTCCTCACTCATTTGATCATATCGTCTTGCCCTCAAAAGCAAGATTGTTCTCGAGCTTAGTAACATATTGGTGGTTCGTGACTCTCCAAATATCTTCTTGGAAGTGTTACCGGGTTGTTTCTCGATTGTTATGTTGAGCTCGTGATCAAGTTGGTTTCTTGTGAACCACCCTTTCTCCAAGAATCATGTCGGATATTCCTGAGCTAGTTGGTTAAGCTAGACAACAACTTGGAGAGTTGGAAGATAAAAGCTTGTCCGACTTAGTTCATTTTGAGGGATATCCTTTTGAGTGTGTGTTGAAGAAAGATGATACCTTCATCGATTGGTCCTCGTGATCAGTTGTTGGATCTATTTCCTTGTCAAAACCTTGACTTGAGTATGGGCCATCGTCAAGTCAAATCAGAACCAACGATATTCGTGATGTTGTCTTACTCGTAGTTGATCCCTCGAGCATACACCATTACATCTTTTGGTCTGACCAATACTATCACCGTGTTCACATGATGGCGGAAGTCCAGTGATATGGAAATTCCGATGAGTTGTTGTTGAGCCCATCGTGACATTTTGTCTCCCCCATGAGTCATGTTGAACATCAACCTAGTGTTGGAAACTTGTGTAGGCATTTCTTCGTGTGCCGTTCATGAAGCCTATGCTTGGATGGAAGAAGTGACTTCCTCGAATTCATGTGCGTTAGGTGTAAGTTGCCGCCATGATTATGAGAAAGGTTTGTTTTGTTTCCTTTGGAATCATCCCAAATCAGTCATGCACACGCATGCGAAGTATTACGTAGTCCGGAGACTTGCAACCTTCATCCTATATGTATTCCTAGCACACCAAGCCACCGATTGATTTGTTCAAGGAAAAGGAGTTGTTGTGCAAATCCTAGGTCATGCACAAGACTTCGTTACCCTAGATGATGGTTCCCCACGAACTTCGGTAGTGTTTTATGATAAGACTACTATGTGGTCATTCTTGTCTTGGACAACATGTTCACATGTTAGTAGCGAGAACCAGCTCATGTTTTGGAGCTTGCTATCGTAGTTCATTCCCGAGAATCTCGCAACATCTTCTCGTCGATTTGTGTTGCAAACTTTCACTTTTCTTTCTAGACTCGATGAGTCTGGAATATCCTAACACCAACCAGATCTGAATCTCGGCAGATATGATGGTTGGAACCTTCCCAATGATTGCATCTTGTTTCCAAATTGCCTTTGCCATTGTGCCAATCCCCCATGGGCTGCCCCTCTCGGTAGTTGCTTTGTCGGGACCATCTTCAAAAGAGGACTAACCATGGGTCCCAATCATTTCCGATGATAAGCACATCATCCATTGCGATGTCTTCAACAAGGTAGTCCACATCAGCCATTCTAGTCCGAGTATGTCATTCCTTGAACTCCTTCAAATGATTGATTGTGATTGCCTTAGGCTGGAATGAAGAGTTTCAATGATCTCTGAATCAAAAGTAATTCTTTTTGCCACTTAAGGGAATAATTCTACAAGTCACCTTTCCTAAGGTCTCCCGTTATGAAATGATGGCAATCATCTCCTTGTTACTTTGAAACCATGCACCATTTTACTTAAGCATGGAATGGTTGCCTACCAATTTGAACCTTCGTCATCCATTTCTTTACCATCATTCCTAATGTGTGTTTGGTGTCTCAACTCAAGAGTTGTTCTTACATCTCTCCATGAACTGATCTTGAGTTGCTCGATCTTCAAGAAGACTAAATCCTGTAGGGTTTCCCCCTTCTTTCTGTTGTCGTGTCGAGTGAAGATCTCGAAAGCAAAGACGTCAAGACCAAGATGATGGAATGAATCAACATCTTGAGAAGGGCAAATGGATCATGAAGATTGTGATAGTTTTGTGACTTCCCTTTTCCTCTTACCTCACGTCTTGAATCTCGGGGCGAGATTCTTGTTTAGTGGGGGTGAGTTGTCACAACCCTAGAGCTTGCTTGTAACTAGTGGCATTGCATCCAGGCATCATGTTTAATTTTCATGAAATTTGAAATGGGGATTGCCTAAACCCTAGCATTAAAGGAATTCAAATAGGTTCAACCAAAAATATTTTTCAGTGAATTTAAATGGCTTTAGAAAATGTTCATCATTTCTGGAAAAATGCTATAAACCATAACCAGAGGTGCTGCACATTTTTCATGACATATTTGGTCACATGATTAATTCATAAAGTATTTGCATTTGGGCATTTAATGCTAATAAATAGTTTAAATGTTCAAATAAGCATAAACTAAAATGTCTATTGTTTGTTATATTCCAAACAGTGACATTGACCAGTTTCATGATTTTTGGAAATGCCCTAACCTATTTCTTTCTAGCCTCTCCGAATCTCGAGGACGAGATTCGTCTTAAGGGTGGTAGTTTGTAACATCCCAAAATTCTAAATTTTGGAATGTTATAAACAAATAGATAGTTTTGATTGATTGGTTGGTGATTGGTGAAAGTGAGTGAGTTGAAACTTTTTGAAAGTTAAATGAGAGGGAATAAAAGGACTTTCCCAAACTTCCATTTTTGCTTTTATGATCTTGAGAATTCAAATTCTTTTCATCACAAAAACCACGGAGAGAAGATGACATGACTTCTTCCATTTATTTACATGACAAGGGGTGTTGAAAATATTTGAAATTCATTTGAGAATATTTCCAATTCTGAAACTTTATGCAACTCAATGATTTTCACGGCGAAGATAAAATGACTACTTCAAATTATATGAAATATGAGTTGGGAGTTTCAAAGAATTAAATTCAAAGTTCTTTTGAATTTATTTTTCAATTTGGAGTTATTTGAGTTTTATTCAAATTATTTTTCTCCAAAAATAAAATACATGGAAAATAGGGTAACATGATTCCCTACATCAGAAAAATGGAGAGAAATAAATTTGAATCAATTTTGGTATTTTTAAAATGACTTTCGTTGGATTTTATTTGACCAGTAGCACTCTTTTAATTATCTGAATTTGTGTGGACTTTATTTGGAATTCTAAAAATGTTCATCTTGTAGGAAATCTTTTTCTGAAAATTTTGATATATAATATATCTAAATAAAATTATAGTTTCATTTTCGTCTTTCAGTCTATCACTTTCTGTTTAAAAATAATAATAACAAAAACTGCACGCGCGCCTGAAACTAACTGTCGCCGACGTGCGCATCATAGTACCAGCGGGCGCCCTTCTTTTCTTTTTTATATAATATATGGGCCAGGCCCAGCGGGCCATATTCATTCCTCATATTTTTTTCCATTTCTTTTCTATTGCTCAAAAAAATTACAGTGTCGCACGTCGGGTCAAGGGCTTTTGGCCCATGCCACGCGACCCTCCTTTTCTCCTTTGTTTCGTATATTCTCGCTTCACGTTTAGTCCCACATTGCCTAGCTTTTGACCCTAAACCTCTTTTCCACCTATAAATATAGACCCATAGAGCCTCCAAAAATCATCCGATTCGGGTTAAATCAATATTTTTGGTTTGACTAGATTTCTTAAAGAAAAATATTCTTCCCTCTCCGCACGTAATTCTTCCCTCTCCGAAGTTGTCTTTTCTCTACATTATAAAGGTATATTTCTTTGTATTTTTTCCATAGCTTATTTTTCTTAGTAAAACAGCTTGGCCTGATTTTTCAAATAGCCATAACTTTTTACTCGTTCATCCAAATTAGATAAAACCAGCGCCTATAGTTTCGTCTTGTTGTCACCTATCTAGTTAACCTGTCACGTCAACTTTTTGAAATTTTCAAATTTTGAAATTTGTTCAGATTCATATTCAAACTTCTTTTGTTAATAATTTGAGTTCCGTAACTCCGTTTGAGTTGATTCTTTTTGCAAAGCGAAGCTCTTGACCTAAACTTTCTGATAAGGCCAAATTCACATAATTTTGGTACTGTTAGAAATTGTTTTATGCTGCAAGAGTTATTTTCTTGGTTTTGATGTTTTCCAATTGTTTCTTCGTTCTTTCCGATCTTTTGAGTGATTACTTATGTGTGGTTACTATTGATTGCTTACGGTAGATTGACCGGAGTGTGACGAGTAGAGCTATCAAGAGTTTGAGTGCAAATCATCTTCATCAACTTACCAGGCAAGTTCACTTTGACCATGTATTTCATACCTATGTGTTTTATTGCATCTAGTGTCATCTTCGCAACAATCCCTCCAGTAGTGACATTGAATCCTTGTAGAAGAGTAGTAAGCATGAGGTAGGAACCCATCACCCTGATACCAAGCCCGGGCGTCATTTATTTTAATGCTACGCTATAGTAGACGGGGTTGGTATGAGTGCTCGGAGTGGTGTGAGAATGGAGGATCTACGCCAATGACGACAACTCCATGATGGAATCTGCAAGGATCTGCATCTTCAAGGCCTCAAGACTTCAAGACTCGAGACAAGAATTCAATACACACAACTGGGTGAAGGATGGTTGTGAGCACCTGGAGAATCCATTGGTTGGCGGGATGCATGGAGAAGCGCCATGACATCTTGCGGAAAGCTTCACCCGGACTCAAAGAGACGGAAGAATACTTCATGCCCGGAAGCTTACCTGTGCAACCGCAAGTCACTATGGGCTCTGGCTTGGTTGACCTTAGTTGTGACTCGGACGGTGCTAGCAGATGTAGAACTACGGTAGGATTGGATGAGCACCGGACAGTGGTCAGGGGAACTCTTCGGAAGACCATGTTTTGGTCATCTTGTTCTCAAACACCACGAAGTGCAAAAGCGTAAAAGAGGGATCGAATCTTGCGGGTAAAGTGTACAAACCTCTGCAGAGGGTTAAAACCCTAATCGATTAGCCGTGTCCCCGATTACGGACAATTTGAGCATCTGGACTTGGATCTATCTCGGAACTCTCAACACCGGATCGATAACTTAATTGTGGTCAACTTATGATGATTTGGGCTATGAGACATCGGTTGGCGGAACCATGTCATGATAGAAAACTCCATAGTACAGACTCCAGTTATTCCTTTGATATAGGGAAAATAAACCAGCTTTTATGGAAAACAAAACTCGCATACGAGCCACAAAGCCATATTGCATATAGTATAGTTTTATCATCTGTTTTCTCATGTTGTGATCTTGCGGTACATTCAATGTCTTCGACCTACACGGCTGCAACGTATCATGTTGCAGATACTTTCTTCGTCTGAGTAAGAGTGCAGTGCAGGTTACGGTCTACACTCAACTTTGCCGATGGCGTTGATGGGACTCCATACCCGACTATTTGTTTCATTGTGACTAATGAGGTATATATCAGTTTACGTTATTCATACATGTGATTGCACTTTGATATATACATTGATGTACTGTGTGCCAAAGATACCGATCCGTGTGGATGGCACAGAAACACAGTAGGCTTGACCGTTCGAGGTCGGGTCGCCATGATATGGTATCGAGCACATGTTGACTGTGGGGACGTGACCCTAGAAATCAGAAAGCCCTTGGACAGGATATCTCTAAAACTTGGTTTTCAAAAAATACCCTTACTTCTCACCTTTTATGATTTTGTCAAATAGTCCCTCTTACCTCAAATAGTTAGAATATACCCCTTTTCCCTTTTGACCACCACGAAGAATCAACTGAAGCCGCTCCAAGAAGGACAAGATATCGGATAACTGATGGCCTCTTCAGAGTAAAGAGGATTTCACCATGCATTAGAAGAATTGAAGCTACAACAGTTGAAGACTCTGAAGACTTGAAGAATCTGAAGAATTATTTGAACGTTAGAAGACCAAACCCCTGTTATACAGTTACGTTAGATGCGACGATTTGTGTCATTTGTTTGATGTTTTCCGACAGCCACAAAGTAAAACCCGTTTCTTCAAAAACTATTGTTTGTATTGTGTGTATCCCTCCCCACCTCTCTCATATCTCATCCCAAAACTTTTGGACCCCATAGATGATGAATGAAGTTGGTGATATTCTCTGGACCGAAAACCCATGGGAGGCGTAGCTATGGATTCGTAACATGGAGAATCACTTGAGGAGCAGATTGGTTTCAAGGAAGAATGAAGTATCGTGACGCTCTTCAAGATACTTTGAAGGAAGTGCTGCAACACAGTGGAAAGTGCATCAAGCCATACAAGGATTTAATGGAGCAAGAACTTGGGAGGAATTCAAGAAGACCTGTTGAGATCACGTCTCATCCGTAAGCACTATGATAACCCGAAGAAGAAACCTTGTGCTCGCAAGATTTGCGGAGAAATAGGACACACCGGGAGGAACACAAGGATGGATGCCCTCATTGCGAGGAGAAACACCCGGTGAGGAATGCCCAACTAGTCGTGTGACTTGTTTCTTGTGTGAAGGAACCACCCACTACCCGACTTCGGTGTCACATTTACCCCATGGTGCAACAAACTATTCAGGAGCAGGAAGAAGGAATGAAAGAAGCCCTCCGAGAAGTTATGAAAGAACACATGATGAAGGAATGTGTTGAAGACCCTGATGGAGAAGGCCTAATCAGATTCTACTCCAACGCTTGCTATTCATGTGGAGAAGAAGGACATTTTTCCCAGTATTGTACCAAGGAAAGAGAAGAATATCTCAGAGATTTCTCGACAGAGGAACTAGAGTATGACCCACAGGAAATAGAAGCCCTGATTGGAACAGAAAGGTCCCGGAAGAGGAATAGATTGGATTCTAGGAAGGATCTGAGTCATGTCACCTGTTACAAATGCAAGGAGTCGGGGCACTACATCAACACTTGCCCAAAATGGAAGCCGAGGACACAAAGAGGCTATGTGATCATGAGGAAACCTCGAAACCCGTCAGAAGTAATATGTTTCCGTTGTAATGTAGCAGGGCACTTTGCGGAGATTGTCCAGAAGGAGAAGGAGACTGATGATATCTGATTGAAGTTGTAACAAAAGAAATGGAGTAGTAGAAGTGAGAGCTTTTTCTTTTATATTGAGGTGTTAAGTTGAGACATGTAATGGAAAAGCGAGAGATTGTAATAATTTAAGAATCAATAAAGTTAGCAGTGTTGGTACTGCTTTGGATTTTATGAGTTACCCTATGAGGAAAGATGTTGACCAATTTCGAGGATATGAAAAATATGGTCTATGGAATATTGGAACATTTTAAGGGTGGTAGTACCTGTAAGAACCGTTGACCCTGGAAAAGATAAGGATACCCATGAATGGATTTGGACAAAAGGAATAGGAGTTTTGTCTTGATATGTTTGATACCCCAAGAGAGTGTGGGATGACGTTGGAGACCGTCGATTGTTTGGACCAAATGTGATCAAGGATTCGGAAGAGAATGTTAAGTTGATTCGAGATGGTAAAGTAGCTCGATCCGAGCAGAATAGTTATGCATACTCAAAACGCAAGGAGGTAGTCCATGAAATTGGAGATAGAGCATATCTTTGTGTGCCACCTCTGTGAGGAGTTAAATGATTTGGAGTTAAGGGAAAGTTAGCCCGAGATTTGTAGGACCATACCGAGTTTGGAACGTATGGGAGAATTGGCTAACAAGTTGGAGTCACCCGAAGGACTGTCAGGAGTTCATGACTTGTTTCACGTTTCCCAGTTGAAGAAGTGCCATGCAGAGATGGCCAATATTCCCCCTGTAAGGACGCTTGACCCTGGAAAGGATAATGATGTTCCACGAAGTGGAGTATGGACTTCATAAGTATAAGTTTTATCTCGGTATGTGGGATATCCCACGAGGATGAAGAGATAAATTACTATTGGACGTAAATGAGGTATGATGTTGGAAATATGGGTCAATGGAAATTCCATGATGAGCCTGAGTAAGCACGTCTTAGTTTGGTGCCAATATAAGGAAAAGAGACAGTACAATTGGATGGATTTTAAGTATGCCAGGAAGTTGGATGTTGGGATAATGATCAGTTGCCCCGAGGATGTGTTCAAGGATTGCAAGTGATGAGATGGGCCATAACCCACAGGCCCCAGGACCTGCCAAGAAGCAAGCACACTCTTACTGAAGGAAAAAACCCTGGCAGAAGTTGCGATTTTATCAACCGACGATTCTATAGGAGTTTACATAAAACACGAGAATTGTTAAGGAGCGATAGATGTTTGTTTGGCTGCAGAATCAATGGATTTTTTCGAACTTGGTTCGTCGACAAGAGAAATTCTGCAATGCTTGTGAGGATGACCGAGTGTTAGAATGCGAGATTCGCTAAACCATGTACAAGGTAATGATTTGGGTGCGGGATGGATTGATCACCATACCGACTTACTCTTATTATTCGCTTTGCTATATGGGATGGTAAAATCTGAGTAACTTACCTATAGTAGAGAGACGATTTATCAAAACCTTGTTTAAACCTTAGAAAGGTATAAGTATTTTTTCCCTTGTACACGGCAGTTGTTGCCAACCGTAGGTTATACGGTGAGGTTCAACCCAGACCCGTTTTCTGCAGGAGAAACCATAAGTCGTTGACCACCATGAGATACCGATTTTTGTTTAGAATTGACGCCATACCCGTCAGCTATGAAGACCCAATTACGGGATAACCTTACCAAGAGGAAAGGACAAAGGAATTGAGGAAAAGGTTATGCCACTACCGGAAGAGCCTAGAGAAGGAATTATCCTTAATATCTGAGAAGACCGACACTGTCAGTAATAAGGATGGAGTATATGAGTTTTGATGGAACCGTAACCATGCTTCTAAGGGTGGTAGCATCCGAGACCGGAGACGATCGATGGATTTTTGAGAAGACCCCCAAACCCTAACCTATTTCTTTCTAGCCTCTCCGAATCTCGAGGACGAGATTCGTTTTAAGGTAGTAGTTTGTAACATCCCAAAATTCTAAATTTTGGAATGTTATAAACAAATAGATAGTTTTGATTGATTGGTTGGTGATTGGTGAAAGTGAGTGAGTTCGAAACTTTTGAAAGTTAAATGAGAGGGAATAAAAGGACTTTCCCAAACTTTCATTTTTGCTTTTATGATCTTCGGGAATTCAAATTCTTTTCATCACAAAAACCCTGGAGAGAAGATGACATGACTCTTCCATTTATTTACATGACAAGGGGTGTTGAAAATATTTGAAATTCATTTGAGAATATTTCCAATTCTGAAACTTTATGCAACTCAATGATTTTCACGAGCGAAGATAAAATGACTTCTTCAAATTATATGAAATATGAGTTGGGAGTTTCAAAGAATTAAATTCAAAGTTCTTTTGAATTTATTTTTCAATTTGGAGTTATTTGAGTTTTATTCAAATTATTTTTCTCCAAAAATAAAATAAATGGAAAATAGGGTAACATGATTCCCTACATCAGAAAAATGGAGAGAAATAAATTTGAATCAATTTTGGTATTTTTAAAATGACTTTCGTTGGATTTTATTTGACCAGTAGCACTCTTTTAATTATCTGAATTTGTGTGGACTTTATTTGGAATTCTAAAATGTTCATCTTGTAGGAAATCTTTTTCTGAAAATTTTGATATATAATATATCTATATAAAATTATAGTTTCATTTTCGTCTTTCAGTCTATCACTTTCTGTTTAAAAAAATAATAATAACAAAAACTGCACGCATGCCTGAAACTAACTGTCGCCGACGTGCGCCCCTTCTTTTCTTTTTTTATATAATATATGGGCCAGGCCCAGCGGGCCATATTCATTCCTCATATTTTTTTTCCATTTCTTTTCTATTGCTCAAAAAAAAATTACAGTGTACGCGCGCGGCCGGCCGAAGGGCTTTTGGCCCATGCCACACGACCCTCCTTTTCTCCTTTGTTTCGTATATTCTCGTCTATGTTTAGTCCCACATTGCCTACCTTTTGACCCCTAAACCTCTTTTCCACCTATAAATATAGACCCATAGAGCCTCCAAAAATCATCCAATTCGGGTTAAATCAATATTTTTGGTTTGACTAGATTTCTTAAAGAAAAATATTCTTCTCCTCTCCGCACGAATTCTTCCCTCTCCAAGTTGTCTTTTCTCTACATTATAAAGGTATATTTCTTTGTATTTTTTTCCATAGCTTATTTTTCTTCCGTAAAACAGCTTGGCCCTGATTTTTTCAAATAGCCATAACTTTTTACTCGTTCATCCAAATTAGATAAAACCAGCGCCTATAGTTTCGTCTTGTTGTCACCTATCTAGTTAACCTGTCACGTCAACTTTTTGAAATTTTCAAATTTCGAAATTTGTTCAGATTCATATTCAAACTTCTTTTGTTAATAACTTGAGTTCTGTAACTCCGTTTGAGTTGATTCATTTTGCAAAGCGAAGCTCTTGACCTAAACTTACTGATAAGGCCAAATTCACATAATTTTGGTACTGTTAGAAATTGTTTTATGCTGCAATAGTTATTTTCTTGGTTTTGATGTTTTTCGAATTGTTTCTTCGTTCTTTCCGATCTTTTGAGTGATTACTTATGTGTGGTTACTATTGATTGCTTACGGTAGATAGACCGAGTGTGACGAGTAGAGCTATCAAGAGTTTGAGTGCAAATCATCTTCATCAACTTACCAGCAAGTTCACTTTGACCATGTATTTCATACCTATGTGTTTTATTGCATCTAGTGTCATCTTCGCAACAATCCCTCCAAAGAGTGACATTGAATCCTTGTAGTTGAGTAGTATGCATGAGGTAGGAACCCATCACCTGTTACCAAGCCGGGACGTCATTTATTTTAATGCTACGCTATAGTAGACGGGGTTGGTATGAGTGCTCGGAGTGGTGTGAGAATGGAGGATCTACGCCAATGACGACAACTCCATGATGGAATCTGCAAGGATCTGCATCTTCAAGGCCTCAAGACTTCAAGACTCGAGACAAGAATTCAATACACACAACTGGGTGAAGGATGGTTGACAGCACCTGGAGAATCCATGGTTGGTCGGGATGCATGGAGAAGCGCCATGACATCTTGCGGAAAGCTTCACCGGACTCAAAGAGGCGGAAGAATACTTCATGCCGGAAGCTTACTGCAACCGCAAGTCACTATGGGCTCGCTTGGTTGACCTTAGTTGTGACTCTGGCTGGGGCGGTGCTAGCGGATGTAGAACTACGGTAGGATTGGATGAGCACCGGACGCTGGTCGAGGAACTCTTCGGAAGACCATGTTTTGGTCATCTTGTTCTCAAACACCTCAAGTGCGAAAACGTAAAAGAGGGATCGAATCTTGCGGGTAAAGTGTACAAACCTCTGCAGAGGGTTAAAACCTAATCGATTAGCCGTGTCCCGATTCACGGACAATTTGAGCATCCGGACTTGGATCTATCTCGGAACTCTCAACACCGGATTGATAACTTAATTGTGGTCAACTTATGATGATTTGGGCTATGAGACATCGGTTGGCGGAACCATGTCATGATAGAAAACTCCATAGTACAGACTCCAGTTATTCCTTTGATATAGGGAAAATAAACCAGCTTTTATGCAAAACAAAACTCGGACACGAGCCACAAAGCCATATTGCATATAGTATAGTTTTATCATCTGTTTTCTCATGTTGTGATCTTGCCGGTACATTCAATGTCTTCGACCTACACGGCTGCAACGTATCATGTTGCGAGATACTTTCTTCGCACGAGTAAGAGTGCAGTGCAGATTACGGTCTACACTCAACCCGCCGATGGCGTTGATGGGACTCCATACCCGACTATTTGTTTCATTGTGACTAATGAGGTATATATCAGTTTTACGTTATTCATACATGTGATTGCACTTTGATATATACATTGATGTACTGTGTGCCCGACATCTTGATCGAGGATGGCACGAAACACGAGGCTTGACCGTCTGAGGTCGGGTCGCTCTGAGATATGGTATCGAGCACATGTTGATCAGAGGACGTGACCCTAGAAATCGGAAAGCCCTTGGACGGGATATCTCTAAAACTTGGTTTTCAAAAATACCCTTACTTCTCACCTTTTCTGATTTTGTCAAATAGTCCTCTTACCTCAAATAGTTAGAATATACCCCTTTTCCTTTTTGACCACACGAAGAATCAATCAAGCCGCTCCAAGAAGGACAAGATATCGGATAACTGATGGCCTCTTCAGAGTAAAGAGGATTTCACCATGCATTAGAAGAATTGAAGCTACAACAGTTGAAGACTTTGAAGACTTGAAGAATCTGAAGAATTATTTGAACGTTAGAAGACCAAACCCCTGTTATACACTTACGTTAGATGCGACGATTTGTGAGCTGTCATTTGTTTGATGTTTTCCGACAGCCACAAAGTAAAACCCGTTTCTTCAAAAACTATTGTTTGTATTGTGTGTATCCCTCCCCACCTCTCTCATATCTCATCCCAAAACTTTTGGACCCCATAGATGATGAATGAAGTTGGACTGATATTCTTCCGGACCGAAAAACCCAGGAGGCAAGAGCTATGGATTCGTAACATGGAGAATCACTGGGAGCAGATTGGTTTCAAGGAAGAATGAAGTATCGTGACGCTCTTGATTTTGAAGGAAGTGCCGCAACACGTGGAAAGTGCATCAAGCCATACAAGGATTTAATGGAGCAAGAACTTGGGAGGAATTCAAGAAGACCTGTTGAGATCACGTCTCATCCGTAAGCACTATGATAACCCAAGAAGAAACCTTGTGCCTGCAAGATTTGCGGAGAAATAGGACACACCTGTGAGGAACACAAGGATGGATGCCCTCATTGCGAGGAGAAACACCGGTGAGGAATGCCCAACTAGTCGGTGACTTGTTTCTTGTGTGAAGGAACCACCCACTACCCGACTCAGTGTCACATTTACCCCATGGTGCAACAAACTATTCAGGAGCAGGAAGAAGGAATGAAAGAAGCCCTCCGAGAAGTTATGAAAGAACCTGTGATGAAGGAATGTGTTGAAGACCCTGATGGAGAAGGCCTAATCAGATTCTACTCCAACGCTTGCTATTCATGTGGAGAAGAAGGACATTTTCCCCAGTATTGTACCAAGGAAAGAGAAGAATATCTCAGAGATTTCCGACAGAGGAAGTAGAGTATGACCCACGTGAAATAGAAGCCACGATTGGAGCAGAAAGGTCCGGAAGAGGAATAGATTGGATTCGGTGAAGGATCTGAGTCATGTCACCTGTTACAAATGCAAGGAGTCGGGCACTACATCAACACTTGCCCAAAATGGAAGCCGAGGACCCAAAGAGGCTATGTGATCATGAGGAAACCTCGAAACCCGTCGGAAGTAATATGTTTCCGTTGTAATGTAGCAGGGCACTTTGCGTAGATTGTCCAGAAGGAGAAGGAGACTGATGATATCTGATTGAAGTTGTAACAAAAGAAATGGAGTAGTAGAAGTGAGAGCTTTTTCTTTTATATTGAGGTGTTAAGTTGAGACATGTAATGGAAAAGCGAGAGATTGTAATAATTTAAGAATCAATAAAGTTAGCAGTGTTGGTACTGCTTTGGATTTTATGAGTTACCCTATGAGGAAAGATGTTGACCAATTTCGAGGATATGAGAAATATGGTCTATGGAATATTGGAACATTTTAAGGGTGGTAGTACCTGTAAGAACCGTTGACCCTGGAAAAGATAAGGATACCCTTGAATGGATTTCGGACAAAAGGAATAGGAGTTTTGTCTTGATATGTTTGATACCCCAAGAGAGTGTGGGATGACGTTGGAGACCGTCAGCTTGTTTGGACCAAATGTGATCAAGGATTCTAAGAGAATGTTAAGTTGATTCGAGATAGACCGAAAGTAGCTCACCAGTGAGAATAGTTATGCATACTCAAAACGCAAGGAGGTAGTCCATGAAATTGGAGATAGAGCATATCTTTGTGTGCCACCTCTGTGAGGAGTTAAATGATTTGGAGTTAAGGGAAAGTTAGCCCCGAGATTTGTAGGACCATACCGAGTTTGGAACGTATGGGAGAATTGGCTAACAAGTTGGAGTCACCCGAAGGACTGTCAGGAGTTCATGACTTGTTTCACGTTTCCCAGTTGAAGAAGTGCCATGCAGAGATGGCTAATATTCCCCCTGTAAGGGCGCTTGACCCTGGAAAGGAATATGATGTTCCACGAAGTTGAGTATGGACTTCATAAGTATAAGTTTTATCTCGTTATGTGGGATATCCCACGAGGATGAAGAGATAAATTACTATTGGACGTAAATGAGGTATGATGTTGGAAATATGGGTCAATGGAAATTCCATGATGAGCCTGAGTAAGCACGTCTTAGTTTGGTGCCAATATAAGGAAAAGAGACAAGTACAATTGGATGGATTTTAAGTATGCGGGAAGTTGGATGTTGGGATAATGATCGATTGCCCGAGGATGTGTTCAAGGATTGCAAGTGATGAGATGGGCCATAACCCACAGGCCCAGGACCTGCCAAGAAGCAAGCACACTCTTCTTGAAGGAAAAACTGGCGAAGTTGCGATTTTATCAACCGACGATTCTATAGGAGTTTACAAAACCTGAGAATTGTTAAGGAACGATAGATGTTTGTTTGGCCTGCAGAATCAATGGATTTTTTCGAACTTGGTTCGTCGACAAGAGAAATTCTGCAATGCTTGTGAGGATGACCGAGTGTTAGAATGCGAGATTCGCTAAACCATGTACAAGGTAATGATTTGGGTGCGGGATGGATTGATCACCATACCGACTTACTCTTATTATTCGCTTTGCTATATGGGATGGTAAAATCTGAGTAACTTACCTATAGTAGAGAGACGACGATCAAAACCTTGTTTAAACCTTAGAAAGGTATAAGTATTTTTTCCCTTGTACACGGCAGTTGTTGCCAACCGTAGGTTATACGGTGAGGTTCAACCCAGACCCGTTTTCTGCAGGAGAAACCATAAATCGTTGACCACCATGAGATATCGATATTTGTTTAGAATTGACGCCAGACCCGTCAGCTATGAAGACCCAATTACGGGATAACCTTACCAAGAGGAAAGGACAAAGGAATTGAGGAAAAGGTTATGCCACTACCGGAAGAGCCCAGAGAAGGAATTATCCTTAATATCCGAGAAGGCTGACACTATCAAGAATAAGGATGGAGTATATGAGTTTTGATGGAACCGTAACCATGCTTCTAAGGGTGGTAGCATCCGAGACCGGAGACGATCGATGGATTTTTGAGAAGACCCCAAACCCTAACCTATTTCTTTCTAGCCTCTCCGAATCTCGAGGACGAGATTCGTTTTAAGGTGGTAGTTTGTAACATCCCAAAATTCTAAATTTTGGAATGTTATAAACAAATAGATAGTTTTGATTGATTGGTTGGTGATTGGTGAAAGTGAGTGAGTTCGAAACTTTTGAAAGTTAAATGAGAGGGAATAAAAGGACTTTCCCAAACTTTCATTTTTGCTTTTATGATCTTCGAATTCAAATTCTAATCATCACAAAAACCAGGAGAGAAGATGACAAGACTTCTTCCATATATTTAAATGACAATGTGTTTTGAAAATATTTGAAATTCATTTGACAATATTTCCAATTCTGAAACTTTATGCAACTCAATGATTTTCACGAGCGAAGATAAAATGACTTCTTCAAATTATATGAAATATGAGTTGGGAGTTTCAAAGAATTAAATTCAAAGTTCTTTTGAATTTATTTTTCAATTTGGAGTTATTTGAGTTTTATTCAAATTATTTTTCTCCAAAAATAAAATACATGGAAAATAGGGTAACATGATTCCCTACATCAGAAAAATGGAGAGAAATAAATTTGAATCAATTTTGGTATTTTTAAAATGACTTTCGTTGGATTTTATTTGACCAGTAGCACTCTTTTAATTATCTGAATTTGTGTGGACTTTATTTGGAATTCTAAAAATGTTCATCTTGTAGGAAATCTTTTTCTGAAAATTTTGATATATAATATATCTATATAAAATTATAGTTTCATTTTCGTCTTTCAGTCTATCACTTTCTGTTTAAAAAAAATAATAACAAAAACTGCACGCGCGCCTGAAACTAACTGTCGCCGACGTGCGCATCATAGTACCAGCGGGCGCCCCTTCTTTTCTTTTTTTATATAATATATGGGCCAGGCCCAGTGGGCCATATTCATTCCTCATATTTTTTTTCCATTTCTTTTCTATTGCTCAAAACAAAATACAGTGTACGCGCGCGGCCGGCCGAAGGGCTTTTGGCCCATGCCACGCGACCCTCCTTTTCTCCTTTGTTTCGTATATTCTCGTCTACGTTTAGTCCCACATTGCCTAGCTTTTGACGCCTAAACCTCTTTTCCACCTATAAATATAGACCCATAGAGCCTCCAAAAATCATCCGATTCGGGTTAAATCAATATTTTTGGTTTGACTAGATTTCTTAAAGAAAAATATTCTTCTCCTCTCCGGCACGAATTCTTCCCTCTCCGAAGTTGTCTTTTCTCTACATTATAAAGGTATATTTCTTTGTATTTTTTTTCCATAGCTTATTTTTCTTCCGTAAAACAGCTTGGCCCTGATTTTTTCAAATAGCCATAACTTTTTACTCGTTCATCCAAATTAGATAAAACCAGCGCCTATAGTTTCGTCTTGTTTTCACCTATCTAGTTAACCTGTCACGTCAACTTTTTGAAATTTTCAAATTTCGAAATTTGTTCAGATTCATATTCAAACTTCTTTTGTTAATAACTTGAGTTCCGTAACTTCGTTTGAGTTGATTCTTTTTGCAAAGCGAAGCTTTTTACCTAAACTTTCTGATAAGGCCAAATTCACATAATTTTGGTACTGTTAGAAATTGTTTTATGCTGCAAGAGTTATTTGCTTGGTTTTGATGTTTTCCGAATTGTTTCTTCGTTCTTTCCGATCTTTTAAGTGATTACTTATGTGTGGTTACTATTGGTTGCTTACGGTAGATTGACCGGAGTGTGACGAGTAGAGCTATCAAGAGTTTGAGTGCAAATCATCTTCAGCAACTTACCAGGCAAGTTCACTTTGACCATGTTTTTCATACCTATGTGTTTTATTGCATCTAGTGTCATCTTCGCAACAATCCCTCCAAAGAGTGACATTGAATCCTTGTAGTTGAGTAGTATGCATGAGGTAGGAACCCATCACCTGTTACCAAGCCCGGACGTCATTTATTTTAATGCTACGCTATAGTAGACGGGGTTGGTATGAGTGTTTCGGGAGTGGTGTGAGAATGGAGGATCTACGTTATGACGACAACTCCATGATGGAATCTGCAAGGACTGCATCTTCAAGGCCTCAAGACTTCAAGACTCGAGACAAGAATTCAATACACACAACTGGGTGAAGGATGGTTGACAGGCACCCTGGAGAATCCAGTGGTTGGCCGGGATGCATGGAGAAGCGCCATGACATCTTGCGGAAAGCTTCACCCAGACTCAAAGAGACGGAAGAATACTTCATGCCCGGAAGCTTACCTGTGCAACCGCAAGTCACTATAGGCTCTGGCTTGGTTGACCTTAGTTGTGACTCTGGCTGGGGCGGTGCTAGCGAGATGTAGAACTACGGTAGGATTGGATGAGCACCGGACGGTGGTCGAGAGGAACTCTTCGGAAGACCATGTTTTGGTCATCTTGTTCTCAAACACCACGAAGTGCGAGAACGTAAAAGAGGGATCGAATCTTGCGGGTAAAGTGTACAAACCTCTGCAGAGGGTTAAAACCTAATCGATTAGCCGTGTCCCGATTCTACGGACAATTTGAGCATCCGGACTTGGATCTATCTCTAACTCTCAACACCGGATTGATAACTTAATTGTGGTCAACTTATGATGATTTGGGCTATGAGACATCGGTTGGCGGAACCATGTCATGATAGAAAACTCCATAGTACAGACTCCGCTTATTCCTTTGATATAGGGAAAATAAACCAGCTTTTATGGAAAACAAAACTTCGCATACGTGAGCCACAAAGCCATATTGCATATAGTATAGTTTTATCATCTGTTTTCTCATGTTGTGATCTTGCGGTACATTCAATGTCTTGACCTACACGGCTGCAACGTATCATGTTGTAGATACTTTCTTCAGATGCAGTAAGAGTGCAGACAGGTTACGGTCTACACTCAACCTGCCGATGGCGTTGATGGGACTCCATACCCGACTATTTGTTTCATTGTGACTAATGAGGTATATATCAGTTTTACGTTATTCATACATGTGATTGCACTTTGATATATCTGATGATGTCTGTGTGTGCCAAAGATATCTTGATCGAGGATGGCATGTAAACACGTAGGCTTGACTGCCCGAGGTCGGGTCGCTACACCCATCGCCGCCTCGCTCCCGGCCTCCCGAGCCCGGCCGAGCCTCTCCTCGCATCCGCCGTGAGCTCCTACCCCTAACCCCTCTCCTTTGCTTCGTTTGCATGCCATAGCCACCATCTACTTTGTGACCGAGCAGCGCCGCTGCGCTCATTGCCGGTCTTTGCTCCGGTGACCATTTGGTCCGGGCTAGTGCCCATCGCACTCCTCGCAACACATAGGAGCCGTAGATGCTAGTGCCGCCCGCCTAGGCCATCACAGCGATGAGCCCGAAGCTCGCCCGAGTTCGGCCGCCGCCAAACACGCCGCCGGGCGCTTTTTCCGGCGACCCGAGCCCAACTACATGCACCACCCGCCGCTGCTCGCCTCAGCCTACCCTTAGAGCCCAACGGCGCCTGAACGGTGCCTCAGAGCGAACCCGAGCCCCTCCGCCAAGCCTATCGTCAGCGGCGCCGAGCTGCCGAAGTTAGCCTTAGTTGACCAGGGGTTGACCTCTCACGGGTCCATGACATGCGGGCCCGCTTGCTAACTAATCTAGTTTAGGTTTAAACTAAATTAGCTTAACCTAGGTTAGTGCTAATTAAACTAGGTTAGTTTAGTTAGTCAGCGACGTGTGGTCCCACACGCCAGGTTTGACTCCAGGTTGATCGGGCCGACGCAGGTCAATTGACCTCAATCTGACGCAATAATGATTTCTGGAATTATTTTAACTCAGGAAATTCCAGAAAATTAGCAAAACTTCTAAAATTCATAGTAATTCAACCGTAGCTCAGAATGAAATAATTTATATATGAAAAATGATCAGAAAAATATGAAGAATCTGTTTATGTCATGATCGTGCATGTTTGAACAAGTTAACCTCACTGAATAGGATGTATCATGATTAGGGCAACTTATGAACTAGCATTTGGAGTTGGAGTTTAACCTTGTTTGAATTCCACTTCAATTAACTTGGCTTACAGCTGCATTAGCTCAAAACACCAGCATATTGCCATGTCATTATCATGCATCATATTGTTGCATCGCATTGATTGTGTTCTTTCTTGTTGCCGGTAATTGTCCCCTCTCGGTAGACGACGTACCGACGATGAATTCGATGACACCGATGAAGAACTATATTATCTTCAGAAGTGCCAGGCAAGCAAACCCCCTTGTTCATTTCGATACAATCCCACTCTCTCGCTCCTGCTCTCTTTTACTGCATTAGGACAACAACGATTCATCTGTTACTTGTTGCGGTAGCTGAACCCCTTTATCCTCTGCATGACTGTCATTCCACAAGAATTAGATGAAACCCACTAGCATGAGTAGGAGTTGTTTGAGCCTGTTGTGCCTACTCATTCATGCTTGTTTGTCATGCCTATTATCGCTTAGAGTTGAGTCGTGTCCGATTCATCGGGGATGAATCGGAGGTGTGTGAACATGTCCTACTGTGTGTAAGCTAAGTGTGTGACACGATTTGGTAAAGGTAGCGGTGAGAGGCCATGTAGGAGTACATGGTGGGTTGTCTCATTGAAGCCATCCTCAGGAACTGAGTTCTGTGTTTGTGATCCATGAAATAGTTACTACCACACATTGGGATCCTTAATTGACTCTCTCGGCTTCTTAACCACCCTTGCCCTCTGTCCAGGAGTTGCAACTAGTTTCTGGTGTTTGTAGGATATGTGTTGGAGGCCGTGCGTAGCGCTGACCCTAGGGGTGGGCTATGATGCGGTAGATACACCGTGGCCCAGCAAAATCAATGCCCGTTTGGTATCTCGGGAACCCCGCACACATCGTTCGGGGCTGTTAGTGGAAACCTCGGCGGACTCCCTGCGGATGGAACCCGAATAGGCGATAAACCCGGACTAGGGACTTGAGTGTTTAGGTAGGCTGTGGCCGACACCCACGTTGGGCTTCCGCTTGAAGGTTGCCGAGTACATGTCGTGTAAACGGCGGTAAGTGGTGAGCGTGTGTGAAGAAGTACACCCTGCAGGGTTAATATGATCTATTGAATAGCCGTGTCCATGAAAAGGACTTCGGGTTGCCTATATCGGTTCATAGACAAGTGAAAGTGGATACTCTAAAATGCGCAAGATAAACGTGAGTGCTATGGATGGTGTTCTCGTGAGGGAGACGGGAGCGGGTCCATAGTGGTGTATTGATATGGTGAATATGTGGACTCGTGTGCGCCACCTCAAAAGAGTTACTTGCAAGTAGTTCAGGATAGCCACCGAGTCAAAGCTGGCTTGCTGCGGTCAAACTCCACCACCCCTTTATTGATAATGATGCATATGTAGTTAGTTACGATGTAAGTCTTGCTGAGTACATTTGTACTCACGTTTGCTTATTTTATGTTTTGCGAGAGGCGTCGGTCTCGCTAGTAGTTCCGCTTGGACTTCAACGTTTAGCTTGTTACCTCGGCCACGATCTTGTGCCCTCGACGGGATGTGGTAGATAGTCGGGCTTCTCAGCCTTTTTCATTTATAGTTATGCGTACTCGGACATGTTTAGCTTCCGCTTGTGCTTTGACTTGTATGCTCGAGTGTTGGGTCATGAGACCCATGTTTGTAATATCTCGCTCCTCGGAGCCTAATGAATAAATATTTGAGTCGTAGAGTTATGTTGTGATGCCATGTTGTATTTACACATATTGAGCATATTGTGTGTGTGTTTGAAATGCTTGGTATGTCTGGGATCCAACAATCTAGTTGTTTATCCTTGGCAGCCTCTCATATGGGGAAATGTAGTCTAGTGCTTCTGGCGATAGTAGTCCGCCTGCCGGTTCACCGGAGTCCTGCTAGCCCAGCACTACTGCTCTGGACACTTGACTGGCCGGCATGTGTTTCACTTCGTTCCTATGTCTGTCCCTTCGGGGAAATGTCACGCGGTGACATCCGGAGTCCTGCCTAGCCTGCTATAGCCCGGGTTACCGGAGTCCTGTTAGCCCAGTGCTACAGCCCGGATTCATACGTTGATGACCGACATGCTCGATGTGATTCATGTATGCCTGTCCCCATAGGTTAGTGCCGCTTTGGGTTCACGACTAGCCATGTTCCGCCCGGGTTCTTTGTCATATGGATGCTAGCGACACTATCATATACGTGAGCCAAAAGGCGCAAACGGTCCCGGGCCATGGTAAGGCGACACCCGTGGGAATACCGTGCGTGAGGCCGCAAAGTGATATGAGGTGTTACCGGCTAGGTCGATATGACTTGGAATCGGGGTCCTGACATAACCAAAGTACATAGTAGGGACGAGGAGTAAACGGAGAGTGTAGTAAAATTTTCTCCTCGTGCTGCGAGCCACCGCACGCGTGGGCGAGGGAGCGGGCGTAAAGGCGTACAGTAGTACTCCAGCTTCACCTCATCATCCGAGCCACCGCGCCCGTGGGCGGGGGAGACGGCGTACTAAGCAAGTTTCTCCTCGTTCTACGAGTTGACGGGACACATCAAAAGTACTCCAGTGTATAGAGCCTTGCCTCTAAGGTAGGCCCCACATGGTTTGCCTCTTTTTTAATTTAACATAACGCGTCAAGTCGCAATTTGTTTGTTCACCCGTGGTAGACGATCCTCCCTCCACCAAGTGGACAACCAATACACGTGCCAAATTACCACGTGGGCTGCCTTTTTCGTACAGATATGAGCTCCACCGTGTACCCAGCGGGTGTGGTTGGGAAAGAGACGGGAGTACATGCGCCGTGCGTGCACCTCTTCTCTTCGTGCACGTCCCCCACCTACGTGGGTGTGTGTGAGAGAGATACAAACCTAGACATAATGTGCCGTCCATCCCCATGCCTCCGCCCAGTCCGACCCCCAGTCACCACCACGGACCACGCCCCACTCCTCCTCACCTTATCTCTCATATTTATCCCTCCATTTTTATATACAAGGGGCCACTATCAAAATTACAATTTCTTGAGATATAAAAGGCCACTAACACTAATCGATGCAATATTAATGGTGTTTGCCTCGTGGTACTAGCAAAGGAGGACATTAATTATCCCTTGCATGCATGCGGGAGTTTGTAAAAAATGCATCTTGATGTTCCGTGCAATGCACGGGCATCTTGCTAGTCCATGAAAACAACACATGGCAAAATTCCATGGCGAATGAGGGATTTGAATCTGTTGGGAGGGGCTGTTTGGATCTTGCCCGGGGTAGCCAAAATATTGGCGACCCTTTTGTCCACCGGTGCCTTTGCCACCGATGAACGAGGAACGGCTCGGGTGTTCATGCTGTCATGCATCCTCCAGCTCGCACGTTGGAGACGAGCTCGCAGACGGGCTGTGTTTTTGTCCCATTAACGCCGCCTCGAGCCGCCCGCATCGACCGGCGACCCGCAAATTACGCCATCCAACCGTAGCCGCACACATTATGACAGCAACTCAACCAACCGGACGAAATTCACGCAAACACATAGACAAACTGATACTCATTCACGCAACCACCGGAGTATTTCATATAAACAACGACGGAAATCATATAAAATACCGGATTTTCACACAAACATGACGGATTTCATTACACTCAAATGAACTACGTGGTGCTAGTTACGACAGCACAGTATATAATACCTGGCCTAAATGGTCGCCGACCGATCGATTTGTGTTCCTCATGTCCGGCAGCACGATCACCGGACTGCCGGGAACCCCGGAGGTATATGCTTCAGCACAAAGGACGGCTCGCTTCCCCACTGCCCAACTGATATCATTGGCTGGTGCCGAATATGATGGTGGCCGACACCGGTTCGAGTTCATCACCGGCCACTACTTCGCCATGGCCAGCACCGGCTCGAGTTCATCCTAACATTGACCTCTTCCGTGGAGCCCATGCGGGGTCGACGAAGGTCCTCGCAACAAAAGGATCCGGCAAGACACCTGCTGTATGCAGCGGCGTCGCCTCTGCGGTGGCCTTCATGGGACCCAAGCAGCGGCGGCCTCCCGTGTTCTACTTCTCCTCGATGATGGCGGCGGACACGGAGGCGCTGGCCACCGACTCGTCGCTCTCCGCGCACCCGGCTTCTGTCGCTGCTTGCATGGCGCGGCCGCCGGCATGGGAGTCTCAGCCATAGAAATGGGAGACGCGGTACGAGGCAGCGGCGTGGATGGCAGCAACGACGCCCGTGCGCCGCTCCTCGTCGAGCTGGCCTGGAGCGGTGAGTTGCTGAACCGCGCGCCGGCTTGGGGCGGCAACTAGCTCCGTCGGGCGAGGGGAAGGAGGTGGTTCATCGAGCTGCATAGCTCGTATCCGGCGGGCTACCCAGCCGGCTTGGATGCGGAATAACTACTCTTCGTAAGCCATTGTAAGAGTGGACAAAATGGTGGAGGAGATAGGGGAGCGGCGGAGGTGTGCGATTCTTGGCCGGCGTTTGGCCTCGTTTAAATAGGAAATTAAATAGACGGCGGACGGGAGGAGCTCGGCCGGTGTTGCGTTTAACGCCGGCCGGATCATGAACGGACGTGTGTCCAGAGCGGGTTTCTCGGCTTCCACACGGGCGGGTTGCATGGAGGCATTTGAATGCGGCACGGAGGCGTGTTCAGCCGGGCGTGCCGCGAGTGGCGCCCTCGACTCTGACCTAGGACACCGCGCCGTTCTTCCAGCGACGTGTGGGCTCTTTGGGTGCATGGCCTACATGTCGCTGACCCAATGCGCATAGCGCGCAAAGCAGAGGAACCTTTGGTGGGCAGGCGGTCAGAAGTGGGCATTTCATAAACCGATGATTGTTCATTGAGTGTGACGTCATCTTTTTCATGTAGTTAAGCGTGTGTCTTGCGTCGTGTGCTGTGTGCATGCAGGCATGCGAGTGTTGCGTGCGTGCAAGGGTGCGTTTCAGTGTTGCATGCATGGGTGCATACGTGCAAGGGTGTGTTTCAGTGTTGCATGCATGGGTGCATACGTGCGTGTGTTCGTGAGTGCATGTGTACGTGTCGTTGTTGCACGCCAAAGATGCGTGCGTGTGTATGTTATGTGTATGCGTGTCGGTGTTGCACACTTACATGCGTGCGTGCGTAATGTGCGTGCAGAGTGAGGCTACACGTCGGTCGTGACTTTTTTCATCTCTGGTCTTTATATTTTCCCCCGGTTGTATACTAAATCAAGGGCCTCCAGTTTATCATCAAACTCCACCCCCCCCCCCCCGAGCCGCCAACCACCACCGGCCGAACCGCCCGCCCTCGCCGCCCTTGGCAGGCCCGCCCTCCCCGAAACCATTCCCCACCGCCGGTCTGCCGCCGCACCTTCGAGAGAGTGGGCCCGCATATATGATCTTGAGATTTTACAAAGTCACCACTTTTGGGCCGGTCCACGTGTCAACATATCATAGGCCCATCTCGACCATTGGATGAGTGACAATTGTGCCAACGCGGAGCTGACACGTGGATCCGTCAGCCAATGAGAATTTTACACGTGGAAAATTGGCATTGGTCGTGGCTGTTAATGGGTTATGGATCCAAAATCCGACCCGATAGCTTAACAACGTTCTGTTACGGTGGATGCCACGTGTCGGTCACCCTTGACGAAAGCACTCTGTGACGCGGGATTTATCGTCATGGAAGTGGACACTTCCGTGATGATAATTTTGGTAACATCATGGAACACTTCTACGACAGCACAGATATGACTATCTTGATGCTGTCATAAATTTGTCATGGATGTACATGCATGACAAAAAACGCGACCTACTATGACAAACACATATCATCACGGAAGTGTATTTTTTTGTAGTGCAAAGTTGTTTGAAAAACCACATGTGTGTCCTTGGGTGAATTTCTAGGTCCTATGCAAGAGATGGGAATGAAATTCAAACATCTGGGCGTCGTGGCTCGGTCGGAAAGATTGAGAAACTTGGTTTTTTAATTCCTGTAAATCCAAAACACGACTGAAAATCATGAAACTTGGCATTGTGTCATCACATGGCACCAACATGATGTGGTAATTTTTCTATCCGATTTGCCAAGGCGCACACTTTAACAATCAACATAGTCATTTTGGAACAAGTGTTGTCATGTTACAAATCAGAAACACAAGTATTATTGAAACTGTGGGCGTTCTACTTACCAATTACGTGCCGCCACGTGTCCCTCATTTTTTATTGGCTAGGAGGTGTCGTGAGGGGTAGCTATTTGAGTATGGGAGGCATGCGATCAGACCCCTGTCCGTGCTCATCGGGAGGAGAGCCCTTTGAACGCTACCCGCCGCGCACCTCCCTCCCAACATCCCCATTAATGGCGCCCGAGGACCTGTTCTATGGCGTGGCTATATGTCTCACTGGGCTGAGATTTAAAAGAGAAAAAAGAAAATCTGAAAAGAAAGTTTTGGACGGATCTTGATGTAAGATCCGATAGACCTATAGAGCATCGACTGTGACTTATAAAAAGCATGATGAATATAAGGACGATGACAGTGGATAATAATTGTCTTACATATTTAGGAACATAATTAAAAAAAGCAACATGCGGCAACGCCCGAAATACACAAGGGCAAAAGAAGAAGGAAGACAATGATCTGGCTCGCTGATCTTTACTTTGTTGATGCGTTGCTCCAGGCCGCGGGAACTAGTCTCCGCGGCGAGCAGCGATGAGCTCTTTCTTGTCCTCAAGATGCTGCTTGAGAGCATCCACAGATTCCTCCACCAGCCTTCTGTGCTTGATGCGCAGCATGACATTCCCGTCCATAAGTTTCTCGACGATGACGCCGGTCCTCTTCATAAAGGAAGTGATCTGCTCCTGCTGCTCCGCACTTTCGACGATCTTCTCCCTCAGCAGGTCATGCTCGGCCTGGAGCTTCACATTGCTCTCATTTAGTTGCCGAATGACGCCGGTAGACTGTTCAAATGAGGTTTTCAGGTCATCCTGCAACCTCGCCCACCTAGAGAGCTGATCCATCTGCCTAAGGATGAGGGCACGCATGCGCCTGTAAGAGTCCTCGTCTACCCGCGAGACATTTTCCCAGGTCACGGCGGCACAGGAGGACATCTCTGCTGCATTCGTGGCGCGGCGGGACATCTCTTCTGCTTCCGCGGTGCGGCCGGACCAGTCTGCTGCATCGACGACGCGGCGGGACCTCCGTGATGCTTCGGCGGAACGGCGGGACCTCTCTGCTGCTACGGCCGCATGACGGGACATGTTGGCTGCTTTCGCGGCGAGGCGGGACATCTCTCGTGCTTTTGCTTCCAGGCTCGCCTCTCCCTGGTAGCAATCTCTCGACCCAGAACTCACTCTGGCCATGGCAGACGCAAGGGAACGATGATGAATGACTTGTTTGTTTTTGTGGATGAGGAGTTGAGGAGGAATGTGTAGTCATCTTGGAGTAGTAGTATTTATAATCGAGTAGTAATACGCTCCTAAGTGGTAAACCGTTTAGGTTTTGATTGGTGTGAACAGGTTTGCAATTTGGAATGTGACAGGACGCAGCCTCCCTGTTCTTCTAAAAAAATTGTGACGGGACGCATGCTCAAAATTTACTGACGGTTATAAGTGCCGCACTATTCCTAGAAGGCGTAACGTGGACACGTACGCCTTCTCGGCCGCCTACGTGGCGTTGCACCATATGGTGCACCGCAATAGGCAATGTCAGCACACGTCTTGTTCCAACAACCGTGTGCGCTCGTTATTACCATCACACACTCTTCTTTTAATTAGAATGTGTGTGCCCGTCTAGCGCACACACGTTGATCTATCTAACTGTTTTAGTTTGTTGTGGCTAATCGCAAACAGTTCATCCATGTGAAGTGTATGCCATCAATCGCAGACACTTTGATCTGGCTGACACGTTTCTGTTATGTTTCCTAATCGCAGATAATTAATCCTTCTGAAGCGTATGCCCTCAATCACACACACCTTGATCTGGCTAGCCGTTTCTTTTGTGTTGCCTAGTCACAAACAGTTCATCCGAGTGAACCGTATGCTCTATATCGCACACGCCTTCATCAGGCTGCCCGTTTCTTTTGTTCCGCCTCATCGCAAATAGTTCATTGGACTTAACCGTATGCCCTGGATCGCACACATAACTAAAAGCTGAACCATGTTTGATGGATCGCCATCGCAAACGTTTTATACATTTTTGACAATTTTCATACACCACCGTTTGTGATTATTGCATCGCACATAGTTTCTCGAAGGGTCTCTGATCGTAGTGTTGCATTAGCAGCATCTTGCAGTAGTGCCTTTACCTTCATATGCAATGATTTACATTCCGCTGCTATACTCTTAGAATTGCATGTGTAGGTTGATTGCTTGACTTGTGTTAAGTTGCTAAAATCTGCCAAGACTTAAAATTGGGAAAAGGCTAGATTTTTATTTGGTCAAGTAGTCTAATCACCCCCCCCCCCCTCTATACATACTTTCGATCCTACAAGTGGTATCAGAGCTTTGGTCTCCATTTGCCTTGATTTAAATAGTTGATCATAGCCTTGGTTTCACAACCTAGGAGAGTATGGCGTCTAGCGAGGGAAATTGCCACCGTAGAGGTCCTTACTTTGATGGTACTAATTTTGCTAGTTGGAAGCATAAGATGAAAATGCATATTCTTGGACATAACCCCGCCATTTGGGCTATTGCGTGTATTGGCTTGCAAGGTGAATTTTTCGATGGGAGAGAACCAAGTCGCGAAGCTACCGCGGAAGAATTGAAGATGTTGCAATACAATGCTCAAGCTTGCGATATCCTCTTCAACGGATTGTGCCCCAAAGAATTCAACAAAATCAGTCGTCTTGAGAATGCAAAGGAAATTTGGGATACTTTGATTGATATGCACGAAGGTACCGACTCCGTCAAGGAATCCAAATTGGATGTGCTTCAAAGTCAGCTTGACAAGTTCAAAATGAAGGCTGGTGAAGGTGTCGCTGAAATGTACTCTAGGCTTGCTCTCATCACAAATGAGATTGCCCGACTTCTGAAGTGAAGAGATGACCGATAGATTCATCATCAAGAAGATCCTAAGAGCCTTGGATGGAAAATATGATACCGCAGCACATTGATCCAAATGATGCCCAATTACAAAGATCTCAATCCAACGGAAGTCATTGGTAGAATTGTTGCTCATGAGATGTCACTCAAGGATAAAGAAGAGCTTCACAACAAGTCTAGTGGTGCTTACAAAGCCTCATGTGATGCTCCTACATCATCAAGTGAGAAACAAGCCTTCAATGAAGAATTGAGCCAAATGGTGAAGAACTTCAACAAGTTCTACAAGAGTAGAAGCAAAAAAAGAAGTTCCAAGTCAAGGTCCTACAATGACAAAAGATCTTCCAGTCGTGAACGTAATATCTACAATTGCGGAAGACCCGGACACTACCCCAATGAGTGTACGGCTCCCTACAAAAGAAGAGAAGACTCACCTAAAACGAGAAGTAGGAGAGAAGAATCACCTCCAAGGGAGAGAAGGAGTAGAAATGGTCGTTATGAACGAATAACCTCTTGCAGAAGCAAGGATTCGGAAAGGAAGGACAATTCATCAAGGAGCTATACAAAACGAAGACATCAAGCTCATGTTGGTGAATGGGTATTCGGTTCCGACTCCAACCACCACTTCGAGAGAAGTTATCACTCCGACTCCGAATATACTCAAGATGAAGGTGTTGCCAGTCTAGCACTTGTGTCAACCAACTCCTATGACATATTTGACTCACCAAATGAAGTAATTGGAAGATGCTTCATGGCTAAAGGCCCAAAGGTATCACATCCCGAGTATGTTGATTTCAATAGTGATGAAGATGATTTGCTAGGTGATGATGATTTTCTTGTTGACAATACTAGTGATGAAAACTATGATGAACTTGCTATTAATCATGCTAATCAAGATAAAACGAATGACGATGATAAGAAGGAGATTGAGCGTCTAACTAAAGAACTAAAAACTCTTAAGTTAGCTCATGAAACTACCTTGGAAGATCATCGAGAGCTTTTAAAGACTTGTGAGAAGCTACGCTTTGAAAACCTCAACCTAGAGCAAGAGCATGGGTTCTTAAAATCAATCAATGATGATCTTTGTAAGAAAAGTTCTTCTTACATTGCCAAGCGTTTACTCTTGTCTACTTACATGCCACAAGTAAAATCTACCAACAAGAGTAAAAAAGATTCTTCTTCTAGTAGTAACAATAATCATGCTAAATCCAATATTGTTGCTTCTAGTTGTTATCTTGATTCCACTAATGATTCTCTTAGACAATTTACACTTGAGCAAGAAAATAGCTTATTGAAGGGAATTATAAAGAAAGGTGTTTACAAGAGCCTTGCCGGAAGTAAGCAATTTGAGGAAATTGTACGCAAGGAAGGAAGGCATCGGAAGAATCAAGGTGTTGGTTTTGAATGAAAGTTCAATGCCAATGGAGTTGAGTGGGAAGAAGATCAATACCCCAAGACAAAGTTTGTTCCTCAACAAGAGAAGTATGACCCTACTTCCTTCAAGGGGACACAAGCTCAAGATGATCTTCCACCACAAGACCACAAGCTAAAAGGCAAAGACAAGCTTCAATATGAGGTTGATGCATTTGAAGAAGCTCCTAAGGCCTTGGTCAAGTGGGTTCCCAAGACTACATCAAGTTCTACTTCATCAAGTACGACTACAACTCCAAGGATTCCCATCAAGATGATGTGGATCCCAAAGAAGAAGAACTAGAGAGTTCCTGAGGGTGACTCCGCCAACACAATTCACTCATATTCATTTTGGCAAGGACAAGTGCAAAAAACTTTCACATCTTGCACTAGTTCAAGGAGTCACAAACCCTCTTGTTGGTAAGTCAAGGGACAAGGTAACCTAATGCTTTCATGGACATCACCTTGTGTGTACTTCTGTAACATCCCAAATTTTCAATTTGGAATGTTATACATAGATCATTCATGCATATCATATTTTATTGCATTTTGTTTCGCGATCCTCGAAATCCTAAGAAACTCAAGGACCCTCGGAGAGAGTTGGGGATTTCCCGATTTTCATATTTGAATTTTATCAAATATTGAAACGAGGATTTTGATTTTAATTATTTTTCTTTCCAAAAATATTTCATATTAAAATATATGAGAGGAGATAATATGAATTCTCCAAAATAATTGAAATATTGGAGGAAAATATTAAAATCAAGTATTTGATTTTATTCGGATTTTATTGCTATTTTATTTGCATTAGAAAAATTGCACGTTTTTCAAAATTGCCATTTAGGGCCAAGAAAATGTTCATCTCGTTTCTAAATATTTATTTAGACTGTGAAAAATTGTTTTGGCATTTTTAGATTTTTATTTTATTTTCTAGGATTTATTTTTGGTTCGGTGAAATTGTTTTAAAAAAAATCAGCGCCGACTAGGCCGAAGCCCAGCCGAGCCGGCCCGCTTCCCGCGCCGTCGTCTCCCTCCAAGAGACCGACGCCGCCGCCGCCTCGGACCCGGAGTCCGGCCGGGACTCCACCTCCCCGCCGCCTTGCCCCCTCCTCCAAGCCACCTCCCCCTCCCCTCCTTAAATACCCCACCCCGGAGCCCCCACCACCACCCAACCCTGCCGTCGCCCCGCCCCTACCGCAGCGCCCTCGCCGCCTTTGTTGCGCCCGGCTTTCATGCCATTGCCGCAGCCCGCCTCCCCGCCGCCGCCGATTTTTTTTAAGAAACCGATTCGGTTTTTTTAGAAACCCTAGGTCGTTTTTTTAGATCGGTTCGCCGGTTTTTTTCTCGATTTAGTTACTTAGCGGACGTTCGTCCGTACGTTCGTTTTAACGAACGGTTTTCGCTCAATAGTTACAGACAACGAACGTTCGTTCGTTAGCCTATTCGTCGGTTTTCTTTTTCTCGGATTTTTCCGTGATTATTTTCGATCGCGATTTCTGTTCCGATTTTCATTTCAGTTTATCTTTTCGCCCGTTTATCGGAATCAGGCGATTTAAGCGCCTAGATCTTCGTCTCGAAACCCTCTTTCTGTTTAATCAACTTGAACAAGATTTTAGTACTGTAAAATTTGACTTTAGTTCAGATTAGTAAATAGATCGTGTTTCTTTCGCAGTTTGAGTTTCGTTGCTCTGTTTGATTTGATTCTTTTTGCTAACCAGAGTTCTTAAGTTGAACTTTCTGGTAAATTCTTCTTATTTGAGTTTTGCCCGTGCATCTTTGCTTGATTTCTTATGTATGCTATTGTTTGTTTGCGATAGAATTCCCGGAGTGCGAAGCGTGCTACTACGAGTCCCTAGGTTTTGCGGATCGTCGGCAAGGCAAGTAACACATTGATAATACTCTTTCCATACCCAGTTTTTATGCATTAGTTTCAATCCTCAAACATTGCATGATTAGGATGTCATTAACATGTGGGTTGGGAAGTAGATGATGAGGTAGAACCTATTGCCCTGTTATAATCAAACCCTTGGGAGTTACTTCTACGTATTGCTTATATTGCTATGCTATGCTCGTAGACGTGGTTTGGGTGAGTGAAATCCATGACAGATGTGAGATTATTAATTAATGGTTCAACTTAAGGTGGCAACTTTAATACACATCTGGGTGGGTTGAGGTATCTGGAGATTCCAGTGTTGTCTGTATTTTGGAAATCCCGGGGTTCCGTGTGATTTTCCTATGGACCGCCACCCAGGCTCAAAGGGAACTGAGATATTTTCATGGTAGAAACTTCCGTGTGCAGCCACAAGCTATTATGGGCTCTAGCATAGTTGTCGGCGTTCTGGGAACGGGGGTACCCAGACTTGCCTGCCTGCAGCCTGCGGCGTGGCTCAAGGGGTGACCCAGCACGGCCCATCTTCATCAGCACAAGCTCAAGACCCTCGCGAGGGGCCAGATTGCTGGGCGGACGATGTGAAGCTTCCTCGAGCAAGGCCTCGCTGTCAGGCTCGCGAGGAGGCGGAGAGATCAAGGCGGGGTACCTCACGAGGTGCCCATGACGCAAGCCATGACGACCGAGGGCGCCAGGAGGGCGCCAGCCCGCGCAGTGTCCTCATTTCCTCTTTGGTGCAAAGGAGGCAAGCGCACGCGAGAGCATCAAGCAAAGGCAACCATTTCGGTGCAACAAGACTAAGACCATCACAACGGCAGGAAGGAGGTCATCGTGAATCCCAAGCCGGCGTCACCGTCAGAGCCTTTGACAGGCGAGGACCAACCTTAGTCAGGATAAGTGTACTAGATGTTCCCCTTCAAAATGGCCAATTGTTGGCGCCCTTCCCGCTCAATATTTGGGAAGAGGCCCAGGGCCTCTGCCTATAAATAGGACTAGCCTCACACAGGGTAGAGGGATCCAAAATCCAGAACAGAGTTAGAGGTGAAGCAATCTAGAGAGAGAGAGAGAGAGAGAGCGACCGAACTCCCCCTAGCAGTTCGTCGCACCGGCCAAGAACAGACCCTCGCGAGGCTGTTCTTCCTTGTATTGTTCATCATCACCGAGGCAATCCACCACACCACACATTGGAGTAGGGTATTACACCACAATGGTGGCCCGAACGATATAAACCTTGTGTCCCTTGTGTTGCTCTTTGTGTAGTTTAGATCCTTGCAGGCGACGAGGTGCAGGTAGGTAGGGGTGAGATCTCCTCGTGCACCCCCGAAGTTCGAACCTAGAGGGTCCGGCCAAACCCAAAATCCGACATTTGGCGCGCCAGTAGGGTGCGCCGGAATCCGCTTCGCCGCTTCGGCGCCCGTCATCGTCATCATCATGTCCGGCGACCGGTGGGCAACCACGATCCCTAGGCGGGCCCGCCCACGCAGAGCCGCTTCGCCCGGGCGACCCCATGCCCTGTGCAGCTCGCGGTCCGCTGGGCGCTGCGGTCCGCGGGCGCCGCGGGCAGCGGCGACGCTGTCAGCAACGACAGCTCTCACGCCTGGCAGGCGCGTGCCGGCGAGGGCCTTGAACCACGTCGCGGCCACAGCGCCGTACACCCGACGAGAGCATGCGAAATCAAGGGCCGCGCTCACGGTGGCCCGAGAGCTACTGCAATGCATGCTGCTGGAGGGCGGCCGCGACGTCTTCTTTGGAGCGGGTGGCGAGCTCACAGGCTTCACCGCATCGGGGCTCACCCTTCGCACCCAACTGCCACCTCAGGTCGAGGCGGCCCATGCGGAGGCCCCACGCACGCCCGCGCAGCTCCAAGCGGACTCCAAGGCCACTCCAACGCCAGCCAGGCCGTTAGCACCGGGCTAGCAGCGGCGCTGCCTCCGCCCCCGGCCAGCGAAGGAGGACTCGCCATGGCCCACGGCCCCAGTGGGCCACCGCGCTACCACCCCCAGGTGGGCGCCTCAAGCAGGGTTGTGTGGCACATGGGGCACTACGGTGCAGCATTCGGGATGGCGGCCCCGAAAGAGTACGTGCCCCACATTATGGATCAAGGGCACGCGCAGGAGGACGAACACGGCTCGCTCCTCGGCCCAAGCTGAGGGGACGAGGCTCCCGAAGCTGAGCTCTTCCAGGAGCCCCGAGAAGCCCAGTCGACTTGGCCGGAAGCAACGATTATCGGGTACCGCTAATTCCTCAGGAGCAGGCATACGCTAACCATGGATCGCAGGAGGTACAGGTCGTCGCAGCGGACGGCTGCCCCAATCCTGCAGTTTCCTACCCCTCAGGAGGAGGGCGCCGGGGGCTGCAGGAGAGGGGCCGAGATCCGGCATCACCACCGCGGCGTTCGGAGCAAGGCGTCCTCAGGAGGTAGGCCCTCTGCCGGGGAGGTGCCTCAGGGCCTACCCCCGGCATAGGACCCGTGGTTGTCGGGGGAACCGCTGGCGACCGCTCTACCCCATCGGTGGCGTCCTCGGTCTCCGGCCGTCGTCGATGGCACTAGAGTGTGGCGCAAGGCGGGTCCCTCGTCTAGTGATATGAAGCAAGGCCGGTACCTGTGAAGAAGGCCCAATGCCTGTGAAGCTCGCCGCCCCGTGACACTCTCACGTAATAATGAGTGGGGCTGTACACGCCCCGGAGTCTCAGGAGCGCCGGCCTCAGGCCCTGGGGCTCCCTCCCACGCCCAGTGGCAGCACTTAGCTCCGCGCTGGTGAGAAGACATCCAAGACTAGACTAGGTGCCGGATGCGGCTTTTTCTGCTTTTCTTGCTTTTCCCCTTGGCTGTCGCTTTTTCCCCCGTTTGGATTTAAGTTGGATTTGAGCTTGCTATTTGCGTGTGTTCGGGGAAGGGGTGTTTAGTCTCGTTCGAGCAATCTCTCACGTTCTGGTTACCACTCTGCCTCAGCTGCCTCCCCTCGTGAGCCCCTCGCGAGCCGGGCCATGCCTAGCATGCGTGCAGACCGGACCGCCATCACCGCGCCCTCGTAGGAAGTTCTCATCACAGGTTCAATGGGCTCGTTCAGGGAGCACACGGAGTGCCACAGCCCTCCGCAGGCTATCTCGGGGCCCACGCGGGTCGAAGGTAAACAAGCCAGCCAGCTCGTCGCAAGGCCAGCCACTTGGCGCAGGCGTACGGGTGATATCGCATCTACTAATACGCTAACTGCAAGTTTTTACACGAGGGGCTCCCCCTCCCAAAAGTCTCTGACAACCTTCAGGGCCAAGCCTGAACCCTCTCTGCGCAGGATAAGAAAGCAGGAGCAGCACGCGGTCAATCGGATAAATCACCCAATGCATCCTCGAGGTCACCTCCTGAATCGTCGGCCGGGCGTCCGCTGGCCTCGCCATCGCCCTCCAGCGTCGCCCGTCGGTAGCGTCGGGGCCGTTCACCACGCCGCCTTCATCGGCCACGACCACGCCATCGTCGTCGATGGCGAAGGCCACGACGAGGGCATCCACGCTTTTCCACCCAATGCGCCAGTGTCGTCCCGGACGGCACGGGTATGCGGGCGATGGCGACATCAAAATCGGGTTGGGGTCCATGTCGAAAATGGCTGAAGACGCGAAAAGGCATGCCCGAGCAGGGCGCGACTCCTCTCCTCCACCAACCTGTTGGCTCTGCCCGACCGCACCTCCAGCTGCGTCACCACATCAGTGAAGAACTGGAGGTTACCAGCATAGTTAACTGCATGAGGCTCGCGGCCCTCAAGTACGCGAAGCGATGCTAGACGAAGACGAGCCGGGGGCTCGTGAGCGTCTCTTGGCCCCAGCCCGAATTGGGCATAGCGGGCAATGTTGGCTCCGAAAGCAGGGGGCTGGGCACCCCGACATCCACATACAACCACCGCTCGTGGAACCCACACGCGGGCGGAGGAAGGCTGAAATCAATCCCTGAAGCCTTTGTTTCTGGCGCGGCAATGAAGCTCACGCACCCCGAGCATGGGGTGGGGTCGATGAGGCGCAAAGAGAAGAAGTGGCGCAGCAAGGCAACTGAAGGAGGGATGCCCATCATCGCCGCAGCATAAAGGCGAAAACGGCAAGAAGAGTAATGGATTCAGGACCCAAATGCATCATATGGATCTGGTAATGGGAAAGCACAGCATTGAAGAAATTGGAAAAGGGGGGAACCAGTCCCGCCCACAGGCGTCGGTAATCTGGACCTCGGTGACTATTCTGTCAATGGAGAAGTGAGACGCGGGCCAGACCGTCATCCTAACGCACTCGTTGAAGATAGTGGCGAGGGCAGAACTGACCTTGTCCAAGCCTTCTCGGTTGAGTACGATCGACCGATCGACAGCAGGAGCCGTCGGCGACGGCGAGCGGGGCGGAAGCACAGGCTTTTTCCCTTTCCCCTTCTTCATCAGAGCCATGGCGACAGGAAGGGGGAGGATTCGAGATTGGATTGGAAGCGGAGACTGGAGCTCGAGAGGAGGAAGAGCAGGAGACGGTCGAGCGGCGAGAAGAGGGATGACTGTGTGCAACCACAGGTCCGCCTAGCTGGGCACAAAATAAGGAGGCGTGGGGGAACAGGGACGCCCACGTCCAATCAACCGCCACACGGCGCCCGAGGCCGCAGGTTGTTAGGGCCCGCGGCGCTTCGCACTTGCCCCTTCGCTTCTCTGCTAAGCCAAATCCAGGCGCGCCTTGGGCCCGGGGGCTACTGTCGGCGTTCTGGGAATGGGGGTACCCAGACGTGCCTGCCTTTGGCCTGCGGCGTGGCTCAAGGGGTGGCCCAGCACGGCCCATCTTCATCAGCACAAGCTCAAGACCCTCGCGAGGCCAAGCCTCATGGGCGGGCTGACAGGAAGCTTCCTCAGGCACGGCCTCGTCAAGCTGGCTAGCGAGGAGGCGGAGAGATCAAGGCGGGGTACCTCACGAGGTTCCCATGACGCAAGCCATGACGACCGAGGGCGCCAGGAGGGCGCCAGCCCGCGCAGTGTCCTCATTTCCTCTTTGGTTCAAAGGAGGCAAGCGCAGGCGAGAGCATCAACCAAAGGCAACCATTTTGGTGCAACAAGACCAAGACCATCACAATGGCAGGAAGGAGGTCATCGTGGAGCCCAAGCCGGCGTCACCGTCAGAGCCTTTGACAGGCGAGGACCAACTTTGTCAGGATAAGTGTACTAGATGTTCCCCTTCAAAATGGCCAATTGTTGGCGCCCTTCCCGCTCAATATTTGGGAAGAGGCCCAGGGCCTCTGCCTATAAATAGGACTAGCCTCCCACAGGGTAGAGGGATCCGGAATCCAGAACATAGTTAGAGGTCAAGCAATCTAGAGAGAGAAAGCGACCAAACTCCCCCTAGCAGTTCGTCGCAGCGGCCAAGAATAGACCCTCGCGAGGCTATTCTTCCTTGCATTGTTCATCATCAGCCCCTGAGGCAATCCACCACACCACACACTGGAGTAGGGTATTACACCACAATGGTGGCCCGAACTAGTATAAACCTTGTGTCCCTTGTGTTGCTCTTTGTGTAGTTTAGATCCTTGCGAGGCGACAAGGTGCAGGTAGGTAGGGGGTGAGATCTCCTCGTGCACCCCAGAGTTCGAACCTAGAGGGTTTGCCGGAACCCGAAATCCGACAATAGTTGAGTAGGTTACATGAAGCTCTTGAAGAGGTGGATCAGCAGGTAGAGGGTTGTAGGTTTGGTATGGTCTGCCCGGAGTAGAGAGTTAATGTTTCTGAAAGACTGTGTCTCGGTCATCTGTTTCTCAAATACCATGTAGTGCGAGAAATCCAACGGAGGAGATCGTGTCTTGTGGGGAAAAGTGCGCAAACCTCTGTAGAGTGTACAATCTAATCATGGTTAGCCGTGTCCCCGGTTATGGACAATCTTGAGTATCTAGTACTTGGAGTATCCTAAGTATCTCATCACTCTAAATTAACATTGATGGGCCGATAACTACTTTAATTGGGATTGAGTTGGAGGAACCTTCTCAATGATGTTTCAACTACCATGGTAGTTAAAATAAAATATATTCCTTTGTTGTAGGGAAAAATTGGCTTTTCGCAAAAACTATAACCATAGAGCTTTCCACCAGCCAAATATGCATGTAGTGATAGCATTATTCTGTTTTGCTCTCATCGTGTTACATTGCCAGCATATTCCATGTGCTGACCCATTTTCGGGCTGCAACGTATTATGTTGCAGACTTTTCAGACAAGGAGTAAGGTTCGTTAGGTCATTGCCGTGCAGCTCGGCTATGCCGTTGGAGTTGATGGACTCACTTTATATTCCAAGCCTTCCGCTATTATCGTATTGATGGCCTTAAGCCATATTTATTGTAATAAGTTCTCTTTTGAGACATTTGATGTAATAAGTGTGTGATTGCTACTCTGTTATAAATCCTTCGAGTATTGTGTGTATCAGCATTACCGATCCAGGGATGGCATTGAAGCACAGAGACTTGACCGTTTGAGGTCGGGTCGCTACAAGATGGTATCAGAGCACATGCTGAGTGTAGGACATGACCATTAAGATAAACCTTAGGTCACTCTTCTCTACTCATTTCTGACTTCTCTCCATTTTCTACTCTTTAGGATGGCGGAGTTGAAGAACAAGTTTGCACAACCAGATGAAGACGCACCCTTTGGACGCCACTTGAAGGAAGTCACTAGGTACTTGAACATTGGAATACCAAGGTTCACCGGGACGTACAACGCCACCTTACCAGAAGAGGAGGTATTTGGATGATTCAAGTTCAAGTTCCAGGAAGGACGTTTTCGCCAACCACTAAGCCCATAGAATTTTCTTTTGAAGCACCCACCTAGAGTCTAGGAAAGAGCATGGAAGCCCACATTACCATGGGACACATTGGAGAAGTCTACAACAAGGATCTTAAAGACACTATCTATCAGATATGTGGGCGCCGAGACGAGCAATGGGAGATGATCAGCACCAAGAAGGACAAATCCATTGCAGCTTTCATCCAGGAGTTAAACCAGCACATTCGACGCCAGGAGAATCAGATGTGTGCAGACATGATAGATTTGAAGAAGGCGAAGACTAGGATCATCGAGCTGGAATAAAAACTCAAGTTTACACGCGATGGATATGAGGAGGAAATTGTGACACTGTTGGAGAAGAATGACGACCTGATAAACAAGATCGGAGTATTCATGGGAGTGTTGGAAATATGCCCTAGAGGCAATAATAAAATGATTATTATTATATTTCCTTGTTCATGATAATTGTCTATTATTCATGCTATAATTGTGTTATCCGGAAATCATAATACATGTGTGAATACATAGACCATAACATGTCCCTAGTGAGCCTCTAGTTGACTAGCTCGTTGATCAACGAGATAGTCATGGTTTCACGACTATGGACATTTGGATGTCATTGATAACGGGATCACATCATTGGGAGAATGATGTGATGGACAAGACAATCCTAAGCATAGCACAAGATCGTGTAGTTCGTTTGCTAGAGCTTTTCCAATGTCAAGTATCGCTTCCTTAGACCATGAGATCGTGTAACTCCCGGATGCCGAGGGAATGCTTTGGGTGTACCAAAGCGTCACAACGAATCGGGTGACTATAAAGGTATACTACAGGTATCCCCGAAAGTATCTGTTGGTTGACACGGATCGAGATGGGATTTGTCACTCTGTATGACGGATAGATATCTCCGGGCCCACTCGGTAATGCATCATCATAATGAGCTCAAAGTGACCAAGTGTTTGGTCATGGGATCATGCATTACGGTACGAGTAAAGTGACTTGCCAGTAACGAGATTGAACGAGGTATTGGGATACCGACGATCGAATCTCGGGCAAGTAACGTACCAATTGACAAAGGGAATTGTATACGGGATTACTTGAATCCTTGACATCGTGGTTCATCCGATGAGATCATCGAGGAGCATGTGGGAGCCAACATGGGTATCCAGATCCCGCTGTTGGTTATTGGCCGGAGAGTCGTCTCGGTCATGTCTGCGTGTCTCGAACCCGTAGGGTCTACACACCGTGTTCGGTGGACGCTTAGGGTTGTAGAGATATTAGTATGCGGTAACCGAAAGTTGTTCGAGTCCGTATGAGATCCCGGACGTCACGAGGAGTTCCAGAATGGTCCGGAGGTGAAGAATGGTATATAGGAAGTCCAGCCGCCACCGGAAAGTTTCGGGGTCACGGTATTGTCTGGGACCACCGGAAGGGTCCCGGGGTCCACCGGTGGGGCCACCTATCCCGGAGGGCCCCATGGGCTGAAGTGGGGAAGGAACCAGCCTCGGTGGGCTGGTGCACCCCTGGGCCTCCCCTACGCCTGGGGTTGGAAACCCTAGGGGGGCGCCCACTGACTTGGGGGCAAGTCCCCTTGGCCGCCCCTTGAGATGGGATCTCTAGGGGCGGCGCCCAGGGCCCCTATATAAAGAGGGGGAGGAGAGCTGCGCACCCTGCTCTGGCGCCTCCTCTCCCTCCGCAACACCTCTCCTCTCGCCGAAGCTTGGCGAAGCCTCGCCGAGATCGCTGCTACTTCCACCACCACGCCGTCGTCTGCTGGATCTCCATCAACCTCTCCTTCCCCTTGCTGGATCAAGAAGGAGGGGACGTCTTCCCCAACCATACGTGTGTTGAACGTGGAGGTGCCGTCCGTTCGGCACTAGCATCTTCGGTGATTTGGATCACGACGAGTACGACTCCCTCAACCCCGTTCTCTTGAATGCTTCCGCGCGCGATCTACAAGGGTATGTAGATGCACTCATATCTCTCGTTGCTAGATGACTCCATAGATTGATCTTGGTGAAGCGTAGAAAAATTTTATTTTCTGCAACGTTCCCCAATAGTGGCATCATGAGCTAGGTCTATGCGTAGTTTCTATGCACGAGTAGAACACAATCTTGTAGTGGGCGTAGATGTTGTCAATTTTCTTGCCACTACTAGTTTTATCTTGTTTCGGCGGCATCGTGGGATGAAGCGTCCCGGACCGACCTTACACGTACGCTTACGTGAGACAGGTTCCACCGACTGACATGCACTAGTTGCATAAGGTGGCTAGCGGGTGTCTGTCTCTCCCACTTTAGTCGGATCGGATTCGATGAAAAGGGTCCTTATGAAGGGTAAATAGAAATTGGCATATCACGTTGTGGTTTTATGTAGGTAAGAAACGTTCTTGCTAGAAACCTATAGAAGCCACGTAAAAACATGCAACAACAATTAGAGGACGTCTAACTTGTTTTTGCAGCATATGTCTTGTGATGTGATATGGCCAAAAGGATGTGATAAATGAAATTTATGTGATGTATGAGATTGATCATGTTCTTGTAATAGGAATCACGACTTGCATGTCGATGAGTATGACAACCGCGTGGAGCCATAGGAGTTGTCTTTATTTTTTGTATGACCTGCGTGTCATTGAATAACGCCATGTAAATTACTTTAATTTATTGCTAAACACGTTAGCCATAGAAGTATAAGTAATCGTTGACGTGACAACTTCATGAAGACACGATGATGGAGATCATGATGATGGAGATCATGGTGTCATGCCGGTGACAAAGATGATCATGGCGCCCCGAAGATGGAGATCAAAGGAGCAATATGATATTGGCCATATCATGTCACTATTTGATTGCATGTGATGTTTATCATGTTGTGCTTCTTATTTGCTTAGTACGACGGTAGTAAATAAGATCATCCCTTATAATAATTTCAAGAAAGTGTTCCCCCTAACTGTGCACCGTTGCGAAAGTTCGTTGTTTCGAAGCACCACGTGATGATCGGGTGTGATAGATTGTAACATTCACATACAACGGGTGTAAGACAGATTTACACATGCAAAACACTTAGGTTGACTTGATGAGCCTAGCATGTACAGACATGGCCTCGGAACACAAGAGACCGAAAGGTCGAACATGAGTCGTATGGAAGATACGATCAACATGGAGATGTTCACCGATGATGACTAGTCCGTCTCACGTGATGATCGGACACGGTCTAGTTGAGTCGGATCATGTATCACTTAGATGACTAGAAGGATGTCTACTCTGAGTGGGAGTTCATTAAATAATTTGTAGATGAACTTAATTATCATGAACTTAGTCTAAAAACCTTTGCAAAATGTCTTGTAGATCAAATGGCCAACGCTCGTGTCAACCTCAACTTCAACGTGTTCCTAGAATAAACCAACCTGAAAGATGATGGCAGCAACTATTCGGATCGGGTCCTAACCCGAGGATCATCCTCATAGCTGCCAAGAAAGCATATGTCCTAGAAGGACCGCTAGGTGAAGCACCCATCCCAGAGAACCAAGACGTTATGAACGGCTTGGAAGTCACGCGTCGATGATTACTCCCTCGTTCAAGGCGGCATGCTTTACAACTTAGAACCGGGGCTCCAAAAGCGTTTTGAGCAACACGGAGCATATGAGATGTTCAAGAGCTGAAAATGGTTTTCCAAGCTCATGCCCGGTCGAGAGATATGAAGTCTCCGACAAGTTCTCTGATTGTAAGATGGAGGAAAATAGTTCACAAGGTGAGCACATACTCAAAATGTCCAGGTTGCACAACCGCTTGTCCCAGCTGGACATTAACCTCCTGACGAGGCGGTCATTGATGTAATCCTTGATCACTCCCACCTAGCTACAAGAGCTTTGTGATGAACTACAATATGCGAGGGATGGTGAAAACTATTCTGAAGTATTTTCAATGCTGAAATCAGCAGAGGTGGAAATCAAAAGGAACATCAAGTGTTGATGGTCAATAAAACCACTAGTTTCAACAAAGGCAAGGGTAAAAGAACATCAAGAAGGACGACAAGGGAGTTGTCGCTACCTGCAAGCCAGCTTGCCGGAAGAAGCCAAAGAATGGACCCAAACCTGAGACTGAGTGCTTTTATTGCAAGGGAAAGGGACACTAGAAGCGGAACTGCCCCAAATACTTAGCGGACAAGAAGGTCGGCAACACTAAAGGTATATGTGATATACATGTAATTGATGTGTACCTTACCTGTACTCGTAGTAGCTCCTAGGTATTTGATACCGGTGCGGTTGCTCATATTTGTAACTCAAAACAGGAGCTGCGGAATAAGCGGAGATCGGCAAAGGACGAGGTGACGATGGCGCGCCGGGAATGGTTCCAAGGTCGATGTGATCGCCGCCGGCACGCTACCTCTACATTTACCTACGGGTTAGTTTTAAACCTCAATAATTGTTATTTAGTGCTAGCTTTGAGCATGAACATTGTATCTGGATCTCGTTTAATGCGAGATGGCTACTCATTTAAATCCGAGAATAATGGTTGTTCTATTTATATGAGAGATGCGTTTTATGGTCATGCCCCGCTGGTCAATGGTTTATTCTTAATGAATCTCGAACGTGATGTTACACATATTCATAGTGTGAATACCAAAAGATGTAAAGTTGATAACGATAGTCCCACATACTTGTGGCAATCGCCGCCTTTGGTCACATTGGTGTCAAACGCATGAAGAAGCTCCATGCTGATAGACTTTTGGAGTCTCTTGATTATGAATCATTTGACACGTGCGAACCATGCCTTATGGGCAAAATGACCAAGACTCCGTTCTCCGGAACAATGGAGCGAGCAACCAACTTATTGGAAATTATACATACTGATGTGTGCGGTCCAATGAGCATTGAGGCTCGCGGAGGATATCGTTATGTTCTCACTCTCACTGACGACTTGAGTAGATATGAGTGTGTCTACTTGATGAAACACAAGTCTGAGACCTTTGAAAAGTTCAAGGAATTTCAGAATGAGGTAGAGAATCAACGTGACCGAAAGATAAAGTTCTTATGATCAGATCGTGGGGGAGAATATTTAGGTCACGCATTTGGTACGCACTTAAGGAAATGTGGAATCGTTTCACAACTCACGCCGCCTGGAACACCTCAGCGTAACGGTGTGTCCGAACATCATAATCGCACTCTATTGGATATGGTGCGATCTATGATGTCACTCACCGATTTACCGCTATCATGTTGGGGATACGCTCTAGAGACAGCTACATTCACTTTAAATAGGGCACCGTCTAAATCCGTTGAGACGACACCGTATGAATTATGGTTTGGGAAGAAACCTAAGCTCTCGTTTCTAAAAGTTTGGGGATGTGATGCTTATGTCAAGAAACTTCAACCTGAAAAGCTCGAATCCAAGTCGGAAAAATGCGTCTTCATAGGATACCCTAAGGAAACCATTGGGTATACCTTCTACCTCAGATCCGAAGGCAAGATCTTTGTTGCCAAGAACGAGTCCTTTCTGGAGAAAGAGTTTCTCTCGAAAGAAGTAAGTGGGAGGAAAGTAGAACTCGATGAAGTACTGCCTCTTGAACCGAAAAGTAGTGCAGCTCAGGAAGATGTTCCTGTGGTGCCTGCACCGAATAGGGAGGAAATTAATGATGATGATCAAGGTACTTCGGATCAAGTTACTACTGAACTTCGTAGGTCCACGAGGACACGTTCCGCACCAGAGTGGTATGGCAACCCTGTACTGGAAATCATGTTGTTAGACAACGGTGAACCTTCGAACTATGAAGAAGCAATGGCGGGCCCAGATTCCAACAAATGGCCTGAAGCCATGCAATCGGAGATAGGATCCATGTATGAAAAAAAGTGTGGACTTTGACAGACTTGCCCGATGATCAGCGAGCGATAGAAAACAAATGGATCTTTAAGAAGAAGACGGACGCGGATGGTAATGTTACCATCTATAAAGCTCGACTTGTCGCTAAGGGTTATCGACAAGTTCAAGGGGTTGACTAAGATGAGACTTTCTCTCCGTGGCGAAGAAGCTGAAGTCCGTCCGAATCATGTTAGCAATTGCCGCATACTGTGATTATGAGATATGGCAGATGGACGTCAAAACGGCATTACTTAACGGCCATCTTAAGGAAGAACTGTATATGATGCAGCCGGAGGGTTTTCTCGATCCTAAGAATGCTAACAAGGTATGCAAGCTCCAGCGCTCCATCTATGGGTTGGTGCAAGCATCTCGGAGTTGGAACATTCGCTTTAATGAAATGATCAAAGCGTTTGGGTTTATGCAGACTTATGGAGAAGCCTACGTTTACAAGAAAGTGAGTGGGAGCTCTGTAGCATTTCTCATATTATATGTGGATGACATACTTTTGATGGGAAATGATATAGAACTTTTGGACAGCATTAAGGCCTACTTGAATAAGTGTTTTTCAATGAAGGACCTTGGAGAAGCTGCTTACATATTAGGCATCAAGATCTATAGAGATAGATCGAGACGCCTCATAGGTCTTTCACAAAGCACATACCTTGATAAGATATTGAAGAAGTTCAATATGGATCAGTCCAAGAAGGGTTTCTTGCCTATGTTGCAAGGTGTGAAATTGAGCTCGGCTCAATGTCCGACCACGGCAGAAGATAGAGAAAAGATGAGTGTCGTCCCCTATGCCTCGGCCATAGGGTCTATCATGTATGCCATGCTGTGTACTGCACTGATGTAAACCTTGTCGTAAGTTTGGTAGGAAGGTACCAAAGTAATCCCGGCATGGAACACTGGACATCGGTCAAGAATATCCTGAAGTACCTGAAAACGACTAAGGATATGTTTCTCATTTATGGAGGTGACAAAGAGCTCGTCGTAAAGGGTTACGTCGACGCTAACTTCGACACAGATCTGGATGACTCTAAGTCACAAACCGGATACATGTATATTTTGAATGGAGGGGCAGTAAGCTGGTGCAGTTGCAAGCAAAGCGTCGTGGCGGGATTACATGTGAAGTAGAGTACATGGCAGCCTCGGAGGCAGCGCATGAAGCAATCTGGATGAAGGAGTTCATCACCGACCTAGGAGTCATACCCAATGCGTCGGGGCCGGTCACTCTCTTCTGTGACAACACTGGAGCTATTGCCCTTGCCAAGGAGCCCAGGTTTCACAAGAAGACCAGGCACATCAAGCGTCGCTTCAACTCCATTCGAGGAAATGTTCAAGATGGAGACATAGATATTTGCAAAGTGCATACGGATCTGAATGTCGCAGATCCGTTGACTAAACCTCTTTCGCGAGCAAAACATGATCAACACCAGAACTCTATGGGTGTTCGATTCATCACAATGTAACTAGATTATTGACTCTAGTGCAAGTGGGAGACTGTTGGAAATATGCCCTAGAGGCAATAATAAAATGATTATTATTACATTTCCTTGTCCATGATAATTGTCTATTATTCACGCTATAATTGTGTTATCCGGAAATCATAATACATGTGTGAATACATAGACCATAACATGTCCCTAGTGAGCCTCTAGTTGACTAGCTCGTTGATCAACAGATAGTCATGGTTTCCTGACTATGGACATGTGGATGTCATTTATAATGGGATCACATCATTGGGAGAATGATGTGATGGACAAGACCCAATCCTAAGCATAGCACAAGATCATGTAGTTCGTTTGCTAGAGCTTTTCCAATGTCAAGTATCTTTTCCTTAGACCATGAGATCGTGTAACTCCCTGTCACAGCCCCAGATCAGCCCTAGCTTGATTTTCTTGCATCCATGCATCATGTCTAAATTTCTTTTAAATTTGAAATGGGGATGACCAAGCCCTAGCACCAAAAACAATTCAAATAGGTTCAACTAAGAAATATTTTTCAATGAACCAAATGGCCTTCAAAATGTTCACCATTTTTGGAAAAATGCCGAAACAAAGAATCAGAGATGTTGCACATTTTTCCATGACATTTGGATTTTTGAATTAAATCATATAGTATTTGCATTTGGGCATTTAATGCTAATAAATAGTTTAAATGTTCAAATAATCATGAACTGAAATGTTTGTTGTTGGAAATATTCCAAACTGTGACATTGACCAGTTTCATGATTTTTGGAAATGCCCAGCATTTTATTAAAGCCAAACATAATTACGTAAAATAGAAAAACAGAAATAAGAGAGAGAGAGAATAACTTACTGGCGCCACCAACCGCCCAGCTTCCCCCTCGCTGCCCAGTTGGCCCAGCCCACCAACCACCTCGCCCGTGCCGCCTACCTCTGCCAAGAGGCGAGGAGGGACACGGCAAGACGCGCCGAGCTCGCCACGCCTCCTCCTGCCACTTTGCCTCACCGAGACGCCTCGCACCTTCTCCTCGGCGCTGCCCCAACCCCCCTGGAACCCCTCGCTCTCTCCCTCTCCCTCGCTCCTCCTCTGCCTCATTCTCTCTACGCACCCGAGCGCCCGCCCGTGGCGTGCACCGCCCAGCCACCGCCATCCCTCTCCTCTCCGACATGCCCCCAAGCTCCGCCTAGTCTCTCTCCTCCTCACCGAGCCTCCCGACACCGGAGCGCCCGAGGCGCCCCCCACCGCTTTTCCCCTTCTCGGACCCGCTGTGCCGTCGCCCGATTCGTGAACTCCGGACGCCCGAGCTCGTGACCACCTCTCCTCTCCACGGTGAACTCCTCTCCCTCTCCCCTAGCTCTCGTGCTTGTTTGACCCCATAGCCGCCGTCCCGCCTCACCCGAAAACTCCCCTTGCCGTGCCTCGCCCGGCGTGGCTAGAAACTCCTGATGGCTCGGCAAGACACACCACCGTGCTCCACACCTCACCAGAGCACGAGAGCGCACTAACGCCTCCCTAGCGCCTGCATCGCCTAACCCGACCAAACCCGAACTCCGGCCGCCGCCTTGGAGCTCGCCGCCGTTGATTCCGACCACCGCATTGCCGCCGCCACCACCACTAGATGCGCGAGTCTCCCTCGCCCGTAGCCGCAAACCCCGAGCAAAATGGTGCACCGTAGGCGAAACCCGAGCCACTCCGGTGCACACCCGCCGCGGATTTGGTCGCCGGCGATCACACGCCGGTGGTGATGACGTGGCATCGTCATTAGGTGCTAATGACCCACTTAACCACCCCCTGACCCACTAACATGCGGGCCCCGCCCGGTTAGTTAAGTTAGGTTAGTACTAACTAAGCTAGGTTAGATTAGTTAGGCAATCGACAATCGGGACCCACAGTCAGATTTGACTCGGACAGCGCCGTTGACTTGTCGACGTCACATCGACGTCAGTCGACGCAAAGAATTGATTTCTGGATTTATTATAATTCAGGAAATTTCGTAAAATACCCCAAACTTCAAATAGTCATAACTTTTAATCTGTAACTCCAAATTAAATAATTTATATATGAAAAATGATCGTAAAAATATGAAGAATCTGTTTATGGCATTTTCATGCATGATTGAACAAGTTAACCTCACTGAATAGGATGAATCATGATTAGGGAAAATTATGAAATAACATTTGGAGTTGGAGTTTAACCTTGTTTGAATTCCACTTCAATTAACTTGGCTAGATATTGCATTAGGTGAATTCAGTACCTTAACATGACATGTCATTCATGTGAATGTGCATTGCATTAATTGTGTTCTCTCTTGTTTTCCGGTAATTGCACCCTCTCGATAGACGATGTTCCGACGATTGTTCGATGACACCGATGAAGAACTATATTATCTTCGAAGTGCTGTGCAAGCAAAACCCCTTGTCCATTCCGATATAATCCCACTCTCTTGCTCCTGCTCTATTTTATCGCATTAGGACAACAACGACTCATGTGTTACTTGTTGCGTAGCTGAACCCCTTTATCCTCTGCATGACCTCGACATTCCACAAGAATTAGATGAAACCCACTAGCATGAGTAGGAGTTGTTTGAGCCATGTTGTGCCTACTCATTCATGCTTGTTGTCATGCCCGCTCTTGCTTAGAGTTGAGTCAGGTCTGATTCATCGGGAATGAATTGGAGCAGTTGTGTGAACATGTCCTCGTGTGTGTGAGCTAAGTGTGTGAACATGATTTGGTAAAGGTAGCGGTGAGAGGCCATGTAGGAGTACATGGTGGGTTGTCTCATTGCAGCCGCCCTCAGGAACTCGAGTTACGTGTTTGTGATCCATGAAACAGTTACTACCACGCATTGGGATCCTTAATTGACCCTCTCGGCTTCTTAACCACCCTTGTCCTCAGTCGGGAATTGCAAGTAGTTTCGGTGTTTGTAGTATCTTGGGGGCACGCAACGCCGACCATAGGGGTGGGTTGTGTTGCGGTAGGCACCGTGGCCCAAATGTACCGATTCGCCTGCTTGGTGTCTTGGGAACCTGTACACATCGTTCGGGCTGTATGGGAAACCTCGCCGGACTACTGCGGATGGAACCCGAATAGGCGATAAACCTGGACTTGGGACTTGAGTGTTTAGGTAGGCCGTGGCCGACACCCACGTTGGGCTTCCGCTTGAAGGTTGCCGAGTACATGTCGTGTAAACGGCGGTAAGTGGTGAGCGTGTGTGAAGAAGTACACCCTGCAGGGTTAATATGATCTATTCGAATAGCCGTGTCCATGGAAAAGGACTTCGGGTTGCCTATATCGGTTCATAGACAAGTGAAAGTGGATACTCTAAAATACGCAAGATAAGCGTGAGTGCTATGGATGGCGTTCTCGTAGGGAGGCGGGAGGCGGGTCCATAGTGGTGTATTGATATGGTGAATATGTGGACTCGTAGCGCCATCTCAAAAGAGTTACTTGCAATCGTAGTTTAGGATAGCCACCGAGTCAAAGCTGGCTTGCCGGTCAAACTCCACCACCCCTTTTGATAATGATGCATATGTAGCTAGATCTCGATGTAAGTCTTCTTGAGTACGTTTGTACTCACGTTTGCTTATTTTATGTTTTGCGAGAGACTTCGGTCTCGCTAGTAGTTCCGCTTGGACTTGACGTTTAGCTTGTTACCTCAGCTACGATCTTGTGCCTCGGCAGGATCTCGGTAGATAGTCGGGGCTTCTCGGCCCTTTTCATTTATAGTTATGCGTACTCGGACATGTTTAGCTTCCGCTTGTGCTTGACTTGTATGCTCGAGTGTTGGGTCATGAGACCCATGTTTGTAATATCTCGCTCCTCGGAGCCTAATGAATAAATATTTGAGTCGAGAGTTATGTTGTGATGCCATGTTGTATCTACACATATTGAGCATATTGTGTGTATGTTTGAAATGCTTGGTATGTGTGGGATCCGACAAACTAGTTGTTTATCCTTGGCAGCCTCTCATATGGGGAAATGTAGTCTCGTGCTTACGAGCGATAGTAGTCCGCTTCTGACCGGTTCACCGGAGTCCCGCTAGCCAGAACTATCGCTTGGACACTTGACTGGCCCGGCATGTGTTTCACTTCGTTCCTATGTCTGTCCCTTCGGGAAATGTCACAGGTGTTATTCGAGTCATGCCTAGCCTGCTATAGCCCGGGATACCGGAGTCCTCATTAGCCAGTGCTACAGCCCGAATTTATACGTTGATGACCGACATGCTCGAGGTGATTCATGTATGCCTGTCCCCATGGGTTAGCGCCGCTTTGGGTTCACGACTAGCCATGTCGGCCCGGTTCTTTGTCATATGGATGCTAGCGACACTATCATATACGTGAGCCAAAAGGCGCAAACGGTCCCGGGCCATGGTAAGGCGACACCCGTGGGAATACCGTGCGTGAGGCCGCAAAGTGATACGATGTGTTACATGCTAGATCGATGTGACTTAGGATCGGGGTCCTGACACTCCCGGATGCCGTAGGAGTGCTTTGGGTGTACCAAACGTCACAACGTAACTGGGTGACTATAAAGGTATACTACACGTATCCCCGAAAGTATCTGTTGGGTTGACACGAATCGAGACTGGGATTTGTCACTTTGTATGACGGAGAGGTATGTCTGGGCCCACTCGGTAATGCATCATCATAATGGGATCAATGTGACCAAATGTTTGGTCACGGGATCATGCATTACTGTACGAGTAAAGTGACTTGCCGGTAACGAGATTGAACGAGGTATTGGGATACCGAAGATCGAATCTCGGGCAAGTAACGTACCAATTGATAAAGGGAATTGTATACGGGATTACTTGAATCCTTGACATCGTGTTTCATCCGATGAGATCATCGTGGAGCATGTGGGAGCCAACATGGGTATCCAGATCCCGCTGTTGGTTATTGGCCGGAGAGTCGTCTCGGTCATGTCTGCGTGTCTCCCGAACCCGTAGGGTCTACACACTTAAGGTTCGGTGACGCTAGGGTTGTAGAGATATTAGTATGCGGTAACCCGAAAGTTGTTTGGAGTCCCGGATGAGATCCCGGACGTCATGAGGGGTTCCAGAATGGTCTGGAGGTGAAGAATGGTATATAGGAAGTCCAGTTTCGGCCACCGGGAAAGTTTCGGGGTCACTGTATTGTCTGGGACCACCGGAAGGGTCCCGGGATCCACTGGTGGGGCCACCTATCCGGGAGGGCCCCATGGGCTGAAGTGGGAAGGGCACCAGCCTGGTGGGCTGGTGCGCCCCTGGGCCTTCCCTGCGCCTAGGGTTGGAAACCCTAGGGGTGGGGCGCCCACTTGACTTGGGGGCAAGTCCACCTTGCCCCCCTTGAGATGGGATCTCTAGGGGCCGCCCCTGTGGCCTCTATATAAAGAGGGGGAGGAGGGCCGCACCCCTGCTCCTGGCGCCTCCCTCTCCCTCCGCAACACCTCTCCCTCTCGCTGAGCTTGGCGAAGCCCTGCCGAGATCGCTGCTACTTCCACCTTCACGCCGTCTTGCTGCTGGATCTCCATCAACCTCTCCCTCCCCTTACTGGATCAAGAAGGAGGAGACGTCTTCCCCAACCGTATGTTTGTTGAACGCGGAGGTGTCGTCTGTTCAGCACTAGGATCTTTGGTGATTTGGATCACGACGAGTACGACTCCCTCAACCCCGTTCCCTTGAACGCTTCCGCGCGCGATCTACAAGGGTATGTAGATGCACTCCTCTCTCTCGTTGCTAGATGACTCCATAGATTGATCTTGGTAAAGCGTAGAAAAAATTTATTTTCTGCAACGTTCCCCAACAGGGAGATCCAACACCGGGAGGAGAGGACGACGATTCCACTTGCCCGGAAAACTACATCATCATCGACGACACTCACTCCAACCCCACTGATGATGACTTTGAAGACGAAGCTGGAGCAGACATCATGGAGTCTTCCACCGATCAAAATTTCTAGATGACCACCAAATAATTAGTAGTATTCCCCCATGTATATAGTAATAATTGAGCACTTTTATGATAGTTCTATACCGCTTGTATGCCCTTGCTTGATTGATTGAGTGAAATGTTTGTCTTTGTCTCATGTACATATGGGTAGTGCTTTCTCACTAGACCCCTTTTCTATTCTAATCTCTCCCCTCTAAAACCCGCCAGATGCCTCCGAGACGTGATACCGGATTTGCCTTCCCGCCGGAGCTCACTTGATTGATCCAGCAGCAGAACGCATTGATGCAATTGTTAGTCCAGAACCAAGGCAACAACAACAACAACAACAACAGCAACAACAACAGCAACAACAACAGCAACAACAACAGCAACAACAACAACAACAACAACAACAACAACAACAACAACAACAACAACAACAACAACAACAACAACAACAACAACAACAACAACAACAACAACAACAACAACAACAACAACAACAACAACAACAACAACAACAACAACAACAACAACAACAACAACAACAACAACAACAACAACAATAAATAAATAACAACAAAGAATAACAAAGAATAAATAACAAAGAATAACAACAAAGAATAACAACAATAAAGAATAAAGAATAAATAAAGAATAATAAAGAATAAATAAAGAATAGAATAAAGAAGAATAAATAAATAATAAAGAATAAAATAACAATAATAAAGAATAATAAAGAAAGAATAAAGAAGAATAACAACAACAAAGAATAACAACAATAAAGAATAACAAAGAAGAATAATAAAGAATAACAACAACAAAGAATAAATAACAACAAAGAATAATAAGAATAAATAAAGAAGAATAAAGAAGAATAACAATAACAACAAAGAATAAAGAATAATAAAGAATAACAAAGAAGAATAACAAAGAATAACAATAACAACAATAACAACAACAACAAAGAATAACAAAGAATAATAAAGAATAACAAAGAAGAATAAATAAAGAATAACAACAACAACAAAGAATAACAATAACAGAATAATAAAGAATAATAAAGAAAGAATAAAGAAGAATAACAAAGAATAACAAAGAATAACAACAACAAAGACTAAAGAATAACAAAGAAGAATAAAGAAGAATAAAGAAGAATAAAGAATAACAACAACACCAATAAAGACTAACAACAACAAAGACTAAAGAATAACAAAGAATAAAGAATAACAAAGAATAAAGACTAACAAAGAATAACAAAGAATAAAGAATAACAAAGAATAAAGAATAACAAAGAATAAAGAATAAAGAAGAATAAAGAATAAAGAAGAATAAAGAATAAAGAAGAATAAAGAAGAGCAAAGAATAAAGAATAAAGAAAAATAAAGAATAAAGAATAACAAAGAATAAAGAATAATAGCAACAAAGAATAACAACAACAAAGAAGAATAACAACAAGAAGAATAACAACAACAAAGAATAACAACAACAAAGAATAACAACAACAAAGAATAACAACAACAACAACAACAACAACCGCCTCTAGTTGACAACTTAGCTCGCTTTCTAAGGTTATTGACCGCGGTGTTTTCCAAAGAGCACCGAGCATATAGTTGCCGATGATTGGCTACTGTATTGGAAGGGAGTTGACCACCGCATGTTGCATGATGTTGAGAAGGTGCGTTTGCCACACATCAATTGGATGGACCAAAGAGCCTCATGGTGGGAGAATTATACGACCACTTTCCCCATAGCCAACGTCACTTGGGATCGGCCAAGAAGCTTTCCGCACAGCCCATGTCTCAACTGGAGCTATGAATATGAAGAAGCGGGAGTTTCGCAACTTACGCCAGGGGAACCGTACTGTGGCTCAGTATGTGGATGAGTTTTGCAAGTTATCTCGCTATGCCCCTGATGATGTGGCCACCGATGCCGCGAAGCAGGAGAAGTTTATGGAAGGGCTGAATGATGAGATGAGCACGCAATTGATGGTGGCAACATTCAACAACTACCAGGAGTTGGTAGATAAGGCTCTTATGATTGAAGGGAAGTAGTAGCAGATTGAGAGCCATAAGAGGAAGTATGGGCAAGGGAGGTATAACTCAGGAGCTCAGCAGAAGCCTCGCCTAACCCCGAACTCGGGATGACTTGTTCATAACCATGGAGGTCATAACCACATCGGAGGAAGTTCACATAACCACAATGGTTCTAAGAATGGAAATGGGAACGGAGCAAACAACAATCACAATCGCCCCAATCCAGCCACCCCCGCCAAAACAGATTTAAGTCACATTACTTGCTATAAGTGCAGGAAGATTGGACACTATGCCATGGAGTGCCCTGAAGGGAAGAATGGAAACGGAAATGGGAGCGCTGGGAAGAAGCCCAAACCCTTCAACAAAGGACAAGTGAACCACGTTAACATGGAGGAGGTTGAAGAGCAGCGACAGCGGTTATAGGTAAGTTTTTGGTTAAGTCTTTTACCGCCCTTGTTCTTTTTGATCTTTGGTGCATCGCATTCATACATATCAAGGGGATTCGTGGATAAGTTTAAACTACCAACCCAAACCCTTAGGACCCCTCTGTTAGTGAGTTCACCTGGAGCAGTGTATATGGCTAGTCGATGGTGCGACTAGATACCCCTAACCATTGGTAGCCACGTTTTTTCGTCCGACCTAATAGTTTTGGAGTCACAAGGATTGGATGTGATATTAGGCATGGACTGGATGTCAAAGTATGGAGGAAGTATTGACTATGCTAGTAAGTCGATTTATCTCACCACCTCAAGGAAAAAGGATTAAGTATGTATCTAGGCATGCGCCTAGGAGGAGCTAAGTAAATACCCTCACGGAGTTTTTCAGAGGAAGTGCCTCAGTGAAGGATTACCCGGATGTTTTTCCAGAGGAGTTACTGTGCATGCCAATCGGATCAAGACATCGAGTTTTTGATAGAGATATTGCCAGGTACAGGGCCAATATCAAAGAGACCCTACCGGATGCCCGCAAATGATCTGGAGGAGATTAAGAAGCAGATCAAGGAGTTATTGGAGAAAGGTTACATTCAACGGAGTTCATCACCATGGGGAGCCCCAGTGCTTTTGGTTGAGAACAAGGATAAGTCTCTAAGAATGGTTGTTGATTATTGGGCCTTGAATGAGGTGACGATCAATAACAAATACCCACTGTCGATGATCAATGACTTGTTTGACCAGCTGCAAGGAGCTAAGGTGTTTTCGAAGATCGATCTGCGATCAGGATACCACCAGTTGAAGATACGAGAGAAGGATATACCAAAGACAGCGTTCACCACGCGGTATGGGTTGTATGAATATACGGTCATGTCATTTGGACTGACTAACGCCCCTGCCTACTTCATGAGCATGATGAACAAGGTGTTCATGGAATATTTGGACAAGTTTGTTGTGGTGTTTATTGATGATATAATGGTATACTCGAAGAATGAAGAGGAGCAGAAGGAGCATTTGTGTTTAGTTCTCGAGAAACTCAGGGAACACCAGTTGTATGCCAAGTTCAGCAAATGCGAGTTTTGGTTGAAGGAAGTTGGATTCCTTGGACATGTTATATCGGGAGAAGGTATAGCAGTAGATCCCACCAAGGTTCAATCGGTCACTGAATGGTTGGCACCAACTTCAGTTAGCGAGATCCGCAGTTTTCTTGGACTCACAGGATACTATCGGAGATTCATTGAGAATTTTTCCAAGATTGCGAAGCCAATGACGGAATTATTGAAGAAGGACACCAAGTTTAAATGGACGGAAGATTGCGAGGCAAGTTTTCAGGAGTTAAAGAAACGTTTGACTACAGCCCCAAAGGTCGAGCATCGCCAGATATACGCAAGGATTTCCAAGTGTATTATGACGCCTCTCGCCTAGGACTTGGAAGTGTGCTCATGCAGGACGGAAGAGTTGTCTCGTATGCCTCACTACAACTAAAACCGCATGAATTGAATTATGCCACGCATGATTTGGAGTTAGCAGCCGTAGTGCATGCATTGAAGACTTGGAGACATTACCTTATTGGAAACCGTTGTGATGTGTACACGGATCATAAGAGTTTGAAGTACATCTTCACACGTATGAGCTGAACCTTAGGCAGAGGAGATGGTTGGAGCTTATAAAGGATTATGACATGAAGCTTCACTATCATCCGTGCAAGGCCAATGTCGTGAGGCACGCTTTGAGCCGGAAGAGTTATGCTAATACCCTAGTGGGTACAGGATTACCAAAGGAGTTAGCAGAGGATCTCAGGGAACTGCGATTGGAGATTGTTCCTAGAGGTTTTATTGCAACAATGGAGGTTCAGTCTACATTGTTAGGAAAGATTCGACAAGCTCAGAAGGATGACAAAGAGATTGCCGAGATAAAAGAGAGAATGAGCACAGGAAAGGCCAAAGGTTTTCGTGAGGATGAGCACGACACCTTATGGTTTGAGGGCCGGGTTTATGTGCCCAATAACACAGAGATCAGGAAGTTAATACTTCAGGAGGCTCATGACTCACCATACTTGATATACCCCGGGAACACCAAGATGTATTTGGATTTGAAGGAACGTTTCTGGTGGACGGGTATGAAGAAGGATATTGCTGAGTATGAAGATGTATGTGATGTATGTCAGAGAGTGAAGGCAGAGCATCAAAAGTCAGCAGGATTGTTACAGCCTATGCCGATACCCGAATGGAAGTGGGATAAACTTGGCATGGATTTTATCACCGGATTACCCAGGACCAAATCAGGATATGATTCTATATGGGTAGTAGTTGATCGCTTGACCAAAGTGGCTCACTTTATCCCAGTGAAAACAACTTATACAAGTGCAAAGTTGGCCAAGATATATATGACCAGGATCGTATGTCTGCATGGAGTTCCGAGGACCATCGTATCGGATAGAGGAACACAGTTTACCTCAAAGTTTTGGCATCAGCTGCACCAGACTTTAGGAACGAGATTGGAGTTCAGTACAGCATTTCACCCGCAGACGGATGGGCAGACCGAGAGAGTCAACCAGATTCTAGAGGACATGTGGAGGGCGTGTGCGCTAGATTATGGATCTAGTTGGGATGACAATTTGCCTTACGCAGAGTTCTCGTACAACAATAGCTACCAAGCCAGTTTGAAGATGGCACCATTTGAAGCCATGTATGGACGAAGGTGCAGAACACCATTGATGTGGGATGAAGTTGGAGATCGACAGTTGTTTGGACCAGACTTGATCAAGGAGTCTGAAGAGAAAGTTAAGTTAATCCGAGATAGACTGAAGGTAGCTCAGTCCAGACAGAAGAGTTATGCAGATTCGGAACGCAAAGAGGTAACCTATGGAATTGGAGACAGAGCATATATGCGAGTATCACCCTTGCGAGGAGTGAAACGTTTTGGAGTTAAGGGAAAATTAGCCCCGAGATTTGTAGGGCCGTATCATGTTTTGGAACGTATGGGAGAAGTTGCCTACAAGTTGGAGTTACCTGAAGGACTGTCAGGAGTACATGATGTGTTTCACATTTCACATTTGAAGAAGTTTCATGCTGAGATGGTCGATATACCGTTAAGAGATACAGTACCCTTGGAGGCGATTCAGTTGGACAGCGATTTGACTTATGAGGAGAAGCCAGTCAGGATTCTTGAATTTGCCAGCCGAGTCACCCGCAGCAAGGTTATCAAGTTTTGCAAAGTTCAGTGGAGTCACCATACCGAGGATGAAGCCACCTGGGAACGAGAGGATGATCTTCGCAAAGACCACCCACACCTATTTTCTAGCCAACCCGAATCTCGAGGGCGAGATTCAACTTAAGGGGGGTAGGTTTGTAACATCCCAAATTTCAATTTGGAATGTTATACATAGATCATTCATGCATATCATATTTTATTGCATTTTGTTTCGCGATCCTCGAAATCCTAAGCAACTCAAGGACCCTCGGAGAGAGTTTGGGATTTCCCGGTTTTCATATTTGAATTTTATCAAATATTGAAACGAGGATATTGATTTTAATTATTTTTCTCTCTGAAAATATTTCATATTAAAATATATGAGAGGAGATAATATGACTTCTCCAAAATAATTGAAATATTGGAGGAAAATATTAAAAATCAAATATTTGATTTTATTTAGATTTTATTGCTATTTTATTTGCATTAGAAAAATTGCACGGTTTTCAAAATTGCATTTTAGGGCCAAGAAAATGTTCATATTGTTCTAAATATTTTATTTAGACGGTGAAAATTTGTTTTGGCATTTTTAGATTTTTATTTCATTTTCTAGGATTTATTTTTGGTTCAGCGGAATTGTTTAAAAAATCACGACTAGGTCAAGCCCGAGCCGGGCCCGCTTCCCACTGCCGTCGTCTCCCTCCAGAGACCGACGCCGCCGGACCTCGAGTCCGGCCGGGACTCCACCTCCCGCCGCCTTGCCCCCTCCTCCAAGCCGCCTCCCTCCTCTTTAAATACCCTACCTCGGAGCCCCCACCACCACCAAACCTCGGCCACGCCTCAAGACCAACCGCAGCGCCGCCACCGCCTCCCTTCCGCCGCAGCCCCGCCTCACATCAAGAACCCGCCGCCGGAGGTAACGCTGCTGCTGTCAGCCGGTTTTTTTAAGAAAATCGATCGGTTTTTTTAGAAACCCTAGTTCGTTTTTTTAGATCGGTTCGCCGGTTTTTTTCTCGGTTTAGTTACTTAGCGGACATTCGTCCGTACGTTCGTTTTAACAAACGGTTTTCGCTCAATAGTTACGGACAACGAAAGTTCGTTCGTTAGCCTGTTCGTCAGTTTTCTTTTTCTCGGATTTTTCCGCGATTATTTTTTATTGTGATTTCTGATCCGATTTTCGCTTCAGTTTATCTTTTCGCTCGTTTATCGAAATCAGGTGATTCAAGTGCCTAGATCTTCGTCTCGAACCCCTCTTTATGTTTAATCAACTTGAACACGATTTTGGTACTGTAAAATTTGACTTTAGTTCAGATTAGTAATGTATCTTGTTTCTTTCGCAGTTTGAGTTTCGTTGCTCCGTTTGATTTGATTCTTTTTGCAAACCGGAGTTCTTAAGTTGAAATTTTTGGTCAATTCTTCTTATTTGAGTTTTGCCCATGCATCTTTGCTTGATTTCTTATGTATGCTATTGTTTGTTTGCGGTAGAATTCCCGAAGTGCGAAGCGTGCTACTACGAGTCCCTAGGTTTTGCGGATCGTCAGCAAGGCAAGTAACACATTGATCATACTCTTTCCATACCCAGTTTTTATGCATTAGTTTCAATCCTCAAACATTGCATGATTAGGATGTCATTAACATGTGGGTTGGGAAGTAGTTGATGAGATAGAACCTATTGCCCTGTTATAATCAAACCCTTGGGAGTTACTTCTACGTATTGCTTATATTGCTATGCTATGCTCGTAGACATGGTTTGGGTGAGTGAAATCCATGACAGATGTGAGATTATTAATTAATGGTTCAACTTAAGGTGGCAACTTTAATACACATCTGGGTCGATTGAGGCACCTGGAGAATCCAAAGGTTGTCTCAGATTTTTGGAAATCCAGGGGTTCCGTGTGATTTTCCTATGGACCGCCACCCAGGCTCAAAGGGAACTGAGATATTTTCGTGCTAGAAACTTCTGTGTGCAGCCACAAGATATTATGGGCTCTAGCATAGTTGAGTAGGTTACATGAAGCTCTTGAAGAGGTGGATTAGCAGGTAGAGGGTTGTAGGTTTGGTATGGTCTGCCCGGAGTAGAGAGTTAATGTTTCTGAAAGACTGTGTCTCGGTCATCCGTTTCTCAAACACCATGTAGTGTGAGAAATCCAACGAAGGAGATCGAGTCTTGTGGGGAAAAGTGCGCAAACCTCTGTAGAGTGTACAATCTAATCATGGTTAGCCATGTCCCCGGTTATGGACAATCTTGAGTATCTAGTACTTGGAGTATCCTAAGTATCTCATCACTCTAAATTAATATTGATGGGATGATAACTACTTTAATTGGGATTGAGTTGGAGGAACCTTCTCAATGATGTTTCAACTACCATGATAGTTAAAATAAAAACTATTCCTTTTTTGTAGGGAAAAATTGGCTTTTCGCAAAAACTATGATCATAGAGCTTTCCACCGGCCAAATATGCATGTAGTGATAGCATTATTCTGTTTTGCTCTACTGTGTTACATTGCCAGCATATTCCATGTGCTGACCCGTTTTCGGGCTGCAACATATTATGTTGCAGACTTTTCAGACGAGGAGTAAGGTTCGTTAGGTCGTTGTCGTGCAGCTCAGCTATGCCGTTGGAGTTGATGGACTCACTTTATCTTCCAAGCCTTCCACTTTTATCGTATTAGATGGCCTTAAGCCATATTTATTGTAATACGTTCTCTTTTGAGACATTCGATCTAATAAGTGTGTGATTGCTACTCTGTTATAAATCCTTCGAGTATTGTGTGTGTCAGCATTACCGGTCCAGGGATGCCACTGAAGCACAGAGACTTGACCGTTTGAGGTCGGGTCGCTACAACTTCACTCTATTTCTATGGATATCCTTGTTTGTTCCTTGTGGGACTAACCCATGTAGGTATTTAAAGTGCAACTCACTCCAATGAATTGCTCCGAACGATCTACGTCAACATTGAGCATCTACATCTTCAACACCTATATGAAGTCATCATCGACAAAACCCAAGGTTAGTTCATCCCTCTTAGGGGGGATATCACATCTAGGGGGAGCTTTACTCTAAGAATTGAGCTAAAGCAACTCTAATGGTGTGAACACAACAATTCTTTATGTAAAGTGATAACCCCACTTGCGCTTAAACGATGAGTGTGACCTACGATCAAATGTTCTCATTTGACTCCTCAGTCAATATACTCATATATAGATGACCTAGTTATCGCCAATTTCTTGATAGATACTAGAGCGTGCTTTGCCACATATTTCATTTGCCATCTTATTGTGTGAGCATGTTGGGTGCATATTTTTCTCATTCGAGGACATCCATTTGTTGCTTTGATTGTTTGGTCTCTTCTTTTGCCAAATGGATGGACAAGAATTCCTAAGAACTCCCTCTAGCTATCTATGCTTTTCTCATCTCAAACTCTATTCATGCTACATCACAAAGTTTGATCAAGTCGGATTCGAACCCTTTGGGTGAGGAGCACTCAGAGCCACCGATTCGTCATAGACTTAAACTTGCAAAACCTCTCTGTGTATTTTGGTCGGACCGATTCATTCCTTTCGGTCATACCAAGATCATTGAGTTGATCTAGGTTTCAATCTCGGTGCAACCGATTTGAACAATTCGATCACACCGAGTTGCAGTAACCGCTTGCGATTCTGCGTCTCGGTGCCACTGAGTCGTTCCACTCGGTCACACCGACAGGGACTGGATATATATACCCACGGGTCAAATTTTGGAAATTTCTACGAAACCCTTCGCCCGCGTGTATTCAGCTCCGACTCGAGGTCTCCGGATCGTCTCCTCATCGCCAGCAACCTCCTGCCACTGGTCTCCGCCGCCGGCAATGAAAATCTCCGCCGCCGTTGTCGATGTAGCGAGTTCACCACTGGGTTAGGGTATGAACTCGACACCTATGTGCAATCCTAACCTCTGATTCCTGCATTTAGGTCAATGCCATGATTCTTACCATGTATGAGATTACTTTATCCAGCAAAAACGTCCTCTAGATTAGTTTTTCTTCGAAAATTTAGGGTTAGGTTTCCGCCAAACTCATCTCGGACCGACCGAGTTGTAGGAATAGGTCTCACCAATTTGGCCTAGGGTCTGGCCGATTCCACTAGTTTAGACTCTAATATTGCTTCGGTGTCACCGAGTTTAACAATCGGTAGCTCTGAAATGCTTTCTGCAGAAAACTAAAACTAAGTTTTTGACACAATTGTTTTGCAAAATCTCTGCACTTTTTGATGCTCATCCATTCTATCTCAACTATATCTATTCACAGGGTCAGCTTTCTGGTCAGTTTGCAGTTTTAGCCATGTCAGATCAAAGTGACAATCAAAACAAGTCTGAGGAACAGGTTAACTTGAGTGAGGGCACTAGTCCCTCTGGCAGCTATGATGAGGGTAGCAGAAGCACCCCAAGCAATTTGACCAAAGCTGCAACCAGGACAAGGAGGAAGAGAAACTCAGATTCTGAAGATGAGGACTATGTTGCTGTTGAGGAGGAAGTCACCTCCAAGAAAGTGCTAAAAAAGGAGTATGTTGCTGCTGCAACCAAGCCTGGTTTGCACAAGAAAGCTCCTGCCAAGAGAGTGTCCATGTCCAAAGCCAGAGCCTCAACATAGGAAACTATTGAGTTCACTCTTGAACCAAAGGAGGCTGGTGAGGGCAAGTAGAGAAAGGAAAGGGCCAAGAAGACCATGGCCAGAGTAATTGGGAGATCCTCTATGATGAGAGACCCAGCAGAGGATGAGGAAGAAGATGCTGCACCAAAACCAGAGACTCAGAAGTTGATGGGGGATGCCATCAAGTCTGGGGCTGCTCCATCAAAGCCCAAGACTGCCTCCAAGGCTACTGCTCAAGCTTCTAAGTCTGCACCAAAGAGAAGCAATAGAAATATACCAGCTGCTGAAAAGAACAAGGCCCAGTGCCTGAAGTGGAGGAAGAAGAAGAAGCCCAGGTGCTTAGGAAATTGAAGCCAAAGGTTCCTGATCATTATGACAATCATCCAGTGGCTGAAAACATGAAGGAAAGAAAGGATGCAGGTCTCAGACTATGGAGACCGTCAGACCCCTATGCTGTGAGAAGAATAACTGCTATGGACTACAGATTTCACACCAAGGAACGGCAGGACTTCTATGAGACATCCTCTTGGATAAACAAGCCCATTGTGTGTGACAAGAAATGGGTGGATTGGAAGTACATTGACAGTAATGAAGATCATTTCCCTGGAGTGCATGAGATCTTCAAACTCAATGGAGTTGACACTTTTTTGGTTCAAAAATTGACCAAATGGAATGATGAGCTGATCATGCAGTTTTACTCTACTGCTCATTTTTACCCAGATGGAAAGATTGTCTGGATGTCTGAGGGTACAAGGTACCAGTCTACAGTTGTGGAGTGGGCCAAGCTTATCAATGCTCCAGAAGAAGCTGAGGATGACATTGATGTCTATGCAAAGCCCAGAAAAGATCACAACTCCATGGCCAATATGTACAAGGAAATACCTGACAAGGCCTTGGAGACACACAAGCTAGGCTCGGTGTATTATCTGTTGTCTGGATTGGCCACCATGAACATCATATTGAGGCACACCTTGCTGCCCAAGTCAGGAGATCACAGGATGATCAGAGGCTACTCCATCAACTTGCTTCAAATGTTTGATGTGCCATAGAAATTCAAGGTGATGAGCTTGATAGTTGAAACAATCAAAAGGACTGCAGCAGATCAGAAGAGATCATGTGGGTATGCTCCACACATTCAGATGCTCATCAACTCCAAGATGGGCAAAGGCATGTATCTCCTAGACAAAGAGCACCTTCCCTTGATGCCTGATCATGACGACAACACAGTTGTTATGGATGCTTCACATCCTACATCAGTAGAGGCTCAGGAGAAGAGAGAAAAAACAAAAGCAGAGAAGGAAGCCAAGATACCAAGTGCTGAAGAGGCATCCCAGGTATTTCTCAAGTCTAAACAAGATCAACTTGGCTATCTCATTTAGGCTACTTTGAGGATTGAGAAAGGTTTGGCCACCCTGAATCAAAATCAAGAGAGTCTTGAAAAGATTATCGAGACAAAAATACATGATCTAGATGTCAAGGTTACAGCGATTCAGACTTCTGTGGAGAAGATTCAAGAAGAGCTTGAAGACAGGGATGAGTGACCTACAACAGATGCTTTTCAGCAAGTCCCAAGGGACCAAGGTCCACAGTTGTGCCAGTTGCTACTGATCCCAGACCTATAGTGTCAGCACCTGCAGCTACCACCTCAGTTGCAACTCCACCAGCTCCTCAGACCTCTTTGGATGCATTCGTAGCAGGACTCCTCTCCATGCCACCTTCGCACTCCGGAGCTCCCAAAGGTCAAGCTTAGAGAGTCGCATAGCACTATGCATTTTCAAGCTTTTCGGTAACTTGTTTCCAAAGGGGGAGAAAATGTATAGATCATAGGCTTCGAGAGAGAGAGAGAGAGAGTGTGCTTTGCTTCTTTTTGCCTCTCTTGCTACATATTTGCTTGCTTGCTTGGTTGATACTCTATTTTTGTGTGTGTGAGATACTTGTATGGTCATGTACTTGATCATATCATACTTTAATGTTTGTACTTGAATGATGATATTCTATCTCTCATGTATGATCATTCACATCTTGTCTTGGTGATGAGTGCATATTTCATATTCTATCATTTTGAGCGCTCCACCAAGATGTATGTGACATGGAAGAGTAACCCATAATCCTAATCGATTGTGCATTTGCATTCAAAAGTAAATTTTGAATAATGCACAAATTTTAGGGGAGCTCTTGCTTATCACATACTTCTCAAAGCGATGATGTATTTCATTCTTATTATCATTTGTCGAAGCTTTGATCTATATGTTGTCATCAATTACCAAAAAGGGGGAGATTGAAAGTTCAACTAATCCCTGGGTGGTTTTGGTAATTCTTAACAACATAGCTCATTGAACTAATATTCTTTCAAGATAATCATTTCAGATAGTTGAATAATTGGTATGGCATGGACTAGAGATGTGGACCCCTCAAAATGCTAAGGACACATATTGGCAAAAGCTCAAGACTCTACATTTTCATTTTAGTGATCCAAGATCACATTGAGTCCATAGGAAAAGCCAATACTATTAAAAGGGAATGAGGTGTTGCCTAATGGCTTGCTTGCTCAAAATGCTTAGTGATATGCTCCAAAAGCCCTCAACCACTTTCTCATTTCCACATATGTCCTAAACCTAAAGTCAAACTCGGCCCCACCGGTTTGATCTATTCGGCGCCACCGAGTTCTCTTGACATAGCCACTGCCAGAAACCCTAATCAATTCGGTCTCACCGATAGGGATCTCGGTCTCACCGAGATGGGATTGCAAACTCTATGTTTCCCTTCGTAATGTTTCGGTCTAACCAACATGAGCGATCGGTCCCACCGAGTTTGCAATGCAAACTCTTTGTTTCCTTTCTATAATGTTTCGGTCTCACCGAAATGAGCGATCGGTCCCAGCGAGTTTGCCTAATCAACTGAAATCTGTCTCACCGAGTTGAAGTAATCGGTCAAACCGAGATCAAGTTATGCCCTAACCCTAACGCATCGGTCCCACCGAGTTGATCATGTTGGTCCCACCGAAAAGCCTAACGTTCACATTTTGAACCATATAGGTCTGACCGAGTTTCACTATTCGGTCCCACCGAGTTTGGTAAATTGTGTGTAACGGTTAGATTTTGTGTGGAGGCTATATATACCCCTCCACCCATTCTCCTTTCGAGGAGAGAGCCATCAGAACGTGCCTACACTTCCAGCATTCATTTTCTGAGAGAGAACCACCTACTCATGTGTTGAGACCAAGACATTCCAATCCAACCACATGAATCTTGATCTCTAGCCTTCCCCAAGTTGCTTTCCACTAAAATCATCTTTCCACCATATCCAAATCTGTGAGAGAGAGTTGAGTGTTGGGGAGACTATCATTTGAAGCACAAAAGCAAGGAGTTCATCATCAACACACCATCTATTACCTTTTGGAGAGTGGTGTCTCCTAGATTGGTTAGATGTCACTTTGGAGCCTCCGTCAAGATTTTGGAGTTGAACCAAGGAGTTTGTAAGGGCAAGGAGATCGCCTACTTCGTGAAGATCTACCCAAGTGAGGCAAGTCCTTTGTGGGCGATGGCCATGGTGGGATAAACAAGGTTGCTTCTTCGTGGACCCCCTCCGTGGACTCGCGCAACCGTTACCCTTCGTGGGTTGAAGTCTCCATCAATGTGGATGTACGATAACACCACCTATCGGAACCACGCCGAAAATCTCTGTGTCTACATTTCGTTTGCTCCCTCCAAACTCCTCCCCTTTACCTTCATATGAATGGTTTACATTCCGCTGCTATACTCTTAGAATTGCATGTGTAGGTTGATTGCTTGACTTGTGTTAAGTTGCTACAATCTGCCAAGACTTAAAATTGGGAAAAGGCTAGATTTTTTTTGGTCAAGTAGTCTAATCACCCCCCTCTAGACATACTTTCAATCCTACAATATTACCTTGGGGTGCCTTGGGCATCCCCAAGCTTAGGCTCTTGCCACTCCTTATTCCATAGTCCATCAGATCCTTACCCAAATGTCTTACTTGGCAAAAACACAATTACTACAGAGGTAATAATGTGTATTTTATTCAAGAACAGTAGCAAAACAAAAAACACAAAAATAAAATTGGGTTGCGTCCCAACAAGCGCCTATTGTTTAACGCCCTTATCTAGGCATATTGCAATAGATCTAGGTATTACCATGAAAACAAGGCATATCACGTATGCTCATCTCATACTCCCTTCGTTCAGAAGCAAGCTTTCTTTGTGGTAAGCAAAAGTAATCAAAAGGGCTAAATTTAATAGGGTAGGGATCCCTAAGATCAAGTTCAGGAGGAATTGGCTCCTCCTTCAGCCCCTCGTATTGTATGATCAACTCATCATTGTAAGCATTCTTTTGGCAAAAAGTCATGAGCTTATTTTCTAGAGAGAAACCTAATCCATTGTTTTGTATAGCAAAATTATCATTAAGTTCAGAAATTCTCTCAACTAAAACATCGCTAGGGACCCTTTTTTTCTTAAATTTTCGTTATAAGCAACATGATCGAGAGATGTAAACGCATTATTTCTTCTTGATAAAAGAGAATCCCCTCTAAGGGAGGACGACCACCATCTATTTTATAATGCGCAAAAAATTCACTAGCTTCTTTCCTAATGAATCTAAACTCATGAGCTAGAAATATGGTAGCGGCGCGTTTAATGGAAGAATGCTCAATATTAGAGAACTCTAGGAAAATCCTTTGTATGCTAGTCTTTCAAGTTCAATTACAAGAAAAGTTATTGCATCCGCGAGACTATTAGTTTTATGGAGAATAGATCCACCTAATGTGGGCAGCGCACCGGCACAACTAAAGAAATCTTGAATAACTCCTTTTCCAATAATATTGCCGCTGCCTATGCGAAGTTTTTTAGTATGCAAGATAGTAGATTCTTCATGAGGATCAAAATTAGCAAAATTATCCAGGTTTCCCTCATCATTACTATTATACTTTTCAACAGTAATTTCCCCAGACTCGGACATGGTGGAAACAAACCAATCTAGTGAACGAGCGAACGAAAAGCAAGCGAAAAGACAAACGAAAGAAGGGCGAAGAAAAGGGCAAATCTTTTCGCAAATCATTTTAGAAGTGGGGGAGAGGAAAACGAGAGGCAAATGGCGAATAATGTAATGCAAGAGATGAGAGTTTATGATGGGTACTTGGTGGGCTTGACTTGGCGTAGATCTCCCCGGCAACGGCGCCAGAAATTCTTCATGCTACTTCTTGAGCTTGCGTTGGTTTTCCTTTGAAGACGAAAGGGTGATGCAGCAAAGTAGAGATAAGTATTTCCCTCAGTTAAGAACCAAGGTATCAATCCAGTAGGAGAAGAACGCACAAATCACCAATACCTGCACAAACAATCAAACACTTGCACCCAACGCAATAAAGGGGTTGTTAATCCCTTCACGATCACTTGCAAAGGTGAGATCTGATAGAGATAGATAAATAAAACTAAACAAAAGATAAAATAATTTTTGGGTTTTTTTTGGTTTATAGATCTGAAAATAAAATATTGCAAAATAGTAGATCGGAAACTAATATGATGGAAAATAGACCCGGGGGTCATAAGTTTCACTAGAGGCTTATCTCATGAAGCCAAATAATACGGTGGATGAACAAATTACTGTCGAGCAATTGATAGAAAAGCGCAAAGTTATGACAATATCCGAGGCAATGATTATGTAATATAGGCATCATGTCCATGTCAAGTAGACCGACTCCTGCCTGCATCTACTACTATTACTCCACACATAGACTGACTCCTGCCTGCATCTAGAGTATTAAGTTCATGAAGATCAGAGTAACGCTTTAAGTAAGATGACATGATGTAGAGGAATAAACTCGAGCAATATGATGTAAACCTGATCTTTTATCCTGGATGGCAACAATACAATACGTGCCTCGCTACCCCTACTTTGTCACTAGGTGAGGACACCGCAAGATTGAACCCAAAGCTAAGCACTTCTCCCATTGCAAGAAAAACCAATCTAGTTGGCCAAACTAAACCATTAGTTCGAAGAGAATTACAAAGATATCAAATCATGCATATAAGAATTCAGAGAAGATTCAAATAATATTCAGAGATAATCTGATCATAAATCCACAATTCATCGGATCTCGACAAACACACCGCAAAAGAAGATTACATAGGATAGATCTCCAAGAACATTGAGGAGAACATGGTGAGAATCAAAGAGAGAGAAGAAGCCATCCATATACTAGCTATGGACCCATAGATCTGAACTAAACTACTCACGCTTCATCGAAAGGGCAATAGAGTTGATGTAGATGCCCTCCGTGATAGAATCCCCCTCCGGCAGGATGCCAGAAAAGGCCCCAAGATGGGATCTCACGGGAACAGAAGGTTCCAGCGGTGGAAAATGTTTTCGTGGATGCTTCTGGTGGTTTGGGAATATATGTGAATATATAGGAGGCAGAACTAGGTCAGGGGGGTCACGAGGGGCCCACAAGGTAGGGGGCGCGCCCTACCCCCCTGGGCGCACTATCCACCCTTGTCGCCGCCCCGTGGCTCTTCTGGCTTGAACTCTAAGTCTCATGGGTGTCTCTGGGCGCACTATTCAAAAAAAAAGTTTTATTCCGTTTGGACTCCGTTTGGTATTCCTTTTCTGCAAAGCTCAAAAACAAGGGAAAAACAGAAACTGGTAGTGGGCTCTAGGTTAATAGGTTAGTCCCAAAAATAATATAAAATAGCATATTAATGCATACAAAACATCCAAAATAGGTAATATAATAACATGGAACAATAAAATCATATGTACATACACGTTTGCGACCAGAATGACAACGCTACGTACGCTTCGACCGGGTGGGACCCGGATGTCAGGGGGGATAAGGAGGAACTTCCTTGCGTGCGAAGATATTGATGGTGGGTCCGAGCTGATAGGGGGAGGATTCTTTTTTTTTGCGCATAATAAGGAGGCACTTCCTTGTGTGCAAAGATGTAGCTGGTGGGTCCATCTGTCAGCCTCACCGCGCACAGTCCTCTTCCGATGGATGTCGTTTGTTGACCATGTTGACCACGCCGCATGGACAGCTCCAGGCGATGGACGACGGTGAGGCAGGGAACGATGCGGATCCTGGGAACATGCTGAGGGTAGTATGAGGGTTGACTGGTTCGGCTGCGGTGTGAGGCTGCCATCGCCGCAGAATAACAGGGGGTGTGGGTGAGTAGAGGGATGGCCTGGCCAGCGGTGGGAGTAGTAGGGGGTGGTGAGGCCTGCGCGGCAGCACAGCCAGCCATGGGAGGCAGGAGCACGTGGTGGTTTGGACGGCTGGAGCAAGAAAATCAGAGGTTGAAGAAGTAGGACGACCGTTGGATGTTAACAATCCAACGGTCACTGGTGATAGAATCATTTGTTGACTAAGTTGACAAAAGCCCTGCGTACGCGTCAACTTAGTAGGGCCACAAGTCAGCCTCCAAATCTGGTGGGCCCCAGCTGTCATGGGGAGCACTCGTTATTTTTCGCTTAATAAGGAGGCACTTCCTTCCGTGCCAAGATATAGCTGGTGGGTCCCAGCTGTCATTGGGAGGATTCATTCTTTTTGGCGTAATAAGGAGGTACTTGCTTGCGTGCGGCCATGGACCATGTGGGTCCCAACTGTCAGCCTCTCCATGTACATCCCTCTTCCGATGTTGTCGTTTGTTGACAACGTTGACCACGCCGTGCCGAGAACACCAGCGCGATGGACGACGGCGAGACCCAGGAAGGGAATGACCCGGAGGCGGCGAAGCCACAGCAGTGGAGGGATGTGGGTGAGTAGAGGGATGGCCTGGCCAGCGGTGGGAGTAGTAGGGGGTGGTGAGGCTTGCACGGCAGCATAGCCGGCCACGGGAGGCGGGAGCAGGTGCCGGTGCTGGATTTGGCGGCTGGTACAAGAAGATCAGTGATTGAAGAAGAACGACGGCCGTTGGATTGACATCCAACAGTCACGTCTACTAGAATCGTTTGTTGACGTATATAATAAGTAAAAAATCTTGCATACGCGTCAACTTAATGGGCACAAGTCAGACCATTTCCTATTTTTTAAATAATTAATAGCTCATTTCAACTTCTTATGCAATTTATTGCGGTCCATTTTTTTGTTGGGCAGGGCCAGGGTTTAAAATTTAAACGAAATTTCACATATTTCGGTGGGGTCCAAACTATTTTTAATACTGAAATGTCGAGCCAGATTAAAAGTACTTTGAAGATATATTTAAACTAGGTTAAAGCCCAGTGAAACTAGAATCTGAAAATGTGAAAAAATTCAGAAATTTGAGAGTAATTGCCAATTTATCGTTAGTTTTTTATATTTACAGCCCATTTCATATTACTTTCAAGATTTGCAGCCGTCTTGAAGGAGTTGCAGCCCAGCAGGGCATAGAAAAATAAGTAGGCCTGGGTTGGGTATTTTTCAGAAAAAATAAACTGGGCTCATTTTCACAAAGAAAAAACAGTTGGGCTGGTCATGTGGTGAACGTAAAATATAAGCCTGGGCTAGACGGGCCACAGCCCAGTTGAAATCCTGCTCCGTCTCAACAATAACAAAAAAATATTGCTCGAGCAGCTACGTCCCAGGTGTCAGCCGATCTTGTGTTGTTCTCTTGTCTATTGACTATACACTGACAATGTCGTGGGTCCTAGATGTTAGCAAACCACTAGGAGGAAGCATTTTCTTTTTCTATACGCTGACAATGGAGTATATAACAAAAAATGAGGAATTTGCTTACGTACGGCCATGGACATGGTGGGCCCCTACTGTCATCCTCTCCACGTACAACCCTCTCCCGATTCCTCTTGTTTGTTGACCATGTTGACAACGCGAGAGGGCGGCACCGTGCCGAGCGCACCAAAGTGCGCTAAGGACAACGGCGAGGCCTCGAACGTCGGCGTTAACAATTTAGGAGACGGTGGGGCAGCGATGCGTGCGCTGAGGCGCAGCCAGCCGTGGGAGGTGGAAGCAGGTGGCCCTGCCTGGCGCTGGTTTCGTTTTGGCGGCTGGAGGAAGATAGGAAAGAAGAAACACGACAGACTGTAAAAGTAGCAGGAGTACTTAACAACCATAACTGAAACCAGCAGGGGCTGATTGCGGTTTGAGCTACGTCGGTATTTCCCCAAAGAGGAAGGGATGATGCAGCACAGCGACGGTAGGTATTTCCCTCAGTGATGAGACCAGGGTTATCGAACCAGTAGGAGAATCAAGCAACACTACGTAAACAATACCTGCACACAAAAAACAAATACTTGCAACTCGACGTGTTAAAGGGGTTGGCAATCCCTTTCGGGTAACGGTGCCAGAAATTGTCGAGTTGACGGGATAAAAATATGATAGATTGGATAAATAGATCTTGAATAAATGCAAAATAAAATAAAGTGCAACAAGGTATTTTTGGGTTTTTGGAAATATAGATCTAAAAATAAAAGCGATAGAAATAGATCTCAAAGGCAAATATGATAAAGAAGAGACCCGGGGGCCGTAGATTTCCCTAGTGGCTTCTCTCGAGAAAAATAGCATACGGTGGGTAAACAAATTACTGTTGGGCAATTGATAGAACTTCAAATAATCATGACAATATCGAGGCAATGATCATTATATAGGCATCACGTCCAAGATTAGTAGACCGACTCCTGCCTGCATCTACTACTATTACTCCACACATCGACCGCTATCCAAAGATGCATCTAGTGTATTAAGTTCATGGAGAAACGGAGTTATGCAATAAGAACGATGACATGATGTAGACAAGATCTATTTATGTAGAAATAGACCCCATCTTGTTATCCTTAATAGCAATGATACATATGTGTCATTTCCCCTTCTGTCACTAGGATCGAGCACCGTAAGATCGAACCCATCACAAAGCACCTCTTCCCATGGCAAGAAAAATCGATCTAGTCGGCCTAACTAAACCAATGATTTGAAGAAGAAATACGAGGCTATAAGTAATCATGCATATAAGAGATCAAAAGACTCAAATAACTTTCATGGATAAAAACATAGATCTAATCATAAACTCAAAGTTCATCGGATCCCAACAAACACACCGCAAAAGGAGTTACATCAAATAGATCTCCAAGAGACCATTGTATTGAGAATCAAGAGAGAGAGAGAGAGACAAACAGACAGACAGACAGACAGAGAGGAATCCATCTAGCTACTAACGACGGACCCGTAGGTCTACAATGAACTACTCACGCATCATCGGAGAGGCACCAATGAGGATGATGAACCCCTCCGTGATGGTGTCTATATTGGATTTGTGGTTTCTGCAACTTGCGGCGGCTGGAATTGATTTTCGTTGACTCTCCTAGGGTTTCTGGAATATTGGGGTATTTATAAAGCAAAGAGGCGGTGCGGGAGGCCACCGAGGTGGGCACAACCCACCTAGGCGAGGCTGGGCCCCCAGGCGCGCCCTGTTGGGTTGTGCTCCCCTAGGAGCCCCCCTTTGGTAATTCTTTGGCCCAACAGGTGTCTTCTGGTCCAGAAAAAATCTCCAAAAAGTTTTGCTGCGTTTGGACTCCGTTTGTTATTGATTTTCTGCGAAGTAAAAAACAAGCAAAAAAACAGCAACTGGCACTATGCACTATGTCAATAGGTTAGTCCCAAAAAATGATAAAAAGTTACTACAAAATGATTGTAAAACATTCAAGAATGATAATATAACAGCATGAAACAATCAAAAATTATAGATGCGTTGGAGACGTATCAGCATCCCCAAGCTTAATTCCTGCTCGTCCTCGAGTAGGTAAATGATAAAAACAGAATTTTTGATGTGGAATGCTGCCTAACATGTTCATCACATATTATTTTCTAGCATGGAAATTTGGACTTTTATATGATTCAAAGCAATAGTCTAGTTTTGACATGAAGATTTCAATACTCAAGCATACCAACAAGCAACCATGTCTTTCAAAATATCAACACTAAAGCAAGTTATCCCTAGCCCATTATGCTCAATCATTGATCCATTCATGAAACACACTCGCTTATTAGCTACACCCAATGCTCAAGTACGATCATAGTGCCCCTTAGTTGGAGCTTTATAAGAGAAGATGGAGACTCAAATAAAAATAAAATTGCATAAAGTAAAAAGAAAGGCCCTTCGCTGAGGGAAGTAGGGATTTGTAGAGGTGATAGAGCTCAAAGCAAAAAAAGATAGAGATAAAAACATTTTGGGTGGCATGCTTTTCCTGTCAACGAAAACGATAGAGTAATTCCCAATACTTTCCATACTAGATATCTCATAGGCGGTTCCCAAACAGAAAATAAGGTTTATTCCTTTTTCCACCATACTTTCACATTCCACGGCAAGCCGAATCCACGGGTGCCGTCCATACCAACACTTTCCAAGGAATTATTATTTGGCAACATAAAGAAAATTCATTTTTCATTTCGGGACTGGGCATCCCTAATACCTTTGTCGTACTCTCGTGCAATGACAAGTGAATAAACACTCATCTTGAGAATAACACATCTAGCATGGAAACATATCAGCCACCCCCTACCGTTCCATGAGCGGTACGAGCACACAAAAGGGAATTTTATTTTGAAAATTAGAGATGACATGTACAAATTTGCTTAGAACGGCAAAAGAATACCGCATATAGCTAGGTATAGTGGACTCATGTGGCAAAAATAGTTTAAGGATTTTGGATGCACAAGTAATGATCATACTTAGTGCAAATGAAGGCTAGCAAAATATTGAGAAGCATCCAACCAAGAAACATAAAATCTCATAAGCGAGCATTAAGCATAACTAACACCGAATAATGCACCACAAGTAGGATGTAATGTTATTGCATAACTATTGACTTTCATGCTTGCATAGGGAATCACAAACCTTAACATCAATATTCTTACTAAAGCATAATTACTCATCAACATGATTCACATATTATATCATCATATTGCAAAACTATTACAAGGAATCAAGTTTATTTTTTCCAATGATCTTCGTGAAAGTTTTTATTATATCCCTCTTGAATATCTATCACTTTGGGACTAATTTCATATGTTGCTTTTGTTAGCTCAAACAAATCTAAGTGAAGAACATAAGCATAAAAATTTTATTCTCTCAAATTAATTTAAGTGAAGCATGAGAGAATTTCTTAAAAAATTGACCAACTCTCAAATAAATCTAAGTGAAGCATGAGAGAATTTCTTAAAAAATTGACCAACTCTCAAATAAATCTAAGTGAAGCATGAGATCATTTTATTCAAAAATAATAAAGCACACAGTGCTCAAAAATATATAAGTGAAGCACTAGAGCAATTCCATAGCTCAAAAAGATTTAAGTCAAGCATAGAGAGCAATTCTAACAAATCATAGCATAATTTTGGCTCTCTCAAATAGGTGTGTTCAGCCAGGATAGATGACTTCAAATAAAAAGCAAAAAAAAGCAAAGACTCATATCATACAAGACGCTCCAAGCAAAACTCATGATATGTGACGAATAAAAATATAGCTCCAAGTAAAATACCGATGGTCGTTAGAAGAAAGAGGGGATGCCACTCGGGCATCCCCAAGCTTAGTTGCTTGCTTCTCTTTTAGATAATAGCTTGGGATGCCATGGGGCATCCCCAAGCTTAGGCTCTTCTTACTCCTTATTCCTTCATCCATCGTGATCTCACCCAAAACTTGAAAACTTCAATCACACAAAACTCAACAAAACCTTCGTGAGATCCGTTAGTATAACAAAGCAAATCACCACTATAAGTACTGTTGCAAACCCATTCATATTTTGTTTTTGCATTATATCTACTGTAATCCAACTTTTATATAGCTTATACCCTCCAATACAAACCATAGATTCATCAAAATAAGCACACAACACAAAGAAAACGGAATCTGTCAAAAATAGAATAGTCTGTAGTAATATGAAAACTTCGAATACTTCTATAACTCCAAAAATTCTGAAAAATTAGGACAACGTGGGCAATTTGTATATTAATATTTTGCAAAAAGAATCATTATTTTATCGCGCTTCTGTTAAAATGAGAACTATTTTCCTGGGCGCAAAAGTTTTTATTTTTTAGCAAGATCAAAGTAATTATCACCCAACATGATCCCAATGGCTTTGCTTGGCACAAACACTAATTAAAACATAAAAACACAATCATAACAGTAGCATAATTGTGCAAACACTCAAGAACGGAAAGAAAAATACAAAAATAAATGTTATTCATTGGGTTGCCTCCCAACAAGCGCTATCGTTTTATGCCCCTAGCTAGGCATAATGCAAAGATTCAAGTATTGTCATCTTTATTTTTTGCAACTTTTGTAACGGCCTTTTCAAACCCGGGAGGTTCTTTACGCTTCCCAAGATTTTCAGGAAAAGAGACCATTTTGGGATCCAAAATATCCAAACGCTTATTTGTTGAGGTATAAATGTATTGTCTAGTCTCTTCCATCAGATCGGTCTTTTGGTTGCATTGGCTAGAGCATGCACTTCTACATGGGTACCGAATCCAAGAGGTCTTGAGTTCAAGACCCGGCTGGCGCAACTAAATTGCATCCCACTTTCGGTCCACGTTTAGGCTTGAGGGAGCCACACGTGAGGGTGAGTGTTGACATATAAATGTATTGTCTAGTCTCTTCCATCAGATCGGTCTTTTGGTTGCATTGGCTAGAGCATGCACTTCTACATTATCGCAAAGAGTAATCTAAGTATTCATTCAATTAAGGTTTCCACTGATATGTTTCAGAGGTTCATGGTATTTTTGTAACTCAGCCATATGTTTATGCAAATCACTCAACTTACCCAAAATTGGAGCTCCTTCTTGAGTAAAGGAAATCCCCTTTTTAATAGGCGGAATTCTCAGAATCCCCTCTAGGACCTCATAAGCGGTATTAGCATCAAGCTCAATAAAATTTCCTTTAGCAGCAAAATCCAAAAGTTGTCTATGATGCAAGGCTAAACCTATATAAAAATTTCGAAGCAAAAATTTTGCATCCCCTTTTAGATTGCAAATGTGATGGGATTCCATAAGCCTATACCAAGCATCTTTCAAATTTTCTCCTTGCCTCTGTTTGAAGTATAGAAGGAGGAGTAGTCATGCAGGCCATAGCAACAAGGTCATAAACAAAAAGACAAATCTGACGAGAAAATGGCGAACGAAAAAAAGGGCGAATAAAATGGCAAATTTTTGTGTAGTGGGGGAGATGAAAATGAGAAGCAAATGGAAAATAATGTAAATTGTAAGGAGATGAGATTTGTGATTAGGAACCTGGTAGATGTTGATGATGTCTCCCCGGCAACGGCGCCAGAAATTCCTTATGATTTTGGCTTGAGCTACGTTAGTATTTCCCCAAAGAGGAAGGGATGATGCAGCACAACGATGATAGGTATTTCCCTCAGTGATGAGACCAAGGTTATCGAATCAGTAGGAGAATCACGCAACACTACGTAAATAGTACCTGCACACAAAGAACAAATACTTGCAACCTGACGTGTTAAAGGGGTTGTCAATCCCTTTCGGGTAACGGTGCCAGAAATTGTCGAGTTGACGGGATAAAAATATGATAGATTGGATAAATAGATCTTGAATAAATGCAAAATAAAATAATGTGCAGCAAGGTATTTTTGGGTTTTTGGAAATATAGATCTGGAAATAAAAGCGAATAAAAATCGATCTCAAAGGCAAATAAGATAAAGAAGAGACTCGGGGGCCGTAGATTTCATTAGTGGCTTCTCTCAAGAAAAATAGCATACGGTGGGTAAACAAATTACTGTCGGGCAATTGCTAGAACTTCAAATAATCATGATGATATCCAGGCAATGATCATTATATAGGCATCACGTCCAAGATTAGTAGATCGACTCCTGCCTGCATCTACTACTATTACTCCACACATCAACCGCTATCCAGCATGCATCTAGTGTATTAAGTTCATGGAGAAACGGAGTAATGCAATAAGAACGATGACATGTTATAGACAAGATCTATTTATGTAGAAATAGACCCCATCTTGTTATCCTTAATAGCAACGATACATACGTGTCGTTTCCCCTTCTGTCATTGGGATCGAGAACTGTAAGATCGAACCCATCACAAAGCACCTCTTCCCATGGCAAGAAAAATCGATCTAGTCGGCCTAACTAAACCGAAGATTCAAAAAATAAATACAAGGCTATAAGTAATCCTGCATATAAAAATCAAAAGACTCAAATAACGTTCATGGATAAAAACATAGATCTGATCATAAACTCAAAGTTCATCGGATCCCAACAAACACACCGCAAAAAGAGTTACATCAAATAGATCTCCAAGAAACCATTGTATTGAGAATCAAAAGAGAGAGAGGAAGCCATCTAGCTACTAACTACGGACCCATAGGTCTACAATTAACTACTCACGCATCATCATAGAGGCACCAATGAGGATGATGAACCCCTCCGTGATGGTGTCTAGATTGGATCTATGGTTTCTGGAACTTGCGGCGGTTGGAATTGATTTTCGTCGACTCTCCTAGGGTTTCTGGAATATTGGGGTATTTATAGAGCAAAGAGGCGGTGCAGGAGGCCACCGAAGTGGGCACAACCCACCTGGGCGCGCCCTGGTGGGTTGTGCTCCCCTTGGAGCCCCCCTCTGGTACTTCTTTGGCCCAACGGGTGTCTTCTGGTCCAAAAAAATCTCCAAAAAGTTTCGCTGTGTTTGGACTCCGTTTGGTATTGATTTTCTGCGAAGTAAAAACAAGCAAAAAAACAGCAATTGGTGCTGGGCACTATGTCAATAGGTTAGTCCTAAAAAATGATATAAAGTTCTATAAAATGATTGTAAAACATCCAAGAATGATAATACAACAGCATGGAACAATCAAAATTATAGATATGTTGGAGACGTATCAGGGGCACTTAACAACCATAGCTGAAAGCAGTATGAGTACTTATACAGGTTCAACCGTACAAAGCACGCCTCGAACAGTGCTACTTTGCCTACATTTAACCAAGGGTGAGGTCACCAAGCCCCAGGACAAGGCCCAGGCGCCACCCCGCGCATCCACAACCTTCTGAAAGTGGCTTCATCTCGCAATGTGATCAATAACAGGATATTCACTTTAGAGCCATGGAAAAGCATGAGCATAACCTTATGTCCTATTCTCCAAGATGGACAGGTCTTCATTATTTGAGACCACCCATGAATAATTATTTTTTCACCTCCAAGGGAAATGGAGTAGGTCAACATAAACATCATGTTGTGACCAAGCACAACTCTGACTCGACCATGGTCAGGCATCTGTATAGGAACAATATAACTGGGCAACTTCTGTTTCAAGAAGATCACAGCAGTAAAACTGTGTATAAGCAAGAGTTTATGAAGAACATATATAACAGAAAACAGCTCGTACCATAAGTTTCTCCACACAGTTGGACCCGTTCAACGTGTGCTGCAGTGGTACACATATCCCATGTGGCATTCCACCATTGAAACGCCCCACAAGGACCTCAAGGCGACCAATAAAGTGTAGGAACTGGTGGATGTCGTCCCAGTCAACTTCAGTGCCATCAGTAACAGTCGAGTTCTTATAGAATAATAAACGAGTAGCGTGCTTAACTTTGAAATAATCCACACGTGCCACCAATTATAAGAAATATTAGTTAGAAGTAGCATATTCGTGAGAGAAGGAATCATAACGTTGCTACTTCTAAAGTTAAATTGTGATTAGTTAGATAGAATAGGTTGATTAAGAAGTAATCGAGGCAACAAGAAAGAACTAGATACAAAACTAAAATGGATGAACTACTGGAACAACATCGGGGTGGAAGATCGCAGTGAAGATGAGACCAGGTTTTGCTATTTCCATCAACATTCGTGCGCCAACTTTCAGTCTGTAACACTTGAGAAAGTTTATCCAAGTTCAGCCTAAAAAAAGCACGATCTTCTTGGTTCATGAACCAAACTCGGAACTTATATCCATGGCTTGTCTTCAATGTGACCATTAAACGGTGTATCCAGTTATGGCAAGGCCGACCATCTTGAGTACATATGTTCTGGCAGAGCAAGGAATGCACTGCAGGAAAAATAATATGAGAACACAATGTATTCGCTATCCAAATCTAGAAATAATTCCTCCTTCATGCCAGTGTTGACCATGGTACTAGTACCTTTTATCCAAATATATAGCAATCCAAATTTCCAAATTAGTCGACAGCATGTTCAAAAAACCCCACCCTCCCGGATAGAAAAGAGGATTCTAGGAACATAATGTGCGTGTTTAAAAGTCACTAGATCACTGATGGCGCGCGTTGCTGTGCCCGTCTATTTTGGTAATAAAATTATTATTATAGTAACAACATCTAGTTAAGAAAGCTCATGTAGCCGTGGAATTCATTTGTCCACATTCTTGTGAGAATTCATTTGTATGCCTTACCGATATACAAACCATAATCCATTGTAGCATTGAAGACACAATTCAGCAATCGATGACCTTTTAACTAAAGAAATCAGAAGAGATGCACCATGGTCAAGGTAACTAATAGCTCTTGATTGAGAAACACCCTTGATCCTTCAGCATCACTTTACTCAAGAGCAACAAGCAGTTCAGGAGTTACACGAACAATGGTTAAGGTCACTTGTCAGGAAGCCTAGACCCCTGTAATATAGCAGAAGAGTAAGGAAATGTGATTTAATACACAACATCACAAGACAAAATATTATACATGCCAATGTACTAACAGTATAACGCCAATGCAAAACTTACTCTGAGCAACCATTGTAGCCTTTCCAAACTTACTGAAATTTGAAAATCATGTTCATAAACGTAGATGATAATTACGGTCGAGTAAGCCTACACACAAAACAACCTTGGGCTTGAATACTTTTGGTATTCAAATCATAACATTGCTTACCTAAACAAACAAGATCTACTATATTTCCATTTTCCACATCTACATTTTATTATTTGGGATAAACCTCCCATTGACTATTAAGGCTAACCTTGAAGCTAACATAGAGATCACTTAGAGCTTGTTCGGACTCCTCCGTCTCCGCAACTCCGTTCGGAGCGGAATGACATCTGATTGTAATTTATGGAGCAGCTAAGACGATGCTCCGTCCGCTCCGCTCCGTGACAGAGGAGTGGAGGGTTGTCGAACATAGCCTTAGATGACAATAATCTGAATTTCCTTGGCCAAAACTAAGATAACAATGTTTGGACATTTGAGTCACACAGAATAGAAGCACGCGGGTAGAGAAAATAAAGATGTGTAGAAATATTAGGGGCAAAGTGACACGGCTGCATCTCAATAATATTATCCAAAAAATAATAGAACCAGGCAACAAATCCTGAAATTAAGAACCACGAAAGCAAGTAGTCAACATGGCATGCAACTAATTTAGATACAATACACTGCATGTTTAGCAGTACTCACTAATTAACATCTTAGTACACCAGCTTTGGTAGGAGAGTATCAACATGTGTAGAGCTGCCGAAAATAAGCTGCAGCTTAGTTGCACTTTGGGTAAAAAAATGATTTCAATTGGGCATCATTAGTGTAAAGAAATCTGTAAGATGAGTTGGGTAAAGAAATCACAGGAAGTCTGTACGGCTTAAACAATTCTCATTTGGACAAATGAAATTCAGTTACTCAAGTTTGAAAACTTAATGTTTAGATTTCTTGAGATATAGAAAACTGATGGGTCCAGATGAAAGGACCTGGCCAGCAGCATTGATGTTATTACATAGAAGTGCACTGCTAAGGTAAGTTGTTAGTGTGGACATCTAACATATTGACAACCAGTGCATGTTTGCAGAGCGTAATCAGAGAATTACATACAAAAACCTTCATCGTAAAACATGAGAAATTCAAAATGAACATAAAGAGTCGAACATATACCTTGATATAATCCTTGAAATTTTCCATTGGGGCTTCAATTAGCTGTGCAAACAATCAAAAAGGAAAATGCCCATCAGACATAGAATCAAATATACTATAAGAATAAAAAATAATAAGTTAAGTTTAGATGCGTAAGTTAAATTACATGGTCATAGGAAGCACATAAGTAATCACATTTGGTGGTGCTTGCCCATTAGGCCACAAGAGCTTCTATGGGATGAAAACAATATCAAGCAATTGCATATCCAAGCCATGTGAGTCTGTTTACATACAAGAAAGGAAATGCATTGGAAAGCTCTGCTTACATCGAGAGGGAGAGAATAAATCATAAATCATAAATCTGCAGATTGATTTGATGTTTGTTTGGCGAATTGGATTAGGGAGATGCGGACATTGCGGCACAGATGTGTGCCATCACCTTTGGCAAGCTGCCTCGGGCTCGTTGCTCACCTGTTTTGCATGCGCTTCAGTGCCTACACATCAAACACGTACTCCCTCCGTTCGGAATTACTTGTCGTAGAAATGGATGTATCTAGACGTATTTTAGTTCTAGATACATCCATTTCCGAGACAACTAATTCCAAACGGAGGGAGTACAATAGATCAGGGAATATCAAGCATGCTTGTGTGCTAGCTATTAGTTGACCACCGAGTCACTTCCTCCATCCTCTATAGGTTTGTGTATCTCTCCGCATTCTGCAAAGAGAAGATTGAGATATTACAAATGTCCTTAGTTGCTAGTAATATAGAATCATCATCAATAAACATAATCTTTTGCATGGTGTGATGGCATGAGTTTCATCAATATCCAACTCTAGAACGAATAAACTCATACAACAAAGAAATATATCAAAAATTTAACAAAGCTTATTTGTGATTAGAAGGATTGGGCATTACATTCAAGATTGTGACCACAACATCCCTTTTGTTCTATAGGGATGGCGTGGATCAGTCACACATGAACATCCCTTTTGTTCTATAGCAAATAGGAAAGGGGAGAAGGGCTAGGACGGGAGGAAGGGGGGCACGGTGGAGGGGGCTGGGCTATGGTGGCCGCGCCACCATGAATCCCGCTAGGCGCCACCATGGATCCCGCAGCAGTGGAGGTGCGTGGGGCCTTGGACGAGGTCGTCGTGCGGAGGAGAAAGGATAGGAGAAGGAGGACGGGAGGATACATGCCACCGTGGATCTTCTTTGGCGCGGCCGCCATAGTCCGACCTCCATCTAGGGCGCCGCCGGGGATGGGGATGAGGACCGACGATGGGATGCAGTATGGGAGGAGCGTTACAGAAACGGCGGCGGAGCGACCTGGAGCGGCAGCGGTGGCGTGGAGAGAGGGAAGCAGCCTAGAGGCGGCGATGGCAGTGTGGACTTGATCAACATCCGTGAAGAACACCGGTGGCGGAGACACGGATCTGCAATAACCGGGAAGAGAACCGAGCAGAGAGAGGGAAAGGGGAAGGCGTACGTTGATACTGCAGTCTCAAATCCAGTGAGACGGTGGACCAGATTAGTATTAGTAGGAGGCGAACGGGAGGGAGATGTCTATGGGTGAATCCTCGGGCACGGGGATACCATCACGGCGGCGGACGCCGTCGCAGATCGTGAGAGAAGGGAGAAGTGGGGGCTGAAGCGGCGCGCTTGCTTCACTCCGACACACGGCAAAGCGTTCAAAGGCCCATGTTGGCCAAATTCACCAGAGAAGCCCAATTTTGTTATGGGAGCAGCAGCCCATGCCCACTCGCAAAAACTATAGCGATCGTAGGTTGATCCAGTGACAAAAACGATCGCAAATCTAGATCCAACGGCAGAAATCAATGATGGCCTGGGAGGGCTGGAAGAGTGCTCGGTTATAATATATCTAAATGTGTTAGGATAAGAAGGAACAAGTGTGGCGTCTCGCTGAGGGCGCAGAAACCTGTAGGGTCCTCGCACTTTGGGCACTGCAAATGAAACACACTAGATTCAGTAGGAAGAAAAATGCATCAACGGCGGCATCTGCCATCCTAGGATTACCCGCAACGAAGGGACTTGGATTTATCGGGGATGGATGAAGAATTCGTGCATGGTTCTCCATGAGAAAACCCATGCAATCGCCGAGAGGGGGTTTTCTCTGAACAAGCAGACGAGGGAGAAGGGGATTCGGGCCCTGTGAAATATTGTTGCTTCGTCCGTCCAGCTTACTGCTAAAGCTGGAAATGTGGGGGGTTTTGTGATTTGATGGCTCATTGGGCATTACTGCGGCGCTACGACTGGTTGAGTCTACCGTGCAGTTGTGCACTCTAATTTAGTGCATGGCATGTGGACCCCATTGCCGAATGCCCCACATCTCAGCGAAAGGAAGTAGAAAGGCAGGAGTAACTAGTTACACATAAATATATTTTTGACAGAGAGATACTCCCTCTGTAAAGAAATATAAAAATCTTTTATATCACAACTTTATACATAAGAAAAATCAAGGGGAATATATATAACATAATATGGGGGTTCAGCTGAGAATATAATACTCAGACAGGCTCATGGTTCTGGACTTTGGGCCATAGGCCGGTGGGCCTGCATGTTTGGGGGCCCATGTGTTCTAACTCGGTGCATGTCATATTGCAAGCGATCGGTACAGTGCTGGTTTTAGGTGTTGTTGCAAAGCGAATAAAGAAAATTAAATAAAGCACGACTATTGTTAGAATGAAATCAAACTACAGTTCCTAACCAACAATCGAGTTGCAATTCTTTCCACGATATCCTCGTGATAAATAATACCGGCGTGCTACTTATACACACAGGACACTTGTTTCATCATGCCATATTATTACATCAAAAGCTCTCGGAGGATAGATCGGTTCGGCAGTTGCGTGCGCTCTTTGAAGAATTTTAAAGTTGATTTGGACCCGCTCTCCTTGCCGAGAAAGTTTGATTTTGACATCATCCCCTACCGCGAGATTTGATTTAGTTTTGAACCTTGACCATCCTTTAGCATCAATCATCATGCGACCATCCTTTATACTTACGGTATATTGAGCAGGTTCATTCACACCAAGGCTATGCATGGTAAGAGAAACTTGGCCATGTTTGGGGGCCCATGTGTTCTAACTCGGTGCATGTCATATTGCAAGCGATCGGTACAGTGCTGGTTTTAGGTGTTGTTGCAAAGCGAATAAAGAAAATTAAATAAAGCACGACTATTGTTAGAATGAAATCGAACTACAGTTCCTAACCAACAATCAGAGTTGCAATTCTTTCACGATATCCTACGTGATAAATAATACCGGCGTGCTACTTATACACACAGGACACTTGTTTCATCATGCCATATTATTACATCAAAAGCTCTCGGAGGATAGATCGGTTCGGCAGTTGCGTGCTGCTACTGAAGAATTTTAAAGTTGATTTGGACCCGCTCTCCTTGCCGAGAAAGTTTGATTTTGACATCATCCCCTACCGCGAGATTTGATTTAGTTTTGAACCTTGACCATCCTTTAGCATCAATCATCATGCGACCATCCTTTATACTTACGGTATATTGAGCAGGTTCATTCACACCAAGGCTATGCATGGTAAGAGAAACTTGGCCACGGTCGCCCGGATTATTGAATGACTCCCTCGTTACTCTAGGAAAACCGGCCAATGAAAACTGACTAAAAAATGCGCGCTAGACAATGATCGAACCCAGGATCTGTAGCTACATATACGCTGGGACTACCAGTTGAGATACCGACTATATCTGTTTAAATATAGCAACACAATACAATATACTTCTAAAACAAAGCAACACAAAACTATATGAATCAACACCAGATTTGAATATTTTTAAATTTCAAACGCAAAAAATGTTTTGATTCTTTTTGAGTGTTTATGAACAGCGACCACTTTTCAAATTTGTGAACAAATTTACGAAACTAAATTTGGAGAATTCAAACAAACTTTTGGAACATGCACATTTTTTAAAACACCAAAACAAAATTTGGAAATGAACAGTTTTTAAAATTCGCAAACAATTTTGAAACGGGAACATTTTTTAAGCTCCTGATTTTTATTGAAAACACGGACATTTTTAGAATTTTATGAAATGTAGGAATATTTTTGAAACTCCAGAACAAAATTAGAACACACAAACATTTTTTAATTTTGTGAACAATTTTTGAAACCGAACCAGTTTTTGAAATCACAAAGGTTTCTTTAAAAAGTTGTCAAAATATGAAACAAAACATTCTGAACAAATTTTCCAAATAAGGAACAATTTTTAAAATTCCCAAATAATTTTATAATCTGGTTCACGAATAACTTTATATTCTTTCCAGAATCTGGTTCACGAAAATACACAATGAACATTACTGTGATGTGCGCTGAACAATTTGAACATACATATTGAACACTTTTTTAATATACGCTGAACATTTTTAAGTACATAATGAACATTTTCTTAAATATATGATGAACATTTTCATAATACATGTATTAATGGAAGAAAAAGGAAAATGAAAATGAAAAGAAAGAAAAAAGAAAAGAAAAAGGCAAAAAGAAGACCAGGAAGAAAAAAGTTAAAATAAAACAAAAGTTCAACAAAAGAAATGAACGAAAAATCAAAGCAGTGAACGGGCACCGCGCTGCCGCATAATGGGCCGGCCCACCCGCGGGCGTAGCCACTGCTACGGGCGGCAAATAGGTTCAGCCACCAATCCCGGCCATCCTTTGCAATCCCTGTTTGGCAAACGATTTCAGGGTTTGATTTAGACCGAGATTGCATAGTTCAGGGTGCAAACGACACAGATTTGGACTTGAGGGTTTGATTCGCCGAACCTTTACGAGTTCAAGGTTTAAAATGGACTTTTTCCTCTCTCGAACTAGGCTTTCGCCCTGCTTTATAAATAAAGCCAACATCCATACAATCAAGTGAGGAACATGAAGGAAGATGCAAACAGCTGGGGCCACAGCACCAGCATGCCCAAAAAACTGGAGAGAAAACATAAAAGGCCACCTAGTGGCAAGCTCCTAAGGAAGTCTATGGAGCCGAAAGACGCCGCGCCGAAGCCACCAGCGCATCCATCATCAACCCAAGCTGCTCGCGATCCTGCCGCCTAGCAAGCGGGTACCAGTGCTATAAAAAAGCCAAAAATTTGAAGAACGAATCAGGCGCCTGTCGCGGGAAGATCCGCTTAATCACCATTTTATTGCGAGTAGTCCAAAGGGTCCACGTCAATGCCGCAAATATAAGCCATAATAGGCGGCACTTGCGCCTAGTCTGGGTTGCCCTGGCCTGCAAGAATTCCACCAGGTCTCCGGCCTCCCGGTCGGGCCCGAGTGCGTCCCGCCCAAAGCTCCACAGCGCCCTCGCAACCATGCAAGAGAACAGGATGTGAGAGCCCGTCTCCGGGACACTACAGAGAGGGCAAATGCCGTCGCCCGGGCCGTTGCGCTTACGGACTTCTGTCCCCGAGGGCAAGCGGTCCCGAAGCAAATGCCTTGTGACCATATTCACAATTTCCACCAGGAGGCTAGGACAAATGCCAGTTTGACAGGCCTCTCTCGCGCCGCTCCCGCGGGCGGCTCGGGAGAGGAAAATCTAGCCACCACCGGAAGCCCACCCACCACACCTGCTCCCCTCGCCGGCCCGGTGTGCTGACGAGCAAAAGCTTTGTCCGGCGTCGAGGCGGGCCGTTAGTCCTGCTTTCGAGGCTCGGCGGCGCAGGTGGCTCGATCTGGCGGGGAAGGGAGCTCCGCCGCAGCGAGTCGCGTGAGTGGGAACAAGCTCGCGAGTTCAGTCCCATGGCGGTGAGCTCTGTGGATCTGGCGTCGTCGCCCGATGGGCCAGCGGAGAGGAGCTGTGGTGCTACATGGGCCCTTAATGGTAGTAGGCGCAAGGAGGCAGGCGTGAGCTCTGCAGCGATCTGGCCTTGATCGCCGGTGCTTGAAGCGAAGGGAGGTGCAGGTGCTACGGGGCCTTGAGTGGCAGGGGCGTAGCGGTGGCTTTCTTCTGTGGCAGCGCCCTGCGGTGTTGTGGCGGGCACTTGCAGATCCGGCTAGCTGGTGGCCAGGGACGGTCGCGGATCCGGCGAGCATGTTGGGGCTAAGCTGGCGGTAGGCGAGGTTCGCAGACGGCCGACCCGGATCTGGGCCCGTCGGCCGGAGGCTTCTGTGAGGTTGCGATGCGTAGTGGAGGAGGTCGAGAATGGCGCAGCGGCGGCGTCTTTGGAAGCGAGAGGCTCCGACCATGATTGGATCTGGAGTGTAGGATTCGATATGGTCTATCTGAGCCCGCCGTCGGGAGGCTTGGTGGTGGCGCGCTTCTTTGTGTAGAGTCTGTGATTCGGTGGAAACGGGTCGACCTCGACTTCTGCGTGGGAGTGGCTGCCGGGTGAAATCTTGGCGGTCTTTGGCCGACGGGCGGCGACGGCGCCTGTGGGCGTCGCTATCCTCCTTGGAGGCGTCGTCGGGAATCACACAACCAGATCTCCCGGATCAAGTCTTTCGGGTGAAAACCCAGATCCTGTTGCAGGGTCGGGCGGTGGCGTCGTCTTCAACGCCGTTCCCCTCTTTTGGGAACCGTCTTGAAGACTTTGATCCCTTTGGTGCTTCCAACAACTGGACACGCACGGCGGTTTCTGTGGCAACGATGACGATGGTGAGCAATGTCGGAGGCGTGGCCTTGGTCATGGTAGTCGGCTCTTCTTCTCCGGCGTGTCCGTGGGTGTGCCTCGACTGCCTGTTGCTGTGAAGTCAAAGCTACGGTGTGGGAGCGGGGGGGGGGGGGAGCGGTGGTATACGATGACGCGTAACAAATGGCTCGTCCTATCTTCCTTAGTAGTTCGCCGTCGAAGTCGCTGCGCTGCCTACTATGGATTGGTTTGGAGTGTTGAGCCGCGGCTATTAAGGCTGTAGTTTTTTTTTTCTTTCCCTTTTCTCTTTCTTTGATCTTCGGATCTGGTCCTAGGACCTTCACCACCTTGTTGTCTTCCGCTGCTTCCTGCTATTGTCAATGAAATGCCAGCGATGCTAGATCTTTTAAAAAAAAATCCACCAGGAGTGTGGCCATCAATGACGCAAGCCCTAGATCACACCAGAACAAGGTTGTGGCAATTGACTTCATGCCCCGTGGCGCCTCGGTGTTGAAGAATTCAAGGAGCCCGGTGAATGATGTCACATCTGACACGCCAAGCAGCAAGAACTGTGGTGCAAGCCAGAGAAGGGACATCTGCACTGCATCTTCCTTCTCTCTTTTTCTCAACAACTGCTGCGATGACAGATGCAAGTATCATGGTGGCGAAGCCTGTACCAATGCGTTGCAAATGAGTGATGCCACCAACATAGCCTGTACGTCTATGCAAGAACGGCACAAGAAATTGGTCATAGACAACTAGCATTACCATCTGGGATGTGGTGGGGATGATAAAGAGTGTCGCGGGCGAAACATGGATCCTGCCCAGCCTTGTGTTCGTCATGCGACCTTGCTGCACAGTGAATGTGAAGAGGATAATGTCCGACACATATCCAATCATGCAGCTAATGATGAGAGGAAACACACGTAGCACAATCTTCGTCTCCTCCACCTTCGTTGTATTGCAAACTGACCAGGCTCCATTTTTGCCATGGTTTATGCAAGCTTTGCCGAGGAATCTAGCAAGATGCATGAAAGAGTTTATAGTAGGGAACACTATTATAATTCTGGAGTGTCTACAACTTCTATTTTCAAACGAAACAAATGACCACGCTCCACTATCAATGAGATAATGGAGTAACAAAAGGTTTCCCAACATCCCCATGCCAAAATATGAAAATAGTCCACATAGAAGCGAGAAAATGTTACTGTTTCAGTGAATCTTACTTCAGACTGTTTGTTTGAGAGAGTGTGGCAACAGAACTTGTCCTTGTTCCAGTGCAGCTTACCTGTGCTTCTTCCGGTTTCTCAGGAAGTACAAGCTTCCTGTTCCTGAATGCGACCACAAGAACCTGGGAGAGGCAAGATTGTAGTTAACTAATGTTTCTAACACATTCCCTGAAAATTCTGATGGCACATTGTGTTTTAAGCCAGGAATATGAAGCACAACCTCCAGAGCCGGATTAGATCTCGTCGTCTGCGGCCTGCCTGCGGCTTGCCCGCGTTGTTGTGTTCTTGTTTTTATGTTTTGGGCTTGTTGAGTTGTGCCCTCAGTAGAACCTCGCACTACTTGTCATGTTTCGCTTTCTGTCTGTGTGTGTGGGTGTGAACCTTATTGTATCCATTGGCTGTGGTGGTGGTTTGCTTTATTTATAAAGCAGGGAGAAAGCCTTTTTCGGTAATATGAAGCACAACCTGCAGTATGCCAGCATTCGAGTTAGAGGACTTCCTTCTGGTACTTGGTTGCGGTAGAAAGGGAGACCAGCAGCAACTATGAGCAATCCGAGCAGCACACACCCCAAGTCCGATATCCCACCCTTTGTAATTTTCAAGCCACACTATGAGAATCAGCCCTACAAAACCTCCAAAGGAGATTCCAAAGGTATACCAATTAAAGAAGCTGGACTGTTGACGGGACTCGGAGGGATCTTCGTGGTCAAATTGGTCAGCTCCGAGGGATGGCAAGCAAACACGCATAGCACCAAGTGCGCTCATATACAAGGCTGTGTACAGTAAGGTAGCATTACAGCCATGGACCTCTTTGCAGTTGTTTACCTCTGCTTCACTATTGCAAAGGTGGTCGGTGGAGTGAGAGAAGGTAGGCTTGCGGTGCTAGCAATCCGTATCCCTGCAAAAATGCATGTTTGATTACACTACAATGGCACAATTGCCTATAGAAGGTGCAAAAGTACTGCTGTCAGCCAGCACTCCACAAATGCATGTTTGATTATACTACAATTGCGCAATTGCCTATGGAAGGTGCAAAAATACCTGTCAACTAGTAAGAACTTGGTGTTAAAATCTAAGCCTGTTTGAAATCCTTATGAAGGAATTTCAGAAGCTAAGAAAACTATTGTGTAGCATAATTAATACTACATTTTTTACATGTCAACATCGTAAACTGTATCAACGTAAGGCCTGATAGGATACAACAAACAAGAAGATGCTAATACTAGCATTTTACACTAAAAGGTATCCCTTCATATCCACATCAAGTGGATTTATGTAAAGGATATGCCAGAGTAGGTATTATATGTTTGTTAGGACATGAGCTGTATTAAACCACCACAAATTGTAAGGTACTTCTCAGTTTTAGCATTTGCTCCATATGTAACAGGCGCATAGCGGTTTGAGTTAGATATACTGAGAGTCAATTCTCACCCTTACACCATATGATTTTGTACACCCATACATCTCAACTTTGGGAAATTACTTCTTCACTGCAGATAACGCTTCTCCCTGATTTTGGTCAGACCACATCACAATGACGAGAAATATAAGAAAATAAATTTTATGAGAAAAGATGCAAGAATAAAAGAATAGTTCTGTTGGACCGTAATAGAAAATCAGAAATCATGTAGGCAACCGAACAGACTAAAACGCACATTACCAGAAACATAAACGGACCAAAGAGGAGCATAGTTCTAGAGCGAGTAATGTAGGAGTTCGAGAGGAAAGCTCCTATCAGTGCAAAGCCAGATGTGGCACCAATAAAATTAGTGGCTGTAGTTGCAGAGCCTGAGACCCCCATGTGCATTGTTCCGTGTAGGTAAGTGACCAGATTCAGCAGGTTTGGGACAATAACCATGTTGGTTACCACAGTCAGAACTGCAAGGGGGATCATACAAAAATGCTTCAATATTTTGAACTCGGAACAGAAGCTTCAAAATGGTAACAGTGAGATAGTGCATATGCCCAGCCCACGCATATGTAAATATGTGTGCAGAAGGATTTGGTGCATAATGACTTACCGTACAAAAACCAAGCTGCTATGACTCCGCCATGCACCTCTTTATTAATGGTGTTTCCCCTCCAATCCATGAAGCCTCCAGGTGCCATCGTGCTTCTTCTCCCTTCGGATTACTGCATGTGGCATCCCTAAGTAATTGACAGGGTACAAATTAGCAGATGTGGATGCTCATATTCAAAGGAGACACAACATCGACAGGAAGAATCATTGATTCTTGCCATTTGTTGGTAACTCCTGACTTGGATTTGGACACTATAAAAGACATTCACTAATGCCAAAGCAGAATAAAAAGATTAGGGACATGTAAGATGAGATTATAGAATTCCACAAGTACAAACATGCAGATATGGATATCAGTGTGTCATCATCATGAAAGTGACATTTTGCAAGTCCTTTTGATAAGCTAATTTCCTTCAAAGTAGAGCACCCTAACTTGTGAACTGGAAACCTCACGTCTGAAAGCAACATGATAACCAAGTATATAAAAATTCAGCAGTACAACAAAATAAGTGCTCAACACACTGGTCCATGGGACAAAAAGCATACTCCCTCTGTTTTTCCTTCTTCAAAATAGCATACTCCCTCTGTTTGGAAATGAAAGGCGCAATATGACTGCCCAAGATTGAACTTTGCCTGTAAATTTCTTTTACTCTATTTTGTAAGCAGTTACAATATCAGAATTATAAGAAAGTGCTCTTGATTACGAATCCTATCAATATTGTGTAACATAACCCATACAATATTACTTTATTAGATTGGTCAGGAGACTGAACTTGGAGAGTCAAACTAATGCCGCGCAGAGCGGCAACTGCCCCCCTGACCTGTGCTGTAGCCAGTGGGGTTACTGCGGTGTCGGGTGCCAGTCGAAGCCATGCTCGGTTACTAAGTGAGCAGTGGACTACTGGTGCCGTCACCTGGGAGGCGTCCCAAAGCTGTGGGGAGGAGCAACAGCGCCCCTAGGTGGCACAAATGCTGCGTGCCCCTGCCTCAACTCCAAAGCCTGAAGTGATGATTCAGTTTTCCAAAGGAAACTGATGATCCCAGTTTAATCATTAGACTCAGCTAAGTAAATGAATTTATGGGAGTAAAGCAAAGCTACCGTATAATGTATACAACTAATACATACTGAAGGTGAATGATATACACACCTTCTACAGGAGTACGTAGTAACCAATGCTGAAATATAACCAAAGACCATAACTCACTGTTAGGAGAAGCAAGATATTTGCCCTTGGATATTATTTTGACATGAACAATCCACGCTAGGTAGTGTTATGCAGAAAGCCATTTCTTTTGACAATTTCACAAATGGAGTATATCAAGGATGAACCCAACCAATCAGCACAGCACATCAGAGCAGAACACCGGTCACAGGCTTCTACATTGCTTTGCAAACTTAACTGATCCATGTCATGGTGAATCATACATGTTACATTTGTACTCAAGTAAAAACAACAGGTATGCAATATTTCAAGGCGAATCCTGATCAACCGATGTCTCAACGATGTGTGGATTGTGCTGGTACACATACTTCTTGGCCCAGTACAGGTAGTTGCAGAAGCCAAGCAATCCGACAACAGCCACAACCCAGTAGAACAGGTCAAGACGGCTGTTGTTCAAGCTTGTACCCTCGAGCCAGCCTCCCTGGTGCCCATGCCTTGTGGCCTTGTTCACAGTTTCCACCAGCGTTGTGGCCAGCAAGGACGCGAGCCCCAGAGCACACCAGAACAATGCTGTGGCAATAGACTTCATGCCGCGTGGTGCCTCGCTGTTGAAGAACTCAAGGAGCCCCGTGAATGATGTCACATCTGCCACACCAAGAAGAAAGAATTGAGGTGCAAGCCAGAAGAGGGACATCTGCACCACAGCTTCCTTTCTCTTCCTCTCAACAATTGCTGCAATGACTGGCGCTTAAGTAGCATGGTGACAAACCCAATACCAATGCGTTGCAAATGAGTGACACCACCGACATAGCCTGTGCGTCTACGCAAGAATGGCACAAGGAACTGGTCATAGACAGCAAGCATTAGCATCTGGAATATGATGGGGATGATAAAGAGTGTCGCGGGGGAAACATGGATCTTGCCCAGCCTTGTGTTCGTCATGGTGCCTTGCTGCACAGTGAATGTGAAGAGGATAACGTTCGATATATATCCGATCATGGAGCTGACGAAGAGAGGAAGCACATGGAGGATAACTTTTGTCTCCTCCACCTTTCTCAGACTGCAAACTGACCAGGCTCCACTTTGGCCACGGTTGATGCAAGCTTTGTTGAGGAATCTGCCAAGATGCATGAACAGTCTATAATCTCATAACACTACTCTCAATGCCAACTTGATAAGTAGTACACACAAAAGTCAGAAAAAGGTATTATTTCACTGAATCTTACTTCAGACTATTTGTTGGAGCGAGTGCATCAACAGAACATGCCCTTGTCCCAGTGCAGCTTTCCGTCGCTTCCTCCAGTTTTTCAGGAAGTTCAAGTTTCCTGTTCCTAAATGCAACCACAAGAACCTGGGAGAGGCAAAATTGTAGTTAAGTAATGTTTCTAACACATTTCCTGAGAATTGGGACGCCATCTTATGTTGTAAGCCAGGAATATGAAGCACGACCTGCAGTATTCGAGTTAGAGGACTTCCTTGTGGTACTTGGTTGCGGTAGAAGGGAAAACCGGCAACAACTATGAGCAATCCTAGCAGAATTAGGATGGCACACACCCCAAGTCCGATATCCCACCCTTTGTAGTTCTCAAGCCACACAATGAGAATCAGCCCTACAAAACCTCCAAAGGAGATTCCGAAGGTATACCAGTTAAAGAAGCTGGACTGTTGGCGGGACTCAGAGGGATCTTCATGGTCAAATTGGTCTGCTCCAAGGGATGGCAAGCAAACACGGATAAAACCATCACCAAATGCAGTCATATACAAGGCTGTGTACAATAAGGTAGCATTCCATCCATGGACCACTTCGCAGCTGTTTAGCTCTGCTTCAATGTTGCAAGCTGGTGGACGGAGTGAAGGAAGGTAGGCTTGCAGTGCGAGCAATCCATAACCCTGCACAGATGCATGTTTGATTATAAAACAATAGCATTATATATATAATTTCCTATAGAAGGTGCATAAAACAGCTGTCAGCCAGTGACATTTGACTCGTGGACATCCTTATAAAGGTATTTTAGAGGCTGAGAAAAATATTTTGCAGCATAATTATATTTTTTACAAGTAAAGATCATGAAGGGTGTTAATGTAAGGATTTATAGGATAGGACAACAATGAAGATGGGGTAGTAGCCTTTTACACCAAAAGGCATCCGTAACTATCGTCATATTCACATTAAGTGGATCTAATGGTCCAGGATATGCCAGAGTAAGTATTATTTGTCAGGAATTGAGCTGTACTAAGCATGTTATGTTATAAGGCAGTTCTCAAGAACTGAGCATGACCCAGTTAACTATCTGCTTGTGTGCTTGGTCAGCCCATCCATGTTCGAGGCTTGGTCTCCCAGCGGTGCCTCACGGTTGTTTTAAATATAAACACCACAGGTGCTAGTTCCTGTTGGTTGATTTTTTTCTATTATTATATAAGGCAGTTCTAGGTTTTAGTATTTTCTCCATATGTTAGAGAAGCATCGCTGCTTTAGTAATATAGTTAGTTATTTACAGTCCATTCTCACCTCACCCCTTCCAATTTCGTACATCCATACATTTCAGCTTCTGAAAAGTCTTCATCAAAGCAGATAACAGGTTTACTCATGTTTGTGGGATCACATCACAATTAGGATAATTACAATAAAAGTATATCAAAATTATGATAAATTTGCAGCAACTTTGTAATCATTTTTGGGACCAATCCAAGGGTAGTAAGATGGTAGGATTTTATATTCACTTCTTTAGCTAACATAGCTGCTTGTGTTTAAAAACTACTCCCTCCGTTCCTAAATATTTGTCTTTCTAGAGATTTCAACAAGTGACTATATACGGAGCAAAATGAGTGAATCTACACTCTAAAATATGTCTATATACATCCGTATGTGGTAGTCCATTTAAAATCTCTAAAAAGACAAATATTTAGGAACGGAGGGAGTATTTGATAAAGCCCAACAGGTATTATTAACACTCTCTAATCTCTATCATGGGCACAATTCTTGTTACAAAAAGAAAGAGAACATGTAAGTAACAAAATAATAATTGGATCATAAGGAAAATCAGAAATCATGCAGATGACTGAACAGAGGAAGATGCATATTACCAGAAACATAAATGGACCAAAGAGGAGCATAGTTCTAAAGCGAGTAATGTAGGAGTCGGAGAGGAAAGCTGCTATCATTGCAAACCCGGATGTGGCACCAAAAAAATTAGTGGTTGTAGTTGCAGAGGCCGAGACCCCCATATGCATTGTTCCATGAAGATAAGTAACCAGATTCAGCAGGTTTGGGATAATAACCACGTTGGTTACCACAGTCAGAACTGCAAGGGAGATTACAAAAAAAAATGGTTCAATGTTTTGAACTCAGAACAGAAGCTTGAAAATAGAAACAATGAGATATTGTATGCCCACACATATATAAATGTCTGCATACTAGATTCGGTGTATAGTAAATTACCGTACAAGAACCATGCTGCTCTGACTCCACCATGCACCTCTTTCCTGATGGCGTTTCCCCTCCAATCCACTAAGCCTACAAGTGCCATGGTGCTTCTTATTCCTCCTAATCACTTCCTTTCTGCCTGCCCGTAGCATCCCTGACCATAAGAGGGGTATAAATAAGCAGGTGATATCCATATTCAAAGGAGTGACAGCATCAACAGGATTAATCAAACATTCTTAAATATTTAATGCCATTGTTACCAACTATCAACACTAATTTGACTTCCATTTTATAAACTATCAACAATAATTTGACTCCCATTGTTCATAATTCCTACTAACTAAAAATTTGGGCATTACAAAAGACATTGAGCAATGATGAAGTAGAAAAATAAAAGATTAGGTGCCATGTACAATGAGGCTATTGAAGTCAATAAGTATCAACAACTAGCAGATATTGATATCAGTGTGCCATCATCCTGATAGCAACATTTTGTAAGTTAGCTCCTTATTCATTAATTGTTTCGAGAACAAGTCCTTTGATAGGCTAACTTCCTTTAGAGTAGTGCACCTTAGCTTATGAACTGGAAGGCTCGCGTATGAAAGCGACCTGACAACAATGTATGTAAAAATTCAAAAGTAAAACAACAATTATCAATCGGTGCTCAATGCATTGAGTCAAGACAAAAATTATACTCCCCATGTTTGTAAATGTATGGCATAAGGTATCAACTTTGTGTTCACACTGCGGTACTGATTGCTGGTCAGAGCTTTCACTTGACAGTCGAACTGCGCCATACACTTCCAAACAGAGTGAGTATTTTCTACTCGTTGTTATTCATGGGCTAACGTAATTAATATGTTTAGTGGTTTACTAGAAATCAGAAAGCAAGGCACATTAAGCCAATAAGAAAATGAAGTCTAAATTCAAATATCATCATTGGCCATACCAGAGTAGAGAAGTCAAAGAACTGCAATCAACATCACTTGTTGGTTAGGTATGTTAATTGTCCTCCAAGCCGCTAACGGACAACAACGTATCTCTTTCCAGCACACAAGCAAGGGGAGGGAGCTTTGTGATATATTCATCATCCCCGCATCATTTTCATCCACATCCAAGTATCCATCTAGCTTGTGAGGTTATGATGTACTGCTGATGTCGTGCCTACTACAAGAATGCGTTTGCTTGTGACATGTGAGAGTTTTTTTTCCCGATAAAGGGCGCTTTTATTAACTTAAAATATACTCCCTCCGTCCCATAATGTAAGACGTTTCTTGACACTACACCAGTGCTAAAAAACGTCTTACATTATGGGACGGAGGGAGTAGCATCAAGCGGATACAAAGCATGATAAGCAACTTCCGGCCTCTGCATAGCTAGGATGCACACAGCCAAACACGAACAGCCCAACAAAAGAAAAATTAAAAACAAATAACGACATATCGGCAACAGTAAAGTCATATGTGAGAGTTGAAAGCTAAGAAGATAGGCATACAGTTCTTGTGTTCATAACCATTATCCATATGGTCGTGTTGTACATGCCGCAACAAGAATCTGCCAAAGCAATGAAGCAATGCATGTCAAGTTTGACAAATCGCTGTAGGCTACATGAAGTAATAAAGCTATACAGCTGTAAAGATACCTCCTGCATTCTCCTGGGGCAAAATTCTCTCCGCGGCATCTCCGCCTCAATCTGGGATCGATGGGAAGAATAACGGAGCCTCGGAGGCGGGGCGAGTGGCCGCCGGTGGCCCGAGGCTGGCTCTGAGTGGGTTAAATCCACCGAGTCCCTCCATCGCGCCTCCCGCAGCCAACGGCGGCGGTGCCTCAGTCAGACGTAGCTCAGCCGCCGCCGCCGCCTCCACGGTCCGCGTCCGCACTCCTTGTCTCGTGGCCCTCAGACGTAGCTTCTGCCAACCCTGAAAATGCAGCGCCAGTGTCCACGATGCTGGGGATTGTGATTGATTGGTGAGGGGAAAAGCCGAACAGGGAAGGAGAGAGAGGAAGAGGAGCAAGAAGGACATGCTGACTGGTGGGACCCACTCGTCTGTGTGACTGATAAGCTGATCCCAGCTGTCACGGGAAGCTGGACTACCCACCTGCATTTCTTCTCGCCGCCGCCGTCCACCGCCGAGCCGAGCGAACGAGCCCCTCCCACTCCGCACCAGTTCCCCCAACTCTCTCTACCATCCAAGATCCAACGCACGCCGGCCGTCCACCCCGCATTGTCCGACACCTCTGTTCCCCGCGCGCTTCGCCGGAGACTCGCCGCGGTAGGTTTTCCTTCTCCGCATCTGAACTGCTTTTATCCCTTTTACACTCCGGCCACCGCGTTTCGTGGTTAGATTGGGGTGCCGCGGCGCTCAGTCCTTCAGCGGGTAGGCTGCGATGGTATCGACTTGGGAACATGGCATATACAATGGTTCTTACCCAATTACTCCCATCTACCACGATTCCACCTTGATGTTCGACGAATCTATTCATGACTTTGTAAGATGACACTTCTTTTTTCTTTTCAACGAAAAAGGTAACGTATCTGTATGACATATTTTATGGATCACTGGTGCTGTCAAGCTACTGCTGAATATTGATTGGTGGAGATTACAGTATTTCTCAGTTACAGTCTGTATAGCATTGATATACACTACCTAAAACAATTCATCAAAAAATATTTGGTCTATCACCTATTGCCTATGTATCTCGCTATGTTTGGCTATTTAGTTTTCAGAGCTATCACCAACTAATCCAGCACCACTGCTCTGTTGCTTCTTGGCATATCTCCTCGCCCAGAAAGCATAGTTGATGAGTGCCACCAGCTCCAAGGCTGCCAGCAACAAGAAGAAACGATCAAGGCGCGTCCTGTTGAAGTCTGCTCCATCTAGCCACCCTCTTCCGCCATCTCCGTGCCGTGACGCATTGTTCACTAGCTGTATGAAAGCACATGCCAACCAGGCTGCTATTCCAGCAACGATGGATTGCGCCGCCGGTGCTATCAGCTTCATTTCTGGGGATGACTCGCTCTTTATGAACTCAATCAGTCCACTGAAGGATGCTGCATCCATGATGCTTAGCAGGAAGAATTGCAGCACCAACCAGAACCACGGACATCGGGGCGCCTGCTCCTGTCGATGTTAGTCCATGCTGTTCTCTGACGGTCAGCCTTCTTGTTTCCACTAACGCCGCAAGGCATGCTGCTGCTACCCGCACACCGAGCCAGCACCGATACTCTGCAGTGGGGTGATTCCCTGTGTGTGGCCTGTAAATCTTTTTAGCAGTGGCGTCAATATCTGCCTGTAGCATGGTTGCATAAGCATGTGAAATGCTGTTGGGATTGCAATGAGAGAGGCGGAAGGTATCTGGATCGCGCCTATCCCTTTGTCCATGGTGCTGCCGACTTGTATCGTTAGTGTCATTAGCAGCGTGAAGGGCAGGTAGATGAGCAAGCAGCTGATGAAGATTGGAAGCATTCGGGTGATGGCCTTTGTTAACTCCTCGACCTGAGTGGTGCTGCAGAATGAAAATGAATTGTTACCTCCATCAAATATATTCTAGATTTTTCCAAGAATATGCTAAAAGGATTATAGTTGACTACTTGAGTTAATATCACGATATTGCTACGTCCGGGCATTTCTTTTACTCTTTAAATTGTTGACATCCTAGGTTGTAACACTTCTACTTATTTTCAGAAATATAAATGTACTAACAATTAGCTAAACAGAAGGCAAGAGTTTGGGAATATTGACCACTAAGGAACTTACCCAGTGCTCTTGCTGTCATATTTGCCTTCCCCATCAACACTATCTGCCGCTCCTATCTCCTGCAGCTCGATAACATCTATGGTAGCAGCCTGCCTCTTCTTTGATGAAGTGACAAGAACCTGGAGAATATAACTTGAATGTTGAGAACCATTTGCATCTTCAGTTTTTCTTGTTTTAACTTGATAGATGCAGGATGAGACACATTCAATTTTTGAAAATTAGCGTGTTGATTCCTTTATTGCTTGATGAGTAACTAATATGCTAGTTAGGGATGGGACATGGTGACCTTTCAGGACTAAGATTATAAGAATGACTAATACAGTGCATTGGGATCAAGCAAAATTCTGTTCTACCCTGTAAAACTTGGACCGGATAGTCTAGAATTGTGTTGTTCACTTGGAGTAGGATGTAGGAACGATGACATGAGACTAATGAGTACTGGAACCTTCATAATTAGCATGCATACTGTGCTCTGTATGAAGTTTTACCTGCAATATTCCCTTTAGAGGACTTCCATTAGGCTTCTGTGTTCTATAGAAAGGCAGTCCACTGGCTGCCACAAACAGCCCTAAAAGTACAATAAGTGCAGATATCATAAAGCCAAGGGCCCAGCCCAAATTGTTCTCGATCCAGACTAAGAATACCAATCCCATGAGTGCTCCAACGGAGTTTGCAAACTTGATCCAGCTCAAGAACGTACTCTTGAGATGTGTTTCTTTTGGATCATCATTGCTGAACTGATCTCCACCAAGCAATGGTATGCAAGCGCGCATGCAGCCTTCTCCGATGGCAAACATTAATAAGCTCAAGTAGAGCAGTGTTAAGCTCCAACCTTTAGCTGACTCACAGTTGTTTGGTTCTTTGTTTATCTCACAATCCAGAGGATGTAGTGAAGGCAAGTATGCCTGCAATGCTAGCAACATATAGCCCTGTGTTGTTGAACAGAAAATATTTAGAATTCAGGATTTGTCATCTACTTCCACAATCACAATTATTAGATACCTAAATGATCTGATAGTAGTTACTGTTAAGTACTCCCTCCGTTCCATACAATGACCTCCCGTTGACAAGAATTATGGAACGGAGGGAGTATATGGGAGCATGATCATACACTGCTACACATGGCCAAAATTGTCTAAGTTGTTGGCAGATTGCTAATCAACGGGCATTCACTCTCTTGAATTGGTCAGTTACTGAAACAAAATACTATCAACCCTTTGGTTCATGCTCTTATGTTTATTATCTTTATAGAAGACTAAAATTATATCCTATATTATACAATAACTGCAGTAGTCAGTAACAAAAAAGAAGGGAACTAAATTCTAGATAATATGCTTCACTACAGCATCTCTACTTCAACCTGGTAGCCGAAATAGAAACTTAAGAAGCCAAAGGGAAACATAAAGCTTCACAGTTTACTTGATAGTACCAAGATAGTGAAGGCCATTAAAAGTTCGCTACTTCACTATTAGGCTTGATTGACATTGCTCTTACAGGGAGTTTAATGGGCAAGGAGAATTACCAGGACTGCAAGGGGACTGAATACAAATATAGCAGTGGTTCGCTGGATATATGCGCCAGCGATAAAGTTCATCAGGGCAGCAAAGAAGAATATTGCACCGACCAGATAGGTGATCACAGCTGAGGAGGTCACAATATCCAGATGCAGTATCCTGTGGAAATAGGCTACAAGGCTGAAGTTTGCACTGTTGGGGCAACTTCGCAGCACGACCAAAACTGCAAATGAACATAGAATTCAGCTCCGACAGATTGTTCAATTCTGGTTCAAGCTGCATGCAACTATATTATTTTAGGATCAGCAAGAGTGAAACGAATCATACTTTTCAGGTTAGGCTAAGCCATTTGATTCCTACAAACAGATCTGTGTGGACCAATGAGATTCACTCAGTTTTACCAAGCTGAGTTGTAGATGCCCAATTAATAGATATATCATGCTTGAACAAACACAACTAGTCTGAATTCAGTTGAGCCCAAAATTTGCTTTGCCCGAAACTGAGTTGCTGGTAATACCGTCTGAGGTTGACCATGCTGTGGCAGATCTTCCAGATATTCAGTATAGAGTTATTTTGCACATGCAGCATGCCGCTTTCAACCAAAGGGAGGTTGTTCTTCTACTTATCCGTGAAATGCGTACAAAATGTTGCAGCTTTACAGATGATCTTTACCAGCATTTTTCCAGATGTGGTGTATTTTCATCGTATTACATGACAACGTCTTTTTGTTAATTTATCTATTTTCCTTTTTCTTCCTTGAGAGAAGTGTAATAAGAAGAGAAAAAGGACCATTGATTAAATCAATGGTCCTTTTCTCTTCTTAAGCCAGAAAAAGGAAAATAGATAAATAAAAGGACCATTGATTCTTGACCATGAGGTTTTGTCAGAATTTCTCATTATCATGCATCATCAACGAGGATTTGGCTGGTTCTTTAACTTCCTTGTCACATTTCTTGTTTAATGCTTGGAAGTCATAGACTATGTCCTGAGATTTTGTTTGGTATCCTATATATCTTGGCAGATATATCTTTTTGCTGCAGCGATAGGAGACATGACAACATCTTTTCGTTTATTTATTTATCTGTTTTCCTTTTTCTTGCTTAAGAGAAGTGTAAGAAGAAGAGAAAAGGAGCATTGATTCTTGACAATGAGATTTTGTCAGAATTTCTCATAATCATGCATGATCAACGAGGATTTGGCCGGTTCTTCAACTTCCTCGCCCCATTTCTTGTTTAATGCTTGGAAGTCATAAACCATATCCTGAGACTTCGTTTGATATTCTATCTTGGTAGATGCATGATCAGCGAAGGGAGGTGGTTCTCGGAGGTGGAATCTTACAATTGTTCTGGAGAGTCAAAATTTGAAATGTAAAACTTCTACTTATCCATGGTAGGTGCAACATGTTGTAGCTGAACAGATGATCTTTATCAACATTTTGTCAGATGTGGTTTATCTTCATCGTATTTCAGTATTAGCCATGACAGCGTCTTTTTGTTTATTTAACTATTTTCCTCTTTCTTGAGAGAAGTCTAAGAAGAGAAAACGAACATTGGTTCTTGACCATGAGATTTTGTCAGAATTTCTCATGACCATGCATGATCAACGAGGATTTGGCTGGTTCTTTAGCTTCCTCATCCCATTCTTTTTAATGTTGACCCAGACATTCATCCATCCCCTTTTGTCTTTACGTAGCCCCCGCGTCGCCCTCTCGCTAGGGCGGCTCGGGTGGAAACCCTAGCCCCCGCTGCCGGGCGTGTCCATCCTCCCCCTCCCCTCCGCCGCCGCTAGAGGAGGTCGCCGGGCGAAGCCCCGGGCGGCTGATGGTGGCGGCGGAGGCCCTCTTCCCTCCCGCGCCATCAGGTGAGGCGGGTCACCCATGGCGTCGGGGCGCTTCCTTCCCCGATCTGCGTCGCGGCGGTGCGGCTGTTCGTCTTGGGCGACGGCGCAAGGTGGCGGCGTGGTGTTGGGCAGAGGCGGCGGAGTTGCTAGGCTTCGAGGAAGATCTGGTGGTGCCGGCCGTTCGGTGGGCTCGCGGGTCATGGCAGCTTTGGTCGTGGTGGCCGGCTCACCGTCGGCGGCGGCCGGATCCGAGGCGGCGGCCACGGAAGGTGGCGGCGGGTGAAGCTTCGGGCTTCCAGCGGCATGGCGTGGTGCGATCCATATCCAAGGCGGATCTGCGTCGGCGATCTCGTGGTTTTGCCATGGATTGGTTCCGATCGAGAGACGGTGACGGCGTCTGAGATCCATCTCGGCGGCTCTCGCGGTTTGGCGAGTGGGGTGAACCCTCCTCCCGAGCTCCGGTGGTGGCGCATTGAGGCGATGCTTGATGCGCGCGAGGCTCCTACGGTGGCTTCTATTGCGGGTGGGCGCCGGATCGAGGCGGCTAGATCTGGGGCTTTGAAGGCGGTCGAGACAGTGCACAGGTTGTCGGGTGGATTTCTTGGGACGAATCCGGGTGAAAACTTGGTCTTCGATCGTTGGCCGGAGCCGGTGATGACGACGCCCTTATCATCGTTTCCTTCATGAAGGCATCATCGAGGTAAAACTCCCAACCCCACCCAATACCTCCGGGGAAACCCTAGATCAGTTGATCGGATGACGGCGGCATTCATGTGTCGTTACCCCTTAGAAGCGGCATTCTTGGAGATGCACTCGGGCTCGAGGGACGGCGGATGGCTTCTTCGGTGGAGCGGTGTTTCTTTCTACATATTCATGGCGGCGGCTCTTGGCGTCATGGGAGCAGCGGAGGCTTGGCGTCAGATGTGTAGTGATGGACACGCGCAGGAGGTTGACGCTGTCTGACGTCGTGGTGGCGTCGGCGGCAACTAGACCGGGCAAGGTAGATGCTTGATCTGACTCTGAAGATGGATTGGTGGCGGTGGCTGTGGCGGCCTCATACCCGGCAAAGGCCCCGGTTGAGGAGCACGCCCGGACTAGTGGGTTCCCATACCGTGAGCGTCTGGTTGGGACCTCAGGTCTTAGATGTTAGGTTTGGCTGCGAGGTCTGTTTGGTATTAGGCCTAGACTATCAGCGCCCCTTCATCAATTGGATAGGAGTAGCGACAGATGTTGCTTAGACGGTGGCTTTAGTCTTACTGTTGTAGGAGTATGACTTTTTAATGTCTTGTGTTAATAATTAATACAATGGCTGTATGCATCGTCCAGATGCAGAGGCCGGAGGTCTTCCTCCTTTTCTAAAAAAAAATTGTTTTTAATGCTTGGAAGTCATAAACTATGTCCTGAGATTTTGTCATAATTTCTCATGACCATGCATGATCAACGAGGATTTGGCTGGTTCTTTAGCTTCCTCATCCCATTTCGTTTTTAATGCTTGGAAGTCATAAACTATGTCCTGAGATTTTGTTCGATATTTTATCTTGGTAGATGTATCTTTCTGCTGAGGCTATAGGAGATCCTTTTGCTGGGGCGATGACAAGAGGTCCTGTCATGACTTCCAAGTGCAATATCTTGTGGATGTCACTCTAGTTAAGAAAAAACATACTCTCTCAGAGGTGGAACCTTAGAAATTGTTCATGTGGTGGAGATTGAGTCAAAATTTGAAGTGGCAAATTTCTAGTTACGCCCATGGTACTTGCAGCCGCACAGATGATTTTTACCAATATTTTGTCAGATGGCATTTCAGAAAAAAAATATTTTGTCAGATGCGGTGTATTTCATCGCATTTCAATATTTGCCCTGGCACCGTCTTTTTATTTATTTATATATTTTTTCTTGCTTGAGAGAAGTGTAAGAAGAGGAGGAAAGGACCATTGATTCTTGACCATGAGATTTTGTCAGAATTTCTCATGATCAACGGGGATTTGGCTGCTTCTTTAACTTGCCCCATTTCTTGTTTAATTGTTGCAAATCATAAACTATGTCCTCAGATTTTGTTTGATGTTCCATTTTGGTAAGAGATCATCTTTTTTTTCATGCGCCGGGGGTGGGGACATGCTATCATACAATGGCAGGTGTAATATATTGTACATGTCACTCTAGCTTAGTTGACTTTTATTCATGCAAAATCGAAGTTTATGAGATAAAACTTCTACCTCCGCTTGAGCTCTAGCCCTGCCCCCCATGGAGCTATGCCTCCCCCATATGTTTCTCCTATACTTCAGTGTGTGCTTCCCACGACGTATGCTATGATGTGGCAAGTTCATATGTGCCAGCAAGGACGAGGTCAGGTGACAAACTGGGTAAGGAACCAAGTTTGCCAGGTTTAGAAAGATGAGGAACCAAAGATACATGAACAAAAAAAGATAAAGGGACAAAGTGAACTATGTGAACAGTTGAGGCACCAAACCCATACTTATCGATCCAGGCCAGCTAGAGTATGACAGAAGAGTAATTTTAACATGCATGCTCCCTCTTACCCCCACTTTTCATATGAGGTGAGAAGGTAAGAGTTAATCAGACCACAGCATGCCGCTTTCAAGCAAAGGGTGGTTGTTCTCCAAGGTGGAACATTACAAATTGTTCATTTGGTGGAGATTGAGTCGAAATTTGAAGTGTCAAACTTCTTGTTATATCCATGGTAGGTACAAAATGTTGCAGCTGCACAGATGATCTTCACCAACATTTTTCATCAGATGTGGTGTATTTTCATCGTATTTCAATATTTCCCATGACAACGTATTTTTTTTCTTGCTCGAGAGAAGTGTAAGAAGAGGAGAAAAGAATCATTGATTCTTGACCATGAGATTTTGTCAAAATTTCTCATGATTAGGCATGATCAGTGAGGATTTGGCTGCTCTTTAACTTACTCGCCCCTATTTCTTGTTTAATGCTTGGAAGTCATAAACTATGTACTGAGATTTCATTTGATATTCCATCGGTTTTTTTTGGCTTTTCCCGAAAAGGAATGTATCTTTTTGCTAAGGCGGTAGGACATCTCTTGGGACGATAGGAGACCCTGTCATAGACTGCCATGTGTAATACTTGTACATGCCACCCTAGTTTAGTTGACTGCTACTCATGCACACACAAAAATAGTCTATGAGATAAAACTTCTAGCTCCAGCAAGCTCTTAGCCCCGCCCTCAACGGAGCCATGCCTCCTCCATGTTTCTCCTCTACTTTGGTATGTGTTTCTGAAGTCGTATGCTATGATGTGGCAAGTTCATATATGCCAGCATGGAGCCATATAAGCATGGGTGCTGCTTCAGATCGGCTAAGGAATCAAGTTTGCCCGGTTTAAAGAGATGATGGACCAAGATAAAGGGACAAAGTTTACTAGTATGTGAACAGTTGACGCACCAAAGACATACTTATCGATCCCTACACTTTGCATGTCAGTTAAGATAGAATGCGACCAAATCACTGGGCATGCATGCAGCAAGGGTCATCTTCATCCAATGCAACAAGCACCTCTTCCTAGGTCCTTAGATTGTTGCATCGTCGATCCTTAGCATGTTGTGTTGGTACAATTACCATTGTATAACAAGAAGCATATCGAAGAACAGAAACAACAGAGGCTGAGAGACAACGTAGCAAATAACACATTCATGTGTCACAGAATCTCAAGCGGCGCGCGGTTTATGGAACATTAGCTAAGACAAGTAGAGTTCTCAAAAACAACCCCAAGTGCATCACACGGAACCATATGCATGCATGCGCGCCCAGCAAAAGTATGACAGAAACAAGCTAGTATATGGTTAGTCGCTCACCGTAGAGGAAGATTGTAGCCTTGATGCCTCCATGCTTCCTTGGATCCACAGCATTCCCTCTCCAATCTACACACCCTTCAAGCTCCATGATCGAGTATATGCTTCCTGGTTATCCCAAGCTAACCAGCATATGCTCCTCTACAGCCCTGGCTAGCTAGTTTATCCCTCTCTCACATGCATGGATGGCACGACACAAACACAACGTAGTGCTCATGGCTGGCTAGCTCCTATATATGTATATAGAAGCTGTGCAAACTCATGGACAGTGTTTCTTGGAGGCACAAAAAAAAAGAGAAGCAAAGCACTCCGGAAGTCAAGTGATAGCTTAATCTATAGATAGATAGATCATTCACGTGATTCCGCTTAAATGTGTGTCTCCCGTTTCTCTAGGTGACGCCGCGTATAGACCGCGCGGCGGGGGACGTGGCGGGTGGTTTTGATTTGTTTTATGGAGCTGAGATCCCGCCGATCATGTCCTCTAGTTCCAGTTAAGATGGAGAACCAGCCCAGCCACCAGCCCCAGCTTGTCGATCGCTGACACCATTGTGATCGGATCTCTTGGCTGGTTTGAACTTTGGAGTAGTCTCACACGTCGATCGATCGACGATCGACGATGTCACTGTTTCTGTTCGCGTCAAGCAGATCTTGTGTGCAATTAAAGATGCAACTAACAAGCATATTGAGAGCTGGTAATTGATTAGCTGGCTACAATATGAAACTGCGGATGTATCATTCTAGCTTGCAAATGGGTGCATTTTGTTTTGTCTTGAAAAGTCTTCTGCAAGTAGTACATGCTGAGGAGACTGCGTAATATATTATCCTGCACTTGCTGCAGGGGTGTATCTATCTGTTTGCAGCTGTTTGTAGATAATTACAGGGTACGGCACGATTTGCAGTTAAAAATTTACTTTTAGCACGCATAGGGGATGATGCACATGGCGTTTGACCATCCTGTGTTTAGTTTTAACAATGATTTTGTGCCCTCCCTCAACTAAAAATGTGTTTTTAGTTGATACACCATTTGGTGTGTTTGAGTCAGAAGATCATCTGACCTGGTGGTTCCTGTACATTGAGGCAACAATTTAAAGATATGCACGGCCGCAGAAGACGCGCTAGCTTCTCCTGCAAGAGATTCACAAGCGTTGGGAAAGAGCAGGGATACAATCAGCGTACTGTGACATAGTACTATACGGTACTGTAGAAGAGAAGAATCAGAACATGCTTGCTCTGCATGGGAACCTGTAGTAGTAGTACATGGAGCAGTAGCGCTTTCTCTGGAAAGTGCGACCTCTGAACTCGGATCCTCCTGTCCAGATCAAATCATGCCGATGCGCGTATCTACTGACTTGTTTTCTGCGTGCAGGCATGCAGGATTTGGTTAATTCAGGAAGTCAAAATGGGTGGGGGCGGGCCGCCCCTGCGTGGCGTCACGTGCCTGCCTTGTGTACCACGGTGCCAGAAAGGGACGTGGGCAGCCGCAGCAGAACCGCTCCCGGGCGGCGGGCGGCCATGCGCATCGCCCGTGTCTCTCTGTTGAAAAACCCGTACCCGAGTGCGTACGCACGCGCCGCAGCGCTGGCCGCCGCGCCGTGCCCACGCGCGGGCGGCGCGGCGCGGAGCGCGACACTCCGAGCAACAGTCCACTCGTCAAGGTCAAGCGATCGAGCGGCGCCACGTACCGACGTTCACGGCCGCCGCCGCCGCAGCCGCGGATATGCCGCGGGTGCAGCCGGCAGGGCGTCCGTTCCGAGGCGCGCGTGTCGTGTGCCTTCTCCCGGCCCCGTGTGTCCCGTGGATCCATGCGCGGGCGGCCTTTGGAGGACCTGGGAAGCCACCTGACTAGCAGCAGCGCGCCCTGTCGCTGCGTCTGTTAACCTTACGTCCTACGGCATGGGCGCGCCCATGCTTTGCTTCATCCTTCAGCCCGATCGGTTGCTCCAAGTCCAAGTGTCCTACGTCGTCGTGAGTCCCGTGCCAACAGCCTCCCGGCATGGCCGGTTATGATGAGCCTTGGGCTGCAGTGCTGGACACGATCGGTACGCGCGGCCGCGCGCATGGCATGCACGCATGCTCCCGCCAGGGCACGGCAGCTAGCGTTTTTGCCTCCGCGTCTCGCTGTTTCCGCACCACGTTTTAGTACCACACCGGTAATCGAGGGGAACATCGCGTCGCATAAAAGGTGGTGACCAGGTGCCTAATTCACCGTGCGGCAAGCACGGTCAAAGCAACAACATCTATTTGAACTCTAACGAAATATTATCTGTCTTTGCAGGAGGTGGCCTTTTTTCATAAAAAGCTTACAGAAAACATCCTGATTATTTCCAGAAATTAAATAAAAGTTGAACTATTATATTCTACAATCCCATTGTTACATCTTAGCCAAAGATGGAACCTTCTCAGGGCATTGGATTTTCGGCCGTCGGATCTTGAGGTGAGATGATCCTAGCTGTCGGATCAAACTGATGTGACTAGCAATGAATAGCGCGTGATTTTTCTCCCCCGATCTGCCGTCCTCTCTGACTACGGAAGGTGGGGCCAGGAGGTGGTGGGCCGCGCCCGTCAAAGACTGCAAAAGCAAGTGCTCCCGGTGTTGTCTACATGCGGCGGAAAAATCATGTCGCCGCGCAAAATTTTGGCCACCCGCGGAGGGCAAAACTGGAATTTGTGTGGTTGTATAAAAACACCAATGCCCTAGGTTTCTCCCAATCGTCTTCCTCCCCTCCATGTTTCTGTTCCCGTGTGAGGAGAGCCGCCGCCGCTGCCTGCATCGTCTTCTCCTCCTCCCCATCCACGCGACCTCGCGCCTCGGCTTCCACACCCCATCCCCGTCGCCCCTCATCTCGAGTCGCCGGCTAGCGCTCTCCAGGGTGACATCTGCAAGCGCCCCACCCCCCTTCCCTGGGCGCCGTCCAGAGACGGCGACAGAGGCATAGCTTGGCCGGCTCGACACAGGAGGCGGTGAGGCGAGATGATCTGGCGCTCAAGCCTTCTCCCCGTCCCACGAGGTCTTGCCACCACGACTCCATTTGGATCCTTCAGCGTAGGTGGTCGTTGCTCCTTCACCGAGCCCCCGGCTCCATCGTGCTCGGCACGCGCGTCGCACTAGGGTTTCTAACCCCTAGCGCATGACACCACCAGAAGGCGGCGGCCAGTGCTCCGCCCCTTCTTCCTCCCGACGGCGACAGAGGCATAGCAGAAGCCGCCGGCTCGACCTGGGAGCGGTGAGGGCAGATGATGCGGCGCTCAAGCCTTCTCCCCCGTCCCACGAGGTCTTGCCCAGCCGCCGACTCCGCTGGATCCTTCGCGTAGGTGGTCGTTGCTCCTTCACCGAGCCCCCGGCTCCATCGTGCTCGGCACGCGCGTCGCACTAGGGTTTCTAACCCCTAGCGCATGACACCACCAGAAGGCGGCGGCCAGTGCTCCGCCCCTTCTTCCTCGTCGCCGCTCAACAGGCTGAGCGTGAGATGCTGGAAAGGAGACATCGACGAGGTGGGCAAGCTGGACGTCCCCAGGTATAGCAGATTGTCATAACTTCTTTTTCTAATTTTTTACATAGAATAGGAATGAACACACTGAGTTCAGTCTGGGTACATAAGCGGTTCATTCTTCTCCAATATGTTCTTTTGATACTTCCTATGATTCAACATGGATTTTTTGTTCCGATCGGTTTACAGGTTATTTTAATGAAACTTTAGTAGCAACGGGGTAGCATACTTGGCAGCTTAGTGGGGAGAGAAGTATATTCTCTTTTCCTTATTACTCATCGAGCATTTTCTTGCTGTTATTCCATTATTAGGATTATTGTTTTCCTTGTTGTAGCATCCTAATGACGCATTGTCCTTTTCAGTTTTTTTCAGCTGGTGCAATATATGGTGCATAATCGGTTCATTTCCATCTTTGTTAACTGTGTCTTATTTTCACATTTACCAGGGCCAGCGAGTCAAATATGAAATTGGACATCATTTGAACTTATTATGGAATTAGGGACTAAATTTGGACACTTCATTTGAGGCAAAAGAGGTAGATCTCCCATTTACTTAAAATATCCTATACAGTCTTGAAAATAGGTGTCCTGAAGGGATGCATGTGAAATTAAAACATTTTTTAGGAGGAGTTCAATCCATGCATGTTTTTGCTATCTAATTTTAGATTCTTGGATGCATGGAAATGATACTTTTTAGTTCCCTGTGTTGTTATGAAAATAATAATTCCAAAGTGTTTATAGAGAATGGGAATCTATTAATGTTAGTATATATGTATTTTTGCTAAAAATGCTTGAGCTATGATTAGTGATTTTATTATTTTATTTTATTTTAGGAAAGGACAATAGGAAAGGCTCCTACTGTGTTTTTCATATATATATGTATGGGGGGTGTTACATTGTTTACATTTTTACAAGCAAGTTCCACCCAACTCAGACAAGTTTGGGTTAGGTATGGAAGGAGAAGGGGCTACTACTAGTGTAAGTCAGAGATAAAAGAAGAAATGAAGGCAGGGTGAGCACCCTTAGTCCTATGTTGGAGGAGGCCGAAATCGTCCTTAAATCTTCTCAACCAACAATCATTGGTTGGAGCAATTCTTATGAAATGTTTATTGTTTCTTTCCTTCCACAAACTCCAAGCAGCCACCAGGAAGATGTCGAAGAAGAGCGGGCGCCCCCAAGAATCTTTACCTTGTTGAAGAAGTTGGAGGCAGCAGGTGAAAGAGGGCCAATTAATTCCAAGTTTTTGCCAGCAGGATCGACTGAATGGGCAAGTGAAAATTATATGATCCACCGTCTCCTCGTCATGGGTGTCACAGAGCAAACAACTGTGATCATCTCCTATATCATAGTGTTGGCGCTTGAGCATGTCACGTGTGTTTAGTCTATCATTCAAGAGAAGCCAGCAAAAAACCTTGATCCTCATGATGCAATGAGAGCGCCAGAGAAGAGAGAAATATGGATGGGTGTTCGCGTCTTGAAAGTAGAACATGTAGAAGTCGGCTGGTCGATAAACGGTTTTGCCCCAGGTATAGTACCAGACATCGTTGTCAGACGTGGATGGATGCATGTGTGAGGAGAGCCGCTGGATGTCTTGTAGCTCGTTCAAGGCTTGTGGGGAGAGCGGTAGGTGAAAGGCCTCCGACAGTGTCGTGCTCTCCAAGAAATCCTTTACGGACCCATCTTCATGCATGGCAAAGGAAAATGCATGGGGATGCAAGCTTTCCAGTACGTCTCCAGCCCAAAGATCTTTCCAAACTAGAGCAGTTGTGCCCGAAACCACTCGAACCTGTGTGATGCCTCAAAAGACAGGGGTGAGCTTTAGGATGTCACGCCACCAGAATGAGCCAATAGGATTCATTGCATGAGGAACTTTGTCTGCATAATACGTGTCCCAATGCACCCACGAGACGTCGAGCTTGTTGTAAAACTTGTGTGGGAATTTCATGAGCAGAGCATTATTTTGCAACTTTATGTTAATAACACCCAAGCCACCATGCTTTTTGGGTTTGCAAACCATATCAGCGGCAAGGGAGTTACATTTGTCCCCCTGCTCTGTCTTTTTGGTCCAGAGGCATCTTCTTCTAATTTTGTCGAGCATCTCAATCAGCTTGGGTGAGAACTTGAGCATGCACATGGCATAAATGAGGAGAGATGTGACAGTAGCATTAAGCCAAGAAAGTTTACCACCATAGGACATCATTGCGATCGTAGAGGTGAGACGGCATTCAGCACTACACACAAGCAGCATGAGGTCCAGGATAGTCGGTTTGGTTGTGCCAAGTGGAATCCCAAGGTAGGTAAACGACATTGAGCCAACTGAGCACCCAAAGAAGCTCGCAAACGCCAGGGCAGTTTCATCCGATAGATTGATTGGGATGAGCGTGGATTTGTGGAAATTGATCCGGAGGCCGATGGAGGACGCATAGTCCACAAGGATTTCTTTGATGACAACAGCTTGATGAGGGCATGCAGGCATAGCCAGGATCGTGTCGTCGGCATATTGGATTATAGGGTAGTCCATTTGGCCAACGCAAGGGAAGGGCAGCTGAAATTTTCCTTGCCTAAACGCGTCATTGATGGCTGCCTGGAGGAGATCAGCTGCAATCACGAAGATCAAGGGGGACAACGGGTCGCCCTATCTTACACCAGTGCGGCAATGGAATTGACGGCCGGGTACACCATTTAATAAAACCGACGATCTCCCGGTGGAGAAGATGCATATGATCCAAGAAAGCCACTTGTCGTTGAAGCCCAAATGTTTCATGATGTTCAGCATAGGAGCATGCTCAATTTTATCGAAGGCTTTGGCAAAATCAAGTATCAGCAAGATAATTTCCTTCTTAGAGGCATGACATTGGTGAATATATTGGAAGTCCCAAGCAAGGAAATTTTGTATTGTTCTCCCCTTAATGAAACCATACTGGTTCTTGTGTATGATCTTTAGAATGACACGTTGTAGGCGGTTAGTGAACAACTTAGTGATCATCTTAAGACAACAGTTGAGGAGTGTGATCGGGCGGTAGTCATTGACAGTTTCAGTGAGTTGGATTTTGGGATTAAGGTTATCAAGCCATCATTTATGCTTGTGAGATCCAAGTCCCCTTGATGGAAAGCATCACAAAGATTATAAAAGTCTTGCTTGATGATAGGCCAGCATGCTTTGAGAAAAGCCCCACTAAAACCATCAGGGCCAGGTGCTCGATCAACCGGCATTTCTTTAATCACTGCATCAATCTCATCGTGGGTAAATGGTTCAGTTAGCTGGTCCAAGTCATCGTGACGCTGCAAAATGCTAGGGAGGTTGAATTTCATTTCTGCTGGTCTCGAGGTACCCAGGCGATCAGTGTAAGTTTGGCATAGGAGCGCTTCTTTGCCTGCGTGAGTTTCAACGAGGGAGCCATTTTCCTTTCTGAAGCTTGTGATGTTTTTGCGACGGTATCTTTCACTAGCAACAGCCTGAAAAAAAATGTATTCTCATCTCCGAACTTGAATCATCTAATGGTGTAGCGTTTCTTCCAGTATTGGTTTTGATATTTAAGTAGGCGCAGTAAGTGTTTCTTGATGATATTCCAAAAATTCGTCTCCGGTATTGTTAGATTTCTGTTGTTTTCTAATTCATCAAGATGTGCAAGGGTCTCATTGCAGTTAGCAATGGCTACTGAAAGACGGGAGAGGTTTTTGCTCCAAATCTTTAGGGCGTGACGAAGGGCTTTGAATTTACGACAAAGAATGGTCGCAGCGTTTTGGGCTCTAACTGGTCTGCTCCAAACCTCTTGGACAAGATCCATGAAGCCAGGGTGTAAAATCCAAAATGGCTCAAAATAGAAATCCTTGTTGCAAGGAATGCAGGGCACGTGATCAGAGACATGCTTACCAAGAGGCTTGATCAGGGTATTGGGATAAACATTAGTCCAGTGCAGCGAAGTGAAAAACCAATCTAGTTGTTCAAGGAGCGGGTCTTGTTGCCTATTGCTCCATGTATATGACTGACCTTTGATAGGTAATTCAATAAGGCTTTGCTTACCGATAATGTCACTGAAAGTACACATGTCATTTGGACACCCCCCTGGTTTGTTTCAATTGTCAGGCGCACGAATGTAACTAAAGTCGCCAACTAGAAGCCAATCTTGCGTGCTAGGTATATCCAGATTATAGAGCCAATTGGTGAACGTAACACAAGCGTCACCTGAACAGGGACCGTACACATTAACTAGTGTCCAAGATTCAGAGGACAACGTGCTAGTAAAGTTAATGACCAGGGCAAAATCAGACGAAAACACCACATCACCAGTAAACACAGAGCTTTTTCATATAGTAATTAAACCCCCCGAGGCTCCTTGAGATGGAACATAGGAAAATTGATCAAATTGTCTAGGGCAATGATACGTCTCCGTAGTATCTACTTTTCCAAACACTTTTGCCCTTGTTTTGGACTCTAACTTGCATGATTTGAATGAAACTAACCCGGACTGACACTGTTTTCAGCAGAATTGCCATGGTCTTATTTATGTGCAGAAACAAAAGTTCTCGGAATGACCTGAAACTCCACGGAACAACTTTTCGGAAATAATAAAAAATCCTTGCCAAAAATGAAGACCAGGGGGCCCACACCCTGTCCACGAGGGTGGGGGGCGCGCCTGCCCCCCTAGGGCGCACCCCCTACCTCGTGGGCCCCCTGGAGCTCCTCCGACGCCAACTCCAACTCTATATATTTTCTTTCGGGGAGATAAAAATAACGGAGAAGAAATCATCGCGTTTTACGATACAGAGCTGCCGCCAAGCCCTAAAACCTCTCGGGAGGACTGATCTGGAGTCCGTTCGGGGCTCCGGAGAGGGGGATTCGACGCCGTCGTCATCATCAACCATCCTCCATCACCAATTTCATGATGCTCACCGCCATGCGTGAGTAATTCCATCATAGGCTTGCTGGACGGTGATGGTTTGGATGAGATCTATCATGTAATCGAGTTAGTTTTGTTAGGGTTTGATCCCTAGTATCCACTATGTTACGAGATTGATGTTGCTATGACTTTGCTATGCTTAATGCTTGTCACTAGGGCCCGAGTGCCATGATTTCAGATCTGAACCTATTATGTTTTCATGAATATATGTGAGTTCTTGATACTATATTGCAAGTCTATAGTCACCTACTATGTGTTATAATCCGGCAACCTCAAGTGACAATAATCGGGACCACTCCCGGTGATGACCACAGTTTGAGGAGTTCATGTATTCACTATGTGCTAATGCTTTGTTCCAGTTCTCTTTTAAAAGGAGGCCTTAATATCCCTTAGTTTCCATTAGGACCCCGCTGCCACGGGAGGGTAGGACAAAAGATGTCATGCAAGTTCTTTCCCATAAGCACGTATGACTATATTCGGAATACATGCCTACATTACATTGATGAATTGGAGCTAGTTACGTAATAGCCCTATGTTATGACTGTTACATGATGAACCGTATCCGGCATAATTATCCATCACCTATCCAATGCCTACGAGCTTTTCCTATATTGGTTCTCGCTTATTTACTTTCCCGTTGCTATTGTTACAATCACTACAAAATACCAAAAATATTACTTTTGCTACCATTACTTTTATTCTTTGTACCACTACTATCATATTACTTTGCTACTAAATACAGTGTTGCAGATACTAAGTTATCCAGGTGTGGTTGAATTGACAACTCAGCTGCTAATACTTGAGAATATTCTTTGGCTCCCCTTGTGTCTAATCAATAAATTTGGGTTGAATACTCTACCCTCGAAAGCTGTTGCGATCCCCTATACTTGTGGGTTATCAAGCAACATGATTTAATAAAGGATAACTCAAAAGAGGATTTCATTGTCTCTTAAATGCAAACGACCGAGCAACCACTAGTTTGGATGGCGTTATTAAGAGCTAACTGCTTATCGTCAGAGTTGATGCCACGGATGTTCCAACAGAGAACCTCCCAATTATGCAAAAGGGGCATGATAAGCAAGCGAACTAGGCCCTGGAGATGTCATTATCACATGGCAGATCATTAGTATTCAAGGTACCTGAGCGAGAGGCCGAAGCAGCAGTTGGTACAGGAGCCGCATTGAGGAGTTCTTCAGAAAGTTCAGCAGCAGGGACAACACATCTGTTTATTCCAATCTCCTGAAGGACATGGGACAGGTGTGGAGGAACTTCCTCAGAAAGCATCTCTTGGGCAGAGGAGGAGGAGCCAATCGATGGAACCATCCGGGGTTTAACCCTAGAAATGGTAGGGCGGGTGTCATTCACTTGGTTGACCTTGAAGCCATTGTATTTGTTGGATCGGTTGCTCCGACGAACTTCCACAGTGGAAATGGGTGCAGGTGCACGGGCACGACGTCCACGAGTCACGACAAGGCCAGCAGGTTCGGAGATGGAGTTAACAGCAGCAAGGACAAGCATGTCTTGGTTGATCCTGGGGTTGGAGTCACCTGAATGAGGCGGGTTGTTGCGTGCATCATCCAGTCGAGCTTGAACGGAGAAATATCTACAGCTTGAGCAATGTCAGAGGTTATTGGTGGCATAAGCTATGCAGACTGCTGAGAACTTTCATTAATTTCTTCCAGAACCACAGAAGAAGCTGGAGATGGTGGCAGCTGAGAAAAAGTGATGTTGTTGCCGCCAGAGGAAATCAGGACCGATACCTCCAAGTTGGCAGAATGCATACCATATCCAGTGCTCCAAGGTCCAATGGTGGCAATTGCTGGGCGCAGAGCATGGAAGATGAAGTTGCTCAGTTGCTGCCTGGGAATCGGGTCCGACAGGAGGAGGTTGATCAGGTATGAACCTTGGGCAGAGAGGCCAAATTGAATGCCTTGGTTGTGCAGACTGACAGAAATAGTGATTGCATCTTGAGCTTCAGACAGTGGTAGAGCAAGAACAGTGACAGGGTACAAAAGCAGAGCATCTTCACAAGGAGCAGAGCTGTCGTCAGAAGAGGAGAAGGTGTCGTTCCAAGCCTCCATTGCATATCAGAGATGTTATCCTCCGGAACAATACCATGCTGAAAAGTGAGACCTTGAGCTGCCAACCAAGCTTGATAATTCACAAGATGTGGGGGAAGGGGTGTCAGTGGAGGAGCCGGAGGAATTTGCCATTCCCCCCAACCAACATTGTTCTGAGGAGGCCCATTGCCCTGATTGACATTGTCAGCGTTGGGAGCGCCATTTTGCACCAGCCAGTTGTGTACCTGTTGTTGATATAGTTGTTCGGCAGTCAGCTCAGGTCCAAACTGCGGGTGAGGATTACCGTCAGGTGGTGGCTGTTCTTCACCAGGAGGGAGCACTTCAGGCAGCAGGCCATTCCACTCATTGCTCCACGGGATGGTGATCTGGACCGTCCAGCAGTCACGCGCACCACCCAATTGCCAGACAACGAAGCTCTTTGGGATCATATGGAGACGCAAGACACGGGCTTTGATCAGCATATACCTCATGTCCTGCCTTGGGTTGTACCAACTAACAAGAGAGCCGTATCCACCCAGGGCTTTTGTGATGTAATAGTCAGTCTGGTAGTCGTAAGGAAACCCAAAGAACATGAGCCATACCTCAGGGCCAACGAAGTTGTGTGGCGATTGAGGGCTTCGTTGTGTGGCACAAAAGTAATCAAGAGATCTTCTCCTTCAAGCTCGAGTGGAGTAGCAACCGCAGTGTCTCGCATGAAAGAATCCACAAATCCAAATATGCCAATGCCAAAAGGGTGGTCGCCTTTATTCGGTGGTAAAGAGCCGTGACTCATGGATCAGACCTTGAACCATGTTGCGAATGGCCGCACGGCGATGCAGGAGGGCGTAGGCACTGGCTTCAGCGATGGTGAGGAAATCGTGGTTGAGCGGCGGGATGGGTCCGATGACCATGCCGCTGCGCATGAGACAATCTGCCGGGCCGGGCTCAACGACGAATCCCGGTGGGAGGAAAGGCACCGGGTTGAGAGGGTAGTTCGTCATGGACAGTAGAGCGGCGGAAGGCGGTCCGTGAGGGGTAAAGAGGGAAGACTGAGAAGTGACGCGACTGGGAAGGGCTGCGGTGTGGTAGAAACCGAGGCGGAAGGCGGACCGTGAGGGGTAAAGAGGGAAGACCGAGAAGTCTTTGGCATCCACTGCCACTTCTCGTTGAAATGACGTTTGCGGCAGGACTGCTCCACGTGGCCATAGAACCCGCACACAGGGCATCGGGCGGTAGGCTTGCGTTTGTGATGATTTTGCATGTTAACGAAGGATCAATTTGTCCGGCCAGAGGATTCTTGTTACCAATTGTGGGTTGCATAATATGGTGAGATTGGGACTTAGCAAATAAGGGGCAACCAACGGCCTTATGACCAGGCGAGGAGCAGTTAATACAAATATGTCTGGCTTGGCAAGAAACCTTGTGATGTCCCCATTGTAGGCAACGAGAGCATAGAACCGCCCAATTAGAGGATAAATCCAAAATTTCAGCTTCAGAATAGTGGGCCTGGGCCAGATCAGCTTCAGAATAGTGATTTTTTTATGTTGCGGTAGGTAATTATGGTATTACTACAACATCAAACGAAGAAGTTCAATACATTGATATATTTGAAGGAAATATGCCCTAGAAGCAATAATAAAGTTGTTATTTATATTTCTTTATATCATGATAAATGTTTATTATTCATGCTAGAATTGTATTAACCGGAAACTTAGTACATGTGTGAATACATAGACAAACAGAGTGTCACTAGTATGCCTCTACTTGACTAGCTCGTTGATCAAAGATGGTTAAGTTTCCTAGCCATAGACATGAGTTGTCATTTGATGAGCGGGATCACATCATTTAGAGAATGATGTGATTGACATGATCCATCCATTAGCTTAGCACTATGATCGTTTAGTTTATTGCTATTGCTTTCTTCATGACTTATATATGTTCCTATGACTATGAGATTATGCAACTCCCCAATACCGGAGGAACATTTAGTGTGCTATCAAACATCACAACATAACTGGGTGATTATAAAGATGCTCTACAGGTGTCTCTGATGGTGTTTTTTGAGTTGGCATAGATCGAGATTAGGATTTGTCACTCCGATTGTCGGAGAGGTATCTCTGGGCCCTCTCGGTAATGCACATCACTATAAGCCTTGCAAGCAATGTGACTAATCAGTTAGTTACAGGATGATGCATTACGGAACGAGTAAAGAGACTTGCCGGTAACGAGATTGAACTAGGTATGGTGATACCGATGATCGAATCTCGGGCAAGTAACATACCGATGACAAAGGGAACAACGTATGTTGTTATGCGGTTTGACCGATAAAGATCTTCGTAGAATATGTGGGAGCCAATATGAGCATCCAGGTTCTGCTATTGGTTCTTGACCGGAGACGAGTCTCGGTCATGTCTACATAGTTCTTGAACCCATAGGGTCCGCACGCTTAACGTTCGATGACGATCGGTATTATGAGCTTATGTGTTTTGATGTACCCAAGGTGGTTCAGAGTCTCGGATGAGATCACAGACATGATGAGGAGTCTCGAAATGATCAAGACATAAAGTTGATATATTGTACCATGTTTTTCAGACACCGGAAGTGTTCTGGAGAGTTTCGGATAAAACCGGAGTGCCGGAGGGTTACCGGAACCCCCACGGGAAGTTATGGGCCTTAGTGGGCCTTAGTGGGCCTTAGGGGAGAGAGAGGGCTGCGGCCAGGAGGTGGCGCCCCCCCCCAAGGGGAGTCCGAATAGGACAAGGAGAGGGGGCGCGGCCCCTCTTTCCCTCTCCCTCTCCCTCTCCTTCCTTCTCCTCCTAGTAGGACTAGGAAAGGGGGAAACCTACTCCTACTAGGAGTAGGATTCCTCCCCCCTTGGCACGCCCCTTGTGGCCGGCCGGCCTCCTCCTCCCCTCCTTTATATACGGGGGAGGGGGGCACCCCATAGACACCCATGTTGATCTTTAGCCGTGTGCGGTGCCCCCCTCCATATTTTTACACCTCGGTCATATCGTCGTAGTGCTTAGGCAAAGCCCTGCGCCGGTAACTTCATCATCACCGTCACCATGCCATCATGCTGACGAAACTCTCCCTCGACCTCAGCTAGATCAAGAGTTAGAGGGACATCATCGAGCAGAACGCGTGCAGATCATGGAGGTGCCGTGCGTTCGGTACTTGATCGGTTGGATCGCGAAGACGTTTGACTACATCAACCGCGTTACTTAACGCTTCCGCTTTCGGTCTACGAGGGTACGTGGACACACTCTCCCCGCTCGTTGCTATTCTTATCCTAGATAGATCTTGCGTGGTCGTAGGATTTTTTTTGAAATACTACGTTCCCCAACAGTGGCATCCGAGACAGGTCTATGCGTAGATGTTATATGCACGAGTAGAACACAAAGAGTTGTGGGCGATAATAGTCATACTGCTTACCAGCATGTCATACTTTGATTGGGCGGTATTGTTGGATGAAGCGGCCCAGACTGACATTACATGACCGCCTTCATGAGATTGGTTCTACCGCCGTGCTTCGCACACAGGTGGCTAGTGGGTGTCTGTTTCTCCAACTTTAGTTGAATCGAGTGTGACTACGTCAGGTCCTTGTTGAAGGTTAAAACGGCACACTTGACGAAAAATCATTGTGGTTTTGATGCGTAGGTAAGAACGGTTCTTGCTAAGCCCGTAGCAGCCACGTAAAATTTGCAACAACAAAATAGAGGACGTCTAACTTGTTTTTGCAGGGCTTACTGTGATGTGATATGGTCAAGACGTGATGATATATAAATTGTTGTATGAGATGATCATGTTTTGTAAAAGTTATCGGCAATGGCGGGGAGCCTTATGGTTGTCGCTTTATTGTATGAAATGCAATCGCCATGTAATTGCTTTACTTTATCAATAAGCGGTAGCGATAGTCGTAGAAGCAATAGTTGGCGAGACGACAATGATGCTTCGATGGAGATCAAGGTGTCAAGCCGGTGACGGTGGTGATCATGACGGTGCTTTGGAGATGGAGATCAAAGGCACAAGATGATGATGGCCATATCATATCACTTATATTGATTGCATGTGATGTTTATCCTTTATGCATCTTATTTTGCTTAGTACGGCGGTAGCATTATAAGATGATCTTTCACTAAATTTCAAGGTATAAGTTTTCTCCCTGAGTATACACCGTTGCGACAGTTTGTCGTGCCGAGACACCACGTGATGATCGGGTGTGATAAGCTCTAAGTTCACATACAACAGGTGCAAGCCAGTTTTTACACACGCAGAATACTCGGGTTAAACTTGACGAGCCTAGCATATGCAGATATGGCCTCGGAACACTGAGACCGAAAGGTCGAGCGTGAATCATATAGTTGATATGATCAACACAGTGATGTTCACCATTGAAAACTACTCCATCTCACGTGATGATCGGACATGGTTTAGTTGATTTGGATCACGTGATCACTTAGATGATTAGAGGAATGTCTATCTAAGTGGGAATTCTTAAGTAATATGATTAATTGAACTTTAATTTATCGTGAACTTAGTACCTGACAGTATTTTGCATGTGTATGTTGTTATAGATCAATGGCCCGTGCTACTGTTGCTTTGAATTTTAACGTGTTCCTAGAGAAAGCTAAGTTGAAAGATGATGGTAGCAACTACACGGACTGGGTCCGTAACTTGAGGATTATCCTCATTGCTGCACAGAAGAATTACGTCCTGGAAGCACCGCTAGGTGCAAGACCCGCTGTAGGAGCAACACTAGACTTTGTGAACGCCTGGCAGAGCAAAGCTGATGACTACTCGATAGTTCATTATGCCATGCTTTACGGCTTAGAACCAGAACTTCAACGACGTTTTGAATGTCATGGAGCATATGAGATGTTCCAGGAATTGAAGTTAATATTTCAAGCAAATTCCTGGATTGAGAGATATGAAGTCTCCAATAAGTTCTACAGCTGCAAAATGGAGGAGAACAGTTCTGTCAGTGAACATATACTCAAAATGTCTTGGTATCATAATCACTTGACTCAACTGGGATTTAATCTTCCGGTTGATAGTGTCATTGATGAGAGTTCTTCAATCATCGCCACCAAGCTACAAAAGCTTTGTGATGAACTATAATATGCAAGGGATCGATAAGACAATTCCGAGCTCTTCGCGATGCTAAAGGCTGCGGAGGTAGAAATCAAGAAGGAGCATCAAGTGTTGATGGTCAACAAGACCACTAGTTTCAAGAAAAGGGCAAAGGGAAGAAGGGGAACTTCAAGAAGAGCGGCAAGCAAGTTGCTGCTCAAGTGAAGAAGCCCAAGTCTGGACCTAAGCACGAGGTGAGTGCTTCTCTTGCCAAAGGGATCGGTCCTTTGAAGCGGAACTGCCTTGGTATTTGGCGGATAAGAAGGATGGCAAAGTGAAAGGTATATTTGATATACATGTTATTGATGTGTACCTTACTAATGCTCGTAGTAGTGCCTGGGTATTTGATACTGGTTTTGTTTCTCATATTTGCAACTCGAAACAGGGGCTAAGGATTAAGCGAAGATTGGCTAAGGACGAGGTGACGATGCGCGGGGGAAATGGTTCGAAAGTCGATGTGATCGCCATCGGCACGCTACCTCTACATCTACCTTCGGGATTAGTTTTAGACCTGAATAATTGTTATTTCGTGCCAGCGTTAAGCATGAACATTATATCTGGATCTTGTTCGATACGAGACGGTTATTCATTTAAATCAAAGAATAATGGTTGTTCTATTTATATGAGTAATATCTTTTATAGTCATGCACCCTTGATGAGTGGTCTATTTTTGTTGAATCTCGGTAGTAGTGACACACATATTCATAGTATTGAAGCCAAAAGATATAAGTTTAATAATGATAGTGCAACTTATTTGTGGCACTACCGTTTAGGTCATATTGGTGTAAAGCGCATGAAGAAACTCCATGCTGATGGGTTTTTGGAATCACTTGATTATGAATCACTTGATGCTTGTGAACCATGCCTCATGGGCAAGATGACTAAGACTCCGTTCTCCAGAACAATGGAGTGAGCAACAGACTTGTTGGAAATAATACATACTGATGTATGCGGTCCGATGAGTGTTGAGGCTCGGGGCGGGTATCGTTATTTTCTTACCTTCACAGATGATTTGAGAAGACATGGGTATATCTACTTGATGAAACATAAGTCTGAAACATTTGAAAAGTTCAAAGAATTTCAGAGTGAAGTGAAAAAATCATCGTAACAAGAAAATAAAGTTTCTACGATCTGATTGTGGAGGAGAATATTTGAGTTACGAGTTCGGTCTTCATTTGAAACAATGCGGAATAGTTTCACAACTCACGCCACCCGGAACACCACAGCGTAATGGTGTGTCTGAACATCGTAACCTTACTTTATTTGATATGGTGTGATCTATGATGTCTCTTACTGATTTACCGCTATCGTTTGGGGTTATGCTTTAGAGACGGCTGCATTCACGTTAAATAGGGCAACATCTAAATCCGTTGACACTACTGCAGGATGCTGCTAACGCGACACTACGATCAGAGACCCTTCGACAAAACTGTGTGTGATGCCATAATTGCAAACGGTGGTGTAAAAAAACGGTCAAAAAAGGTGCAAAACTTTTGCGATGGAGGATGCATCAAACATGGTTCAGATTTTAGTTGTGTGTGCGATTCAGGCCACACGGTTAACCCGTTCGGACTATTTGCGATTAGGCAGAACAACAAAAATGGGCATCCATATCAATGTGTGAGCTATATACGGCATACAGTTTGCTCCGGTGAACCGTTTGCTATTAGGGAGTGCAACATAAACGGTTAGCCAGATCAAGGTGTGTGTGATATAGGGCATACGGTTCACTCTGATGAACTGTTTGCGATGAGAAAGTACAACACAGACGGTTAATACAGTTAGTTCGTGTGTGATTCTGTGTGTACAAAAAACTTTGAAAAATGCAAACTAGTTGCTTGCGGTGGCTAAGAATATCGCACACGATGCGTCTGCGAGTACTCGTGTGCGATGATTAGTAAGTTACACATACGTTTTCTTATGTTAACACTTGTGTGATAAATAACACGTGGCACCGGATAAGGTATTTGGGTTGTGTGTGTGCTCCACTTAGTCTTCCCGCGCTCCAGCGAATGCTTCCGTGCTCCACATGGATGAATTGTAAAATCCACGCCTATTCCCTCACCGGTTTCCCGCCACCAGCTAACGGCTTGCTACATATAACCCAGGCGGCAATGCACCGCCTCGACACTCTGCGAAGATCTAGTCCTCACCCATCTACCATTAGTTATTCCAAGCATGCCAGTCAATGATCAAAGCTTCGACGTTGACACCTACCTGCATTACATCTTCGGCGAGGAGAATGAACCAGAGCAGGTCGGGGAGCAAGAGCTTCATCGGCCGGTGCAGGCACCATGGCCCATCGGCAGCGATATCGGCGTCACAGTCCTTGGGAGCACAATCGACATATTGCACAAGAGGTGTGATGAGAAGTTTGCCATCCATCGTGCAAAAGAACTAGAGCTGCTCGGCGGCATGGTCGACGACCCACCCGAAGAGCCGCCGTCACTAGTGCTCATCGAGAGCCTGATGCCCCGCAAGGAATGGGCAGAGGACCTCTGCGATTCAGTCAAGATAAAGGCAGCCTACGGCTTCATCATTGCCCGCGGCGGACGTGTCAACCTCGATCCCGATGATGTGGTGGCCAGGCTCGAGCGCATACTTGGCGGAGTTGACGTCCCCGACGAAGTAGAACATCGCCAATGTGATATCTTGAGGATGCAGGTGATCAACGGAATTTGCTACCAGGCCAGAGACATGGAAATGGAGCGGTTCTGTAGAGTTTTCATGCGTGCGATTGCACGCTGTCAAGCTCTTCTGGAAGAGGCCCGGCAGCCCCAAGAGCCTCCCAGCGCCAGCAGCTCCGTAGGTGGAGGCGGGTCAGGACACTCGGAGTGAACGGCCGTAAGGGTGCTATGCTGATCATGGAGTCCAAGAAGACCATCGTCGGAAGGCCGCCAGCTCAGCCTTTTAGCTTATATTTTATTATAATTGTATGCATGTGTAGGTTGTGAGTGTTCTGGGCCTTTGCCGCATTTGGCATTTTAAATTATCCTGAATATCTAAGACAATTATTAAGAATTATTAACAGTTGCCACTGTAACTTTGCCTCAACGGCAAGCAGAGCGCATGCAGGGATGCCGGAGCGGAGAGCGCCGCGGCCGCCTCAACGGCGAGCAACCACGTGGTCAACCTTCTGCCATCAATAAATTTTGACCTTGTTTCTCGTCACATTGCTGATTACAATGCAATAAGTAATTGCAAATCTGTTCACACCTATCAAACTAATATGTGTTCACACTTAGCACCGGGCTATAAAAACAAACCACTCGAAAATTACTTCACAGTTCCTCTCCTCATCACCCACAAAACTGGTTTTCTCTGTCAACTTGTTCCGCCATGATTGGTAGGAGGAGTTTAGGGTGGACATATAACCAGGCAGCAAAGACCAAGGCCGCGGAAGCACTAGAGAGGTCCCGACGCGAAGCCACAGCCACAGCAGAAATGTCCCGGCGCGCCGCGGAGCCCTCGAACGAGCTCTCACGGGCACGTGAGGGCTCTCACAAGCGCATTTGTGGCGTCGGCCATCGCAACGAGCCGGCGTTCCTGAAGTCCTTCGCCGGCGACGACGACATTCTCGCTGGCGTCACTACGCAGCAGGAGCTGGTCGACGGCTTGATGAAGCTTCTCAAGATCAGTGATGCCTCGGTTGACAAGGCGACCGGCCTTGTCGAGCAACTCATGGATGACAATGCGAAGCTCCTCAAGTTGGTCGCCGAGAAGGAGGAGGAGGCCGCCGGCTGGAAGATGCTGCATGAGCAGAGTAGTGCCTCGGAGATGACGCTGAAAGCGGTCGTCGAGGAACTAATGGGTGGCTTGAGGAAGCTCTGGATCGAGCGCGAGCAGGAGGTGGAGGAATTCGTGGCTGCTTTCAAGCAAAGTCGTGAGGAATTGAAGAAGGAGCTGGAGGATTTTGCCGCCCAGCGATCCATCGACGAGTAGAGACAGTAGCGACCCAGATCGTTGTCTGCAATTTCCATCTTCTCTTGCCCACGTGTCTTCCGGGCTTTACCGCATGTGGCATTTTAAATTCTTCGGAATATGTAAGACAATTATTATGTGCGTCATTGTAAATTTGTCGTCTTATTATCCGTTGCCATTTTATTTGTGGTCGTATTATCTGTTGCCCTATGTGGCAATTTAAATTAGGGCGGAATACTAGTTGAAAACACGAACAAAGCAAATGTTGCCATGGGATCACAAGCAAACACCCTCCGTCCAGGTGCTTTAATTAACCCATTAATGGAAAAGTTGTGAGCGAGGCGGGCGGCGGCTGGTGCATGGAGGTCAAAGAGCTCGCTTCTCGATGAGCATGGGCGGCCTTGCTGCTCGCACGTGTCCCGTCGAGCCTGCGAGGTGGACAGGATGCACGCGTCCCGTCGAGCCTGCGCGGCGCACTGCTCGCACGTGTCCCGTCAAACCTGCACGGCGGACTTCTCGCGCTTGTCCCGTCTAATCAAACAGCTGCACGCCCGCCATCGAGTATGGTTAAATTTCAACACGGTAAATATAATACAACCATTTGTGATATTAACGTGCCAGCTTTTTGTTTCAAAAAGGATTTCGTTGGCTACTAATGTGTGCGCCTCTTCTCAAACTGGACGATTTTTTTACCATGGCCTATATGTGCCATGTCATGAAACCATGCCAAGTTTCATGTTTTTTGGGTGACTTTTTTATTTACTGGGATTTAAAAACCGAGATTATCATTGTTTCAGGACGACGACAAGTTTGTAATTCATTCTCATTCCTTAAACGAGACCTAAACATGCACCCAATGACACATGTATGATTTCCCACCCATTTTGCTTCATTGGAGCATGTGGTTGTAGTTCAAATTTGAATTATGGACTACATTAAATGCATAGAAAACTTAGTAATTAGTAATATATATAAAATGGCCAAACAAAGAACAGTTTCAAATTTCATCCCGACACTCCTGTTATTCTATGTTGCCTGTAGAAAACAAAGTTCAAGGCGAGAAGAGGCATCGACTATCGTTTCACCCACAAGAGGGGCATGTTTCCCTACCGGAACCACGAGGGTTGCGACAGGCTCCGGTTTGTAAAAGGCTTGTAATATAGCTTCGCCCAAATTGGACAATTATATATACCATGTAGTGACACCATGCGAAGTTTCATGATTTCTGGTGAGTTTTGGATTCTGAGACATTTAAAAACCGAGATTCGCAATGTTTGTGGCCAGGCCAGGACGGCGGGACGGTTGAATTCGTTCCCATTCGTTCCATGGGACCTAAACATGCACCCTAAGGAAACATGTACGTTTTTTCTAGACATTTTGGTGCACTAGAGCATGTATTTGTAGTTCGGATTTGAATGATAGACATTAAATGCCTAGAAAACTCAATTAATGAATAAAAAAGGTCAAACGAACCCTGAATAATTTCAAAGTTCAGCACGAATCTCCAGTTGTTCCGTGTCGCGTATAGAATAAAATATGAGGCTAGAAGAGGGAGTGATTATCGTTTGGCCCACAAGGGGACACGTTTCCCTATTGAAACCACGAGGGTTCTTGCGACAGGCTCCGGTTTGTAAGAGGTTTGTAATAAAGCTTGGCCCAAATTGGTAATGTTTTTACCATGACATATATGTGCCATGACATGACACCTTGCCACCTTTGATGACTTTTTGGTGAGTTTAGGATTTATGGGGACTTAAAAACCGAGATTCAAAATGTTTGAGGAAGAGCCAGGACACCGGTACGGTTGTAATTCGTTCCCATTCCTGGCATGAGACCTAAACATGCACCCAAGGACACATGTATAATTTTTATAGCCATTTTGGTGAACTGGAGCATGTATTTGTAGTTCAGATTTGAATTATGGACATTAAATGCCTAGGAAACTCAATTAGTGTATAAAAAGGCCAAATGAACCCTGAATAAGTTTAAATTTCAGCACGGATATCATGTGGTTCCTCGCATGAGACCTAAACATGCACCCAAGGACACATGTATAATTTTTCTAGCCATTTTGATGAACTGGAGCACGTATTTGTAGTTGAGATTTGAATTATGGACATTAAATGCCTAGGAAACTCAATTAGTGTATAAAAAGGCCAAACGAACCCTGATAAGTTTAAATTTCAGCACAGATATCCTGTGGTTCCATGTTGCCCGTGGAAGAAAATACAAGGCGAAAAGAGGCAGTGATTACGTTTCGCCCACAACGGGAACTGATATGTCTCCAACATATCTATACTTTTTTATTGTTCCATGCTATTAAATTATCTGTTTTGGATGTTTATGGGATTTATTAAAAAACTTTTATATTATTTTTGGGACTAACCTATTAACCCAGAGCCTAGTGCCAATTTCTGTTTTCCCCTTGTTTTAGTGTTCCGCAGAAAGGGAATATCAAACGGAGTCCAAACGGGATGAAACCTTGGGGAGCGTGATTTTTGGAACGAACGCGATCCAGGAGACTTGGAATTGTAGTCAAGGAAGCTTCGAGGTGTCCACGAGGCAGGGAGGGGCGCCTGCCCCCTGGGCGCGCCCCCCACCCTCGTGGGTCCCTCGTGGCTCCCCTGACCAACTTGTTTCGCCTATATATATATCCATATACCCTAAAAACATCGGGGAATAGAATAGATCGGGAGCTCCGCCGCCGCAAGCCTCTGTAGCCACCAAAAACCAATCGGAACCCTGTTCCGGCACCCTGCCAGAGGGGGAACCCTCATCGGTGGCCATCTTCATCATCCCGGCGCTCTCCATGACGAGGAGGGAGTAGTTCACCCTCGGGCTGAGGGTATGTACCAGTAGCTATGTGTTTGATATCTTTCTCTCTCTCGTGTTCTTGAGGTGGTACGATCTTGATGTATCGCGAGCTTTGCTATTATAGTTGGATCTTATGATGTTTCTCTGCCTCTACTCTCTTGTAATGGATTGAGTTTTCCCTTTGAAGTTATCTTATCGGATTGAGTATTTAATGATTTGAGAACACTTGATGTATGTCTTGCATGTGCTTATCTGTGGTGACAATGGGATATCACGTGATCTAGATTTATGTTTTGGTGATCAACTTGCGGGTTCCGTGACCTCGTGAGCTTATGCATAGGGGTTGGCACACGTTTTCATCTTGACTCTCCGGTAGAAACTTGGGGCACTCTTTGAAGTACTTTGTGTTGGTTTGAATAGATGAATCTGAGATTGTGTGATGCATATCGTATAATCATACCCACGGATACTTGAGGTGACATTGGAGTATCTAGGTGACATTAGGGTTTTGGTTGATTTGTGTCTTAAGGTGTTATTCTCGTACGAACTCTATGATAGATCGAACGGAAAGAATAGCTTCGTGTTATTTTACTACGGACTCTTGAATAGATCGATCAGAAAGGATAACTTTGAGGTGGTTTCATACCCTACAATAATCTCTTCGTTTGTTCTCCGCTGCTAGTGACTTTGGAGTGACTCTTTGTTGCATGTTGATGGATAGTTATATGATCCAATTATGTTATCATTGTTGAGAGAATTTGCACAGTGAAAGTATGAACCCTAGGCCTTGTTTCAATGCATTGCAATACCGTTCGTGCTCATTTTATCATTAGTTACCTTGCTGTTTTTATAATTTCAGTTTAAAAAACCTATATCTACCATCCATATTGCACTTGTATCACCATCTCTTCGCCGAACTAGTGCACCTATACAATTTACCATTGTATTGGGTGTGTTGGGGACACAAGAGACTCTTTGTTATTTGGTTGCAGGGTTGCTTGAGAGAGACCATCTTCATTCTACACCTCCCACGGATTGATAAACCTTAGTTCATCCACTTGAGGGAAATTTGCTACTGTCCTATAAACCTCTGCACTTGGAGGCCCAACAACGTCTACAAAAAGAAGGTTGCGTAGTAGACATCAAGCTCTTTTCTGGCGTCGTTGCCGGGGAGGTGAGTGCTTCAAGGTATATCTTTAGATCTTGCAATCGAATCTTTAGTTTCTTGTTTTATCACTATTTTAGTCTATAAAAGAAAACTACAAAAAAGCTGGAATTAAGGGCGCCTCATATGCTTCATCTTTTTAATGTCTTTCGTGAAAATGATGGGAAGGATAATTGTGCTCAAGTACTAGAAGAAGAATTACATAGAATGCTTGGCATAAAATATGTGAATGATGAGCATGATTGCAATGTTGTTAGTATGAATTCTTTGAATACCCATGATACTAATGATATGCAAAGCCACAAGCTTGGGGAAGCTATGTTTGATGAAGATGATATTTTTTGTCCCCCAAGCTTTGATGAGCAAAATTACTATGATGAAAGCATGCCTCCTATCTATGATAATTATTGTGATGACACGTATGCTATAAAGAATAATGATAACCATGAAACTTGTCATCTTGATCTTAATTTTCAATCATATGATAGTTATTTTGTTGAGTTTGCCCCCACTACTAGAAGAATTTTGCTTATGTGGAGAGTAATAAAATTTCTATGCTTGTAGATCATGAAAAGAATGCTCTAGGTGCTGGTTATATTGTTGAATTCATTCATAATACTACTGAAAATTATTATGAGGGAGGAACATATGCTTGTAGGAATTGCAATAATATCAAGTTTCCTCTCTATGTGCTTGAATTTTGAAGTTATGCTTGTTTTGCCTTCCTATGCTAGTTGATTATTGTTCCCATAAGTTGTTTGCTCACAAAATCCTTATGCATAGCAAGTTGGTTAGACTTAAATGTGTTAGTCATATTCTTGATGATGCTCTCTTTATGTTTCGATTCTTATCTTTTATGTGAGCATCATTGAAATCATCATGCCTAGCTAGGGGCGTTAAACGTTAGCGCTTGTTGGGAGGCAACCCAATTTTATTTTTGTTCCTGTTTAGTAATAAATAATTCATCTAACCTCTGGTTATATGTGGTTTTATGTTTTAATTAGTGTTTGTGCCAAGTAGAACCTTTGGGAAGACTTGGGTGAAGTCTTTATGATCTTGCTGTAAAAAACACAAATTTTAGCGCTCACGAGATTAGCTAAAACTTTTTACTGGAGAGTGCTATTTAGTTGATTCTTTTTGCATATGATTACAAGACAAATTCCTAAGGTCCAAAAATTATTTCAGAATTTTTGGAGTTTCAGAAGTATATGTTTGATAGAGATTACTACAGAATGTACTGTTTTTGACAGATTCTGTTTTCTATGTGTTGTTTGCTTATTCTGATGAATCTATGAGTAGTATCGGAGGGTATGAACCATAGAGAAGTTGGAATACAGTAGATATTACACCAATATGAATTAAGAATGATTTCACAACAGTACCTAAGTGGTGATTTATTTTCTTATACTAACGGAGCTTACGAGTTTTCTGTTAAGTTTTGTGTTGTGAAGTTTTCAAGTTTCGGGTAAAGATTCGATGGACTATGGAATAAGGAGTGGCAAGATCCTAAGCTTGGGGTTGCCCAAAGCACCCCAAGGTAATATTCAAGGACAACCAAGAGCCTAATCTTGGGGATGCCCCGGATGGCATCCCTCTTTAAATCTTCGTTCGTCGGTAACTTTACTTGGAGCTATATTTTTATTCACCACATGATATGTGTTTTGCTTGGAGCGTCATTTTATTTTCTTTTGCTTTGCTTGATGTTTGAATAAAATACCAAGATATGAAATTCTTAAATGTTAGAGAGTCTTCACATAGTTGCATAATTATTCAACTACTCATTGCTCTTCACTTATATCTTTCGGAGTAGTTTGTCATTTGCTCTAGTGCTTCACTTATATCTTTTAGAGCACGACGGTAGTTTTATTTTGAAGAAATAGATGAACTCTCATGCTTCACTTATATTATTTTGAGAGACCTAAACAGCATGGTAATTTTCTTTGGTTATGAATTTATTCCTAATATGATGAGCATCCAAGATAGGTATAATAAAAACTTTCATGTAAAGTGCATTGAATACTATGAGAAGTTTGATTCCTTATGATTGTTTTGAGATATGAAGATGGTGATATTAGAGTCATGCTAGTTGAGTAGTTGTGAATTTCAGAGATTCTTGTGTTAAAGTTTTTGATTCCCGTAGCATGCACGTATGGTGAACCGTTATGTGATGAAGTTGGAGCATGATTTATTTATTGATTGTCCTCCTTATGAGTGGCGGTCGGGGACGAGCGATGGTCTTTTCCTACCAATCTATCCCCCTAGGAGCAATCGTGTAGTACCTCATTTTGATAACTAATAGATTTTTGCAGTGAGTATATGAGTTCTTTATGACTAATGTTCAGTCCATGGATTATATGCACTCTCATCCTTCCACCATTGCTAGCCTCTCTAATACCGCGCACCTTTCGCCGGTATCATACATCCACCATATATCTTCCGCCAAACAGCCACCATACCTACCTACTATGGAATTTCCATAGCCATTTCGAGATATATTGCCATGCAACTTTCCACCGTTCCGTTTATTATGACACGCTCCATCATTGTCATATTGCTTTCCATGATCATGTAGTTGACATCGTATTTGTGGTAAAGTCACCGTTCATAATTCTTTCATACATGTCACTCTTGATTCATTGCACATCCCGGTACACCATCGGAGGCATTCATATAGAGTCATAACTTGTTATAAGTACCGAGTTGTAATTCTTGAGTTGTAAGTAAATAAAAGTGTGATGATCTTCATTATTAGATTATTGTCCCAGTGAGGAAAGGATGATGGAGACTATGATTCCCCCACAAGTCGGGATGAGACTCCGGACGAAAAAAATAAATAAAAGAGGCCAAAGAAGCCCAAATAAAAAAAGATAAAAAAGAGGCCATAAAAAAGAGAAGGCCCAAAAAAACAAAAAAATGATGAGAGAAAAAGAGAGAAGGGGCAATGCTACTATCCTTTTACCACACTTGTGCTTCAAATTAGCACCATGATCTTCATGATAGAGAGTCTCCTATGTTGTCACTTTCATATACTAGTGGGAATCTTTCATTGTAGAACTTGGCTTGTATATTCCAGTGATGGGCTTCCTCAAATTGCCCTAGGTCTTCGAGAGCAAGCAAGTTGGATGCACACCCACTTAGTTTCTTTTGTTGAGCTTTCATACACTTATAGCTCTAGTGCATCCGTTGCATGGCAATCTCTACTCACTCACATTGATATCTATTGATGGGCATCTCCATAGCCTGTTGATACGCCTAGTCGATGTGAGATTGTCTTCTCCTTTTTGTCTTCTCCACAACCACCATTCTATACCACATATAGTGCTATGTCCATGGCTCACGCTCATGTATTGCGTGAAGATTGAAAAAGTTTGAGAACATCAAAAGTATGAAACAATTGCTTGGCTTGTCATCACGCATGTGCATGATTTAAATTTTTTGTGTGCTGAAGATAGAGCATAGCCACACTATATGATTTTGTAGGGATAGCTTGCTTTGGCCATGTTATTTTGAGAAGACATGATTGCTTTGTTAGTATGCTTGAAGTATTATTATTTTCATGTCAATATTAAACTTTTGTTTTGAATCTTATGGATCTGAATATTCATGCCACAATAAAGAAGATAACATTGATAAACATGTTAGGTAGCATTCCACATCAAAAATTCTGTTTTTATCATTTACCTACTCGAGGACGAGCAGGAATTAAGCTTTGGGATGCTGATACGTCTCCAATGTATCTATAATTTTTGATTGTTCCATGCTATTATATTATCTATTTTGGATGTTTATGGGCTTTATTAAACACTTTTATATTATTTTTGGGACTAACCAATTAACCCAGAGCCCAGTGCCAGTTTTGCCCTTGTTTCAGTGTTTCGCAGAAAAGGAATATCAAACAGAGTCCAAACGGAATGAAACCTTCGGAAGCGTGATTGTTGGAACGAACGTGATCCAGGAGACTTGGAGTTGAAGTCAAGGAAGCTTTGAGGTGGCCACGAGGCAGGGAAGCGCGCCTGCCCCCCTGGGCGCGCCCCCACCCTCGTGGGCCCCACGTGGCTCCCATGACCGACTTCATTCGCCTATATATATCCATATACCCTAAAAACATCAGGGAACGGAATAGATCGGGAGTTCCGCCGCCGCAAACCTCTGTAGCCACCAAAAACCAATCGGGACCCTGTTCAAGACCTCACGAGGGGGAACCCTCACCGTGGCCATCTTCATCATCCCGCGCTCTCCATGACGAGGAGGGAGTAGTTCACCCTCAAATGAGGGTATGTACCAAGAGCTTTGTGTTTGATCTCTCTCTCTCGTGTTCTTGAGGTGGTACGATCTTGATGTATCGCGAGCTTTGCTATTATAGTTGGATCTTATGATGTTTCTCCCCACTACTCTCTTGTAATGGATTGAGTTTTCCTTTGAAGTTATCTTATCGGATTGAGTCTTTAAGGATTTGAGAACACTTGATGTATGTCTTGCATGTGCTTATCTATGGTGACAATGGGATATCACGTGATCTACTTGATGTATGTTTTGGTGATCAACTTGCGGGTTCCGTGACCTCGTGAACTTATGCATAGGGGTTGGCACACGTTTTTGTCTTGACTCTCCGGTAGAAACTTTGGGGCACTCTTTGAAGTACTTCGTGTTGGTTTGAATAGATGAATCTGAGATTGTATGATGCATATCATATAATCATACCTACGGATACTTGAGGTGACATTGGAGTATCTAGGTGACATTAGGGTTTTGGTTGATTTGTGTCTTAAGGTGTTATTCTAGTACGAACCCTATGATAGATCGAATGGAAAGAATAGCTTCGTGGTATTTTACTACGGACTCTTGAATAGATCGATCAGAAAGGATAACTTTGAGGTGGTTTCGTACCCTACAATAATCTCTTTGTTTGTTCTCCGCTATTAGTGACTTTGGAGTGACTCTTTGTTGCATGTTGAGGGATAGTTATATGATCCAATTATGTTATTATTGTTGAGAGAATTTGCACTAGTGAAAGTATGAACCCTAGGCCTTGTTTCAACGCATTGCAATACCGTTCATGCTCATTTTATCATTAGTTACCTTGCTGTTTTTATAATTTCAGTTTACAAAAACCTATATCTACCATCCATATTGCACTTGTATCACCATCTCTTCGCCGAACTAGTCCACCTATACAATTTACCATTATATTGGGTGTGTTGGGGACACAAGAGACTCTTTGTTATTTGGTTGCAGGGTTGCTTGAGAGAGACCATCTTCATCCTACACCTCCTACAGATTGATAAATCTTAGGTCATACACTTGAGGGAAATTTGCTACTGTCCTACAAACCTCTGCACTTGGAGGCCCAACAACATCTACAAGAAGAAGGTTGCGTAGTAGACATCTGGAACACGTTTCCCTATCACAACCATGAGGCTTCTTTGAGAGAAGCTCCAGTTTTTGTAAGAGGTTTATAATAAAGCTTGGCCCAAATTGGACAATGTTTTTACCATGACATATATGTTCCATGACGTGACACCATGCCACCTTTGATGACTTTTTGGTGAGTTTAGGATTTATGGGGACTTAAAAACCGAGATTCGAAATGTTTGAGTACGAGCCATGACACCAAGAGACGGTTGTAATTCGTTCCCATTCCTGGCATGGGACCTAAACATGCACCCAAGGACACATGTATAAAGTTTTTAGCCATTTTGGTGAAATGGAGCATGTATTTGTAGTTCAGATTTGAATTATGGACATTAAATGCCTAGGAAACTCAATTAGTGTATAAAAAGGCCAAACGAACCCTGAATAAGTTTAAATTTCAGCACGGATATAATGTCGTTCCATGTTGCCCGTAGAAGAAAATACAAGGAGAAAAGAGGCAGTGATTAGTTTCGCCCACAAGGGGGGCACGTTTCCATATCTGAACCACGAGGCTTCTTTGAGAGAAGCTCCGGTTTGTAAGAGGCTTGTAATAAAACTTGTGCCACAATGGACGAAAAAAATTCCTCGACATATAAGTGCGATGTCGTGACACATGGCAGGTTTCACGATTTTCAGCTTAGTTTTGGATTTACGAGGATTTAAAAACCTAGATTCTTCTCACGAAATGTTTCCAAATAGTACACGGTTCACTCATGAAAGCCGATATTCAATGAAAACTTCGTGGAAACCATATTTTAAAGTTTCATAAAAATCTAAAAAAATGTGGGATGTTAAGAAGGTGATGCTTTATTGCGACACAAAATTTCAATTTGAAAAACATTACGAGATGTGAGCTATGAAAAAGACAAATTCCGGCCTGAATAGTGACATTACTATTCGGCACTATTCAACATTGATTGTCTTTTTCATAGCTCACATCTCTTAATGTGTTTCAACTTGAAATTTTGTGTGCCAATAAAACATCATCCTTTTAACATCCCGCATTTTTTTGATCATTTTTTTAACTTCAAAACATCTTTTTCTTGTGGTTTTCACCGGTTTCCACCAAATGTTGGTTTCCGTATGATATCCCCCTCCCGCTGCACGCGCGATCTGAGTCCTACGTTCTGATTGGCCAAAACCCAAACTCCACGGATCATACGTGTGCACCGTTGGATGCTCCCAGATCGAACGACAACCCTGAGCCCTTTCGACAGCACATGCAGTACATGGGTAAATCGGCAAGATAAGGCCGTGTAGCTTACGCTTCCTTCTCTACTAGGTTTTCATTCAAAACAGGCTACCATTTCTCGCCACTCCTCTCATCGGTTTCCCGCCTCTTCTCCCAGATATGCATGATGTAGATGTTCGTTTAATTCTTATAGTTCATCTCATCCAAAATCAATTAGTTTTGTAAAAAAACTATTTTAAGATTCATGGAAATATGCATTGTAAAGACAAAAATAAAAGGTGACAATTCATTTAGAAAAAAAAGGTTTGGGCAATTAAGATATGGAAGATTCTAGAGAACAAAGGAGAAGCGCTTGTGTTTTGAGGTTTGTGCATTATGCTTAAGTTCAACCATGGAGTCTTCTAGATTGTACATGTGGTAGAATCTGGTGGAATGTAGATGACATCCAACGGCCAAGAGTGCTCGGATTTGCCATCTCTGCACTGGCCGGATTGGCTTCATCCAACGAGCAACTTTCATAGTTATTCGCACACTATATATGTGTATAGATGTATAGATATATATAGACGTGTCCCATGCTAGACAAAATAAAGTTTGAGCTACACGATGCTGCCACCTCGAAGTTGGGAAACTGGCATCATAGGTATTGAACCAGACTTGGAGTCGGGTACGATGTTCGGTTTGTAATGTACTTGGCATGGCCCATCGAAGTTGTGCATTTGGGATTTAAACACATCATACACCATCGTACCCATACATATTTTCGGGCCGCATGCAGTGTATACGGGGTCTTCTGATCGACCATGCCTCCCTTGTGCGGTTTTTTGTGATGACACAGATATCTGTGGGCTCCCTGAGTGTATATATATCATCCCTTTGACCGATAATGAGGGTTATGTATTGGCCATGAATGGATTCCTCCTAGTTCATGTTAGGGCCGGTCACCGTCAAATGTCGGTCAACCAAAGCTCGAGCTCATGGGTTGTCAGGATTCCCTCCCAGATGCTCGGATTGCTGGGTTCGACCTACATCAAACCCTGTGTATGTATCCCATCCTTAACTACCTTGCCTTCATGGTTGTTGTCTGTATCGAGAGGTAGTCACCACATCTAATTTGTACATTATTATATATTGAAAACACACATCACCCCTTCCCAACATACATCATTTTGGGCCGCATGCAAGAGGTGCTGGTTTTGTGGTCCCTCTCGTGCGATGTTTATGATGGTTCAATCTATTTTCCCAAGCGGTTTATCGACAACAACAAATGTCATTTGACCAAACGAAAGATTCATTGGTCCGTCTTATGGTAGGTCATGGCGACATGCATGTATGACCAAAGTATCGATCATTACGTGCATCAGCCCCGTTGATACGAAGTGGGAGGTGGTGGGCCAAGCATCCTAGCTAGGTACGACATTATGTCATTATATATATCCTAGCTAGGTGGTTGTTAGGGTGCTTTCGGGTTTGCGAGGCAGGTGCCACCGAAGTTATGCATTGTGTATTTAAAGTTTTAAACATCCCCAATATTCATACATATATTTGGCCACTTCCAGTGTGGTTCTTGACTTCGCCCCTCTCATCGATCTTCAATGACGTGCCCAACCGTGGGCCCTGGGTCAAAGTTATGCATTGGAATTTTGAACATCACATACCACCCTTTTCACTCATATATATTTGGGCCACATGTCGGTGTGGCTGTCTTTTGACCCTCCCTAACGTTATTTTTGCTGCAAAGACTCGATGATCCTCAACGGACACGGGTATAATATCTAAACCGTGTGTGATACAAGTGTGATGTGAATCACCACGACCGCGCAAGAGCGAGCAAATTAAGGTGGAGGTACTGGCTCAACCGTGTGCAATGCAAGTGCGCTGAAATCACCACGACCACGCAAGCACGAGGAAAGGGTGGAGGTATGCTACGTCTTGAGCTTGCGTTGGTTTTCCTCGAAGAGGAGAGGGTGATGCAACAAGTGTAGCATAAGTATTTCCCTCAGTTTTTGAGAACCAAGGTATCAATCCAGTAGGAGGCTCCTCAAAAGTCCCACGCACCTACACAAACAACCGAGAACTCGCAACCAACACAATAAAGGGGTTGTCAATCCCTTCACGGCCACTTCATGTAAAGTGAGATCTAATAAAGATAGTATGATAAGATAAATATATTTTTGGTATTTTATAATATAGATGCAAAAAGTAAAGATGCAAATAAAATTAGATTGAAAGCAAATATGATAAAAGATAGACCCGGGGGCCATAGGTTTCACTAGTGGCTTCTCTCGAGATAGCATAAGTATTACGGTGGGTGAACAAATTACTGTCGAGAAATTGATAGAAAAGCGCATAGTTATGAGATTATCTAGGCATGATCATGTATATAGGCATCACGTCCATAACAAGTAGACCAACTCCTGCCTGCATCTACTACTATTACTCCACACATCGACTGCTATCCAAAGATGCATCTAGAGTATTAAGTTCATAAGAACAGAGTAACACATTAAGCAAGATGACATGATGTAGAGGGATAAACTCATGCAATATGATATAAACCCCATCTTGTTATCCTCAATGGCAACAATACACACGTGCCTTTGCAACCCTTTCTCACATCGGGTAAGGACACCGCAAGATTGAACCCAAAGCTAAGCACTTCTCCCATGGCAAGAAAAACCAATCTAGTAGGCCAAACTAAACTGATAATTCAAGAGACTTGCAAAGATAACTCAATCATACATAAAAGAATTCAGAGAAGATTCAAATATTATTCATAGATAAACTTGATCATAAACCCACAATCCATCGGATCTCGACAAACACACCGCAAAAAGAGTTTACATCTAATAGATCTCCACAAGAGAGGGGAGAACATTGTATTGAGATCCAAAAAGAGAGAAGAAGCCATCTAGCTAATAACTATGGACCCGTAGGTCTGTGGTAAACTACTCACAACTCATCGGAGATGCTATGGTGTTGATGTAGAAGCCCTCCGTGGTTGATTCCCCATCCGACAGAGTGCCGGCAAGGGCTCCAAGATGAGATCTTGTGGATACAGAAGGTTATGGCGGTGGAAATTGTGTTTCGTGGTGCTCTTGGATGTTTTCAGGGTACGTAGGTATATATAGGAGGAAGAAGTACGTCGGTGGCCGCCCGAGGGGCCCACGAGGGACAGGGGCACGCCTATAGTGGGGGCTCCTATCTCGTGGCTTCCTCGGAAGCTTCTTGACTTGCACTCCAACTTCTTCGGATCACGCCTGCTCCAAAAATCACGCCCCGAAGGTTTCATTCCGTTTGGACTCCGTTTGATATTCCTTTTCTTCGAAATACTGAAATAGGCAGAAAAAACAGCAATATGGGTTGGGCCTCCGGTTAGTAGGTTAGTCCCAAAAATGATATAAATGTGTAAAATAAAGCCCATAAACATCCTTAAGGGGTAATATAATAGCATGGAACAATCAAAAATTATAGATACGTTGGAGACGTATCAAGCATCCCCAAGCTTAATTCCTGCTCGTCCTCGAGTAGGTAAATGATAAAATAGAATTTTTGGTGTGGAATGCTACCTAGCATAATTCATAATGTAATTTTCTTTACTGTGGCATGAATGTTCAGATCCAAATGAATACAAAATAAAAGTTCATATTGATAAAAGAAATAGTAATACTTCAAGAATACTAATCAAAGTAATCATGTCTTCTCAAAATAGCATGACAAAAGAAAGTTCATCCCTACAAAATCATATAGTTAGGCTATGCTTCATTTTCGTCACACAAAGATGTTCCCAACTTCTATACCCCGATGACAAGCCAAGCAATTGTTTCATACTTAAATAATCTCAAACTTTTTCAACCTTCGTGCAATACATGAGCGTGAGCCATGGATATAGCACTATGGGTGGAATAGAATATGATGATGGGGATTGTGTGGAGAAGACAAAAAAGAAGAAAGTCTCACATTGACGAGGATAATCAACGGGCTATGGAGATGCCCATCAATTGATGTCAACATGAGGACTAGGGATTGCCATGCAACGGATGCACTAGAGCTAATGAATGCTCAACAAAAGAAAACTAGTGGGTGTGCATCCAACTTGCTTGCTCACGAAGACCTAGGGCATTTGAGGAAGCCCATCGTAGGAATATACAAGCCAAGTTCTATAATGAAAAATTCCCACTAGTATGAAAAAGACAACTTTATGAGACTCACTATATGAAAAACATGGTGCTACTTTGAAGCACAAGCATGGTAAGAGGATAGTAGCATTGTCCCTTCTCTCTTTTTCTCTCATTTTTTTATTATATATTTTTTATTTTTTATTTGGGCCTTTTCTCCCTCTTTTTTTATGGCCTCTTTTTTTCATTTTTTTTTTCATCCGGAGTCTCATCCCGACTTGTGGGGGAATCATGGTCTCCATCATCCTTTCCTCACTTGGGACAATGCTCTAAAAATGATGATCATCACACTTTTATTTTCTTACAACTCAACAATTACAACTCAAACTAGAACAAGATATGACTCTATATGAATGCCTCCGGCGATGTAATCGATGGTGCAATGAATCAAGAGTGACATGTATGAAAAATAATGCATGGTGGCTTTGCCACAAATACGATGTCAACTACATGATCATGCAATGGCAATATGACAAAAGTAAAGTATATCATGATGATGAATGTAACGGTGGAAAGTTGCATGCCAATATATCTCGTAATGGCTATGGAAATGCCATAATAGGTAGGTATGGTGGCTGTTTTGAGGAAGATATAAGGAGGTTTATGTGTGATAGAGCATATCGTATCGCTGGGTTTGATGCACCGCTAAGTTTGCACCATATCTCAAGGTGAGAAAGGGCAATGCACGGCATCAAGAGGCTAGCAAAGGCGGAGAGGTAAAAGTGCGATAATCCATGGACTCAACATTAGTCAAAAGAACTCATATACTTATTGCAAAAATTTAGAAGTCATCAAAATCAAGTACTACGCGGATGCTCCTAGGGGGATAGATTGGTAGGAAAAGACCATCGCTCGTCCCCGACCGCCACTCATAAGGATGCACAAGCCAGGTACACTTCATGTTTCAAATTTGTTACACAACTTTAACCATACGTGCATGCTATGTGATTTGCTAACTTCAAAACAAGCATTCTTTAAATTCATAATCACCCAACTAGCATGACTTTAATATCACTACCTCCATATCTCAAAACAATTATCAAGTATCAAATTGATCATAGCATCCAATTCACTTCCTATGATAGTTTTTATTATACCCAACTTGGATGCCTACCATTCTAGGACCAATTTTATGACCATAGCAAATACCATGCTGTTCTAAAAGACTCTCAAAATAATATAAGTGTAGCATGAGAGACTAGCAATTTCTTCAAAATTAAGACACCACCGTGCTCTAAAAGATATAAGTGAAGCACTGGAGCAAAAACTATCAAGCTCAAAAGATATAAGTGAAGCACATAGAGTATTCCAGCAAATTCTAATCAAATAGGCTTCTCCCAAAAGGTGTGTACAGCGAGGATGATTGTGGTAAACTAAAAAGCAAAGACTAATATAATACACGACGCTCCAAGCAAAACACTTATCATGTGGTGAATAAAAATATAGCCCCAAGTAAAGTTACCAATGAACGAAGACGAAAGAGGGGATGCCTTCCCGGGGCATCCCCAAGCTTAGGCTTTTGGCTATTCTTGAATGTCTTGGGGTGCCTTGGGCATCCCCAAGCTTAGGCTCTTGCCACCCTTTATTCCATAGTCCATAAAATCTTTACCCAAAACTTGAAAACTTCACAACACAAAACTCAACAAGAAATCTTATAAGCTCCGTTAGTGAAAGAAAACAAAACCACCACATAAGGTACTGCAATGAACTCATTATTTATTTAATTTGGTGTTAAACCTACTGTATTCCAACTTCTCTATGGATTATAAACTATTTTATTGGCCATAGATTCATCAAAATAAGCAAACAACACACAAAAAACAGAATCTGTCAAAAACAGAACAGTCTGTAGTAATCATTAACTAACGCAAACTTCTGGAACTCAAAAAATTCAGCTAAAATAGGAAGACCTAGAAAATTTGTTTATTGATCAGAAGAAATTGGAATCACTATTTTATCAAGTTCTGGTGATTTTTAAAAATTATTTTCGTGAGCCGAAAGTTTCTGGAAATTACAGCAAGATCAAATAACTATCATCCATGAAGATCCTATAGGTTTACTTGGCACAAACACTAACTAAAAGATAAAATGACATCTAAACAGAAGGTAGATGGATTATTTATTCCTAAACAGAAGCAAAAACAAAAAACATAAAGAAAATTGGGTTGCCTCCCAACTAGCGCTATCGTTTAACGCCCCTAGCTAGGCATAAAAGCGAAGATAGATCTAAATGGTGCCGTAATAATAAGATAGATCTTGGAAGCTCATTTCATATTCTCTACGTTCGGCAGCAAGTTTCCTTTGAGGCAAGCAAAAGTAATAAAAAGGGCTAAATTTAGTGGGACAAATATCCCCAAGATCAATCATAGGAGGAACGGGTTCCTCCTTTGGCCCTTCATAGTGCACAACTATTTCATCACTAAAAGCATTCTTTTGGCAAAATCTTGTAAGCCTATACTCAAGAGAGTATCCTAGCTCATTGTTTCGAAGGGAAAAATCATTATTAAGCTCGTTAATGCAATCAACCAAGACATTAGTAGGAACCTTTTTTCTAAGGTTTTCATTAAAAGCGACATAGTCTGAAGATTGAAAACGTCTAATTTCCTCTTGATCATAGAGGATCGCTTTATGGGAGGACGACCGGCGTCCACCCTATAGTGCGCAAAGATTTCTTTAGCCTCTCTTATGATAAATTTAAACTCATGAGCCAAAAAGATAGTAATAGCGCGCTTAACAGAAGAGTGCTCAATATTGGAGAATTCTAGGAAAATTCTTTGTATGCAAGGATGCATATGCATAAATTGTCTTTCAAGTTCAACTACGAGCATAGTGATAGCATCCGCAAGACTACTAGTTCTATGAAGAATAGAACAACCCATGGAAGGTAAAGCACCGGCACAAGTAAAGAAATCTTGAATAACACCTTTGCCAATGATGTTACCACTACCGGTTCGAAAATTTTTAGTATGCAAAATAGGGGGTTCATCGGCCGGAGCCTCGGGATTTCTGTGTTATCATTATTGTCCATATCGACGCCCAATTTCAGACATAGCGGCAAAGAGCGAGCGAAAAAGAGAGGAGGAGAAGATTGGGAAAGAGAGGGCGAACAAAACGGCAAGGGTGAATTGGGGAGAGGAAAACGAGAGGCAAATGGCAAATAATGTAAATGCGAGGGAGATGGGTTTGTTATGGGTACTTGGTATGTCTTGACTTGAGCGAAGACCTCCCTGGCAACGGCGCCAGAAATCTTTCTTGCTACGCCTTGAGCTTATGCTGGTTTTCCTCAAGAGGAGAGGGTGATGCATCAAGTGTAGTGTAAGTATTTTCCTCGCTTTTTGAGAACCAAGGTATCAATCCAAAGAGGAGGCTCCTCAAAAGTCCCACACACCTACACAAACAACCGAGAACTCGCAACCAACGCAATAAAGGGGTTGTCAATCCCTTCACGGCCACTTCATGTAAAGTGAGATCTAATAAAGATAGTATGATAAGATAAACATATTTTTGGTATTTTATAATATAGATGCAAAAAGTAAAGATGCAAATAAAAGTAGATTGAAAGCAAATATGATAAAAGATAGACCCGGGGGCCATAGGTTTCACTAGTGGCTTCTCTCGAGATAGCATAAGTATTACGGTGGGTGAACTTACTGTCGAGCAATTGATAGAAAAGCGCATAGTTATGAGATTATCTAGGCATGATCATGTATATAGGCATCACGTCCATAACAAGTAGACCGACTCATGCCTGCATCTACTACTATTACTCCACACATCGGCTGCTATCGAGCATGCATCTAGAGTATTAAGTTCATAAGAACAGAGTAACGCATTAAGCAAGATGACATGATGTAGAGGGATAAACTCATGCAATATGATATAAACCCCATCTTGTTATCCTCGATGGCAACAATACAATGCGTGCCTTGCAACCCTTTTCATCACATCGGGTAAGGACACCGCAAGATTGAACCCAAAGCTAATCAATTCTCCCATGGCAAGAAAAACCAATATATTAGGCCAAACTAAACTGATAATTCGAAGAGACTTGCAAAGATAACTCAATCATACATAAAAGAATTAAGAGAAGATTCAAATATTATTCATAGATAAACTTGATCATAAACCCACAATTCATCGGATCTCGACAAACACACCGCAAAAAGAGTTTACATCGAATAGATCTCCACAAGAGAGGGGAGAACATTGTATTGAGATCCAAAAAGAGAGAAGAAGCCATCTAGCTAATAACTATGGACCCAGAGGTCTGTGGTAAACTACTCACAACTCATCGGAGAGGCTATGGTGTTGATGTAGAAGCCCTCCGTGGTTGATTCCCTCCAGCAGAGTGCCGCAAGGGCTCCAAGAAGATATCTTGTGGATACGAAGGTTACAAATGTGGAAATTGTGTTTCGTGGTGCTCCTGGATGTTTTCAGGGTACGTAGGTATATATAGGAGGAAGAAGTACGTCGGTGGCCGCCTGAGGGGCGCACGAGACAGGGGGCACGCCCTATAGGGGGGGGGCCCTCCTATCTCGTGGCTTCCTCTGAAGCTTCTTGACTTGCACTCCAAGTTCTCTGGATCACGTTCGTTCCAAAAATCACGCCCCAAAGGTTTCATTCCGCTTTGGACTCCGCTTTGATATTCCTTTTCTTCAAATATCAAATAGGCAAAAAAAAACAGCAATATGGGTTGGGCCTCCGGTTAGTAGGTTAGTCCCAAAATGATATAAATGTGTAAAATAAAGCCCATAAACATCCAAAAGGGTAATATAATAGCATGGAACAAATAAAATTATAGATACGTTGGAGACGTATCAAGGTAATCGGCTCAACTGCAGCGGCGCAAGTGCGCTGAAATCACTACGATCAGCATAGCGCGAGCAAATTAAGGTGGAGGTACTGGCTCAACCGCAGCGGCGTAAGTGCGCTTGAAATCACAAGCGCAAGCGCGAGCTAAGGGTGGAGGTACTGGCTCAACTGTGTGCGATGCAAGTGCGCTGAAATCACCACGACCGCACAAGCGCGAGCAAATGGTGGAGGTACTGGCTCAATCGTGTGCGATGCAAGTGCGCTGAAATCATCACGACCACGCAAGCGCGAGCAAAGGGTGGAGGTACCGCTCAACTGCAGCGGCGATGCAAGTGCGCTGAAATCACCACGACCGCGCAAGCGCGAGCAAAGGGTGGAGGTACTGGCTTAATCATGTGTGATGCAAGTGCGCTGTAAAACTACCACCTATGGAAGCTAAAGGCGGGTAAGTTTATTTGGAAATTAGGACGAACCGTGTGCAATAGACCAGCTAGCTAGAAATATAAAAAACAAACTACCCGCCTTGAGCGTTGCAATCGGCGGATCCGCGCCACTTTTCCTTTTTATCATACACGCATATTGTTATTGGACCGTGCGCGATCTTGGGCACTCCCGCCCCGCATCAATTCCTTTACCCAAATTTTAGTAGCCGACGTACTTCAACCGTCGCCCACACTCGTCCATCACCGACCTTATAGTAAAATTTTAGCAGCCGAGGCATTTGAACCGTTGCCCTCCCTCGTCCACCACCATCTCCACCCACCATTACTAAAATTTTCAGTAGCTGCGGCGTATCCTCAAACACCCCCCCCCCTCCACAGTCCCCACCCACCCTCCTCCCACCTTCGAACCCTAGCTCGCGACGGCCGCTGCCGCCAACCCTGCCGGTCTGCCCGTTCCTCCTAGCTTAGATAATAAAGTTCAGGTTATCCAGCGATTCACATACCGTCGCCCCACTCCCCTGAGTTTTTAGATGAGGCTTGCGGTGTCCCTCCCCGCCAGATCCACATCGCCTGCTCCAGAATGTCGCAGCCTAAGCTCGACCATGTATCCCGGGGAGCCCGACGAGTGTTCGGCCAAGAAGAGGTTTATCATGGCCTCTCCGATGGACGTTGGCGAGGTGGCCGCCGTTCGCCCTGACCTGTCAATCCCGGAGCAACACGTCGCCGCGGAAGCCGGCGAAGACATTGACTACATTGCCATGCCGAAGGCTTCAAGTCAGCGGGCTAGCGTATTACTGTATCTCGGGAAAGCTGGCTATGACATCAAGATCGTCCACACCGACGGCTGCAGGCGGGCCATGTCACAGTTAAGTGGTCCATCCCCAACCCTCTGGTTCAACCGCCGTCGAATCCTTCGACGGCCCCGCCACTGATCTCCTCCGCCAAGCGCTCAAGGATTTGCGAGCTTTATATGCCATCGAGCCCATTTTGTCACTTCTGAAGGACACGTTCTACGGCGGCGGCTTGGGATCCTCAATTGCCAAGTCAGATCTCATCGACCACGACCACGACCACGAGGAGGGCACCCACGAAGGTTCTTCCAAGGTGAAACAGCCCATATGTGACATCAGAGAGCGCACCATGGGTCTGTGCTCTTCCAACTGGAAGGATCCTGTCCATGAAATGTGAGGCAACATCCTATAAGCAAATATTACCTTTTCTATCTTGCCAACCCGTACCCTTTGTTGTAGTAGCATTTGTCATGCGGTGCTTTAACTGTGTTGTGTTTAATCATTTCAGTTATGCAAAAATGTATTGTTCTATAGGTCTATGTGATGTTTAAGTATGAATTGTCCACTTTAGTTTCACGAATGGCTATATTTGGTTGTTTATAGTGAGTAGATGTCTTGTTTATCTGTATTTGGTTGTTAGGTTGGTTGGAGTGAGCATTTTTTCAGTTATCGAGCAGATGCCTTGTTTATCTGTATTTGGTTCTTAGTTTGGTTGCACTGAGTATTTGTCCAGCTTATCAGCTGATGCCTTGTTTATCTGTATTTGGTTGTTAGGTTGCTTTTTTTAGCATTTGTCCAGTTATCAAGCAGATGCCTTGTTTATCTGTATTTGGTTGTTAGGTTGCTTTTTTAGCATTTCTCCGCTTATCAAGCAGATGCCTTGTTTATCTTTATCTGCTTGTTAAGTTGGTTGCAGTGAGCATTTGTCCAGTTTTCAAGCATATGCCCTGTTTATCTGTATTTGCTTGTTAGGTTGGTTGCGGTGAGACTCTGTCCAGTTTTCAATGGTCGTATTTGGTTGTTATACTGGTCATTTATGTCTTGTTTATTTCAGTCATTCACAATGTGTGGTTCATTATGTGCAAGTCGGAACAGTGCTGCTCGACTACATCAATACCAGTTTGAATGGCTATATTTGGTTCCAGTTATTCCTAGTGTAGTTAACTGCTACCTCTTGAGCTTGCGTTGGATTTCCCCGAAGATGAGAGGATAATGCAGCAGAGTAGCGTAAGTATTTCCCTCAGTTTTTGAGAACCAAGGTATCAATACAGTAGGAGGCCACGCGCAAGTCCCTCGTACCTACACAAAACAAATAGCTCAACGCAACCAACACGATTAGGGGTTGTCAATCCCTTCACGGTCACTTACGAGAGTGAAATCTGATAGAGATGATAGATAATATTTTTGGTATAAAGATGCAAACTAAAATAAGAGGCAAAGTAAAAAAGCAAAGCAATAATAAAGTGATGGAAGATTGATATGATAGAGAATAGACCCGGGGGCCATAGACTTCACTTGTGACTTCTCTCAAGAGCATAAGTATTTTATGGTGGGTGAACAAATTACTATTGAGCAATTGACAGAATTGAGCATAGTTATGAGAGTATCTAGGTATGATCATGTATATAGGCATCACGACCGAGACAAGTAGACCGACTCGCCTGCATCTACTACTATTACTCCACTCATCGATCATCGTCCAAAGATGCATCTAGAGTATTAAGTTAATGAAAACAGAGTAACGCTTAAGCAAGATGGCATGATGTAGAGGGATAAATTCATGCAATATGATAAAAACCCATCTTGTTATCCTCGATGGCAACAATACAATACGTGCCTTTGCTGCCCCTTCTCACATCGAAAGGACATCGCAAGATTGAACCCAAAGCTAAGCACTTCTCCCATTGCAAGAACTACCAATCTAGTTGGCCAAACCAAACGGATAATTCGAAGAGACTTGCAAAGATAACCAATCATACATAAAATAATTCAGAAAAGATTCAAATATTTCTCATAGATAATCTTGATCATAAACCCACAATTCATCGGTCTCAACAAACACACCGCAAAAAGGAGATTACATCGAATAGATCTCCACGAGAGAGGGGGAGAACATTGTATTGAGATCCAAAAAGAGAGAAGAAGCCATCTAGCTACTAACTATGGACCCGAAGGTCTGAGGTAAACTACTCACACTTCATCGGAGAGGCTATGATGATGTAGAAGCCCTCCGTGGTGGATTCCCCTTCCCGCAGAGCTCCGGAACAGGCTCCAAGATGGGATCTCGTGGGTACAGAAGGTTTCGACGGTGGAATTAGGTTTTTGGATCTGTATCTGATCGTTCGGGGGTACGTAGTTATATATAGGAGGAAGAAGTACGTCGGTGGAGCAACAGGGGGCCCACGAGGGTGGAGGGCGCGCCTGGGGGGGAGGGCGCCCCCTACCTTGTGCCTTCCCTGTTGGTTGCTTCACGTAGGGTCCAAGTCTCCTGGATCATGTTCGGTGAGAAAATCACGTTGCCGAAGGTTTCATTCCGTTTGGACTCGCTTGATATTTCGCTTCTTCAAACATCAAATAGGCAAAAACAACAACTGGCTGGGCCTCCGGTTAATAGGTTAGTCCCAAAAGTAATATAAAAGTGTAAAATAAAGCCCAATATGGTCCAAAATAGTAGATAATATTACATGGAGCAATTAAAAATTATAGATACGTTGGAGACGTATCATTAACACATGCCCTTTATTTCAGTTCTACACATTTATCCAGTGTGATGTTTAAGCATTACCTACGTTCTATTCATTTTCAACAATACCAGTTTGAATTGAAATATTTGATGGTTGTTAAGCCTACTGTCGGTAACATTTCCTTCCATTTTATATCTGCTTTAACAAAGATGTCAAAACCAACACATTCAAGCTATCATTTGGAGATGATGTAGTTTACCTTTGCTATATTTGTTTGATGTTGAGATTGATGTACTTATCATGCCTTTCCACTACTTATGCAGGACAACAACGGGAGTGGCCACCATTTTCCGCCGAGGTTAGCTTCATCCCTCGGCTTGTACTCCCCCTGTCGTTCCATAATGTAGTGCATATAGATCCAGGCCTGGACACTAGTTAGCTTCTAATATTGACTTGTTGCTTCTAGGTACATATGCCCTTGGCAAGCATCCACACATCGACCCTTTTTGCATATGGGGCAATGAGATATTGATCAACAAGCATCAAGTGAGGAAACTGATAAGGATTATTAGCAAAAAGATACGAATGGTGGCAAGCAAATTATTTGTTTATGCTCTATCCAACACAACAGTGAGCTGTAGGATGGTAACTACAAACTCGCAACCTTCTCTTTATCGCCCATAATGAGTTGTTAGACAACAATGTCTGAATCTTTTTGTTCCCATGGTTCCCAAGCAGTTCACTCAAGATTACCTCGCAAAGTACATGATTGGTGGACACGCAATGAAGGTTAAAGTATTTCATCCAGACTACAATGAGCATCGAGAAGTCCTATTGAAGACAGTGAAGGATGGACGGGCAACCATCACAAGGGGTTGACCTAAAGTCGTGCGCGCCTTACGCATGGAGGAGGGCACAATATGGGCATTCCGCCTCACCTTCTCCAGCAACCAGAATGTCTTTCGCCTCTCTCTTTGCAGTCTTTAGTACAACTGTGCTTCATCATTCTTTACTTGGTGCTTCTGTAGTTCTTCAAAGATATGTACTGTGCATTGAATTATGGATTCGTGGTTGAACCTATATTTGTAATAAACATGGTTGGATATGAAATAAGTGATGGCCTACTTTCAAATTCATAACATGTGATTTTTAAATTAGGGATTAATTGGATTAATTATGGATTAAATAGGGATTACATCGCACACGGTTTGGCGATAGCGAACGTCTGCGATATACGTGGAGATCAGAAACGTTTCTAGGATCCACTACGTGTGCGATCAATCTCCACTGCACACACGACTTTCTCTTGAAAACTGTTTGTGTTAGGCCACCTTGCGCAAACGTTTATCACATAAAATGTTTGTGTGATGGCCAACCTTTGCCACACAGTTTCTTTCTACGCACCGTGTGTGATGCATTCAATAACCCACACGATAAAATTATTAATATCGTGTGCAATGGCAACGCTGTCACAAATGATTTAACGGGAAAAATTGTGTATGATGTACATGTGAACGTAAACGTTTTCCTTGGAGCGACTGTGTGGGATGTACATACGAACGGAAACGTTTAGCGGGGACTAACTGTGTGGGATGTACTTGCGATCGGAAACAATTTTGCCGTATAATTGTATTTTTAGCTATATTGTACGTATTTCCATATTTGAGCGCTCGCCAATCGCACACCACCTCATTTTGCCGAACGTGTGTGCCAGGAGGGCATATCCTCGACGGTTTCTGGGTCGTGTGGGAAGGACCCCCCTATCGCCCACACTCACTTGACGACGGTTCCAGATGCCGTCGCGAAAAGGGGTTAAAACCGCTTTGTTTAGGACCGACACGCACCAAAGGTGAGACGACACCATATGAATCGTGGTTTGGGAAGAAACCCAAGTTATCGCTTTCTTAAAGTTTGGGGCTGCGATGCTTATGTGAAAAGCTTCAACCCGATAAGCTCGAACCCAAATCGGAGAAATGTGTCTTCATAGGATACCCTAAGGAGATCAAGGGTACACCTTCTATCACAGATCCGAAGGCAATATATTCATTGCTAAGAATGGATCCTTTCTAGAGAAGGAGTTTCTCTCGAAAGAAGTGAGTGGGAGGAAAGTAGGACTTGATGAGGTAATTGTACCTGCTCCCTTATTGGAAAGTAGTTCATCACATAAATCAGTTCCTGTGATTCCTACACCAATTAGTGAGGAAGCTAATGATAATAATCATGAAACTTCTGATCAAGTTACTACCGAACCTCGTAGGTAAACCAGAGTAAGATCCGCACCAGAGTGGAATGATAATCCTGTTCTGGAAGTCATGTTACATGACCATGACAAACCTACGAACTATGATGAAGCGATGATGAGCCCAGATTCCGCGAAATGGCTTGAGGCCAGGAAATCTGAGATGGGATCCATGTATGAGAACAAGGTGTGGACTTTGGTTGACTTGCCCGGTGATCGGCAGGCCATAGAAAATAAATGGATCTTCAAGAAGAAGATTGATGCTGACGGTAATGTTACTGTCTACAAAGCTCGACTTGTTGCGAAAGGTTTTCGAGAAGTTCAAGGAGGTAACTATAATGAGACCTTCTCACCCGTAGTGATGCTTAAGTCCGTTCGAATCATGTTAGCAATTGCCGCATTTTATGATTATGAAATTTGGCAAATGGATGTCAAAACTGCATTCCTGAATGGATTTCTGGAAGAAGAGTTGTATATGATGCAACCCGAAGGTTTTATCAATCCAAAGGATGCTAACAAAGTGTGCAAGCTCCAGCGATCCATATATGGACTGGTGCAAGCATCTCGGAGTTGGAATAAACATTTTGATAGTGTGATCAAAGCATATGTTTTTATACAGACTTTTGGAGAAGCCTGTATTTACAAGAAAGTGAGTGGGAGCTCTGTAGCATTTCTAATATTATATGTGGATGACATATTGTTGATTGGAAAAGATATAAAATTTCTGGATAGCATAAAAGGATACTTGAATAAGAGTTTTTCAATGAAAGACCTCGGCGAAGCTGCTTATATATTGGGCATCAAGATCTATAGAGATAGATCAAGACGCTTAATTGGAGTTTCACAAAGCACATGCCTTGATAAAGTTTTGAAGAAATTCAAAATGGATCAAGCAAAGAAAGGGTTCTTGCCTGTGTTACAAGGTGTGAAGTTGAGTCAGACTCAATGCCCGACCACTTCAGAAGATAGAGAGAAAATGAAAGTCATTCCCTATGCTTCAGCCATAGGTTCTATCATGTATGGAATGTTGTGTATCAGACATGATGTGTGCCTTGCTATTAGTTTAGCAGGGACGTACCAAAGTAATCCAGGAGTGGATCACTGGAGAGTGGTCAAGAACATCCTGAAATACCTGAAGACGACTAAGGATATGTTTCTCGTTTATGGAGGTGACAAAGAGCTCGTTGTAAATTGTTACGTCGATGCAAGCTTTGACACTGATCAAGATGACTCTAAGTCACAAACCGGATACGTATTTATATTGAACGGTGGAGCTGTCAGTTGGTGCAGTTCTAAGCAAAGCGTCGTGGCGGGATCTACGTGTGAAGCGGAGTACATAGCTGCTTCGAAGCAGCAAATGAGGGAGTTCATATCCGATCTAGGTGTCATACCTAGTGCGCCAGTCCAATGAAAATCTTTTGTGAAAATATCGTGCAATTGCCTTGGCAAGGGAATCCAGATTTCACAAGAGAACCAAGCACATCAAGAGACGCTTCAATTCCATCTGCGATCAAGTCAAGGAGGGAGACATAGAGATTTGCAAGATACATACGGATTTGAATGTTGCAGACCCATTGACTAAGCCTCTCTCACGAGCAAAACATGATCAGCACCAAGACTCCATGGGTGTTAGAATCATTACTGTGTAATCTAGATTATTGACTCTAGTGCAAGTGGGATCTTTGAAGGAAATATGCCCTAGAGGCAATAATAAAGTTGTTATTTATATTTCCTTATATCATGATAAATGTTTATTATTCATGCTAGAATTGTATTAACCGGAAACTTAGTACATGTGTGAATACATAGACAAACAGAGTGTCACTAGTATGCCTATACTTGACTAACTCGTTAATCAAAGATGGTTAAGTTTCCTAGCCATAGACATGAGTTGTCATTTGATGAACGGGGTCACATCATTAGAGAATGATGTGATTGACATGATCCATCACTACAAAAAAAGACACATCCTTGACATTTTGGGCCAAACGCATTTTTTTTCTGTCATACATATGACACTTCTATGACGATAATTGTGACAAAACCCGGTATCATCATAGATGTGGTGGGCTCCTACTTCTATGACAAAAAATCATGACAGAAAATGGGCTTTTCGCCCTGGCGGGCCGGAGACGCAGCTTGCATGACATTCTTTGGGCCGCCCATGATGTAAAAAACGTGGTAGAAGCGAGGGGAGGAAAATTTTGGGGAGTTGCGGTTACGGTGGGAGGTCGGCGGAGGAGGAGCGCGCTGCTTTCTCTCGTGACGACGCTGCGTGTGCGAGGTGTTGGCTCTAATCAAGCCGAGCGAGGCGTTAGGCTCTAATCGAACCCGAGCGACAGACCGCAGTTACGCTACATCGAACCCGAGCGATCGATCGATGGCTGTTAATCGAACCCGATGGAGTGATTCCTTCGCCATCGCCGCTAATTGAAGCCGATCGATGCCGCCTGGATGAACAAAGGAGCGCTATGGGGGGGATTGGATGAACAGTGAGCGGTGGCATTGCCTCTGGATGAACAGGAACCCATGATGTGGAGGGCTGGATGAACAGTAGACGGTGGAGGGGTGGCCGTGGAGGGGTGGTCGAACAGGACCCCGTGGTGTGGAGGGCTGGATGAACAGTAGATGGTGGAGGGGTGCCCGTGGAGGGGTGGTTGAACAAGAGCCGGTGGAGTAGCGCGGGGTGGGGGCTGGATGAACTGGAGCCCGGCGAGGCGGGAGGAGGTCGACCGTGGAGATGAACAGTATCCGTGGAGTCCTGCTTTGCGGTACGCCACACCCCCCACGCTTTGACCGTAGCGCCCAACACAAGTCCGCTTTCGTCTGCTTTTGCGCACGCCACACCCTCCCGGCGAACAGGACCCCTGCTTCGACCGTAGCACTCCAACACAAGTCCGTTTCGTCTGCTTTGGCGGCACGCCACACCCTCCCGATCAACAGGACCCTGCTTTCACCGTAGGAGGTCCGCTTCTCCGCTTTGGCAGACGCCAGGCCCTCCCGATCAACAGGACCCTGCTTTGAACATGGCCGGTCGAACACAAGGCCGCTTCTCCGCCAGCGGTATGCGAGGCCTCGCTTCCATCGCCTGTTCCGGCCCAAGCCCTCCCGATGAACACGACCACGCATTCCGCTTCCGACCCACCGGGTTGGTTCCCCATGAACACGACGACGACGTGTTTCTTCGTTCCGACCCAGCCATGTATGTATGCGCGCGATAGGCGTTAGAGACCCTGCCCAGATGTACGTGACGCGGGTCAGATTTTCTTTCTTGCACCCTCGCCAACAGACGACGCGTGTACATGCTACGTGCGCGCCTCTACATCTACGACACGTGCGCCTCTACATCGACCAATATGTACGTACATGTTCACGACTAGAATGACAATGCTACGTACGCTTCGACCAGGTGGGTCCCGACTGTCAGACACTTCCTTGCGTGCGAAGATGTAGCTGGTGGGTCCCAACAGTCAGGGGGCGAATCGTTTTTTTGCCCGAACGCACTTCCTTGCGTGCGAAGGTGTAGCTGGTGGGTCCCAGCAGTCAGGGGGGAAACGTTTTTTTCGTGAAATATGGTGGCCCGTCCGGTGGGTCCCCGCTGTCAGGTGGATGAATAATTATTTTGCGCGTAATAAGGAGGCACTTCCTTGCTGCGGCCGTGGACCCAGCTGTCAGCCTCTCCACGTACAGTCCACGTCTGATGGAAGCCGTTCCTTGACCATGTTGACCACGCCATGCCGAGAGCACCAGGGCGGTGGACGACAGCGAGGCCTAGGAAGGGGACGATGCGGAGCCGGGGAAGACGCGGCAGTGGATGCCCACGCGTAGAGGAGTACGAGGGTTCACTGGTTCGCTGCGGTGTGAGGCTGCCGTCGCCGCAGAATAACAGGGGTGTGGGTGAGTAGAGGGATGGCCTGGCCAGCGGTGGGAGTAGTAGGGGGCGGTGAGGCCTTCGCCGCATCGCAGCCGCTCACGGGAGGCAGGAGCACAAGGCACAACCAGCGCTGGTTTGGGCGGTTGGAGCAAGAAGACCAGAGGTTGAAGAAGCACTACGGCCGTTGGATGGACATCGACGGCCATCGGAGCTAGAATCGTGCATATTGATTAAGTTGACAAAGCCCTCCGTCCTCAGAACTTAGTAGGCCCACAAGTCAGCCTCGCCACTATACCGGGTCCCAACTAACAGGGGGGAGTATTCATTTTTGTGCGTAATAAGGAGGCACTTCCTTGCGTGCGAAGATATAGTCGGTGGGTCCGAGCTGTCAAGTGGTAACATTTTTTTCGCGAACATCGAGGCCCTTTTCGTGGGTCCCGATGTCAGGTGGACGAATCATTATTTTACGCGTAATAAGGAGGCATTTCCTTGCGTGCGGCCATGGACCCAGTTGTCAGCCTCTCCACGTACAGTCCACTTCAGATGCATGTCGGTCATTGACCACGTTGACCAGGCCACGCCGAGAGCACCCGGGCGGTGGGCGACGGCGAGGCCTAGGAAGGGAACGACACGGAGGCAGGGAAGACTCAGCAGTTGTTTCCCACGCGGATGGGAGTACGACTGAACGAGGGTTTATCGTCTGCCCGCCGTCGCCGGAGAATAACAGCAGTGTGGGTGAGTAGAGGGATGGCTAGGCCAGATGGGAGTACGGTGGGGCGGTGAGGCTCATGGCAAGACATCCGACCATGGGAGGAGGGAGCAGTAGTCCCGCCAGCGCTTGTTTGAGCGGCCGGAGCAGGAAGAGCAGAGATTGAAGAAGATGACGGCCGTTGGATGGCCATCCAACAACACCGCTTGTGTGTCAACCTTTTTTTAGGAAAGCCTCAAATCTGTGGAAAACAAAGCATACAACCCATCCGCCATTATTTCTAATAATTTACAGCCCATTTGCTAATTCTTAAGGTTTTTTAGAGCCCATATTCTTTTGTTAGCATTACAGCCCATATTGTGGCTACGGTTAAAAAATTATACAAAATTTTGCATATTTCAAAAGGGTCCGAACTGTTTTTAATCCCGAAATTTCGACTCATATTCAAACTGATTTTAAAACTAAATGTATATCAATATAAAATCCAACAAATTCTCCATGCATAAAAATTAATGTAATTTAAAATCTCAAAATGAAAAAAGAAGATATTTGAAACTAATTGCCGCTTTGATGTGTTTTAAAAATGTACAGCCCATTTCTCATTACTGATGGGCCATTTTCTCACCAAATTAATGAAAGCTCTCCTCGTCTTGAAAGATTTGCAGCCCAACAGGCCTGACAAAGCGACTTACTTGGCAAATCACAAAAAAACTGGGCTATGGCCTTGGACCCAGCTGTCAGCCTCTCCACGTACAATACTCTTCCGATGGAAGTCGTTCCTTGACCATGTTGACCACGCTGCGCGGAGAGCACCACAGCGGTGGACCGACGACGAGGCCTAGGAAGGGGACAACGCGGAGCCGGGGAAGACGCGACAGTGGAAGCCCGTGCGGAGAGGAGTACGAGGGTTCACTGGTTCGGCCATGTGTGAGGTTGCAGCCGCCGCAGGCTCGCCAGCCGTGGGAATAGTAGGGGCGGTGAGTCCTCCGCTGGCAAAGACAGCCGACCACGGAGGCAGGAGCATGAGGCACGACCGGCGCTGGTTTGGGCGGCCGGAGCAAGAAGACCAGAGGTTGAAGAAGCACTACGGCCGTTGGATGGACATCAGACGGCCACCGAGCTAAAATCGTTCATATTGACTAAGTTGACAAAGCCCTTCGTCCCGTCAACTTAGTAGGCCCATTAAGTCAGCCTCCCACCAAGGTGGGTCCCAGCGTGGGGAGTATTCATTTTTTGTGCGTAATAAGGAGGCACTTCCGGTGGGTCCGAGCCGAGCGGGGGCGTTTTTCACGAAATACGATGGCCCGTCAGTGGGTCCCAGCAATGTGGGGAAAACGTTTTTGCAAAATACGGTGGCCCGTCAAAGGGTTCCTCGCCGCCGATTGGAGGAATCATTATTTTCCGCGTAATAAGGAGGCACTTACTTGCTGCGCCGTGGACCCACCGAGACTCTCCACGGACTGATACTTCCGATGGAAGTCGCTCCTTGACCACCTTGACCTCGCCGCGTTCCGCTGCATGCATGCGTCCATGGGCGTGGTGCGTCCCCACTGTCGACCTTCACGCAGTCATCTTCCGATGACTCTCGGTTGTTGACCATGTTGACCACACCGTGCCGAACGCACCCAGACTGGAACGGCCCGGAGATGGGGAAGACGGGGCAGTGGAGTCGCAGATGGAGAGGAGTGAGAAACTTCACTGGTTCGGGTGCGCGGGAGCACAGCCGCGGTGCCGCCCACGGGAGACAGGAGCAAGAACAAAGGTTGAAGAAGGAGCACGGCTGTTGGATTAACGTCCAACGGTCCAGCTGCTAGAATCATTTGTTGATTAAGTTGACAAAGCCGCGTATGACATCGCTCGCTTAGCAGGCCCACCAAATACCACCAACCGACGGGTCCCAAATTGTCAATGGGATGAATATTTTTTCGCAAAAAAGGAGGCACTTCCTTGGTGCGAAGATACACGGCCGGTGGGTCCCAAATGTCGTGGAGGACACATTTTTTCAGCTTAATAAGGAGGAACTTTCCTTGCGTGCGACCATGGACCTTGTGGGTCCCAGCCGTCGAGCTCTCCACGACAGTCCTCTCTTCCGATGACTCGCTTGTTGACCACGCCGCACCGAACTGCCGAGGCGGTGGACGACGGCGCAGGCCCTGGACGGAACGACTCGGAGATGGGAAAACGCGCAAGGAGTCGCAGATTGAGAGGAGGAGAAGGGTTATAACTGGTTCATGGTAATTCATATCAAACTCAGGTTCACAGGACACGTTCATATTCATAGCCAACATTCACTATCAACAACTCAAAAGATTCATATATACACAAGCTCAGCATATCTATGCATCCAAATGATTGATAGATCACACAACAATATTCATACATAATTCACAAAAAGATTCAGATATACACATGTTCAGTATGTTTATGCATCCAAATGATTGAGGTCACAGCCAATATGATCCATGGACGAACTTTAATTACCTAGCGTACAGACTGGTAAATGGTGTTCAATCAGAGGTACTTCTTGCTAAAATTAGTTCTCGTACGAGTAAACTTTCGAGTACATAAGAGGCAAAGATGCATAATCTGAACTTTGCTTGTAGGTTTATCCTCAAATAGTGGCCTCGCGTCGACGGAGGTTTGAGCAACTTGGCCACTACTTTCATCCAACTAGTTTATCGGCTCATCTTGGTCCTCAGATTCTCGCCAAAATTCTACATTGCGCATTTGAGAAAGGAGGCGGTTGAGGAAATGAACCACCCAAATTTTTTGTGCAGTTCAACTGAAATGGAGCATCCTTGGCGTGCAGATCGATTAAGTCCCAGATGAATATCTGCGTCAACCAACTTGTCCGGAATCTTTAGACTCCATGCCATATAGTTCGCTACCATATGTGCCGATAACCAAAAGGCACAAGTTGGGACCAAAGACTGGATCTGCGTTTTTCCGGGCTATGCACCAAGCAATATTTTTATGCTCACTCTCCTAATACTTGAGTTTGACAATTGGTTGACGCGGTTGATACCGAATGAATATAGGCACTTCTTGTCAACATCGATGCTTGTCCGAGTGAACTTTGGAGTACATAGCAGCAGCATAAGTACCTGTCCATCTCGATCATTTTGTGCTGTTCTACCGAAATCACCCGATGTAATGATTTGCTCGCGAAGTTCAGGCTCCAAATTACTCCTTTATGAAATCGGCAAACAATAGCACAGTACCAAATTACCAATACATATGACAGCACAATAATCGGGATAAAGACCAAGACCAACCTGTGTGAGGTAGCATATCAATTACTATTTCCTTTGATCGAAGCCGAGATAAGCCAACCGATTGACAAAGAAAGGAAGAAAGCAAGCGGAGATTAGCGACCGACAGAAAGGACGGAAGTCGCCGAGGCAATGAAGCACCCAAAGTTTTTGTGCAGTTCCACCAAAATCGAGCATCCTGTTGGCACATATATTGAGAGAGTGAGATTACTGTAATAGTGGGACTAGTTGATGAAACATACACTAACAAATAGAAGCACCCTCATTATCTTAATGGGTAAAGTTAGCAACATAGTAGTCTTGCTTAAAGAGAGGTATTAGTTTATTTAATCGGTGCCAATTAGCTCAACTCAACACTCAAAGCATTGCCATTTATCATAGGTTGCAAAACTTAAAAGTGCAAAGATAAAGGAGTTTCTCATGACAGAGTAACGATACAAATAGAGATGACAAAGAAACTAATATGGATGAAGGACTTAGGCCCGCACCAACCTCGAGAAAAAAGCTTATTCATGTAGTCCCATAAGAGATGATAAAGCACTCACCGGAATCACACAATAGTATATATTTTTGTGCACTTCAAATGTATGGTTGAAATCACTCTTGTTTACCAAAGGTCTGAGATTATATCAAAAGATTATCAAGAACTTCCAGCAGAGTTAAAGCACGGGCTGGGATACAGTTCATTGTATTGTCTTGTGTAGTTCCACTAAAATGTATGATTGGCACAACATGATCCCTGTTTGCACAAGTAGGAACAAGGTGAAACCTTCATTAGCTTAGTGAGAAAGGATAGGAAGACATTAGCATATTACTCAAACAGTAGCATCAAATTCATGATGGACAATACGCAAAACATTGCCTCATTGAACCAATGGCAATAAATTTACATGCAAAACAATAGCACTATTATGTCATGACACTAATAATATTCCTCCCTGCTCCACCACATGATTCACCTCCATAGACAAACATTCACACGTACATGATTCAACATAGGGTCCTACTAAAGATTTGTTTAACTCCAACAGGAAAATTAGGCAGTAATAAATTAGTGTTACTTAAGTGCTCCTAATTAATTAAGTGAGACAGCAGAAGTGGAAGGGCTCCCCGGAGGATCGTTGTCGGTGTCAAAACCGGCGGATCTCGGGTAGGGGGTCCCGAACTGTGCGTCTAGGCGGATGGTAACAGGAGACAAGGGACACGATGTTTTTACCCAGGTTCGGGCCCTCTCGATGGAGGTAAAACCCTACTCCCGCTTGATTAATATTGATGATATGGGTAGTACAAGAGTAGATCTACCACGAGATCGTAGAGGCTAAACCCTAGAAGCTATCCTATGGTATGATTGTTGTTCGCCCCACGGACTAAAACCCTCCGGTTTATATAGACACCGGAGAGGGCTAGGGTTACACAGTAGTCGGTTACAATGGGAGGAGATCTACATATCCAGACGCCAAGATTGCCTTCCACGCCAAGGAAAGTCCCATCCGGACACGGGACGAAGTCTTCAATCTTGTATCTTCATAGTCCAGAGTCTGGCCAAAGGTTATAGTCTGTCTATCCGGACACCCCTAATCCAGGACTCCCTCAAGAGCTCCTCGAACCAGGCTTCAATGACGACGAGTCCGGGCAAGGCAGATTGTCTTCGGCATTGCAAGGCGGGTTCCTCCTCCGAATACTTCATAGAAGATTTTGAACACAAGGACAGTGTCCAGCTCTGCAAAACAAGTTCCACATACCACGTAGAGAGAATAATATTTGCACAAATCTAATCTGTTGATGTATTCCGTAGCATGACATCACACCACAACCAAGTCTTTATTCGAATCGTTTTACTGTCGCACCTCAGCGCGTTTAGCGAGGCGGTTTCCTTGGCACGTCTTGTCGATGCAGAGATCGTGTCCCCTTATTCCGAGATTCTCATCAATACGGGCGTGGGTAACCCAATCGTGCCCGTTGGTATGTCTCCTCAATCGAAGGCGAGTCCCAAACGGTCACGGGGAGGGCTCTTGGTATTCAACCTCTTTATAAAGAGACCAATGCTCTACTCCTTTCTTTCAATCTCAATCGAATCCGCCTCTTACCTCGGGTTCCAACACCCAAAGCTCCTGATTCAGGCGCTTCGGACCTTCGATGATGTCCGACTCCGACCTTCAAGGCTGGTAGATGCCTTCCTCCGTTACGGAAGAAGACGTGCTAAAGCTAAGAGATGCCAGGTATCTAACCGGATAAATCCCGCATAGGCTGCCTTCTCAAGGGCAGGTTATTCCCACTCCCAAGCCTGGCGAGAGCGTGGTGTTCGCGTCTCATTTCCTTCGGGGGCTAGGCTTCCCGACGGACCCCTTCGTGAGGGGGCTCCTATTTTATTATGGGCTGGAATTTCATGACTTGGCTCCGGAGTCCATCCTCCACATATCATCATTCATTGTCGTGTGCGAAGCCTTCCTCCGTATTACTCCTCACTTCGGATTGTGGCTTAAGACCTTCAAAGTAGAGCCGAAGATGATCGAGGGGCAGCACGCGGAGTGCGGAGGTGCTGTTATAAGCAAGAATGCGGACGCTCCATGTCCCAAGGGCTCTTTTCAAGAGGAGTTCAGCTTATGGCAACGAGAGTGGTTTTATATCACAGCTCCCAGGGGCACCAAGTGGGTGGCGCCACCTGCCTTTCGCTCGGGTTCCCCACCACAGCTAGCGTCATGGGTCAATAAAGGGTTTAACTGGGGGCCGTCCAAGGACGTTCCCTTGTTGCAGGGCCGCATTCGAGATATCCTAGAAAGAGACATCAATCTGGTCGTAGTGATGCAGGTCATGTTGATTCGCCGCACTCGCCTCGCAAACGCCGCCTCCGCCTGTGGGAGTTTAATCCGGAGGGACCACGAGCCTCCAACATTTCTGGTGCGACGCCCATGGAGATGTACAAATTGTTCTTCGGATCACAAGCAATGTGTCCGACTCGACCGAGGACGCAGGTCCGAGCTGCAATCGCCCGGATACTCAAGTAAGTAGCCTGCATCCGGACACACTATCCATATATTTATCATAAAATTTCCCTTAAAAGAGTTGTCCCTTAAACAGGAGTGGATAGCGAAAGCAAAGCTAATCAGGTGTCCGGCCCCCCTCCCTGAGACCACGCCGGATCCCGTGTTAACCAGGATGCTGGAGGTTGCGCCTTTGGAAGAAGGTGAAGGGGGGAACAAGGAAGCTATCGCCTCCCCGAAGGAGGCTATCAGGAAAGGAGGAATCGAGAATTCCTCTATCCAGGGGAAGAAGAGGACCGCCTCTAAAGACCCGGAGACCATGGTCTCAAAGCCGGGGAAGAAATCTTCGCCGAGGGTCTCGCCGGGGGATGCCTCGGCCGCACTGTGCCCCCAAGGGGATCAGCCCTCCACCGAGCCATAAGTAGAGAGGGGAGTTTTAAAATGAGAGACATCCCTTCTCTATTTCTGAGGAAGATAACCAAAATTTTACCTTGTAGTTCGGATCTCAGCCCTTCTCAGCAGAGCTCATCTTCAGGGGATCTTCGTCCGGAGATGATGGAGAGCGGAACGCCTCCCCCTGCCGTACCGCCTTGCAAGGCGAGCAACCCTGGGGTGTCATCACGGAGGGTTTCTCCGAATATGGCAGGGCCGGAAGGCAGACGTATGGCCCCCCAAAGCCCTCCGTGTCCGGCCTTCGAAAAAGGCCATCGGACGAGTCCGGCACCGTCCGGTGCACGGTCGGAGGAGCTGAAGGATCTGCTCGGGCGAGCGTCTATCTCAGAAGAACACCGTGCGTTGATGGGTATGGTGATTGAAAGGATTTCATCCGCGGAGAGTGGGTTGTACGAGGCCGTCAGGAGTTTACTGACAGGTTTTGAGGTACGCGAAATGATGTACCTTTTGACAGTTCCGCATATATAAGATGCGCCCAGTGTAGATAGTAGCCCCTGAGACTCTGTGCGTTGTCAAAAATGACGGGCGCACCGAGGATCATAATCCTGTGTATAATATGTCGCCTTCCTATGTAGGTGGCGGCGTCCGTGGCTAGCCGGGCTGATGGATTTGCCGAGCTAAAGCGGCAACTTGACGTGGCAGATGCCGACATCGTGCTTGTCAACAAGCGTCTTGACGAGGCACAAGGTATGTAATTTCTCCGAAGACACCTGGTAAGAGGAGCTTGATGCCCGTATCTTACAACATGTGCGCTTGCTGCAGATGGTGCCGCTGCCATGGAAACCTTCGGGCGGAACTTGCCCGAGCCAAGGAGCAGGCCAGCAAAGTGATGTGGCTGCCTTAAAGGCGGCTGAAGAGCTGAAAGCCGAACAAGCTGCTCACTGCCGAAGCAAGAAGGAAATGGCCGAGATGGCTGTGAAATTGAAGAATGCTGCCGACCGCTGCAAGCTTCTTGAAAAAGAAGATCGGGCGGAACAGAAGGACCTGGAGAAGGCCACTACCGAGGCCAAGGATACTCGCTCTGCGATGAGAGCTATGAAGGAGGAGCTACGTCAGGCCGAAGATATCGCGGCTGGAAAGCCCTTTATGCTGCGGATGAAGTTTGGGGATCCTAAATATGCTCTGTTGGACTGGCTTTGGAGTGCGGCGGACACTTATCTGGACTTGGCGGCGAGTGCCGCGGACGCGGCCGAACACTTCCAAGATCAAAAGGATCACGAAGTGGAAAAGCTTTTTTGGTCGCAGTTCCACAATTCAAGGCGCCCACTTCCATTAACCGATCGTTTGGCCGCATGGGCGGAGCTGAATAGGTTATCCGGACTCGCCATGAAGTACGTCGTGAGTCGTCTGTGGCCGGAAAGGCCCGAGCCGAAGAGTTATTTTAGCTTGGTGCAGCAGTTCCTTGGTGCGGTGCAACATATCAATGCAATGAAGAGGTCAGCGTGCATAGAGGGTGCGCGGATGGCTCTTGCCCGTGTCAAGACATACTGGGCGGAGATGAAGGCCATCGCTGTTGCATCCCAAGATTCGGACGGAGCCAGTACCGCCGAGCACTATTTTCGGGAACTTCGCAGGCGCTTCGTTTAATAGAGACGCAGTGCTCGAAGGATATTATGTTCGAATAACATGTATTGTTGTAAAACAATGTTTCGAGGGAATATAAAAGCTTTTTATACTTGTCCCTTCAAGAATTAAAATACCTCTTGTGCGGCCGTTAATGTATATGTGTATATAACCTGAAAGATGGTAGTCTTCGGCTTCAGCCCCCACGCATATAATGCGGGGGTGTTCGCAGTAGGCGCATTTTCACACTTGATCCAACGTCTTGGTCCTATTAAGGAGGTGATAGGCAGCGAACTAGGCAACCGGACTATAATGCTTTATCACTTTCACTTAGCCATAGGAGTTTGACAGTGGGGCTACTATATAGCCCCTAGGGGCACCGCTACCACCCGAATTCGAGGCGCTGTGTGTGCTCGGCCGAAACGCCCTTCGTTAATGCGGAGGAATCAGAAAGATTCTGGCGGGTCATCGAATGGTTGAACAGTCTCACGCTATATCATGATGCCGGTTTTCGGTTTTCATCGAGGTGCTCGCCGGCGAACCGGGCACAATTGCGAGTTCTCCGGTGCCGCCTTAGCCGATAGAGCGGAACGTAAGGCAGCAAAACACAGTGAGCCGGCAAACCCAACATTTGACCAAAGACATGATTCGAGCTGATGCATATAAGGCCAAACTTCATGACGCCAACACTCCCTAAGGTATTCGGTCTTTATGAAAACGGGCTGAACAACGCCCTTGGTAATAAGCCCCTGGTGTCCAGGTACGCGCAAAATTCTGACGTGGCCACATGCCAAGACAGCAGCCTCCTCCTCGGTTATACCAAGAAACCGGGGGATGTGTATCAACAAGAGACAGTGAAAAAGGTTTACGTAGGGTCTTAATCTAAAAAGAATCCTTGGAACGGGTCCCTACTGCACGTCTGCTACTGTGTTCTCAGCCGTATCTCGACGGGTGTAGAACGGTGTTCATCTGTAAAAGAGAGGAACTTAGTTGAAAAAGATCATGCGAAAATGTATGTTATATTAAATAAACAAAGTATAATTCAAAAATGGGTAAAATTGAGCTTTATTGTCTCTTGTTGTACATGCGCGGAGCCCCTTGTACGGGGGTATGCGGCTAGTAAGCCCTTGTATGTTTACCGGACTCGTCTAGCCATGTCCGGGTCTGAACGACCTATTTAGGTGCATTGATTAGTGAAGCCGGTTTAGTGCGTGGCTGTCAAGGCAGCCGCATACGATCTTCAGCGCTCAAGGAACACTCGATATTTCCCTTTAATGAGATGATGCTCATGGACCGGGCATTTTAAGTGTAAGAGATGCATAATGGGGTATTATGTTAAAGCGGGCGAAAGCTTAGCGTCCCAAAGAGTGCTTGATAGCTACTTGTAAATGGGGCGATGTGGAAGGTTAGCTTTTCGCGGCGAAAGTTGTCGGGGGAGCCGAACATAACTTCTAGCAGGAGAGAACCCGTACAATGGGCATATGGGCCTGGCGTTACCCCTTGAAAGGAAGTGTTGCTATGGCGAATTTTTGTTGGGTTTATCCCCATTTTGCGGATTGTGTCCTGATATAGCAGGTTTAGACCACTGCCGCCGTCCATTAGGACTTGTGTAAAGTGGAGTCCGTCAATTATCGGATCTAATATCAAGACAGTCCAGCCTGCGTTCGGATACTTCTAGAGTAATTACGATGGTCGAAGGTGATTGGTTTTAACAACCATGGCGGGACTCCTGCAGGATAGGCCGTATGGCGCGTATCTCTATGGGCGCCACTCTGTTTTTCCCTTTGTCACGTGAAGTGAGTTTATCGCTTTTGACTTCTTGTGGGAAATTCTTTTGTTTTTTGGTGCTCTGCTTGTGGGGTTCGTCATCGTCCTCGCTTGGTGTGTCGAGCCCCTTGTGTTCGGCGTTGAGTTTGCCGGATTGCTTGAAGACCCAACAATCTCTATGGGTATGGTTTGCAGGCTTCCCGGGAGTACTGTGCATTTGGCATATCTTTTCCAAGATTTTGTTTAGGTTAGATAGCTCGTCCCTGTTATCCTTGAGGGGCAGCTTTTTCTGATTCTGCTGAGAGCTTTTGAATCAGGCGTGATCGCCCGTTTCGTCGGGCTGTTTCCCTTGGTCCGGCGCTGGTCCTTGCTGCGTCGCGGTTTCCCGTTTCCATCCCTAACTTCGGATGTACTTTGGTCGCTGGTACTGCATCTTGCCAACCAGCTATCCTCTCCTGCGCAAAAGCGGGTCATGAGGCTTGTTAATGCGGCCATTGTTATTGGCTTTTCTTGGCCGAGGTGTCTGGCGAGCCATTCGTCTCGAACACTGTGTTTGAAAGCTGCTAAGGCTTCGGCGTCCGGACAGTCGACTATCTGGTTCTTTTTAGTAAGAAATTTGTTCCAGAGTTTCCGGGCTAACTCTCCGGGGTTGTTGAGTTATATGACTTAAATCGTCTGCATCCGGAGGTCGGACATAGGTCCCTTGAAAATTTGCCCGAAAAGCATCCTCGAGCTCTTCCCAACTTCCAATGGTGTTTTCGGGAAGGCTTTTAAGCCAATGCCGGGCTGGCCCTTTGAGCTTGAGGGGTAAGTATTTTATGGCGTGGAGGTCGTCTCCTCTGGCCATGTGTATGTGGAGGATATAATCCTCAATCTAGACTCTGTGGTCTGTTGTTCCGTCAGATGCCTCTATGTTTACGGGCTTGAATCTCCGCTGGAAATTCATGGTCTAGCACCTCATCGGTGAAACATAGGGGGTGTGCGTCACCCCTGTACTTGGGTGTGCCGTGTTGTTTGGATATTTGTTGTGTTGCATTGCTTTCTAGAGCTTGCTTTCTTCGCCCGCAGATGGATCTGGCTGGGCCATCTTTGTGATGCAAATCCTTGGGTGGATCGCGTGCTGGCTCGGGTGCGGCGCTGTTTGCCGCTCTATGTTGGCCATGGGGTTGTTTATCCGACCGGGTGGCTTCCTTATTTTTTGATTGCGGGGGCTCTAAGGCCTCTTCATCAAATTCCGGCAGTAATTTTCGCTTCGGATAGCTCTTTGTGTGGCGACTATCGCCATATTTGTCTGCGGTGTTGAGTACTTTGCTCCATCTAATTCTGAGTGCATCCCTCCGCTGTTTTGAGCTTCCGCTTCTGCTTTTTCAGGCTACCCGCAGTGGCGACGAGACTTTTGTGGAGGTTCTTCTGCTCCAGCAACTTGTCCGGCGTGAGGTCGTCCGGATTTATTATCTTCGCCGGGACGGGTTGTTCGGTTTGTTTATCCAAGTTGCCCTGTTCGGACAGTTGCTTGATGGCATGTTCGTCGTCCGCCGGTTCGCCCTGCTCTGTGGCTGGGTCTGTATGGCTGCTGTCTCTGTCAAGGTGGGGTTTGGGGCGGCGCTTACGCCGCCGCTTTGACTGCTTTTCGAGGGAACGATCCCTCGTTGCGTCCCTTTGTTCCTCGCCGTCGTTTCTTTTAGGTGTGTCCACCATGTATACATCGTGAGATGAGGTGGTTGTCCGGTGCCCCATAGGCGCTGGTTCCTGTTTGTCTCCTACATCGTCGTCCATACCGTCGATGTCTTCGGAGTCAAAGTCCAGCATGTCGGTTAAATCGTCGACAGCGGCTATGAAGTGGGTGGTGGGTGGGCGTCGAATTTCTTCATCATCCGCATCCAAATCCTTCCGGTCATAATCCGGCCAGGACTCTCCTGACAAAGAGAGAGACCTTAGTGGATTCAGAATGTCGCCGAAGGGCGAGTGCTGAAAGATGTCCGCGGCGGCGAACTCCATGATCGGCGCCCGATCGGATTCGATTGGCAGGGGCGCGGAAGGTTCGGAGTCCGGAGAGGAGTCCGGCACCTTGGAGTCACGGGCTTCGCAGAGGACAAGGCTGGTATTCGGCTCGATCGCCATAGAGTTTGTAGCCCCCGAGGCGGTGTCCAGCCACCCGTCCTCGATTGGCGCAGTCGGCTCCGAGCTAAGGGTCGGAACGGTCACGGGTGCGGCCTCCGTGGCACCGCTCGCGGCAGAGCTAGATCATGCCCATCGTGATAAAGGCGGCGCGCCGGCCGTGGCTCGAACCCATCGAAAATCAAGTCTCCGCGACGCCACCGTGTAGTTCAAACTTCCAAATCTGACACGATGGCTGGGGCGTAGCCGATCTGCTCCAGATGGCAATTGGCCCGCAGAGCAAAGCCGCCGAATTTAAGATCTGCCCGGGAGAAAAGTCTCACCTGGACCGCATCGTTGTTGATGATCGGAGGAGCCATCGGGCCTAAAGATGACGACTACAGAGGAACTCTCAATGAAAGCACCAATGTCGATGTCAAAACCGGCGGATCTCGGGTAGGGGTCCCGAACTGCGTCTAGGCGGATGGTAATAGGAGACAAGGGACACGATTTTTTACCCAGGTTGGGCCCTCTCGATGGAGGTAAAACCCTACTCTGCTTGATTAATATTGATGATATGGGTAGTACAAGAGTAGATCTACCATGAGATCAGAGAGGCTAAACCCTAGAAGCTAGCCTATGGTATGATTGTTGTTCGTCCCACGGACTAAAACCCTCCGGTTTATATAGACACGGAGAGGGCTAGGGTTGCACAGAGTCGGTTACAATGGGAGGAGATCTACATATCCGTATCGCCAAGCTTGCCTTCCACGCCAAGGAAAGTCCCATCCGGACACGGGACGAAGTCTTCAATCTTGTATCTTCATAGTCCAGGAGTCCGGCCAAAGGTTATAGTCCGGCTATCCGGACACCCCCTAATCCAGTACTCCCTCAATCGTCTCACATGTAAGGTAGTCGTTGCCGGAGCCCTTGAATAGCCTCGACTGAGGCCTCTGGCTTCAGCAAGATCGCCTTGGCACTGTTTATTCTTCTTCTTCTTCTTCCTCTTCATGCTATGTTTCTCTTTCTCCTCACCAGTTGGTGAAACCAAGTACATGATTGGCCTTCTAATTCAGAATTGGTTTTGTCGTTGAGGGAGTACAAGTGTACTAGTAAAAACAACATTATTTTCTCATGGCGGTCGGAAAATAGAGATGAACACATGCATTAAATATCATTCTTACCTAACGGAAGGTTATTGCGCTAATATGGATGATGAGGATTGGAACACAGATCTCCCTTTGTGCAGTTCCACCAAAATGAACCAACTGGTCCATCGACATTCCAGCTTAAACAACACAAAAGTCACTTCTTTTAAGAAGAGTTTTGTGCGATGCAAAAAAGGTCACAACAACAACCAGTGAATTGGATATCCTGTTTGCACAAGAAGGCCTGAGAGGAAGCGATCGAGTCTCAAACAATTACAGGCAAAAACATTTGGCTAAACTTGTCGATGTCTCAAACAATTACGAGCAAAAAACAGTGGCATGGCTTCATTTTTACCAGGGACATTATATTAAGAACAACTAAGGCTGCGTTCGGTTCACGGGTTTGGTGCAGGATTTTCGTAGGAACACAATTCCTACCGTATTCTTTCCCTTCCAACTGTACAGAACACGGGAAAGGTGAATAGTGTTTCATAGGAAAGCTGGTCTGGTAGTACTGATTCCGTCGGATTAGAAACATCCACGCTGCTCATTTTTGGGCGGAAGCCCGAGGCAAAGCGCTTCGCTGCCATGCGTTAGACAGGTTCTTTGTGCTTTGTGTTTGCCGGAATAAAAAATCAACCTATGTGTGGTACGTGAGGTGAGGACAAGAGTAGTCACTTTGCAGCTGAATAAACAAATAGCATCTCATCTTGCCAAGCATGCTACTCTAAAAAAACAAATATGTACATTTCGTAGTCCATCCGGACACATTCTCTTGAGAGTTTCCTCCGGTTCGCTGTTCCATAGTTTTATACCTACATTCCTTTCCTATTCCTCTTTTTTCATCAAGACCTATGTTTTCTGCCCCTTTATTCTGACCGGAGCCTAAATATTTGGTATAAGGGCATGGGACAGTGGGTGCACGAGCAGTACAACACCATGTACGTAAACAGGGGCATAAAGTGGTGATTCATAGTTTGTTGCCCCGAGAAACAAACATCCAAGAAACATATCTGGGTTGGTCCCATTTTGTTCACTCTAGCCACCTACTCCTATGTGTGGATAGCAAATCTAGTCCTGGTCATACCACTCGTGTACAGCGTTACCCCTATATTTCCTTTTGACCAAGAGACCGGTTGGATGACGATCTGTACTACTTTCATCCCCTTTCCTTCCTGTTTGTACCAAGTCCGATATACATACTAAATTGCCCACCCCCACTTTATTTCAATGACAAGTATTTTCGGACGGAGGGAGTAGAAGATTCGAATCCATGAAGTAGCTTTACCTCTAACAATAGAAGAAAAAAAAAGGTGATGTTGGACCATCCGATCGAGAGGGGCTGAGAGGTAGAAAATGATGCACATGCAGCGACATAGCGAGCTGGGGAAGTAGAGCTAAGGCGGTTTCAAACGAAGATATACTTGAAGGTCGTCGGGATGTGGATAGGTGGGCTGCGGAGGCCGGATCCGCCTACGTGCAACGCATTTAAGGGATCGGAGGACCTCCCGCACCGGGCGCCGGCCGGAGATAGCAGTGCGGCGGCGGTGGGTCTCCTCCCTCGCTGTCGACGACGGCCTAAACGCTGCCCTCCTCCCCTTCACCGGGCGGAGGGGATACGTCCGGATCTGTAACCAGCGGTGAGGATAGAAAGCCAGTTCTTTTTGAAGGGAGAAAGACAGGGTTACTACCCCTATCTTGTTTAGATCTAGAGAGGATGAGAGTGTGTGAATAGAGCAGCCCTAGCAAGCAAGCGTGGAGGCTCCGGCCTATATATAAGTAGTGGGGTAGTTTTCCTTTTTCACTCCATCAAAACAATCGTTTAAAATTGGGTACTATACTACATGCCAGGTCGCGGTTTTTTTTAGTTGTTGATTGTTTTTTGAGATAGCTACCGCTTGTTCCAAGTGGTGTTACGGTGTGCTGTGTCGCACTTTGTATTGTTCAAGTCTGGTAGTACTACAAGTCCCTCCATTAAATGAACAACCACCCCTCGTAAAATTATGAACAAGCCCACGGCTAAAATTAAGCGGAAACGTGGGTTGCCCCAACATGCATTATTATTTATATTTTCTACTCCCTCCGTTCCTAAATATATGTCTTTTTATTAGCCACACCTAAGACAAGAATTTTTATTAGCAGTGAACCCCACATGTCATAGACACAAAAATTGTGGCAAGATTCCCTTAGGCAAGCCAAAGTGTGTCTAACAATTTGAGCAACTCAGGTTAGGCAAGTGTGGCAAGTGTGGGAAAAATAATGTGACAACATAAGACAAACATAGTCACAATCCAAACAGCCCGGTGATTTTTTGTGACATGCATGAAAATTTGGTTAGTTAAATTTATAGTCAAAATTTGGCAAGGTGCATCAAATCAACACATGCAAGTATCAAAAGGAAAGTCACGGCATGCATGCATGCGTTGTACTCCCTCAGTTTCCAAATATAAGTCTTTTTAGATATTGCAACAAGTGACTACTCCCTCCGTTCCTAAATGTAAGTCTTTTTAGGGATTCCACTACAAACTACATACGGATGTATATAGACATATTTTAGAGTGTAGATTCACTCATTTTGTTTTGTATGTACTCTAGTTCATAGTGAAATCTCTAAAAAGACTTATATTTTGGAACGGAGGGAGTATCTGGCAGAATATGTCTACTCCTACATACGAAGTAGCCCATTTGAAATGTGTAAAAGGAGTTTTATCGAATGCGGTGCTTTGATGTGTCGTGGTCAACTCATTACAAGCCCGAGAAATTTGATTACTACGACGCCCTCTCCCTCGTGGGATCGAGCTCCTGTCGTTAGCACCTGCCTTTGGCTGCATGACAGGTGGGCCAACCACCTGTTGGGCCCACTGTCATGGACGCAAAGGCAGGAGCGATGAAAGTAGAAGCTTCGCTACACTCTATCCCTCCCGCACGAGGTGGGCGGACATGCAGCGATGGATTCGATCTTTGTAGAAGTAGGAGTAACATCATTGTTCGTCTTCTCGAAGAAGCGAAGAGCCAAGTGCAAACCGAGCGTGGCGATTCACGATCGCTTCAGCGTGGTGCGGTTCCTTGGAGTACTAGCCAGGCTCTTGCATGAGACAAAATTGCTATTGTTTAACAATTAAACTCCATTATCCATTGGTTGATACTCATTCTGCATAGGTCCACGCGCTTAGCACCATTTCCTCCTGGGGTCACCAATGTTTATTTGCTAATTAATAGCATTCCATGCAATGAACTAGCCATTGCAAGTCATGAAAACCATGCACACCTCTCATCTCTTATTGGTTGATACGTATGTCAAGAAACAAGAAACAAGGTAGAAGTTAATGCATCGCGCCTAAGTGTTCTGGGACTATTTGGTTTTCGTAAGATGACTTACACACCTAGACGGAGGGAGTAGTATAGACCTGTAAACCAGAAAGGAGTATTTGCCTTTCTAGAGATTTCAACAAGTGACTAGACTTCGGCTCAAAAAAAAAAGTGACTAGACTACACCGTGTGCAGTACCCCCTCCCCTCCGGTTTATAGGGCTCAAATCTCAAATCTCATGAACCAAGGCATTTTGCGATTGGAGGAATGTATCTCGTACTTTACAAAACTACCCTAATTAAACTCATGCATTAATTGCGTAGTTCTCTCGTTTTCCTCTCCGCCTTGGTCGCGGTGCACAATATTGAGGCTAGCCATAGTGGGAGTAAGTTAGGTAGTAACTTAACACATCCCAAGACAATTTTGCTTATGTGGCAAGTATTTAATGAGGAAAGAGGTGCTTGTGGTAACATAATATGTTACTGTAACATAGCGCTTTCCGAGGCAAAATGAGTCTATGAGGTAATAAATGAAGCAATCTATGATACTACTACTATGTTACTTTGCACTATGGAGATAGTAACTTACACTAGTGTCATATGCATGACACTAGTCTAAGTTACTCCCCACTGTGACCAGCCTGAGAGAGTGCTTTGATACTTTTAGTCTCATGACTAAAAGTAGTGGGCCTAAAACTTGTTAGCCTCATCCATGCTTGGATCCAAATACTAAAGAGACTAAAATCAAGTTAATGACATTTCAAAGCATCCGGGCCCGCGTGCCATCCACCAAATCACAGCGAGGTGCTACAATGAGACTCTGTCACCCCAAGTGTGGCCGTCATGACCCGTCATATCACAAAACCCACACCTTTACCAAAGAAGTGGTAAGGTGGCTTCCAAGTTGGACTGGACGAAGCAACCATCATTTCATTGGAACGCTCGTTCAAGCCCTTTCTCCCCTTTCTTGAAGAAAACCTCACTCCAGGCTACTCACTTCTGCCATTTTTCTTCTCTACCGACGAAGGAAAGGTGGGCGAATTTCATTCCAATAATCTTCTTTTTGCGAAGCACCGACCGATTCTCACATCCTATTCTTTTCCCGTTTTCATTGTGATTGTGGTTTCCTTTCGATTGCTTTTTTTTTGTCGGTTCATTGATGGATCTTGGAGCACTAGGCAAAGAGTTGCCGGCGGACAACCCACTGGAGACAGTGATCTCCAGGAAGCGAGCACCGACCAACGAGTTGACCATGTTGGCGGGCCAACCAATGGAGACGAAGAACTCCAAGAAACAAGCACCGCCAAAGAGTTGAGGACGTTATGACGAACTCCTGAAAGAAAGTTGGAAGAACAGCAAGGGCCCCACCCTGCCTACCCCAGGAGCTCTGATTGCCACCTATGTGAGGCTCGAGATAGAGTTTGAGGAGATAGTCGCTGTTGAGAAGCAATATTCCCCTGGCAAGGTGATGGCCCCCATCGAGGACGAGGAGATGGCCCCCGGAGGGATGAGATCCCCCGGTGAGCTGCACAAGGTAAAAATAATGGCTTATTACCATAGTTGTGGTTTTTGATTATTTGCAATGTGCTTGCTTTTTGATTATTTGCAATGTGCTTGCTAATATGTTAGTGTTGTGTAGGTGCCGGTGGTTGTCCTTGATGATTCCGATGTCGTGGCCCGTCCTGTTGGCATCACCCCGGAGATCGATTCCGATACCGTTGTCCATCCTGTGGACATCGCCCCAGAGATCGATTATGATGTCGCGGTCAGTCCTGTGGACATCACCCCAGAAATCGATTCACATGCCGTTGTCCGTGCTGTGGTCATTGCCCGAAAGATCGATGACAAGAAATAGTTGGTCGCGCTAATCCTTCAGGGTAGTTTGTATTGCCCTGTGTTTAATTACCAGAACGATGTGTGTTATCAAACCATCTTAGGGCTAGTGCACTGTCTTGTGTGGGCGGATCTTGCTACTTTTGTTTGATAGTGAATCATGCGATGAATCATGCGAACCCTCTCCGAGTTATGGAAACAGATGTATCCTCACCAGCTTTTGATGTAATATATGGCATGCTTAGATGTAAGTTTGAACTGTTTATCATATCAGGAGGGCTTGTTTGATGATTCTTGGTGTTAGTAGGCTAGCTCTTGTATGCGAGCTATAGTACTTGCAAAACACTCACCGAAGAGAAACGTTGGGGCTGATGAGCTCGTGGTACGCTTATACTTATCCCTCGTCGATCGACCAATAGCCCTAGCTCCTAAAATTGTAGGCTTATCGATCGATCAAACAATAGTCGACATACATTCATGCCTCATTTGGTTCATAGGGTAGGAAAATCGTAGCAAAAGTACAGAGAACATGCAACACAAAATCATAGCAAGGCAGTAGACGTACTCCCTCCGTTCCAAAATTGATGACCTAGGCGGGCTAGTTTGGCCTAGTGGGTTTCAATGATATGACGTGGGTACAGGTCAGCCGGTCTTCGCGTGTGGTAGCAGTATTGTGGGTACAGTAAGTTTTCTTGAAGAAGCGGAATTCAACGAAGTCATGATGGTTCCTTTGTCCGAACAACTTACGGTGGGAAAGGTTGGGCCTGCGATAAGACCGGGGTAGACAAGGATAATTTTGTGCATGGCTGGTGGACCAGGATGGTCGACGTCCCACATGTCGGCGAATGAAAGTATTCTTTCCGATATAGAGGACGAGCAACGAGTATTCATTGTTTATCTTTGATGAAAGCTATTGTCTCCACTGTTACTCCTTGACTTTGTCAATGCCTCTCTCCTCCACATAAGCGGGGACTACTTGCTATGCATGCAGCGGGCGTGGCGTCTTGAGGGGCAGGCGGTGAGAGCGGGCTCGAAGCGGTTCGGACTCCAGCATGGCCCACCTCACATTATCACCATATATTTCTTGGAGTCCGTGTGCGGCGGGCGGGCGATCTCTTCTCCCTCCCCCGTTTCTCTCTTCTCAGCCGACACCCGCCGAGCAATTAGATTTCGGCTATCGACGGTTTATTCAATTACGGTCCCACATGTCAGTGAAATTGCAAGACAACGCGTGTCCCCTTTGGTGAGCGGCGTGCGAGCCGGACTGTCGGGGTTGCGACGCGTACGAGTCGTAAGTGTGCCGCCTTTTCCTTTAGAACTTGCGAAGCGTAACATTTTCGCGCGATCGATCGATAGAAATCCAGAACAAAGTGACGAGGGCGGTGCTTTCTCGCTCGTTAGGCGGACTAGTTCGAGTGATATGACGTGCTACAGTGCCGTCCACTTGCTCCATTTTTATGTAAGCAAGAGTTTACACTCGTACGCGGGAGGAGTGCGAAACACTGCGGATCTGATTTTGATCGAGGGAAAACTGTTCCCTGTCAAATAATGGAGGATTGTTAGCGATTATAGCATGATAGTTAGGGCATCTCCAGCGCTGGCCGACAAATTTACACCGGCATCTGTCCGAGGACACTGATGGATGCCATCCGATGCTGCCCGCATACCTTCGACAACTATATGAACTAACCAGGCGAAATTCGTGCAAACAAAGCAAATTTCAAATTAACCGGATGAAACTAACCGGATGAAATTCATTACATTTCGAAAACTTTTCCTACAAACTGGACGAAATTCATTACATATTTCGCACAAACCATAATAAACCTACTGTAAACCTAATCTAAACGATCGCCGGCACCCGACCACCAAGTCCGGCCATGAACCCGAGAAAGCCGTCCATTGCCTTTGCCTCCTCCTCATCCGCCTCGATAACCTCCTCCTCCGGCCGGAGCACAAGGTTATGAAGACTTCCGCCTCCACGTCACCGTCAAGCGGCTAATCGGCCGCCAATGTTTACCCCACCAAGCTTGGCGTCGACTGAGTGGAGTAGCGGTGGCCTTCCCGGGACCAGAGGACCAGAGCGGCGGCGACCTACCGTGTACTACTCTTCCTCGCTTCCGGCTGCACCCGCGCACGCGCGCCGACTTCGTGGTCGTGGCGGCGGAGGACGGCCCGGGGGTGCCGGCAATCTCCTTCGTTTGCTCCTGTGACAGTATGTCGAAGAGAGCTTTGGAGCGCGCCCGGAGCGGAGCCGCCGATGTCCCTCGTCTGCTCCTGCGACAGCACGTCCAAGAGAGCTTCGGAGCGCCACGAGGCCATGGTTGAAGTGGTGCTGATAGAAGGAAGGGACCGGAAGAGAATAAGTGTGGGTCTTTGGCTATGGCTAGGAGCTGGGGCTCAAGTTAATATAGCGGGCGAATGGCAATGAGCCGCGGCATACGGATGGACAATTGGCGCCGGAGTAGGTTCGTCGGGCGTGAATGCTGACACTGCTTCAGTGACTTAACTGCAGATGCGTTTGGGTGACTGACTTGTGGGCCCAACGGGTGTCTGGCCCGCATGACAGTGACACACCAATTTCACCTGCAGTTAAGTCCAGTGAATGCGGCATTGACATTCTGGAGAGACGGTGACCATTTCAGGCGCATGCAGACTGTTTGACTGGTCAACCATGCAAATACGGAGCTATACGCTGAGCCAGCGACCGGATAATCACCATATCTCGTATACAATGATCAAAGTGAGCTATCAAGACAAGTTCGATGACCGCCAACTCGGTAATAAATGAACAGGATTGAAGGGGAATCCTAATTTGCTTCGTCTTCTGTCCTTGAGCTCATGACAAACCAATGCACTATACGGTTGTCCGGCCACTCCACCCCAGAGCTCTCACCAAGCGTCGTTCATGCCACCACGCCGCACTAACCGGTAAGGCAGCGATGGCATCCCGCCGCGAGAGTTCCTCGCCGCCTACTTAACGCACACAAAATGGTAGGGAAGCGATGGCATCCCGGTGCCGAGTTCATCGCCGCTCGCGACCTCACAACTATGTGGGAGGAATTTGAAGATGCCAAGGCGAATGGGCAAGAGAGCAAGAGGCGGCCAAAGCCGCCTGCAGGGAGCGGAAAAGTCGAAAGCACTCAAGAAAAGATAGGCCCACCGCCAAGAAGAAAGAAAAGGACGACGCTACTGCCGCTGGAGAGGTCGGCGGAGATCCAAGCACGGTGGGGTGTCGCCGACAAAGACGGGAAGGAGAACGACGGCGTCTGGCCAGCATGTGAGAAGTAGTAGTACTAGTAGTTAGTGTGTGTGTGTGTATGTGTCTGAGTACGAGCATGCACCAGTACTACTAGTTACTACTGTAGTTTTTAGAGCAAATTACCAGTACATTAGCCTAGACTAAGTGGAAAAATTCCTATCCTATGCATCAAATGGCATCTCTTTATAGGAATTGAGATGCATGTCATCTCACTTCCTATGATTTTCATATTCCTATCCTATGAACGAAAGGAGGCCTCTTTTGGAGTAAATACTGTAGCTAGCAAGATCTTCTTTGGTATAGTAGTTTTCTTCAAGAAGCGGAATCCAACGAAGTCATGATGGTTCCTTCGTCCGAGCAACTTCAAAGTGGGAAGTGGGCCTGTGATTTGACGGCTCATTAGTCATTGTTACTGCGGTAGCGATGACCTGGATGACTCTCCTTGGAGTTCTGCGTGCATGGCAAGTGGACCAGGGATGGTCGACGTCCCCACATGTTGGCGAACGGAAGTATTCTTTCCGATATCGAGGAGCAAGGAAACCGCGTGGTATAGTATCACTGCTGATTGGTTCGCAAAAAAATAGTATCACTGCCGATTTATAATTACTTTTTATTTCTGATGAATGCTAGCGTTTCAACTCTTACGATGAAGGGTGCCAAGCACGGCATGTGCTGGATGTCCCACATGTCAGCGAAAGGAGTGGGACATGACCAGTGTGGTAGAGCCCAGCGTAAAAAAACAGCATGGTAGAGCGTCTCCACTTCTTCCACTTCTGGGTCGGAGACCACACGTAGTAGTACTTAGCTGTATGAACGATACAAAGTGCGACCTGGAGAGAAAGACACGTCTAGTTGGAAGGTCTCGCACATACACGTAAACAAATATAAAAGTTAATATGTGCCTCCAACTAATATAGTAGTAGTAGAGTACTTAGACACGTACTCCATAACATCACCGTGCATTCCACGTACACCATTTAGTGGTAGTATGTAGTAAGAGACAAATGCCGCCCAAGAGTTCCCTTATCGACCTACTTTTGGGTGTTTGGTAGAGTATATGGAGGGTGCATGAGTCCACACTAGTTTAGCACAAATACACTAGAAGCATGCATGAAGAGAGCATGCATGAAGAGGGGTGTTGAGTTGAGCATGCATGAAGAGGGAACAACTATCTTTGAGACGAGAACGCAACCAAACACACCCTGTATGCCACACATGTTCATACCATTTGTGCCTTTCTACTTCACTTACTGCGCTACATTACTCAGGTTCGTACGTCCACTCCGGGGTACATGTCCATCTCGTAGTTCCAGTGCCACGTGTTCTTCATATAGATGGAATGATCGTTGCATAACACGTGCGCCTTGATGCTAGATATCTCGCGTGTTGGCAAAAGCATGAACAAAGCTCACGTAAAAAAATAGAGTGGAAGAACATAGATTTCGGACGACCGAGAAGGAGCAAGGAACCTCGTGGTGGAGCGTCCGCACTCATAATATTTAATATTATTTAGCGATATAAAATTAACCAATCATCTCCACAGTGGACTGGAAGAGTACGAAACAGGGCAGCCCAGTGTAGTTACATCATACTAGTACATGGCTAACCCACGCTATCACCATATTTCTTGGCTTCCGTATGACACCTATCTCTAGTAATCCAGCAGCTGTATCGCTTCTCCCTCCTCGTCTCTATCAAAGTGCGTGGTGGCGTTTCTGCCGTCTATTGAGGTCGGTTAACTATCACATGTTAGCGACATGCCAAGAGCATTCTAAAAAAAATTCCTTTCACGTTCCATTTTTAAAAAAGAAAAAAATCCTTTCACGTACGAATTTGCTTGTATGCTTTGAGTAACTTGCATGTCCTATAATGCTCCTGTTTGATACTCTAACTTAGCTAGAGGTTAGACTAACTCATGACTAATCCTGAACTAACTGTAACCAAACAGGTGTTTGGGTGACAGGGTTAGATTGACAATAAATGCACTTCATGGAGAGAGAAAAGTGATTTTTCAGTGGTCCCAATGAGAACTATCTCCAGTTAGCACCTCTTGGGTGGGATAGTTTTTTTGGTGGGTTCGGTGCAACTTGCTCCAATTTAAACCCTCATGCTTGGATACTTTAGGGCTATTTGAGCCCCAACTAGCTCAACCTAACTCTAACCCATGGATCCAAACAGGGCCTATGTCTGGGCCTCGACGGAGGCGATCGCGTGCACCGGAAGCGGCGCTCTCTACGTCGCGCCACTTCAAAGCCGGGCGCCCGGTGAGAGGTCGCCTCCGCTCTGGCCGGGCATTAATGCGACATCGATGCTCCAGGCGACGCTGACCGTTTCACGCGGAAGCGCTACCGCAAGGGAGTATAGGTTTTGAACCGTTGTAGGTGTAGTAGTAATGGTAGTTTTCAAAACTACTCAATTATTGCACTCAGTTTCCTAAGAAATTTTGGTAAAAAACATTACTCCACAGCCCGCTTCCCTTCTCCTTCCTGCTCGTGATTTACGTGGCCATGTTAACGTGGTTACGTCAAAAAATGTCACTTCCTGCTCGTGATTTGCTATATATAATTACAAGCAAGATTCTCGTGCATTGCACGGAACATCAATATGCATTTTTTTACAAAACACCTGTTGTGATTGACCCATGCAGGAGTAATCCCATGTGTAAAAACTAATGATATCTCGAAAATTTTATCGGAAAACTGGTATCTCAAGAATGTCATCGAAAAAATGAAAGATGAGAGATAAGGCGAGGAGGAGTGGAGTGTGGTGGTAACTGGTAGTCGGAATGGGCCGAGGCATGGGGATGGACGGCGCCGGCAGGCGGCAGCGGCCACCATGCATGCTAGATTGTTCCAGAGACTTATTCCTTTTTTAATTGCTGAGTAATGAGGTTGCGGGAGATAATGATGTGGAGAGAGGTGCGGGTATCTTTTGTAAAATTATCATAGTTTGCTTCCTATCCGTCAGATATAGATCATATGGTCTGTATTACAAGATGGCAGGCACACCATCATCGCCAACTCGTTTTTTTATAAGGGTATACAGATGATAAGTTTGCTGACTTCTAAAGTAAAGTGGAATCTGTCAATGTTATGCAAGTAAATAAAGGTGATTTTTTATCATACAGGTAAGGTTGGATGAAGGGTGGTAGGAACAAATGCTCCGCCTAGAGCATGTGTTGTGAGATGGAGTCTTAGTGTGTGTGGTGTGTGTGTGCGTGTGTGTGTGTGTGAGAGAGAGAGAGAGGAGAGAGAGATGGAGTCTTAGTTTGTGTGTGTGTGAGAGAGAGATGGAGTCTAAGTGTGTGTGGGGGGGTGCGTGTGTGTGTGTGTGTTCGTGTGTGTGTGAGAGAGAGAGATGGAGTCTTATTGTGTGGGGGGGGGGAGGTGCGTGCGTGTGTGTGCGCGCGTGTGTGTGTGTGTGTGTGCGCGCGCGCGCGTGTGTCCCGGGGTCCTCTGTGGCGGATGTAATTTAAGTGTGCATGGCTTCATCATAGAGAGGTGATGTGTATGGCAGAGGCCACCAACGATGGGGTGCGAGAGAGAAAATGCCGTGGGAGGGAAGAGAAGGTGCGTCTTGGCGTGAGAGGAGTCGACATCGAGAGAACGTGTTTGTTCGAGAGACACCACGGAAGACTACTATATATCGATGGTGCATGTAGGCGGTAATTAAACAAAGGGATGGTCTTATTGGTTTCGGGGATATAGGGGAAGAGTGAGAGGCACGCGGGGCGGGGGGGGGGGTAGCTAGAAGGAGATTGTTAAGTGTGAGTGTGTGTTTTGCCCACCCATGCAGATGTTATGTGCACAAAAGAGGAGAACAATTCGGTGTGGCATTAGGATTGAGGGTAATTAACTACGTATGGAGACATAGAGACCTTGAACGTGCATGTGTGAGAGGTATACATGTATCGTGGGATGTGTGTGTGTCTTGTAGCATGATCGAGATAAAAGAAAGAAGACATAAGTCCTATGACCAAAGACATGGGAGAGACGGATCGGTATGACAATATGCATGCATGTGAGATTGCAGGGAAGAAGGCCCGACAATTGAGCATGTGTTTTTGTCTTTAAGAGATAGTGGCGTCGGCTGGAGCATGCATCTATGGCGGCGAGAGGGGTGAGGCGCAACGATTGTGCAAAAGAGATCAACCTATAAATGCATATGTATGGATAGACATATATAGTGTGGGTGATATGAAGCAAGACTCCGTGCGAGAAAGAAATGTTGACGGAGAAACTACAGATAGATACATTGATGGAGATGCTAGCTAGAGAGACATCCGTTAGTTTGGGTGTCGGAGATGACCGTCGAATTGGTTCAAAGGGTGAAGTTATATATGTGTGTGAGAGGGCACTTGACTGCATGCATGTAGAGAGAAACATATGTAGTGTGCATGACAGGAATCAAGAGTGAGGCGAGAAAGAAGGTTGATGGAGAAAGCAGGATAAATAGAAAGATAAAGATGCTAGCTAGTGTGCGCTAGATATAGAAGTCGAGTGGATCGGAAAGGCTGGGTTATGTGTGTGGGTGTGAGAGAGATAGAGAGAGGTGCATGTGAGTCACATACAAACAAATATCGAGAGAGAAATGAGATCCAGAGAGGCGGAGTTTTGTGTCTCATGAGAGAGAAAGATATTTCACAACGAGAGTGATAGCTAGAGAGACATATGAGGGAATGCAAGATATCTCTAGGGAGAGAGGGTGTGTTTGAGCGACATACAAGAGAACAATGGAGAAATATGAGACCACAGGAGACGGAGTTTGTGTTTGTGTGTGAGAAAGAGATATTGAAGAGGAAGAGTCGAGGGTTCTCATATCTAAGGAGCGAAAGACATCTCTGTATGAGGGGGTGTCTGAGTGGCACACATGGGAATAGTTGAGAGAAATGAGACCCCGGGAGACAAAGTTTTGTGTTTGTGTGAGAGAAAGAGATTCCACATGGAGAATCATAGCTAGAGACACATAGCATGGAGCGAGATATACTTAGAGAGAGATAGAGTGATGAAGATCAATGGAGAGAGTACCGTCAGTGTGTTACGAAGATAAAAGATCATTGTCGACATACAGGTAGCACGAGAGATGCCTGAGAGACTATGAACGCGTATAGGTCCAGAGAGATATTCCTATATAAGCATGAGTGATAGCTATATGAGACGAATATCTCGATTAAAGGGGATTCAAATATTTAAACTGGAGATCACGACATCGATAATATCATAACACAAATTGGTGTATCAAACATGCATATTCATTTGAATTTGGGCACACGTGTAATGTTATATAGTTTATCAATATTGGTGATCCATAGATTCTTCAATTACAAACAATGCATGGTTTATATGCAATTAGTGTCTAAACGGGATTACACTATATGTTGCGTGTGTGAAACACATTATACATGTTTGAGAAGTTAAAAAAAACCCGCATGAAACACACATTAATTGGAGACAGTTAGCGAGGAATGCATACATTGGATTTCAACATAAAGTGGTTTTAAATATTTGAAAATCGAAATTGATGGATACAACCTTATGAATCTGAGATCATGCCATTTGTAAACCATATTTATGTATAAATGGTGTTGTGCTTTTGAAAGTATATATGTAAAAAAATGATGTATATAGAATGTAATTCCAATTGAAAATGGATCCCGCCCGAAAAAAATAGTAGAATACAAACGGGATTCGAATTGAGTTGGCACGGTAAACGTGCATTGTGCAAAATTTGAACGAAGCGGGGAAAGTCGCGAGTAATCACTTTGAAACCAAAATCTGCGAGATGGAAATCACTATCGCCTATCCTCGCCGCCAAGAAAGCCTATCTGCTGGATTTCTATAGGTTTTGATAGGGGTAGGTTTGTAATTTCACCCAAACGTGGCGTAACCGCCTCACCCGGATTCATACACGGTGGGCGCCAAACACAGTGTGCCCCGGCCGAAATCGACTCCCTCCCCGATTCATATTCATACACGGTGGGCGCCAAAACAAACTCTCGTCGGCAAATATTCGGTGTATGCGAGATTACCGTCCTATCCCCACCCGACTAATGTTGTTGTGATGTAGTAGAAATTTGAAGCAGGGGCTAAGTTTGTAAATTTCCTCACATTTGAGACAAGCGCCCTCGACTACATGGTTCCCCTTCCTCTCTACCTCCCTTTTCCCCATTCAGTACTCTGTGGCGCCAAAATACCCTCTCCACCCCACCCTCCTCCGTCCTTGCCGTCCGCCACCCCATCCACCGCCGTCCTCCTCCACCATGTCGGAGCTGATACCCGATGCCGCCGTCCATTACAAGAGATCGACCTCTCTCATCCACGCCTTGACCGGGATCCTTGCATCCTGTCCTCTTGCTTCATCCCGCTGCCGTCCACCTTGCCGGGCGCTTGCTCCTACAACCATCTCGTCCACAGCGCCCCGCCACCGTCTACCCTCCTAGATGTGCTTCCACGCCGACGACCATCGCTATCAAGAGCACCATCAAATTCTCACCAGATCGTGACACGGCGCCGCACTGTAGGCGGTACTCTTTCATATCTGCTCAACTTATTTATCGCAGCAAGAAAATAGATCGCCTTTGCTTTACTCGATTTCTTGTCTTGGTTGCGAAGTTGCCTTTGTCCGGTTTGCACCTTCGGATCCGCCATGGCACGCTCAACACTATACTCCCAATGCTTATGGTTTTCCCTTTTATATTCCACACTAGTTAAATCACAGAGACTAAATTTCAAAATTGGGTCGGTCGATTTTTGAGCTCGCGGAGTTCGCGGTGCGATCCAAGGGGCTCGGGTGGTTGTGGGGCCTCGTCGAACGAAGAAAACTTCGACGGGTGGGGGTGGGGGTGGCGGAGGAACACATGCGGTGGGGGCTGGTGGTCGGTCGGTGACCCGTCTGCGGTGTTCGTATGGGAAGAATCACAGACGAGGAAGAAGAAGGGTTAGGAGGCGTGGGATCTTCATCCAACCGCACTTTGAAATGGTCGAGAGATTTGGGAGTTGCATTCTTAATGCGCTCGGTTCATCATGTGTGGGCACTGCGCAACCAACATTTTATTATCCAAAATCTGCTTGCTCTTCTTTACCATGTTCGATAGTGCTGGCACAGACTGCGATCGATAGGCTTTCAATTACTAAGCGGCAATACAACCTTTGTATTTTCAAGCGGTTCCACTTTCCCGATTTATATATCGTGGTTGTGGTGTACCCACATTATGTACACTATGATCTTCCTAGTTGTTGTGTGCTCTTGTTATCATGGTTTGGCAATAAACTATCTATACAGATATTATGAACCTATCATCCGCCACTATCCTTACTACGGAGCCTATTTTTTGTGTACTTGTGCGGATTATATAAATGCACGCACGATATTACAGCACACATGAGCTCTCTCATCGTAACCCTGGTGATAGCACATAAGTGTTTATAGGAGCGCCCCTATATTAGAATATCATCTGCATTACAAATATAATCTCACAACTATTTATGTTTTCATGGTTCTCAGATATTATATGCAATTACAGTGAATATCAGAATCCGCGCATCAGAAGAATATTGTGGAACACTACAATGACTTACAAAATTGGCACCAAGGCATTGCGTGCCATTTTGGAAGCAATGAAACTCGTACGCTCCCCACCTGTTGATTCTTGTTCAGAATATCATTCTAATGACTATTCTAACCTCGAGGAGTCAAAAGCAGATGGCTTGTCCTGTTCACCCATCAAGGTGTCTGTTCTAATTTGGCAAGGTTTTATTGATTGCGCGTATCTTGCATAAGTTGTCTTGCATTTCTTCTACTTTGTTGCACCACCATCTGCTTAGTTTACTCATCATATAACTTGAGATGCTATGCCCATCCATTATCAATACATATTCCATCTGTCGTCATACCATGTTTTTTCACTCAAATGTTGTTCTTGTGCATCAGACATCAAAAAGGAAGAGGGTGATTGCCGAACACGAAGGAGCACCCGCAAAGTCCTTGAAAAAGCGTGGTGGTGCCGGGAAATCGACGGCGCCCACTTATATTGGTTGTACAACCGGTGACACAAAACATAGGACCGACTCGGCAGACTGTACCCATACTTCACCGGGCCACACCACTAGCCCCACCACACAGGGACCTGCACTCCAACAAAAGGTATACCGATTTCATTTGCCATAGCACCAGCATTACCACGTAAAAAATCCCACTCCAAAGAAAATGTACAAAGAAGTCCACCGGCCGAAGACCTATCCCAAGCTGCAGAGATGGCCAATTCCTGCAGATTGGAACCCCATTCCATTTATTCCCAGTTTAAAATACAATGCTTTCAATGTTGTTAGGGACTACGTGCATATATTCCCATCATGGGAAGATTATAGTGAAGGCAAACACCATTTTCACATGTTCCTGTCCAACTTACGTGTAAATGCTATTATTCATGGTTATTATTTTCTGTTTTACGCTGATCGAACACATCAATGATTTACATTACATTGTTGTAACTAGGTGAGGGTCAATCTGGATAGTCATGACGAGCAAAGCTTGCTTGTGCTTTTCAAGGAAGCATTGCAGTGATGTCGGTGTTACACGGGAAATCACACTTTGATGGCAAGTCTATAAGCGAATTTCCGGTGAAGTCTCCTGTGCTAAATTTAGAAGACATTGGATGGAAAAACCTTGTTATGCACCTTTGGTCTCGTTCGGGATGAGGTACTTGTCTATGAAATCACATGACAATTTGAACTTCTACTTTTCCGCATGTGCCTTACGGATCTTTTTGCAGGAAATCGGCTCGAAGAAGAATTCGGTTTGAAAGAAACGACGAGGATATAGCAAATATGCTGCCCATTTGCTTTGCTCTTGTTAGTACTGTTGTCTGTATCACCTTTGTACTTGCATACATACCGGTTCATTATGTGACAGAAGTATGCATGACAGCTTGCTTATCAATTGTTCGCTCCAAATTATCTGATTTGTATGAATGGTTACATTAGTGTAGAATATATCCAATGCCAATGAATTTTTTTAGCTCTGCATTGTTCTTGTAAGTGCATGTTGTCCTTTATCAGTGTACTTATATTGACAGGTAGTTGTTCATGTACCATCACTCTGCAGCTTATTTTCCTTTGCCCTCCATTTTCTACACATCAGATCTATATTTACTCTTACCATAAGGTTGGTCTTGAAGAAGTTTAGGCGTGCCTTTGCTCTTGGCTGTGCCTTTTACTGTGTCGCTGCACATACATTTATAGCTACTTGGTTATGTAGCATCACTCTTCATCTTATCTTAAATATTCTCCATTTTTCAGTATATTATCACATCTATATTTACTCTTAACAAAATGTAGAATAAAGGCAATGCTTATGAAGAACATTATGTGCTAAACTTCTTAAATTGCCCCCCATCGGCATGGACAAGGGCTTTATAGAGCCTGTTTTCACGATAATGTAAGTTTGTCCTTCTCAAGCCTTCAAACTTTGTTGTGTATATTTGGTTAGGCATGACTGCAACAGCTGTTTATTTTTTGTGTTTGCATCAAATTGCATGTTTAAAGTTTATTATGTAGTTCATAAACAAAAGTTTGTCCTTCTCAATTTAAGTTTTTAGTTGTACAACCAAGTTCCTTCTTCATACCATGTAAATTAAACTATATAGAGCAAGTGATCTTCTTTTGCCTTTGCATGTATATACATTCTTCATCCGTAATCCAATGGTGTGGTGAACCTACCCACTCTGACACAATGTCATATTCTGCAATGTCTTAACTATGAACAATGTCATATCATTCTACTATTATATAAACCGCCTCTTTATTTGCCAATGCGAAAAGGGATAAATTGACAAAGACACTAACCATTGATACTTATGAGTTCTTGATACGTAATCCGATTGGTGTCGTGAAGCTGCCAACTCCTTCACAATGTCAATTCCTGCCATGTCTTGACCTGAACAATACCATATTATGTTAATGCAATTTTAAATTGTGTCACTTTATTAAATCGAAGAAATGTGATGAATTGTCAAGACCTTGATACTTTTATGTGCAAAACCTTTCATCTCATGCCTTGTTTATCTTTGAGTGAGGAAGATATAAGTGTTGAACAAGTGCAGTCTCATCATCTTGCTTTCACCGCTATGCGCTGACTCCCAAATGAGGCTAACCTTTCTTGAACTCTATTGAAGTCTTTATCGGTTTTGTATATTATTTTGTCGGCGTGTTTATTTGCCTTTGGTGGCGATCTTTTATGCCCGATGTATATGTAATCTGTCTGCTTGTGCTTTATTATCATAGTGGCGAACTTTGATGCCCAGTGGATGTAATATGTCGTAATTTCTTTATTGTATAGTCTAGGTTTTTTCTTATTCACGATGTTGCAGTTATTTTACTGTATATATATCCTTTCTTCGCAGTAAACCGGCCAAACCGTAAAATTACGGTACATAATCGGGCCTTCATGCAATCATGATGTATGATCCGCATCATGGGGCCCGTCAAACTGGCCCACTAGTAGATTCGGGCCTTTAATAGGCCGAGTAACCCCCGGCCCTCTTTTCGCAAGAAAACTCAATGGGCTTTAGGAGGTGAGAAGTAGGTTGGGCACGAAACATCTTGAATAGCTCACGGGCGTGGCGGCCGAAATGGACCCGACCCATGATTGTGCGAATCAATTCACGGGCTTTTAACAGGCCAAAGTTGTCTCGGTCCTTGTTTTGCCTAATCGGATATCGGTGCGGCGAGCGGATGCAAACCGGCCGTAGTTAGGCCCAACTATATGACGGGCTTTTAACGGGCGAAATTAATATAGGGCGAAATGTTAAATGGGCCCTTAACAGGCGAAACTAATATCGAGCCTAATTACTAAATGGGCCTTTAGCAAGTGGGCCCAAAAGCATAGCGTCCGGTCAACGGGCGAATCGATATGGGCCATAATTGAGCCCAAAGCCTCTTAAAGGGCGAACTCGATATGGGCCGTGATTTAGCCTGAAAGTGGGAGCCTTTTAACGGGCGGATCTTATATGGGCCATTACTAGGCGGATCGTGGCGTGCCATTAATGGACCGGATCAATTATGGGCGGCATTTGGCCCAAAACATGTCGACCAGTTAATGGGCGGCCTATTAGGGTCCTCAAAATCTTGTGGGCCTACTTAGGCTGACCCATTAATGTCGGCGAAATCTCATGGGCCTTTAAATTGGGCTGGCCCATTAGGATCATAAGAATTTTGTGGGCCTTTACCTGGGGCCGGCCCATTATGGCACACAAAAATCTTGTGGGCCTTTACCTGGGCCGGCCTATTATGGCCCGCGAAATCTTGTGGGCCTTTAGCTGGGCCAGCCCATTATGGGCCGCCAAATCTTATGGGCCTTTAGTTGGGCCGGCCCATTTAAACTTGATTGGTCGTGCCACGTGTCGACGTATCATAGGCATATACATCCAATGAGTGGATGACATCTGTCCCAACCATGAGCCGACGTGTTTCCTCCGACCAATGATGATTTTACACGTGGAAAATCCCCATTGGTCGGGGCTGTTAACGGGTTATCGGATCCAAAACCCGACTCGATAGCTTAACGACGTTCCGTTACGGTGGATGCTACGTGTCGGTCACCCTTGACGAAAGCACTTCTGTGACGCACGATTTATCGTCATGGAAGTGGACACTTCCGTGATGATAATTTTGGTAATGTCATCGAACACTTCTACGACAAAGACGGTATGACTATCTTGATTCTGTCATAAATTTGTCATGGATGTACATGCATGACAAAAAACGCGACCTACTTTGACAAACACGTATCATCACGAAAGTGTATTTTTTTGTAGTGCATCCGTTAGCTTAGCACTATGATCGTTTAGTTTATTGCTATTGCTTTCTTCATGACTTATACATGTTCCTATGACTATGAGATTATGCAACTCCCGAATACCGAAGAACACTTAGTGTGCTATCAAACGTCACAACGTAACTGGGTGATTATAAAGATGCTCTACAGGTGTCTCCGATGGTGTTTGTTGAGTTGGCATAGATCGAGATTAGGATTTGTCACTCCGATTGTCGGAGAGGTATCTCTGGGCCCTCTCGGTAATGCACATCACTATAAGCCTTGCAAGCAATGCGACTAATGAGTTAGTTACGGGATGATGCATTACGGAACGAGTAAAGAAACTTGCCGGTTACGAGATTGAGCTAGGTATGGTGATACCGACGATCGAATATTGGGCAAGTAACATATCGATGAAAAAGGGAACAATGTATGTTGTTATGCGGTTTGACCGATAAAGATCTTCATAGAATATGTGGGAGCCAATATGAGCATCCAGGTTCCGCTATTGGTTATTGACCGGAGATGAGTCTCGGTTATGTCTACATAGTTCTTGAACCCGTAGGGTCCGCACGCTTAACGTTCGATGACAATCGATATTATGAGTTTATGTGTTTTGATGTACCGAAGGTAGTTCGGAGTCCCGGATGAGATCATGGACATGACGAGGAGTCTCGAAATGATCAAGACATAAATATTGATATATTGGACCATGCTGTTCAGACACCGCAAGTGTTCCGGAGAGTTTCGGATAAAACCGGAGTGCCGGAGGGTTACTGAACCCCCCCCCCCCCCCCAAGGAAGTTATGGGCCTTAATGGGCCTTAGGGGAGAGAGAGGGTTGTGGCCAGGAGGTGCCCCCCCCCCAAGGGGAGTCCGAATAGGACAAGGGGAGGGGGGCGCGGCCCCTCTTTCCCTCTCCCTCTCCCTCTCCTTCCTTCTCCTCCTAGTTGGACTAGGAAAGGAGGAAACCTACTCCTACTAGGAGTAGGATTCCTCCCACCTTGGCGCGCCCCTTGTGGCCAGCCGGCCTTCTCCTCCCCTCCTTTATATACGGGGGAGGGGGCACCCCATAGACACACAAGTTGATCTTTAGCCGTGTGCGGTGCCCCCTCCACAGTTTTACACCTCGGTCATATCGTCGTAGTGCCTAGGCGAAGCCCTGCGCCGGTAACTTCATCATCACTGTCACCACGTCATCATGCTGACGAAACTCTCCCTCGGCCTCAGCTGGATCAAGAGTTCGAGGGACGTCATCGAGCTGAGCGTGTGCAGATCACGGAGGTGCCGTGCGTTCGGTACTTGATCGGTTGGATCGCGAAGACGTTCGACTACATCAACCGCGTTACTTAACGCTTCCGCTTTCGTTCTACGAGGGTACGTGGAGACACTCTCCCCGCTCGTTGCTATGCTTCTCCTAGATAGATCTTGTATGATCGTAGGAATTTTTTTGAAATACTACGTTCCCCAACAATATTTTCTTGGTCACTGTTTACACTAGAAAATCTAATCAGTTGAACTCATTGCAGGATGTCCGACACAATAGTCAACATATTCTGGCCCATAGTAGATGTCCGTGTTATCGTTGATATGCTACTCCTATTGTACAACAAAGTAGGATCATCTAATAGGTAAATCATCATATAGTTCTAGCTCATTTGATAACTACAGTCCTTGCCCATTTTGTAGATCCTTTTCCCCGCCTTGAGCTTCTTTATGTCGGGGTTGGATAACGTAGGCCTCTATATTAGCATATGGTTTGAGGCTTTCCTAGAATCTTCCCTCCCGGGTTGGTGACCAGCCTTGTCATACTAAAGCAGTTGCAGGTTTTCTTCCTTCCCACTGCAAAAAATATCCTTTCTGCCGAGCTTTTGTGTTGTGGCAGAATTAATGGTTGCCTGCTCTATTTTACTTAATGCCAGTTCCATCTATATATGTCACTGGCTAGCTATTACCATTATGGATTGCACCCCCATGGACCTATGTATTTTATTTCTATTTGCAATGTTTCCCGTGGATTGTGCCCCCGTGGACCTCTGTATTTTATCTCTATTGGCAATGTTTCCCATGGATGGCAGTGGTTAGCATATCTTCTGATATATAATGTTGATTTTCTAGAATCCTGGTTGAACGCAGAAATAAGACATCAATAGATTTTGATCATGTTCCAACTTTAAATGCAATGTATGTAGATGTCTTATTTGTTCACGCAATTGTAGAATGATTGTGTTAATTCGATCGGTTGCAAGTTGTGTTGCTTGCATTGTTCTTGGGTTCGCATCTTCCTTCTCACGGAGTTTAGCACAACTGCACAAGCATATGCTCCTCTACAGCCCTGGCTGGCTAGTTTATACCTCGCTCATATGCATGGATGGCACGACACCAACACAAAGTGCTCCTGGCTGGCTGGCTAGCACCTATATATTGTATGTAGAAGCTGCAAACTTATGGACAGTGTTCCTTTGAATAAAAAAAAAGACAAGCAAAGCACTCCGAAAGTCAATTGATATAGCTTAATCTATAGATCATTCACGTGATGCTTAAATGTGTGTCTCCCGTTTCTCTAGGTGACACCGCGTATAGATCGTGCGGCGGGAGACGTTTTTTTTAAAGGAGGTGTGTCCCCGGCCTCTGCATCTGAACGATGCATGCAGCCATATTATTAAAAGTCTTAAAAACAAAACAGTACTTAAAGTATTACAGCTCGCAAAAGGAGCAAGGCGATAAAAAAAATAAAGGACCTCAAGATTACAACCGGTGATAGAAACAGGACTAGAGACCTAGACTCCTATCCTGTTAAGCGGCCGCCATCCAAACCGGTTGAATATAGCCCGTGCTACCATCTCCCATTGGTTACACCCAGTAACCAGCGGTTCCCTGGATTTCATAGGAGTGAATAAGGACCACGTACGGATCCATGCGGTAGCTTTAAAGATGACCTGCAAGAAGTTTAAAAATTGTTGTCTGTTAAAAATCATGTCGTTCCTGCAGTTCCATATAGCCCACAATAATGCACATATTCCAATTCAAATATGAGCCACGGTAGTACAGTCCACCCCATCTAACCACGTCCTAAAAAAGATTCAATGTTAACTGGAGGGACAATGTTGAAAGCTATATGAATTGTTCGCCACAATAATTTAGCCAAAGAACAATCTATGAAAAGGTGTTGTATTGTTTCATTATTATCACAAAAACAACATCGTGAGCTACCTACCCAATGTCGTTTTAACAGATTGTATTTGGTGAGAATCACTTGCTTGTGTACAAACCACATGAAGATTTGGATACGCAAGGGGGCCTTAACTTTCCAGATATGAATGGATCTCGGAATTGGGCCATAGTTAATTATATCCAAATAAAATGATTTGACCGTGAATAAACCATTCTTGGTCAATCTCCAATGTAATGAATCAGGTTGGTCGGATAACTGAACATCCATCAATCCCCATACCAGATGTATCCATGAATTCCATCTCTCCCCAACCAAAGGCCGCCTAAACTGAATATTTAAAGGGACCGATTGTAATATCATGCCAACATAATCTTCCTTACGTTGGACAATATTATATATACTTGGATATTGAATGGCTAATGGCGCCTCCCCTAGCCATGTATCCTCCCAAAATCGTGTTGGCATCCCATTGCCAACAACAAATTTGGTTCTATGAAAGAATAAGTCTTTAATTCTCATAAGCCCCTTCCAGAAAGGCGAATCAGATGGCCTCGCATTGACTTGTGCTAGAGTTTTGGATTGTAGATATTTGTTTCGTAAAATTTGTGCCCACATCCCATCGTTTTCTACCGAAAGCCTAAGAAAGCCATTTACTCATAAGGCATTTATCCTTGATCTCTAGGTTTTCAATACCGAGACCTCCCTGGCCCTTAGGTCGACATAATATATCCCAGCAAGCTAAGCAGTATTTCTTCTTGGCCTCATCTGACTGCCAGAAGAATCGAGATCGAAAGAAATCTAGTCGCCTCCGTACCCCTTTAGGTACCTCAAAAAAAGGATAACAGAAACATCGGCATACTCGTCAGAACTGAGTTAATGAGTACTAGTCGACCACCGTAGGACATTAACTTGCCCTTCCAACAACTAAGATTCTTTTCAATTCGATCCTCAATGCACTTCCACTCCTTAATGGATTATTTCCAATGGTGGATATGTATGCCCAAATAGCTAAATGGCATTGACCCTAATTCACAACCGAACAAATGTCTGTAAGTGTCTTGCTCATCTTTGGCTCTACCAAAGCAAAATAACTCACTTTTGTTGAAGTTTATTTTTAGTCCCGATAATTGCTCGAAGAGACATAAAACCAATTTCATATTCCGAGCTTTTGCGACATCGTGCTCCATGAAAATAATAGTGTCGCCTGCGTATTGTAAAATGGATACTCCACCATCCACCACATGGGGAAGTAAACCATCTACTAGGCCATTCTCCTTAGCCCTGCCAATAAGCACGGTCAACATATCTACCACTATATTAAAAAGGAGCGGAGGCATCGAATCCCCTTGTCTCAATCCTCCATGCGTCTGGAAATAGTGGCCTATATCATCATTAACCTTAATACCGACACTACCTTTTTGGACAAGAGAATCCACTTGGCTCCTCCAAGCTTCAGAAAAACCTTTCATGCGCATAGCTTGCTGAAGAAACGTCCATTTCACTTTATTATAAGCCTTTTCGAAATCCACTTTAAAGATAACCCCATCTAGTTTCTTCGAATGGATTTCGTGGATCGTTTCATGTAGAACAACTACCCCTTCTAGGATGTGTCTACCAGGCATGAAGGCCGCCTGACTCGACTGAACCACCGAATGGGCGATCCGCGTCAGCCGATTTGTCCCCACCTTCGTCAACATCTTGAAACTCACGTTTAAGAGACATATCGGCCTGAACTGCTCGATACGAATCACCCTTCTTTCTTTGGCAGTAGAGTAATCGTATCAAAGTTTATATGGAAGAGTTCTAGATGCCCATTAAAGAAATCATGGAACATAGGCATCAGGTCATCCTTAATAATATGCCAACATTTCTTATAAAACTCCGCAGGAAACCCATCTGGTCCCGGTGCTTTATTCGGTTTCATTTGTGATATGGCATCTAGCACTTCCTTTTCAGTGAAAGGCGCAGTTAGGATCTCATTCTCTTCTGACATGAGCTGAGGAATATCTCCAGTGTCGAACTCATTCATCGACACCGTGCTCTCTGCCGGTGGCCCGAATAATTATTTATAGTAGTTGGAAATATATGATTTAAGGTTCTCATGTCCCACTATGGTTCCTTCATCCTGCTCGAGCTGGATGATTTTCTTCTTTCTATGTTTGCCATTCGCAATCATATGAAAGAATTGTGTATAATCGTCTCCATGAACAACCTTGAGAGCCTTAGCCCGCAATGCCCATTTGAGTTCCTCTTCTCTCAGAAGAGCTCAGAGGCTTTGCTCCGCCCGGATTTCATGGCTTGTTCATTTACGTCCAGCAGTGTCCCCTCTGCTTTAATGTCCAGGGAATCAATTAATTGGATGAGCCTTTCTTTCTCTTTTTGTAAATGCCACTCTCGTTCCTGGCCCAACCCCTAAGAAATTGTCTTAGATGTCGGATCTTGTTCTGCCATATCTCTATGCTTGTTCGGCCAGCAACTGGCTTTGCCCATTCTCGTGCAACGATGGCCATAAAATTCTCTTTTTCAAACCAGCTTAGTTTGAATGAGAACAAATTCTTATTACCAGTATGTGTTGCTTCTCTCGAGTCCACTAATAAAGGTGTGTGGTCTGAGATTGCCCTCTGCATCGCATGAACCGACACCAATGGGTATTTCTGTTCCCATTCAATACTAGCTAGAACCCTATCCAACTTCTCATAAGTCGGTGTAGATAGCGTATTAGCCCAAGTGTATTGTCTACCAGTAAGCTCAATCTCCCTCGGACTGAGGCTCTCGATGATCATATTAAACATAAGTGACCACCGCCCATCAAAATTATCGTTATTCTTCTCATCTCGCCTTCGTATAATATTAAAATCTCCACCAACTAAGATGGGGAGATTCTCGTCTCCACAAATCCTGACTAAGTCAGCTAGGAAATCAGGTTCGAGTTCGGGTTGGGATGCTCCGTACACCACTACAAGGGACCAACGAAAACCATTTAGCTTTGATCTCACCCGAAACTTAACCGCAAAATCTCCCCTAGCCACATTTAGCACCTCAAGTGTTTCACACCTAACCCCTAGCAATATCCCATCGGATCTTCCTCTAGGGGGTAGATAGTGCCAATCAAAATCAATTCCACCGGACAGAGTTCCGAGGAATTGTGAGGTGAAATTATCTCTGCCAGTTTCAAGGAGTGCAATAAAATCGAGTTGTTGTTCTACCGATGTCTTAGCAAGGAACCTTCTTTTAGCCAAGTCAGCTAGACCTCTGCTATTCCAAAAAATTCCTTTCATAGATCATCATGGAATTTCTTTTTAAGTTTAACCCTAGCACTCCTACGAACAGCCGAAGTCGGATAAACCTTCCTTTTCCATGTTCGTTTGGGCTTATCCCCTACACCTAACGTATGGCGGGTGGTTTGTTTTATGGAGCTGAGATCACGCCGAGCGTTTACCCTGTGGATTGTCTTCTAGTTCCAGTTAGACTAGCCACAATGGGTAGTAACATAGAGTAGTACCTTTATAGTGGGGAGTAATATATGTGTGATAACATGCAACACTTCATTTATTAAGCTATAGACTCATATTGCTTGATATGTGTGATGTTACTCATACTAGTAGTAGCTATGTTACCACATGCCTCTCTTTCTTCATTTATTGCTTGTCACATCATCTATTTTATCTAGATATGTGTGATGTTACAACCTATTTTACTCCCATTATGGGTAGTCTTAAGATGGAGAACCAGCCAAGCCACAGCCCCTTGTCGCTCGATACCAGCACTATGATCGGATCTCTTGGCTAATTTGGAGTAGTCTCCCACGTCGATCGATCAATCGACGATGTTACTGTTTCTGTTCACGTCAAGCAGATCTTGTGTGGAATTAAAGATGCAACTAAGAATACTGAGAACTGGTAATTGATAGCTGCTACAATACGAAATTGCAGATGTATCATTGTAGCTTGCAAATGCATTTTGTTTTGTCTTGAAAAGTCTTTTGCAAGTACATGCCGAAGAGATTGTGTGATATATTATCGTACACTTGCTGCAGGGTTGCATCTGTTTACAGCTGCTTGTAGATACTATATATTGGGTACGGCACGATGCAAATGATAAAGTTCTTTTATAGTAGCACATACAGGGGGTGAGATGATGCACATGGCATTTGACCATCCTGTATTTAAAGAAGTCCGTGCTGGCACAGGATCCTTCGTACTCTCTTCGCCAGAAAATACTTGTTGTCAAAATGGATAGAAAAAAATATATCTAGAACTATTGTCATCAAAATAGATAAAAAAAAGATGTATCTAGATGTATTTTAGTTCTAGATACATCTTTTTCTATCCATTTTGATGACAAGTATTTTCGGACGGAGGAAGTAGTTTTCACAATGGTTTTGTGCCCTCCCTCAAACAAACAAAAACAATAGTTTTCTGCCCTGCGCTAATCTTTTAGGCCAGGAAATGCACTGTTTGATTCACTAAATGCGTTTTAGTTGATCTATTTGGTGTGTCTGAGTCAGAAGAAGATCATCTGACCTGGTAGTTCCTGTAAATTGGGGCAACAATTTAAAGATGTGCACAATTGCAGAAGACGCGCTTCTCCTACAAGAGTTTCACAAACGTTGGGAAAGAGCAGGGATACAATCAGCACACCTTAACATACTGCTACTACAGTACAAGAGAAGAATCAGTACAGCGCTCTGCATGGGAACCTGAAGTGCGTGGAACAGTAGCGCAGCGCTCCAGAAAGTGCAACCTCTGAAGTCGGATCCTCCCGTCCAGATCCTGCCGGTGCGCGTATCTATACTTGTTTTCTCCGTGCAGATATATAGGATTGGTTAATTCAGGAAGTCAAAATGGATGGCGGCGGGCCGCCCCTGCCTTGTGCTTACTACCACGGCGCCGGAAAGGGACGTGTGCAGCCGCGCCAGAACCGCTCCCGGGCGGCCATGCGCATCGCCCGTGTCTTTCTGTTGAAAAACCCGTACCCGAGCGCGTACGCACGCACCGCAGCGCTGGCCGCCGTGCCGTGCCCACGCGCGGGCGGCGCCAACCCCGATCTAGGGGGCAACAGTCCGCCCGTCAAGGTCAAGCGATCGAGCGGCGCCACGTACCGACGTTCACGGCCGCCGCCGCCGCCGCGGATATGCCGCGGGCGCAGCCGGCCGGGCGTCCGTCCCGAGGCGCGCGTGTCGTGTGCCTTCTCCCGGCCCGTGTCTCACGTGGATCCATGCGCGGGCGGCCTTTGGAGGACCTGGGGAGCCACCTGACTAGCAGCGCGCCCTGTCGCTGCGTCTGTCAACCTACGCCCTACGGCGTGGGCGCGCCCATGCTTTTGCTTCATCCTTGAGCCCGATCGGTTGCTCCAAGTCAAGTGACCTATGCCGGTCCCGTGCCAACAGCCCCGGCCTGGCCGGTTATGATGTGCACTTGGGCTGCAGTGCTGGACACGATCGGTACGCGCGGCCGCGTGCATGGCATGCACGCTCCCGCCAGGGCGCGGCGCCGCTCGCGCGTGGGCACGGCACGGCAGCGCGTTTTTGCCTCCGCGTCGCTGTTTCCGCACCACGTTTTAGTACCACATCGGTAATCTGGGGGAACATCCCGTCACATAAAAGGCGGTGACCAGGTGCCTAATTCACCGTGCGGCAAGCACGGTCAAAGCAACAACAACTATTGATCTGACCGCACAGGGCCTCCATGCTTAGAGGCCCTGCTCAAGATTCATGAATTCTGACGAAATATTATCTGTCTTTGCAGGCGGTGGCCTTTTTTATAAAAGCTTACAAAAAAAACATCCTAATTATTTCAGAAATCAAATAAAGAGAAAAGTCCACTTTTCGTCTCTCAATTCTTCGGTTTGCTCATTTTTAGTCCCTCAACTCTAAAACTGGACAGATTGCACCACGAACTTTGGAAACCAGCCATTTTTCGTCCCTGCGAGGTTTCGCCGTCAAGTCAACCCGGTTTTGACCACCGAATAAACAGTGCACAGATGAACAGTAAACTCGGAAAAAATAGCAAAAAAAATCAAAAAAATCTGTTTTTTTTTACATCGGAGATAATCAGGTGCGCAAGGTACGTGCCAATTTTTGTCATGTTTGGACGTTCGAGCAGCTCAGGGCAAAAAAAACAAAACTAAATGTACTCCCTGATGAACAGCAAATTCAAAAAAATCTGAAATTTTTTTACGTCGAAGATGCTCAGGTGGGCAACGTGCATGCAAATTTTCGTGCTGAAATGACATCCGAGGGTTTGAAAACCACCCGAAGCGACGCACACATGTATGCTATTTTGGTTTTTTTTCTGCCACGAGCTCCTCGGATGTCATTTCAGCACGAATATTTGCATGCATCTTGCGCCCCTGAGAATATTTGATGCTAAAAAATTTCAGATTATTTTAAATCTTTTTTACTATTTTTTGAATTTACTGTTCATCGCCGAGTACATTTAGTGTTTTGTTTTTGCTATGAGCTCCTCAAATGTCCAAACATGAAAAAAAATTGGCACGCACCTTGCGCACCTGAGTATCTTCGACGTAAAAAAATCAGTTTTTTTATTTGTTTTGCTATTTTTTTCCGATTTTTACTGTTCATCCGTGCACTGTTCATCCCGTGGTCAAAACCGGGTTGACTTGGCGGCGAAACCCCGCAGGGACGAAAAGTGGCTGGTTTTAAGAGTTCGTGGTGCAATCTGTCCGGTTTTAAAGTTTTTTTTTTTGAAACGGAGGCAAAAGCTTTGCCTCATCCATTAAATAAGAGAGAATAGAGTTAGTTACAAACAACCCGAGTACACGGCATGCGGATTACTCGCGCAATAACAAAGACCCTAGTTTTTTAGCACCGGCGATGATCCAAAGGTTAGCCTCGGTGGCGATGGAGGAAAGCAAGACCTTTGTCGGAGGGGCACACTTATGCCTGAAAACTCGCGTGTTTCGTTTATTCCAAATTGTCCATGAAACAAGCATGGTGAGGGATGCCTTGGCTTGTCTGTGCGGATAGCCGTCGTTGCAAGTACTTGCCCACCAAGATTGGACCGAGTCGAATAGGGGCCAAGTGGAAATGACGAAGTCGGGGACGTGGTACTTGTCAATGACCAAGGACCAAAGCCTTCTAGAGAAGCGGCATTTGAAGAATAGGTGACTCACTCTCTTGTTCCCTCTTGCAAAGGGGGCAAAGATCACAGTTTGGCCACCCACGCTTTGCCAATCTATCCGCGGTCCAAATCCTGTCTTGGAGAGCCAACCAAGCAAAGAACTTGACTTTTGGGGGAGCCCAAACTTTCCAAACCATCTTGTCCATGGGGGAGAGAACCAATCCTAAAAATTATGCCTTATATGCGGAGGTCACGAGTAATGCCCGAGACCGAGTGCTTCCAAAGGATGTCATCCTCGGAGAGTTCGTCAAGATGGACCTCATGAAGGAGCATCCAAAGTGTGAAGAATTGCGTGACATGCTCGGCGGAGATAGAGGTGGATGGATTGATCTTGAGGATCCATGCGTTGTGCTTGAGGGCCTCCCGCACCTTCCAATTCTTATGCATGGAAGCTTCATGGATGAGCGGGGCAATATCCTTAGGCTTGCGCCCAAGGAGCCAAGGGGAGTCCCAAAAGGGTGTCTTCGCGCCGTTACCAACGGAGATGGTGGTGGAAGCATAGAAAAAGTTAAGGTCCTCCTCACACAAGGGTTTCCCAATCCGACCCACATCTTGGTAGGCTCCTTCCATTCGTACCAAGGCCACCGCAGAGGAGGGTGCGTGTAAACTTGTTGGTGTTGAGGACCCCAAGTCCCCATATTCGAGTGGCCGCAAACAATCTCCCAGTTTACTTTGCATTTTGCCTCGCTGCTTTGTCTGTTCCAGACCATAGGAAGGCTCTCTCAAGTTTGTTGACGGTGTGTAGGATGGAGGGCGGTATGACCAACGGAGTGGCAGGGTAGACTAGTTGGTAGGTGATCACAGACTAAAGAGTCGTACGCCCAATGGTGGTGATATTCTGATCCTCGTATGTTGTTAGCTTGCTCGCCACCTTGTCCACGAGGAATTGCAGGTCCACCAACTTCAGCTGCCATACGGAGAGGGGGAGTCCTAGGTACCGCAGAGGGAAAGAAGCTCTTCTTCTTTGGCAGGCTTTGGGTCAAACAGCCCAGATCGAGGTGGTTGCAATGGATGGGCACCATTGAGCTCTTGAGGAAGTTGGTGCAGAGGCCCGTGACCTCACCAAAGCCTCTCAAGATGCATGCAAGATTTTCCACATCTCTTTTGATCGGGGCCAAGAAAACCACCGCGTCATCCGCATAAAGAGAAGTCCTCAGCATTGCCCCCCTTCCCCTGAGCTTGTGTAGGAGCCCCTTCCTCGTGGCCACATCTAGGATTCTTTGGAGCGGGTCAATGGCGATGACGAATAGGAGTGGGGAGATGGGGTCACCCTGCCGGAGGCCTTGGCCATGCTTAATTGGACCACCGGCAATACCATTGAGGATGATCCTCGAAGATGAAGAGCAAAGGAGGGCAGCGATCCAATCCCTGAATTTGGGAGGGAACCCTCGCCGTTGGAGAAGATCAAGCAAATACTCCCACTTGACGGTGTGTCAAGGCCTTGCGAATATCAAGCTTGAAAAGAAGGGACGGGTCTTGCTCTTGTGCAGCGCCGAGCGGTCTTGAACATACAAGAAGTTGTCATGGATGCTTCTTGTTTTAATGAAGGCACTTTGGGCGTTGGAGACGAGGCTTGTCATGTGGGGGGGCCAGCCGAGTGGAGAGCACCTTCGCAATAATTTTTGCGACCGCGTGGATGAGGCTAATGGGCCTATAGTCGGCGATCCCCTCCGCCCCTTCCTTTTTAGGCAGGAGCACCACATTCGCGGAGTTGAGCCACTGTAGATTCACGGTGTGAAGGGAGTCAAAATGATTAATGACCCGCATGAGGTCCGGCTTAACGATATCCCAACACTTCTTGAAAAAGAGGCCCGTGAAGCCATCTGGACCCGGAGCCTTGTCACTGGGCAGGTCATTGATTGCTTCTAGGACCTCACTCTCGACTATCGGGGAGTCTAGGTTGTGCAAATCAAGAGGTTCCAGGTTTAGCTCGTCCCAATTGAAATCTTTGCGGCTCAGGGGGCTTCTCTTTAGGACATTGGAGAAGTGGTGTTGAATTAGTTTCTCTCTGGCAGCGTGCTCGGTGACCCAACCATGATCGTTCTTGATCCTGTGAATATGGTTTTTTCTCCTCCTAGCGGTGACTCGGCGGTGGAAGAATTTTGTATTGGCGTCCCCTTCTTTAAGATTTGAAATTCTTCCACATTGTTTCTTACGCGATCTTTCTAGCACAGCCAAGGCAATGACCCTTCTCTTAAGCCTGGCCCGAAGGTCGAGCTCCTCGGTGGAGAGGAGCCTGTCCTCTTGGGCGATGTCGAGGCGAAGGATCACCAAAAGAGCGGCATGGTGGTGAATTTTTGCCTTTGAGAAAAGTCTCCTACTCCATTCTGCGAGGCGGAGAGCCGTCTTCTTGAGCTTGTAGTATAGGATTTGATATGGCTCAGTGTGATCCACCCTCTCGTTCCACGCCCTTTGGACCAACTCATGGAACCCGGGCATGGATGCCCAAAATTTTTCGAATTTAAAGACCCGAGACTTCCTTGGTCCCTTATCATCGGCAAGTAGTAGCGGACAATGGTCGGAGAGGGAAGAGGAGAGAGCATGAAGGACGTGGGTGTTGAAGGATATGTCCCACTCGGCGTTGCAAAAGAACGAGTCTAACTTGCACAAAGTTGGGTTTTCCCTCTCATTACTCCAAGTGAAACGCCGGTTTTGGAGGTGTATTTCTTTGAGCTCACAGCTTTGTAGCGTTGCTCTGAAACGGTTGATCCTGCTTCGGTTGACATTTCTTTTGTTTTTGTCTCTGGCCCGGTATATTTGGTTGAAATCACCGGTTTTAGAGTTGAGGGACTAAAAGTGAGCAAACCGAAGAATTGAGGGACAAAAATTGGACTTTTCTCTTAAATAAATGTTGAACTATATTTCTATAGTAATTTCGCATAGCCCATGTAAGCCGACTGCACAAGATAATCAAAGCAATTCCTACCCAACACCGAGACCTACATTAGTTTGTGTTATGTCCATGCTTGGATGTTATGTTGTTGTGGCTCCATATTATTATTATTTGTGCATCATGCATCATGATCATCTTTGGTTTGGTGTTTGCATATTTATTTTTTTGTGTTGTGATCTTGGTGGTCTCCATCCTTTCCGCTCGAAAATTCCTGTTGCATCTTGCAAACCAAGCCAACTCAATCATCATCAAGTTCAAACCCCATCTTAACTTCTTTTCTTTCATTTCACTCATTTATTGCAAGTGACATTTTCCTGTCCCAGAGAAATGTTCACTATTTTTTATAAGTTCTCTAATCCATGCCAATAACCACTCCTTCAAATTTCAGCAATTTTGGAAATGTTTTGGAAAGATTCAAAATGTTTTGCACCGCGATGCAAGCGTCGTGCCGTGCCCATGGGCGGGCGACGCGACGCGGAGCGCGCCAACCCGTGCGACACCTCAAGCAATCAAGCAGCGCCACGTACCGCCGCTCGCCACGGCCGCCGTGGATGGCCCGCGGGAGCAGCTGGCCGGGCGTCCGTTCTGAGGCGCGCATGTCGTGTGCCTTCTCCCGGACCTGTGTCTCACGTGGATCCATGCACGGGCACCCTTTCGAGCGTGCCCTAAGGGCAACTCTAACGCAGCGACGCAAATTGTGTCCGTTTTTGGCTACATTTTATCCGTTTGAGTCGGCCGAAGCAGACGTGTTTATCCGCTTTTTCGTTTGAGTCAGCTGATGCGCGCAACGATACCGACCCATTTTTGACATGTCCACCCTGACATTTCGTCAAACACATAGAAGGCAAGAGGAGCTCCCATCGATTGGGCGTCGGAAGGTGAGGCCGACAGCTACAGCTGCACCGCCCTGGCGCCGGCGTGAGGTGAGGCCGGCAGGCAAGCGCGAACCCGACGGCGGGGTGGCCTGACAGCGTTGCGGCGATCATGGCGAGGTTGTGTGTTCCTTTCTCGTTGTCGTCCACTCGACGCACGAAGAGCATGTAAAAAGACGAACTTTTTCTATTATCCATTAATGTGTATCTATCCGTATTGTAATATTTTGGAGGCGAAGAGCGTGTTAGGGCGGAAGCGGTGGACGGGGAGCGAGCGGAGCGCGGCCTCGGTGGAGAAGATGGAGGTGGCGAGGAGGACCACGTTGGTGACACTCATAGAGGTGGTGCGGGTCGGCGTAGAAGAACGCGCGCCGAGGTCCCTGCCGCCCGCGTCGCCCGCTTAGCTCGACTCCGTCCGCGCCCACGAGCTCGCCTCTGCCCGCCCATGGCTGCCCGCAGACACTCACACGCCGAGCTTGCCTCCGCCCGCCAAGGCCAGTCTGTCGTTCTCCATCGCCATGCGCCGCCCACGAGCTCGCCTCGCCCGCCTCTACTCTGCCGGTTCCATGGGAGGAGTAGTCAAAGTGGCTGGCAGCGGTGGAGGCTAACGAGGCGCTTCATGTGGGAGGCTGGCGCGATCTGAGAAGAAGGAGAGAGAGAGGGGTGGGATGGGTGGGTGGGCCTCTCTTGTTTGGATGACATGTGGGTCACCAATGGTGGATGTAGCAGAAGATCTGAGGGCAAACAAGAAATACACATGGGGGGATCAAATGACTAAACTCTCCTTAGTTTAACCCTTTAAAAAAAATTCCCTTCAGTAATTAGGCTACGGCTGGGGCAGTGGACATCCCAGAAGCATGCAGCGGATAGAGGCGGACAAGGGAGGAGGGCACAAAAAACATCCGTTTTGTGTTCATCTCTCATCCAAACATAACTCAAATTTGAGACGAAAACGAATCTAAACAGTTATGAAATGAAAATGAGTCTTTATGTTGGGCTGTGTTTTTTGTTCACGCGAACTCAAACGAACACGTGTGGACGAATTAGGTCGCTGCGTTAGAGTTGCTCTTAACCTGCGGCTTGGGCCCGCCCATGCTCTGCTTCATCCTTCAGCCCGATCGGTTGTTCCAAGTCCAGGTGACCTCGTCGTCGGTCCCGTGCCAACTGCCCCCAGGCTTGGCCGCTTATCGTCAGCCTTGGGCTGCCGTGATGGACACGATCGGTACGCGCGGCCGCGTGCATGGCATGCATGCTCCCGCCACGGCCGGCGCCGCTCGCGCGTGGGCACGGCACGGCAGCTAGCGTTTTTGCCTCCGCGTCGCCGTTTCCGCACCACGTTTTAGTACCATATATCGCTAATCTAGGGGAACATCCCGTCGCACAAAATGCGGTGACCAGATGCCTAATTCACCGTGCGGCAAGCACGGTCAAAGCAACAACATCTATTTGACCGCACAGGGCCTCCATGCTTAGAGGCCCTGCTCATGATTCATGAATTCTAACGAATAAATATTATCTCTCTTTGCAGGTGGTGGCCTTTTTATAAAGGGAAACGTTTACAGCCGGGGCACTGGCTGAAACGTCGCGCCGGTCGCGCCGCGTGCGTACGATTGAAGGGTATCGTGTGTCTCTAGTGCGTCCTTTCCTAGTTTTTTTTCTCTCTCCTGTATCTTCTTTCTCCACCAACCAATCTCATCTTCTCTCTCACTATCTTCTCTCTCCTTCACGAACAACCATCACCCGGTGAGCTCGCGCAGCCGTGCGCCCTCGTCCTCGCCGCTGACCATCAGCCTCTTCCCGCCTCCCTCCTGCACCGCACACCACCCGTACAGCTTTATTGGGCTCTACTCATGCTTCATGTAGAGGACGCCATGGCTGTGAGGCGAGCACCGATGTCGCGACCAAAGCAAGTTGTGCGGTGCGCCCAGAATGGCCGGAGATGTGAACCGGCAGCCCGAGGTTGGAGGTGGTCACCACGCTAGAATCGACCGATGTAGGGGCATAACCACGGTGGAAATTCTTTGGAACCGGTCGGCGTCGGAGTTACAACCACGATGGAAAATTGCACAACCGTGGCGGACATTTTTTGTTAAAACTATGGCGAGGGTTGCAACCGCACGATTGGGTGCTACAACCCTTTTGACAGATGTTACATCCAGGACGACAAATGTTACAACCATGGCGGCCGGCGGAGACAAAATGCTACAATCATGGAAGGACGAAGAATGCAACCGGCGACAACAGATGCTACAACCCTTCGACCAGGTGCTACAACCATGGACGATAAATGCTTCAGTCGAAGGCAAACAAATTTTTGGGATGTTGGCACTGCGCAAACACGGAAGCTTCAACCGGCGATGATAAAAGCTTCAACCGGCGACTAGAAAAGCTTCAACCGGCGATGAAAAAAGTTTCAACAATAGAGGACGGAAGTTATGGATGACGATTTAAAGCTGCAACTGTTGATGAAAAATGCTACATCCGACAATGAAAAAAGCTTCAACCATTCATGTCTCGGCTTAACCCGCGACGGCGGCGATGACATTTTTGCTGCATCCGTCGTCGAGTTTTGCTACAACCAGCGTTGACATAAGCTGCAACCATTCATAACGATGACTCCGACCTATGTGTTGGGGAACGTAGTAATTTCAAAAAATTTCCTACGCACACGCAAGATCATGGTGATGGTATAGCAACGAGAGGGGAGAGTGTTGTCTACGTACCCTCGTAGACCGAAGCGGAAGCGATCACAACGTAGAGGAAGTAGTCGTACGTTCTCCTCGCGATCCAACCGATCCCAGCGCCGTTACTCCGGCGCCCGAAGTTCTTGGCACACGTTCAGCTCGGTGGCGCTCCTCGAGCTCCGATCCGGCAAAGCTCCGGGAGAGAGAGTTTCGGCCGCACGGCGTGGTGGCGATCTTGATGTTCTACCGACGCAGGGCTTCGCCTAAGCACCGCCACTGATATGACCGAGGTGGAATATGGTGGAGGGGCACCGTGACACGGCTAAGAGATCCAAGAGATCAATTGTTGTGTCTTTGGTGCTAGCCCTGCCTCTATTTATATGTTGAGCCGGGTCGAAACTTGGAGCAAAAGCCTCCTCAAAGTCGGTTTTGCCCGAAAGGCAAGAGTCCCACTCGGACTCCAGGACCAAACGCCACAAACCTTGGCGTCGCCCAGACGCCATGGGCCTCGGCGTCTAGCCCAGGCCGACGCCAGTGGTCTCCGGCGTTTGGCCCCTCGCCTCCATAAAACTCCTTTTGCACCAACCTAAAGCCTCATGGGCTTGACCCCTTGGCCTAAACATATCATCCAATATATGAATCTTTACATCTCGACCATTTCGAGACTCCTCGTCATGTCCCCGATCTCATCCGGGACTCCGAACTCCTTCGGTACATCAAAACTCATAAACTCATAATATAACTGCCATCGAAACCTTAAGCGTGCGGACCCTACGGGTTCGAGAACTATGTAGACATGACCTAGAACTATTCTCGGTCAATAACCAATAGCGGGACCTGGATGCCCATATTGGCTCCTACATATTCTACGAAGATCTTTATCGGTCAAACCGCATAACAACATCGTTGTTCCCTTTGTCATCGGTATGTTACTTGCCCGAGATTCGATCATCGGTATCCAATACCTAGTTCAATCTCACATTCTTGGCAAGTCTCTTTACTCGTTCCGTAATACATCATCTCACAGCTAACTCATTAGTTGTAATGCTTGCAAGGCTTAGTGATGTGCATTACCGAGAGGGCCCAGAGATACCTCTCCGACAATCGGAGTGACAAATCCTAATCTCGAAATACGCCAACCCAACGTCTGCCTTTGGAGACACCTGTAGTACTCCTTTATAATCACCCAGTTACGTTGTGACGTTTGGTAGTACCCAAAGTGTTCCTCCGGTAAACGTGAGTTGCATAATCTCATAGTTATAGGAACATGTATAAGTCATGGATAAAAGCAATAGCAACATACTAAGCGATCGGGTGCTAAGCTAATGGAATGGGTCATGTCAATCAGATCATTCAACTAATGATGTGACCTTGTTAATCAAATAACAACTCTTTTGTCTATGGTTAGGAAACATAACCATCTTTGATTAACAAGCTAGTCAAGTAGAGGCATACTAGTGACACTCTGTTTGTCTATATATTCACACATGTATTATGTTTCTGTTAATACAATTCTAGCATGAATAATAAACATTTATCATGATATAAGGAAATAAATAATAACTTTATTATTGCCTCTAGGGCATATTTCCTTCAGTCTCCCACTTGCACTAGAGTCAATAATCTAGATCACATCACCATGTGATTAACATCGATAGTTCACATCATCATGTGATTAACACCCAAAGGGTTTACTAGATTCAGTAATCTAGTTCACATCGCTATGTGATTAACACCCAAAGAGTACTAAGGTGTGATCATGTTTTGCTTGTGAGAGAATCTTAGTCAACGGGTCTTTCATATTCAGACCCGTTATGTATTTTGCAATTTTCTATGTCTACAATGCTCTGCACGGAGCTACTCTAGCTAATTGCTCCCACTTTCAATATGTATCTAGATCGAGACTTAGAGTCATCCAGATCGGTGTCAAAACTTGCATCGACGTAACCCTTCTGACGAACTTTTGTCACTTCCATAATCGAGAAACATATCCTTATTCCACTAAGGATAATTTTGACCGCTGTCGATGATCTACTCCTAGATCACTATTGTACTCCTTGCCAAACTTCGATTGTAGGGTATACAATAGATCTGGTACACAACATGGCATACTTTATAGAACCTATGGCCAAGGCATAGGGAATGACTTTCATTCTCTTTCTATCTTCTCGCCGTGGTCGGGTTTTGAGTCTTACTCAATTTCACACCTTGTAACACAGTGCAAGAACTCTTTCTTTGACTGTTCCATTTTGAATTACTTCAAAATCTTGTCAAGGTATGTACTCATTGAAAAAAACTTATCAAGCGTCTTGATCTATCTCTATAGATCTTGATGCTCAATATGTAAGCAGCTTCAGCGAGGTCTTTCTTTGAAAAACTCCTTTCAAACACTCCTTTATGCTTTGCGAATAATTCTACATTATTTCCGATCTACAATATGTCATTCACATATACTTATCGAAATCTTGTAGTGCTCCCACTCACTTTCTAGTAATTACAGGCTTCAAATGCAAGTCGTATAACACTATATGCTATGATCAACTTATCAAAGCATGTATTCCAATTCTGAGATGCTTGCACCAGTCCATTGATGGATCATTGGAGCTTGCACATTTTGTTAGCTCCTTTAGGATTGACAAAACCTTACGGTTGCATCATATACAACTCTTCTTTAATAAATCCATTAAAGAATGTAGTTTTGACATCCATTTGCCAGATTTCATAAAATGTGGCAATTGCTAACATGATTCGGACAGACTTAAGCATCGCTACAGTTGAGAAAATCTCATTGTAGTCAACACCTTGAACTTGTCGAAAACCTTTTGTGACAAGTCGAGCTTTGTAGATAGTAACACTACTATCGGTGTCCGTCTTCCTCTTGAAGATCCATTTATTTAACATGGCTTGCTGATCATCGAGCAAGTCAATCAAAGTCCATACTTTTGTTCTCATACATGGATCATATCTCGATTTTATGGCCTCAAGCCATTTCATGAATCTGGGCTCATCATCGCTTCGTCATAGTTCGTAGGTTCATCATGGTCTAGTAACATGACCTCCGAATGGGATTACCGTACCACTACAGTGCGGATCTCACTCTGGTTGACCTCTACGAGGTTCGGTAGTAACTTGATCTGAAGTTACATGATCATCATCATTAGCTTCCTCACTAATAGGTGTAGTAGTCACAGGAACTGATTTATGTGATAAACTACTTTCCAATAAGGGAGAAGGTACAATTACCTCATCAAGTTCTACTTTCCTCCCACTCACTTCTTTCGGGAGAAACTCCTTCTCTAGAAAGGATCCATTCTTAACAACGAATGTCTTGCCTTTCGGATCTGTGGATAGAAGGTGTACCCAACATTTTGGGTATCCTATGAAGACGCATTTCTCCGATTTGGGTTCGAGCTTATCAGGATGAAACTTTTCACATAAGCATCGCAACTCCAAACTTCAAGAAACAACAACTTTGGTTTCTTGCCAAACCACGATTCATACGGTGTCGTCTCAACGGATTTAGATGGTGCCCTTTTTAACGTGAATGCAGCTGTCTCTAATGCATAACCCCAAAATGATAGTGGTAAACCGATAAGAGACATCATAGATCGCACCATATCAAATAAAGTGCGGTTCTGACGTTCGGACACACCATAACATTGTGGTGTTCCGGTGGCGTGAGCTGTGAAACTATTCCACATTATTTTAATTGAAGACCAAACTCAGTAACTCAATTATTCGTCTTTGCGATTAGATCGCAGAAACTTTATTTTCTTGTTACCATGATTTTTCCACTTCAATCTGAAATTCTTTGAACCTTTCAACTATTTCAGACTTATGTTTCATCAAGTAGATATACCCATATCTGCTCAAATCATCTTGTGAAAGTCGAAAATAACGATACTTGCCACGAGCATCAACACTCATTGGATCGCATACATCGGTATGTATTATTTCCAATAAGTCAAGAGCTTGTTCCATTGTTCCGGAGAACGGAGTTTTAGTCATCTTGCCCAAACGGCACGGTTCGCAAGCATCAAATGATTCATAATCAAGTGATTCCAAAAGTCCATCGGCATGGAGTTTTCTTCATGCGCTTTACACCAATATGACCTAAACGGCGATTGCCACAAATAAGTTGCACTATCATTATTAACTTTGCATCTTTTGGTTTCAATATTATGAATATGTGTATCACTATGATCGAGATCCAATGAATCATTTTCATTGGGTGTGTAACCATATAAGGTTTTATTCATGTAAATGTAACAACAATTTATTCTCTTACTTAAATGAATAACCGTATTGCAATAAACATGATCAAATCATACTTATGCTCAACACCAAATAACACTTATTTAGGTTCCATACTAATCCCGAAAGTATAGGGAGTGTGCGATGATGATCATATCAATCTTGGAACTACTTCCAACACTCATCTTCACTTCCCTTCAACTAGTTTCTGTTCATTACGCAACTCCTGCTTTCAAGTTACTACTCTTAGCAACCGAACCAGTATCAAATACCGAGGGGTTGCTACGAACACTAGTAAAATACACATCAATAATCTGTATATCAAATATACCTTTGTTCACTTTGCCATCCTTCTTATCCGCCAAATACTTGGGGTAGTTCCGCTTCTAGTGACCAGTTCCATTGCAGCAAAAGCATTTAGTCTCAGGCTTAGGTCCAGACTTGGGCTTCTTCACTCGAGCAGCAACTTGCTTGCCGTTCTTCTTGAATTTCCCCTTCTTTTCCCTTTGCCCTTTTCTTGAAACTAGTGGTCCTGTCAATCATCAACACTTGACGCTCTTTTCTTGATTTCTACCTTCGTCGATTTCAGCATCACGAAGAGCTTGGGATTTACTTTTGTTATCCCTTGCATATTATAGTTCATCACGAAGTTCTACTAACTTGGTGATGGTGACTAGAGAATTCTGTCAATCACTATCTTATCCGGAAGATTAACTCCCACTTGATTTCAAGCGATTGAAGTACCCAGACAATCTGAGAACATGCTCACTAGTTGAGCGATTCTCCTCCATCTTTTAGCTATAGAACTTGTTGGAGATTTCATATCTCTCAACTCGGGTATTTGCTTGAAATATTAACTTCAATTCCTGGAACATCTCATATGGTCCATGACGTTCAAAACGTCTTTGAAGTCCCGATTCTAAGCTGTTAAGTATGGTGCACTAAACTATCAAGTAGTCATCATATTGAGCTAGCCAAACGCTCATAACGCCTACATTTGCTCCTGCAATAGGTCTGTCACCTAGCGGTGCATTAAGGACATAATTCTTCAGGCAGCAATGAGGATAAACCTCGGATCACGGATCCAATCCGCATCATTGCTACTAACATTTTCAATACAATTTTCTCTAGGAACACATATAAAAACATAGGGAAGCAACAATGCGAGCTATTGATCTACAACATAATTTGCAAAATACTACCATGACTAAGTTCATGATAAATTAAAGTTCAATTAATCATATTACTTAAGAACTCCCACTTAGATAGACATCTCTCTAGTCATCTAAGTGATCACGTGATCCAAATCAACTAAACCATAACCGATCATCACGTGAGATGGAGTAGTTTTCAATGGTGAACATCTTATGTTGATCATATCTACTATATGATTCACTCTCGACCTTCGGTCTCCGTGTTCCGAGGCCATATCTCGCATATGCTAGGCCTGCCAAGTATAACTCGAGTATTCCGCGTGCAGTAAAACTGGCTTGCACCCGTTGTAGATGGACGAGAGCTTATCACACCCGATCATCACGTGGTGTCTGGGCACGACGAACTTTGGCAACGGTGCATACTCAGGGAGAACACTTCTTGATAATTAGTGAGAGATCATCTTATAATGCTACCGTCAAGCCAAACAGAATAAGATGTATAAAAGATAAACATCATATGCAATCAAAATATGTGACATGATATGGCCATCATCATCTTGTGCCTTTGATCTCCATCTCCAAAGCATCGTCATGATTTCCATCGTCACCGCACGACACCATGATCTTCATCATCTTGATCTATATCAATGTGTCATCACATGGTTGTCTCGCCAACTATTGCTCTTGCAACTATTGCTATCGCATAGCGATAAAGTAAAGCAATTATTTGGCACTTGCATCTTATGCAACAAAGAGACATCCATAGGGCTTTTGCCGATTGTCGATAACTTCAACAAAACATGATCATCTCATATACAACAACTTATATCTTATCACGTCTTGACCATATCACATCACAACATGCCTGCAAAAACAAGTTAGACGTCCTCTACTTTGTTGTTGCAAGTTTTACGTGGCTGCTACGGGCTTAAGCAAGAACCAATCTCACCTACGCATCAAAACCACAACGATACTTCATCAAATAGACTCCGTTTTAACCTTCTCAAGGACCGGGCGTTGCCACACTCGGTTCAACTAAAGTTGGAGAAACTGACACCCGCCAGCCACCTGTGTGCAAAGCACGTCGGTAGAACCAGTCTCGCGTAAGCGTACGCGTAATGTCGGTCCGGGCCGCTTCATCCAACAATACCGCTGAACCAAAGTATGACATGCTGATAGGTTGTATGACTTATACCGTCCACAACTCACTTGTGTTCTACTCGTGCATATAACATCAACGCATAAAACCTAGGCTCGGATGCCATTTGTTGGGGAACGAGTAATTTCAAAAATTTCCTACGCACACGCAAGATCATGGTGATGGTATAGCAACGAGGGGAGAGTGTTGTCTACGCACCCTCGTGAGACCGAAGCGGAAGCGATCACAACGTAGAGGAAGTAGTCAGACGTTCTCCTCGCGATCCAACCGATCCCAGCGCGTTACTCCGGCGCCCGAAGTTCCCGGCACACGCTCAGCTCGGTGACGCTCCTCAGCTCCGATCCAAAGAAGCTCCGGGGAGAGAGAGTTCCGTCAAGACGACGGCGTGGGACGATCTTGATGTTCTATCGACGCAGGCTTCGCCTAAGCACCGCTACGATATGACCGAGGTGGAATATGGTGGAGGGGCACCGACACGGCTAAGAGATCCAAGAGATCAATTGTTGTGTCTTTGGTGCTAGCCCCGCCTCTATTTATATGTTGAGCCCCGGTCGAAACTTGGAGCAAAAGCCTCCTCAAAGTCGGTTTTGCCCGAAGGCAAGAGTCCCACTCGGACTCAGGACCAAACGCCACAAACCTTGGCGTTCGCCCAGACGCCATGGGCCTCGGCGTCTAGCCCAGGCCAGACGCCAGTGGTCTCCGGCGTTTGGCCCCGGCCTCATAAAACTCCTTTTGCACCAACCTAAAGCCTCATGGGCTTGACCCCTTGGCCTAAACATATCATCCAATATATGAATCTTTACATCTCGACCATTTCGAGACTCCTCGTCATGTCCCCGATCTCATCCGGACTCGAACTCCTTCGTACATCAAAACTCATAAACTCATAATATAACATCGCCATCGAAACCTTAAGCGTGCGGACCCTACGGGTTCGAGAACTATGTAGACATGACCTAGAACTATTCTCGGTCAATAACCAATAGCGGGACCTGGATGCCCATATTGGCTCCTACATATTCTACGAAGATCTTTATCGGTCAAACCGCATAACAACATACGTTGTTCCCTTTGTCATCGGTATGTTACTTGCCCGAGATTCAATCGTCGGTATCCAATACCTAGTTCAATCTAAGCATCGGCAAGTCTCTTTACTCGTTCCGTAATACATCATCTCACAGCTAACTCATTAGTTGTAATGCTTGCAAGGCTTAGTGATGTGCATTACCGAGAGGGCCCAGAGATACCTCTCCGACAATCGGAGTGACAAATCCTAATCTCGAAATACGCCAACCCAACATGTGCCTTTGGAGACACTGTAGTACTCCTTTATAATCACCCGATTACGTTGTGACGTTTGGTAGTACCCAAAGTGTTCCTTCGTAAACGGGAGTTGCATAATCTCATAGTTATAGGAACATGTATAAGTCATGGATAAAAGCAATAGCAACATACTAAACGATCGGGTGCTAAGCTAATGGAATGGGTCATGTCAATCAGATCATTCAACTAATGATGTGACCTTGTTAATCAAATAACAACTCTTTTGTCTATGGTTAGGAAACATAACCATCTTTGATTAACAAGCTAGTCAAGTAGAGGCATACTAGTGACACTGCTTTGTCTATATATTCACACATGTATTATGTTTCCTGTTAATACAATTCTAGCATGAATAATAAACATTTATCATGATATAAGGAAATAAATAATAACTTTATTATTGCCTCTAGGGCATATTTCCTTCACTATGATGGCAGGCGACGATGTTTTGTTGAATCTACTGTCGTTTTTTTCTTATGACCGGCGTTGATGATTGCTTCGACGGGGCTCGTCATGAGAGGTGGAGCTGCAAAGAAATTTGGAGCTGGAGCTGCAGGGCTACAAGACAAGTTCTTCCTACGGAGACATATCAAGTACAACGACGGCCTCCAACGACAACCTTGGGTGTGGGCGCGGCGATCCGTGGTGCTGCTAGCGGTCGGCGACGGGTCGTGCGCCGTGGTTTGCTACGATAGGCGAGCGCCTGAGGTGTTACAAGCTGCAGGAGACGAGTTACTTTTCAGGCGGCATCTGCCATACGCGTGGGAAGGAAGCTTCACTGGGGAGGTGGGGAATTGTTTTCAGACGGGAAAGAAGATAAGATCTGAACGGTTCGGATGGTGCCAATCCGACGGCTGCTAGGCGACCGGCCGAACGTTGGGCCGGTGCGCCGGCGCCTAGTGCTGCCCTTTTATAAAAGCTTTTTTACAAAGAAAAACATCCTGATTTTTTCAGAAGTTAAATAAAAGTTGAACTATATTCACAATAAGTTCGCGTAGCCCATGTAAGCTGACTCCACAAGATGATCAAAGCAATTCCTTCCTCCACCATAAATCTTTTTTAAGTAGTTTCTCCATAGGAACAGTTCGACTTTCTTTCACCGCATGCACATCATCTGGCGCCGTCATGACCTTAGGGCATCTCTAGTTCATCCTCAATATTGTAACTCCTTGAAATTTTCGTTCTGATAAGTTAAGTTGAACCCGCCCCTTATCTGCTTTAACTTCTCAAAAAAAATTACTCCTCGCATCGGCTGCCACTTATATTTACTCCTCGGTGGCAACTTCTCGGGGTAATTTCGGTCCTTCCCCACGTTAGCCCTCTCACTTGTTCGCCCGTTGGTGCCACCCGTCGAGTTCCTTGCCTCTAGCGATCGTCCCGCCGACCCGCGCTTGCCAAATTCCGGCGAGATTTCAACAAGAATCGGGTGAGTTTTTTTCTTTATTTTTTCATCTTTTTCGTTGTCTCCGCCCACGGTGACGCTCCCCCTCATCATCCCCAGCCCGGCGGCGCTCGTCCCACCGCCCCCGGCCATGAGCAAAGTTGCAGCACGCGTGGAGGTTACCTACAGAGAGGAAAAGTCCAATGTACACCAAGAAACCTACAGGAAGAGTGGTCGCCATTGCCAATTCTAACGAATCCTTGTGTTCCGAAAGATGCCATCGTGAAAGTGCGTTATATCGACTAGAGGGGGGGTGAATAGTCGATTTTTATGAATTTTTCACTGAGGAATTTGCTGGTGAGGAAATTCCTTAGCGAAGAATTAATTGCAGCGGAATAAGTACTCAGAAGTAAGCATAACAGAATGCGGGCATGCTCATCATGATGAAATGAAGACAATCACAGAGTACAGAAAGCGTAAACACAGGATAACACAAGATGAAGACAAACAGACTGAGGAAATTGAACTGAGGAAATTGAGAAAGTCTTCAGTCAAAGTCTTCAAACACAGATATGAACAAACACTCAACACAAAGAATGAGGAAATGAAAGAGTTGAGGAAATAGAAGCGATAAGGTTGGTGAAGACAATGATTTGGTAGACCAGTTCAAGCTTCTGTCTCGGTTGTACGTCTGGTTGGAGCGGCTGAGTATTTAAACTCGAGGACACATAGTCCGGACCCCGATCGGCTGAGCACGCAGCTCAGGACACCAAGTCCTCACCAGATTCTCCTTGAACTAAGGTCACACAGACCTTGTCCAATCACTCGTCGTAAGTCTTCAGCGACTTCCAAACCTTCACAGACTCGGTCACTCGGCGATCCACAATTCCTCTTGGATGTTTCTAGACCATGACGCCTAACCGTCTGGAAGAAGCACAGCCTTCAAAGGTAACAAGCGTCGGATCCACGCAGGATCAATCTCTTCAGTGATGCTCAATCACTTTGGGTTTGTAGGCGTTTGGTTTTGGGTTTTCCTCACTCGATGATTTTCGCTCAAAGTCCTCAAAGGATGGGTTGCTCTCAAATGACAAGTGTCAAGATTTCTCGGAGCAGCCAACCAGCTAGTGGTTGTAGGGGGCGGCTATTTATAGCCTATGGAGCAGCCCGACATAATAAGACATAAATGCCCTTCAATGATATGACCATTATGTGGATAAAATATTTTGGGACAGGTGGCCAGAGCACAAAGAACGGTCGGAAATTTGACTCTCAAATTCCTCAGACTATCATGTTCCTCATGTGTAGGCAATCCGCCTGGCGAATTCCTAACTCCACAGTCGAGAACAAATTCCTCGTGACCGGAAGAACTTCGCCTCTCACATCAAGAAATTGATTGAACTGTATGAGATTTCCTAAGGCTTCACTCAAGGGATTAGTAGGTGTAGGATTTTGAGTTGAGCATCACATGGAAATTTTTCCTTAGTATTTCCTCGACCCCTTTAACAAAGACGGTGTTTCCTATGACTCAAGAAAGAGAAAGCGAAACTACGAAAACAAAAGTCTTCTCACTTCATGTTCCACAAATGAATACCAAGTCTTCAAGGTCACACCAATTTCTTCACTTTCAAAGTCTTGAGAAGTCTTCGAATCACCAAAGTCTTCATTGAAGAACTTCATTTTTAGGGTCGACTTTCTCAGTAAATATCAAACTCCTCATAGACTTATAGACCTGTGTACACTCATAAACACATTAGTCCCTTAACCTATAAGTCTTCAATACACCAAAATCACTAAGGGCACTAGATGCACTTACAATCTCCCCCTTTTTGGTGATTGATGACAATATAGGTTAAGTTTTCAACGGGGATAAATATATGAAGTGTAAATACTGATATTGAGGAATTTGATTGCAAGATATAGAGGAACTCCCCCTGAAGAAGTGCATAGTGAGGAATTTGCTTTTGAGGCATTGCACATTTGAAGAGTTGAATCATGGAGATCTCCCCCTATATCCTGTAATTCATACACGCATTTGACATATAATATGAAGAATTTGAAATGCATGATGAAATATGGTGACTGATGTAATTCAGCATGCGGTATTAACACATAACAAAGAATAAGCATGCAGAGGAACACATCAAAAGTATCAGAGCACCATCGGGTTTAAGATTACAACTCGATGCAATAAAAGTTTCAGAAGAACGAGAGTTGTAACTTAGCAAAAAACGCCCATATGGTAGACCCGCTTGAAGACTAACTCAAATTTCTCCCCCTTTGTCATTGAATGACCAAAAGGATCGAAACTGAGGACTAACGTCCCTGAAGAATATCAAGTTGATGGAGGAGCGCCAGCGTTGTCGGGGTCGGTTGTCGTAGTAGGGCCTGCCGCAGTGTCGTCCAAGTCTTCATTTTCATCAGTGTCGCACGATGAAGAATAGGAGCTGGCCACCAAGGAAGGAACCTTGACCTTCTTGAATTTCTTCGGTGGAGGTGCAGACCAGTCAAATTCTTCCTTGAGACCCATGTTCTTCAGATCTTACACAGTAGAGATGAGATAGAACAGTCCAGGTACGGTTGAAGGTTTCATGGAGGTAGTATTGGTTTTCTACACTGCATTGTGTGTTGAGGTCATGTTGTGAAGAATTGAACCAAACTGACGCTTGACCTATTTATGATTGCGATCAACCTTCTGATGAAGACTGAGGAGTAACTCACGATCAGTCATCACCCTGGGTGTTGTGGCTTGAGGATTTTGCTTGGCAGAGGTGTTGGCGGCAGAGTCATCATTGGTGGAGTAAGATGCAGCCTTGCGAAATTGACCATCCAATGGACGAATGCCTTCATCTATCACAACAGTTGCCTTGCCTTTGTCATCAGCTGAGGAAAATGTCCGTTTGAGGACTTCAATTGGAGGCAAGTAGCTGTAGTGGTTTAGAGTATCAGCCTTGTAATTGAGTGAAGACCTTGTCCTGATGCACCTCATAATCCATGGTGCATAAGGCTTCAGCTCAAAAGGTGACATAGCAATGTTTGCCAGAGTCCTCATGAAGAAATTATGAAAGTTGACGGGAACGCCATGAATGATTTTGAAAAGCATATTCTTCATGATGCCAATGACTTCTTCATCATTTGAGTCGTGGCCTTTGATAGGACTCATTGTCTTCGTCAGAATGCGATAGACAGTCCGAGGCACATATAGTAATTCCTTGACGAAGAATTTGGTTCGTGGGGCCTGCCCTGGCTTCAAAGGCTTCATCAGAACTTGCATGTAGTGATTTGTAAGCTCAGGTTCGCTGTAGATGCAACGAGCACCATCTAGGGGAGGACTGAGTGGGAGGGCACGAAGCAATTCAGTTGCTGGTGCCTTGTAGTGAGTATTTTCCGTCATCGATCCCAAGTACCCATGAGTTCACATCTTCGTAATCTCCGGTGATGTGCAGCGTCGCATAGAATTTAAGAATGAGTTCTTCATTCCAATCACAGATGTCGCAGTAAATTCAGCAATCCAAAGATCGTGAAGAACACCGAGGACCGGCTCGAAGCAAGGCAGAGATTCCATGTCCACGTGAGGAATATGTGCATGATCGAAGATTTTGTCTTTGTCAAACAGCACAAAGGAATAGAAGTTGGCTTCACTAGCAGTCCAGAAACGCCTCTTCCTTATGCGAGCAGAGTCATATGGGTTGTAGTCAATGAAGAATACATGCTTGCCGAAGAAATCTTCAGCCTTGAACTTTTGCTTCGTTGAGAATGGATTCTTTGGCTTTGGCGATGGAGTGTCGTTGAGTTGCATCACTACCTCAGAATCGCAATCTCAGGTTCTTCCTGAGGATTTTCTCGTTCCTCTTCATATGCAGTCTCAAGGCGTTCAAAGGATCAAGAAGAAGCAGTTCATCAAAGACTAGTGGCTGGAATTTCTTCATGCACAGACGAGGTGGGATGAGTTTCTTCAAAGCCCATTTGAACCGTTGGTGCAGGGGACTGAGGAATTTGTTGGATTGGGGTGAAGAGTGGAGAATTTGGATGCTGACTATCCCAAAAGTCATCGTCCATCACTGGCGTTGTGCTTCCAATATCCACATCTTCTTCAATTTCTTCAACGCCAGCCTCTTCATCTGTGAACTAAGGCATTAGCAAGGAAATGATTGGTGTTTAAGGGATCACATCCACTTCAATTTCTTCATCAATCTGCTCTGACGAAGCAGCAGAATGATTTTCTTCATCAGATCCGCTAGGGATCTCATATTCTTCACCAAAAGGAACAAGGTCCTTTGATGGAATGGAGGAAATCAGAACAGCATCAATCGGATTTTCAAAAGAGCTTGTCATAGGCTTCATCTTCTTTGGAGCTGAAGATTCTGAAGCAGTTGATGCTTTCCTTTTCTTCACTGCAGCTCGCTCTGCAGCCTTGGTCTTCTTCACATATGATGCAGATGGAAGGATAGGAGTTGGTGTAGGCGCAGGAGGAGCTGAGAATCTGTTTGAATTTCCTCAGGCACAACTGATGCAGTTGCCCTGACTTCTTCAGTTTCTTCAGGCGCACCACTAGTGGATGCCCTGGCAATTTCTTCAGCGGCTGGAATGTAGTCACCAGCCCTAGAACTAGCATTGTCTTCAGCAGTTGAAAGTCATCGGCCGATGTCTTGGCATGTTCTTCAAAGTCGAGCAGAGGCTCCAGCCTGAGGAATTTCTTGTTGCGATGGGGCAGCAACATTTGTCAACTTCTTTGTCAGATTGACAAATCTGACTTTGGCTCCTTGCCAATCAGCATAATAGGCATCAAAGTCATCACTGAGGGCTTTGATTTCAGACTGGATCTTGAGGAGTTCCTCGGTTGTCATTCTGACAACGTTTTTCCTCAGGAACTTCTCTTTCTGAATCGAGCCTTCTTGATCTTCCTTGCCTTCTCAAATTTCCATTTCTCTTGAGAGATGAAATGGGTCGACATGTGACTTTGTCCAGGAGTCAAATGAAAATCAGGCATAGGTGTCTCTGGATCCTTGTGCCATAGATCAATGTATTCAAGGATCGCCCTTGGATCCAAAAGCAGTGGCACATGTGTGCCTTTGGCTCTAGCGGCCCTTTCTTGTCGGTCTCTGATGATTTCTGCAAGTTCATCATCATCAGCTTCATCGTCAGATGGCACTTGGAAGGCAACATGTTTCTTCTTCGGACTTGGTTGAGGACCTCGTCCAGCAGTTGCCTTTTTCTTCAGCAGAATGGGGCCTGATGAAGAATTTGGTGCAGCTGAGGAACTTGCTGAGACACCAGAGGCAATAGAGATGCCTGCAGTCCTTTGGCACGTGGCCAGATGCACAGGTGCTGAGGACTTTGGAGGAGCTGCTGAGGACTTTGGAGGAGGAGCAGGAGCAACATGAGGAACTGTCCGTGAGGGCATTGAAGATTCTGGTGTCGTGAGGGCATTGCTGAGGATTTTGGCCGTGAGGGCACTGTTGGTGATGCACTTGGCTTGTGCGCTGGCTTCTTTGCCATTGATTTTATGGGCTTGACAGGGGCCTCAGTGGCAGCAGCAATAGCAGAGTCTTCATTGAATTTCCTCACTGCTTCTTTGGCTTGTCTTGCCAACTTGGCTTGGCGCTTGGCCCATTCTTCAGGAAAGTCCTCACCACGCTTGATGCTGGTGGGGTCAGCTTCTTGGCCAGGTGCCAATGGAGCTCTTGGGCATGGAGGATTCAGTGCGATTTTTTTCATGTACTTTGGAGTAACATGTCTGTACTCCCTCCATTCCCTTGCCCATCTCCTTTCAATCCTCTGAATGCGCACCTTGCGCTGATTTTTGTTTTCCTTGCCAAACTTGGCTTCATCGGTGTGTGCAATAGTCAAGATATATGTCCTCGTGTATCTCAAAAGCAGTCATGACCTCAGGCCTCTTTCCTCCTTTCTCGTGGCTTCTTTCCTTACATCATATTCTTCACTAAGGAATTTGAACAATCGAATTCTCTCAAGAAGTATGCAACTTTTCTTCGAGGAACGCTGCAAATGAGTTAAGTTGATGAGAACCTAGTGATTCAAAGAATGGACATGAGTACCGTGGAACAGAGTATAGTTGCAAGGAATTTGGAGAGGTCATATGCGTTCTCGTAAGGTTTTTCAAAAAGAACAAGTTTGAGGAATTTGACCAGATGAGCCTTGAAGAATTTCACTAAGCGTTCTTTGTCTTAGGTTCCGAGTTGTATAGATCGAGGATCCACACAATTGAGGAATCTTGAAGAAAAATCATTGCTTAGAGAAACGAATCAAGAGCATATTACGTTTGAGGTGTTCATATGTGTGAAGATTTGAAGAATAAACATCTTTGAAGATTTTAAGGAAGGTTTGAGAATCAAAGCGAGTAATAAAAGTAACTTTTAATTACCCGAACTAAAGAACACGATGAACTGAGAAGTGTAGATTAGAAGTTCATCAGTTCAGATCTCCCACGCCCTAACTCGGCGGAGGAAGACAGCTACGGCGACGGCGGAGTGAAGATTTCCAGTCGGCGCGAGTACGACGGCTGAGGTCGAGGCGATGAAGCTCTTCCTCACCGGCTGACGATAGAGTAGCGGCGGCGCTTAGGGTTTGAGAAGCTCGGCGAGAGAGCGGTCGAAAGAGTAAAGGAAGTGAGGAAGGGAGAGGGGTATATATAGCCACGGTGAAAAACTGTTCGCTCAAGATTTTGGACGAACGTACGCGACCCTTCTCATTCGCTTGACATGTGTCACCCACGTACTGAAAAGTGGAGATCGTGTTAGATCGTGGGTGAATAGATAAGTCTAACGTAGGAAGCGGAACGGATTAAGCGGCAAACCCGAAAATTTTGATAAGATAAGTTAAAAGTTTCGTTCGCAATTTCTTCAGCTGACAAGGACACAGTGAAGATTTTGAACGAGTTTCAAATAGAATGCACATGAAGAATTTGTGAATACATTGGGTTGAGTATAGCATAGAGGGGGAAGGGTCCGATCACATTCACTTAGCAGAAAAAACAACTTGAAGAAATAGCCATAAGTGAATGCTGTAGAGGACATAAACCCATATATATATATATATATATATATATATATATATATATATATATATATATATATATATATATATAGTCAATGAAGAAAAACAATGTAAATAAAGTGAAGATTTTGCAAAGTTGAAGAATTTGAAAAAGCGAAGAATTTCAAAAGCGAGGAAAAACTCAAATTGAAGATTTTCAACTTTGGTGGTGGCGTGACCCACCGTATAAGAATGATGATTTCAGACACCGCGGACAATTGTCGTAGGGTTCTGAGAAGCAAATTCTTCATTAATTTCTTCACACTTAGAGTGTTATTCTTCAGTGATTGAAGACAAAAGTTTCTTCATGTGTTGCACCTCGAAGTCATCAATTTTGCATAAGTGTCGGGATGTGTGTCCTTTTCAAAGAACATTCGAAGATTCTAAGATATTTAGCTCACACCGCAACTTGCTAAATCTCTTCTCATCCAAGGGCTTTGTGAAGATATCGGCTAGCTGTTCTTGATCTTCACATGATCAATAAGGATGTCGCCCTTCAACACATGATCGCGAAGAAAATGATGACGGATCTGAATGTGCTTTGTCTTCGAGTGCCGAATCGGGTTGTGAGCAATCTTGATGGCACTCTCATTGTCACAAGAGAGGCACATTCTTCACGTTGATGCCGTAGTCCTTGAGAGTTTCCTTCATCCACAAAGAATTGAGCACAAAGAAGAACCAAGAAGCAATGTACTCGACCTGCGAAGGGATGTGATACGCAGCTCGCTGTTTCTTCGAGGTCCAATGCAGACCAAAGATCGTCCGAGGAAATGACAAGTACCAGATGTTGACTTGCGATCCACACGATCACCAAAGCATAGTCGAGTCGTAATATCCAATGAGATCAAAAGTAGAGCCCTTGGGGTACCATAATCCTAGTGTTGGTGTGTGAGCTAGATATCGAAGAATATGCTTCACTGACCTTATGGTGTGATTCCTTCGGTGTAGCTTGGAATCGGGCACACATGCAAACACTAAGCATTATATCTGGCCTAGATGCACATAAGTACAATAAAGAACCAATCATGGAGCGGTATACCTTGTGATCAAGTCAATACCATTTTCATCGATGCATAGATGGCCATTTATGGGCATAGGAATTTTGACGCCTTTGCAATCTTGCATGCCGAATTTCCTCGTAACATCCTTGAGGTATTTCTCTGAGATATGAATATGTCATTGTGTTGTTGATTTAATTTGAAGACCTAAGAAGAATTTCAACTCTCCCATCATAGACATTTGATATTCTTCACTCATCATATAGGCAAATTCATCACTATAACATTGGTCAGTACAACCAAAGATAATATCATCAACATATATTTGGCACACAAACAGTTCACCATCATAAGATTTAGTAAAGAGAGTAGGGTCGAGTGAACCGGGTGTGAAGCCATTCTTCACGAAGAATTCCTTCAAGGTATCATACCACGCCCGAGGGGCCTGCTTGAGGCCATAGAGGGCCTTGTTGAGTCTGAAGACTTTGTCGGGATTCTTTGGATCTTCAAAACCTGGGGGTTGAGCAACATATACTTCTTCCTCAAGCTTACCACTGAGGAATGCACTTTTCACATCCATTTGATATAAAGTGATATTATGATGGTTAGCATAAGCAAGTAATATGCGAATAGCCTCAAGTCTAGCAACAGTACGTAAGTTTCATCAAAATCAATTCCTTCAACTCGTGTGTAGCCTTGAGCTACAAGTCGTGCCTTATTCCTCACCACAAGGCCATTTTCATCTTGCTTGTTGCGGTAGATCCACTTTGTGCCAATGATATTATGCTTGCGAGGATCTGGACGTTGGACCAGTTCCCAGACGTTGTTGAGCTCGAACTGATGTAATTCTTCTTGCATGGCCTGAATCCACTCACGCTCCAGATATGCTTCATCTACCTTAGTGGGCTCTGTGATAGAGACAAAAGCATAGTGCCCACAAAAGTTAGATAAATGTGAAGCTTTTGAGCGTGTGAGAGGACCTGGTGCTTCAATATCATCGATGATCTTATCAACTTGCACTTCTTTTGCAACGCGAGGATGAGCTGGTTGTCGTCGAGGAATTTGATCAGCATTTTCTTCAAAGACCATTTTCTTCAAAGATTATCCTCGGGTGCATCATTTCGACGTTCTTCGCGTTACGGAATGAATTCTTCACAGATTCTTCAAGAGGGAATTACATCCTCGGTTGCCTTGAACTTGATAGATTCCTCGGTGCCGGTTCATCTATCACAGAAGGTAGGTGCTCTCTTTGCGAGCCATTAGTTTCATCGAATCAAGACATCTACAGCTTTCAACAATCTTATAAAGAACATTGTTGAAGACTCTATAGGTGTGCGAGTCCTTTCCATAACCAAGCATAAAACCTTCATGTGCTTTCGGTGCAAATTTAGCATTGTGATGAGGATCTCTAATCCAGCATTTAGCACCAAAGACTTTGAAATAACTCACATTGGGTTTCTTGTCGTTGAGGAGTTCATAGGCAGTCTTCTTGAAGAATTTGTGAAGATATACTCTGTTGATGATGTGGCACGCGGTATCAATTGCATCAATCCAAAAACGACGAGGCGTTTTGTATTCATCAAGCATAGTGCGAGCCATCTCAACAAGAGTTTTGTTCTTGCGCTCCATGATGCCATTTTGCTGAGGAGTATAGGGAGCAGACAACTCATGAGTAATACCAAGTTCGTCAAGATAGTCATCAAGACCAGAATTCTTGAACTCAGTTCCATTGTCACTCCTGATGTGCTTGATCTTCACACCAAAGTTGGTTGAAGCCCTCGAGGAAAATCGTTTGAAGACTTCCTGCACTTCATGTTTGTAGGTAACAATGTGTACCCATGTGTAACGATAGTAATCATCGACAATAACAAAGCCATATAGAGATGCATCATTAGTGACTGCTGAGTAATGATTAGGACCAAAGAGGTCCATATGAAGCAATTCGAATGGACGAGTAGTGGTCATGATAGTCTTCGCTGGATGCTTGGCCTTAGTCATTTTTCCACTTCACGGGCTCCACACAAGTGATCCTTGAGGAATTTGACATTCTCAATGCCAATGACATGCTTCTTCTTCACAAGCTGCAGTGCAAATTCCTCATGCCTGCGTGATCAAGTCGTCAATGCCATAGCCAGCCTTTCAAGCTTTTGCAAGTAGACACACGGTTGGTTGTGGTCCTCAGAGAAAATCAACAATATACAAGTCTCCTCTCCTAAAGCCTTCAAGACTTTGGAATTGTCGACTTCCATAATCACAACACAACGATACTTGCCAAAGACAACAACCATATCAAGATCACAAAGCATTGAGATCGACATGAGGTTGTATCCTAAGGACTCAACAAGCATGACTTTGTCCATGTGTATGTCCTTAGAGATCGCAACCTTACCAAGACCCAATACGACTTTTGCCTTTGTCAGCAAAGATGATATGCTTCAGATGTGACGGTGATAAGGGAGCATCCATCAATAGGTTCTTGTCACCAGTCATGTGATTTGTACATCCACTATCGAGGACCCACTCATTGGCTTTGAGTTGATCATCCTGCAGATGAATTAGTGCAACTCACGATCTCATATACTTCATTAGTGGAGAATATGATATCAATTTCATCAGATGAATTTCATCAAGCAGTAAAACAGATATATCAGTATGAGGACGTGTGAAATGAAAGTTCATCTCTTCATGATTAGCTCAAGCGCCCTTTCGAGACAATGTTGTCGTGTCCCCAAAGAAATTCTTCAGACGTTAAAGCTCGTCTGGAGACCTGACCCTGCAGAAAAGATTAGTTCTTTTTATTCAGCACCCACATCTGAAGGGGTGGCAAAGAGTTCATTACTCTACGAGCTCCATATGAGAATGATGGCATAGAGGCCAATCCATTTCGTTTCACATAAGAGGGGTTAGGGTAAGCATATGAATAAGCAGAGAAATTCTTCGAGGACTTGTGAACATATTGGTTTGAAGAATAATGCACATATTCATAGCCCTTAGCTCTACCCTGTGAAACAGAGTTGTTAGCACGATGATAATCATATGAGGACTTTGATCCTTTTGAGGAATTTGATCCACGTGAGGAATTTGGTCCATATGAGGACTTGGATCCATATGAAGAATTTGGTCCATATGAAGAGTTTGATCTGGGGTTCCTATTCTTCACAGGTGGTGTCATGAGGACATTCACCTGAAGACTTTCAAGGCATTTCTTGGGAACCCAGATTTTCTTCATAGGAGAACTGTTCTTGCAGTTAGTGCCAACATATCTAGCAAATACTTCACCATTCTGATTTTTGAACAGTTTATAGTTGGAGTCAAATGACTTATCAGAAGAATGAGGAGATTCACATGTAAAGCCAGATAAGTTAGATGGATCAATCGGAGGTCCCTTTGCAAAGCAACCCATGATGTTTTGGGGTACCGCTCGGGCTTCCAATATGTTCCATCAGCATTGGGTTTCCTCTCAAAGGCAATACCCTCTTTCCTAGGGTTCCTCAAGTGAGGATCCGCTTTTTAAGCACATCACAAAGAGTCTGATGCCCTTTGAGGCTTTTGTACATGTACATCATGTACAATTCCTTCAGCCACATCGTCGGTGATACTAGCAATGTCCTCGAGATGAGGAATTAGTAATAGCAGAGGCGGGTGAAGAATTTGTAACAATTGAAGCATTTGAACATTCGGTGAAGAATTAGCGATTCACGTTCAATGCACTTTAAGCATGGAGAAACAAATTCTTCACGAGAAGCGCTGATTTGTTGAGCAAGTAATGAATCGCTCCTTCTGAAGATCTTCATAACCCACTCTTAGCTTCTCAAGATCTTGCTTTGTTTAAAGAAATTCATAAGAAAGCTTCTCATGATCTGACAAGAGAGTGTTATGATGACCTTGAAGGCTGTCAAACCTAGACTGAAGTCTCTGAAGATTTTCAGTCAGGGCTTTAGTGCGATCCCTTTCTACACCCAACATATCATCACTTTTATCTAGCATGTTTTGAACCTTTTCCAAGGCCGTTTTTTGTTTAGTGGCAATGCAAACAAGTTTGGTATAACTAGGTTCAATGTCATCATCAAATTCATCGTCACTAAACTCGGGTGAGGAACATTCGGTTACCTTGTCTCCCTTTGCCATGAGACATGATGCAGAAGATGATGATTCTGGTTCGAAAGTCATCGTTTTGAGAGATTCCTTGAAGTCCTCAAACCAAGGATCATGACGGGTTCGATGACCTTCATAGACGCCGAGATTCGGTCCCAGATAAGCTTCGCATTGCAAAGATGCATAATGCGCTTGAATTCATCTCTGGATAGGCAGGAACATATGATGTCCTTCGCCATGATGTCAAGTCGAGTGTACTTGCGAATGTCATCAGCGCCCGCCTTCTTGCATAGATCGGTAAGCCCAATCTCAGTGACGGTCCACAGCTCGTTGTTCATTGCCATGAGGCGCTTCCTCATCATGGCCTTCCACTTGGGATAATCATGACCGTCAAAGATAGGGCATGTCACTTTCTTCATACCGGTGGTCGACATAACTAAAACTCTGTGGTTAAACCAAAATCACACGTAACAAGGGAGTACCTTACTCGATACCAATTGAAAGTGCGTTATATCGACTAGAGGGGGTGAATAGGCGATTTTTATGAATTCTTCATCGAGGAATTTGCGGTGAGGAAATTCCTTAGCGAAGAATTACTTGCAAATAAAATAAGTACTCGTAAGTAAGCATAACGAGAATCGGGCATGGTCATCATGATGAAATGAAGACAATCACAGAAAGAAAGCGTAAACACGGGATAACACAAGATGAAGACAAACAAATCAAGAAATTGAACTGAGGAAATTGAGAAAGTCTTCACCAAAGTCTTCAAACACAGATATGAACAAACACTCAACACGGTAATGAGGAAATGAAAGAGTTGAGGAAATAGAACCGATAAGGTTGGTGAAGACAATGATTTGGTAGACCAGTTCCAACTGCTGTCTCTGGGTTATGCGTCTGTTGGAGCGGCTGAGTATTTAAACTCGAGGACACACAGTCCGGACACCCGGGCCGAGCACGCAGCTCAGGACACCAAGTCCTCACCGTATTCTCCTTGAACTAAGGTCACTGAGGACCTCGTCCAATCACTCGTGGTAAGTCTTCAGCGACTTCCAAACCTTCATGCACTCGGTCACTCGGCAATCCACAATTCCTCTTGGATGCTCTAGACCATGACGCCTAACCGTCTGGAAGAAGCACAGTCTTCAAAGGTAATAAGCGTCGGATCCACGCAGGATCAATCTCTTCAGTGATGCTCAATCACTTTGGGTTTGTAGGGGTCTGGTTTTGGGTTTTCCTCACTCGATGATTTTCGCTCAAAGTCCTCGGAGGATGGGTTGCTCTCAAATGACAAGTGTCAAGATTTCTCGGAGCAGCCAACCAGCTAGTGGTTGTAGGGGCGGCTATTTATAGCCTAGGGAGCAGCCCGACATGATAAGACATAAATGCCCTTCAATGATATGGTATTATGTGGATAAGATATTTTGGGACAGGTGGCGTGTACAGCAACGGTCGGAAATTTGACTCTCAAATTCCTCGGGGCTATCATGTTCCTCATTGTGTAGGCAATCCGACCTTTGGCGAATTCCTAACTCCACAGTCGAACAAATTTCTCAACGACGGAAGAACTTCGCCTTCACATCAAGAAACCGACCGAATCTGTATGAGATTTCCAAAGGCTTCACTCAAGGGATTGGTAGGTGTAGGATTTTGAGTTGAGCATCACATGGAAATTTTTCCTTAGTATTTCCTCGACCCCCTTTAACAGTACGGTGTTTCCTATGACTCAAGAAAGAGAAAACGAAACTACGAAAACAAAATTCTTCTCGCTTCATGTTCCACAAATGAATACCAAGTTTTCAAGGTCACACCAATTTCTTCACTTTCAAAGTCTTCAGAAAGTCTTCAGAATACCAAAGTCTTCAGTCGAAGAACTTCATTTTTAAGGGTCGACTTTCTCTGTAAATATCAAACTCCTCATAGACTTATAGACCTGTGTACACTCATAAACACATTAGTCCCTTAACCTATAAGTCTTCAATACACCAAAGTCACTAAGGGGCACTAGATGCACTTACACATCGCGCCACTAGGAAAAGGAGATATAAAGGACCCATTCAAGACGAGGAAGCGCCCAAGCCATGCTTGTGGAGGACGAATTTTAACTACCTTGTCGACTATTTTCGCTGCACGCTTACATCGCGCATGGTGAGGCTCCTTCAAATTACTTTTGCAAAGCATCTACCATATGTACTAGCTAGCTCATGGAAAATATAAAAAGCCAAAAAGTCATAGTTGGCCGCGTGAAAGGAAGGAGAAAGAAGAAGAGAGAGAGAGGGGCTTTCATATGAGGTCTAGTTTGTTTGGGAAGTTAAGTTTGAAAGTTCGGTTAGGTTTGCATTTTTTTTTAACTTCTAAAATATAAGGAGTTAAGGTATAATGGGCTATTCTGAGGGGGCTAAATTAAAGGGAAATGATTCAAATCACCCGACCGATGACAACGCATGCGTCCCGCTGGCTCCGTAGCCGTCAGATCGGTTTTAATCAGATGGCTCAGGAGCAACGTATTATCTAGACTAGTCTTCGCAACTGAGTCGCTGTTGCACCCCCCCCCCCCACACACACACCCACCCACCGCAACACGTGTTGTGTTGCGGGATCTGGATCGACTCGGTTTCTCCCGAGCTCTCAAAGCCGACGCCTCCATGCGCTGTTCCGATCACGCCACCGGCAAAGACGCTTAACGAGGTCACGCCGACAAGCACGCCGATGAGGTCGCCTCTCCCCGTCTCCCTTATTCCGCTCGCGACCAGTGACCATGGCCGCTCGAGCGCGCACGCCGGAGCTCTACTCAGGCCGCCGTTGCCGATCTATGCTGCTCCGACCCCATGTTGCATCGCCTCCACCACCATCATCGCATATGCAACATCCCTCCTCCCTTCCCCAACAAGACCAAGCTTCTGCTCGAGGCCATGACCACAAGCAATACAAGACGGTGATTTTCTGCAACAAGACATATGTTGCAAGAAAAATTGCAACATGAGATTTGTTCAAAAAAAAATCTCAAAAATATTCGGCAACAAGACCTTTGTTGCCAAAAAAAATCTAAATACGCAACCTTTGTTACAAAAATTTCTGCAACAAGACATGTGTTGCAAAAGGGTTCTTGCAACACGACTTCTATTGTGGAAGTGACAACGAGCTTGACCCGGAGATAGCGTCAGATCGGACGGCTCGCTGACTGGCAGATCCTTTTAAAACATCCGTCGGCCGACGCGTAGCACGGCCGGCTCGCTGACTGGCAGATCTTTTTAAAACATCCGTGGCCGACGCGTAGCACGGCCCAGCTAGAGGTACATAGAGATAGAACTGGCAATTTGGGATACCTGTTTACGAATTGGAAACACAGAACCCAAACGAATTAGACATCAGTTTTGTCCATCTACCACCCATCACCGCCAGCGGAGCTCTTGCTCTTTGCTTCTTCGGTACACTCGTGCCGGCAATGCACAAACAATACTGCCACTTCTCAGTCATACGGTCACTTCGACTCAACAATATTCGACGTGAACACGCGACGAGGACAACATATATATAACCAGGCACAGAACACACCGCCATTGATACAGGTTCGTAATTCGTGTATGATATTGAGTCCATCCAGTTCTTCCTAAGACTCCCGTCCTAGCTAGAGGCCAGCGATCGCCGCGAGCCAGCCAGGCGCGGCGGGGCGCCGCCGCAGAGCCACATTAAAAGGGGCACCGCCGATGCACCGCCGTGCAGGACCAGAGCCGGCGGGCGGTCTTACGGCGCAGCACCCAGGAGGCTCTCGCGGCTGCCCTGGCTTCCCCAGGCCCTCTCCTTCCACAGCAGATCGACCTCCTCGAAGCTCAGGCCCTTGGTCTCCGGCACGTACAGGGCCACGAAGATGAAGGCCATCACGGCGATCCCGGCGATGATCAGGAACGTTGGGCCGGTGCCGACCCACCCCACGATCGACAGGAACGTCTGCGCCACGATCAGGTTGGAGATCCAGTTGACGGTGGCCGACATGCCGCCGCACATGCCTCGGTAGGCCTCGGGGTAGATCTCCGAGTTCACGGCCCATGGCACCGGCCCCATGCCCGGAGAGAAGAAGGCGATGTACAGAGCGAGCCCTCCGACCGCGAACCACCCCAGCGCGCCTTGGCAGGAACCGCTGAACAGGCTCCCGCAAAGGCTGGACGATGACTGTAGTATGAAGGCCGTGGCGAGGATGACGAGGGAGAGCACGACCCCGGCTAGGCTTGTGAGGGCCAGGCGGCGGCGGCCACAACGGTCGATGAGGTAGATTCCGACGATGGTTCCACTGGCGTTCATGGCGGCGACGACGAGGGACAGCAGCAGGGCCAGCCTGTTGGAAGTGAACCCAGCCATCTGGACGATCGTGGGGCTGTAGTACATGACAGTGTTGATGCCAGTAAATTGCTGGAAGGCCTGCACAGTTCAATTTTAATATGTATACATGTTAGGAAAAAGTGCCATGCATTTGTCAACTTGATGTTCCTACTGTATCATGCATTCAGGTAGCATAGCAAGGCATTTCTGATAATAAACGCTTACAAGAAACGCCAAGTTTCTTGCTTGACCTGGTGGCACTCCCAAAAGGATTTAGCAACAGAAAAATGTCTAATTACGCCTAGTGACAATGACATTTTTTCGACAAAGGATGTATTTTATTAACTCATAATGTTGAATCAATAGTGACAATGACATGCCAGAATGGATTATCTTGAAAGGTGCATTTCCCGTGTACAAGCGCCTTACTTAGTAGTACTCGTAATTATTACACGACAATGATTGAGGATTTGAGGAGTGAAGCAGAGGCTAAAAGTACCTGAAGACCAGCTCCAGCAAAAAAAGCTAGCCTTAATTCCTTCAACCTGAATATGTCCAAATAGCTCCCAGTACAGTTAGACTGGAATTCATACATGGAAGCCGACGCAAGCAGCTCAACCTCTTCCTCCAGACGACCAGAGTCATATATCTGCTCCAGGACAGCAATAGCTTTTGCTTTCTCATCCTGTACAGAAAAATCAAGATAAGAAAACAAAAATGGATCAAAGGGATAAGACATAACTGAAACAAACGCCAATAACCTTCCGGTAAAGCCAGCGGGGAGATTCTGGCAGAAAAAGCATCAGCACAAACTGTATGATTGCTGGCACGGCAGCTACTCCGAGCATCCAGCGCCATGTTCCAGGAACCTATGGCATGTAGCATGCATATCATTGCAACAAAATGCTGATACAAAAACAGCTTAAAAATAACTCCATCAAACCCTATTAGTTTTAACAAGGATGGCGACATCTGACCATTCCCCCGTTTATTCATGTGTCAAGGCTTATCAATAATTGTATTGTTTTCTATCTTCTTTTGCAAGAAAAAAATTATTTTTTTGCCTAATGCGTATGCTTTAAAATAATTATTGAATAACAGTTACCATCCTATTTAAGAGTGTCCAAAAACGGTTCCATATGAACCTGTGGAAACCGGCAGCTTGCATTCTAGTTCAATTCCTTCGTTAATCGAAAACTGAGTGAAACAAGTGCAAAAAATGGCTTACAGGTCTCACAGTTTCAACCCAGACCGATTTGTAACACCCACAATCATCGGTATGAGACTAAATGTTCTACTCTGCTCCCTAACAACAAACAGAACTAAGATGCTATGCTAGACAGATGTCTCATCTATTTTTATCATCCATGTGCCAGGCAATGGTAAAATGGCCTACGGGTCTCACAGTTTCAACCCAGACCGATTTGTAACACCCACAATCATCGGTATGAGACTATGAATGTTCTACTCTGCTCCCTAACAACAAACAGAACAATAGATTCTATGCTAGCCAGATGTCTCATCTATTTTTATCATCCATGTGTCAGGCAATGGTAAAATGGCCTACGGGTCTCACAGTTTCAACCCAGACTGATCTGTAACACCCACAATCATCGGTATGAGAGTATGAATGCTCTACTCTGCTCCCTAACAACAAACAGAACTATAGATGCTATGCTAGCCAGATGTCTCATCTATTTTTATCATCCATGTGCCAGGCAATGGTAAAATGTGCATTCGACAGAAATATATAGCAATGATGCAGCTAGTGTGAATAACTTCCAAAGAAGAAAGATGGAGCATTTCACCAACACCAAAGTTGCTACGCACCAAACAGCACCTTGTAGGTGACAAGTCCATTGCTGCTGATGGGGGAAGGCCGACTCTCGCTCATTGATAGGAAAGAGTGTTATGAAATCAACTAGCACCAACAAGAATGTTAACGCCATAAAGATATATGCATAAAAGGGTGAACATTAGGATTAACTTGTCGCCATACTGAAAAACTTTCAGGAGAGTTCATCTTGGGCAGGAACATTATAGACTGCACTTTGCTCATAGTTCTTGTGCAGGAAACACACATGAGTATCAGTGCAGGTCAGCTAATTATCGCGTTGATACCATGAAAAGTCATTTACACTAATAATAATTGAGCTGTGCAAGATAGTTTACTTAGAAAAAGTGGACCAAGATAGCTAGAGCTTGCAAAGCAACTGAAACAAAACAAAAGTTGCTTTCTTGCCGAGTTTAAAGATAAAATGTAACAAGAACTGCAGACAGCAGTATCACGAGATTGAAATGGCTCAATTTCCAGTTGTTTGTACATGAAATGAAGTCAAGGGACTGATGCTGAAAGCCATTTCAAGTAAAAATGAAAAATAAGAGAGGAAGCTCAAAGTGGAGGCTGAATACTACCTCAGTAAAGCCAAGATTGACCAAGTAGGAGAAGAATTGGCCGCCAGTAATCATGAGGACATTAGTTGACACCAAACCTCCCCTGATTTCTGAAGGAGCAGCTTCAGCGATGTAAACGGGGGCAGTGACTGATGCTATTCCCACACCCAATCCAACAAAGAGCCTTCCAAGAATCAGAACATAAGGACCACCAGCAGCGCACATAACCAGTGAACCAAGTGCGAACATCAGGTCAGCAAGAAGAGTGGACTTCTTACGACCGTAGGCATCATTTATCCAGCCACCCCAGCTGCTCCAAGAATGGCGCCAAGTAATGCCATGCTAACAATTGTCTCCTGGAGAAGAAACAAACTCAGTAGCTATGGGAGGAACACCAGATATTAATGACAAGTAATCGGTTGATCAGATTGAACCTGCAAGAATAGATTGTCTTTGACAGCTGGAAATTCGTCCCGAATATACAGAAGGGCTCCAGATATGACACCTGACAGTAGTTATGCATGAAAATTATACTGTTATTTGACTTATTTCAGCGCAGTTTCACTAGTTCCAAGGTTTCCGAGAGTGTTTACTGAGAGACTCGTGGAAAGTACTCCCTCCCTTTCTGAATATAAGTCTTTTTGGAGATTCCAATATGGACTACATATGGAGCAAAATGAGTGAATCTACACTCTAAAATATATCTATATACATCAGTATGTAGTCCATATTGAAATATCCAGAAAGACTTTATATTTAGGAACGGAGGGAGTAAAAAGCATCACACAAACATTCGCTCCATTGCACAATTTTTTTTTCTTTCTATTTTCATGGTGCATATATTTGTCCTTTACCGGAAATGAAATGTCTACAGTATCCATAAAGTCCATTTTCACTGCGAAGCTTATAAATTTCAATCCTCGATAAGGTCCTAACAAACAAACCATGAAATTCACCAGACTTCATGCCACAAAGCAAACCACAAACTGACGCCTCCTACAAAGGGGAATAGTTCTTGTTGGCCTAAAGTTCTTGCCCACATCAAGCAGGCAGCAACCGCCCCATACAGCATAGAAATGTTGAGTAAAGGTTGCAAAAGAAAACGGCGTAACCATCCGTACCTGTGTCGTATCCGAAGAGGAAGCCGCCGATTCCGGCGACGCCGGTGAGCCCAAGCACGTAGCGGTTTTTGAAGAAGTTCATGTCCTTCCTCCCCGCGGCGACGTCCAGGAGACGGGAGGAGGAGCTCCCGGGCATGATGGACAAATCGATCGTCATGCTCGCCCTCCCCCCACCGAAACGCCCCCGCGAATCCAATCTCTAGCTCAGCTGGTGGGTAGCAGGCAAGCGATTTTGCTCAAAGAAACCCAGTCCGTGTCGGCGAAGATTCCAGTGTTTGACTCTAAAAATCCAGCCTTGACGCGGCGCCGGGCCGAGATAATTCTGGAAGCGGGGCGAAATTTCAGGAACCGGTGCCGAGCAGGAGGAATTACTGCATGCTCAGGCGAGTAATGAAGCGAGCGGAGACCGGCATTTGAAGCCCGGCCCTGCCACAGAGCCGCGACTGAAATGGGAAAGTGTGCGGGCGGGTGGGCATTGCAATGGTGGGAGGCGGTTCGGAGCAAATTATTGCGTGTTGGGCATGAATCGGTTGCCGAAGTGGCCAGTGGATAGAGAGGAAAGAAAACGGTGCCGCCGGGCGGATCGGGGGAGAGGAGGGCGACGTTTCGTCGTCGCGAGATTTTTGCTGTGCGTTGCGTCTTCTGCTCCTGCTCACAGAATAGAGAGAATTTTTTATTTGGCCCCTTATTAAAATCTGGTTCCCTTTTTAACCCTAAAAATTTTATTTTTCCTTTTTTGACATAACAACTTCATTTTCTTCCTTCCTTGACACTTTCGTTAGTTTTTGCTGTTAACACCGTCAACCGCGACTTGAAAAGTCATTTTTGCCCCTGTTGTAGGACGCTGGAAAAAAAACCCAGAAAAACAAAATCCCGCACAGCGAACCGTCGCGAGCCCTTCTTCTCCAGATTCCCCTTCTCCTCGATCCCTAACTGGCTAACTCTACACAGCGGCGGCGGTCGATCCCTAATCCTCACAGCGGCGGCGCGAGGCTAGAAGAGCGGATGGAGGAGGGCGTGGTCGACGCTGCTACAGGTGAAGGGATGGACGGCGAGGTGGAGGAAGGCCACGGCGCTGCACCGGCCTCGTCCTCGGGCGACCATGGCGGGCGGGCGAAGGGCGGCCATGGCGGGATGAAGTAGGACGGTCAAGGCGCGGCGTCGGAGGGCAGCCATGGCTGGGAGGTGGAGGGCGGTCAAGGCGCGACGGCCACAGATGCAAGTACTCTGGCATGGCTAGAAGGTAAGTGCCTCTCTTCTCTAGATTTGAGTATTTGCTTCACCACTATTCATATAAAAAAGTGTACTTAGAGATGGACTGAAGATACATCAGTGTACTTAGAGATGGATCTTTTGCTTTCACAGGATGGATCCAAACTCAACTTGTGTGATTCTTTTGTTCGCATATATGTGAAGTTGTACCAAATATGTGATAATTTGTGCATATGTGAACTGTACAGAGGATATGGCATCAAAATACAAGGGAGGCTCTGTCCAATTTTTTAATTAAAATTGAAGATGCTATTTGAATTAAAAATTGTTACGCAGATATGCTAAATAGCAGATTTTGTTTCATTCGGTAATATATTCCAGTTCATATTGCCATTGCTTTTGACTTCTTGTTCACAATTTTGGTTCAGGGGTAAAATGGACTTTTCATGTCGTATTTAACGGTGTTAGTTGTCAAAACAAACGGAAATATCACAAAGGGAACAAAATGAAGTTTGAGTGTCAAAAAAGGAAGATTTTTCCTCTTAGGGTCAAAAAGGAAACCAAATTTTAAGAGAGAGCCAAATAAGGAATTCTCTCGAACGAATATGGATTGCCGAAATACAGCAACGTGAGTCAGCTGGGCCCGCCCCATCCTCCTTTGCATGGCTGATATTGTTTCCAAGTTCCAACACGTGTTTCGGCAGTAGCATAGTAGCAGCCACAGTACAAATGAGCTGGTAAATGGAACACGGCCGCCGATAGTCGTATCTTCTCTTCTCTTCTCTTGTCCAGTTCATGTACTATGTACTACTCTCTTCATTCTCAAATATTTGTCTTTCTAGCCATCTCAAATGAACTACAATATATGGATGTATGTAAACATGTGTTAAAGTATAGATTCACTCATTTTGCTTCGTATGTAGTCACTTGTTGAAATTTCTAGAAAGACAATTATTTAGAAACGAAGGGAGTAGTACTCCCTCCATTTCCGAAGACAGAAAAGAAAGCCTATAAAAGTGAAACGATGTAAATTTTAACCAAATTTGTAGGAAAACTATCAAAGATTACGATACCAAATTAATGGCATTAGATACATAATAGGGTAAAATATATTTTTATATTATACTTCCTCAGACTCAAAATTCTTATTTTAGATTTGTCTAGGTATAAAGGGAGTATCTATTTAGACAAGAACTTTGAGCGGAGGGAGTATCTATTTAGTATTGTTGTTGTTGACAGTTTCTTCTATAAAAACTACGCACCGTTTAAAAGGTACCACTTAGTTGGATCAAGCTATGCACCGCTTAACTTCTGACAACTTAGAAATGGAGAGAGAGAGAGAGAGTAAGACATAACTGAACAATAAGTTATTCGGTCCTAGAATAATCATGGATAATCATGTTCTTATCCAGAAGTTGTAAGGTGGACGTGAAATGCCAAATGGCAACTTGTTAGCACGGCAAAATTTATTTTATACTTAGTTTTGTGGACCCATTAAATCAACTAGCTACAGTTCTAAGAGGTATGCTAATATAAGCTAAGGTAAAAATGCTTAGCACTTTTGTAAATTTAGCACCCAATTCTAAGCTAATTAAATTATTGTTTTGAGTTATCACTAATTAAATAACATAATTTAGCATCCAAATTTGAGTCTGAAATGAGTCGGCGTGGACATGTCGCAGACGCGTTTTGAGTTTGGATCCGCACGTTGGGTCGGCGTTTTGGTCCACGGCGACCCAAACGGACATGGGCGGACGAAATGGGTCGTTCAGTTTGCTATAAAGAGCTCCTCTCGCGGCAGTCTTGCTTCTTTTCTTTCTGTTTTTTTTTACACTTTTCTTCTCTTTCTGTTTGTTTTTTGAGGGATTTTTTTTCTGTTTGTTTAAGTAAAGCAGCTGACCTCCTGCTGCTTCTTTTTGTTGTTGCTGCTTTCTCTGTTCCGCACGATCCGTTACATCTACTATTGTTCTCACGCGTCAGCGTTCGTTAGGATCAGCACGCCACGGCGAGGAGTCGTCGACCCGACCGGGCCACGTCCGGTTCGTCCCAATCACCGCTGTTGCAACTTGCAAGCGTGGAGAATCGAGTAGCACCATTGGACATATCTTCCTCTCCGGCTGGTTGGGACGTTCGGCCCCTTCTTGAATCTGGATTCCGTCGAATTTGTGTATAGGACTATAGTAGACTGGAGTATTCGAAAGGGGTGTTTGAAACGAACACATATAACTCAGACCAAGAGTATTTTATAAAGGCACCGACAAAGCTGATAGGTTAGAGCATCTACAGCCGCGCACCCCAAACGTGCCTCAAACGCTCGGGCGGCCTGTCGCCGGTCACTGACTGGTTACGAAAGTTCAAACCAGATAGACGCCTCAAACGGGCCTCAAACACTCGGGCTGACAGGCATCCTTTATATCCAAATTAAATATAGGGCGCCGCGCGTCACGCCGCACCGCCCACGCCGCCCACCCGACCACACATATATTCGTCCCCATCCACTCGCCGAACCAAACCCTAGCCATAACACACTCCACTCCGCTCCACTCCCTGCGCCATTCAAGCTCACCTCCGGCGATTTCCGGCCGTCTCCGGCATGGTGGGCAGCGGATCTGACTCCGACCAGTTCGGATCCGTCGACTAGGGTGTCATCCTGTGCGGGTTGGAGAAGGCAATGGCGATCCGCTGCTCCCGGGAGGACAGTGCCCGGCGGACGACATGATTTGTCCGGCGTGACTCCATAGCGTCGGCTCAACGGGCGCTCGGGTCCTCTGGGGCTGGATCATCGCGGTCCCGGCAGCCGGAAAATCTCTCCTTCCCATCACCGGTCGGGCGGACTATGAGTCCCACCGAGAACGGGCGGCCCGCCATGGGAAGGAGATGATAAAGGCCGTCAAGGCCCGTATCGTGACGGAAATGGCGGTGACGGAGGCGGCGGCCACAAAGGAGGAAGCCATCTGCGCCTGCATTGTAAAGAAACAACAGCGACGGAACACATGCGCCCTCGCCCGAGAGCAGAGTCGAGCAGTCCGTGCCATGACCGGACTGCCACCGAAGGAGGATAGCGACGGCGAGGACAACTCGGGCAATGAGCAGATCCAACTCGATCTCTACTGCTTCTTCCACCGATACTTTCGCTAGAAGAACGACAAGTGCGCCGAGAAGGACAAGGGCAACCAGGGCATGGATTATGTTCACCATAGCCAAACATGACGATGACATGTTAGTAGTGATGGAAGTAGCCGAATGATATGTGTAATGCATCGACGTAGTCGCATGAGTTTGAAATATAATAATTACAAATTTGAGACTTGATCGGTCGACATCCACAAGCGTTTAAAGGGCCAATTTGCAAAGTTCAGTTGTAGATGCTCTTAGACACGAGATCACAACCGGGGCAATACAGGCACCCGTGGCAAGCGTGCCCGGAGCGCTGGGGGTTGTGACGGTCGAGATTTGTTTGATGGCCTCGGGTAGCTTATCGCCGATCTGTACTATGTCGATTTAGTACATGAAAAGGAGGGCCCATTGTCATGCCCTGGGCAGGTAGCAGATGTTCAATGAACCTCATTACTAATAAATATCAACCCTCGCATTTACTCCCTCTGCAAAGAAATATAAGAGCGTTTAGATCACTAATCTAAATATAAGATAGATTAGTGATCTAAACACTCTTATATTTCTTTATAGAAGGAATACTTTATTCGACAATCAAATTGTGTATATTCTAACATTCACAATCAAAACATTATGATGATACACTTTAGAAAAAGGAAAAAAAACAATGAAACATTATGCAACGCGTATGAAACAAGACAAATTTTAGGCAAAACCAAAAAAACATAGCATGAATCTCAAAGCAACGACTAAAGGTAGATCCGCTGGATATCCCATGCACTGTAGATACCCTTGATAAACAAATGGAACAGAGGGGGGTCATCCAAAACTGCAAAGAACGCGGCTCTGCTTTACACAACTTTGTGGTGGGGACAAGGCAAAAGATACTATGGACGTGGTCGAAATCAACAGTAAAATCAAGCAGCGGCTCCGGGGTCGATAACTTTAACCCCAGCTATGTGCATTGACAAGAAAGAATATGTAATGTACCATGATTCAGGAACAAGAAAGCTGTAATGCTACATTGCAGGCATGAGTATCATAGAAATAGAAATTTCCACTTTATAGGTTTTTTTCTCATGAAGGGCATTGCAAAGCTTCAGGAACAAATTTTACTTATTGAAAGGCTGGCTGCGGAATCAAGGTTCCTCTGACTTCAGAAACACCACACCCTTTACTGTTGGGCCTCCGGCTCTTTCTTGGAATCCAGATACCTGCCAAATCCAAACACAGACATCGTTATCATCACATACCATGCTACATTGCTACAACACATAAGAGTTTGATCGATCCGATTGGGGATAAAAGCAAAATATAAAACCATTTATCTGGTAAAGTTTTGGTGATTGCGACTATGGTAGGAAGTGGCAACAATTGTACTGCACACAGCTTATATCTTACCCCTGAGCCCTAGCACAGCGAGATAAATGATAGAGCTGAACGGTTTCGTTGGAGGCATGGCATGCCAGAAGCAAGTAGTTCCGGGGCTGTACCATCCACGCGAACCTCATAAAGAGCCCAGAATACACACACATGGCTGCAGAAAACCATAGGCATTAGTGATAGTTCGATCTGTTCATCAAATAGGAATTGTGAATTGCGAGACAAATTGCTGAGTATTTGACCTACCGGCTGTCATATTGCCAGATATCATCTCAGGAGGCTTGTTCAAGTCAACCAAACCCTATAACCAAAAATAACAGTTAGAACGATTTATACATGATACTGACCCAATGTCCACTAAGGATGAATAAAATCAAGGTAGAGCATAAGAAGATTATTCAATTACGGAGGACTAATCCATACTTCCGGAGAAAATACTCCGACATTGATATATATATCACTTAAATGAATGTGTTAATGTGTCACATCTCTTTACGTGACAGTCATGAACAATTCCGAGGTGGTTTATGTGAAGGATAAACAATTTTATTTTATTTTCGCGAATACGCAAAGCTTGCGTATCATTGCATTGATAGAAGGAATAGAAGAGTACAGAGAGGCAAGGGGTGCAACACATTATTGCATTGAAGGTTTATGCGTATCATTGCATTCCGAGGGGTACAACACATTACACGAACGCACGTAGACATGGTGTCCAGAGCAGAGAGACAAGGGGTGCTCGGCCCGAATAGAGGATACATCACAGCTAAACCTACCAAGCCCGAACCAAGAGCAGCAATGCCGAACCAGCAAGAATTCCAACATCGCCTAATCCAGAACCCGGGGACACCGCGAGCGTGCAAAATAACGCCTTCAAGAAGGCACTCGTCACCAAAGACGCCGTCACCATCTTGTCCAAAGGAACCAGACCTAGGGTTTCCCCTGAGCTCGAAGAGGGGCGCAGCTGAGGGCCTTGACAGCGCCTCCAAGGAGGGAACAACATCCGCAGCCGCCGCCGCTGACAGCACCGGCAAGCCGAGCAAGGATTTCTCCCAGGCCTCAAGCTGAGCAATCCCACAGCCGACGTATCTGGAGTCGGGGATGAGGAAGTCAAGGCTGGTCGGAGCCACCATGTCGGAAGGGGATTGGCGGGGTTGCACCTACCGTCGGAGGGTGGCACCGCCTCCAGACACATGAGCGTTGGATCTAGCAAAAGGGGAGGCTTTGAGGCGTACAGGGTAAAGCACGCGGCGAAGCAAACCACGAGAGGGTGGGGCGACGGCGATTAGCAACGCCGGCAAACAGGGACTGGAGGGACGCAGATCCATGCTGTTGAGGCCATAGCCGTCAGGATGTCAGTGAGCCAGGCAAGCTGGAAGGGATGCAGTTGCTGGGTCACCAAGGCCGGAGCTGCCCGGCATAGGATGCCGTCAACCATGGACACCGGATAAACAATTTTATAGGTTCACCAACACTAATGCATATTACTATTAACCAGCGGAAAAGATATCATGATGCAACAAAGTGCACATGTTTAGCTCCATAAGCAGAGGTCAAGCACCCCAAAAGACTCATAAATCCATACATATTACTGTCACAACTAACAACATCTACAAGTATAGTTTTTACAAATAAATTGACCCAAAGAGATTGGTTAATCATTGAACATCATCTCTCCCAACCTGAAATTCACTTTATATACGATACTGACAGAATAATAACTAAGCCAAAACAAAGATCCTTTTCTTTTAGAGCTCCCACTGTAGCATCCTAAAACAAACTATCTACGAGATGTTCGTCAAGCAGAACCAATTTCCTGATACATGTACATTAATCATTCAACCCCAAGAAAGGGACAGGACTCAGATTCTCTCGGTAGATTGCAAAATCTTCGCCTAGATAACACCGCCACAGTGGGAAATTACAATATCCTCGTTGTTGCAATCGACCAATTGCACAGGTTTTGTAGGGAAGAAACAAGATACAGAATCGACGGAGTGCGTACCGCGAGGACGAAGCCCCAGTTAGCGACGGGGCCCCAGAAGTGGGTGGTCTTGGGGCCGACGGGGCTGTTCACGAACGCCTTGAACGCCGTCGCCATGCCTGCCAATCTCAATACCAAATCGCATCAGTGCCTGATCGATCTCGACAGACGCAGCAGGGAATACGGGTGGAAATTTCAACAGGACGGAGGGATCCCGCTATCCATAGGGTTAGGCGAGCAGATCCACCCGCCTGGAAAGACGGGGAGGGGTAGAGATGCAGATACCTCGGGTGGACGTATCGACGGCGGCGTGTCGGAGAGGGAGCCCGACCGACGGCGAAGGCGAGCCTAGGGGAGGAGAGATGGGGATGGGGTTTGGTGGAGTAGATGGAGAAGAGGAACGATTTTGTGCTTTTTTTCTTTACAAGTTTTTTCCTTGATGCTTCTTTTCTTCCAAGTTGAGCATATAAATAATGTAAAATGTAAATTTGACCACAGGGGCGTTTACATCTGTCATACAAAATTTATGTTTGAGTATGGTATCGAATTTGACAAGGAGTACCACATCTTTCGTTAGCCCAGTATAAATTGTATAGGGTATGCTGAAAACCGCTCTTTTTTCCCTTCCCCAAATCCCCAGAGAAAAAAGATAAAATTACACTAGTCATTGTTTGCCGATGTTGTCTCCAGCGGCTCTCCTCCCCTAATGACTTCTGATCATTGGCAGGATGGGTGGAGGAGGCCAAACCCTGAACCCCATGCTTGCCTTGTATAGTATTAGTCTAGGACTAGTTTGCTTAGGGTTTCGACCGACTATGGATTCTGCTCCGGTGATAGCAATGTTATCAATGAATAAAGTGCTTTCAAATCCTTCTCTGACATGGATTTGGTAGGTTTGATGGTCAAGCATTGTCGGTGTAGTGGCAACTTTGTGGAGGCTTGTGTGCTTCGATCTTGTCGTCGTGGTCCCATGACGTGATGGGGATAAGAGGATTTATTCTAGATGCAACATGATCACAAGTGTTGTCTTCTGCGAGTGCGACGGCGGCTACCCGATCCAGAAGATAGCCACAACACAAGATAGCAAGGTGCATGAAGAGCGTGGGATGATCCAGACAATGAGCCACAAGGTCTTCACCGACTCACAACACAACTTTGTCTACTATGGTGTTTCTTCTGCCCTCGGCAAGAAGTGTGTTGGCGATATTCCCCGCGACCAAGACCGGACTCATAAGGATAAGTCATCTCTGAAGATAAGCCATCTGTGGACTTAAGACGTCTCAAATCATCTGTGGACTTAAGACGTCTCAAGTCATCTCTGGGGTTATCTTTGACGATAAGTCATCTCTGGACTTAAAGTCATCTCAAGTCATCTCTGGACTTAAGACGTCTCAAGTCATCTCTGGGATTATCTCTGACGATAAGTCATCTCAAGTCATCTCTGGATTTAAAGTCATCTCAAGTCGTCTCTAGACTTAAAGTCATCTCTGGATTTAAGATGCCCGGAAGATAAGCCGCCCTGAAGATGAGTCGCCCCAAAGATGAGTCCCGGAGATGAGACGCGGTAAGAAGCCCGTGATAAGAAGCTCGCGATGAGTCGCCCGCGACAAGAAGCCAGAATAGACTATTCCTAATCCTACTAGGACTCTACATGTAAGTCAGCCCTTCAACTTATATAAGGAGGGGCAGGGCACTCCAAGAGAGACAAGTCAAGATAGACAGACAAGTCTCGAGACAGACGTTTTGGTAGGTCTCGAGACAGATATTTTGATAGCTCTCGGGACAGAGGCAGTGAAATAGCGCCCTTGTAATCGAGACCATGATCATCAATAGAAATCAAGCAGGATGTAGGCTTTTACCTCCATCGTGAGAGGCCAAACCTGGGTAAAACTCGCGTCTTTCGATTCCGACCAACCCCGTTCAAGCTACTACCTAGTTGTGATGGCCTCACTACTAAGTTCTTTCACGAGGACATCTGTCGTGACAAAAACACGACAGTTGGCGCCCACCGTGAGCCAGCGCAAGGTGGTGTTATGTTTTTGGAGGAAGCTCTTCCAGGGATCAAGAAGGTCGCGTTTTGGCCGGATGAAGATGAGCCAGCGTAGAAGGATCCAAATCAACTCCAAGTTCATCAGTCAAGATCGAAACAATTTTCCGTGGCTATCCCGAGTACTGCTGCGAATGTTCTGCTTAAGCTGGTACTACCCTCAACGCACGACGTCTCACCTAACGGAGATCTCAAGGACGTCGTGCTCAGCTGGTTTTCTCGTACTATGACCGATGATGTTGAAGATAAACAAGGCAAGGCACCTCCAAGGGAAGGGATCAAGTCCCAAGGAAAAAAGCAATCTGCCGCTACTGTTTGTTTCGTTGTTCCAGGTTTAAAATCACCTGTTTGCAAAAGCTCCGAGCGTGATGTCTTCAAAAGAAAGTTGCTGCATATATAAGCCGCCGTAGCACAGCGCTCGTAAAAAAAAGAGAAAATACCACACTTGGTCGTCAAGAGCAACCCCGCAAAGCCGAGCCTGGTCGTATGAGCCCGTAATTTCAGCTACGGAGGGCTAAAGATCGAAAATGCTAAACCTACGAAGAGCCTACGTAAGTCTACGAAACATGCCAAATTAATCTAAACATCCCCCCTAATTTTCAAGAGGTGGGCCCCAGCCTCCTCTAACAACCAATCCTAATCTTCCACGATAGCTATTACGAAAAGGGCAACGATCTGCGCCGGTGCGCCGGCCCAACTGTTGGGCCGGTCCAACCCCAGCCGATCCGCCCCCGAGCCCGCCGATCCCTTCGCCCCAACCTCCCATCTTTAACCTCTCAGACAGAAAGGGAGAGGCCCGCCAAGACGCTACCGACGCCTCAAGACGCGCCGACCACCTCACCTCCTCACCGCCGGTCGCCGCTCTCACCTATGTCGCCTTCGTGCGTTTCTCTCCTCCGTGGATGTAGCAGCGTGCGCCCATGGTTGCAGCCTTGTAGCTCCCGTGCCACCGCTCGCAATTCCAGTGCATGCTCCGGTGGCCACGGTTCGCCGGACACAGCGCCCCGGCGGTTGCAACTTCTCTGATTCTGCAGAGTCTGGTTGTAGCAAAAATTAAGTTGGTTCCAGCAAAAATCAGATACGGTGGTCTGGCTGGTTCCAGCAAAATCAAAAGAAGGTAGTAGCAAAAATTAAGTTGGTTCCAGCAAAAATCAGATAAGGTGGTCTGGCTGGTTCCAGCAAAATCAAAAGAAGGTAGTAGCAAAATTCGGGCTGGTTCCAACAAAAATCAGATACGATGGTAGCAAAAATTATGGCTGGTTTCAAAGAAAATCAAAAGAACATAGTAGCAAAAAGCGGGTTGGTTCCAACAAAAATCACATACGGTGGTAGCAAAAATTCGGCTGGTTCCAAAGAAATCAGCCGGTTGTAGCAAAAAGCAGCCGGTTGTAGGACCGGAGCGTCGTCTCCATCGGCAAGCTGGTTGCAGCTTTCGCGGTATGATTCTAGCAAAAAGCCACCGGTTGTAGCACCGGGAGCGTCGTCTCCATCGCCGCAAAAGCTGGCTGCAACTTTTCGCCACTTGGTTCCAAGAAAAAGCTAGCCGGTTGTAGCACCGGAGCGTGTCGTCTCCATCACCGGCAGCTGCTAGTTTGCAGCACCGATGGATTGCTGCAGCGCCATGGCTATTTCATCTCTGCCTCGAAGCACCACCAGTTTCTAAAATTGTCCCATGGCCGCCGGCCCTCTCGCGTCCATGGGGAGGGTAGTACAACATCCATGGGGGGAAGTAGGAGCTACGCGAGCACCGCAGAGACATTTCGCGCAAGAAAGATTGATGCGCGTGGCTGGCCATGGGCCGTAAAGCGATGGTTGCGGAGGTCAAGATTGGGATTAGATGGATTGAGGAAAGGAGTTGGGTGCGAGTGGTTGGGCTCGACCGTAAAGGGATAAGAGGATGAGGGAAGCGGTGGGGTGGACCCGCATGTACACGTGGGTGAGCTGGAGGGCGCGTGACGCGTCGCGACCGGCCGAGCAGTTCGGCCGGCGCGCCGTTCCCAAACAGTTACCTTACGAAAATGTATGTAGCTTTCTTACGTAAGTCTAGCATTACTCACTAAAGATTTGGTAAGCCGGGCGTTTTTTTAAGGAAAGGAGGGCCACGACCCGGAAGCTGATTATCTACGGGCTCAGACTCCTCCGTCAACCCGCCTCGTTGACCCACCGAGCTTTGCGTCGAGCTGGACGCCGACCTTTGCCACCGTGCCTCGCGTCGAGCCAGCGGCTCGCCTCCGCCGCCACCGTGGTTTGCGCCATCGCCTCGGCCTCATCCCGGGCCGGCCCGCCTCTGCCGATGTGGCTGCAGGTGCATCCTCGAGCCACCCGTCGTCTCAGCTCGCCTCTTCCATGTCTCCGCCATCGAGCCGCCCTTGTCGATCCGCCGGCCGTCGGTCGCTGTGGCCGCAGGTGCAACCTCGTGCCGCCCGCAGGCCGCCCCAGCTGTGGCCCGTCGTGCCTCGCGCCGCCTCCGAGCCGCCACCACCTCGCGTCGCTTTGAGCCGCCCATGCAGCATCACCGTTGCGGAATGACCGGTGCGCCAAGCCGATACCCACTCGCACTGCGCTGAGCGTCGTCTGCCCCCGCCGGTGCAGCTCCGAGCCGCCACCTCTGCCGTGTGGCCGCAACCCCCACTACAAAAAAAGACACTTCCGTGATGATACGTGTTTGCCACAGTAGGTCATATTTTCTGTCATGCATGTACATCCATGACGATTTTATGACATAATCAAGGTAGTCATACATGTGCTGTCGTAGAAGTGTTCCATGACATTACCAAAATTATCGTCACGGAAGTGTCCACTTCCATGACGATAAATGGCGCGTCATGGAAGTGTTTTCGTCAACGGTGACCGACACGTGGCATCCACCGTAACGGGTAGCCGTTAAGATATCGGGTCTGGTTTTGGATCCGATAACCCGTTAACAGCCCGGACCAATGGGGATTTTCCACGTGTAAAATTCTCATTGGCCAGAGGAAACACTTGTTGGCTCACCGTTGGGACAGATGTCATCCACTCATTGGACAGGAGGCACCTATGATACGTCGACACATGGCACGGCCCAACAGAGGCCCATTCTGTTGAAAAGGCCGGCCCGTTTGACTTGGTCAAAAGGTAATGGGCCGGCCCACGGAAAGCCTGTTAACGACATGTTTGTATATAGCCCATTTACGGCCCGCTAACTCCCGGCCTGTTACGGCCTATCGGAAAGCCCAGTAGCTTCAGCTGGGCCGTCCAATATAATTCCAGCCCGTTGTAACTTCCAGCCCATTTGTGGCCCATGATGTCTTTAGGCCCATATGAGGCCTTTTGTAACTCTGGACCCATTAAAGGCCCAGGATGAAACTGGCCCATAAGGAACAGTGTATCGCTTTATACCCATTAACAACCCATTATTCCGTCGGTCAAGCTTCAAATTTCGTGATAACTTTCGGCCTTATAAGGGCCCATTTATTCTTGGGCTCATTTCTAGAATTCGATTAGTTACGGTCCTGTCACTGGCCTGTTCCGTTTGTGGGCTAAATTCAGCCCATGGTTACATTCAACCCGTTTGTGGCTCATTAATATGTTGGGCTGTTTTCATAGCGTTATCAAATACGGCCTATTAGCGGCCCGTTATGGTCCACGAATAGTAAGGCCCATGTCTGGCAAAATGATTATACGCCCCGTAAAAGGCCCATGGATCCTACGGCTCGTAGAAGGCCCATCGATCATTGGGATAACAGAATGAAGAAGAAAATGACAACTTCTACCACAAATGAGTTTGGAAAGCACCCTTAAAAGAAAGATAGAACGGAGTTGTTGGAAAACCAACAACGAAAAGAATAACCTTGTAGTGGACTTATGGAAACATCTCAACATTATGAGGTGAGCTTACGCCACCAACGGAAACAAACGATTGGATTGATATCAACAAGGAGACGAGAAACTTATTTCACCGAGAGGACAAATGAAGAACTTGGGTCATTGATAAGCACCACAAATAGCAACTTTCCTTAGGGAAGGCTTTAGGTGAAATCTATACCAAGATAACTCCAAGGAAGAAGATGATGGGTTTAAATATCTCATTCTTGACAACAAGTGAATCATGAAACATGAATGAAACTGTCAAAATGACATAACACCACCTCAAAAGATAAGGTCGAAATAATTGCACTTGAATGCAAGATGAAGAATGCTTGAACTCCTCAAAACAAAACATGTGTTGAGCACCATGTTTATTTTGAAGTATGGCTTAGCGGATCTTAACTCCCAGAAAAACTTGAAGGACAAATCGAGAAATAAATGAATCCTTGACGAACCACCATGTAGAGTCTCCATGAAGAACTCCGGTAATAAAAGGATGATAGAAAGAAAGAGAAGTTGACAACACAAGGTGAAGCCTTGCGGTGATAAGATGAAGCTTTGAAATGATATAACCGACAAAATTTGGAACTCCGGAAAGAAAGATGAACAAATGAAATCAAGAATTACTTCATCATGAACAATCTCCGAAAGAAGGAATTAATCGCTTGGATGAAACAAGAACAAGAATTATGTTATGCGTATCCTTCACCAATTTAAATTGATGACAAGCAACGGATTAGGCATACTACTTATTCTCGTTGAAAAAGGATTGAAGAGAGATATTGCTCAACTTGGGAAGGTCTTCAACGATCCGCCGGTAGGATTTGGGAAGAACGAATGAATCTATATAATAACGAAGGAAGAGAACTCTTGAACGAACCACCGTAAGAATTGAAAATGAACGTAGCAAAGGCATAATTCACCGTGAAGAATTAGAAAACGAATAAAGATGCTTGACAGAATTTAGATACATTAGAACGAAGAGATCATGAGCTGATTAGATGATATTGCGACGATGCACCGGTGAGATTTGGAAAACAAGAGTTGAACGCTTGAATGAATAATTACGAGATGATGGGCTCAGGAGAATCGAATGAAAAGACTCTGAAATGCTCCGGGTGGGTTAAAATAATTCTCACAATCAAAAATAATTATGAGAGGATGGCATCAAGCTAGAACCATGAATCTTGAAGAGAATGGAGCAAGATTAAAGAGAAACTCTTCTTCGGTCTTCAAAATTCGAGAATGACGATGAGAAACACCACCATGAATTGTTGAGGCACTCCGAAATGAAAATTAGAAAGGTTGAACCAACGATGAAAAGAATTTGAAAGATCTTGGAGAAAGACATTTGGTGATGATAATTCATTCTTACGTCAAACTTCGAAAAGAATTTGGGAATAGCTCCGGATAAATTAGAAGAGTCAGGTAAGATCCTGGGAAAAGACCTGTGGGTTAGGGCCCACTCAAAAGAAACACCGTTGAACGATTGCTTGAAATAAATATTGCACCGATTGAATTAAATGACTTGAATGAGATAATAATCCCCAAATAGCTTGAATGGATCTTGAATGAAAAGACGAGCCTTCGGAGATATCTTCAGCACTCCAGAACAAATCAATAGCGAGAAGTGAGTGATTGATAGGTGCACCGGTATGAGAAAGCATTTGAAACGGGAAAATGATATGATCGACAAAGCTTGAATTGTATCCACCGGTGAAGAAAATTATAATGGAACAACGATTTGGTTGAAGCTTCCTTAGCGTCTTGATGAGAATTCACCGGATAAAACATTAATGGAAAAGAATGATGAAACTTCACAAAGAAGAAATGGATGCTTGATTAAGAAATCTGAGTCCTTGAAGAAAAAGGGGTGGGAGGGTGGGAAAACAAAAACAACTTGGGACGGATGAAATGAACACCGTTGAGAAAAAGCTTAGAATTGATCTTGCGAATGTTGGAATGATCGGATCCACTTGAAGAGAAGCACGCCGGTTGGGAAAAGAATTAACATGACGATCTCGATAAACAAGAAGGATTAGCACTCTCATAGAAATATGAGAACACCGTTTAAGGAAAGGTATGGATTCAACATTTGACTTCGAAGCAACTCGAATACCACAACTGAAAACAAAAGATTGGCTTCTAGAATGAGCCGGAACAAACACATGATAGAGATTTACGCCCAAAGTGTTCGTGGTGGGGCCCTACGGGCACGACGTATAGCGGACGTCACGAATGACTAACAAGACGTCCCCGAATCAGCATAGCCAAGGATTCTTTAAGACGCCTCTCGCGACCAATCAGAATCGACCGTGAATGGGCGGACCACTAGACGTTGGACCCCAATCTCAAATCATACATCCGTCGGAAAGAAACTCGTAAAGCTACTAGAATTCCCACCTATAAACTCCGAAACTTTACGGTTATGCAATGCGGTGTTGGGGATACAGGGACACAAAATATATCACCCAAACTAACAATACCTAGATCCGTTGTATCCATCCGTCAACACATAACCAAGAAATCCTCGGAAATCGTGGTACCTCGACCTTCAAAAACATCCGTTATACAAGTCATGGCAATACTCCCTTTTCGCCTCGATCGGGCTATCGGGTTATCTCACCAACAACCGCACAAAAGAGATTTCGATGTCGGCAAAACTCGGTATTCCAGTAATCGCAACGATAAAATTGTGACGACAACACCTCGGAGCTCAACTCCCCGGACACCGCCACAACCCCTAAATGTCGGGAGGCACCAAGAACAATGTTCTCGTCACAAAACCATCGGAACGATTCCAAGATACCCACGTGATCCTAAAAAATTTTAGTGAAATTTGAGGAGAGAAGAGTCAAAACACTACGTCGGGATACCTCACAGAGCGGCGAAGGACCGGGAAGTAAAAAGAATCCTACTCTCCGATATATATAATCCTAAGACTCAAAACATTTCCCCATTCTAGACTCAACAACGCCAAGAAACAATCAAGTAGGGGCTCCTAAGTCGGGAAGGCTCGATTACCAACTTGTCACGCCCGATGCGGCTATATCTCCCACGTGTCGAGGCACGACTTAGAGGCATAACCGCATTGAAAGCAATGTCGCAAGTGAGGTAATCTTCACACAACCCATGTAATAAATAGGGAAAGAGATACATAGTTGGCTTACAAATGCCACTTCACACAAAGACATAATTAAACATCCATCAATCAGAGTACACTCAAGGTCCGACTACGGAACCAAAATAAAAGAAGATACCCCAAATGCTACACAGATCCCCGAATCGTCCCAACTGGGCACCACTACTGATCATCTGGAAAAGACACATAGTAACGACCACGTTCCTCGTCGAACTCCCACCTGAGCTCGGTTGAGTCGCCAGACCGCATCGTCGGAACTCGCAACTGTTTTGGGAAGTATCCGTGAGTCACGGGGACTCTGCAATCTCACACCCGCGAGATCAAGACTATTTAAGCTTGTAGGAAGGACAGAGTAGTACAGTGGAGCTGCAGCAAGCGACTAGCATATATGGTGGCTATTTCAAAAAAGAGAGCGAGAAGAGAAGCAAGGCACGGACGTGAAGCTAGTAGCGATCAAGAAGTGATCCTGAACTACTTACGCCGACATAACTCCAACACCGTGTTCACTTCCGGACTCCGAGAAGAGACCATCACGGTTACACACGCGGTTGATGTGTATTTTATTTGAGGTCAACTTCGGGTTTTCTACAACCGGACATTAACAAATTCCCATCTGCCTCATAACCGCGGGCACGGCTTTGAAAGATATTACCTGCAGGGTGTCCCAACTTAGCCCATTATAAGCTCTCACGGTCAACGAAGGATATTCCTTCTACCGGGAAGACCCGATCAATCTCGGAATCCCGGACTACAAGACATTTCGACGGCAATAAAACAAGACCAAAAAGCCGCCCGAATGTGCCGACAAATCCCGATAGGAGCTGCACATATCTCGTTCTCGTGGCACACCGGATAAGCGAAGCGTCTGAGAACCGACGTAATCCAAGTTGCCCAGGAATGGTCCCAAGACGGTGCTCTAGTTTGGACCAACACTCGAGGAGCATTGGCCCGGTTTTAAAATAAGATGACCCTCGGGCTCGCGAAAACCCGGGGAAAAGGCTTAGGTGGCAAATGGTAAAACCAAAGTTGGGCCTTCTTTGGAGGAGTCTTATTCAAAGCGAACTGTCAAGGGGGTCCCATAAATCACCCAACCGTGTAAGGAACGCGAAATCAAGGAACATAACACCGGTATGACGGAAACTAGGGTGGCAAGAGTGGAACAAAACACTGTGCATAAGGCCGAGCCTTCCACCCTTTACCAAGTATATAGATGTATTAATTATAGCAGATATATATTGTGATATCCCCAACAAGTAAACATGTTCCGATAAGGAACAACATCTCCATGTTCCAACAAGGAACAAACTTCAACTTCACTGCAACTAGCAACGCTATAAGAGGGGCCGAGCAAAGCGGTAACATAGCCAATCAACGGTTTGCTAGGAAAGGATGGTTAGGGGCTGACATGGCAATATGGGTGGCATGATATAGCAAGTGGTAGGCATCGCAGCATAGGCATAGCAAAAGAGCGAGCATCTAGCATAGCAAAGATAGAAGTGATTTCGAGGGTATGGTCATCTTGCACGCAATGTTCTCGAGTTGTCGAAAGCTTGATCCTCGTAAGCGTTCTCAACGGGTTCCTCGCTCACGTACTCGCCTCCGGCTCTACCCAAAGCAACAACAACAAACAAAGGAACCACAATAAATCACGGTGCAATGCACAAACAACATGATGCAAAACATGACATGATATGCGAGATGTGAAAAGCAATGCGTATGCGCGCTCCGTAAGTAAAATGATGAACCAGGCATCAACTTGGCAAACCAAGTATGCCACTGTAAAGATGAGAAGATTTCGGTTGAAATCGATATAAAGATCACGGAATCGGATGCACAGTTTGCAAATGACAAGCAAAACAAGAATGGCGCAAATCTGCCATTAACAGCATGATGCCACTTAGCAAGCAACAAATAATTAAGCTACTGCACCCAAACGTATCAACAAAGCACATGGCAGTGATCTACACAAGATGCTTGACAAAAGATGAGCACTGAGCTTCGGCTAAATCACATCATAACAGGTTCAAACAAGCATGGCAAAAGTGCACAAAATATCAGGCTGGACATGGCAAAAACAGCATCAGGTTGCAATGTTCAGAGCAGCAAAACTACATGCTACAGGAACTTAAAATAGCAAAACAAGGCATGGCATGAATCTACTCAAAGCATAGAACAAAAGTCCCTTACTGACCATAAGCCCAAAAAGGACTCGAAAATATAGTAACACCCATGTCAATATTGAAAGTTTTGTTAACAGATTCAGCAACATGGCATGTCAAAAACTGATAATAAGTAGGCATGTTTACAAGCTCAATGCACCCACTACAGAGCCTTAAATGATAAACTAAGCATACATTCATCAAGAAGACATGTCATAGAAGACATACATGGCAAGAACAATAACATAGCATAAATGGATCAACTACAACAACCTTGGCAAAATTGAATAACATGTAAACAATCTGCCAGGAAACATTTTATAGCAAAAGTAGAGCTCGATTGACTCAAGCTATGGAACTCCATAATTGCAAACAAGGGCATGGATGGATAGAGCTAGACATGCTTAACAAAACATCCTTACTGAAGTATCTCAAAATAAGCATAGATCTCTCGGTAGCATCAAGTTAACATGGCATCAAAATATCAGCAAAACAGAGCTGAAAACAGCAACATCAGGACACCTACTTTGCATGCTTGTGCTAGTCACCACATAGATCACAAAAATACATGGCATACACCCCTGGAAAGATGGCATGTCATATTACAAAACACATGTAGGACTCCAATTCATAGGGTGCACACATCAATCATGGAAAAAATAACAAAAGTGCAAGTTCTGATAAAAATCAGAAACTAACAGCACATAGCACACTTCCAACAGCATTTCGGGCATCAAGATGAGCTCAAAAGAAAATGATGCAATGAGATGAAATGATCTACTCTTCTAGACGAACATTTTGACATATTATACGCGCAAAATGGATCTACAGATGCAAAGATATACTCGGTTGAAAATGCAACAAAATAACAATAGATGCTAAATGACTTAAGAGAAAATGGAGGGGAGAGAGAGAAGAGGTCAACGGGCTCGCACGGATCCCGAGGCCGGATCGGATCGGGCGCGGGGTCGCCGGCGCGGGGGGAGGAGGAAGGGCGCCGCCGGAGGGGGGCTGGCGGGCGGGCGGGACCGGTGGCGAAGCTCACGGCGACGAGATGGCGAGAGGCATGGGCGCTTCGGCCGGGCGGGCGGGGAGGAGTTGAGCGGGCGCCGGGCGACGGGCGGCCGGGCGAGGCGCTGGGCGCGGCCCGGTTCGCCTGCGGGCGGATCTGGCCCGGGCTGGCTGGGCGACGGGGGTTACGTGGCAGCTCGCCACTGGTCTGGGCGGCGGCGAACGTCTCGCCGGGCGGACACGTCTGCGCATGGAGGAAGAAGAGCTAGGGTTTCGGGTGGAATTGATCCGGATTTTTGGGAGGTGCTTAAATAGGCATAGAGGGAGCTAGGAGAGTCCAAATGAGGTGTAGTTTTCGCCCACACGATCGTGATCGAACGACGGAGAGCATGGAAGTGACTTAGATGGGTTATTGGGCTGTTTTGAAGGTGTGTTGGGCTGCAACTTAAAAGAGGCCTTTGCGAGAGTGCGGTTAACCGTTGGAGTACCAAACGAGCTCCAAATGACCAAACTTGACCGGTGGTCTCACGGGTGGTATACCAAGGCCACTAGACAAACCTCGGTACATTTCAAGAAGGTTTAATACCCGCACACGGAAAAACGTAAAAGGGACCGCCGGGGGAGATAGGAGTGCCGGATTGCAAAACGAACAACGGGAAAAATGCTCGGAATCACGATACGAACACGTATGCAAATGCGATGCACATGATGACATGATGTAAAATGCAAGACATGGACAAAATGCAAAACGAAGAAAACCCAACCACGGAAGGAATATCATATCACAATGCCGAAAATGGCAAGAGTTGGAGTTACAAATATGGAAAGTTACATCCGGGGTGTTATAGGCCGCCTAAACCGCAAGCAACCACACGCATAGAGCAGTTGAACACGCAGGAAATGGTCGCCTACAAGCCGGCCGACAAGTGCGTCGTTGCGTAGAGAGCGGCCGTGTGGTACCAACTCCGTCTAGTCTATAGTCTCCTTTATATTCCGTGCCATACTTTGCCCTCAAATTTAACCAACAAAATGTAAATGCATGTTTTAAAAATTATATAATTGGAAACTATGTTTAGATACAAATCCAACTATATAATCTTTGGCGATATGCATTCGTATTTTATTAGTTAAATCACACTTATAAACCAGGACGGTGGTATAGTAGGTAATTAAATCATAAACGTTTTTTTATTAACCGTATGTGTATGTGGCCTTTCATCCTCCTCTCGCACGTCTTGTCACCCCGCTGACGCAGACGGCTTACAGCGCAAGCTTGCGCAGCGCGCGGGAGCGTTCTTTTTGCTAAACGGTGGCGCTAATGACTCATCGGTGAGCCCGTTCCCGCGCAACCTCGCAGGTTCCCACGCAAGCTTCCCGCCCGACTCGGTGAAATCCCCCAAAATCCCAATGCTTACCGGCCTGCTATAAAACCCCTCACGGCCGACGAATCCTGCGTCGCATTTTCCCCTCCATCCCTGTAGCCTATCTCGTCTGCTTCTCCCACAATTGCCAATGGCACCGGTCCGTCGTCGTCGCTCAGCCACTCCACCGTCATCAGAGGACAGCTCCAGTTGGGAGGCTACACCGCGGTGGCGGCGCAGTCCCCGGCGTAGTGTAGTGTGCATGGCATCCCTGTTGGGCGTGCGCGGAAGACCCACCACACGCTTCGCCACCGGTGCCCGTCGGCAGCTGTTGAAGGAAATATGCCCTAGAGGCAATAATAAAGTTGTTATTTATATTTCCTTATATCATGATAAATGTTTATTATTCATGCTAGAATTGTATTACCGGAAACTTAGTACATGTGTGAATACTAGACAAACAGAGTGTCACTAGTATGCCTCTACTTGACTAGCTCATTGAATCAAAGATGGTTAAGTTTCCTAGCCATAGACATGAGTTGTCATTTGATTAACGGGATCACACCATTAGAGAATGATGTGATTGACTTGACCCATTCCATTAGCTTAGCACTTGATCGTTTAGTATGTTGATATCGCTTTCTTCATGACTTATACATGTTCCTATGACTATGAGATTATGCAACTCCCGAATACCGGAGGAACACTTTGTGTGCTACCAAATGTCACAACACAATTGGGTGATTATAAAGGTGCTCTACAGGTGTCTCCGATGGTACTTGTTGAGTTGGCATAGATCAAGATTAGGATTTGTCACTCCGATTGTCGGAGAGGTATCTCTGGGCCCTTGATACGTCCATTTTGCATCATGCTTTTATATCGATATTTATTGCATTATGGGCTGTTATTACACGTTATGTCACAATACTTATGCCTATTATCTCTTATTTTACAAGGTTTACATAAGGAGGGAGAATGCCGGCAGCTGGAATTCTGGGCTGGAAAAGGAGCAAATATTAGAGACCTATTCTGCACAACTCCAAAAGTCCTGAAACTACACGGAATTTCTTACAATAAATAATAAAAAATCCTCGCCAAAGATGAAGGCCAGGGGGGCCACACCCTGTCCACGAGGGTGGGGGGCGCGCCCCCCTACCTCGTGGGCCCCCTGGTGGCTCTCTGATGCCCATCTTCTGCTATATGAGGTCTTTCGCCGAGAAAAAAATCAGAAGCAACCTTTCGGGAGAAACTCCGCCGCCACGAGGCGGAACCAATCTAGGGCTCCGGCAGAGCTGTTCTGCCAGGGACACTTCCCTCAGGGAGGGGGAAATCATCGTCATCACCAACGTCATCACCAACGCTCCTCTCATCGGGAGAGGGCAATCTCCATCAACATCTTCACCAGCACCATCTCCTCTCAAAACCCTAGTTCATCTCTTGTATCCAATTCTTGTCTCCAAGTCCGAGATTGGTACTAGTAGGTTGCTAGTAGTGTTGATTACTCCTTGTAGTTGATGCTAGTTGGTTTATTTGGTGGAAGATCATATGTTCAGATCCTATATGCATATTAATACCCCTCGATTATGAACATGAATATGCTTTGTGAGTAGTTACGTTTGTTCCTGAGGACATGGGAGAAGTCTCGCTATTAGTAGTCATGTGAATTTGGGATTCGTTCGATATTTTGATGAGATGTATGTTGTCTATCCTCTAGTGGTGTTATGTGAACGTCGACTACATAAAACTTCACCATTATTTGGGCCTAGAGGAAGGCATTGGGAAGTAATAAGTAGATGATGGGTTGCTAGAGTGATGTAAGCTTAAACCCTAGTTTATGCGTTCGTAAGGGGCTGATTTGGATCCATATGTTTCATGCTATGGTTAGGTTTACCTTAATACTTTTGTTGTAGCTGCGGATGCTTGCAATAGAGGTTAATCATAAGTGGGATGTTTGTTCAAATAAGAACAACAACCAAGCACCGGTCCACCCACATATCAAATTATCAAAGTACCGAACGCGAATCATATGAACATGATGAAAACTAGCTTGACGATATTGCCATGTGTCCTCGCGAGCGCTTTTCCTTATATAAGTGTTTGTCCAGGCTTGTCCTTTGCTACAAAAAGGATTGGGCCACCTTGCTGCACTTTATTTACTTTTTTACTTGTTGCTCGCTACAAATTATCTTATCACAAAACTGCTCTGTTACCACTTATTTCAAGATTTGCAGAGAATACCTTGCTGAAAACCGCTTATCATTTCCTTCGCTCCTCGTTGGGTTCGACACTCTTACTTATCGAAAGGACTACGATAGATCCCCTATACTTGTGGGTCATCAAGACTCTTTTCCGGCGCCGTTGCCGGGAGTGAAGCGCCTTTGGTAGGTGGAATTTGGTAAGGAAAAATTTATATAGTGTGCTGAATTTTCTTGTCACTTGTTACTATGGAAAGTAATCCTCCGAGGGGCTTGTTCGGGGTATCTTCACCCCGTCCAGTAGAGCAAAGAGTTGCTCCTCAACCTACTGAACCTATCGAAAATGAAACTCCTTTTGAAGTTCCTTCGGGTATGATGGAAAAACTGCTAGCTAATACTTTTACAGGAGATGGAACCAAGCATCCTGATGAACACTTAATATATGTGGATGAGGTTTGTGGATTTTTAAGCTTGCAGGTATACCCGATGATGCTGTTAAGAAGAAGGTCTTCCCTTTATCTTTGAAGGGAGATGCATTGACATGGTATAGGCTATGTGATGATACGAGATCATGGAACTACAAAAGATTGAAATTGGGATTTCATCAAAAATATTATCCCATACATCTTGTTCATCGTGATAGCAATTATATATATAATTTTTGGCCTCGCGAAGGAGAAAGCATCGCTCAAGCTTGGGGGAGGCTTAAATCAATGTTATATTCATGCCCCAATCATGAGCTCCCAAGAGAAATAATTATTCAAAGTTTTTATGCTCGGCTTTCTCATAATAATCAAACCATGCTCGATACTTCTTGTCTTTGGATCTTTTATGATGAAGACTATTGAATTCATATGGAATTTATTGGATAGAATTAAACGCAACTCAAGATTGGGACCTCGACGAAGGTAAGGAGTCAGGTATGACGCCTAAGTTTGATTGTGTTAAATCTTTTATGGATACCGATATTTTCCGTAAGTTTAGCACTAAATATGGACTTGACTCGAGATAGTAGCTTCTTTCTCGTGAATCTTTTGCTACTTATGTTGATCTCCCCAAGGAGAAGTGGTTTAAATATCATCCTCCCATAGAAGTAAAAGTAGATGCACCTATTAAAGTTGAAGAAAAAACTGTCACTTATAATGATCCTATTGTTCCTACCTCTTATGTTGAGAAACCACCCTTCCCGGTTAGAATAAAGGATCATGCTAAAGCTTCAACTGTGGTTCGTAAAAGCAATATTAGAACTTATACACCTCCTGAGAAAGTCAAAGTAGAACCTAATATTGCTATTGTTAAAGATCTCTTATCTGGTAATATTGATGGGCATGTTATTCAATTATGTGGTGAATCTGCTAGAATTGCTAAACCTGACGCTAAAGATAAACATAGACCTGTGGTAGGCGTGCCTGTTATTTCTGCTAAAATAGGAGATCATTGTTATCATGGCTTATGTGATATGGGTGCTAGTGCTAGTGTTATACCTTATGACTTATATAAAGAAATTAAGCTTGAAATTGCACCTACTGAGTTAGAAGATATTGATGTCACAATTAAACTTGCCAATAGAGATACCATATCGCCAAAGGGGAATTGTTAGAGATGTTGAAGTCTTGTGTGGGAAAATCAAATATTCTGCTGATTTTCTTGTTCTTAGCTCCCCACAAGATAGCTTTTGTCCCATTATATTTGGTAGGCCCTTCTTGAATACTGTTAATGCTAAGATAGACTGTGAAAAGAATGTTGTTACTATTGGCTTGGATGATATGATTCATGAGTTTAATTTCTCTAAGTTTAGTAAACAACACCGTGAAGAAGAATTGCCTAGTAAGGATGATATTATTGGTCTTGCCTCTATTGCCGTACCTCCTAGTGATCCTCTAGAACATTATTTGCTAGACCATGAAAATGATATGTTTATGAATGAAAAAAGGGAAATAGATGAAGTATTCTTTAAACAGGAACCTATTCTGTAACACAATTTGCATGTTGAAATCCTAGGGGATCCCCCTCCACCCAAGGGTGATCCCGTGTTTGAGCTTAAACCGTTGCCTGATAATCTTAAATATGCTTATCTTGATGAAAAGAAGATATATCTTGTTATTATTAGTGCTAACCTTTCAGAGCATGAAGAAGAAAGATTATTGAAAACTCTGAAGAAGCACCGTGCTGCTATTGGATATACTCTTGATGATCTTAAGGGCATTAGTCCCACTCTATGTCAACATAAAAAAATTGGAAGAAGATGCCAAACCGGTTCGTGATCATCAATGAAGGCTTAATCCTAAGTTGAAAGAAGTGGTAAGAAAAGAAATACTAAAGCTTCTTGAGGCAGGTATAATTTACCCCGTTGCTGATAGTCAGTGGGTAAGTCTTGTTCATTGTGTCCCTAAGAAGGGAGGTGTTACCGTTGTTCCTAATGATAAAGACGAATTGATCCCGCAAAGAATTATTACAGGTTATAGGATGGTAATTGATTTCCGCAAATTAAATAAAGCTACTAAGAAAGATCATTACCCCTTACCTTTTATTGATCAAATGCTAGAAAGATTATGCAAACATACACATTATTGCTTTCTAGATGGTTATTGGTTTCTCTCAAATACATGCGTACCTAAAGATCAATCAAAGACTACTTTTACATGCCCTTTTGGTACTTTTGCTTATAGACGTATGCCTTTTGGTTTATGTAATGCACCTGCTACCTTTCAAAGATGCATGATGGCTATATTCTCTGACTTTTGTGAAAAGATTTGTGAGGTTTTCATGGACGACTTTTCCATCTATGGATCCTCTTTTGATGATTGCTTAAGCAATCTTGGTCGAGTTTTGCAGAGATGTGAAGAAACTAATCTTGTCTTGAATTGGGAAAAGTGCAACTTTATGGTTAATGAAGGTATTGTCTTGGGGCATAAAGTTTCTGAAAGAGGTATTGAAGTTGATAAAGCCAAGGTTGATGCCATTGAAAAGATGCCATGTCCCAAGGACATCAAAGGTATAAGAAGTTTTCTTGGTCACGCCGGATTTTATAGAAGGTTTATTAAGGACTTCTCAAAAATTTCTCGGCTCTGACTAATTTATTACAAAAAGATATACCATTTGTCTTTGATGATGATTGTGTAGAAGCATTTGAAATACTTAAGAAAGCATTGATCTCTGCACCTATTGTTCGACCACACGATTGGAATTTACCCTTTGAAATTATGTGTGATGCTAGTGATTATGCTGTAGGTGATGTTCTAGGGCAAAGAGTTGATAAGAAATTAAATGTTATCCATTATGCTAGTAAGACTCTAGACAATGCCCAAAGAAACTATGCTACTACTGAAAAAGAATTCTTAGCAGTTGTATTTGCATGTGATAAGTTCAGACCATATATTATTGATTCTAAAGTAACTATTCACACTGATCATGCTGCTATTAAATATCTGATGGAAAAGAAAGATGCTAAACCTAGACTTATTAGATGGGTTCTCTTGCTACAAGAATTTGATTTGCATATTGTTGATAGAAAGGGAGCTGAGAACCCCGCTGCGCATAACTTGTCTAGGTTAGAAAATGTTCTTGATGACCCACTGCCTATTGATGATAGCTTTCCTGATGAACAATTGAATGTCATAAGTACTTCTCGTAGTACTCCATGGTATGTTGATATGCTAATTACATCGTTGCTAAATTTATACCCCCTAGTTTCACATACCAGCAAAAGAAAAAGTGTTTCTATGATTTGAGACATTACTTTTGGGATGACCCACATCTTTATAAAGAAGGAGTAGATGGTGTTATTAGACGTTGTGTACCTGAGCATGAACAGGAACAAATCCTACGCAAGTGTCACTCAAGCTTATGGAGGACACCACGCTGGAGATAGAACTACACATAAGGTATTGCAATCCGGTTTTTATTGGCCTACTCTCTTCAAGGATGCCCGTAAGTTTGTCTTGTCTTGCGATGAATGTCAAAGAATTGGTAATATTAGTAGACGTCAAGAAATGCCTATGAATTATTCACTTGTTATTGAACCATTTGATGTTTGGGGCTTTGATTATATGGGACCTTTTCCTGCCTCTAATGGATATACACATATATTAGTTCTTTGTTGATTACGTTACTAAGTGGGTAGAAGCTATTCCAACTAGTAGTGCTGATTATAACACCTCTATTAAAATGCTTAAGGAAGTTATTTTTCTGAGGTTTGGAGTCCCTAGATATTTAATGACTGATGGTGGTTCACATTTTATTCATGGTGCTTTCCGTAAAATGCTTGCTAAATATGATGTCAATCATAGAATTGCATCTCCATATCACCCACAGTCTAGTGGTCAAGTAGAATTGAGTAATAGAGAGCTCAAATTAATTTTGCAAAAGACTGTCAATAGGTCTAGAAAGAATTGGTCCAAGAAACTTGATGATGCATTATGGGCATATAGAACTGCATATAAAAATCCTATGGGTATGTCTCCGTATAAAATGGTTTATGGAAAAGCATGTCACTTACCTCTCGAACTAGAACATAAGGCTTATTGGGCTATTAAAGATCTCAACTATGATTTCAAACTTCTTTGGTGAGAAGAGGTTATTTGATATTAGCTCACTTGATGAATGGAGAACCCAAGCTTATGAAAATGCCAAGTTGTTCAAAGAAAAAGTTAAAAGATGGCATGACAAAAGGATACAAAAGTGTGAGTTTAATGTAGGTGATTATGTATTGCTATACAACTCTCGTTTAAGATTTTTTGCAGGAAAGTTTCTCTCCAAATGGGAAGGACCCTATGTTATCGAGGAGGTCTATTGTTCCGGTGCCATAAAAATTAAGAACTTCGAAGGCACAAATCCGAAGGCGGCAAACGGTCAGAGAATCAAACACTATATCTCAGGTAATCCTCTAAATGTTGAAACCAATGTTATTGAAACCGTAACCCCGGAGGAATACATAACGGACACTTTCCTAACGCTTGAGACTCAAAAGGAATAGGTATGTGGTACGGTAAGTAAACCGACTCCAAAACAGTTTTTAAGGCAATATTTCTCCGTTTTGGAATATTTAGAAAAATAGAAAAATAAGTAGCAGTCCGGGAAGGACACGAGGGCCCCACGAGGGTGGAGGGCGCGCCCCCCTACCTCGTGGGCACCTCCTATGCCTTCCGGACTCCGTTTTCTTGCACGATATGTATTTTGGTCGGTAAAAATTCATTATATATTCTACCGAAGGTTTTGACTCCCGTATCACGCAATTATCCTCTGTTCTTGTTTCAAGCTGTTTTCTGTAAGGGTTGTCAAGGCCGGGCATCATGTCGTCTCCCTCCTCCAACAATGGTGAGAAAGATGCTTGGCTAATGAAGATAGAACTGAACAGGGAAGAACCCATGGAGATCAACAAGGATGAAAGGATCAAGAAGGCCATGGAGGACCAAGCTCCGGCAGCAGAAGACATCCTTCAACTTGATCACAACTTTCTCACCCCAACTGAAATTGAAGCTTTCAAGATGATTGAGTTAGCTCGTATTCAAAACAAGTATCTCACAAGTGAAAATATTTTGTTGAAGGAGCATGTCGTTGCACTCAAGGGCATTATTCGCAAGTTGGAGGACCTCTTACGCTCGATGTGCGACTATCCATCACCTCCACCATCTTCACCGACAAAGAAGGAGACATAATCACATGGGTATGGGCACTCCCCTTGGCAACTGCCAAGCTTGGGGGAGGTGCCCCGGTATCGTATCACAATCACATGTCCTATCTTTATTGTTTTTCTTAGTTCGATCCTATTAGTAGTATCTTGATCTAGTAGAATAAAGTTTATGGCATGATCTAGTTTTGAGTTTTGCTTTATGATCTCTCTATGTAATCGAGTCCGTGAGCTATATAATAAAGATTAGTGTTGAGTCAAGGGCTTGATTATTTTGCCATGATCTTGAGTGAATAAAAGAATAAATAAAAAGAATAAAAAGAAACAAAGAGTTCATATTGATCTTATTGAAAGTAATGACTTCACATAGAAAGTGTATGATGATTAAAAGTTGTTGGTAGTTGGCAAACATAGCTTTGGTCATCGTTGCAATTAATAGGAAGTAATAAGGAAAGAGAGGTTTCACATATAAATATACTATTATTGACATCTTTTATGATTGTGAGCACTCATTAAAATATGACATGCTAAAGAGTTGATGTTGGACAAGGAAGACAACGTAATGAGTTATGTTTTCTTATATCTGAGATAAAGTATGTTGTCATGGATCTTCCAACATGTTGAGTTTGCCTTTCCCCCTCATGCTAGCCAAATTCTCGGCACCAAGTAGAGATACTACTTGTGCTTCCCTTTCCCCCTCATGCTAGCCAAATTCTCAGCACCAAGTAGAGATACTACTTGTGCTTCCAAAAACCCTTCAACCAGTTTTGCCATGAGAGTCCACCATATCTACCTATGGATTGAGTAAGATCCTTCAAGTAAGTTGTCATCGGTGCAAAGCAATAAAAATTGCTCTCTAAATATGTATGATTGATTGGTGTGGGAGAAATAAGCTTTATACGATCTTGTGATATGGAATAAAAGCGACGGACTGCATAATAAAGGTTCATATCACAAGGGGAAATATAAAGTGATGTTCTTTCGCATTAAGATTTTGTGCATCCAACCATAAAAGCGCATGGCAACCTCTGCTTCCCTCTGCGAAGGGCCTATCTTGTATTATTATCTTTTACCTTATGCAAGAGTCAAGGCGATCTTCACCTTTCCCTTTTTACATTTTATCCTTTGGAAAGCACGCTGTGTTGGAAAGATCCTGATTGATATATCTAATTGTACGTAGGAGGCATGAGTTATTATTGTTGACATTACCCTTGAGGTAAAAGGTTGGGAGGCGAAACTATAAGCCCCTATCTTTCTGTGTCCGATTGAAACTTCGTAACCACAAGTATCGCGTGAGTGTTAGCAATTATGAAGGACTAAATGGTAGTTGAGTATGTGGACTTGCTATTAAACTCTGACATAGAATCTTTTTGATGTTATGATAAATTGCAACTGCTTCAATGACTGAGATTATAGTTTGTTGGTTCTCAATAAAGTTTATGATTTGTACTCTGCATTGTGAATGGATTGTTACTTGAACATAAGAAATCATATGACAATATCTATATATGTTGCTGTTATGAGAATAATCATGATGCCTTCATGTCCGTATTTTATTTTTATCGACGCCTCTACCTCTAAACATGGGGACATATTTATCGTTATCAACTTTCGCTTGAGGACAAGCGAGGTCTAAGCTTGGGGGAGTTGATACGTCCATTTTGCATCATGCTTTTATATCGATATTTATTGCATTATGGGCTATTATTACATGTTATGTCACAATAATTATGCCTATTCTCTCTTATTTTAGAAGGTTTACATAAGGAGGGAGAATGCCGGCAAATTTGGAATTACAGGCTAGAAAAGGAGCAAATATTAGAGACCTATTCTGCACAACTCCAAAAGTCATGAAACTCCACGGGATATCTTACAATAAATAATAAAAAATCCTTGCCAAAGATGAAGGCCAGGGGGGCCACACCCTGTCCACGAGGATGGGGGGCGTGCCCCCCCTCCTAGGGCGCGCCCCCCTACCTCGTGGCCCCCCTGGTGGCTCTCCGATGCCCATCTTCTGCTATATGAGGTCTTTCGTCGAGAAAAAAATCAGAAGAAACCTTTCGGGACGAAACTCCGCCGCCACGAGGCGGAACCTTGGCGGAACCAATCTAGGGCTCCGGCAGAGCTGTTCTGCCGGGGACACTTCCCTCCGGGAGGGGGAAATCATCGTCATCACCAACGTCATCACCAACGCTCCTCTCATCGGGAGAGGGCAATCTCCATCAACATCTTCACCAGCACCATCTCCTCTCAAAACCCTAGTTCATCTCTTGTATCCAATTCTTGTCTCCAAGTCCGGATTGGTACTAGTAGGTTGCTAGTAGTGTTGATTACTCCTTGTAGTTGATGCTAGTTGGTTTATTTGGTGGAAGATCATATGTTCAGATCCTATATGCATATTAATACCCCTCTGATTATGAACATGAATATGCTTTGTGAGTAGTTACGTTTGTTCCTGAGGATATGGGAGAAGTCTCGCTATTAGTAGTCATGTGAATTTGGGATTAGATTCGATATTTTGATGAGATGTATGTTGTCTATCCTCTAGTGGTGTTATGTGAACGTCGACTACATAACACTTCACCATTATTTGGGCCTAGAGGAAGGCATTGGGAAGTAATAAGTAGATGATGGGTTGCTAGAGTGATGTAAGCTTAAACCCTAGTTTATGCGTTGCTTCGTAAGGGGCTGATTTGGATCCATATGTTTCATGCTATGGTTAGGTTTACCTTAATACTTTTGTTGTAGCTGCGGATGCTTGCAATAGAGGTTAATCATAAGTGGGATGTTTGTTCAAATAAGAACAACAACCAAGCACCGGTCCACCCACATATCAAATTATCAAAGTACCGAACGCGAATCATATGAACATGATGAAAACTAGCTTGACGATATTCCCATGTGTCCTCGGGAGCGCTTTTCCTTATATAAGAGTTTGTCCAGGCTTGTCCTTTGCTACAAAAAGGATTGGGCCACCTTGCTGCACTTTATTTACTTTTGTTACTTGTTGCTCGCTACAAATTATCTTATCACAAAACTGTCTGTTACCACTTATTTCAGTACTTGCAGAGAATACCTTGCTGAAAACCGCTTATGATTTCATTCTGCTCCTATTTTGGTTCTAAACTCTTACTTATCGAAAGGACTACGGTAGATCCCCTATACTTGTGGGTCATCAGCCCTCTCGGTAATGCGCATCACTATAAGCCTTGCAAGCAATGCAACTAATGAGTTAGTTGCGGGATGATGCATTACGGAACGAGTAAAGAGACTTGCCGGTAACGAGATTGAACTAGGTATTGAGATACCGACGATCGAATCTCTGGCAAGTAACATTCCGATGACAAAGGGAACAACGTATGTTGTTATGCGGTTTGACCGATAAAGATCTTCGTAGAATATGTAGGAGCCAATATGAGCATCCAGGTTCCGCTATTTGTTAATGACCGAAGACGTGTCTCAGTCATGTCTACATAGTTCTCGAACCCGTAGGGTACGCACGCTTAAAGTTCGTTGACGATCGGTATTATGAGTTTATGTGTTTTGATGTACTGAAGGTAGTTCAGAGTCCCGGATGTGATCACGGACATGATGAGGAGTCTCGAAATGGTCAAGACGTCAAGATTGATATAATGGACGGCTATATTCGGACACCGGAAGTGTTCCGGATGGTTTGAGAGAAAACCGGAGTGCTGGAGGAGTTACCGGAACCCCCCGGGGAAGTATTGGGCCTTAGTGGGCCTGAGGGGAGAGAGAGGGCAGCATCCCAGGAGGTGGCGCGCCCCCTCCCATGAGGAGTCCGAATTGGACTAGGGGAGGCGCGCCCCTCTTCCTCTCCTCTCCCTCTCTTTCCTTCCCCCTCCCCCCTTCCTAGTAGGACTAGGAAAGGATGAATCCTACTTCTACTAGGAGGATGATTCCTCCTCTCCTTGGGGCGCACCAAGGCCGTCCGGCCTCCCCCTTGCTCCTTTATATACGGGGGCAGGGGGTACCCAAAGACACACAAGTTGATTGTTCCAAGCCGTGTGCGGTGCCCCCCTCCACCATAATCCACCTCGATCATATTGTAGTGGTGCTCAGGCGAAGCCCTGCGTCGGTAGCAACATCATCACCGTCATCACGCCGTCATGCTGACGGAACTCTCCCGCAAAGCTTTGCTGGATTGTAGTCCGTGGGACGTCATCGAGCTGAACGTGTGCTGAACTCGGAGGTTCCGTGCGTTCGGTACTTGGATCGGTCGGATCGTGAAGACGTACGACTACATCAACCGCGTTCTCATAACGCTTCCGCTTACGGTCTATGAGGGTACGTGGACGACACTCTCCCCTCTCGTTGCTATGCATCATCATGATCTTGCGTGTGCGTAGGATTTTTTGAAATTACTACGTTCCCCAACGGTGGCATCTCGAGCCAGGTTTATGCGTAGATGTTATATGCACGAGTAGAACACAAGTGAGTTGTGGGCGATACAAGTCATCGCTTACCAAAGATGTCATACTTTGATTCGGGCGGTAATGTTGGATGAAGCGGCCGGACCGACATTACGCAGACGCCACGCAAGACTGGTTCTACCGACGTGCTTCGCACACAGGTGGTTGGCGGGTGTCAGTTTCTCCAACTTTGGTTGAATCGAGTGTGGCTACGTCCGGTCCTTGTGAAGGTTAAAATAACACATACTTGATGAAATATCGTTGTGATTTTGATGTGTAGGTAAGAACGGTTCTTGCTCAGCCCGTAGCAGCCACGTAAAACTTGCAACAATAAAGTAGAGGATTTCTAACTTGTTTTTGCAGGGCATGTTGTGATGTTATATGGTCATGACGTGATGAGATATAAATTGTTGTATGAGATGATCATGTTTCTTTAAAGTTATCGGCAACTGGCAGTAGCCTTATGGTTGTCTCTTTATTGCATAAGATGCAAGCACCATACAATTGCTTTAGTTTATCGCTATGCGATAGCAATAGTTGCAAAGGCAATAGTTGGCGAGACGACCATGTGGTGACACGTTGATAGAGATCAAGATGATGGAGATCATGGTGTCATGCCGATAACAATGGAGATCATGACAGTACTTTGGAGATGGAGATCAAAAGCACAAGATGATGATGGCCATATCATGTCACATATTTTGATTGCATGTGATGGTTATCTTTTATACATCTTATTTTGCTTAGTTCGGCGGTAGCTTTATAAGATGACCCCTTACTAAAATTTAAAGGTATAAGTGTTCTCCCTGAGTATGCGCCATTGCGATAGTTCTTTGTGCCGAGACACCACGTGATGATCGGGTGTGATAAGCTCTACGTTCACATACAATGGGTGCAAGCCAGTTTTGCACACGCAGAATACTCACGTTAAACTTGAAGAGCGTCATAGTAGATATGATCAACATAGTGATGTTCACCATTGAAAACTACTCCATCTCACGTGATGATCGGACATGGTTTAGTTGATTTGGATCACGTGATCATTTAGATGACTAGAGGGATGTCTATCTAAGTGTGAGTTCTTAAGTAATATGATTAATTGAACTTTAAATTTATCATGAACTTAGTCCTGGTAGTATTAGCATATCTATGTTGTAGATCAATAGCTCGCGTTTAGCTCCCCTGTTTTATTTTTGATATGTTCCTAGAAAAAAACTATGTTGAAAGATGATAGTAGCAATGATGCGGACTAGGTCCGTGATCTGAGGATTATCCTCATTGTTGCACAGAAGAATTATGTCATTGATGCACCGCTAGGTGACAGACCTATTGTAGGAGCAGATGCACACGTTATGAACGTTAGACAATGCTCGGTATGATGACTACTTGATAGTTTAGTGCACCATGCTTTACAGCTTAGAACCGGGACTTCAAAAATGTTTTGAACGCCACAGAGCATATAAGATGTTCCAAGAGTTGAAATTGGTATCTTATACTCATGCCCGTGTCAAAAGGTATGAGACCTCTGACAGTACTTTGCCTACAAGATGGAGGATAATAGCTCAACGAGTGAGCATGTGCTCAGAATGTCTGATTACTACAATCACTTGAATCAAGTGGGAGTTAATCTTCCCGATAAGATAGTGATTGATAGAGTTCTCTAGTCATGCTTTACGGCTTAGAATCGGGGCTTCAAAGACGTTTTGAACGCCACGGAGCATATGAGATGTTCCAAGAGTTGAAATTAGTATTTCAGACTCATGCCCATGTCGAAAGGTATGAGACCTTTGACAAGCACTTTGCCTACAAGACGGGGGAGAATTGCTCAGCTAGTGAGCATGTGCTCAGAATGTCTGAGTACTACAATCACTTGAATCAAGTGGGAGTTAATCTTCCAGATAAGATAGTGATTGACAGAGTTCTCTAGTCACTATCACCAAGTTACTAGAACTTATTGATGAACTATAATATGCAAGGGATAACGGGAACAATTCCCAAGCTCTTCATGATGCTGAAATCGACAAAGGTAGAAATCAAGAAAATCATCAAGTGTTGATGGTTGACAAGACCACTAGTTTCAAGAAAAAGGGCAAAGGGAAGAAGGGGAACTTCAAAAAGAACGGCAAGCAAGTTGCTGCTCAAGTGAAGAAGCCCAAGTCTGGACCTAAGTCTGGGACTAAGTGCTTCTACTGCAAAGGGACTGGTCATTGGAATCTGAACTGCCCCAAGTATTTGGCGGATAAGAAGGATGGCAAAGTGAACAAAGGTATATTTGATATACATGTTATTGATGTGTACTTTACTAGTGTTTATAGCAACCCCTCAGTATGTGATACTAGTTTAGTTGCTAAGATTAGTAACTCGAAACGAGGGTTGTAGAATGAACAGAGACTAGTTAAGGATGAAGTGACGATGTGTGTTGGAAGTGGTTCCAAGACTGATATGATCATCATTGCACACTCCCTATACTTTCGGGATTAGTGTTGAACCTAAATAAATGTTATTTGGTGTTTGCATTGAGCATGGATATGATTTGATCATGTTTACTGCGATACGTTTATTCATTTAAAGTCAAAGAATAATTGTTGTTCTGTTTACATGAATAGAACCTTCGATGGTCATACACCCAATGAAAATAGTTTGTTCGATCTCGGTCGTAGTGATACACAAATTCATAATATTGAAGCCAAAAGATGCAAAGTTAATAATGATAGTGCAACGTATTTGTGGCACAGCCGTTTAGGTCATATTGGTGTAAAGCGCATGAAGAAAATCCATGCTGATGGGCTTTTGGAATCACTTGATTATGAATCAGTTGATGCTTGGAAACTGATACGTCTCCATCGTATCTATAATTTTTGATTGTTCCATGCCAATATTATAAAACTTTCATATACTTTTGGCAACTTTTTATACTATTTTTGGGACTAACATATTGATCCAGTGCCCAGTGCCAGCTTCTGTTTGTGAATTTGAGAAATACTTGTGTTGAAGTTTGCAAGTCCCGTAGCATGCACGTATGGTAAACGTTGTGTGACAAATTTCAAGCATGGGGTGTTCTTTGATTGCTTTCCTTATGAGTGGTGGTCGGGGACGAACGATGGTCTTTTCCTACCAATCTATCCCCCTAGGGGCATGTGTAGTAGTACTTTGCTTCGAGGGCTAATAAACTTTCACAATAAGTATATGAGTTCTTTATGACTAATGTGAGTCCATGGATTATACGCACTTTCACCCTTCCATCATTGCTAGTCCCTTAGATACCGTGCATTTCCCTTTCTCACCTCGAGAGTTGGTGCAAACTTCGCTGGTGCATCCAAACCCCGTGATATAATACGCTCTATCACACATAAGCCTCCTGATATCTTCCTCAAAACAGCCACCATACATACCTATCATGGCATTTCCATAGACATTCCGAGATATATTGCCATGCAACTTCCATCATCATCATATACATGACTTGAGCATTTATTGTCATATTGCTTTGCATGATCGTAAGATAGCTAGCATGATGTTTTCATGGCTTGTCCGTTTTTTGATGTCATTGCTACGCTAGATCATTGCACATCCCGGTACACCACTGGAGGCATTCATATAGAGTCATATTTTTCTTCTAGACATCGAGTTGTAATATTGAGTTGTAAGTAAATAAAAGTGTGATGATCATCATTATTAGAACATTGTCCCATGTGAGGTTATCAAAATAAAGAGGCCAAAGAAGCCCAAATTAAAAAAAAGGCCAAAGAAGCCCACCAAAACAAAAAAAGAAAAAAAGAAAAAAAGAAAAAAATGAGAGAAAAAGAGAGAAGGGGCAATGTCACTATCCTTTTACAACACTTGTGCTTCAGAGTAGCACCATGTTCTTCACATAGAGAGTCTCTTGAGTTATCACTTTCATATACTAGTGGGAATTTTCATTATAGAACTTGGCTTGTATATTCCGATGATGGGCTTCCTCAAATGCCCGAGGTCTTCATGAGCAAGCAAGTTGGATGCACTCCCACTTAGTTTCCAGTTTGAGCTTTCATATACTTATAGCTCTAGTGCATCTGTTGCATGGCAATCCCTACTCCTCACATTGACATCAAATATGGGCATCTCCATAGCCCATTGATTAGCCACGTCGATGTGGGACTTTCTCCTTTTTTGTCTTGTCACACAAACCTCCATCATCATATTCTATTTCACCCATAGTGCTATATCCATGGCTTGCACTCATGTATTGCGTGAGGGTTGAAAAGGCTGAAGCGCGTTAAAAAGTATGAACCAATTGCTCGGCTTGTCATCGGGTTGTGCATGATGGGAGCATTTTGTGTGACGAAAATGAAGCATGGCCAAACTATATGATTTTGTAGGGATGAGCTTTCTTTGGCTATGATATTTTGGTAAGACATAATTGCTTGGTTAGTATGCTTGAAGTATTATTGTCTTAATGTCAAATGATAGACTATTGCTTTGAATCACTCGTGTCTTAATATTCATGCCATGATTAGATTATGTGATCAAGATTATGCTAGGTAGCATTCCACATCAAAAATTATCTTTTTTATCATTTACCTACTCGAGGACGAGCAGGAATTAAGCTTGGGGATGTTGATACGTCTCCGTCGTATCTATAATTTTTGATTGTTCCATGCCAATATTATACAACTTTCCTATACTTTTGGCAAATTTTTATACTATTTTTGGGAATAACATATTGATCCAAAGGCTCTGTCGGCCTCTGTTTGTTGCATGTTTTATGTTTCGCAGAAACCCCATATCAAACGGAGTCCAAACAGGATAAAAACGGACGGAGAATATTTTTGGAATATTTGTGATATCTGGGAAGAAGAATCAACGCGAGACGATGCCCGAGGGTGCCACGAGGGAGGGGGCGCGCCCCTGACCCTCGTGGGCACCCCATAAGGCGGTTGTTGCTATTCTTTTGCCGCAAGAAAGCAAATTTTCGGAAAAAAATTGTGGCGAAGGTTTCAATCCAATCGGAGTTACGGATCTCCAGTTATAAAAGAAACGGTGAAAGGCCAGATCTGAGAGCGCATAAACAGAGAGAGACAGAGAGACAGATCCAATCTCGGAGGAGCTCTCGCCCCTCCCACGCCATGGAGACCATGGGCCAGAGGGAAAACCCTTCTCCCATCTAGGGAGAAGGTCAAGGAAGAAGAAGAAGAAGGGAGGCTCTCTCCCCCTCGCTTCCGGCGGCGCTGGAACGCCGCCGGGGCCATCATCATCACCGCGATCTACACCAACACCTCCGTCATCTTCACCAACATCTCCATCACCTTCCCCCATCTATCTACAGTGGTCCACTCTCCCGCAACCTGTTGTACCCTCTACTTGAACATGGTGCTTTATGCTTCATATTATTATCCAGTGATGTGTTGCCATCCTATGATGTCTGAGTAGATTTTCGTTGTCCTATCGGTAATTGGTGAATTGCTATGATTGGTCTAAATTGCTTGTGGTTATGTTGCTGTCCTTTGGTGCCCATCATATGAGCGCGCGCGTGGATCACACCATAGGGTTAGTTGTATGTTGATAGGACTATGTATTGGAGGGCAAGAGTGACAAAAGCTTCAACGTAGCATAGAAATTGATGCATACGGGATTGAAGGGGGACCAATATATCTTAATGCTATGGTTGGGTTTTACCTTACTGAACGTTAGTAGTTGTGGATGCTTGCTAATAGTTCCAATCATAAGTGCATAGAATTCCAAGTCAGGGATGACATGCTAGCAGTGGCCTCTCCCACATAAAACTTGCTATCGGTCTAGTAAAATGGTCAATTGCTTAGGGACAATTTCGCAACTCCTGCCACCACTTTTCCACACTTGCTATACTAACTTTATTGTGTCTTTACCCCTAGTGTTTATTTACGTGCTCTTTATATTCTTGCAAACCTATCCAACAACACCTACAAAGTACTTCTAGTTTCATACTTGCTATAGGTAAAGCAAACGTCAAGCGTGCGTAGAGTTGTATCGGTGGTCGATAGAACTTGAGGGATTATTTGTTCTACCTTTAGCTCCTCGTTGGGTTCGGCACTCTTACTTTTCAATGAGGCTACAATTGATCCCCTATACTTGTGGGTTATCAAGATCTTTTTCTGGCGCCGTTGCCGGGGAGTTATAGCGTGGGGTGAATATTCTCGTGTGTGCTTGTTTGCTTTATCACTAAGTAGTTTTTATTTGTGCTCTTGTTTTCTATCTTTAGTTATGGGTAGGAAATGCAAAATACCAAAAAAAATAGTTGTACCTACTACACCAATGGTTGAAGAACCACTCAAAATCTATCACACTCCTGAAGCTTTTTTACTTGGATCATCTTCGATCCCTTTGTGCTCGTGCTGAAACCCCAACTAGCTTAGTTGAGGGCAAATCTTTAGATGAGCATGCTTGTTATGTGTAAACCGTTTATCTCAAAAGGAAACTTTTCTGGATCAAATTCATCGCTTGCAATGCTATGCTTGGAATTTATGTGAAATATATGATTTTACTTGTTGTTCTGAAGACCCTAAGAAACACCTTCCCTACCAATGTGAATTTAGTGATAATGGAATCGTATCTTCGTATGCTAAGGCTGTTTATAATTACTATGATGTTCAACAAATTGAAGAATTTTTTGCTTTTAAGGGTGCTTATGAAATTGCCTCTTTGATTGGAAAGTATGATGCTACTCTTTACAAATCTGAAAATTTTGCCATACTTAGATATTGTTATGATAATTATGCTTCTAATGCCTATGTTAAACCATATATTGAGGATTCCTCCGCTGTCCAAGAAGAGACTAATATTTTGCAGGAGTCTATGGAAGAAGAAATTAATGACACTGTGAGCTCATTGGATGAAAAAGATGATGAGGAGATCGAAGAACAAAAGGAGGAAGAACGGATTAGCTACCCGTGCCCACCTTCTAATGAGAGTAACCCTCCAACTCATACATTGTCCAATTTCCCTTTGTGCTTACCGAAGGATGATTGCTATGATGACTGTCATGATCCCGTTGTGTAAGTGCATCTAGCGCCACCCCTAGTTGGTTTTGGAGTATTGACGACAAACCTGGTTGAGGGACTAATGTGTTTGTGAGAATTGCAGGATAACACAGGTAGTAGTCCCTCCTTGATTCGGTTTACCTACCGGAGATGACCCTTAAAAATGTGTGAAGACATTGAAGACAATGGTGGTCTGTGAAGATATACACATTGAAGACTATGACACGAGAAGACATTGAGTGAAGACTATGGAGCGTGAAGACTTAGTTGTTTCGTTGTTTCCTTTTCTTCTTTCTTGAGTCATAGGAACCACCGCACAGTTAAGTGGGGTCCAAGCGAACAAAGTCAGAGTGACTAAAGTGATGCTCAAACCAAATCCTATGTCTTCGAGCGAAGACAATGAGAGCAAATCTTATCCTGTGTCGGATAAGTCAGCTTTACTTGTAGCCCAAGTCAAGCTGCCGCGTGTGTTTGAAATCTGACCGTTGCGACATGTGTCAGTTCCTTAGTGACCCAGGGTCATTTCAGAGAAATCCGGTCGGGTTGCCCAGTGGCTATAAATAGCCCACCCCCTACACCATAAATTGGTGGCTGCTCAGAGTTAGTACACGCCTTTTTTCGTTTGAGAGCAACCCACCACCGAAGCTTTTGAGAGAGAATCCTTGCGAGGACAAAGCCCAAACCACCCAGATCCCAAAGAGTGTTTGGCATCACTGAAGTCTTTCTGTCTGCGTGATATGAAGATTTGTTACACTTGAGGACTGTGAATCCTCCAGCCGGTTAGGCATCGCGTTCTGAGCATCCAAGAGTCATTGTGGATTGCCGGTGAATGAAGTCTGTGAAGGTTCGGAAGTCTACCTTGAAGACTTACCAGAGTAATTGGGCGAGGACTGTGTGTCCTTAGCTCAAGGGGAATAAGGTGAAGACGCGGTCTTCTGAGTTGAATCTCAGCCTCCCTAACCAGATGTACAGTTGTCACAGCAACTGGAACTGGTCCAACAAATCATGTGTCCTTCTGAAGCCACTTTCTATCTCTTACTCCTCTGTACTTGTAGTTTGTCTTCGTGAAGTCATTGCCTCCTTGTATTATCTGTTTGACTTCACTGTGTGACTATCTGTTCTGATTGGCTTCATACTATCTTCCATACTGATCTTTACTACCTAGCTGCTATTAGTCTTCATGCTTTCACTTCATTGAATACTTGACTATAGCTTGTCTAGTGTAGTCTACCTTCTGCTGCATTAGAATAGTGTTGTTTATATTGTCTGTCTTCAAAATTCCCATGTTTTGAAGACTTTCATAAAAATCGCCTATTCACCCCCCCCCTCTAGTTGATAACTAGCCCTTTCAATTGGTATCAGAGCAACGTGCTCCCATGTTTTGTGTGATTCGGTTTAACCACCTGGAGTTTAGCTATGTCGACTGAAGGGATAATCAAAGTCTCCGCTGCGTGCCCCATCTTCGATGGAACTGAATATCCATACTGGAAGAATAGGATGCGCATGCATCTTGAAGCCATTGATGTCGATCTATTGTATGTCGTCAAGAATGGCGTTCCCAAGACTGGTGAAGGTGTCACCCTTCTGATGTCAAGAAGTTCATTCAACTGGACTCTACTGCCAAGAACATCATCTATGGTCACCTTACCAAAGGACAGTATGGCCAGTAAGTGCTCTGGAAACGTCGAAGCTAGTCTGGGAATGGCTATCCAAAATCAATGAAGGCGTCTCAACCCAAATGAGATCAACGACAAGATTTCCTCCGCAACCTCTTCAACCGCTTCAAGAGACACGACAACGAGAATGTCCAGATCACATTTGATCGGCTCACTGATATCACAAATGAGCTCCAAGCACTCGGCGCCACTGAGACCACAAAGCATGAGATAGTGAAGACACTACTGAGATCTCTTGACAGCTCATTTGACACCTTAGCCCTAATGATACAAGAACGCCCTGATTTCAAGACTCTCGATCCGTCTGACATACTTGAGAGGCTCAACACACATGAGTACCAGCTATCCGAGAAATGAGATATCTATGGCCCCAACTATGGCCGAACTCGAGCTTTGAAGGCGAAGGCTGCTGCTTCCTCATCTGAAGAAGAATCTGACTGCAGTTCTGGTGATCCTGAAGACATTGGAAAGGAGCTTGCTATGCTTGTGAAGAAGTTCCAGAAATTCACCAAGAAGAAAGGCTTGAAAGTCTTCACGATCCAGCTCAAGAAATGATGAAGATTCGCCTATGATCACAAGAAGAGAACACATCACAAGTGCAAGAAACCTGGTCACTACATCTCCGAGTGTCCACAGTGGGACAATGAGAAGAAGAAGAAGAAGAGCAAAGAATATGATTCTGATGACAAGAAGAAGAAGAAATCCTCGAAGTCTTCTTCCAAGTCTTCTTCGAGATCTTCATCACACAAGAAGAGCTCATCTGGCAAGGCCCGTGCTTTTGTTGGCAAGGAGATGGATTCAGAAGAGGAGTCTGCTTCAGAGGAGGCAGAGGTGGAGTCCGAGGGGGAGTCTGACTCGGGTGTTGCGAGTCTGGCCCTAGCTTCTGCCTATGTCACCAAGTCCATCTTCAACACCAAAGACAATGGCTCCGTCACCAACACTGATGATAATGACGAGGACGACTCGCCTCCCACCTACTGCTTCATGGCACGTGGTGCCAAGGTAAAATCACGCTGACGCTTACTTTCAAACATCTAGTGAAGATGACTCTGATTGTGAATCCAAACCCAGCTACAAAACACTTGCTAAAATTGCAACCGAACAATGTAAAGCTATGGAACATACTCAAAAACTGTTAGACAAAAGCAATGACCCGTTGGACGCGGAAATGACCCGTTCTCAATCCTTAGTTGAAGACATTAAAAATCTTCATGCTAAGTACCAGGAACTTGAAAGTCGTCATGAAACGCTCACAACCACTCACGAAAAGCTCTCCTATGATTATCTTCAAAGGAAGCAAGAGCTTGAGAAATTGAGAGCGGCTCATGAAGATCTTCAAAAAGAGAATGAGTCACTTCGCGCTCAACACATCAGTTCCGCTCAGGAAGGATTTGAACCACCTTGTCTAAAATGCCTTGAGCGTGATAACACTACTTACATTCTTTGAATGTTCTATCGCTGCCATCTTTGTTGCAATATCTTCAATCGCCGATGTGGTAACTAACCCCTCTGCGGAGGATACCACTACTATTCGATGAAAATGCTAGGTTGAAGACATTGCTTGAAACAGGGATGTACAAAAGTCCCAAAGGGCATCGAGACATCGTATGCGATGTCCTCAAAAAGCAGATTCTCGAACCAAACCCTAGGAAAGAGGGTGTTGGGTTTGAAAGGAAAATGAATGTTGGTGGCTCCTCTTTGGAAGCCCGAGAAGTACCCCAAAACCACATGGGTTCTTTGCAAAGGGACCTTCAGTGGATCCATCCACCTTATCTGGCTTCACCTGTGCTAACCCTATTATCATTAATGAATCCTTTGATGCAAACTATAAATTGTTTAAGAATCAGAATGGTGAAGTATTTGCCAGGTATATTGGTACTAACTACAGGAACAGGCCACCTATGAAGAAGATCTGGGTTCCCAAAAGTTGTCTTGAGAATCTTCCTGTGAATGTCATCATGACACCACCTGGGAAGAAGACAAATCCCAGACCAAAAGCTTCATATGACCCAAAGGATTCATACAGACTAAGGACTCACCTGAGTCACCCTAACGCCAATGTTTTGGCAGGGAAACCATACTCAGACTTATGAATATGAGTGTGTGTCTTCAAACCGCTATGTTCACAGAACTAAGAACTTTTCTGCTTATTCATATGAGTGTCGTTCTTCTCCTGCAAGGCTATTTGCTAGGGCTCCAAAGCCGAGGTTCTCAGATGCTGCACTTAGACTCATTGCTTCTAAGCCACCCCTGAAGATGTAGGTGGTTAAGAAGAATTAACTTTGTCTTGCGGGGAAGGGTGTCCAGCCGGAAATCAAAGGCGTCTGATGCTATTGACTCCATGGATTATACACACTTTTCTCACCCTTCCACCATTGCTAGCCTTTCTAATACCGCGCACTTTTCGCCGGTATCATACACCCACCTTAAACCTCCCTCAAAACAGCCACCATACCTACCTATCATGGCATTTCCATAGCCATTCCGAGATATATTGCCATGCAACTTTCCACCGTTCCGTTTATTATGACACACTCCATCATTGTCATATTGCTTAGCATGATCATTTAGTTGACATCGTATTTGTGGCAAAGCCACCGCTCATAATTCTTTCATACATGTCACTTATGAATCATTGCATATCCCTAAGACACCGCCAGAGGCACACATATAGAGTCATATTTTGTTCTAAGTATCGAGTTGTAATTGTTGAGTTGTAAGTAAATAAAAAGTGTGATGATCATCATTTTTAGAGCATTGTCCCAAGTGAGGAAAGGATGATGGATACTATGATTCCCCCATAAGTCGGGATGAGGCTCCGGACGAAAAATAAGAAAAGGGAAAAGAGGCCATTAAAAAAAGGAAAAGGCCCAACAAAAAAATGAGAGAAAAAGAGAGAAGGGACAATGTTACTATCCTTTTACCACACTTGTGCTTCAAAGTAGCACCATGATCTTCATGATAGACAGTCTCTTGTTTTGACACTTTCATATACTAGTGGGAATTTTTCATTATAGAACTTGGCTTGTATATTCCAATGATGGGCTTCCTCAAATTGCCCTAGGCCTTCGTGAGCAAGCGATTTGGATGCACACCCACTTAGTTTCTTTTGTTGAGCTTTCATATACTTATAGCTCTAGTGCATCCGTTGCATGGCAATCCCTACTCACTCACATTGATATCTATTGATGGGCATCTCCATAGCCCGTTGATACGCCTAGTTGATGTGAGACTATCTTCCTCTTTTTGTCTTCTCCACAACCACCATTCTATTCCACATATAGTGCTATATCCATGGCTCACGCTCATGTATTGCGTGAAGATTGAAAAAGTTTTGAAAAGGTCAAAAGTATGAAACAATTGCTTGGCTTGTCATCGGGGTTGTGCATGATTTAAATACTTTGTGTGGTGAAGATAGAGCATAGCGGACTATATGATTTTGTAGGGATAACTTTCTTTGGCCATGTTATTTTGAGAAGACATGATTGCTTTGTTAGTATGCTTGAAGTATTATTATTTTTATGTCAATATGAACTTTTGTCTTGAATCTTTCGGATCTGAATATTCATACCACAATTAAGAAGAATTACATTGAAATTATGCCAAGTAGCACTCCGCATCAAAAATTCTCTTTTATCATTTACCTACTCGAGGACGAAAGGTGAATTAAGCTTGGGGATGTCTGATACGTCTCCAACGTATCTATAATTTTTGATTGCTCCATGCTATATTACCTATTGTTTTGGACTATATTGGGCTTTATTTTCCACTTTTATATTACTTTTGGGACTAACCTATTAACTGGAGGCCCAAATTAATTGTTGTTTTTTGCCTATTTCAGTGTTTCAAGAAACGGAATATCAAACTGAGTCCAAACGGAATGAAATCTTCGGGAACGTGATTTTCTCATCGGATAAGACCTGTGAGACTGGACCTCCGTTAAGAAAGCTCGAGGCGGCCACGAGGTGGAGGGCGCCCCTAGGGCGCCCCCTACCTCGTGGGCCCTCGAGGCTCCACCGACGCATTTCTTCCTCCTATATATACCTCATTACCCCCGTCGGATCAGATATGGAGCCAAAACCTAATTCCACCGCCGCAACTTTCTCAGATCCACGAGATCCCATCTTGGGGCCTGTTAGGAGCTCCTCGGAAGGATTCCACCATGGAGGGCTTCTACATCATCATCATAGCCTCTCCGATGAAGTGTGAGTAGTTTACCCTGCACCTTGGGTCCATAGTTAGTAGCTAGATTGCTTCTTCTCTCTTTTGGATCTCAATACAATGTTCTCCCCTCTCTCGTGGAGATCTATTCGATGTAATCTTCTTTTTGCGGTGTGTTTGTTGAGACCGATGAATTGTGGGTTTATGATCAAGATTATCTATGAGCAATATTTGAATCTTTTCTGAATTCTTTTATGTATGATTGAGTTATCTTTACAAGTCTCTTCGAATTATCCGTTTGGTGTGGCCAACTAGATTGGTAGTTCTTGCAATGGGAGAAGTGTTTAGCTTTGGGTTCAATCTTGCGGTGTCCTTTCCCAGTGACACTAGGGGCAGCAAGGCACGTATTGTATTGTTACCATCGAGGATAACAAGATGGGGTATTTGTCATATTCCATGAATTTATTCCTCTACATCATGTCATCTTGCTTAAGGCATTACTCTGTTTTCATTAACTTAATACTCTAGATGCATTCTGGATAGCGGTCGATGAGTGGAGTAATAGTAGTAGATGCAGTGGAGTCGGTCTACTTGTCTCGGACGTGATGCCTATATACATGATCATACCTAGATACTCTCATAACTATGCTCAATTCTCATCAATTGCTCAACAAGAATTGCTCACCACCGTAAAATACCTATGCTCTTGAGAGAAGCCACTAGTGAAATCTATGGCCCCCGGGTCTATTTTCATCATATTAATCTTCCTATGCTTTAGTATTGCTTCGCTCTTTACTTTGCCTTTTATTTTACTTTGCATCTTTATACCAAAAATACCAAAATATTATCTATCATCTCTATCAGATCTCACTCTCGTAAGTGACCGTGAAGGGATTGACAACCCCTATTCGCGTTGGTTGCGATGATCTATTTGTTTTGTGTAGGTACGAGGGACTCGCGCGTGGCCTCCTACTGGATTGATACCTTGGTTCTCAAAAACTGAGGGAAATACTTACGCTACTTTGCTGCATCATCCTCTCCTCTTCGGGGAAAACCAACGCAAGCTCAAGACGTAGCAAGTACCCCAAAACCACATGGGTTGCTGCAAAGGGACCTTCAGTGGATCCATCCACCTTACCTGGCTTCACCTGTGCTAACCCTATTATCATTAATGAATCCTTTGATGCAAACTATAAACTGTTTAAGAATCAGAATGGTGAAGTGTTTGCCAGGTATATTGGTACTAACTGCAGGAACGGGCCACCTATGAAGAAGATCTGGGTTCCCAAAAGTTGTCTTGAGAATCTTCCTGTGAATGTCATCATGACACCACCTGGGAAGAAGAAAAATCCCAGACCAAAAGCTTCATATGACCCAAAGGATTCATACAGACTAAGGACTCACCTGAGTCACCCTAATGCCAATGTTTTGCAGGGAAACCATACTCAGACTTATGAATATGAGCATGTGTCTTCAAACCGCTATGTTCACAGAACTAAGAACTTTTCTGCTTATTCATATGAGTATCGTTCTTCTCCTGCAAGGCTATTTGCTAGGGCTCCAAAGCCGAAGTTCTCAGATGCTGCACTTAGACTCATTGCTTCTAAGCCACCCCTGAAGATGTGGGTGGTTAAGAAGAATTAACTTTCTCTTGCGGGGAAGGGTCTCCAGCCGGAAATCAAAGGCGTCTGATGCTATTGTTGGGGACCTAAAACATCTTGTAGGGTGCAAGATTAAATGCCCAAATGGTCTTACTATGTATATTGTTCCTGAATCGTTTGCCAAACATCCTATCAGTCCTAATCTTGATCTGAGCTTTGATAATCCTCTTGCTCGTCAAATGTTTATGCTTCACAATACTCTTGGTGAAGCCTATCCCCTAATCGCACTGTAGGTTACGACACCTCGTGCTTCGTAATGGATTATGGATAGCGGATGCACTAATCATATATTTGGTGACCAAGTCTTCTCATGGACTCAACCTTACGTCCATCGGACAAAAGTCACATCACATTTCTTGACCTTTGGCAAAAGCAAGGTATTGGGTCTAGGTAGAGTTGCAATCTCAAAGGATCAACACATGGATAAAGTGATGCTTGTTGAATCCCTTGGTTTCAACTTAATGTCTGTCTCAATGCTTTGTGACTTAAACATGATTGTGCTATTTGGAAAATATCGATGCCTTGTACTAATGGAATCTGACAAGTCTCTAGTATTTGAAGGGTATCGAAAAGATGATCTGTATATGGTAGATTTCTCAGCAGGACCATAGATGGCCGTATGTATTCTAGCAAAGGCTTCAGAATCGCTCGGCATCGAAGCCTAGGGCATCTTGGCATGAAGAACTTGCACACTCTCGCCAAGAAGAAGCATGTCGTGGGCATCAAGGCGTCAAGTTCAAGAAGGACCATCTGTGTGGCGCTCATGAAGCTGGAAAGATGACTAGGGCCAAGCATCCCTCGAAGACAATCATGACTACATCTCAACCCTTCGAGCTGCTTCACATGGATCTATTCGGCCCTACTCACTACTCTACTCTCAATGCTACCGCTTGCCTCTATGGCTTCGTAATTGTTGATGATTACTCTAGATATACTTGGCTACATACAATCCTCTACAAGACTGAAGTGCAGTATGTCTTCAGACGCTTTGCCAATCGTGCCATGGCGAACTATGACGTCAAGATCAAGCACATCAGAAGCGACAACGACATTGAGTTCAGGAACACTGGCCTCAACCTCTATCTGGATACACTTGGCATCACACATGAGTTCTCTGCTCCTTATACACCTCAGCAGAATGGCATCGCCGAGTGCAAGAACAGAACTCTCATTGAGATGGCCCGAACGATGCTTGATGAGTACAAGACTCCACGGAAGTTCTGGCCTGAAGCCATTGACACTGCTTGCCACATTTATCTTCACAAGCTTCTGAAGAAAACATCCTATGAGCTCCTAACTGGTAAGAAGCCAAATGTAAGCTACTTCAGAGTATTTGGTGCTAGATGCTGGATCAATGATCCACATCACACTTCAAAATTTGAACCGAAAGCACATGAAGGTTTTATGCTTGGTTATGGAAAGGATTCACACTCCTACAGAGTCTTCAACCTCTTTCACTATAAAGTGGTTGAAACTGTGGATGTCTTGATTCAATGAAACTAACGGCTCGCAAGGAGAGCACACGCTAAATGTGCTAGATGAAGTACCTCCAAGTGAATCTATCAAGCAGATGGGAATTGGAGATATCATACCCTCCGAGAATCAATCAAGAGGAACTTGTCATTTCTGCACCTAATCAACTCAAGACAATGCTCATTCAAGACAATCCCCCAAATGATGACATTGATCGGCAAGAGCAAAATCTTCGTCCTGCTCATCCTCGTGTTGCAAATGAAGTTCAGATTGAGAAGATAATTGGCGGCTTGAATGCACTGGTCCACTCACTGCTCAAAAGCAACTCAAAGAGCAACACAGCTAACCAACTTCTGTGGGCATTTTGCATTTGTCTCAATCTCTGAACCCAAGAAAGTTGATGAAGCCTTCATGGAACCTGAATGGATTCAAGCTATGCAAGAAGAGCTTCATCACTTCGAGCTGAATAATGTGTGGGAATTGGTCAAGCGTCCTGATCCTCAGAAGCACAATATCATTGGCACCAAATGGATATATCGCAACAAGCAAGATGAGCATGGTCAAGTTGTCAGAAACAAGGCTCGTCTCGTTGCGCAAGGTTACACTCAAGTGGAAGGAATTGACTTTGATGAAACATTTGCTCCGGTGGCAAGACTTGAAGCCATTCGCATACTGCTAGCCTATGCAAATCATCACAACATTCTTCTGTATCAAATGGATGTGAAAAGTGGTTGTAGATGCCCAAGTTGAATCTATCTCTTTCTGCATCTCATACTATGCCTAGTCCATTCACTTATGCTTCTTTGCAAGTTCGATTCCTCGCTTGTACTTATTCTTGGATTTGTACAAATCTGGAACCAACTCTCATCAAATAAGTGAATGTCTTCGCCAGAGGTCAATGTCTTCAAACTAATTTATCTTCAAAATCTTCTGAGAATGCATATGACCTCTTCCCCTTCCCTCGCACCTCTAATGCTGTCACAGGTACATGTCCGTGGGAGAATCCCTTGGTTCTCATAGTCTACATTCGGTTGCAGAATTCTTACAGCTTCACATCAACTCTCCCGAAGCCAGTTCCTGTCTGACCAGCAGACGGAAGCCTTTGACAGTGTTGAATCCATTCAGACTGAACCTCATGGCAACAGAGAAGTCTGCAAGGAAGGGTGGCGAGGCATAGCCGTGGGAACACTTCCAAGGATCTGCCTCCAGATTTGCACGAGCTGTACAAAACAGATCCAGAGGAAACCTATACGGGCCGCAAGAATCGAATCCAATGGAATTGAAGATATTGGGCTGAGGAATGGTTCAAGTATCGCTTCGTTACAGAAGAGTATGCTGAGAAGAATGCCATCAAGGCACCCTGGGGTGATATTTTGTACAAAAATCTTCCACCCAGGACCCAGGCTGAAGCTATTGAGCAAGAATTCTATCCATGCATGATTCGCTGACCGCAGCCAGAGAACGCTGATCCTTCTTCTCTGTTGTGGTGCCGTGAGGACCATCTGTTCAAGCGCAACTACCAGTTCGCCAAAGACTCAGCTGCGAAGAACAAGAAGGCTCTAGGGCTTGACTTCAACCCTGGTCCTTCCTCACCCCGGGACGATGGCACCCGTGAAGCCAATGAGAACAGGATCGGCACCTTCTACAACCTTGCTGGCCTCATCACTCACATTGTTGTCCAAGGTGCCAAAGTGGATCATTTTGATGATGGTGCTGACACTGATGAAGCTCCAGCTCCTACTCCAAAGACGCAGAAGCAAAAGAAGGCTAAAGCTTCAAAGTCATCTGCTGCTCCAAAGCTTCGAAAGTGAAGCCATTGGCAATCGCCCTCCCGCTCCCAAGAATAACTTCGAAGATCTCTCGCATCTCCAAGAGGCGCGAGAAGCCACAGAAAACTGCTCAAGGATCCAGTCACGCACTCACACCAGCTGTCGTTCTGAGGAACGAATCTGAAACCATTGATCTGTCTTCAGATGAAGAATTTGGTGACGATGCTATTGAGCAGCTGATAAAGAGCAAGCAAGAGGCGGAGATCTTCAATGATCTGCCCCTCTTTGATTCAAACATTTTGAAGAATTTCATTGATGAATGGTTCGACAATCAAGATCTCAGCTTTGATGATCTTCAGCTTCCTATTGGCGTCAGCGTTGCTTTCCAAGGCGCCATTGCTCCTGAGCTGGCTCTGGCTCAGTGCATTGTTGAATTGAAGAACAAGATAGACTTTGAGAAAGAGCCATTCAAGAAGCATGTAGCCAAGCTTAGTGTGGCTGATGTTCAAAATTCAAGCTGATGTTGAATGACCTCAAGGAGTCATTTCGAAAGAAACGCGAAGAAGCCAAAGGTTCAAGAGAGCGCATGAAGAATCTTGCAGACAAGTGCGTTCAAGCTTACAACGAAGCTGAGAAGCGCAAGGCACTTGGGTGTCCTGGCATTGACCCCTCGATGGCTGCCAAGAAAAGGAAGAAGTCAACTAAGGCCCCGACTGAAGCTCCACCGCTGGAAGAACCTCACATTGCCTTCCCAGCCAGCATGACAGGCTCGATTCCTAAGGTCTCCACGGTGGCTTCAGATCAGCAGAAAAACCAAGGCAGCTGAAGCCGAAGCCAGAAAGCGCAAAATCAAGCGCACTACTGATGATGCACCACCCCCCAAGAAGAGAAAACCCAAGAAGAGAGATCGGGCTGCTCCCACAGAGCCCCTTGTTGTTGAACCCATTGCTTTTGCCCATCCTGCCATCGAAAATCAAGAGCGTCACCGATCATTCATGAGCCCGCTTCCACAGAGGCTCCTCAAGCTCAAGAAGTTCCAAATTGACCCCATCGCGATTGAAGACATTGGTCCCCACGACAATGTAGAAGATGATGTAGTTCTTCCTCGATTGAGCGCCTAGCGGTATCATCGCCGTTCTAACAAACAGCGAGCTCATCAAGATATCGCCCTTTGACGCCAATCTCACAAGATGCCTCATGGGCTGATTTCCCCCAACCGTAAACTCTAAATCAAGACTCACCAAGTACACCCCGTCCTTCACCAGTGCCAGTCATCAGCCCCATTTCAAATGATGACAACTACATGGAGACCACACCGTCACCAAAAGCGTCGCCCGTGTTCCAACGGCTTCGCAAAGGCCCGAGGCCATCCGTCTCCATGACTACCATCACAGAAGAAGACTCAAACTTGTCCAGCTCAGTGGCACGTCAAGTGTTCCCTGAAGACAATCCTTCTGTGACGGTCCCAGTTCTGAAGCTAATGTTGCTGAAGACAATCCGGCTGCATCAGCCGAAAAAGACAAGAAGAAGAGCGTGTCGCTACTCCCCTACCATTCAAGAAGTTGTTCTAGAAGAGAACGTGTCTGTGCCCGACCCTCCATCTACTCAAGTGGAGGTTGAGAATCCTGAGGCTGCCACCAATAACACCACTGAAGCCAATGACGTTTTCATGGCTGAAGACACTGTGGAGTCTCGTGATCAACACCGTGCTGAAGCCAATGAAGCCCATGATGCACTGCAATGATGTGCAGCCAGATGTCCTTACGAATGCCATCGCCCTGCTCCGCCTCATAGGCCACACACAATTGAGCAAGCATTCTACCAAGGCGAGCTTGTCACAGTCAAATGGCCAATTCTGGTTCCTCCGCCTGCTCCAGGACCTCAGTTCGACTATCATGTGGAGCATAGGCCTCAGGTTCACAAGCCTAAGCCTAGGCTGCCAAGGTTTCCAGGTACTGCATCTGCACCAAGATCATTCAATGTCAATGGCTTCATTGCACATAACACCTTCTTTGATAGCGACAAGAACCCTTATACCAAGCCGAAGATTTCATCTGATCGGTTCTGGAGCTATCGCCAGCGCAGCTTATTACTCATGCATTTTATACAATCAAGGTCGCATATTCCCACATATGCGTCTTGACATCAAGCCATAATCGGCTCGCCTGCTTGGAAGAAGCACCGGATTGCTTCAGAGAGTCTGTCTTATTGCGGTTAAATCGACAAGGAGCACCTTTGGAATGAAGAACTGCTGCTCCAATTCTATGCCACCCTTCATATTCGTGGCTACAACAGGGATCCGAAGACATGGGTCCTTGAGTGGATGACAGGAAATGTCCATCATGAAGCCAAAGCTCTTGATGTCATTGAGCTTACTAGCCTGCCCACTCCAGGTGATCTATATGAACCTGGTTGTAAGCTTCATAGTGCTGCTTTGGAGAGCATTTTTCACAAGCCTGAGCCCAACATGAGCCAGATGCTTAGCATGATGAAGCCTTTGCCTCCAGATGCAGAATATCCTAAGGGGTTCCTTGTTGAAGACCTTGAGTATCTGCCACGTACCAATCTATCACATTATACGGCGAACTCTTTGACCCATCAAAGGACATTCTCCACATGATAAGCTGGAAGGAGCAATGAAGACTTTGGTCTTCCATATTCTCCACGGCAAATGCTTCAATGCACAAGACTTCTTTATCCGTCAACTTGCTGCATCAGGATCTGACATCTTTGGTCTGAAGTTCTATGCTCCCTGGATCATGCGTCAGATCAAGCTCCACTCTGCCTTCAACTATCAGCCCTCTGCACGCAACCATGTCATCTTTTTGCCAGAGGTTGATATGTCTGTTGAAGCCATCTACCCATAGCCTGCCAAGGAGCCAATTCATCTTCACAATGCAGATCACTGATACGTCTCCAATGTACCTATGATTTTTTTTATTGCTCCATGCTACTTTATCTACTGTTTTGGACCATATTGGGCTTTATTTTCCACTTTTATATCATTTTTGGGACTAACCTATTAACCGGAGGCCCAGCCTGCACTGCTGTTTTTTGCCTATTTCGGTATTTCAAAGAAAAGGAATATCAAACGGAGTCCAAACGGAATGAAACCTTCGAACGTGATTTTCTCGCAGAACGTGATCCAGAGAACTTGGAGTGCAAGTCAAGAAGCAACCGGAGCCTCCACGAGATAGGAGGGCCCCCCCTATAGGGCGCGCCCCCTGTCTCGTGGGCCCCTCAGGCGGCCACCGACGTACTTCTTCTTCCTATATATACCTACGCACCCGAAAACATCCAGGGCACCACGAAACACAATTTCCACCGGCCAGAACCTTCTCAGATCCGCGAGATCCCATCTTGGAGCCTTCATTGCACTCACGGAGGGGGAATCAAGCACGATGGGCCTCTACATCAACATCCTTGCCCCTCCGATGAGTTGTGAGTAGTTTACCATGCACTCACGGGTTCATAGTTATTAGCTACATGGCTTCTTCTCTCTTTTGGATCTCAATACAATGTTCTCCCCTCTCTTGTGGAGATCTATTCGATGTAATCTCTTTTTGCGATGTGTTTGTCGAGATCCGATGAATTGTGGGTTTATGATCAAGTTTATCTATGAATAATATTTGAATCTTCTTTGAATTCTTTTATGTATGATTAAGTTATCTTTGCAAGTCTCTTCGAATTATCGGTTTAGTTTGGCCTACTAGATTGATCTTTCTTGCCATGGGAGAAGTGCTTAGCTTTGGGTTCAATCTTCGGTGTCCTTACCCAAAGGATGTAAAGGGTTGCAAGGCACGTATTGTATTGTTGCCATCGAGGATAACAAGATGGGGTTTATATCATATTGCATGAGTTTATCCCTCTACATCATGTCATCTTGCTTAATGCGTTACTCTGTTCTTATGAACTTAATACTCTAGATGCATGCTGGATAGCGGTCGAAGTGTGGAGTAATAGTAGTAGATGCAGGCAAAAGTCGGTCTACTTGTTATGGACGTGATGCCTATATACATGATCATGCCTAGATAATCTCATAATTATTTGCTTTTCTGTCAATTGCTCGACAGTAATTTGTTCATCCACCGTAATACTTATGCTATCTTGAGAGAAGCCACTAGTGAAACCTATGGCCCCCGGGTCTATCTTTTATCATATTTGCTTCCAATCTACTTTTATTTGCATCTTTACTTTTTGCATCTATATTATAAAAATACCAAAAATATATTTATCTTATCATACTATCTTTATTAGATCTCACTTTCGCAAGTGGCCGTGAAGGGATTGACAACCCCTTTATTGCGTTGGTTGCGAGTTCTCAGATTGTTTGTGTAGGTGCGTGGGACTTTTGAGGAGCCTCCTACTGGATTGATACCTTGGTTCTCAAAACTGAGGGAAATACTTACGCTACACTTTGCTACATCACCCTCTCCTCTTTGAGGAAAACCAACACAAGCTCAAGACGTAGCAAGAAGGATTTCTGGCGCCGTTGCCGGGGAGGTCTTCGCTCAAGTCAAGACATACCAAGTACCCATCACAAACCTATCTCCCTCGCATTTAAATTATTTGCCATTTGCCTCTCGTTTTCCTCTCCCCCACTTCACCCTTGCCGTTTTATTCGCCCTCTCTGTCCCAATCTCCTTCTCTCCTCTTTCGCTTGCCCTTTTGTTTGCTCGTTTGGTTGGAATAGATGCTTATTTATTGCTAAACAGAGAACCTTAGATCTATGGATCCTCATCCGCTTGCTAATCTCTTTAAGAGATCCAATTATGTTGAACATATTGCTAGTGAGTTGAGTGCACTAGATTATCTTTATGAAGTTTTGCTTGAAATTCGTGAATCTGAAAATTACGATGAAGAAATTTATGAAGAGATTCACGATAACTCCTTGAATAAAAAGCATGATTGCAATGATTTTCCTATAAATTCTCTTGATGCCAATTGTGCTAATAATATGCAAAACCCTAAGCTTGGGGATGCTAGTTTTGCTATGTCTACTACTTGTTGCAATGATCATGATTGGGGTGATCTTTCTTTCGATCTTGAAAATTTATTTAACCCCCATAATGAATATGAGATTGATAATAGTATTTGCAATATTATTGAAAGTGTGCTCGAAGAGTGTCAACTTCGCATGCATGTAGATCGTGTTGAAAATATTTTATGTGATAGCTATTTTGTTGAATTTGCTTATGATCCTACATGTAATCATCATGAGAGAGGAAAATATGGTTGTAGAAATTTTCATGTTACTAAATTACCTCTCTTCATGTTGAGATTGCTAGCATCTCTTTGTTCTTCCTTGCATATGCTAGCTTTATCTTGCCTTGATAATTTGTTTGCTTATAATATGCCTATGCATAGGAAGTATGTTAGACTTAGATTTGTTTGTCACATGTTTCAAGATGCTCTCTTTATGCTTCAATTCTTGTCTTCCATGTGAGCATCATTAAAATTATCAATGCCTAGCTAAAAGGCTTTAAAGAAAAGCGCTTGTTGGGAGACAACCCAATATTTTTCCTTGCTGTTATTCAATAAATAATCCATCTACCCTCTGTTTAGATGTGGTTTTATCTTTTAGTTAGTGTTTGTGCCAAGTTAAACCTATTGGATCTTCTTGGATGATAGTTATTTGATCTTCTTTGTAACTTCCGAAACTTTGCGCCCGGTTCGAATTGTTAAAAATCACATAACGTGATAAAATAGTGATTCCAATTTCTGCTGATCAATAAACAAATTGTCTAGGTCTTCTAAGTTTTGTAGATTTTGTGGAGTTCCAGAAGTTTGCGTTAGTTACAGATTACTACAGACAGTTCTGTTTTTGACAGATTCTGTTTTTCGTGTGTTGTTTGCTTATTTTGATGAATCTATGGCCAATAAAATAGTTTATAATCCATAGAGAAGTTGGAATACAGTAGGTTTAACACCAATATAAATAAAGAATGGGTTCATTATAGTACCTTAAAGTAGTCTTTTGTTTTCTTTCTCTAACGGAGCTCACGAGATTTTTATTGAGTTTTGTGTAGTGAAGTTTTCAAGTTTTGGGTAAAGCTTTTTATGGACTATGGAATAAAGGGTGGCAAGAGCCTAAGCTTGGGGATTCCCATGGCACCCCAATATATTCAATAATAGCCAAAATCCTAAGCTTAGGGATGCCCCGGGAAGGCATCCTCGTTAAATCTTCGCTCATTGGTAACTTTACTTGGGGCTATATTTTTATTCACCACATGATAAGTGTTTTGCTTGGAGTGTCGTGTGTTATATTAGTTTTTGCTTTTTAGTTTACCACAATCATCCTTGCTGTACACACCTTTTGAAAGAGCCATACATAAATTGGAATTTGATAGAATACTCTATGTGCTTCAGTTATATCTTTTGAGCTTGATAGTTTTGGTCATAGTGCTTCACTTATATCTTTTGAGCGTGATAATTTTTGCTCTAGTTCTTCACTCAGATCTTTTAGAGCACAGTGGTATATTTGTTTTAAAGAAACTATTGATCTCTCATGCTTCACTTAGATTATTTTGAGAGTCGTTAATAGCATGGTAATTTGCTTAATGTTAATATACTTGGTATTCAAGATATGTGAAACTTTCTTTTGAGTGCGTTGAATACTAAGAAAAGTTTGATCCTTGATAATTGTTTTGAGATATGAAGATGGTGATATTAGAGTCATGCTAGTTGAGTAGTTGTGAATTTAAAGAATACTTGTGTTGAAGTTTGTGATTCCCGTAGCATGCACGTATGGTGAACCGTTATGTGATGAACTTCGGAGCATGATTTATTTATTGATTGTCTTCCTTATGAGTGGCGGTCGGGGATTTGACGATCTTTTCCTACCAATCTATCCCCCTAGGAGCATGCACGTAGTACTTTGCTTTGATAACTTCTAGATTTTTGCAATAAGTATATGAGTTCTTTATGACTAATGTTGAGTCCATGGATTATACGCACTTTTTCCCAACTTCCACCATTGCTAGCCTCTCTAATACCGCACACTTTTCGCCGGTATCATACACCCACTATATATCTTCCTCAAAACAACCACCATACCTACCTATTATGGCATTTCCATAGCCATTCTGAGATATATTGCCATGCAACTTTCCACCGTTCCGTTTATTATGACACGCTCCGTCATTGTCATATTGCTAGCATGATCATGTAGTTGACATCGTATTTGTGGCAAAGCCACCATTTATAATTCTTTCATACATGTCACTCTTGATTCATTGCATATCCCGCAATCACGGAGACATTCATATAGAGTCATATTTTGTTCTAAGTATCGAGTTGTAATTCTTGAGTTGTAAGTAAATAAAAGTGTGATGATCATCATTAGTAGAGCATTGTCCCAAGTGAGGAAAGGATGATGGAGACTATGATTCCCCCACAAGTCGGGATGAGACTCTGGACGAACAAAAAGAGGCCATAAAAAAAGAGAAAAGGCCCAAAGAAGAAAAAAAAGAAAAAAAGAGAATAAGAGAGAAGGGGCAATGTTATTATCTTTTACCACACTTGTGCTCCAAAGTAGCACCAAGATCTTCATGATAGAGAGTCTCCTATGTTGTCACTTTCATATACTAGTGGGAATTTTTCATTATAGAACTTGGCTTGTATATTCCAATGATGGGCTTCCTCAAATGCCCTAGGTCTTCGTGATCAAGTGAGTTGGATGCACACCCACTTAGTTTCTTTTGTTGAGCTTTCATATACTTATAGCTCTAGTGCATCCGTTGCATGGCAATGCCTACTCATTCACATTGATATCTATTGATCGGCATCTCCATAGCCCGTTGATACGCCTAGTTGATGTGAGACTATCTTCTCCCTTTTTGTCTTCTCCACAACCACCATTCTATTCCACATATAGTGCTATATCCATGGCTCACGCTCATGTATTGCGTGAAGATTGAAAAAGTTTTGAAAATGTTAAAGTATGAAACGATTGCTTGGTTTGTCATCGGGGTTGTGCATGATTTAAATATTTTTTGTGGGGAAGATGGAGCATAGCCAGACTATATGATTTTGTAGGGATAACTTTCTTTGGCCATGTTATTTTGAGAAGACATAATTGCTTAGTTAGTATGCTTGAAGTATTGTTATTTTTATGTCAATATGAACTTTGTCTTGAATCTTTCGGATCTGAATATTCATACCACAATTAAGAAGATTTACATTGAAATTATGCCAAAGTATCACTCCGCATCAAAAATTCTCTTTGTATCATTTACCTACTCGAGGACGAGTAGGAATTAAGCTTGGGGATGCCTGATACGTCTCCAACGCATCTATAGTTTTTGATTGCTCCATGCTACTTTATCTACTGTTTTGGACCATATTGGGCTTTATTTTCCACTTTTATATCATTTTTGGGACTAACCTATTAACCGGAGGCCCTGCCAAAAATTGTTATTTTTTGCCTATTTCAGTATTTCGAAGAAAAGGAATATCAAACGGAGTCCAAACAGAATGAAACCTTCGGGAACGTGATTTTCTCGCCGAACGTGATCGAGAGAACTTGGAGTGCAAGTCAAGAAGCAACCTGTCTCGTGGGCCCCTCGGGCGTCCACCGACGTACTTCTTCTTCCTATATATACCTACGTACCCCGAAAACATCCAGGGGCACCAGAAACACAATTTCCACCGCCGTAACCTTCTGTATCCGCGAGATCCCATCTTGGAGCCTTCGCCGGCACTCTGCCGGAGGGGGAATCAAGCACGGAGGGGCTCTACATCAACATCCTTGCCCCTCCGATGAGTTGTGAGTAGTTTACCACAAACCTACAGGTCCATAGTTATTAGCTAGATGGCTTCTTCTCTCTTTTTGTATCTCAATACAATGTTCCCCCCTCTCTTGTGGAGATCTATTCGATGTAATCTCTTTTTGCGATGTGTTTGTCGAGATCCGATGAATTGTAGGTTTATGATCAAGTTTATCTATGAATAATATTTGAATCTTCTCTGAATTCTTTTATGTATGATTAATTTATCTTTTCAAGTCTCTTCGAATTATCGGTTTAGTTTGGCCTACTAGATTGATCTTTCTTGCCATGGGAGAAGTGGTTAGCTTTGGGTTCAATCTTCCGGTGTCCTTACCCAGTGACAAAAAGGGTTGCAAGGCACGTATTGTATTGTTGCCATCGAGGATAACAAGATGGGGTTTATATCATATTGCATGAGTTTATCCCTCTACATCATGTCATCTTGCTTAATGTGTTACTCTGTTCTTATGAACTTAATACTCTAGATGCATGTTTGGATAGCGGTCGATGTGTGGAGTAATAGTAGTAGATGCTTGTGAGTCGGTCTACTTGTTACGGACGTGATGCCTATATACATGATCATGCCTAGATAATCTCATAATTATTCGCTTTTCTATCAATTGCTCGACAGTAATTTGTTCACCCACCGTAATACTTATGCTATCTTGAGAGAAGCCACTAGTGAAACCTATGGCCCCCGGGTCTATCATTTATCATATTTGCTTCCAATCTACTTTTATTTGCATCTTTACTTTTTGCATCTATATTATGAAAATACCAAAAATATATTTATCTTATCATACTATCTTTATTAGATCTCACTTTCGCAAGTGGCCGTGAAGGGATTGACAACCCCTTTATTGCGTTGGTTGTAGTTCTCGCTTGTTTGTGTAGGTGCGTGGGACTTTTGAGGAGCCTCCCATCGGATTGATACCTTGGTTCTCAAAACTGAGGGAAATACTTACGCTACACTTTGTTGTATCACCCTCTCCTCTTAGAGGAAAACCAACGCAAGCTCAAGACGTAGCAATCACCAAAGCTTCACTCAGCCCATTGAAGGAGTACTGGCTGCCACTCGTGTTTATCCCCTGGCTGGTACTACGCGTGCACCTCACCGTGCCCATATTGAAGCCACTGAAAGCACAATTGCTCAATGGACTCGGAAGCGATCTCGTGTTCTCAATGACCGAGAGCTTCTCGTTGCCCTTCATCAGAAACAGGATAAGCATCATGATTGGCTAAATTGCCAGATGCAAAGCTTCTTGGTGGACGTAAATAGGATTCGCAACCTTGCCACCAAGAATGCCTTTGTCGCCCATGAAACCTGTCGGCGAACATGGAAAGGGCTGACGCTTATGTGTCCTGAAGATGATCTTCACCACGATGGATTCTCTGAATGATTCAAGTTTGACACAACACCTCCCAGAAAGGTTGTACTGTGGCGCACTCCATCTCTTGAAGACTCTGAGTACTCCTCTTCTGCTGCAACAGTGAATGCCTGTGTCATCGATGATGAAGACAATGCTACTTCACCACCTCCATCTTCAGTGCGAATCGACACTGCACCAAGTTCATCTGCACCACCAAACCTCAACGACGACCCTGCCACTTCACCTACTCCTCATGGGAACGAGTAGAGCCTATGTCTTCAAACCTTTTGGTCCCATCGACAAAAGGGGAAATGCATTAGGTTGATAGTCTTCAAGCGGGTCCTGATGGGTGGTTGTTATACTTTTTTCCTAGTGTTTTACAACTCTCGTTTTGCTACATTTGGTTCTTTGAGTTGTAACACTTGAACTTCATGGTCGTTTGCTACTTTTTCTGCTATTCTGTGTGATGCGATGATAAATTCCGCATATGCGATGATAAATCCCGCATGAACTCATTCCGCAGACGTCCATTTTTCATTATGCATATCATTATTCTTGTGTATCTGTTCATGCATGATGTATTGTCTTCATATGGTGAAGAAGATCTCCACAAGTACAACATGCCATGTGCATTTGCATTCCAACGCAAAACAATTATATGCACATCTTCAGGGGGAGCCTTTTTGCCATCTATGAAGACAATATCTTAATCCTTACAATTTCACATACTTCTATCCCCGTTGAAAACTTCAACTAGTTTGTCATCAATCACCAAAAAGGGGGAGATTGTAAGTGCGTCTAGTGCCACCCCTAGTTGGTTTTGGAGTATTGACGACAAACCTGGTTGAGGTACTAATGTGTTTGTGAGAATTGCAGGATAACACAGGTAGTAGTCCCTCCTTGATTCGGTTTACCTACCGGAGATGACCCCTAAAAATGTGTGAAGACATTGAAGACAATGGTGGTCTGTGAAGATATTCACATTGAAGACTATGACACGAGAAGACATTGAGTGAAGACTATGGAGCGTGAAGACTTAGTTGTTTCGTTGTTTCCTTTTCTTCTTTGTTGAGTCATAGGAACCACCGCACTGTTAAGTGGGGTCCAAGTGAACAAAGTCAGAGGATCAAGTGATGCTCAAACCAAATCCTATGTCTTCCAAAGAAAGATAATGAGAGCAAATCTTATCCTCAGCCGGATAAGTCAGCTTTACTTGTAGCCCAAGTCAAGCTGCAGCGTGTGTTGAAATCGACCGTTGCGACATGTGTCGGTTCCTTAGTGACCTGTGGTCATTTCGGAGAAATCGGTCGGGTTGCCCGGTGGCTATAAATAGCCCACCCCCTACACCATAAATTGGTGGCTGCTCAGAGTTAGTACACGGCTTTTGTCGTTTGAGAGCAACCCATCGCCGAAGCTTTTGAGAGAGAATCCTTGCGAGGACAAAGCCCAAACCACCCAGAGCCCAAAGAGTGCTTGGCATCACTGAAGTCTTTTTGTCTGCGTGATTTGAAGACTTGTTACACTTGAGGACTATGAATCCTCCAGCCGGTTAGGCGTCGCATTCTGAGCATCCAAGAGTCATTGTGGATTGCCGGTGAACAAAGTCTGTGAAGGTTCGGAAGTCTACCTTGAAGACTTACCAGAGTAATTGGGCGAGGACCGTGTGTCCTTAGCTCAAGGGGAATAAGGTGAAGACGCGGTCTTCTGAGTTGAATCTCAGCCTCCCTAACCAGACGTACAGTTGTCACAGCAACTGGAACTGGTCCAACAAATCTTGTGTCCTTCTGAAGCCACTGGTTCTATCTCTTACTCCTCTGTACTTGTAGTTTGTCTTCGTGAAGTCATTGCCTGCTTGTATTATCTGTTTGACTTCACTGTGTGACTATCTGTTCTGATTGGCTTCATACTATCTTCCATACTAATCTTTACTACCTAGCTGCTATTAGTCTTCATGCTTTCACTTCATTGAATACTTGACTATAGCTTGTCTAGTGTAGTCTACCTTCCGCTGCATTAGAATAGTGTTGTTTATATTGTCTGTCTTCAAAACTCCCATGTTTTGGAGACTTTCATAAAAATCGCCCTTTCAATTGGTATCAGAGCAAGGTGCTCCCTTGTTCTGTGTGATTCGGTTTAACCACCTGGAGTTTAGCTATGTCGACTGCAGGGATAATCAAAGTCTCCGCTGCGTGCCCCATCTTTGATGGCACTGAATATCCTCTTTGGAAGAATAGGATGCGCATGCATCTTGAAGCCATTGATGTCAATCTATGGTATGTCGTCAAGAACGGCGTTCCAAAGACTGGTGAAGGTGTCACCCCTGCTGATGTCAAGAAGTTCATTCAACTGGATTCTACTGCCAAGAACATCATCTGTGGTCACCTTACCAAAGGATAGTACGGCCGTGTGAGTGCTGTGGAAACGTCGAAGCTAGTCTGGGACTGGCTATCCAAGGTCAATGAAGGCGTCTCAACCCAGTGAGATCAACGTATGAGTACTCTCCGCAACCTCTTCAACCGCTTCAAGAGACACGACAACGAGAATGTCCAGATCACATTTGATCGGTTCACTGATATCACAAATGAGCTCCAAGCACTCGGCGCCACTGAGATCACAAAGCATGAGATAGTGAAGACACCATCGAGATCTCTTGACAGCTCATTTGACACCTTAGCCCTGATGATACAAGAACGCCCTGATTTCAAGACTCTCGATCCGTCTGACATACTTGAGAGGCTCAACATACATGAGTACCAGCTATCTAAGAAACAAGATATATATGGCCCCAACTATGGTCGAACTCGAGCTTTGAAGGCAAAGTCTGCTGCTTCCTCATCTGAAGAAGAATCTGACTGCAGTTCTGGTGATCCTGAAGACACTGGAAAGGAGCTTGCTATGCTTGTGAAGAAGTTCCAGAAATTCACCAAGAAGAAAGGCTTCAGAAAGTCTTCACGATCCATCTCAAGAAATGATGAAGCTTCTGCCTATGATCACAAGAAGAGAACCTGTCACAAGTGCAAGAAACCTGGTCACTACATCTCCGAGTGTCCACAGTGGCACAATGAGAAGAAGAAGAAGAAGAAGAAGAAGACGAGCAAAGAATATGATTCTGATGACAAGAAGAAGAAGAAATCCTCGAAGTCTTCTTCCAAGTATTCTTCCAGATCTTCATCACACAAGAAGAGCTCATCTGGCAAGGCCCGTGCTTTTGTTGGCAAGGAGATGGATTCAGAAGAGGAGTCTGCTTCAGAGGAGGCGGAGGTGGAGTCTCGAGGAGTCCGACTCGGGTGTTGCAGTCCGCCCTAGCTTCGCCACGCCGCCAAGTCCATCTTCAACACCAAGACAATGGCTCGGCCACCAACACTGATGATAATGATGAGGACGACTTGCCTCCCACCTACTGCTTCATGGCACGTGGTGCCAAGGTAAAATCACGCGACGCTTACTTTCAAAATCAAGTGAAGATGGCTCTGATTGTGAATCCAAACCCAGCTACAAAACACTTGCTAAAATTGCAACTGAACAACAAAAGCTATGGAACATACTCAAAAATTGTTAGACAAAAGCGATGACCTGTTGGACGCGGAAATGACCCGTTCTCGGTCCTTAGTTGAAGACATTAAAAATCTTCATGCTAAATACCAGGAACTTGAAAGTCGTCATGAAACACTCACAACCACTCACGAAAAGCTCTCCTATGATTATCTTCAAAGGAAGCAAGAGCTTGAGAAATTGAGAGCGGCTCATGAAGATCTTCAAAAAGAGAATGAGTCACTTCGCGCTCAACAGATCAGTTCCGCTCAGGAATGATTTGAACCACCTTGTCTAAAATGCCTTGAGCGTGATAACGCTACTTCGCTGGTCGAATGTTCTCTGCTGCTCACTTGTTGCAATATCTTCAACTTCGGATGTGGTAACTAACCCTCTCTGCGGAGGATACCACTACTATTGTTGACGAAAATGCTAGGTTGAAGACATTGCTTGAAACAGGGATGTACAAAAGTCTCAAAGGGCATCAGACACTGTGCGATGTCCTCAAAAAGCAGATTCTGAACCGAAACCCTAGGAAAGAGGGTGTTGGGTTCGAGAGGAAAATGAATGTTGATGGCTCCTACTGGAAGCCTGAGCAGTACTGATACGTCTCCAACGTATCTATAATTTTTTATTGCTCCATGCCATATTATCTATTGATTTGGACTATATTGGGCTTTATTTTTCACTTTTGTATTACTTTTGGGACTAACCTATTAACCGGAGGCCCAACCCAAAATTGTTGTTTTTTTGCCTATTTCAGTGTTCCGAAGAAACGGAATATCAAACGGAGTCCAAACGGAATGAAATCTTCGGGAACGTGATTTTCTCATCGGATAAGACCCAGGAGACTTGGACCCTCCGTCAAGAAAGCTCCGAGGCGACCACGAGGGTGGAGGGCACCCCCCTAGGGTGCACGCCCTATCTTGTGGGCCCCTCGAGGCTCCACCAACGTACTTCTTCCTCCTATATATACCTACTTACCCCCGTCAGATCAGATACGGAGCCAAAAACCTAATTCCACCGCCGCAACTTTCTTTATCCACGAGATCCCATCTTGGGGCCTGTTCCGGAGCTCCACCAGAAGGGGATTCCACCACGGAGGGCTTCTACATCATCATCACAGCCTCTCCGATGAGGTGTGAGTAGTTTACCTCAAACCTTCGGGTCCATAGTTAGTAGCTAGATGGCTTCTTCTCTCTTTTTGGATCTCAATACAATGTTCTCCCCCTCTCTCGTGGTGATCTATTTGATGTAGTCTTCTTTTTGCGGTGTGTTTGTTGAGACTGATGAATTGTGGGTTTATGATCCAGATTATCTATGAGCAATATTTGAATCTTTTCTGAATTCTTTTATGTATGATTGAGTTATCTTTACAAGTCTATTCGAATTATCTGTTTGGTTTGGCCAACTAGATTGGTAGTTCTTGCAATGGGAGAAGTGTTTGGCTTTGGGTTCAATCTTGCGGTGTCCTTTCCAAGTGACAGTAGGGGCAGCAGGGCACGTATTGTATTGTTGCCATCGAGGATAACAAGATGGGGTATTTGTCATATTGCATGAATTTATTCCTCTACATCATGTCATCTTGCTTAAGGCGTTACTGCTTTTCATTAACTTAATACTCTAGATGCATTACGGATAGCGGTCGATGAGTGGAGTAATAGTAGTAGATGCAGCAGAGTCGGTCTACTTGTCTCGGACGTGATGCCTATATACATGATCCTACCTAGATACTCTCATAACTATGCTCGATTCACAATTGCTCAACAAGAATTGCTCACCCACCGTAAAAATACCTATGCTCTTGAGAGAAGCCACTAGTGAAATCTATGGCCCCCGGGTCTATTTTCATCATATTAATCTTTCTATGCTTTAGTATTGCTTTGCTCTTTACTTTGCCTTTTATTTTACTTTGCATCTTTATACCAAAAATACCAAAAATATTATCTGTCATCTCTATCAGATCTCACTCTCGTAAGTGACCGTGAAGGGATTAACAACCCCTATTCGCGTTGGTTGCGATGAGCTATTTGTTTTGTGTAGGTACGAGGGACTCACGCGTGGCCTCCTACTGGATTGATACCTTGGTTCTAAAAAACTAAGGGAAATACTTACGCTACTCTGCTGCATCATCCTCTCCTCTTCGGGGAAAACCAACGCAAGCTCAAGACGTAGCAGGAAGGATTTCTGGCGCCGTTGCCGGGGAGTCTACGCAAAAGTCAACATACCAAGTACCCATCACAATCCCTTATCTCTCGCATTACATTATTTGCCATTTGCCTCTCGTTTTCCTCTCGCCCACTTCACCCTTGCCGTTTTATTCACCTCTCTTTCCCATTCTCCTCCTCTCTTTTCGCTTGCCCTTTTTCTGTTTGCTCATGTGTTGGATTGCTTGCTTGTCACTATGGCTCAAGATAATACCAAATTGTGTGACTATACCAATACCAACAATAATGATTTCCTTAGCACTCCGATTGCTCCTATTGCCAATACTGAATCGTGTGAAATCAATACTGCTTTGTTGAATCTCGTTATGAAAGATCAATTCGCCGGCCTTCCTAGTGAAGATGCCGCTACTCATCTAAATAGCTTCGTGAATTTGTGTGATATGCAAAAGAAGAAAGATGTTGACAATGATGTTGTTAAATTGAAGCTATTTCCTTTTTCGCTTAGAGATCGTGCTAAAGCTTGGTTTTCGTCTTTGCCTAAAAATAGTATTGATTCTTGGAACAAGTGCAAAGATGCTTTTATCTCTAAGTATTTTCCTCCCGCTAAGATCATCTCTCTTAGAAACGATATTATGAATTTTAAGCAACTTGATCATGAACATGTTGCACAAGCTTGGGAGAGAATGAAATTAATGATACGTAATTGCCCTACTCATGGTTTGAATTTGTGGATGATTATACGAAATTTTTATGCCGGATTGAATTTTTCCTCTAGAAATCTTTTAGATTCGGCCGCGGGAGGCACTTTTACGGAAATCACTTTAGGAGATGCTACTAAATTCTAGATAATATTATGGTTAATTATTCTCAATGGCACACTGAAAGATCTACTAATAAAAAAGTGCATGTGATAGAAGAAATCAATGTTTTGAGTGGAAAGATGGATGAACTTATGAAATTATTTGCTACTAAGAGTGTTTCTTCTGATCCTAATGATATGCCTTTGTCTACTTTGATTGAGAATAATAATGAATTTTGTTGGTAGGAATAATTTTGGTAACAACGCGTATAGAGGAAACTTTAATCCTAGGCCTTATCCTAGTAATTCCTCTAATAATTATGGAAATTCCTACAACAACTCTTATGGAAATTTTAATAAGATGCCCTCTGAATTTGAGAATAGTGTTAAAGAATTTATGAGTTCACAAAAGAATTTTAATGCTTTACTTGAAGAGAAATTACTTAAAGTTGATGAATTGGCTAGGAACGTTGATAGAATTTCTCTTGATGTTGATTCTTTAAAGCTTAGATCTATTCCTCCTAAGCATGATATCAATTAGTCTCTCAAAGCCATGAGAACTTCCATTGATGAGTGCAAGGAAAGAACCGCTAGGATGCGTGCTATGAAAGATGCCTTTATTAAAGCGTGTTCTTCCAATTTCCATGAAAATCAAGATGAAGATCTAAAAGTTATTGATGTGTCTCCCATTAAATCCTTGTTTTTCAGTATGAATCTTGATAATGATGAGATTGAATATGAGTCACCTTTACTTAGAAGGCGTTCTAAAAATTTGGAGCTTTTAGAGTATGATGCTAAAATTGATAAAAGTGGGATTGAAGAAAGTAAAACCTTAGATGTTGCTAAACCTACTATTTTGGATTTCAAGGAATTTAATTATGAAAGTTACTCTTTAATTGATTGTATTTCCTTGTTACAATCCGTGCTAAATTCTCCGCATGCCTATAGTCAAAACAAAGCGTTTACTAAACATATCGTTGATGCCTTGATGTAATCTTATGAGGAAAAATTTGAGTTGGGAGTCTCCATCCCTAGAAAGCTTTATGATGAGTGGGAACCAACTATTAAAATTAAGATTAAGGATCATGAAGTTTATGCTTTATGTGATTTGCGTGCTACTGTTTCCACTATTCCCAAAACTTTGTGTGATTTGCTAGATTTCCGTGATTTCGATGAATGCTCTCTAAACTTGCACCTTGCGGATTCCACTATTAAGAAACCTATGGGAAGAATTAATGATGTTCTTATTGTTTCAAATAGAAATTATGTGCCCGTAGACTTTATCGTTCTTGATATAGATTGCAATCCTTCATGTCCTATTATTCTTGGTAGACCTTTCCTTAGAACGATTGGTGCAATTATTGATATGAAGGAAGGGAATATTAGATTCCAATTTCCATTAAAGAAAGGCATGGAACACTTCCCTAGAAAGAAAATAAAATTACCAAATGAATCTATCATGAGAGCCACTTATGGATTGCCTACCAAAGATGGCGATACTTAGGTCTATCCTCGCTTTTATGCCTAGCTAGGGGCGTTAAACGAAAGCGCTTGTTGGGAGGCAACCCAATTTTATTTTTAGTTTTTAGTTTTTGTTTCTATTTAGGAATAAATAATCCATCTACCTTCTGTTTAGATGTGGTTTTATGTTTTAATTAGTGTTTGTGCCAAGTTAAACCTATAGGATCTTCTTGGATAATAGTTATTTGATCTTGCTGTAATTTCCAGAAACTATGAGTTCACGAAAACAATTGTTAAAAATCACCAGAACGTGATAAAATAGTGATTCCAATTTATGCTGATCAATAAACAAATTGCCTAGGTCGTCCTAGTTTGGCTGAATTTTTGGAGTTCCATAAGTTTGCGTTAGTTACATATTACTACACACTGTTCTGTTTTTGACAGATTCTGTTTTTCGTGTGTTGTTTGCTTATTTTGATGAATCTATGGCTAGTAAAATAGTTTATGATCCATAGGGAAGTTGGAATACAGTAGGTTTAACACCAATATAAATAAAGAATGAGTTAATTATAGTACCTTGAAGTGATCCTTTGTTTTCTTTCGCTAACGGAGCTCACGAGATTTCTGTTGAGTTTTGTGTTGTGAAGTTTTCAAGTTTTGGGTGATTTTTTTGATGGATTATAGAACAAGGAGTGGCAAGAGCCTAAGCTTGGGGATGCCCATGGCACCCCAAGATAATCCAAGGACACCAAAAAGTCAAATCTTGGGGATGCCGGAAGGCATCCCTCTTTCGGCCCACTTCCATCGGTAACTTTACTTGGAGCTATATTTTTATTCACCACATGATATGTGTTTTGCTTGGAGCGTCTTGTATTATTTGCGTATTTGTTTGTTAATTTACCACAATCATCCTTGCTGTACACACCTTTTTAGAGAGCCATACGTGAATTGGAATTTGTTAGAATACTCTATGTGCTTCACTTATATCTTTTGAGCTTGATAGTTTTGCTCTATGTGCTTCACTTATATCTTTTGAGCTTGATAGTTTTGCCCTATGTGCTTCACTTATATCTTTTGAGCTTTATAGTTTTGCTCTAGTCCTTCACTTATATCTTTTAGAGCACGGTGGTGGATTTGTTTTAAAGAAACTATTGATCTCTCATGCTTCACTTAGATTATTTTGAGAGTCTTAAATAGCATGGTAATTTGCTTAATAATAATATGCTTGGTATTCAAGATTTGTAAAACTTTCTTTTGAGTGTGTTGAATACTAAGAAAATTTTGATGCTTGATAATTGTTTTGAGATATGGAGGTGATAATATTAGAGTCATACTAGTTGAGTAGTTGTGAATTTGAGGAATACTTGTGTTAAAGTTTGTGATTCCCGTAGCATGCATGTATGGTGAACCGTTATGTGATGAAGTCGGAGCATGATTTATTTATTGATTGTCTTCCTTATGAGTGGCGGTCGGGGACGAGCGATGGTCTTTTCCTACCAATCTATCCCCTAGGAGCATGCGCGTAATACTTTGCTTTGATAACTTGTAGATTTTTGCAATAAGTATATGAGTTCTTTATGACTAATGTTGAGTCCATGGATTATACACACTTTTGTCACCCTTCCACCATTGATAGCCTTTCTAATACCGCGCACTTTTCACCGGTATCATACACCCACCATATACCTTCCTCAAAACAGCCACCATACCTACCTATCATGGCATTTCCATAGCCATTCCAAGATATATTGCCATGCAACTTTCCACCGTTCCGTTTATTATGACACACTCCATCATTGTCATATTGCTTAGAATGATCATTTAGTTGACATCGTATTTGTGGCAAAGCCACCGTTCATAATTCTTTCATACATGTCACTTATGAATCATTGCATATCCTTACATCACGGAGGCACACATATAGAGTCATATTTTGTTCTAAGTATCGAGTTGTAATTGTTGAGTTGTAAGTAAATAAAAAGTGTGATGATCATCATTTTTAGAGCATTGTCCCAAGTGAGGAAAGGATGATGGATACTATGATTCCCCCATAAGTCGGGATGAGGCTCCGGACGAAAAATAAAAAAGGGAAAAGAGGCCATAAAAAAGGGAAAAGGCCCAGCAAAAAAATGAGAGAAAAAGAGAGAAGGGACAATGTTACTATCCTTTTACCACACTTGTGCTTCAAAGTAGCACCATGATCTTCATGATAGAGAGTCTCTTGTTTTGACACTTTCATATACTAGTGGGAATTTTTTATTATAGAACTTGGCTTGTATATTCCAATGATGGGCTTCCTCAAATTGCCCTAGGTCTTCGTGAGCAAGCGAGTTGAATGCACACCCACTTAGTTTCTTTTGTTGAGCTTTCATATATTTATAGCTCTAGTGCATCCGTTGCATGGCAATCCCTACTCACTCACATTGATATCTATTGATGGGCATCTCCATAGCCGGTTGATACGCCTAGTTGATGTGAGACTATCTTCCCTCTTTTTGTCTTCTCCACAACCACCATTCTATTCCACATATAGTGCTATATCCATGGCTCACGCTCATGTATTGCGTGAAGATTGAAAAAGTTTTGAAAATGTCAAAAGTATGAAACAATTGCTTGGCTTGTCATCGGGTTGTGCATGATTTAAATACTTTGTGTGGTGAAGATAGAGCATAGCAGGACTATATGATTTTGTAGGGATAACTTTCTTTGGCCATGTTATTTTGAGAAGACATGATTGCTTTGTTAGTATGCTTGAAGTATTATTGTTTTTATGTCAATATGAACTTTTGTCTTGAATCTTTCGGATCTGAATATTCATACCACAATTAAGAAGAATTACATTGAAATTATGCCAAGTAGCACTCCGCATCAAAAATTCTCTTTTTATCATTTACCTACTCGAGGACGAGCAGGAATTAAGCTTGGGGATGTCTGATACGTCTCCAACGTATCTATAATTTTTGATTGCTCCATGCTATATTATCTATTGTTTTGGACTATATTGGGCTTTATTTTCCACTTTTATATTACTTTTGGGACTAACCTATTAACCGGAGGCCCAAATGTAATTGATGTTATTTGCCTATTTCAGTGTTTCGAAGAAACGGAATATCAAACGGAGTCCAAACGGAATGAAATCTTCGGGAACGTGATTTTCTCATCGGATAAGACCCAGGAGACTTGGACCCTCCGTTAAGAAAGCTCCGAGGCGGCCACGAGGGTGGAGGGCGCCTCAGGGCGCGCCTCACCTCGTGGGGCCCTCGAGGCTCCACCGACGCATTTCTTCCTCCTATATATACCTCACGCACTTCACGATCAGATATGGAGCCAAAACCTAATTCCACCGCCGCAACTTTCTCAGATCCACGAGATCCCATCTTGGGGCCTGTTCCTGAGTTCCTCCTAAGGGGATTCCACCACGGAGGGCTTCTACATCATCATCATAGCCTCTCCGATGAAGTGTGAGTAGTTTACCCTGCACCTTCGGGTCCATAGTTAGTAGCTAGATTGCTTCTTCTCTTTTGGATCTCAATACAATGTTCTCCCCTCTCTCGTGGAGATCTATTCGATGTAATCTTCTTTTTGCGGTGTGTTTGTTGAGACCGATGAATTGTGGGTTTATGATCAAGATTATCTATGAGCAATATTTGAATCTTTTCTGAATTCTTTTATGTATGATTGAGTTATCTTTACAAGTCTCTTCGAATTATCCGTTTTGTGTGGCCAACTAGATTGGTAGTTCTTGCAATGGGAGAAGTGTTTATCTTTGGGTTAAATCTTTATGTGTCCTTTCCCAGTGACACTAGGGGCAGCAAGGCACGTATTGTATTGTTACCATCGAGGATAACAAGATGGGGTATTTGTCATATTGCATGAATTTATTCCTCTACATCATGTCATCTTGCTTAAGGCATTACTCTGTTTTCATTAACTTAATACTCTAGATGCATTCTGGATAGCGGTCGATGAGTGGAGTAATAGTAGTAGATGCAGGCAGGAGTCGGTCTACTTGTCTCGGACGTGATGCCTATATACATGATCATACCTAGATACTCTCATAACTATGCTCAATTCTCCAATTGCTCAACAGTAATTGCTCACCCGTCAGAAAATACCTATGCTCTTGAGAGAAGCCACTAGTGAAATCTATGGCCCCCGGGTCTATTTTCATCATATTAATCTTCCTATGCTTTAGTATTGCTTTGCTCTTTACTTTGCCTTTTATTTTACTTTGCATCTTTATACCAAAAATACCGAAATATTATCTATCATCTCTATCAGATCTCACTCTCGTAAGTGACCGTGAAGGGATTGACAACCCCTATTCGCGTTGGTTGCGATGAGCTATTTGTTTTGTGTAGGTACGAGGGACTCGCGCGTGGCCTCCTACTGGATTGATATCTTGGTTCGAGGGAAATACTTACGCTACTTTGCTGCATCATCCTCTCCTCTTCGGGGAAAACCAACGCAAGCTCAAGACGTAGCAAGTACCCCAAAACCACATGGGTTGCTGCAAAGGGACCTTCAGTGGATCCATCCACCTTATCTAGCTTCACCAGTGCTAACCCTATTATCATTAATGAATCCTTTGATGCAAACTATAAACTGTTTAAGAATCAGAATGGTGAAGTGTTTGCCAGGTATATTGGTACTAACTGCAAGAACGGGCCACCTATGAAGAAGATCTGGGTTCCCAAAAGTTGTCTTGAGAATCTTCCTGTGAATGTCATCATGACACCACCTGGGAAGAAGAAAAATCCTGCATCAAAAGCTTCATATGACCCAAAGGATTCATACAGACTAAGGACTCACCTGAGTCACCCTAATGCCAATGTTTTGCAGGGAAACCATACTCAGACTTATGAATATGAGCATGTGTCTTCAAACCGCTATGTTCACAGAACTAAGAACTTTTCTGCTTATTCATATGAGTATCGTTCTTCTCCCGCAAGGCTATTTGCTAGGGCTCCAAAGTCAAGTTCTCGATGCTGCACTTAGACTCATTGTTTCTAAGCCACCCCTGAAGATGTGGGTGGTTAAGAAGAATTAACTTTCTCTTGCGGGGAAGGGTCTCCAGCCGGAAATCAAAGGCGTCTGATGCTATTGCTGGGGACCTAAAACATCTTGTAGGGCGCAAGATCAAATGCCCAAATGGTCTTACTATGTATATTGTTCCTGAATCGTTTGCCAAACATCCTATCAGTCCTAATCTTGATCTGAGCTTTGATAATACTCTTGCTCGTCAAATGTTTATGCTTCACAATACTCTTGGTGAAGCCTATCCCCCTAACTGCATTGTAGGCTACGACACCTCGTGCTTCAGAATGGATTATGGATAGCGGATGCACTAATCATATGACTGGTGATCAAAGTCTTCTCATGGACTCAACCTTACGTCCATCACACAAAAGTCACAACACATTTGCTGACATCGGTAAAAGCAAGGTATTGGGTCTAGGTAGAGTTGCAATCTCAAAGGATCAACACATGGATAAAGTGATGCTTGTTGAATCCCTTGGTTTCAACTTAATGTCTGTCTCAATGCTTCGTGACTTAAACATGATTGTGCTATTTGGAAAATATCGATGCCTTGTACTAATGGAATCTGACAAGTCTCTAGTCTTTGAAGGGTATCGAAAAGATGATCTATATATGGTAGATTTCTCAGCAGGACCATAGATGGCTGTATGTCTTCTAGCAAAGGCTTCAGAATGTTGGCTCTGGCATCGAAGCCTAGGGCATGCTGGCATGAAGAACTTGCACACTCTCGCGAAGAAGAAGCATGTCGTGGGCATCGAAGGCGTCAAGTTCAAGAAGGACCATCTGTGTGGCGCTGCGACTGGAAAGATGACTAGGCCAAGCATCCTCAAGAAAATCATGACTACATCTCAACCCTTCGAGCTGCTTCACATGGATCTATTTAGCCCTACTCACTACTCTACTCTCAATGCTACCGCTTGCCTCTATGGCTTCGCAATTGTTGATGATTACTCTAGATATACTTGGGTACATATAATCCTCTACAAGACTGAAGTGCAGGATGTCTTCAAACGCTTTGCCAATCGTGCCATGGCGAACTATGACGTCAAGATCAAGCACATCAGAAGCGACAACGGCATTGAGTTCAGGAACACTGGCCTCGACCTCTATCTGGATACACTTGGCATCACACATGAGTTCTCTGCTCCTTATACACCTCAGCAGAATGGCATCGCCGAGTGCAAGAACAGAACTCTCATTGAGATGGCCCGAACGATGCTTGATGAGTACAAGACTCCACAGAAGTTACGCCTCAAGCCATTGACACTGCTTGTTACATCATCAACCGCATTTATCTTCACAAGCTTCAAGAAAAAATACTATGAGCTCCTAACTGGTAAGAAGCCAAATGTAAGCTACTTCAGAGTATTTGGTGCTAGATGCTGGATCAATGATCCACATCACACTTCAAAATTTGAAAGCACATGAAGATTTTATGCTTGGTTATGAAAAGGATTCACACTCCTACAGAGTCTTCAACCTCTTTCACTATAAAGTGGTTGAAACTGTGGATGTGCGGTTCAATGAAACTAACGGCTCGCAAGGAGAGCACCTGCTAAATGTGCTAGATGAAGTACCTCCAAGTGAATCTATCAAGCAGATGGGAATTGGAGATATCATACCCTCTGAGAATCAATCTGAAGAGGAACTTGTCATTTCGCACCTAATCAACTCAAGACAATGCTCACTCAAGACAATCCCCCAAATGATGACATTGATCGCCAAGAGCAAAATCTTCATTCCGCTCATCCTCGTGTTGCAAATGAAGTTCAGATTGAGAAGATAATTGACAGCTTGAATGCACTGGTCCACTCACTGCTCAAAAGCAACTCAAAGAGCAACACAGCTAACCAACTTTTGTGGGCATTCTGCATTTGTCTCAATCTCTGAACCCAAGAAAGTTGATGAAGCCTTCATGGAACCTGAATGGATTCAAGCTATGCAAGAAGAGCTTCAACAGTTCGAGCTGAATAATGTGTGGGAATTGGTCAAGCGTCCCGATCCTCGGAAGCACAATATCATCGGCACCAAATGGATATATTGCAACAAGCAAGATGAGCATGGTCAAGTTGTCGAAACAAGGCTCGCCTCGCTATGCAAGGTTACACTCAAGTGGAAGGAATTGACTTTGATGAAACATTTGCTCCGGTGGCAAGACTTGAAGCCATTCGTGACATCGCTAGCCTATGCAAATCATCACAACATTCTTCTGTATCAAATGGATGTGAAAAGTGTTTTTCTCAATGGAAAGATAGAATAAGAAGTATATGTCGCACAACCTCCAGGCTTTGAAGATCCAAAACATCCTGATATGTTATACAAGCTCAACAAGGCACCGTATGGCCTCAAACAAGCCCCTCGTGCTTGGTATGACACACTCAAAGAGTTCCTGAAGAGCAAAGGCTTCAAACTTGGTTCACTAGATCCTACACTCTTCACGAAGACATATGATGGTGAACTATTTGTGTGCCAAATCTATGTGGATGACATTATCTTCGGCTGCACCAACAAGAAATACAAAGGATGAATTTGGTCACATGATGCAAGAGCAATATCAAATGTCCATGATGGGCGACCTGAAGTTCTTTCTGGGTCTCCAAATCCGTCAACAACGCAACGGCATCTTCATATCTCAAGAAAAATACCTCAAAGATTGCCTGAAGAAGTTTGGAATGCAAGACTTCAAAGGATACACGACGCCAATGCCAACCAAAAGTCATCTGGGTCCCGACGACAATGGTAAAGAGTTCGATCAAAAGGTATATCGTTCCATGATTGGTTCTTTGCTTTACTTATGTGCATCTAGGCCAGATATAATGCTTAGTGTTTGCATGTGTGCCCGATTCCAAGCGGCGCCAAAGGAATCGCATCACTTAGCTGTGAAGCGAATTCTTCGATATTTGCCTTACACCCCAACACTAGGATTATTGTATCCAAAGGGCTCAGAGTTTGATCTAGTTGGATTCTCAGATGCTGATTATGCTGGTGACAAGGTTGATCGCAAGTCCACATCAGGCACATGTCACTTTCTCGACGATCTCTTGTTTGTTGGTCTTCAAAGAAGCGTAATCGTATCTCTCTCTCGCTGAATCTGAATACATTCTTGCTGGATCATGCTGTGCTCGACTTCTCTGGATGAAGCAAACTCTCAAAGACTATGGTATCCATCTCAAGAATGTGCCTCTCTATTGCGATAACGAGAGTGCCATCAAGATTGCCAACAACCTAGTTCAAGACTCAAGACAAAGCACATTGAAATTCGTCATCACTTTCTCGTAGATCATGTTATGAAGGAAGATATTGATATCATTCACGCCAAGATGGAAGAACAGCTATCGATATCTTCACAAAGCCCCTGGATGAGAAAAGGTTTTGCAAGTTGCGGTGTGAGCTAAATATCTTGGAATCCTCAAATGCCCTGTGAATGGACACACATCCTAACACTTCTGCATTTTAATGACTTAGATGTGCAACACAAGAAGTAATGTATATCTTCAATCAATGAAGACATACACTCTAAGTATGAATACATTAATGCGGAATTTGACTTCGGAGCGCCACGATAATTGTGCGTTGTGTCTGGGTCTAATACTTCCTATACCGTTGGTAACACCACCACCAAACTTTTGTTTGAAGTGTTTTTATTGGCGTTATGTTTGCATAGTTCATCCTTGGCTTATATTCAAGTTTATCTTAAATTGGTTGAATTGGACTAGTACTATATATATATTTATCTGTGTTCTGTCCTCTACAACATTCACGTATAGCTATGACTTCGTGTTGAATCTTTTGAACTAAGTGAATGTGATCGTACCCTAACCTATCTATGCTTCTACCTCAACTCTATCTATCCAAGTCATATGCATTCTATTGAAAACTGTCGATTGTCTTCATTGAGACCTTGTCAGCTGAAGTCAATCTGACAAACATTTATATCTATTTTTTAAAATACTTTATCCTATTTGCCTGAATCCCGGAGAATTCGTAACGACCACCCCGACAATCCTGGCGTGCGTGGGAACATGGAACAACTCCCAAGGTGTTGCATGCTTGCCACGTGTCCGTCAGATGTGAACCGCCAGGGGCACCTGCGTAATTGCGTTGTGCCGTTTCCTTCCTTATAAATACCCATCACATCTCGATCAAGAATTCTTCTTCCACCTTGCCACCTCTCGCAAACCCTAGCACCTCTGCAAGCTCTCCACGATGCCGGCGACGAAGCGCTTAGCTGCCGCAACTTCTCCGACGCCGTCCTCACACCGGCCGCGGACCTCATCCTCTCTGCCGTCGCCGTAGGTGTACTCCGTCGCCAAGTTAGGGCACGGAAGATCGAACTACTCGGCCTCCAACTTCGCTCCGTCTAGCAGTTCTTCGTGTGGTAATTAAAATTCACTTTTTACCGTCTTTTCGATCTGATAGATTCAACCTTTCTTACCAAAAGTGGTTGTAGATACCCAAGTTGAATCTATCTCTTTCTGCATCTCATACTATGCCTAGTCCATTCACTTATGCTTCTTTGCAAGTTCGATTCCTCGCTTGTACTTATTCTTGGATTTGTACAAATCTGGAACCAACTCTCATCAAATAAGTGAATGTCTTCGCCAGGAGGTCAATGTCTTCAAACCGATTTATCTTCAAAATCTTCCGAGAATGCATATGACCTCTTCCCTTCCCTCGCACCTCTAATGCCGCCATAGTTACATGTCCGTGGGAGAATCCCTTTGGTTCTCATAGTGTGCATTCGCTTGCGTAATTCTTACCTTCACATCAACTCTCCCGAAAGCGCCTCTGTCGACCAGCAGCATGAAGCCTTTGACAGTGTTGAAGCCATTCAGACTGAACCTCATGGCAACAGAGAAGTCTGCAAGGAAGGGTGGCAGACAGCGTCGTGGGAACACTTCCAAGGATTTCCTCCAGATTTGCACGAGCTGTACAAAACAGATCCAGAGGAAACCTATACGGACCGCAAGAATCGAGTCCAATGGATTCGAAGATATTGGGCTGAGGAATGGTTCAAGTATCGCTTCGTTACAGAAGAGTATGCAGAGAAGAATGCCATCAAGGCACCCTGGGGTGATATTTTGTACAAAAATCTTCCACCCAGGACCCAGGCCGAAGCTATTGAGCAAGAATTCTACCCATGCATGATTCGCGGACCGCAGCCAAAGAACGCTGATCCTTCTTCTCTGTTGTGGTGCCGTGAGGACCATCTGGTCAAGCGCAACTACCAGTTTGCCAAAGACTCAACTGCGAAGAACAAGAAGGCTCTAGGGCTTGACTTCAACCCTGGTCCTTCCTCACCTCGGGACGATGGCACCCGTGAAGCCAATGAGAACAGGATCGGCCCCTTCTACAACCTTGCTGGCCTCATCACTCACATTGCTGTCCAAGGTGCCAAAGTGGATCATTCTGATGATGGTGCAGACACTGATGAAGCTCAAGCTCCTACTCCAAAGCCGTAGAAGCAAAACAAGGCTAAAGCTTCCAAGTCATCTGCTGCTCCAAAAGCTTCGCGAGTGAAGCCATTGGCAATCGCCTCCCGCCCCAAAGAATAACTCGAAGATCTCTCGCATCTCCAAGAAGCGCGAGAAGCCACAGAAAACTGCTCAAGGATCCAGTCACGCACTCAATTTTTGAGGAACGAATCTGAAACCATTGATCTGTCTTCAGATGAAGAATTTGGTGACGATGCTCTTGAGCAGCTGATAAAGAGCAAGCAAGAGGCGAAGATCTTCTATGATCTGCCCCTCTTTGATGTGAACATTTTTAAGAATTTCATTGATGAATGGTTCGACAATCAAGATCTCAGCTTTGATGATCTTCAGCTTCCTATTGGCGTCGATGTTGCTTTCCAAAGGCGCCATTGCTCTGAAATGGCTCAGCTCAGCGATTGTTGAATTGAAGAATAAGATAGACTTTGAGAAAGAGCAATTCAAGAAGCATGTAGCCAAGCTTAGTGTGGTCGATGTTCGTAAATTGAAGTCGATTTGAATGACCTCAAGGAGTCGTTTCGAAAGAAACGCGAAGAAGCCAAAGGTTCAAAAGAGTGCATGAATAATCTTGCAGACAAGTGCGTTCAAGCTTACAACGAAGCTGAGAAGCGCAAGGCACTTGGGCGTCCTGGCATTGACCCCTCGATGGCTGCCAAGAAAAGGAGTAAGTCAACTGAGGGCCCTACTGAAGCTCCACGGCGGGAAGAACCTCACATTGTCTTCCCAGCCAGCATGACAGGCTCGAAGCCTAAGGTCTCCACGGTGGCTTCAGATCAGCAGAAAAACCAAGGCAGCTGAAGCTGAAGCCAGAAAGCGCAAAATCAAGCGCACTACTGATGATGCACCACCCCCTAAGAAGAGAAAAACCAAGAAGAGAGATCGGGCTGCTCCCACAGAGCCCCTTGTTGTTGAACCCATTGCTTTTGCCCATCCCGCCATCGAAAATCAAGAGCTTTCACCGATCGTTCATGAGCCTGCTTCCACAGAGGCTCCTGAAGCTCAAGAAGTTCCAGTCGTTGACCCCATCGCGACTAAAGACATTGGTCCCCACGACAATATAGAAGATGATGTAGTTCTTCCTTAGATTGAGCGCCCAATGGTATCATCGCCTGTTCTAATGAACAGCGAGCTCATCAGTATTGGTCGTCCTTTGATGCCAATCTCACAAGATGCCTCATGGGCTGATTGCCCCAACCAGAAACTCCAAATCAAGACTCACCAAGTACACCCCGTCCTTCATCGCTGCTACCATCGCCCCCATTTCAAATGATGACAACTACATGGAGACCACACCGTCACCAAAAGCGTCGCCCGTGTTCCAACGGCTTCGCAAAGGCCTGAGGCCATTCGTCTCCATGACTACCATCACAGAAGAAGACTCAAACTTGTCCAACTCAGTGGCACGTCAAGTGTTCCCTGAAAACAATCCTTCTGTGAAGGTCCCAATGTCTGAAGCTAATGTTGCTGAAGACAATCCGGCTGCATCAGCCGAATAAAGACAAGAAGAAGAGCGTGTCGCTACTCCCCCTACCACTCACGAAGTTGTTCTAGAAGAGAACGTGTTTGTGCCCGACCCTCCAGCTACTCAAGTGGAGGTTGAGAATCCTGAGGCTGCCACCAATAACACCATCAAGCCAATGACGTTGTCATGGTCAAGACACCGTGGAGCCTCGTGATCAACACCGTGCTGAAGCCAATGAAGCCCATGATGCACCCGCAACAGATGTGCAGCCAGATGTCCCATTTAATGCCATCGCCTCTGCTCCGCCTCCTAGCCCACACACAATTGAGCAAGCATTCTACCGAGGCGAGCTTGTCACGATCAAATGGCTAACTCTGGTTCCTCCGCCGCCCAGGACCTCGGGCCGACTATCATGTGGAGCACAGTGCCTCGTGTTCAAGCCTAAGCCTAGGCTGCCAAGGTTTCAGTGTACCGTGATCCGCACTGTGATCATTCAATGTCAATGGCTTGATTGCACATAACACCTTCTTTGATAGCGACAAGAACCCTTATACCAAAATTTGAAGATTTCATCCGATCGGTTCCGGAGCTATCAAGAGTGATTATTACTCATGCATTTTATACAATCAAGGTCGCATATTCCCACATATGCGTCTTGACACCAAGCCATAAATGTCCCGCCTCGCTTTGGAAGAAGCAATCGGATTGCTTCAGAGCTCGCTTATTGCAGTTAAATCGACAAGGAGCAATCGGAATGAAGAACTGCTGCTCCAATTCTATGCCACCCTTCATATTCGTGGCTACAACAGGGATCCTAAGACATGGGTCCTTGAGTGGATGACAGGAAATGTCCATCATGAAGCCAAAGCTCTTGATGTCATTGAGCTTACTAGCCCGCCCACTCCAGGTGATCTATATGAACCTGGTTGTAAGCTTCACAGTGCTGCTTTGAAGAGCATTTTTCACAAGCCTGAACCCAACATGAGCTAGATGCTTAGCATGATGAAGCCTTTGCCTCCAGATGCAGAATATACTAAGGAGTTCCTTGTTGAAGACCTTGAGTATCTGCCACGTACCATCTATCACATTATACGATGAACTCTTTGGCCCATCAAAGGACATTATCCACATGCTAAGCTGGAAGGAGCAATGAAGACTTTGGTCTTCCATATTCTCCACGGCAAATGCTTCAATGCACAAGACTTCTTTATCCGCCAACTTGCTGCATCAGGATCTCGACATCTTTGGTCCGAAGTTCTATGCTCCTCGGATCATGCGCCCGATCAAGCTCCACTCGCCTTCAACTATCAGCCCTCCGCACGCAACCATATCATCTTTTGCCAGAGGTTGATATGTCCGCTAGCCATCTACCCAGAGCCTGCCAAGGAGCCAATTCATCTTCACAATGCAGATCACCAAAGCTTCACTCAGCCCATTGAAGGAGTACAGGCTCCAACTCGTGTTTATCCCTTGGCTGGTACTACGCGTGCACCTCACCGTGCCCTGCCCACAAGCCACCGAAAGCACAATTGCTCAACGGCCTCTAAGCGATCTCGTGTTCTCAATTATCGAGAGCTTCGTTGCCCTTCATCGTAAACAGGATAAGCATCATGATTGGCTAAAGCGCCAGATGCAAAGCTTCTTGTTGGACGTAAACAGGATTCGCAACCTTGCCACCAAGAATGCCTTTGTCACCCATGAAACCTGTCGGCGAACATGGAAAGGGCTGACGCTTATGTGTCATGAAGATGATCTTCACCACGATGGCTTCTCTGAACGATTCAAGTTTGACACAACACCTCCCGTAGAAGGCTGTCATCTGCGCGACTCCATCTCTTGAAGACTCGAGTACTCCTCTTCTCGCCGCAATGTTGAATGCCCGTGTCATTGATGATGAAGACGATGCTACTTCACCACCTCCATCGTCAGTGCGAATCGACACTGCACCAAGTTCATCTGCACCACCAAACCTCAACGATGACCCTGCTGCTTCACCTACTCCTCATGGGAACGAGTAGAGCCTATGTCTTCAAACCTTTTTGGTCCTTACTGACAAAAGGGGGAGATGCATTAGGATGATAGTCTTCAAGCGGGTCCTGATGGGTGGTTGATATACTTTTTGCCTAGTGTTTTACAACTCTCGTTTTGCTACATTTGGTTCTTTGAGTTGTAACACTTGAACTTGATGGTCGTCTGCTACTTTTTCTGCTATTTTGTGTGATGCGATGATAAATTCTGCATATGTGATGATAAATCCCGCATGAACTCATTCCGGAGACGTCCATTTTTCATTATGCATATCATTATTCCTATGTATCTGTTCATGCATGATGTATTGTCTTCATATGGTGAAGAAGATCTTCACAAGTACAACCTGCCATGTGCATTTGCATTCCAACGCAAAACAATTATATGCACATCTTTAGGGGGAGCCTTTTTGCCATCTATGAAGACAATATCTTAATCCTTACAATTTCACATACTTCTATCCCCGTTGAAAACTTCAACCAGTTTGTCATCAATCACCAAAAAGGGGGAGATTGTAAGTGCATCTAGTACCACCCCTAGTTGGTTTTGGAGTATTGACGACAAACCTGGTTGAGGGACTAATGTGTTTGTGAGAATTGCAGGATAACATGTAGTAGTCCCTCCTTGATTCGGTTTACCTACCGGAGATGACCCCTAAAAATGTGTGAAGACATTGAAGACAATGGTGGTCTATGAAGATATTCGCATTAAAGACTATGACACGAGAAGACATTGAGTGAAGACTATGGAGCGCGAAGACTTAGTTGTTTCGTTGTTTCCTTTTCTTCTTTGTTGAGTCATAGGAACCACCACACTGTTAAGTGGGGTCCAAGTGAACAAAGTCGAGTGATCAAGTGATGCTCAAACTAAATCCTATGTCTTCGAAATAAGACAATGAGAGCAAATCTTATCTCAGTTTGGATAAGTCAGCTTTACTTGTAGCCCAAGTCAAGCTGCCGCGTGTGTTTGAAATCTAACCGTTGCGACACGTGTCAGTTCCTTAGTGACCCAGGGTCATTTCGGAGAAATACGGTCGGGTTGCCCAGTGGCTATAAATAGCCCACCCTCTACACCATAAATTGGTGGCTGCTTAGAGTTAGTACACGACCTTTGTCGTTTGAGAGCAACCCACCGCCGAAGCTTTTGAGAGAGAATCCTTGTGAGGACAAAGCCCAAACCACTCAGAGCCCAAAGAGTGATTGGCATCACTGAAGTCTTTCTGTCTGCGTGATCTGAAGACTTGTTACACTTGAGGACTATGAATCCTCCAGCCGGTTAGGCGTCGCGTTCTGAGCATCCAAGAGTCATTGTGGATTGCTAGTGAACGAAGTCTGTGAAGGTTCGGAAGTCTACCTTGAAAACTTACCAGAGTAATTGGGCGAGGACCGTGTGTCCTTAGCTCAAGGGGAATAAGGTGAAGACGCGGTCTTCTGAGTTGAATCTCAGCCTCCCTAACCAGACGTACAATTGTCATAGCAACTGGAACTGGTCCAACAAATCATGTGTCCTTCTGAAGCCACTAGTTCTATCTCTTACTCCTCTGTACTTGTAGTTTGTCTTCGTGAAGTCATTGCCTGCTTGTATTATCTGTTTGACTTTACTGTGTGACTATCTGTTCTGATTGGCTTCATACTATCTTCCATACTGATCTTTACTACCTAGGTGTTATTAGTCTTCATGCTTTCACTTCATTGAATACTTGACTATAGCTTGTCTAGTGTAGTCTACCTTCCGCTGCATTAGAATAGTGTTGTTTATATTGTTTGTCTTCGAACTCCCATGTTTTGAAGACTTTCATAAAAATCGCCTATTCACCCACCCTCTAGTCGATAACTAGCCCTTTCACATGTGGATCTACTTTAGTTGTTTGCTTAAAACGTATCTCGGCCGGCGTAATTTCCATCTTGCAATCTCGTCCTCAAAACTATTTTTGATAAACCACCATGCCGCTATCTTTCCCTTATTACATGGAATATGCTTCTTTTTTGTCGGCGTATGTGTCTTCAACTCGTGTTATTGGGCAGTAATTGTTTCCTTTCTACCTCCTTTTGCAAACAGGCTTATCCATTTTCACCTCATTGCTATTGCGACCTTTTGGTGAACTTCACAAATCATTTTTTTCTTAAGAGTGTTTTGTGCAGTTCCGCCAAAATGTCACACATGTAACGTTTTTACATTTCTGTGGAACTGCAGAAAGGGAGATTGGTTTTGCTATCCTCCTCATCCAACTCCGTGCCTAATCTTCTCCAACAAGTAGTTAGTCCTAAGGAGAGATCGCAGAGGTGATCGGCTTCTATTTGTGTGTGTTATGTTTCATCATCTAGTTCCACTATTATTGTAATCACACTGACTGGATATCTTTGCAAACAGGGATCGTCCGCTCGATTTTAGTGGAGCTGTACAAAATGATCGGATTGTGGTGTCCTCCATGCACCTATTTTTTGGCTGCAGAGTTGGGTGAAACTAGATGCCAAGCAATGAACATTGTGCCCAGGAAATGGAGCCATGCCTACGAACAACATCGATCAATTATATATTTTTCTTTATTTGCACACCTTCTCACAACTTTGTCTTCAGTTGTGATGTGAATACTGGCGCTACTCTGCGAACCATTGAGATGCATTAGCAGACATGGTAGTTTCATTTGTATTTGATGGAATGTTGTAACGAGATAATCTTGAGGCAAGAGGACACATGAATCCTAAGTTGAAACCTTTTGTTTCCTGCGGGAACCAAAGTTGAAACCTTCATAGCATCACAGTACAATTTCATTAAAATTATGCGTACTAAATCCGGAAGGATTGATAGCAATGCCAGAAACAATTCAACTTCGTTTCGCCGACATGTGGGACATCCTTCACCGGCTCCACCTGCCATGCAGCAATATTGAGCGCACAACTACAAGGAAAGATTCACCTCGGTCATTGCGCCGCGGTAGTAATGACTAGTGAGCAGTCACAGAGCCACAATAAGTTGCTCGGACGAAGCAACCATCATTTCTCTGTTCCTTGAATCCGCTGGTAGTCCCATATTCCCAGAGTAATAAGTTGGTCGGGCGAAGCAACCATCACTTCACCTTTCCTGCAGTAAGTACTAGTACCTCATTTTTTTTACTCTAGAAACAACCACACACGAATATTGGTGGTAGCAGTACAGTAACTGAATCAAAAATCGAAACCAACCAATGAACTACTACTAATGGTGAGTGTTTGCTAGTATCATGTACTCCGTCTGTCCATGTATATAAGGCTTAATGCGTTTTCCGAGACTAACTTTGGCCCTGTTTGGATCCATGGGTTAGAGTTAGTTTGAGCTAGTTGGGGCTCAAATAGCCCTAAAATATCCAAGCATGAGGGTTAAATTGGAGCAAGTTGCACCGAACCCACCAAAAAAACTATCCCACCCAACAGGTGCTAATTGGAGATAGTTCTCATTGGGCCCACTCGAAAAACACTTTTCTCTCTCCATCAAGTGCATTTATTGTCAATCTAACCCTGTCACCCAAACACCTCTTTGGCTAAAGTTAGTTCAGGGTTAGTCATGAGTTAGTTTAAGCTTTAGCTAAGTTAGAGTATCCAAACAGGAGCAGTATAGGACATGCAAGTTGCTCAAAGCATACAATCAAATTCGTACGTGAAAGGATCTTTTTTTTAAACGGAACGTGAAAGGATCTTCGAATGATATAATTTTTAAATTATATAAAATCTTAACAATAGTCAAAGGCATCCTCGAAGAATACATTAGTCCCTATATAAAATCTTATCAATAGTGAAAACCAAGTGTTCTAAACGAGTTCAAAACGAGAAACAAGAACCACTCACGATACGGCACGCCTGTCTTGTTTGGTCCGTTGGTCAAAGCGCTTCCTCTTCTTGGCATAAAAATATTTTTTTAGAATGCTCTTGGCATGTCGCTAACATGTGATGAGTTAACCGACCTCAATAGACGGCAAAAACACCAGCCCGCCGCACTTTGAGAGAGACGAGGAGCGAGAAGCAATATGGGCTGCTGGATTACTAGATCTAGGTGTCGCACGGAGGCCAAGAAATATGGTGATAGCGTAGGTTAGCCATGTGGTACTACACTGGGCTGCCATGTTTCGTACTCTTCCGGTCTACTATGGAGATGATTGGTTGATTTTATATCGCTGAATAATATAAAATATTATGAGTGCAGACGCTCCACCACGAGGTTCCTTGCTCCTTCTCGATCGTCGGGAATCTATGTTCTTCCACTCTTTTTTTACGTGAGCTTTGTTCATCCTTTTGCCAACACGCGAGACATCTAGCATCAAGGTGCACGTGCCATGCAAGAAAATGGAGATAATCATATAAGCAGTGCGTAAGTGAGTCGTGCACTTCAATGGCACCTACTACTAAGCAGTGACGAGCGAGGCAGCTCGCTTCTCCACCTACCTCGCCTAGCCCGTCGGAGGCAGTTGCCGCACTAAGCCAGCGCGTGGTTCCGTAGCTGGCCTCTCCAATACAACTCGAGGAAGAGTGCCGACTTGCTCCACGCCGGCTTGTCGGGGAGCACGACAACACGGGAATCGTAGCTGCCCTCGACGCCGCCGCGTCGTACATCGCCTGCAGTGTTTGCGATTGCGCCATCCGCCGTCGACGCGCTCGTAGCCATGACATGCAGGCAGAGAGAGAGGCCGCCGCCGATTGTATCCCATGAAGGCCACCGCCGAGGCGACGCCAGCGAATACAGCCGGTGTCTTGCACGATTCTTCTTCTGCCGGATGTTGGAGGAGGACAAAGAGATCGGGGCGGCGACCATTTAGATTAGGTATTTTAATTCTACCAGGCTGGTTGTAATGGGAGTATTATAAGTAGTATCATGCATGCCAACTAGTAGTAGGCAAATTTGATGAGGTGGCATGGAATTAAATGAAGAAAGAGAGAGTTGAGTATCATATTATGATACCGTATGGAATTAAGACCTCTTCCAATGCAAATGTGCTTAGATGAGGTGCTAAGTGCATTAAATGGCTTAGCAACTCAAGTCTCCAATGCATAGGTGCTTAGTTTGTTGTTGCTAAGCTTGCTTCATTTAATTAGCTACAGACTCAAAACTGTCTTTCCACCGTTTCTTCTTGGGGTCACCAAACTAGACTCTCTCTTCTTAATTAACTTGCCACATCATATTTTATCCCTACGTGGCAGGCTTAGCAGCTATACATGGTGGAGCACTGGGAGAGGCCAAGGCTGGTCATAGTGGGGAGTAACTTATACTGTAACATATTACTATGTTACTATAAAGATCTCTCTCCTCATTAACTACATACCACATAAGCAAAATTTTCTTGGAGTGCGCTATGTTACTAGTACCTAAGTTACTCCCACTATGAGGCGGGTGACGAGTCGATGAGGTAGCCCGACGACCCCTTGAGCTTGAAACGCACCCGCATGATCTCCTCTCCTCGTAGGGAAGGTCGGGGTCATCCCGCAAAAAAAAGGGAAGGTCGGGGTCCATTGGGTATATCTCCGACGACATCCGCGGCTTCCGACGGTGTCGTTGCCATTTCATTAGTGTAAATAATTAGTCAATTCCTAGTCAACAATCAAAACCGTCTAAACTCTAACATGTGAACACTAAAACCGCTAAAGGGGGTGATATACCCGGTTTTAGATATTTGAGGGTAAAAATCGTACCGAAATTGACTTTGGTGGGTTATTTGTCCATCAACTTACATTTGAGGGTGAAAAATATACTTCTTTCACTAGTCCGCTGGTCAGAGTATTCTTTTTAGATTTATAACATGTGGGACCGAGTGGGAGCGAACCGACCTCAATTGACGGCAAAATCGCCTGCTGGACGCACTTTGAGAGAGACGAGGAGCAAGAAGCGATACGGGCTGGTCGTGTCATGCAAGAAAATGGTTGGTCTCATGTTTAAAACTTGTTGTACTATACTAGAGGTATATGTAGATGTAGATGTAGATGTAGTGTAGACGTAGATGCAGATGTAGATGTACATGTTGAGATGTAGAGATAAGTGAGACTCACCAACAGTTACCAACGTAGGCCGAGTACGTGCACGAATCACCCACAAAAAAAGGAGTGCATGCATGAAGAGAAAAATTGCACGCACGGACGCACGTACTCTTGGCCTCATTCCCTAACACACGCGCGTGAGCACACGATGGAGCTCATTTCTGGATGAAGAAGCAGCTCACGTGATAATTTGACGCGTTTGTTAGGTTTTCACTTAGTGAAGGGTCGGGAACCACGCGTGGACGAATCAAAGTTCGACCATAACCACCGGCATGTTTTTTTCTTCTTCAATGGAACGTACGTAGTTTTTTTCTTGAATGGCACGTGAATCGTGCACATACTCAATGATGGAGCACGGGATGGGATGGTAGCCATGGACATGGTCGGCCCTTTTTGGAGACTACTACACTTGTACTTTGATGTACATTTAAAAAAAACTACAACTTGGCATTCTCATAGGCTTGGGTTCGCCATTCACCAAGTGAGCTAATGTCAAATAACATCTTTTCACCAGCAAGTTTAAAATCATAGTTGAGCTCTTTAATTTCCCAATATGCTTTATGTTCTAGTTCAAGAGGTAAGTGACATGCTTTTCCATAAACCATTTTATATGGAGACATATCCATAGGGTTTTTATAAGCGGTTCTATAAGCCCATGATGCATCATCAAGTTTCTTAGACCAATTCTTTCTAGATCTATTAACAGCCTTTTGCAAGATCAACTTTATTTCTCTATTGCTTAATTCTACCTGACCACTAGACTAAGGATGATAAGGAGATGCAATTCTATGGTTAACATCATACTTAGCAAGCAATTTACGGAAAGCACCATGAATAAAGTGTGAACCACCATCAGTCATTAAATATCTAGGGACTCCAAACCTCGGAAAAATAACTTCTTCAAGCATTTTAATTAAAGTGTTATGATCAACACTACTAGTTGGAATAACTTCTACCCACTTAGTAACATAATCAACAGCAACCAAAAATATGTGTATACCCATTGGAGGAAGGAAAAGGTCCCATATAATCAAAGCCCCAAACATCAAATGGTTCAATAACAAGTGAATAGTTCATAGGCATTTCCTGACATCTATTAATATTACCATTTCTCTGGCATTCATCACAAGACAAGACATACTTACGAGCATCTTTGAAGCGAGTAGGCCAATGAAAACCAGATTATAATACCTTGTGCGTGGTTCTATCTCCAGCATGGTGTCCTCCGTAGGCCTCGGAGTGACACTTACGTAGGATCTGTTCCTGTTCATGCTCAGGTACACAACATCTAATAACACCATCTACTCCTTTATAAAGGTGTGGGTGTTGGGGAACGTAGTAATTTCAAAAAAAAAAATCCTACGCACACGCAAGATCATGGTGATGCATAGCAACAAGAGGGGAGAGTGTTGTCCACGTACCCTCGTAGACCGAAAGCGGAAGCGCTATGGCAACGCGGTTGATGTAGTCGTACGTCTTCATGATCGACCGATCCTAGTACCGAACATACGGCACCTCCGCGATCTGCACGCGTTCAGCTCGGTGACGTCCCATGAACTCATGATCCAGTAGAGCTTCGAGGGAGAGATTCGTCAGCACGGCGGCGTGATGACGGTGATGATGAAGCTACCGGCGCAGGGCTTCTCCTAAGCACTACGATGATATGACCGAGGTGGATTATGGTGGAGGGGGCACCGCACACGGCTAAGAGATCAATGATCAACTTGTGTATCTATGGGGTGCCCCCTCCCCTGTATATAAAGGAGTGGAGGAGGGGAGGGCTGACCCTCTACTATGGCGCGCCCTGGGGAGTCCTACTCCCACCGGGAGTAGGATTCCCCCCTTCCAAGTAGTAGGAGTAGGAGAGAAGGAAGGGGAAGAGAGAAGAGAAGGAAGGAGGGCGCGCCGCCCCTCCCCCTAGTCCAATTCGGACTAGGCCTTGGGGGGCGGCCTGCCCTAGGCAACCCCTCTCTCTCTCTCCCCTAAAGCCCAATAAGGCCCATATATTCCCCAGCGAATTCCCGTAATCCTCCCAGATTCGATAAATACCTGAACCACTCAGAACCTTTCCGATGTCCGAATATATCCTTCCAATATATTGATCTTTATGTCTCGAACATTTCGAGACTACTCGTCATGTCCCTGATCTCATCTGGGACTCCGAATAACCTTCGGTACATCAAAACACATAAAACTCATAATACCGATCGTCACCGAACGTTAAGCGTGCGGACCCTACGGGTTCAAGAACTATGTAGACATGACCAAGACTCATCTCCGGTCAATAACCAATAGCTAAACCTGGATGCTCATATTGGCTCCTACATATTCTACGAAGATCTTTATCGGTCAAACCGCATAACAACATACGTTGTTCCCTTTGTCATCGGTATGTTACTTGCCCGAGATTCGATCGTCGGTATCTCAATACCTAGTTCAATCTCGTTACTGGCAAGTCTCTTTACTCGTTCCGTAATGCATCATCCCGCAACTAACTCATTAGTTACATTGCTTGCAAGGCTTATAGTGATGTGCATTACCGAGAGGGCCCAGAGATACCTCTCCGACAATCGGAGTGACAAATCCTAATCTTGATCTATGCCAACTCAACAAGTACCATCGGAGACACCTATAGAGCACCTTTATAATCACCCAGTTACGTTGTGACGTTTGGTAGCACACAAAGTGTTCTTCCGGTATTTGGGAGTTGCATAATCTCATAGTCATAGGAACATGTATAAGTCATGAAGAAAGCAATAGCAATATACTAAACGATCAAATGCTAAGCTAACGGAATGGGTCAAGTCAATCACATCATTCTCTAATGATGTGATCCCGTTAATCAAATGACAACTCATGTCTATGGCTAGGAAACTTAACCATCTTTGATTCAACGAGCTAGTCAAGTAGAGGCATACTAGTGACACTGCTTTGTCTATGTATCCACACATGTACTAAGTTTCCGGTTAATACAATTCTAGCATGAATAATAAACATTTATCATGATATAAGGAAATATAAATAACAACTTTTTATTGCCTATAGGGCATATTTTCTTCAGTGGGTCACCCCAAAAGTAATATCTTAACTCATAGAAAAACTTTTTCTTTTGCTGGTATGTGAAACTAGGTGGTATAAATTTAGCAACAATGTAATTAGCATAATCAGCATACCATGGAGTACTATGAGAAGCATTTATGATAGCCAATTGCTCATCAGGAAAGCTATCATCAATAGGTAGTGGGTCATCAATAACATTCTGTAACCTAGACACGTTGTCTACTACGGGGTTCTCAACTCCCTTTCTATCAATAATATGCAAATCAAATTCTTATGACAGGAGTACCCATCTAATAAGTATAGGTTTAGCATCTTTATTTTCCATAAGGTATTTAATAGTAGCATGATTCGTGTGAACAGTTACTTTAGAATCAACAATATGGGGTCTAAACTTATCACAAGCAAAGACAACTGCTAACAATTCATTTTTAGTAGTAGCATAATTTCTTTGAGCACTATCTAGAGTTTTGCTAGCATAATGAATAACATTCAACTTCTTATCAATTCTTTGTCGTAGAACAGCACCAACAACATAATCACTAGCATCACACATAATTTCAAAAGGTAGGTTCCAATCAGGTGGTTGAACAATAGGTGTAGAAATCTAGGCTTTCTTAAGGATTTCAAATGCTTCTACACAATCAACATAAAAAACAAATGAAATCTTTTTGCAAGAGATTAGTGAGAGGCCTAGAAATTTTTGAGAAGTCTTTGTTAAACTTCCTATAAAAACCAACATGACCAAGGAAACTTCCTATACCTTTGATATCTTTAGGACACGACATTTTTTCAATAGCATCAACTTTAGCTTTATCAACTTCAATACCTCTTTCGGAAATTTTATGCCCCAAAACAACACCTTCATTAACCATAAAAGTGGCACTTCTCCCAATTCAAAACAAGATTAGTTTCTTCACATCTCTGCAAAACTCGATCAAGGTTGCTTAAGCAATCATCAAAAGAAGTTCCGTAAACAGAGAAATCATCCATGAAAAACTCAATAATCTTTTCACAAAAGTTAGAGAATATAGCAGTCATACATCTTTGAAAGGTAGTAGGTGCATTACATAAACCAAAAGGCATACGTCTATAAGCAAAGGTACCGAAAGGGCAAGTAAAAGTAGTTTTTTTCTTGATCCTCTTTTGACACAGGTATTTGAGAAAAACCAGAATAACCATCTAGAAAGCATAAGTGTGTATGTTTGGATAGTCTTTCTAGTATTTGATCAATAAAAAGGTAGAGGGCAATGATCTTTTCTAGTGGCTTTGTTTAATTTGCGAAAATTAATTACCATTCTATAACCTGTAACAATTCTTTGTGGAATCAGTTCATTCTTATCATTAGGAACAACAGTAATACATCCCTTCTTAGGGACACAATGAACATGACTTACCCATCTACTATCAGCAATAGGATGAATTATACCTGCTTCTAGAAGCTTTAGTATTTCATTTATTACCACTTCCTTCATCTTGGGATTTAACCGTCATTGGTGATCAACAACTGGTTTAGCATCAGGCTCCATATTAATTGTGTGCTGACATAGAGTGGGACTAATGCCCTTAAGATCATCAAGAGTATATCCAATAGCAGCACGGTGCTTCCTCGGAGTTTTCAATAATTTCTTTTCTTCATGCTCTGAAAGGTTAGCACTAACAATAACAGGATATATCTTATCTTCATCAAGATAAACATATTTTAGAGTATCTGGTAATTGTTTAAGCTCAAACACGGGATCACCCTTGGGTGGAGGAGGATCCCCAAGAATCTCAACAGGAAAGTTGTGTTTCAAAACATGCATTTGATTAAAGAATATTTCATCTAATTCCTTCCTTTCATCCATAAACATATAATTTTCATGGTCTAGCAGATATTGTTCTAAAGGATCAGTAGGATGCACAACAATGGAAGCAAGACCGATAATTTCATCTTTACTAGGAAATTCTTTGTCATAGGGGGAGTGTTGATCCTAGTATGTGTGTCGTGCAGTCCAAAGCATTTCTATAGAGTGCACACATCTAGGGGGAGCCTGTCTATATTTTATAGATGTTGGGTTTGCTTATGTTTCATTTTATATCCCTATGTGCAAATCTCGTATTGTCATCAATCCACCAAAAAGGGGGATATTGTAAGGGCATATTTCTCCCTAAGTGGGTTTGGTGATCGATGACAATGCATTTGCGTACTAATCGTGTGCATTGAACATTTTAGATATCTCATGTCTAGGCACAAGACGATTCGGTGCCCCTCGGAGTCTATCGAAGATGGCGTTTCTCTATGTTTCTTTTCGGTGGAGTTGAGTCATAGGAAAGCCGTACTATTAAGAGGGGGTCCGCTTCGGAAAGGTTAGGGTGGAATCAACACGTACGCATTTGTTCCTTTGCACCACCTTTCCTTGCTTCATTGGAGCACCGGTTGTTTCCCTTGTTATTGCGAAGATGAAGGCTTCCTAGTGCTATTGTTCTGTGGCCTACGGTAGTACTGCTCAAGAGAGCAGTAGTACCACAGCTGCCCACGGTAGTACCACCCATGGCGGTGGTAGTACCACGTGTGCGGTAGTACCGCGCCTAGCATGCGGTAGTACCGTGGCCTCTGGCCCAGAATGGTGGCGTGAGCGGAAGTAGGGGCGAAAGTAATTTTTTACTTCCGCGCCCTACGCGGTAGTACCGCTCCCTGTGAGCTGTAGTACCGTGCCAGATTTTTGCACTGACCAAAACTCAGCAGAAGTAGCCACGGATGTAAGTTTATTAGTCCGTGCCTCCCCAGCCCAGAATGAGCCCTACCTTGTGGTAGTACCGCAAGGGTGCGCGGTAGTACCGCTCCGGCGGTTCTACCACTCATTGCCTTGTGCAACAGGGCCTCACCTGGCTCCTGCCACGCGAGCGGTAGTACCGCACTTCCCGCCGGTAGTCCCGCATGCCTATGCGGTAGTACTACATGTCGCGGGCTGAGTAGGTAGCGGTTGGATTTTCCTCACACTATATAAGGGGGGGGGGTCTTCTTCCCCAAGTTGACTACCTCTTCCTTTCCTAAGCTCCATTGTTGCTCAAAGCTCCATTTTCGCTCGATCTCTCTCCCTAGCCAATCAAACTTGTTGATCTTCTAGGGATTGGTTGAGAAGGCCCCGATCTACACTTCCACCAAGAGAAATTTGATTCCCCCACTAATCCTCATGGATCTTGTTACTCTTGGGTTTTTGAGCACCCTAGATGGCTGAGGTCACCGCGGAGCCATATTCCATTGTGGTGAAGCTTCATGGTGTCGTTGGGAGCCTCCAATTAAGTTTTGGAGGTTGCCCCAACGTTGTTTGTAAAGGTTCTACGCCTCCAAGGGCACCAATAGTGGAATCACGGCATCTCGCATTGTGTGAGGGCGTGAGGAGAATACGATGGCCCTAGTGGCTTCTTGGGGAGCATTGTGCCTCCACACGGCTCCAATGAAGACGTACTTCCTCTCAAAGGGAAGGAACTTCGGTAACACATCCTCATCTCTACCGGCTCCACTCTTGGTTATCTCTTACCTTTACTTGTGCAAGCTTATATTGTGTTGTATCCCTTGCTTGCTTGTGTGCTTGTTGTTGTTGCATCATATAGGTTGCTCACGCAGTTGCATATCTAGACAACCTACTTTGATGCGAAGTTTAAATTCGTAAAGAAAAGCTAAAAATTGTTAGTTGCCTATTCACCCCCCCCCCTCTAGTCAACTATATCGATCCTTTCAACCGGGGATCCACCGACGAGGTGAAGATGTTGCAAAAATGCATCTCTAACATGATGGAGGCTAGCGTCAAGCTGACCAATGTGGTCCCGATAATGCTCGGCCACCGCCTCCTTCCTTGCCAGCAGAGGGCCACTCCAATGTGGTCTTACAAGCCTGAGGACCCGGCCATCGTGCAGTACTTCTTCGGCACTACCAACGACAAGGGTGGAAGCTGCTGTTCAAGCCCCAGGAGGAGTGGCCGGCCGAGAAAGAATACATCGGCCTCGACGCCGCAAATCCCCCAAAGAAGGTAACAGATCTTTTGCCCGATTTATTTTCGGACACTCATACTGCACAAAGTTTCGTCTAAGTTTCTTTTTGTTGCCTCCACGAGGCTGGCTTGAGAAGGCCAAGAAGATTAGTAGTCCGGCTCTGCTGCCCGAAGAGCCTTGGACAACTCACCTGGAGGAGCTGCTGGTCGTGGCGTCTTACAAGGCGCCAGAGAAAAAAGGAAAGAAGAAGAGAGATCTGCCGGAGGCCAGGGAAGGCCTCCGCTCGAGAGGTCGTCCGGACACCAAGGCCGGAGACGATGCGGCCCCGTATGCCCAGGACGGGGAAGAGGACGAAGACGAGGAGGAAAGTGCCTCCTCCACTCCAAGAAGAGGGCGGCGTTTGAAGACATGGAGGAGGAGCACCCTCCTCGGGCCTCGAAGAGGCAGTGTAGACCCAAGTTGGTCTTGCCCGACAGTTCAGACTTCAACGAGGAGTCCGTGGCATCCAAAGAGGTCCCGGAGAAGGACCCCAGGGTCAAGCCCCCCGCCATGAGGTATGAACCTCAACATTTCTTACTTACTTCATTTTACCCGTCCCTCATTGACAGAAACTGACTGTGCGATCTCACAGCTACCGCGCGGCCTCCCTACCGAGCCAACCTCGGAAGGGACTCCTCCACCCGCAGAGTTAGCGGACAGCAGATCTGCGTCGTGCACCCCACCTCCCCCGGTCCCTGAAGAGCACGGGGAGGTGCTGTCACGAAGGACCCCTCCCGGTCCGAACACGGGGGAGGGCGGCGACGCGAACATGGCCAAGGCCGATGCCTCTGTCACCAAAGTCCACGAGGATGCGTCCCTCCTGGCGAACATGAGAGGGGGGTTCAGACTGTTTGGGCCCTCCCAATCAGCCGCACCGGAGCCCCCAAGGCCCTCGGAGGAGCCGATACCGCCTTCCAATGAAGGGGGAGCCGAGGTCCCACTGCCCGCGCCGAACACCAATAATCGGGCGACAGCAGGCTGGCCGAATGCGATGGAAGAGCTGGTGAACAGCTCAGTTCATCGCCGAACATTGCGCCCTTATGGGTGCGGTTCTATAGAGCATTCGGTGCGTCAACACAGGACCGAGCGATGCTGTCCAAGGCCTTTTAACAGGCTTTGAAGTGAGTCAAGTAATGCTTTTTCTCCGCAAAATGGATTTAGCTTTTAGCTGGAGTTTGAGTAGGCCTTGTGCATAACAGGCCCCGATACTCTGTGAGGATTGCAAAAACCTTACAGAGGGTCAAATATCTGTAGGGCAATAGCTGAGGCATTATGATTGATTTGATATTGTAGGCATCGTCCTTGGCGGCGGCTTGCAAGACACGCATCCAAAAATAAGAATAGAAGCTCTCCTTCCGGCTCCTCAGCGATTTGGGCTTCCTGGCCGTTGGATCGGGCCGCTTCATGTGTTTTTGGCCGTCCAATCGAGATTTGGAGAAGCCTGGGCCGTCGGATCTGGAGCTGGCACTGCTGGAATGAATAATAATGGCAGCAAAATGTAAATATCATGCCCCCACCAGGGTATTTTGGTCATTTCACTTGCCGGGGGTATAAAAGGGCCGGCTCCAGTGGAGGCAACCCTAGACGGCTCCCCTCCCCCTGTCGCGTGCCTCCTCTCCCCCTCTTTCTCGTTCCCCTCCCTCCCGCGCGCCTCCTCTCCTCCCGCCTCGCCGCCGCCTAATATCCCCTTCGGTGCCCGCCTCCCTGCCTTGCCGCCGGCGCCGCTCGCCCGGGCACCCATCCCCGGTCTCACGCCGCCCATCTAGAGAGATGGGGGCCGCGCGCGACGAGGCCGGCCTAGCCGCCGCCTCCTTCTCCCGCGACCGCGCTGCCCTCTCCTCCGTCCTCACGCCGCCCTCTCCTCCTTCCTCCCGCCTCCTGTCGTGCCCGCCGCCTCCTCCCTCGCTCGCTTCCTCCTCCCCTCCCGCCGTTCCCCTCCCCTAACCCTAGAAACCGATGAGTTCGGGAAGAAGGAGGGGGCAGACAAGGGGGAGGTGCTGGAGAGGAAGGTGGAGGAGTTCTTCAAGGCCCTGAAGAAAGGGCCCGAGGAGGGGAAGACCGACGACGCTTCGATAGCGGCGAAGAAGAAGGCGGTGTTGGGAGGGGCGCCGAGGAAGGTGAAGCGGGATGCGGAGAGGGAGGAAGAAGACTGGCCGCGGCCGCACCTCGCGAGCACGAGGATGGAGCTGCCGCCAAGGTGGGACGGGCTGACAGGGACTATCGTGCTCATCGACAAGCCCAAAGGTGACACGCTCTCTTCCACATTGATGAATGCTCTCAGTCTCAGATGGCGATGCTAATTAGCAGCCCATAGATGCATACCACCAATCCAACTTTTTATCTAGATGTAGTGTGTGTAAATGCTTACTTGCGGCCTTTTTCAGAATGGGTGGGTTAGATGGATGTGGTACATTTGAATTCAGATGGATGGCGATGCTAATTAGCAGCCCATAGATGCATACCACCAATCCACCTTTTTATCTAGATGCAGTGTGTGTAAATGCTTACTTGCGGCCTTTTTTCAGAATGGGTGGGTTAGATGGATGTGGTACATTTGAATTCAGATGTATATGTACCATTGCAGGTTCAGGAACTTTTCCATAATATGGTCATGACCTAGACTTCATGCTTTATGTAGTATCGGTTTGGCATTTTGAATTACTGATTTTTTTATGTGAGCACATACATTACAATGTCCTGTTACCGTAGCAGGACCTTTTATTTGACCAGTTTTCTTCAAGTCGTGTAATTACTAAAAGAAATGCCATTGGCAATGATGCTGAATTTATCTTTCTACTAGCTCAAAATGGACTCTCTTTTTAACGGAATTCAGGGTGGACCTCATTTACTGTTTGTGGAAAACTACGGCGGTTAGTGAAAGTGCAAAAGTTGACCTCACAGTTTTCATGGTGTCTTTGTTAATGTGGTTTTGCTCAACCCACATGTTCATGGTATCTATGATGCAGGTTGGCCATCTTTGGTACTCTGGATCCTATGGCCCTTGGATTGTTGATTGTTTGTGTGGGCAAAGCAACCAAAGTTGTTGATAGGTACGCATTTTCTTATCTTCTCTTTTCGGGAAACCGTGAGGGTTCTTTGGAACAATCTTCCTTTCAATTATCACATTTTAGTTTCAAGTTATTCTTGATTATTATGACTTGGGATAATATCATCTGCATTCTGAAGAACTGGACTGATGATATCGTACTCGTCTCCCTGCACTAGCATTTTGTTAACTTAAAGCTTATTTCCTGACCCAATGTTTTCGTGATTTGAAGATATCAAGGCATGGTTAAAGGCTATAGTGGTGTTTTCCGGCTTGGGGAAGCAACATCAACCTGGGATGCAGATTCACCAGTATATATCTTAATATCTTTACAATGATCTGCTGAGCATTCTTCTATCATAGGAGCTATCAAATGGGTCTACTTTTGACTTATATGATCTGAATCATATGAGGAAGTATAATGGAATACCAACTTATTAATGCATTTTTGGTGTTGATGCAGGAGTGTAGCAGCCTCGACGAGTCACTCCTGAATGTGCGGAGAAGCAGTGCCGCCTAGCCGTGAAGAGGCCAAGAGTGAAGTCCGCCGTCGATCACAACAATATCCAGTCGAGAAGCAAAGTATGCTTCCTGTTCCGACGCCGAGACCTCTGCCGCCGCCGCTCCCTCCGTCCTTCATCGGTCCCTCCTTCCTCAAGGCCGGGCGCCTCCCTGACGAAGCGGGTGGTTGCCCTCCTTGAATTCAACACCGACCGTCCCGTGCCTTTTCCTCTGTTTACCGGGGCTGTGGGGCTTCAGTGTACCTACAACGTCTATATTTGTGTTTATTTTTAGCATCTCAAGTCGATGAAATGAACCGTAGCAGAACTGTGTAGGTTGTGTTGAATCTTTTTTTTGCGGGATGGGTTGTGTTGAATCTGTGATGGCTAGGACTCTTGTAATTTTTGCGAGCTGGCATTCTAGGCCGGTGGGTGGGCTATAGACTGACAACATATGCTGGAGTAGCGGTTCTTAGCTCAAAGCTAGGTTTTATTTAGGGATTCGTGATTATTGGTTGTTCCATAGTTGAAGATTGATAACAAATTTGATGGCTTTCCCTCTTTACGACCACAGGGTTTTTGTTCGTAAAAGGCTACAATTTTTGTCCATCGCTATACAAATTGACTGTTCTATGTTCTTCATCTATCTCCCCAACTAGAAGCAGAGTTGTTTATTACAAGATTTTACTTTTTATGTTCTGTTCTTGAATCTTGCGTTAAAGTCTTTATGCTCTGTTCCCAAATTAGGTTGCCCCTGCCATATATATAAATGCGATGCTTCCTTCCATGACTAAACAAGCCGGTGTTTGGTGAAACCTTTATAGTCTTACATTGTTAAATTAGTTCATGTGTTTTGCTATGGTCAATTCCTATGTATGTATTGTTTTGTTTCTCTGGTTTTTAACTTCATGCGCCGATGCAGTGAGAGCTCAGTGTCGTGTTCGCCGGCTGAGCGGCAAGCTGGAGCTGCAGGTCGCTGAACAAGGTGGTCCTACTGTGAGGATCTCATCTCTCACTCTATGTGTGTATCCCTCAGTTCCGTTCCCCTTTATGGTAATCATTCATGCCTGTAGGGATCACTAAGATTTTTTCTTGGTTTTGTAGTTGTGGATTGCTGTGATTGTTACTGCAATAGTGGATCATATATATACACTTGGCAACTCAGTTTAGGATATCGCTTGGTAAACGCTGATTGTTACTGCAATAGTGGATCATATATATACACTTGGCAACTCTATTTAGGATATCGCTTGGTAAATGGTGGTTGTTACTGCAATAGTGGATCATATATATACACCATATATATACTATGTTGACTGGTTCTTCCATTTTGGTGGCAACCTTGCTGTTCCGTGCACTATTGGCTGTTGTTTTTACTGTTCGGTTCATGAAGGTAAAGCACGCTATGCATTATTCACTCTTAATTGTTTTATGTTGATCCATGTTTATTCTTTGTTCATCATATGTACCTCTGTTTGAGGCTGTTGCGACCCTCTTGTCGATTGCCATTTCATTTTTACCTTCGAGAAGTGGTTATGACGGTTCTGTCATTGGAGGAGTTGAGGTAGATAATTTTGTTAGCAATCGCGTTGTGCGATCTAGGACACGATTTATCCGGGAAGAAACATTGGACGGGTTGTTCTTTGTTTGATCAAGCCGTTTTCAGCGGTGAGCTTCTTACAAGGATCAGACGGATTTGTCGTTGTATACTACAACTACGAGAGCGTGTTAGCTTATAAGGATGTTGCCCAGTCGGCTATGGTGGTTGCGAGTGCACTTGCCTGCTCCGCCTGGCGTGCGGTGCATGCCGGTTAACAGGGAAATGTCGTAGGTATCAATGTGAGTGTTCCTCTGCAATTACTTTATTCAGAGTTAGTCAACTTTGCGTGTAAGTTCTTGGTCCCTTCTAGACCTGTCTTAGATAAGGTGTGTCCAAGTCATTGCACTATGCCTCTGGGTGCCCCTTGTTATAAACACTTGCGCCTGTTAATGTATGCTTGCTAATTTATTTCATTCTGGTATGACCAGGGCTCCTGTTTTTTGTGCCCATTGTCTTCCTTAGGGATTCTAAAGCCACAAGGATACAAAATAAATCTAATGATTATTTTATTCACACTGACAATAATAACATTTCTGCTATAGTTTCGTTGACTATATAGATTTCCTTCTAAACTATAAGATCCATGTCTATCTACATGAGCGAGCTATCTTAACTGCAACCATTTATGTGGCTGTCAAAAGTCAATATTTTTATCCTGTCAAATGGTCCCTCAGCACGGACGAAAGTATTTGATCTCTAATTCAATGGCTAATTCCGATGATGATGTTGAAAGAAAGCACTGTGTTACATCCACGTGAGTTTTGAATGCTATTTCTATAATCAATTTTCTTGAACATAAAGTATTCTTATCATCAGAGAGCTTGCCGATTGTACGTTCAACCTATTATTATGACGTGTTCTCCTATAGGAGAGGTTGTTTGCGTACCAGATATAATTGATGCTTTAGAAAACCAAATGGCCTTTCACTTTGAAAAGTCGAGAATTTCCTGTCCGACTATGTTATTCCATGACAATAAATATGAACCAGGGCTAGACATTGTCCTTTGTTGGAATTTATATCGGAAATATCATGTTCTATCCATGGACAGTTGTATGTTGTAGTGTCGCTGGTCATATCAAAAAAATCCCTAAAATTACTTATGAAAGATTAAGATGGAAAATGTATAGAGACTCAGAACATTTTTCCCCAAGGTTTATGCCTCAACTATCCCCTTTTAAGTTTATCAACATGGCCCTATAATAATTTAATAATTAGTAGTAGCCTACGTTGTATTGTCTTTAACAGTATATCCTCAGATACATAATTTCTTTATTTTTTCTTTTCTCTTTGGCTACTGAATTTCATTGCTCTTCTTTTGCACATACATGTGATGTGGTACATTCTTTCTCTTCATGTTTTAAGAAATTACTTTAGTATACTTCATGTTGTATTGTTATTCTCTATGATCATTAGATTTTCACTGTGCATTGTTATCCTCTGTCATTAGATAGTGTCTTATAGCCTGTTTTCCTGATGTTTATTTGAATATGTTTTCTTTTATCCACAGATGAAGCCCATCCATTTGTCTGTTCTTCGTCAGGGTCACGAAGTCTTTGTGCCAGGATTCTTCCCTTTGTAAATATGAAAGCGGCTTGTACGATCTATTCACGGATTTGCTTTGCTTCTTTGTAGCCCAATTGATTATGTACTCTTGATCGTCCTGATGGCATCTGTCAACTCCATTGTGAATCGTCTCTTTATATTAAGCCCGTACTCGCTATGCTAGAATGATAGATGATATAGTAAATACATCTTTTCTTTTTACAAGGCTCATATCGTAAAGGAATGTCGTGTCCTGTGAACCAAGTTCAGTACGTTGTCTATTAAATATATTCCTGTTTCTTGTTCAGAATGTGATGCTCCAGTTTAGATAATCAGTAGTGCATATTTTGGCTGATATTTCTACTACAGAGCACTTGGTGGCGATGGATAAGTGTCGGACGGGTTGGGTTTCTTGTTTGAAATATCATAGCCTTTAAGAAGTGTTTAACATATTTTTAAAATATTACTATAATTTTGAAATCTGTTCACATGTTTCAAAAATGTTCGTTCAATTTTAGAAGTGTCCGCACATTTATGTCCCGCTCCTATCATATTCTCCACTGCATGCTATCCATTATGATTGCATATATTAAACTTGGGTTAATATTGACTTAGCATTACCTGTTTCGATTTCGAAAACATTGGGATCGGCACCCTCGCGCCAGGGCGCGAACACGATCTAGTTTGTATTATTGCTATTAAGGTTAACGCGATGGGGTTCGACCATATTATTTGATCTTACTTTGTCTACATTATGTCATCACGCTTCAAGCATTATTCTGTTTGTTATGAATTTAATACCTTGCGATGCATGTTGGATAGCACCACTTATTTAATACCAAGCTTTACTTGATTATCACGCCGTTTCAATACCGATAGCCAGAGGTCACGCCTGTCCTACGCAGGCGTCAATGCCGGAGCGGCCGCTCTCTAGCGGCATGAATGCGGGCAACTAACATCGGGCGAGAACGCGATTTTGGCACGAGTGGCTGTTTCGGATGGGCCAGGGCGGTTAGACGTGGGCGGGACAACGATCCGAACGCCTGCAAAGCTCTCAATTTGTGGGAAAACCATCGAGGGTTCGTGTTAGAATTGCTCTTATTGGATTATCCAAAGAGCTTTGAATCTGAAGTCAATAGAAAATCGCACGGACAGCTGAAAACACGGAGAGAAAGAACTGTAAGAAAAACACTACGCGCACAAGGACGAGTGACAAGGGATAAACAACCGAAAGCAAAGTGGGGAAGAAAGGAGTAAGAAAACGAGAGGAAAAAGCTTGCATTCTCTTCTGTAGGCAGCAGCCGAGCGAGCGAATCCACCAGACCCACCATTCCCACCAATCCGTCCTCCCCATTCCGCTCCACTCCCCCCATCCCCCCGACACCGGCGCATCCTCCTCTCCCTCCCCGCCTCTGCCCCGAACCCGCGCGGGCGCCCGCGCCCCGCGCCCCAGGCCCGATTGCTCCCTCCTCGTGGTGGGCGCCGCTCCGATCCGCCCGATCCGCGCTGCTCCTGAGGCTCCGGCGGCGAGCGGAGGCGAGCGCTGGCGGCGGCGGGGCGGCGATGGACTCCGAGGACGACATGCACGACGCCAACGACTCAGCGGACGACGACTTCTACAGCGGCGGGGAGGCTGGGCTCGCCGCCAGCGATGACGGCGACGCCGACTACGACTTCGCCGACCACGACTCCGACGACTCCCCCGAGCTCCTCTCTCACCGGCAGCAGGTGATCTCCGTTTCCCGCCCAGGATGGGTGTGTGCTTGGAGTGGCGCAATCACGTAGCTCGTGTTTCCATCTTTTTGATGTTGGAATGTGCGGGAACTGTAGTTTCGTGAATCTAGACGATCGATGAGATTGCTATTCCTATGCTACTGCTATGGCCTTCCTTCTCTAGTAGAATGGGCTGTGGCTCGGGCGAATGGCCTTGCCCTTGCATTGGCCGTCATCCTCAATAAAGATGTGTTGGTGCAAGCTAGGGCCTCCGGGGAATATTTATTTTTTGCGTGAGAGCAGTGGTGGATCCAGGATTATAAATAACGCAGTCAACATTGTTGACGAATAATATACATTTTGGCCACCTGACTGCTGATACTTTGTCCTAGACAAGCAAATACTAAATTCATAAAAGTATACATACAGTAAATAATGAGATGATGCAATATTGTGAATTACGATGACAACTTTGTTTGGGATGTAATTTATAACTTTACACGTAAAAGTTTAATTACTAGCAAATGATAAGTCATGATGTTATAAGAAAAAAAGTCATGATGGACCAAAACAAGGTAGGCTCTAGGGCGGTATACATGTACCCTACTAATTAAATGCCAAATCACAGAGTATATGAGCTGCCATGCAATTCTTCAATGTCTAAATTTTGGATGTCTACACAATGCTAGTCATTTTTATCCCACATATCCATGTACAAAACCTATTGATGTATGGGGCACTTAGAGCCTGACAATGGCAAAAAGAATTGCTGACCTGCTGTACCACACCATGTTGCTAAAATCTAGCGGAGCTCCTCCCAGTTCCAAAGCAAAGTTTTTATGGGCGGACATCAACAGAGATGATGGCATTATGATATAGTGGTTCATCTGTCAGTTACTTCTTTTCCCTGGGTTTCCCTCTTGTTTTAGTCGACGAACTTCCTAACTTGGGTAGCTTCATTATCTGGCAAACTTGAGTAGTTTACGTGGTGGTTTCTTGTTGTTCCACTTCTCTCCATACCACTACCTTCCTTATTGACCCAGCAACACAGACCTCGCTTTTCAGTTGTCATTATCCCCTCCCCTGAAACCTTTATCTGCCTCCTTTCCAAGCTTCCAGCCATTGAGGTAATCCATTGCCCTGGCCATTTTCACCACTAGTTGCTGTCTTTACATGTGTACATAGTCATAGATGAGTGGCATTGCAGTCTGCTGATCCATCAACTGTCTGACCATCGAGAATTCCTGTCATTAGGCCGACCCAACCCTGCCTTGTGCACTCAACCAAGTTCTTGTGAAGAAGTTTCAGTTGCTTTCCGATATCAGTCTCTTTTTTAATTGGTTATATGTGTTGGAGGTATAAGGAATGCTTTATGGAAGGATAACCTGATAAGTTACTATTTGTTCCTTAAGTGTACTGTTCTGTTGTGCTTCCAGCTTCACAAACATGAAACAAACTAAATAATGTGCTCTGAAAGCCAAATTCCAGCTTTTGGCTTCCTAAAAAAGCATTTGCTATTCCAACATAAGCTTTGTAAATTAAATAAACTGGTCTCTCAGAGAAGCTACATCTAGGCCAAACTTGGACAACAATCTTCAAAGTTGCATTAGAAAAGTAGGTTAGGTTGTTTGCCAAGTCAGAATAGCACTGTTCTACCTTCAAATAATGCATTAGATTTTTCTGGTCATCAATAATTTTAATTTATTTAGTAATCATAATGTGTTGCTTAAGTGGTTGCATTTGATACTATTTATATTGACTTGTGAAACTAATCGCTCTCAGCTCTATGTTTCTCATTGCTTATTCGACCTTCATGCCCTGCTATTCTTATCGTCATTCACTTGTTTTGTGCACCAGCAAAATTACTGCATATTGAGTGAAGCTGGTATAAAGCAGCGGCAAGAGGATGACATAAATAGGGTTTCAACTGTTCTCTCAATTTCAAAGTCAGAAGCATGTGCTCTTCTTCGCAGCTATAACTGGTAACATCCATTGCCCTATTGTTTTCACCTTGCCCTATAGTGATCTGCTCCTTTTTTGGGGTTGTTAGATACTTGGACATTGCCATGGCTTTTAGATTCTTGTACTCTGAGACCCAAGTTACATTTCTGTATTGCTATAGTTATGTTTGACCGATTCGGACACAAAAGGTATATGCGTGCAGCAGGTTATTAAGGTGTAGATGTGTTGCGAAGCTGGGTTATCGAGTTGCTATTTATCCTTATCTTACCCATATTGCAAATATAAGATGTCCTGGAATCCATGATTGTCAACACTTAAGTTTGACTGTCCTATATATAAAAATTTCTGGATTGACTCCATAATTAGATTCATCACGAAATACATTTCCATAACATTTAGGTTTGTGAGTTAGGACAACATATTATGGTAAAAACAGTGGTACTCAGGAATCCATGTCATTTTTCCAAACCAAGTCATGTTTGCAATAGTTCATCCACAACAACAACAACAAAGCCTTTAGTCCCAAACAAGTTGGGGTAGGCTAGAGGTGAAACCCATAAGACCTCAAGACTAACTCATGGTTCTGGCACATGGATAGTTCATCCATGGAAGTTTATTTTCACTGCTTTTGGTTTTTAGCCTATTAGCTGAAGTGGTCATAGCTGTATACATCAAATGCTACTTGCCCATATATATGTACTTCATTTCTCCTTGTGATCTTATGTCGGTTGTTAATTCCACTTCCAAATTTCATGTTTTCCCCACAGGAGTGTTAGTAAGGTGCATGATGAATGGTTCGTTGATGAAGAACGTGTTCGCAAGGTTGTTGGTTTTCGGAGAAGCGCATTGAAATGCCAAATGACAGAGAAGTACATCACTACCTCAATTAATTGAACTCGTTTTTTCATTTCACTAAGTATATTTCATGTTTTCGAGTCATATAGTAGTTGTTGGGAATTGCTGTGGTACAAGGCATTTCTGAGCTACCTAGTGTTCCCAATATTTCTATCCCCCCCATTTCCATTTGTAGGATGAGTTGTGGATGCTGAAAAAAGCGTACATAAAGCATATAAAATACAAACACACTTACTGTAGTCAGTCAATTATTTGGTACAGGCTTTCATATTTACCACTTCCCAGTATCTTAGCACCTTTGTATCAGTATGCATGGCCACCAGCTCAGATTGTTTGGAAAAGGTATCGGCTAACATGCTTTTATCGTTGCAAGTTTGCAGTGTACATGCATTAGAACATAGTAGCTTTGCACTTGCTATGCATTGTGAGCGTCATGCGCATGTGCCATTTTTATGCCATTTCTCTTGCCTGTTTTCAATGGTTTCTAATTTCTACAAAAGCTTATGTGAAACATTTGATGCTCTTAAATATTCAACTTATACAGTTTGTTCGCTTCATAACAGCTGGCATGTGGAATTTGTTTTGAAAATTGCCCCATGCATCAATGAGTGCTGCCGCATGTGGACATCCTTTCTGTAGTGTATGCTGGAGAGGTTGGTCAATCTGTTCTTTAAATACTCCTCTGTATATGGACCTTAAGGGTGTGTTTGGTTTAAGAACGAAGTGGGATGGAATGTCATGGTCCCATTCCACCGGAATGGATTGGTTCTGTTCCATGTATTTGGTTGGGGATAAAATGTGGAATGTAATGGTTATATTTCAGCGTTTAGTTTGGAGAATTGGAATGGAATGGATTTGGAGATTATCTCTAACATGCAAATGTACAATATGAACAGTTACAACCTTTTTATGTTTAACAAAAAATATGCGAATTACATTTCAATTGCACAATGATTTATCATTGACATATAATCTGATGTCTACAAAATTTATCATGACTAATTTTTTTCCAGGAATAGACAAAAAAAAATATTAATTAAGTCCAAAGGTCTAGATTACACTAGTACTAATGGCATCAAAATTTGTCAGAATCTCAACACAGAGCACATAGACGAAGCATTAATCAAGGAATGACAAGCTAGAAAAAACCAGTTGCTTCACTTGTCCCAGCTTTTGTGCTTGCCGCCGCTGATGCTTGCCAATGCTGCCGCTTCCTCTCTGCTACTTGCGTGCTGCCCCGGCCGCTCCTTCCTCGTTGCTGCTGCTGCCCAGGTGTGGCTACCACCGGCAAGCTGGTTACTGCCCCTTCCGCCACCATCGAAAGACAGAAGGCAGACAAGCCAACGGCCACGTGATCTGCTGCTGCCTGTACTCCACCCGAAAGATAGATAGGGGGACGCATATTTCCTGCTTGCCGTTGTCGTCGTACCGCAGTCGTTGCCCTGGTGAAGGCCGGGCCCGTGCCATCCTGGCTGTCGTTGTTGGAGGGGTTGCCTTGAGGATAAGGACGTCGAATGGGACGCCTCAGGTGCACCCGGCTGGGACACGGCCAGGGCGGCTGCGAGCGCAACGGCGAGCAGCGCCAGCGCGAGGATGCGGTGGGAGTGGCCGGCGACGCAGATTGAAGGAGGAGGCCTGGCGGCGCAGATCGAGGGAGGAAGAGAGGCGAGGAGAGGCGTTGCACGACAGAGGGAGAGGAGTGCGCGACCGGTTCCGCGTGATTCCTCTGATTTGGAGGTATCGCTGCGTTCCGGATCTGGCCGAATATTCGTTTGGTGGGAACGAGTGGGTTCCATTCCAGTTGTATACCAAACGGCAGAACAAGGCCCAGGAACGGGTCCGACCCATGTCATTCCAGTTCATGACTGAAACCAAACACACCCCAAATTCTTTGTTCTATGCAATCATGCTTTCTGTTTTCATGCTCATATTGTAACAAACCATAAAAAAAGGGCAACCCGGTGCATGTAGCTCCCGCTTGCGCAGGGTCCGACCGCTTTGGGTCTATTGTACGCAGCCTTTCCCTACATTTCTGTAAGAGGCTGTTTCCAGGACTTGAACCCGTGACCTCATGGTCACAAGGCAGCAGCTTTACCACTGCGCCAAGGCTCCCCTTCTCATATTGTAACAAACCATGAACTGTCATTTCTCTGTAGCCGTATACTGGGGTGGTGATAGTCAATGATACGATACCTCGTAATTACATTCTTCTGCAACCACTTTACTTGCTGGCGTGGCATGCTCTTTTGTGCATTCAATTTCTCAGATGTTCTTTTCACAGATGTTATGGCTACCTAAAAAGCTTGCTTAAACAAATGTTCACTATGCTTAAGGTCTTCGAAATGATTAGCATCAGTTACACCTTTGTTATACTGTAAATGAGTTGCATCCTTGTGAGGTTTGCTATACTTTTCTGTGGAAAGGTCCACATTGCTTGTGGATGTAACAATCTAGTCCTAAATGGAGAAGCTGATCACTTACACTAGAGACTCATCGTATAAAAGTTTCAGTGCGATTGATTGGTGGTGTTTCTCTGTACCCTGTTTTACCCTTTTGCATTAATAGCTATATAATCGACCTATGATATTATGATGTCACTGCTTAAAGTTTCATGTTTATTGACAGGTTACATTAGCACTGCTATAAATGATGGTCCAGGATGTCTGATGTTGAGATGTCCTGATCCGTCCTGTGCTGCCGCAGTTGGACAAGATATGATTAATTCGCTGGCTAATGAAGAGGATAAGGAAAAGTATGGGCGATATCTTCGCAGATCTTACATCGAGGATAATCGAAAGGTAAGTTGCTATAGCTTGATATAGAGGTATTGTAACCATGAACAATGGAATGATGTGGAGCTGATATTCAGATTTATGAAGATATTTATTTGTTGACAATGTGAATATTGAACTTTGCTAGTGTTTATATTTTCAACAACCATTATTCTTATATGCAATTGTTTTCACATTTTGAAAGGGTGTAATTAATTGGTAATTGTAATGAATGACACAACAGAACGATCAACTGCCATATTTAGCCAACTCTTGAACTAATAATATAAATGTTTTATTTTACTATACTGTTGATTAAAGGCATTTCTATGTGTAACAGACAAAGTGGTGTCCTGCTCCTGGATGTGAATATGCAGTAGAATTTGTCGTGGGCAGTGGCAGCTATGATGTTAATTGCAATTGTTCATATGGGTTCTGTTGGAATGTGAGTATTTGACCGATTAATTTGTTTATCTCATAATAGGCAGAATATAAACTATCTGAAATAAATCTTGCAGTGCACTGAGGAAGCTCATCGTCCAGTAGACTGTGCCACTGTTTCAAAGTGGATCCTCAAGAACAGCGCAGAGTCTGAGAATATGAATTGGTATTGTAGGATGACTTACTTTGCTTATTCTCAATCTGGAACTAGAATATTATTTTCGACACTTGGCATGTTAATCAATGATAAAGTCTACCCCCGCACCCAAGTTGTACCACTATATCACCTTGCATCCATTTTGATCACTTCAATATTGTGCATGTGCAGAGTCTTATAATTATTATTATGAGATGGGGTGTGTTGCGGATATTGTAAGCTTTAGCTAGATAACGTGGATTGTTATTTCTTATGGTAGTTGGACAATCGTCCTTGATCTCCTGGTGGGACGCACTGCATCCTGCTGTGGTGATCATGCTAGCCAACCAGGTAGGTGAAGAGAGAGATAGGGTCGAGGAGAGTTTTTTTTAGCTTGGATGTCATTATTATTGTAATAACATGATGATCTTCTAAAACCACTAATGTTTGTAGTTGTAAAAATTTGAAGTATTTGGTCAGTTGTATGATGGATCTGATAAATTATACCTCAGTTCCATAATAAGTGTCGTAGTTTTAGTTTAAATTTGAACTAAAACCACGACACCTATTATGGAACAGAGGGAGCATCTTTTAGTCTCGTTTTTTTCAGGTGTGAACTGTACTGCTATCTTCCTAACTGCTGGGTATGGTTTCAGGATACTGGCTAACTCAAAGCCTTGCCCTAAGTGCAAGCGGCCTATTGAGAAAAACCAGGGATGCATGCATATCACATGCACACCTCCATGTAAATTTGAGTTTTGCTGGTATACAATCAGTCTTCTTTTCTGTGTTCTATTTTTTTGCACTCGAAATCTCCTATAGCTGAAATGATATTTGTGCTATTATAATGTAGGCTGTGTCTTGGTTCATGGTCGGAGCATGGAGAGAGGACCGGTGGATTTTATGCTTGTAACCGTTATGAGGCAGCAAGACAAGAAGGAGCGGTAGTGATTCTGATCCTAGATGTTTACTTCATTACCTAAAGATATAATGACATGTTCTATCTGTTTTGTTGTGGCTACAGTATGATGAATCTGAAAGGAGAAGAGAAATGGCGAAGAACTCCCTTGAGAGATATACACATTATTATGAACGATGGGCAGCTAATCAGTCAGTAAGTTATTCGTTGTGAAAAAAGCAGCATGTACAGAACATTACTAGGATTCATAGTGACGATTTGTACCTTTTGAAGTAGACAATTATTCTGTTAGCTTTGCTAGGGTTCACCATTTTTATCTTTTGCTTTGCCATCCTTGCATCATTTTTGGCGGACAAATAAATATAAGGCACCTCTGTTGAGCGTGCAGGATACTTGTTTAGAATTTTTTGAAGTGTTAGTTTTGAACTGCCTGAGATGATAAGAGTTCTTGGTTGACTGGCTAGCTTGAGAGGATCAATCTATGTTTTTTTTTAAAAGAGGAGAGATAGCGAACTTGTTTCACGCCAAATATCATGGAAGTGGCATTGTGCTGCATCGTTCTTCTTAATTTCACCTATTTGTCCAATGTTAAACTTGTTAATAATTTATAATCAATTGTAGAAATGCTGACAATAATGCAGTTTCTTGTATGAAGGAATTTTTCTCCTTGTGTTCAGATGTCGATATCAAGTCAATGCTGATTTAGGTGCTGTTTCGTGTAGATAGGGTGACAGGAATATTCCTGTTATATCTTTACCTGTTAGAACATGTAATCTTGTAACTCTGGTTGCTTTGACACTTTTTGTCTTCATGATGTAGTCAAGGCAAAAGGCATTAGGAGACCTTCAGAGTCTGCAGAATGACAAGGTATATGAATATATGTGACACTCACTGTTCATTTCACTGCTTTTTTATAGCTTACCTCAGCCTGTCCAGGACTCCTAAGACTGACTTCTGCAAATATTTCTCAGCTTGAAAAGTTAAGTGATATACAAAGTCAACCAGAGTCACAGCTCAAGTTCATCATAGAGGCATGGCTACAGGTATCACTTCACGGGTGTTATTATTCCCAAATTTAGGTCTCAAGTCTTCTTCCTCTCGTGACCGGGTTTAATTTTGAAATGTAGATTGTTGAGTGTAGGAGGGTATTGAAGTGGACATATGCTTATGGTTATTACCTCCCAGAGCACGAACATGCCAAAAGACAGTTTTTGAATATCTGCAAGGTTTGTAGTTTTACTATCATCGATAATACATAAGCATATGCTACTCATCTGATTTCTGCTTTGTGTGTATGCATGTAGGCGAGGCTGAATCAGGTTTGGAGCGGCTGCATCAGTGTGCAGAGAAAGAACTTCAAATATACCTTGAAGCCGAGTCCCCCTCAAAAGATTTCAATGACTTCCGTACAAAGTTGGCTGGATTAACTAGGTAATTTGGATCACCTTTACATATGTTCTATCCTTTGCTGTGATGCTATGCATACCTATGAAGTGTTTTTTTTGCTTCATTCATTTATGTCTCTGTCTAAGCCGATTGAGGTTTTCTTAGATCTCAACTGATCTAGAAAAGTACATCTTCAGTTTAGTGAAAAGTGCTTGAGAAAATCTCAGTCGACTTTAGAATTAGCAGAACTGCTTATTCATTTTCTACTGACGACTTGGTCATCCATAACCATGTAGTATCAGTTATTAAGTACTCCCTCTGTAAACTAATATAAGAGCGTTTAGATCACTACTTTAGTATTCTAAACGCTCTTATAGTAGTTTACGGAGGGAGTACCTCTTTCTGTTGCGTTTCCTCTGACATTTTCCTGCGGGGTATTTTACAGCGTGACTCGCAATTATTTTGAGAATCTTGTCCGGGCACTGGAGACTGGATTAAATGACGTTGGACCTTCCACTAGCCAAAGCACGGGCATCAAGAACACTACTTCTAAGAGCCTTGGTGGTAAGAGCAAGACTGGCAAGAACAGGGCATCCGCTGCCGGCTCCAAATCAGGCAGCTCCAGCCGTGGTGTGGACGATAGCAACATTTGGACGTGTGATCAGTGTACGTATGTAAACCCCAGATCGGCCAAGGCCTGCCAGGCTTGTGACCACCAACACCGATAGCACTAGTCAGTCCTTGTTTAACATCTCAGCTCCGTCGATCGAGAAGAATCCCTCTCACGTCATACAGCTGTGGTACCCAACATATGCAAAAATTGCAGTTGCTAAGGATATTTGGGGCTACTGGAGTGAGGAGGCATTAGTAGAGTGCTGCATACAAAGGGACGAGATTTGTATCTGCATGTTTGTCCACTGACTGACTGCGCCCTGGCCTCGCGGCACCTTCCAGTTCGTTGTGTACATAAACTATATCTGTAACTCTGTTTTGTTTCGTTGATGTAGGGTGTACTAGGAGGTGTGTGCTCCACCAGAGAACAAGTTTTTTCTGTTGTAATGCTGTTGTAATCTTTCAATAATGCATTGACAATTTTAAGGAGGTGGAGTTTTCTTGGACTGAACGGCCAAGTGGCATCAGTGTGCCGAAGTTTTGACATCGAAGGGACTTATGTGGAAGGATTGACTTGACCCGGCAAATGTAGTAAAATTACTAAATTATATTCCTGCAAATCATGGAAATACCGCTATCTGATGTACTATAAAATTAGCGTAGAATGGATGGATTATGTCTTCCTGTTTTGAAATGCCTACAACGTTTCATGGATAAATGAGGGTTAGGAAAGTTGTATGAAGAAAGATTGAGTGGAGTAAATAGCATAAATATACGAGCATTGCTATGCACACGATTCCACGCACGATTCACACATGATAACGTTCCTACACCATTCCATTACCTAGTTTGTTTAATCTGTGTGGCTTGTAATCCCGTCGGGCACAAATCGTGCGTTAGCAATCGTGTGCAGAGCACTTGCGTAAAAATACCACATTTGGGATTTGGGCTGTGGTTTCAGAAAACTAACATTTCTTTCGAAATTCCTTAAAATTTTATGGATAAATATAATAGCATGAAATAGTAAAAAAATTATACATATGTTTGAGATGTATCACTCGCCTCCGTGTCGCCAAAGCAGGAGGGATCGCTCGGGTTCAGTAAGGTGAGAGATCCCTCGAGCAGGCTCAGTAAGCGATGGACTTCTATCCAAAGAACGTCATGCAGATGCGCTTCTGCCCTGTCCAGGACGTAAAGCCTAATTTTTTGTCATAGAACTAGGTGCCCACAGATCTATGATGATACGTGTTTTTTTCTCAATTATCATCATGGAAGTATCACTTACATGATAGAAAATATTTTTGTTTGGATCATAATGTCATGCATGTGTCACTTTCTTGCAGTGTGGGTGTTTGCAAAAAAAAAAAAAAAAAAAACTGTCCAATGACTCACATCCATTGTCTGGACACTCTCAACCAGATTAGGTTCCGGCTTTCCAGCAAACTTGGCTAGAATCAGTGTTTGTAATTTCTGCAAAGTGTGCATCCATGCTACGAGTTCTTTATTCTAAAGCATGCACACTGTTGTTAGTCCAACAATCTTACCGGTCACCCTAAAGGAGTTTTTTGGGCTCGTTGCACGGCATGCCTAGAGCCATCGGTTGATCCAGCTTGCAATAAACTAGTGGTGGCGTCGCTTAAAATAAAGTTGTGCGCACATTTTCATTTAAAAAAAATACATAGAGTCCTTGTCTCCATCTAAAAAAACATCTCAGGAAAAATAATCTCCACCTTCATGTAAAAAAGAAAAAAATTTCACCACCACAGCCTACCAGCAAGTGTCATTTTGCATAACCCTCCATTTAAAAAGTACCAGAGGTCCTCACCTCCATTTAAAAAGAAAAAAATACATTTAAAAAATAATTCATGCCTTCATCTAATTTTTTTCCAAAAGATTTCTCACCGCGGCCAACCAACTTGCGCCACGTGGCATAACTGGTTTGCCACCCTTCACGCATAGCTTAATAGGTTTAATTTGGGTTGGCTCCAGCCAGCATCTTGACGAATCATACGACCCCTTGGGCCTCGGCAGTTGCCTGTGTTGCCTCCAGTCTTTTTTTAGGAAATATGGTAATTATGATTTTCTAATAAATGGCCGAGATTTTCTGCGCCAGCAATATAAATATCGTATATATACTCAACGGCTCACACGATATTTGACAGGTCACAGTCATATGTCCATATCTTCGTACTGTAATGCTGCCAACGATACGAATAAATGGCAGCGATTTATTTCCTTCCTGTGTAGTGAATTCAACAATCGGAAATGAATAAATCAAAATCACATTTTTACAGTAAGCATTAATGCGGAAGATTGAATACTTGCTATAGTAAATACGACCACCCACTCCCTTCTTCCAGATACACATGCTCATCACTACATATAGACGTGCTCCCCAACTGCCACAACAACAATACCACCACAACCACCACTCTCAAATCTTCTTGCCATGGCGACTTCTCTATCGCCAACCATTGTGGTGATGGCTCTGTTGCTGGCCACGTTGGTCGCCCTCTCCTTGGCGCACAAGGAGCACCAGCATGCGCCAACTCAAGCACCGAGCCTCGCTCACCATCATGGCCATCTTGCCCCGGCGCCAAGCCATCATCGCCATCACGGCCAGCGTCGGCGCCTGCTCTCGCCCACGGGGGACACCACCAACATCACCATGCTCCGGCCCACTCGCCGGGCCACCACCATCATCACCATGCTCCAGCCCACTCACCGGGTCACCACCATCATCACCAAGCTCCGTCTCCATCACCGATCCACCACCACCATCACCACAGTCCCGCACCGTCGCCAATCCATCACCATCATCACCATGCTCCGGCACCATCGCCGGTCCACCACCATCGTCACCACGTTCCAGCGCCGTCCCCGGTCCACCTCAACGCCAAGGAGATGGACACTTAGAGTTATACAATCTCCTATGTATATCTTCATCTTATTTCCCCCGGGGAAGTGTTTAATAAAAGGATCATTTGACGGAAGATCAAATCTCATATTTCCTTCAAAAACGTTAATGGTAGGTTTAATGGTCCTTAAGAACAGCCTACCTAGTGTGGTTGGTGCAATGGGATGTTTAGGCATAACAATAATGAGGTGGCAATCATTAATTTAGATAGAACTTGCCATGTTCAACTTAATTTCACTAGTAACAAACGAACCAAGATTGAGATTATCATAAACGGATTTGGGGATAGTAGAAAAACAAACACCTAGATCACATAAAAGCACTGAACCTAGATCACTTGTTGGCTCAAATATATCCTCTTGTTGGTCAGAAGCTTACCATATAGCTTTTTATTTTTAGCATCCAATTCGCGTACCTTATATGCAACTTGATCAACAAAGTGTTTTTAGGCCTCGTCATTTGATACGTCGGGGAGCAGATGCTTGAGAGTCAACATCTTTACAAAGTTTGCGCCAAAATATGAAGGTTCTGATATTGACACTTGCCGAGCTCCTAGAAAATTCTTCGCTATTTCTCATCATGTTGACACTCTCAAACGAATTAGGTTCCGTCCCATCAAACTTGGCTAGAATCACTCTTTGGCTCTCTGCAGTTTTAGTGACGCGTGCTTCCATGCTACAAGTCATTTATGCTACAACACGCACATCATTGGTGAGTCCAACAATCTTACCAGCCATTTGACCGAGTAAGCCATCACGATTCTTTAAGATTTTAGTATATAGTAAATGTTTTTTTCCAGCTCCTTTTGAGTAGTTCTAAAGGTTTCCGTCAAAGAACTTCTATTACCGTTGCTCGTTCCAATTAAATTATTAGGTGCTCCATTATTAATTGGATACATGGCTTAGGAGCATACCCAAGATTTTTTCAACTAGAATTGTAGTTGTTGCAAACAATAAAGTTACTCCCTCCATCCATATATATTATGCATAATGCATTTTTTGAGGCTAACTTTGACCACATTCTAGAGCAATAAGATATGACATGCAATTTACACAAAGCACACCGTCAAATTAGCACGTGGAATAAGCTTCTAATGATATAATTTTCACATTATACATCTCATATATTATTAATCTTATAAATAGTCAAAGGAAAACCTTGAAAATGTATTAGGCCTTATATATATGGATGGAGAGAGTAACATCATTAACATTGGTATTGGTAATGGAATTCACATTTATCTGTTCTTTACCTCTTATGGTGTCGATTAATTCATCGATCTTGGTGGCCAACTCTTCATTTTTCTCTTCGGAGATAGAACTAACCTTTCTTGTGTTAGACCTCTCCACATGCCATTGGGCATGGTTCTCTTGCATATCATCTAATAATTTCTTGGCCTCCGCGATCGGTCTTCCCATCATGATACCTTCTGCAGCTGTAACAAGAATAATTTTTGACATGGGATTAAGAGCACTATAAATATATGAAGAATTAACCATTCTTGCATCTCATGGATGGTGAAATTTCTTATAGCCTCCTTCATGCAGTCCCATGCAAGCACTAGTGGCTCGCGGTCTTCGTGCTTAAAACCTATGATCTGAGATCGAAGTTGCATAAATTTTTGCAGGGGACAAATCTTAGATAAAAACATGCTACAACACAAAGTCCATGAAGTTCTAGTTCCTCTAGGCAAAGCTAGAATCCATTCCTTTTCTTTTCCTCTCAAAGAGAAAGGAAATAGACACAACTTCAAAGGGTCTGGTTCATGGTCTTTTATATGTGTCATATCACATAGTTCGGTAAAAGTGTGTACAAGCATGGCGGCATCCTCTGATGCAGAGCCTCGAAATTAGTTTTGTTGAACCATAGTGACTAAGCGGGGCTTAATTTAAAATTGATACATGCATCCTCTTTTGGTGGAGAGTGCTTCTCGACATCCTTCCAGATTTTTTTACGTTGAAATACCACCATGTCAAAGAAATAGGATGTTCCGAAGTGTTCCCGACTATGGATGAAAACTTGATACATGCATTGCATCATTGCTTTGCGAACAATTTCTAGAATGCAACTCACCATTGGTTCCAACTAAAAATCCCAAGACGCACCTAGATACGTGGAAAATATATTCTAATGGATCATATGCTCAATGATAGGGATTGGTGTACAATTATCTCCATAATGTACTAGATTTGGCTGTCCAAAAACTGTTGGAGGCATGATCCTGGGGTGTTCGATCCTTTTTAATAAGTGACATGGGCATAGGAAATCCCATGTTTGCTTGAATTGTTGGCGGAGCGAAGCAAGTTACCCACTTACCAATGTTGGGAACACCTGAATAGGATGGGTGAGGATAAAACTTATGGTCCTAATCACCATGACTTCTCAAAGGGTGGTGCTCACGGTGTGGTTAGATAACATGTGAGCTTTGCTGGTACTTGGTGCAAATCTCTGCCAAGTGTGACTGATCTCTTATTGTCGAGATACTAGGTCTTTATGAATGTGATAGTTTTGCTCATCTTTGAGGCTTCTCTCAGGTCACCATTGATGCGGCTTGAACTACGTCAGTATTTCCCCAAAGAGGAAGGGATGATGCAGCACAACTACGGTAGGTATTTCAATCAGTGATGAGACCAAGGTTGTCGAACCAGTAGGAGGACCATGCAACACCACATAAACAGCTCTTGCACACAAAGAACAAATACTTGCAACCCGACGTAAGAGAGGGGTTGTCAATCCCTCACGGGTAAAAAGATAGGTAAAATTCTAGTAGATTGGATAAATAGATCTCGCGGGAACGCGAGATAAAATAAATAAATAAAAATTACAGCAAGGTATTTTTGTATTTTTGGACTAATAGATTTGAAAATAAAAGCAAATAAAAATAGACCGCAAAGGCAAATATAATAAAGAAGAGACCCGGGGGCCGTAGATTTCACTAGTGGCTTCTCTCGAGAAAAATAGCATACAGTGGGTAAACAAATTACTGTTGGGCAATTGATAAAACTTCAAATAATCATGACGATATCTAGGCAATGATCATTATATAGGCATCACGTCCAAGATTAGTAGACCGACTCACCGCATCTACTACTATCACTCCACACATCGACCGCTATCCAGCATGCATCTAGTGTATTAAGTTCATGGCGAATCGGAGTAATGCTATAAGAACGATGACATGATGTAGACAAGATCTATTTATGTAGAAATAGACCCCATCTTGTTATCCTTAATAGCAATGATACATACGTGTCGGTTCCCCATACATCCGGGATCAAGCACTGTAAGATCGAACCCATCACAAAATACCTCTTCCCATGGCAAGAAAAATCGACCTAGTTGGCCTAACTAAACCAAAGATTCAAAGAAGAAATACGAGGCTATAAGTAATCATGCATATAAGAGATCAAAAGACTCAAATAACTTTCATGGATAAAAACATAGATCTGATCATAAACTCAAAGTTCATCGGACCCCAACAAACACACTGCAAAAAGAGTTACATCAAATAGATATCCAAGAGACCATTGTATTGAGAATCAAAAGAGAGAGAGAGGAAGCCATCTAGCTACTAACTACGGACCCGTAGGTCTACAATGAACTACTCACGCATCATCGGAGAGGCACCAATGAGGATGATGAACCCCTCCGTGATGGTGTCTATATTGGACCTTGTGGTTCTGGAACTTGCGGCGGCTGAAATTGATTTTCGTCGACTCCCCTAGGGTTTCTGGAATATTGGGGTATTTATAGAGCAAACAGGCGGTGCGGGAGGCCACCGAGGTGGGCACAACCCACCTGGGCGCGCCTGGCCCCCCAGGCGCGTCCTGGTGGGTTGTGCTCCCCTCAGAGCTCCCCTCAGGTACTTTCTTGGCCCAACAGGTGTCTTCTGGTCCAAAAAAAATCTCCAAAATGTTTCGCTGCGTTTGGACTCCGTTTGGTATTGATTTTCTGCAAAGTAAAAAACAAGCAAAAAACAGCAACTGGCACTGGGCACTATATCTATAAGTTAGTCCCAAAAAATGATATAAAGTTGCTATAAAATGATTGTAAAACATCCAACAATGATAATATAACAGCATGGGACAATAAAAAAGTATAGGTACGTTGGAGACGTATCAGCATCCCCAAGCTTAATTCCTGCTCGTCCTCGAGTAGGTAAATGACAAAAAGAGAATTTTTGATGTGGAATGCTGCCTAACATGTTCATCACATATTCTTTTCTTTGTAGCATGGACACTTGGACTTCTATATGGTTCAAAGCAATAGTCTAGTTTTGACATGAGGACTTCATTTAATACTCAAGCATATCAACAAGCAACCATGTCTTTCAAAATATCAACACTAAAGCAAGTTATCCCTAGCCCATTATGCTCAATCATTGATCCATTCATGAAACACACTCGCATATTAGCTACACCCAATGCTCAAGTACGATCATAGTGCCCCTTAGTTGGTGCTTTATAAGAGAAGTTGGAGACTCAAGTAAAAATAAAAATTGCATAAAGTAAATAGAAAGGCCCTTTGCGGAGGAACGTAGAGATTTGTAGAGGTGCCATAGCTCAAAGCGGAAAAGATAGAGATAAAACCATTTTGGGTGGCATGCTTTTCCTGTCAACGAAAACGATCAAGTAGTTCCCAATACTTTCCATCCTAGATATATCATAGGCGGCTCCCAAACAAAAAATAAAGTTTATTCCTTTTTCCACCATACTTTCACTTTCCATGGCTAACCTTATCCACGGGTGCCTTCCATACCAACACTTTCCATGGAATTTATTATTTGACAACATAAAGTAAATTCATTTTTCATTTTGGGACTAGGCATTGATACGTCTCCAATGTATCTATAATTTTTGATTGCTCCATGCTATATTATCTACTGTTTTGGACAATATTGGAATTTATTTTCCACTTTTATATTATTTTTGGGACTAACCTATTAACCGGAGGCCCAGCGAATTGCTGTTTTTTTGCCTATTTCAGAGTTTCGAAGAAACGGAATATCAAACGGAGTCCAAACGGAATGAAACCTTCGGGAACGTGATTTTCTCACCGAATATGATCCAGGAGACTTGGACCCTACATCAAGAAAGAAAGGAGGTGGGCACGAGGTAGGGGGGCGTGCCCTCCCCCAGGCGCGCCCTCCACCCTCGTGGGCCCCACCTTGCTCCACCGACGTACTTCTTCCTCCTATATATACCTACGTACCCCAAGCGATCGAGATCACGAGCCAAAAACCTAATTCCACCGCCGCAACCTTCTGTACCCACGAGATCCCATCTTGGGGCCTGTTCCGGAGCTCCGTCGGAGGGGCATCCACCACGGAGGGCTTCTACATCATCACCATAGCCTCTCCAATGAAGTGTGAGTAGTTTACCTCAGACCTTCGGGTCCACAGTTAGTAGCTAGATGGCTTCTTCTCTCTTTTTGGATCTCAATAAAATGTTCTCCCCCTCTCTCGTGGAGATCTATTCGATGTAATCTTCTTTTGCGGTGTGTTTGTTGAGGCCGATGAATTGTGGGTTTATGATCAAGATTATCTATGAACAATATTTGAATCTCCTCTGAATTCTTTTATGTATGATTGGTTATCTTTGCAAGTCTCTTGAATTATCAGTTTGGTTTGGCATACTAGATTGGTTTTTCTTGCGATGGGAGAAGTGCTTAGCTTTGGGTTCAATCTTGCGGTGTCCTTTACCGATGTGATGAGGGCAGCAAGGCACGTATTGTATTGTTGCCATCAAGGATAATAAGATGGTTTTTTTATCATATTGCATGAATTTATCCCTCTACATCATGTCATCTTGCTTAAGGCGTTACTCTGTTTTCTTGAACTTAATACTCTAGATGCATGTTGGATAGCGGTCGATGAGTGGAGTAATAGTAGTAGATGCAGGCAGGAGTCGGTCTACTTGTCTCGGACGTGATGCCTATATACATGATTGATACTCTCATAACTATGCTCAATTCTGTCAATTGCTCAACAGTAATTCGTTCACCCACCGTAAAATACTTATGCTTTTGAGAGAAGCCACTAGTGAAATCTATGGCCCCCGGGTCTATCTCCATCATATTAATCTTCCTACACTTTAATATTGCCTTTGCCTTTTATTTTACTTTGCATCTTTATCACAAAAATACCAAAAACATTATCTATCATCTCTATCAGATCTCACTCTAGTAAGTGATCGTGAAGGGATTGACAACCCGTAATCGCGTTGGTTGCGAGGAGTTATTTGCTTTGTGTAGGTACGAGGGACTCACGCGTAGCCTCCTACTGGATTGATACCTTGGTTCTCAAAAACTGAGAGAAATACTTACGCTACTTTGCTGCATCATCCTTTCCTCTTCAAGGAAATCTAACGCAGTGCTCAAGAGGTAGCAGGCATCCCTAATACCTTTGTCGTACTCTCGTGCAATAACAAGTGAATAAACACTCATCTTGAGAATAACACATCTAGCATGGAAATATATCAGCCAACCCCTACCATTTCATGAGTGGTACGAGCACACAAAAGAGAAATTTATTATGAAAATTAGAGATGGCAGATACAAATTTTCTTAGAACGACAAAAGAATACCATATATAGGTAGGTATAGTGGACTCAAGCGGCAAAAACTGGTTTAAAGGATTTTGGATGCACAAGTAGTGATCATACTTAGTGCAAATGAAGGCTAGCAAAAGATTGAGAAGCAGCATTAAGCATAACTAACACCAAATAATCCACCACAAGTAGGATGTAATTTCATTGCATAACTATTGACTTTCGTGCTTGCACAGGGAATCACAAACCTTAACACCAATATTCTTACTAAAGCATAATTACTCATCAACATGACTCACATATCATTATCATCATATCTCAAAACTATTACAAAGAATCAAGTTTATTTTGTCCAATGATCTTCATGAAAGTTTTTATTATATCCTCCTTGGATATCTATCACTTTGGAACTAGTTTCATATGTTGCTTTTAATAAGCTCAAACAAATATAAGTGAAGAACATGAGCATCATATTTCTTTCTCTCAAAATAATTTAAGTGAAGCAAGAGAGAATTTCTTAAAAAAATTACTAACTCTCAAATAGATCTAAGTGAAGCATGAGTGGATTTCTTCGAAAATACTAAAGCACACTGTGCTCAAAAAGATATAAGTGAAGCACTAGAGCAATTCCATGGCTCATAAAGATTGAAGTGAAGCATAGAGAGCAATTCTAACAAGTCATAGCATAATTTTGGCCCTCTCAAATAGGTGTGTCCAGAAAGGATTCATGACTTAAAATAAAAAACAAAACAAGCAAAAACTCATATCATACAATATGCTCCAAGCAAAACTCATAATGTGTGACGAATAATAATATAGTTTCAAGCAAAATACCGATGGTTGTTAGAAGAAAGAGGGGATGCCACTCGAGGGCATCCCCAAGCTTAGTTGTTTGATACTTATTGAATATTATCTTGGGGTGCCATGGGCATACCCAAGCTTAGGCTCTTGTTACTCCTTATTCCTTCATCCATCGTAATAGCACCCAAAACTTGAAAACTTCAATCACACAAAACTCAACAAAATCTCTGTGAGATCCATTAGTATAAGAAAGCAAATCACTACTATAAGTACTATTGCAAACCCATTCATATTTTATTTTTGCATTATATCTACTATATTCCAACTTTTCTATGGCAAAAACTCTTCAAAGGAAACCATAGAATCATCAAAACAAGCGCACAACGCAAAGAAAACAGAATCTGTCAAAAACAGAACAGTCTGTAGCAATCTGGATAGTACGAATACTTCTGTAACTCCAAAAATTCTGAAAAATTATGACAACATGAGCAACTTGTATATTAATCTTCTGCAAAAAGAATCAGTATTTTATAGCGCTTCTGTTAAAAATGAAACTTATTTTCATGAGCGCAAAAGTTTCTGTTTTTCAGCAAGATCAAATCAACTATCACCCAACATGATCCCAAAGGCTTTGCTTGGTACAAACACTAACTAAAACAGAAAAAACACAATCATAAAAGTAGCATAATTTTGCAAACACTCAAGAACAGAAAGAAAAAGACAAAAATAAATTTTATTCATTGGGTTGACTCCCAACAAGCGCTATCGTTTTATGCCCCTAGCTAGGCATAATGCGAGGATCTAAGTGTTGTCATCTTTCTCCTTAATTTCCTTAGTGGTGTTTTTTTCAGGAGGTTTTGCAAAAACAACGAAAAATACATTATCCATGGAAACCTTAGCACTATCAAGATTTATTATCATAACCCCTTTGATTTCTGGCAACAATCCAAGAATAATGTTGATTAACATCATTGAAAACTTGTTGGGTTATATCTAAAATAGGGACTTCCTTTTTAAGATTGTCATCAAAGATTTGATTATCCCCAAGAAAATGTCTTAACACATAATCACTATTATAAAGAATTTCGTCTATCACGGATTTTTCACGATTCATACCATAAAAATCAAAGATTTCCCTAGCTTCCCGTATTATGTAGTCAAATTCATTCATAAGAACAAGAGTAGCCAAATATTTAGCCTTGGGGTTGTTTATGACGGGTAACTCAAAAAACAATCTTTGCAAGGTAGGATGAGTACAGATAAATTTATTTTCAAGTTTCAAAACTAGTGCTGAAATAACTTCCGCATAAGATTTAATCCTCTTAAGTATAGGAACATCATCAAGACTTAAATTTCCAACGAAATTGAAAAATTCTTGGATATGTTCTTTTCCTATAACATTCCCTTGCCCCAAAAGAAAGTTTTAGCATCCTGATTGCCAGATCGTCCAATTTTAGGAGTTAGGCCATCATCTGTTTCTGCCATACCGAAGTCACTCACGTTTGCAAACAAAGGATAGATCTGATGAGAAAATGGCGAATGAAAAAGAGGGCGAATAAAACGGCAAATTTTTGTGAAGTGGGGGAGATGAAAACGAGAGGCAAATGGCAAATAATGTAAATTGAAAGGAGATGAGATTTGTGATTAGGAATCTGGTAGATGTTAATGATGTCTCCCCGGCAACGGCGCCAGAAATTCCTTTTGAAGCGGCTTGAACTACGTCGGTATTTCCCCAAAGAGGAAAGGATGATGCAGCACAACTACGGTATATATTTCCCTCAGCGACGAGACCAAGGTTATCGAACCAGTAGGAGAACCACGCAACACCACGTAAACAGCTCCTGCACACAAAGAACAAATACTTGCAACCCGACGTAAGAGAGAGGTTGTCAATCCCTCATGGGTAAGAAGATAGGTAAAATTGTAGTAGATTGGATAAATAGATCTTGCGGGAACGCGTGATAAAATAAATAAATAAAAATTGCAGCAAGGTATTTTTGTATTTTTGGATTAATAGATCTGAAAATAAAAGCAAATAAAAATATATCGCAAAGGCAAATATAATAAAGAAGAGACCCGGGGGCCGTAGATTTCACTAGTGGCTTCTCTCGAGAAAAATAGCATACGGTGGGTAAACAAATTACTGTTGGGAAATTGATAGAACTTCAAATAATCACGACGATATCCAGGCAATGATCATTATATAGGTATCACGTCCAAGATTAGTAGAACGACTCACACGCATCTACTACTATTACTCCACACATCGACCGCTATCCAGCATGCATCTAGTGTATTAAGTTCATGGAGAAATGGAATAATGCAATAAGAACGATGGCATGATGTAGACAAGATCTATTTATGTAGAAATAGACCCCATCTTGTTATACTTAATAACAATGATACATACGTGTCGGTTCCCCTTCTGTCACTAGGATCAAGCACCGTAAGATCGAACCCATCACAAAGCACCTCTTCCCATGGCAAGAAAAATCGATCTAGTTGGCCTAACTAAGCCAAAGATTTGAAGAAGAAATACAAGGCTATAAGTAATCATGCATATAAGAGATCGAAAGACTCAAGTAACTTTCATGGATAAAAACATAGATCAGCTCATAAACTCAAAGTTCATCGGATCCCAACAAACACACCGCAAAAAGAGTTAAATCAAATAGATCTCCAAGAGACCATTGTATTGAGAATCAAAAGAGAGAGAGGAAGCCATCTAGCTACTAACTACGGACCCGTTAGTCTACAATGAACTACTCATGCATCATCGGAGAGGCACCAATGAGGATGATGAACCCCTCCGTGATGGTGTCTAGATTGGATCTGCTGGTTCTGGAACTTGCGACAGCTGGAATTGATTTTCATCGACTCCCCTATGGTTTCTGGAATATTGGGGTATTTATAGAGCAAAGAGGCGGTGCGGGAGGCCATCGAGGTGGGCACAACCCACCTGGGCACGCCTGGGCCCCCAGGCGCACCCTGGTGGGTTGTGCTCCCCTCAGGTACTTTCTTGGCCCAATAGGTGTCCTCTGGTCCAGAAAAAATCACCAAAAAGTTTTGCTGCGTTTGGACTCCATTTGGTATTGATTTTCTTCGAAGTAAAAAACAAGCAAAAACAGGAACTGGCACTGGGCACTATGTCAATAGGTTAGTCGCAAAAATGATATAAAGTTGCTATAAAATGATGGTAAATCATCCAAGAATGATAATATAAAAACATGGAACAATAAAAAATTATAGATACGTTGGAGACGTATGAACCATGCAGGAGGATTGTCTAGATGTTGTTAACCTCTACACCTCGCATGGAAGTTCCTGCTCGTTTTAAACACCTCATCATTGTCATCATTTGTCGGTGCAGATAATGACACATGCTCCTCGAGGATATCAAAGAAACCAACCTTTTTCAGGTAGCAAAACATCTCACTCCATAGCTAAATTAGAGTTTGGTCTTTTATGTTTGTGTTTTCCTTTTTGTAGCCATTGAGCAAATATAGGTTGTAATTGTATGGCGGTACAAAAACGGGTCTTGTGGATGGCCTAAAGCAAGCATGGTATAATTACGAATGTACACGCCAAAAATGGGAAACCTAGAAATATACATACCCAGTTAAGGTGGGATATGATTGCATCGCAATGACGAGAGTCAAACTTGTATCTTGTCCTTGGTAAGGAGGTGTTTTACCATTAAACTACGCTCTCTACGGAATATATTCTATAGCACATATCCATGTGGATTGCCGTCTATATATGGGTCGACCATTTCATTTCAGTTTCCACTAAATTAGAGTTTGTGGATGGAACCCCCCAAGAAGATTTGGTAACTTGCAGTTACTGCTCCTTGAGCGGTACCAAATAAATGGTTACTCGAATCAGGGTTTTGGGCATAAAGAATCCATGTGTTTCATCTTGGCATACCTAATTTCATGACCAGGCTAAAGCACCTATTCCTTTTTTCGCCTAGCATATTAGGAGAAGTGCAAACAACTCAGCAGATGAATGTACTAAGCTCGCTTCCACCCTTGACTTGTCTGGGAGCTGGGTCGAGAAACGTCCTAAGTTAATAGCGAACTGCCCTACGAGTTGATTGCAGATTCTTAATCAATTAAACCCTATTTCAATGCCAACAAAGGCAAAGGGATATAAAAGTATAAAGTGGAAGATGTATTTGACGTCTGTGTGTTGTTTAATTGGCCTGTACATCTCATCTATATATGAGGCAGATGGACTTCCCATACAATAAAAAGAGTCCAACTCGTGTCCAAAGTGTCAAAATTTGACCTAACTCGGAGTCACCATGAGAGCTAACCACATAGTCTGTAGCTCCTGGCGTTTAGGGTGATACAGTCTCGTGTGTATATCTTCATCTTCTTTTTCCTAGGGAAATGTTTAATAAACAGATCCTTTGATGAAAGATCAAATCTCACATTTCCATAAAAAACATCAATGCTAGCTTTAATGGTCCTTACGAATGGCCTACCTAATTTGATTGGTGCAATGAGATCTTCATGCATAAAAATAATGACAAGGTCAATCATAACAGGGAAATCATTAATTTAATGGACTACACCATGCTTAATTTTGGCACCCCGGCTTAGAGGAACCGGAACACCCCGTAGTCCAGCCCAGAGATCAAGTCTTCTGAAATACGACACTGCTTGGTATAGAACACATCGACTCTTACTACAAAGGATAAGGGTACAAAGGACCGGTGTTACAAAGGATTACATCGCATGACGACACTACGCCTGCTAAGGTAGTTCTAAGCTAGCAGCGGAACAACTCGTAGCAGCGAAACAACAACGACGGTGATGAACTCCACTCCACAGGGACTCTGGTTGGGACACGGTTTAGCTTGCACGCTCAGTATCCTCGACAGGAAATCAATCATGACATCACCTGCAACTGGCATGACATGCGAGGTGAGTACTTTGAATGTACTCGCAAGATCACAACAAACAAAAGCATCAAGGCAAGACAACAACATAGCATTAACATCTTAAGTTATTAACACTACTATGCATTGCTGCAGGATGCTGCGAACACGACACTACAAGCAGAGACTCTTCAATGAAACTGTGTGTGATGCATTAATCACAAACGGTGATGTAAAAAAACTATCAAAAAAGATGCAAAACATTTGCGGTGGAGGATACAACAAACACGGTTCAGATTTTAGTTGCGTGTGCGATGCGGGGCATACGGTTCAGTTCAATGAACTATTGCGATGAGGTACAACAACAGAAACGGGCAACTAGATGAAGGTGTGTGCGATATACGACATACAGTTCACTCGGATAAACTGTTTGTGATGAGGCGGAACAACAGAAATGGGCAACCAGATGAAGGTGTGTGTGATATATGACATACTGTTCACTCGGATGAACTGTTTGTGATTAGGCAACACAAAATAAATGGTCAGCCAGATCAAGGTGTGTGCGATATACGACATATGGTTCACTCGGATGAACTATTTTTGATTAGGCAACACAACAGAAACAGTTCAGCCAGATCAAGCTGTGTGCAATGGAGGGCATACAGTTCTTTCCGATAAAATGTTTGTGTTGAGCCAAGAGAACAAAAACGTTTCATGTAAATAAGATGTGTGTGATACGCGGCGAACATCCAATTACATAGGTGGCTAGTACACACATGACATTTCCCACCAAAGTAAACTATTACATGCATAATTAACTAGGATAAATGATCATCTGATCATCATCTACTTCTTGTGACGCTTGCCGCCACTGCTCTACTAGGATAAACGGAACAATATTCTTTACTGTGAATAGTGTGCTCTGTTGGGCACACAAGTACATGGATCATAGCCTTGGGCGAGCAATGTGCCCGCACGCGTCGTGCTAGATCGATGTTCCTTCTATGCTAAGTTTCCATTAATTGATGGCATTTTATGAACACGCCACCGTTTCCCGCCATTTCCCCATTGGTTTCCCTCCGCCACCCAACGATATTGCGCATAAACCTAGGCGGCGTGCGACGCATCGAGGCAACAAGCGCAGCCTGTAGCACATTTACCTTTTTCAAAAATGCCAACCCACCAAAGCGTCGCCTCTGTCATCAACCTCCTCGACGAGGAAAACAAGAAGACGCCACAACCCATCGAGGTCGAGGCGCTCCCTGGCAATGCGATGGACGACACCGTGATGCGCGTCATCGCCATGGTTAAGTAGACCCTTGGCGTATGGCGCTTCAGTGCTGCGGATCAAGATAGGCATGTCAGCGCCGAGAGGCTGCAGCTCGCCGCACAACATGATCGATGGTGCGCCGCAGAGCAAGTTAGGTGCGTCCGTGCCGATAGACTACGGCTCGCTGCATAGCGAGACTGTTGGAGCACCGCAAAGTGAGAGGCGTGGCGCGCCGCACAGCAAGAGCGGATCCATCGGCGCTTGCCTACTGTCGATAGGGCGTCGCAGCTGGGTACACGTCCCGTCAATACCCTCATTCCTCGCCAGGAGTGGGCAGAGGCCATCTGCGCTGTACTTGCACCAAAGGCCGGTCGCGCCATACTTGCACCGAACACCCGCCGCGCTGTTCGCATGGGTCGCGCCGTTCGCCTTGTCCGCGGCCTGCTCGATGCCAACGCGCTGGTCACTAGGCTCGACCGCCTCCTTGGCCCAGGTGTCCACCTGGGCGCAATAGAGGAACATGGCCGTCGCTCGAGCTGGCGATCTCTGATGAAATAGTCAACTTGGTGCTCGAGGTCGCACTCCAGATGTACCGCGAGCGTGTCGACTGCTTGGACGAACGTGTGCAGGTGTTCAGGCAGAGCGAAGGCTACTGTAGGCAAGGGCTGCTGGTCATGGACGTGTTTATTTTGTTCACTCATTTCGACGTGGAGCTCTATGTATTCACAACAATCATAATATTGCTCTGTTTATTGCTTGGTTTCAATGTGTGTACTCTGTGTTCCGTTCTTATATGTTTTGTTTCAATGTGTGTATATATGCTTTCCATTCTGTATATGTGGATGATAATAGCTAGATACAAATCAGTATACGAAAATAGATAGAAAAATGGAATTCATAATATATATTTATTGTTCATTAGTTCATCACAAAATATATATAATAACATCACTTATGTGATACTTAACTACCATGTACAACACATAAAATTGAAAACGAACAATACTAAAACTAATAATCCCTCACAGGGGCAGTATTCGTGAGCCCTCGCCAAAGCTCCACAGTGTGGCGTCTTCCCAACGCTGGAGGCAAGACTCCGCCTCCTCCGCCTCCTGGCGGCAGCGTATCGATCTACCTCTTGCTGGTGGAGAAGCGCGAACGATCTTGCCATTTCGTTGGGCGCCCACTAGAGCTCCTTGTCGGTGGCACGCTGGAGCTTATCGGCCCACCTCCACACAACGATGAGGCACCTAGCTCCTTTGACCTTCCTCGCGAAGTACACATCTTCGTACACCTCCTCCGCACGACGACGCACCCGCCCCCAAAGCTCCACCGCCTCCTTTTTCCAGGCGGCCTCACGGGCTTCACAGGCTGCCTGGTACCTGGCTTCGTCCTCCTCCATCTCCTTCTTGAACGCCACTTGCCTGGTGTCGGTGTCAGAACCGGCGGATCTCGGGTAGGGGGTCCCGAACTGTGCGTCTAAGGCGGATGGTAACAGGAGGCGGGGGACACGATGTTTACCCAGGTTCGGGCCCTCTCGATGGAGGTAAATCCCTACTTCTGCTTGATTGATCTTGATGATATGAATATTACAAGAGTTGATCTACCACAAGATCGTAGAGGCTAAACCCTAGAAGCTAGCCTATGGTATGATTGTTGTTGTCCTACGGACTAAACCCTCCAGTTTATATAGACACCGGAGGGGGCTAGGGTTACACAGAGTCGGTTACAAGGAAGGAGATCTACATATCCGTATTGCGAAGCTTGCCTTCCACGCCAAGGAGAGTCCCATCCGGACACGGGACAAAGTCTTCAATCTTGTATCTTCATAGCCCAACAGTCCGGCCAAAGGATATAGTCCGGCTGTCCAGATACCCCCTAATCCAGGACTCCCTCAGTAGCCCCTGAACCAGGCTTGAATGACAATGAGTCTGGCACGCAGTTCGTCTTCGGCGTTGCAAGGCGGGTTCCTCCTCCGAAGATTGTGAACACAAGGATAGTGTCCGGTTCTGCAAAACAAATTCCACGTACCACCGTAGAGAGAATAATACTTCCAGAAATCTAATCTGCTGACACACTCAATAGCATGATATCACACCACGACCCGGTCATTATTCAAACCGTTTTTCTCAACCAGCCTCGGTGCATATTGCGAGGCGGTTTCCTTGGCACGTCTTGTCGAAGCAGAGATCGTATCCCCTTATCACGGGATTCTCATCAATACGGAGGTGGGTAACCCAACCGCGCCATCAATTACGGTGCTTGGGGAATAAGCGAGTTTACTAGGCAGGTGGGGCGTACAGTTTCGTCCGCCCTTATAAAGGGATAAGGGTTCACCCTTTTCACCCACGACGTCTTCTTCCTTGCTCATCCATTCTCGCGCACTCGAGCTCCAACACCCAAGTTTGCGTCTTTCTCCTCAAACCGTTCCAAGCATGTCCGGAGCGGGAGGCAAGTGGATGAAATCCTCCGTCACGGAGGAGGACATCAAAAAGCTGCGGGGAGCCGGATACTTGGCCGCGGATATCGCGCATCGGCTGCCCAACGCGGGGCAGATCGTCCCTACCCCGGAATCTCATGAGAGGGTAGTTTTTCTCACCCACTTCGTTCGCGGACTGGGATTTCCCCTCCACCCGTTCGTCTGCGGCCTCATGTTCTACTACGGGCTGGATTTCCATGATCTGGCCCCAAACTTTATCCTCAACATCTCGGCGTTTATCGTGGTAATGCGAAACCTTCCTTCGCATCCGGCCCCACTTCGGCCTGTGGCTAAAGACCTTCAATGTTAAACCGAAGGTAGTAGGCGGCCAGCAAGCGGAATGCGGAGGCGCCATGGTGGGCAAAATGCCCAACGTCACATGGCTCGAGGGCTCCTATGTGGAGACCATAAAGGGGTGGCAATCGGGGTGATTCTACATCACCGAGCCGCGCAACACCAACTGGGTGGCGGCCCCCGAGTTCTGATCCGGAATCCCCATGCGGCTCACCTCCTGGAAAGAGAAGGGCCTGTCCTGGGGTTCCCCGATAGAGCTGACCGGACTCCAGACCTGCATCAAGAACATGATGAATAAGAAAATCAAGCTCATCAACATGGTCCAGGTCATGCTCTTTCATCGGATCCTCCCATGTCAACAACGGGCATTCAATTTGTGGGAGTTCAACCCGGCCAAGCACCAGACTCTGCGCGAAGTTTTTGACACGACGCACAAGGACGTCTGGAAGGTGCTGTTCAAGGGCGCCGAGGTGCCTCCTTCCCTTACCAAGGACCGTGGACTCAGCGCACAATGCCACACCAGTTCGGTAACTTCTTTATACCTTATAGGGTATTTATTTTCCCCAGTTTAATCAAGTGCGGGATCTAAGCTTCCATGCCTTTAACATGGCTGGGTGGAGAAAGCGGAGCAGATTGACTGCCCCCCCCCCCCCTGCTCGAAGATCCAGCAGATGCTCTCCTAACGAAGATGCTGGCTCCGGCACCTTATGAGGTGCCGGAGAAGAAGACCAAGAAGAAGATCACGGGGACCCGAAAGGGTCTCCGACGTTAGGTGATATCAGACTCATCGTCCGATAACTCCGAGACGCACTCCTCTCGTGAAAACGAGGAGGAGGAAGAGGAAGGTTCTCCCCCCCAGCCGGGGGAGACAAGAAAAGGAAGGCCGCCCCAACCGTGGGGCCGAAGGGTCCAAGAAGGGAAGGACTCTCCCTCCGGACTGTTCCACGACCGCCGCTTATAGTGAAGATGAGTGGTTGCCCAGGGACAAGCCCCTGGCGAAGTCGTAAGTATTCGGATAACATAGTAATTCATGGTATGCTTTTATTTCACTGCTTCTCCTTACGCCGAATATGTTTATGCAGTCTGTCCCGAGCCCGTATCAACGTATCTTCGTTGGACGGTTCTTTGGACCCGTCGGATATGAGTAGCGATACGCTTCCGACCGCCTCCACCCCTTTCCCTACGGACAACGCCGAGGTGTTGTCTCAGAAGGCACACCGGGCTGAGGGAGGTAGTCTGAGGCGCCTCAAGGCGACCTTCCGGACCCTGGGCGTAAAGGGAGCAAGACTCCCGCGGGCTCCAAGTTCGACCCCAGCCGAACACTGCGCCGGAACCTCCTATAGTTCCGGACTCCGGCAGGCGACCCCCTATTAAGAGGGGCAAGCAACCGTGCCGGTGGCCTCTATCCATCCAGAGGCACCGGACAACTTGTTGGAAGCGCTTCACGACGCTTCCATCGACGAAGAGCACCACACTATCATGAGTGCGGTGATTGAGAAGGTTCAGTCCGCCAGAAGCGGACTAACTGAAGCTTGTGCCAGCCTCCTAACAGGCTTTCAGGTATGTAATAGAAATGTGGGAAAATATTACCTTATAGACCTGGGATGATGCCTTTAAAGGTCGTTTTTGTGGGTTTGATCCTTGAGGGGTCTATACCCATTTTGCGCACTGTATCCTGATAGAGCAGGTTCAGACTGTTGCCGCCGTCCATAAGGACTCGAGTGAGGTGAAATCCGTCAACGATGGGGTCTAAGACCAATGCGGCAGATCCGCCATGATGGATACTAGTGGGGTGGTCCCTGCGATCGAAGGTGATTGGACAAGAGGACCATGGGTTGAACTTTGGGGCGACGGGCTCCATCGCATAGACGTCCCTTAGTGCACGCTTCCGTTCCCCCTTGGGGATGTGGGTTGTGTATATCATGTTCACCGTCCTCACTTGTGAGGGGAACCTCTTTTGTCCTCCCGTGTTCGGCGGCCGGGGCTCTTCCTCGTCGTCACTATGCAGCCCCTTGTCCTTGTTTTCGGCATTTAACTTGCCGGCCTGCTTGAACACCCAGCATTCTCTGCAGAGGCTAGTACACTGTACCCACACCACATAACCTATGGCCTCGTGTTCCCATTCGGGTGGACCAACGGTGTTCCAACAAAACCAATCTATTGCATGACACTCTCCCGGCCACTCTGACCAACCCCCCTTTGGGCTAAGTCCTGGGTGGCCCCGGATGCCACTCTGGACATCTGCCAACTTCATGGCCGGCCACCGTCGTGGCAAAACAAAAACGGTCCCAAACGGGGACAATGGATCCATACAACTTAGGCACACAAGGCTTATGGCCGCCTACCTGATCATGGTAGTGTGCACACATAACCTTCCCTAGTTGGAGGAACCGGTGAGAGGCATGACAATATACCGCATTAGGGCCTCGCTGTCCAGGCAAGTGGGCCGCACTGGTGAGCTCGATTCGGTGGCACCTGACCAAAAAAATGACGAAGTTGACCCAAGAAATATTTGCGATAACTGTTACTCCAATATCATATATCAACCTATAATCCAAGTTATAATCATATCCATCCAATAATCCAATGAATAGTATAGTCATACCATAATAAACTCCAAGGGTAGCATATTCACTACGATCATGATGAATCGAAACTATGATGCTACTAATCCAATAGCAGGATAGTTAACCATAGATCAATATGATAGCATCAAATCCAAATCAGACTCCAAAACATAATATCCCATATGATCATAAGAAAAATAAATATTGCTCCTAATAATCAAATGACAATATATCATCCTCAATCTGCAAGGCATTAGTCATAGAAATCCAAGCATCATGATGGAAATAGCAAGATCAAATATCACTCCAAGAAATGCCATGAATAAATCATATTTAACTAGTGCAAATTTTAAGCAAATTTAATTAAATAAACCATGGCATTGCATTACAATCATGCAGTTGGAGGGTGTTGGCTTGCCTTGCTCCAAGGGAGTGATGGAAATGCTCCCGGTCTTCACAACACACATCAAAACACTCTGGAAAACATTTTTGCAGACATTTATAAATACCACATAATGCATTTTTTACTGTCCATAAATTCTAGACAAAAGATAAAAATATCAAACTCGACCAGAACATAAAGGAGCTCAAAAGAAAAATAATGCAAAAAGAATCAATTCATTTGGACTTGTAGTTTAGGAGATATTCAAGGTCAAAGTTGTGGTCAAACTGCATTAAAAATGAATTCAAATGATTTTCTGGAAAATCTCCAGAGGGTGACGTCGAAGGCGTATTCTGGGAATATGCTTCCACTAGAAAAATGGTTCGGAGGGGGAATGAGAAGATGAGAAGCTGACGAGTGGGGCCGGCGTGTAGGTTTTAAAGAGAAAGATGGAGAGACAGAGCATGGCGGGTCTCACCGGTGATGGACGGTGGCGAGGAGACCACAACGGAGCTGGGAGACGCCGGGGACGGATCGGGCGGATGACGACGAGCACACCCGTACCTATGGCTCATCGGGAGGTGGCCGAACAACGTCGGATTCGTCGTATCCACCAGTGGTGGGCTTCGACCGTCGGTGACTCCGGCGATGATACGAGAAGTAGAGAGGTTGGGGAGGGTAAGTGGACTCCGGGGAGGTCGATGGTGGTGTCGGCAGGGGCGGAGGGGCACCGAAGGGGGACTAGCTAGAGCAGAGGCCGAGGAGCGGGGCACCTCACCGGAGTTGGGGAAGATGGCCTCTCCGGCCTTGCTGTTGAGCTCCAGATGGCGATTAGGAGGTTTTGAGAGAGGTTGATGAAGAGAGGAAAGGTCGGGGACAACTTATATATATCTAGGGATGGGGGAGGGGGAGCTGGACGCCATCGCGACCGCGTGGCCATAGCTGGAGGCGCGCTGCGGACGCGTGGTCGCTGAAGCGATGGATGAGAGGCAAGGGAGATCTACCGGAGCAGAGGATGGCGCCAAGGGACGAGGAGGAAGAAGATGAGCGCTTGCAGGAGCGGTCGGTGCACTGGCACCCGCGTGCGCGCAGCGGCTAGCGCTGATGATGGAGCTACAAGAGGGGGGAGGGGTCCAGCAAGATACGTGGGAGGAAGAGGAGGATGGACGGCACCAGCGGACGCGCGAACATCCCGGAACGACGCGACCCAAAGACGCATAAGCGCGATCCACAGTGACGAGCGCAGCGCCGCAGGCGATGCACACAACGCGGTCACCACTTGGCATGGCGAGGGGAGGGCACAAGAGCCTGGCAAATGTTGTCTAGTGCGTTACCCTTGCACCCTTGGTCCCTCAGGAGGTGTTGGATCATCGGAAGGATCTCTGGATTGATGGGAGGTATCAAGGAAAGTTTGATGTAGCAAACTTGGTCACAACTCTGTGGTAAAGTGAGGGGAGTAATGATACGTCTCCAACATATCTATAATTTTCCATGCTGTTATATTAACATTCTTGGATGTTTTATATTCATTTTATAGCAACTTTATATCATTTTGTGGGACTAACCTATTGACATAGTGCCCAGTGCCAGTTGCTGTTTTTTGCTTGTTTTTTACTTCACAGAATATCCATATCAAACAGAGTCCAAATGCAGTGAAACTTTTTGGAGATTTTTTTTCTACCCAGAAGACAATTTGGGAGCCAAGAAAGTGCAGGAGGGGAGGCCTGTGGGGTCCACAAGGCACCAGGGCACGCCAGAGGCCCCTGGCGTGCCCTGGTGGGTAGTGGGGCCCACGGGCGTCCTCTCCATCGCCTCTTAGCTCTATAAATACCCAAATATTCTAGAAACCCTAGGGGAGTCGAAGAAAAACAATTCCAGTCGCTGCAAGTTCCAGAACCACGATATGCAATCTAGAGCCTTTTCCGGCTCCTTGCCGGAGGGGGAAACGGTCACAGAGGGTTCATCATCCTCATTGGTGCTCCTCCAATGATGCGTGAGTAGTTTACCAAAAACCTACAAGTCCGTAGGCAGTAGCTAGATGGCTTCTTCTCTCTTTTTGATTCTCAGTACAATGTTCTCCTCGATATTCTTGGAAATCTATTTGATGTAATGACTTTTTGCGGTGCGTTTGTTGGGATTCGATGAATTATGAGTTTATGATCAGATCTATCTATGAATATTATTTGAGTCTTCTTTGAAATCTTATATTCATGATCCTTATAGCCTCGTATTTCTTCTCCAAAACTTTGGTTTGGTTTGGCCAATTAGATTGATTTTTCTTGCAATGGGAAGAGGTGCTTTGTGATGGGTTCGATCTTGTGGTTCTTATTCTCAGTGAAAGAAGGAGACATGACACACATGTATCGTTGCGATTAAGGATAAAAAGATGGGGTCTATTCCTACATGAATAGATCTTGTCTACATCATGTCATCGTTCTTATTGCATTACTCCATTTCTCCATGAACTTAATACACTAGATGCATGCTGGATAGCGGTCGATATGTGGAGTAATAGTAGTAGATGCAGGCATGAGTCGGTCTACTAATCTTGGACGTGATGCCTATATACATGATCATTGCCTTGGATATCGTCATAATTATTTGCTCTTCTATTAATTGCCCTACAGTAATTTGTTTACCCACCGTATGCTATTTTCTCGAGAGAAGCCACTAGTGAAATCTACTGCCCCCGGGTCTATTTCCTATCATATTATTTTCAGATCTATTATTCCAAAAACTAAAAAAATACCTGGCTGCACTTTTTCTTTCTTTATTTTATTTCATGTTTTTACTAGATCTATTTATTTAATCTCATACAATTTAATCTATCTCAATATCGAGGAGGGATTGATTACCCCTCTTACGCGTTGGGTTGCAAGTATTTGTTATTTGTGTGCAGGTGTTGTTTACATAGTGTTGCTTGGTTCTCCTACTGGATTGATAATCTTGGTTTCAAAACCGAGGGAAATACTTACCATTCTGTGCTGCATCATCCTCTCCTCTTCGGGGAAATACCAACGCAGATACAAGCAATCAGGAAGAATTTCTCGCGCCGTCACCCGGGAGACATCATCAACATCTATCAGGTACCCAATCAAAAATCTCATCTCCTTGCAATTTACATTATTTTCCATTTGCCTCTCGTTTTCATCTCCCTCATCGATAACCCACAAGTATAGGGGATCAATCGTAGTCCTTTCGATAAGTAAGAGTGTCGAACCCAACGGGGAGCAGAAGGAAATGACAAGTAAATTTCAGCAAGGTATTCTTTGCAAGCACTGAAATTATAAGTAACGAATAGTTTAATAGCAAGATAATTTGTAAAGAGCAAGTAACGATAATGGTAACAAGAGCAATGTAGCCCAATCATTTTGAGGCAAAGGACAGGCCAAAATGGTCTCTTATGACAAGCTAAGCATTCTTGAGGGTACACGGGAATTTCATCTAGTCACTTTCATCATGTTGGTTTGATTTGTGTTTGCTACTTTGATAATTTGATATGTGGGTGGACCGGTGCTTAGGTGTTGTTCTTACTTGAACAGACCTCCTACTTATGATTAACCCCCTCGCAAGCATCCGCAACTACGAGAAAAGTATTAAGAATAAATTCTAACCATAGCATTAAACTTTTGGATCCAAATCAGTCCCTTACGAAATAACGCATAAACTAGGGTTTAAGCTTCTGTCACTCTCGCAACCCGTCACCTAATAACTACTCCACAATGCTTTCCCTTAGTCCCAATTATGGTGAAGTATCATGTAGTTGACGTTCACATGACACGACTAAGGGAATCAAAACATACATACCATCAAAATATCGAACACATATCAAGTTCACATGATTACTTGCAACAAGATTTATCCCGTGACCTCAAGAACAAAGGTAACTACTCACAAATGATAATCATGCTCAAGATCAGAGGGATATTAAATAACATAATGCATCTGAACATATAATCTTCCACCAAATAAACCATATAGTAACCAACTACAAGATGTAATCAACACTACTAGTCACCCACAAGTACCAATCTATAGTTCCGGTACAAAGATTGAACACAAGAGACGAACTAGGGTTTGAGAGGAGATGGTGCTGTTGAAGATGTTGATGGAGATTTCCTTCCCCAATATGGGAGAGTTGTTGGTGATGATGATGAAGATGATTTCCCCCTCCGGGAGGGAAGTTCCCCCGACGGAATCGCTCCTTCGGAGGGCAAAAGTGCTCCTGCCCAAGTTCCGCCTTGAGACGGCGGTGCTTCATCCCGAAAGTCCTCTCCTTCTTTTTTCTAGGTCAAAATGACTTATACACCAGAAGAGGGGCACCGGAGGTGGGCTGGGTTGAGCACAACCCACCAGGGTGCGCCTGGGGGGCCTGGTGATAATCCCCAAGTGCAGGGAATCATCGTAGCAATTCCCAAAGGTGGAAGTGATAAGTATGAAGTGTCGAACCCACAAGGAGCTAAAGGTAAGATCAATATTCTCTCAAGTCCTATCTGCCACTAATACGACTCTACGTGCACCAAACGTTTGCTTCCAACTAGAAACGAGAAATAAAACTACGTTGTGGGTATGAAGAGGATAACTTTGCATGGTATCGGAGAGCTAAAACATAAAAGTAGATGTTGTTATCATAAAGTTAGAATATATTACTAAATATTATAAATAGCGGGTATGGAATAATGATGGGTTGGTGTGCGGAATTATCCTAGGCAACTGTTAACAAGACTGGTAATCACTATTGCAATTTCATATGAGGGAGAGGCATAAGCTAACATACTTTCTCTTCTTGGATCATATGCACTTATGATTGGAACTCTAGCAAGCATCCGCAACTACTAAAGATCATTAAGGTAAAACCCAACCATAGCATCAAAGCATTAAGTCCCCTTTATCCCATACGCAACAACCCCCTTACTCGGGTTTATGCTTCTGTCACTCAAGCAACCCACTATAAGCGAATCATAAACGTATTGCAACACCCTACAATGGGAATCCCTCACGCTTGCGTGACACGGAGGGCACAATAGGACAGCACCAAAATAAAACATACAACTCATACCAATCTATATCATCAATCAACCCAAAGACAAAGGATATCTACTCAAAACATCATAGGATGGCAACACATCATTGGATCATAATATGTGGCATAAAGCACCATGTTCAAGTAGGGATTACAGCGGGGTGCGGGAGAGTGGACCGCGTAAAAAGATCCCAAAAATCATATAAAATAGCATATAAGTGCATATGAAACATCTAAGATGGATAATATAATAGCATGAATACTTCATAAATTATAGATACGTTGGAGACTTATCAGCATCCCCAAGCTTAATTCCTGCTCGTCCTCGAGTAGGTAAATGATAAAGAAATAATTTATGAAGTGTGAATGCTAGCAGGTGCACAAGTTTGATCAATGATAATTTCAATTACCTTTTCTAGCATCATTATATGTCATAACAGTAGCTCATCTTATAAAAATTTTCATGATCAAGTAACAAGCTATTCACATGTTAAAGTATAGATCATAAACTTTCTTGAAAACTAACAAACCATGCTCTTAGTCATCAAACAACTGCAATTCATCTTATTTTAGGGAAGGGTCTATGTAAGAGCTTTGATTCAGCAAACTCCACATACTCAACTATCATTTAATCTTTCACAATTGCTAACAATCATGTGATATTTATGGGTTCAAAGTTTTAATCGGACACAGAGAAAGATAGGGGCTTATAGTTTCGCCTCCCAACCTTTTACCTCAAGGGTAATGTCAACAATAATACTTTATGAAAACCTACATCAAGTGGATATATATATCCGGATCGCTCCAACACAAAGTGCTTGCCAAAGGAAAAAGTGTAAAAAGGAAAAGTGATGATCACCATGGCTCTTGTATAAGGGTAAAAGATAAAAGTAAAAGATAGGCCCTTCACAGAGGGAAGCGGAGAGTGTGGCTATGCCCGATCCTTGTTGAAGGTTAAAACAACACACTTAACGAAAAATTGTTGTGGTTTTGATGCGTAGGTAAGAACGGTTCTTGCTCAGCCCGTAGCAGCCACGTAAAAACTTGCAACAACAAAGTAGAGGACGTCTAACTTGTTTTTGCAGGGCATGTTGTGATGTGATATGGTCAAGACATGATGCTAAATTTTATTGTATGAGATGATCATGTTTTGTAACACAGTTATCGGCAACTGGCATGAGCCATATGGTTGTCGCTTTATTGTATGAAATGCAATCGCCATGTAATTGCTTTACTTTATCACTAAGCGGTAGCGATAGTCGTGAAGGCAATAGTTGGCGAGACGACAACGATGCTTCGATGGAGATCAAGGTGTCAAGCTGGTGACGATGGTGATCATGACGGTGCTTTGGAGATGGAGATCATAGGCACAAGATGATGATGGCCATATCATATCACTTATATTGATTGCATGTGATGTTTATCCTTTATGCATCTTATTTTGCTTAGTTCGGCGGTAGCATTATAAGATGATCTCTCACTAAATTTCAAGGTATAAGTGTTCTCCCCGAGTATGCACCGTTACTTTCAGTTAAATCGTGCCGACACACCACGTGATGATCGGATGTGATAAGCTCTACGTTCACATACAACGGGTGCAAGCCAGTTTTGCACATGCAGAATACTCGGGTTAAACTTGACGAGCCTAACATATGTAGATATGGCCTCGGAACAGTGAGACAGAAAGGTTGAGCATGAATCATATAGTAGATATGATCAATATAGTGATGTTCACCGTTGAAAACTACTCCATCTCACGTGATGATCGGACATGGTTTAGTTGATTTGGATCATGTGATCACTTAGATAATTAGAGGGATGTCTATCTAAGTGGGAGTTCTTAAGTAATATGATTAATTGAAATTTAATTTATCATGAACTTAGTCCTGGTAGTATTTGCATAACTATGTTGTAGATCAATAGCTCGCAATGTAGCTCCCCGTTTATTTTTGATATGTTCCTAGAGAAAAACTATGTTGAAAGATGATAGTAGCAATGATGCGGACTAGGTCCGTGATCTGAGGATTATCTTCATTACTGCACAGAAGAATTATGTCCTTGATGCACCGCTAGGTGACGGACCTATTGCAAGAGCAGATGCACACGTTATGAACTATTGACAAAGTTCGGTATGATGACTACTTAATAGTTTAGTGCACCATGCTTAGAACCGGGACTTCAAAAACGTTTTGAAACGCCGTGCAGCATATAAGATGTTCTAACAGTTGAAATTGGTATTTCATACTCATGCCCGTGTCGAGAGGTATGAGACCTCTGACAATACTTTGCCTACAAGATGGAGGAGAATAGCTCAACCAGTGAGCATGTGCTCACGATTGTGCAGGTACTACAATTGCTTGAATCAAGTGGGAGTTAATCTTCCAGATAAGATAGTAATTGACAAAGTTGTCTAGTCACTATCACCAAGTTACTAGAACTTAAGTGATGAACTATAATGTGCAAGGGATGACGAAAGTAATTCCCAAGCTCTTCGCGATGCTGAAATCGGCGAAGGTAGAAATCAAGAAATAGCATCAAGTGTTGATGGTTTACAAGACCACTAGTTTCAAGAAAAGGGAAAAGGGAAAGAAAGAGGAACTTCAAAGAAGAATAGCAAGCAAGTTGCTGCTCCCATGAAGAAGCCCAAAGCTAGACCCAAGCACAGGAACCGAGTGCTTCTACTGCAAAGGAAATGGTCACTGGAAGTGGAACTGCCCTAGATACTTGGCAGATAAGAAGGATGGGAAAGTGAATAAAAGTATATTTGATATACATGTTATTGATGTGTACTTTACTAGTGTTTATAGCAACCCCTCAGTATTTGATATTGGTTTAGTTGCTAAGAGTAGTAACTAAAACCACGAGTTGCAGAATGAACACAGACTAGTTATGGGAGAAGTGACAATGTGTGTTGGAAATGATTCCAAGGTTGATAAGATCACCATCACACACTCCCTCTACCTTTGGGATTAGTGTTGAACCTAAAATAAATGTTATTTGGTGTTTGCGTTGAGCATAATATGATTGGATCATGTTTATTGCAATACGGTTATTCATTTAAGTCAAAGAATAATTGTTATTCTCTTTACATGAATAAAATCTTCTGAGGTCATACACCCAAGGTGAATGGTTTATTGAATCTCGATCGTAGTGATACACATATTCATGATATTGATGCCAAAAGATGCAAAGTTGATAATGATAGTGCAACATACTAGTGGCACTGCCGTTTAGGTCATATTGGTGTAAAGCGCATGAAGAAACTCCATGTTGATGGACTTTTGGAATCACTTGATTATGAATCATTTGATGCTTGTGAATCATGCCTCATGGGCAAGATGACTAAGACTCCGTTCTCCGGAACAATGGAGCGATCCACTGACTTATTGGAAATAATACATACCGATGTATGCAGTCCGATGAGTGTTGAGGCTCACGGTGGGTATCGTTATTTTCTGACCTTCACAGATGATTTGAACAGATATGGGTATATCGACTTGATGAAACATAAGTCTGAAACATTTGGAAAGTTCAAAGAATTTCAGAGTGAAGTGGAAAAATCATCGTAACAATAAAATAAAGTTTCTATGATCTGATCGTGGAGACGAACATTTGAGTTACGAGTTTGGTCTTCAATTAAAACAATGTGGAATAGTTTCACAAACTCATGCCACCTGGAACACCACAGCATAATGGTGTGTCCGAATGTCGTAACCTTACTTTATTGGATATAGTGCGATCTATGATATCTCTTACCGATTTACCACTATCGTTTTGGGGTTATGCATTAGAGACAGCTGCATTCACGTTAAATAGGGCACCATCTAAATTCGTTGAGACGACACTGTATGAACTGTGGTTTGGCAAGAAACCCAAGTTGTCGTTTCTTAAAGTTTGGGGTTGCGATGCTTATTTGAAAACTAATAAGCTCAAACCCAAATCGGAGAAGTGCATCTTCATAGAATACCCAAAAGAAACAGTTGGGTACACCTTCTATCACAGATCTGAAGGCAAGATCTTTGTTGCTAAGAGTGGATCCTTTATAGAGATGAAGTTTCTCTCGAAAGAAGTGTGTGGGAGGAAAGTAGAACTTGATGAGGTAACTGTACCTGCTCCTTTATTGGAAAGTAGTTCATCACAGAAATCAGTTCCTGTGACTACTACACCAATTAGTGAGGAAGCTAATGATGATGATCATGTAACCCGGATCAAGTTACTCTTGAACCTCGTAGGTCAAGGAGAGTAAGATCCGCACCAGAGTGGTATGGTAATCCAGTTCTGGAGGTTATGTTACTTGACCATGACGAACCTACGAACTATGAGGAAGCGATGATGAGCCCAGATTCCACAAAATGGCTTGAGGCCATGAAATCTGAGATGGGATCCATGTATGAGAACAAAGTGTGGACTTTGGTTGATTTGCCCGATGATCGGCAAGCTATTGAGAATAAATGGATCTTCAAGAGGCAAGCCATTGAGAATAAATGGATCCATGTATGAGGAAGCGATGCTGAAGTCTGTCTGAATCATGTTAGCAATTGCCACATTTTATGAAATCTGGCAAATGGATATCAAAACTACATTCCTTAATGGATTTATTAAAGAAGAGTTGTAGATGATGCAACCAGAAGGTTTTATCAATCCTAAAGGTGCTAACAAAATGTGCAAGCTCCAGCGATCCATCTATGGACTGGTGCAAGCATCTCAGAGTTGGAATATACGCTTTGATGAGTTGATCAAAGCATATGGTATTATACAGACTTGTGGTGAAGCCTGTATTTACAAGAAAGTGAGTGGGAGCACTACAGTCTTTCTGATAAGTATATGTGAGTGACATATTGTTGATCAGAAATGATGTAGAATTTTCTGGAAAGCATAAAGGAGTATTTGAAAGGAGTTTTTCAAAGAAAGACCTCGGTGAAGCTACTTACATATTGACCATCAAGATCTATAGAGATAGATCAAGACGCTTGATAAGTTTTTTTAATGAGTACATACCTTGACAAGTTTTTGAAGTAGTTCAAATAGGATCAGTCAAATAAAGAGTTCTTGCCTATGTTGCAAGGTGTGAAGTTGAGTAAGACTCAAAGCCCCGACCACGACAGAAGATAGAGAGAGAATGAAAGTCATTCCCTATGCCTCAGCCATAGGTTCTATAAAGTATGCCATGCTGTGTACCAGACCTATTGCATACCCTGCTCTGAGTTTGGCAAGGGAGTACAATAGTGATATAGGAGTAGATCACTGGACATTGGTCAAAAATTATCCTTAGAGGACTAAGGAAATTTTTATCGGTTATGGAGGTGATAAAGAGTTCGTCGTAAAGAGTTACGTTGATGCAAGCTTTTACACCGATCCGGATGACTGTGAGTCTCAATTTGGATACATATTGAAAGTGGGAGCAATTAGCTAGAGTAGCTCCATGCAGAGCATTGTAGACATAGAAAATTTGCAAAATACATACGGCTCTAAAAGTGACATACCCATTGACTAAGTTTCTCTCACAAGAAAAACATGATCACACCTTAGTACTCTTTGGGTGTTAATCACATAGCGATGTGAACTAGATTATTGACTCTAGTAAAACCCTTTGGGTATTAGTCACATGGCGATGTGAACTAATCACATGGTGATGTGAACTATTGGTGTTAAATCACATGGCGATGTGAACTACATTATTGACTCTAGTGCAAGTGGGAGACTGAAGGAAATATGCCCTAGAGGCAATAATAAAGTTGTTATTCATATTTCCTTATATCATGATAAATGTTTATTATTCATGCTAGAATTGTATTAACCGGAAACATAGTACATGTGTGAATACATAGATAAACAGAGTGTCACTAGTATGCCTCTACTTGACTAGCTCGTTAATCAAAGATGGTTAAGTTTCCTAGCCATGGACAAAGAGTTGTCATTTGATGAACGGGGTCACATCATTAGAGAATGATGTGATTGACTTGACCCATCCGTTAGCGTATCACTATGATCGTTTAGTTTATTGCTATTGCTTTCTTCATAACTTATACATGTTCCTATGACTATGAGATTATGCAACTCCCAAATACCGGAGGAACACTTAGTGTGATATCAAACGTCACAACGAATCGGGTGATTATAAAGATGCTCTCTGGTGTCTTCGATGGTGTTTGTTGAGTTGGCATAGATAGAGATTAGGATTTGTCACTCACGATTGTCGGAGAGGTATCTATGGGCCCTCTCGGTAATGCACATCACTATAAGCCTTGCAAGCAATGTGACTAATGAGTTAGTTACGGGATGATGCATTATGGAATGAGTAAAGAGACTTGCCGGTAACGAGATTGAACTAGGTATTGAGATACCGACGATCAAATATTGGGCAAGTAACATACCGATGACAAATGGAACAAACGTATGTTGTTATGCGGTTTGACCGATAAAGATCTTCGCAGAATATGTAGGAACCAATATGAGCATCTAGGTTCCGCTATTGGTTATTTACCAGAGATGAGTCTCGGTCATGTCCACATAGTTCTCGAACCCGTAGGGTCCGCACACTTAACGTTCGATGACGATTGGTATTATGAGTTTATGTGTTTTGATGTACCGAAGGTTTTTCAGAGTCGCGGATGTGATCACGGACATGACGAGGAGTCTCGAAATGGTCGAGACATAAATATCGATATATTGGATGACTATGTTTGGAAATCGGAATGGTTCCGGGTGAGTTCGGGCATTTACCGGAGTACCGGGAGGTTACCGGAACCCCCCGGGAAGTATATGGGCCTTATTGGGATATAGTGGGAGAGAGGAGAAGGGAGCCTAGGAGGGGGCGCGCTGCTACCTCTTGAGCTTGCGTTGGATTTCCCCGAAGAGGAGAGGATAATGCAGCAGAGTAGCGTAAGTATTTCCCTTAGTTTTTTAGAACCAAGGTATCAATCCAGTAGGAGGCCACGCGCAAATCCCTCGTACGTACACAAAACAAATAGCTCAACGCAACCAACGCGATTAGGGGTTGTCAATCCCTTCACGATCACTTACGGGAGTGAGATCTGATAGAGATGATAGATAATATTTTTGGTATTTTAGTATAAAGATGCAAAGTAAAATAAAAAGAAAAGTAAAAAAGCAAAGCAATAAACAAGTGATGGAAGATTAATATGATAGGGAATAGACCCGGGGGCCATAGATTTCACTAGTGGCTTCTCTCAAGAGCATAAGTATTTCACGGTGGGTGAACGAATTACTGTTGAGCAATTGACAGAATTGAGCATAGTTATGAGAGTATCTAGGTAGGATCATGTATATAGGCATCACGTCCGAGACAAGTAGACCGACTCCTGCCTGCATCTACTACTATTACTCCACTCATCGACCGCTATCCAGCATGCATCTAGAGTATTAAGTTAATGAGAACAAAGTAACGCCTTAAGCAAGATGACATGATGTAGAGGGATAAATTCATGCAATATGATAAAAACCCCATCTTGTTATCCTCGATGGCAACAATACAATACATGCCTTGCTGCCCCTCACATCCTTTGGGAAAGGACACCGCAAGACTGAACCCAAAGCTAAGCACTTCTCCCATTGCAAGAACTACCAATCTAGTTGGCCAAACCAAACGGATAATTCGAAGAGACTTGCAAAGATAACCAATCATACATAAAAGAATTCACAGAAGATTCAAATATTGCTCATAGATAATCTTGATCATAAGCCCACAATTCATCGATCCCAACAAACACACCGCAAAAAGAAGATTACATCGAATAGATCTCCACGAGAGAGGGGGAGAACATTGTATTGAGATCCAAAAAGAGAGAAGAAGCCATCTAGCTACTAAATATGGACCCGAAGGTCTGAAGTAAACTACTCACACTTCATCGGAGAGGCTATGATGATGTAGAAGCCCTCCGTGGTGGATTCCCCTTTCGACGGAGCTCCAAAACAGGCCCCAAGATGGGATCTCGTGGATACAGAAAGTTGCGGCGGTGGAATTAGGTTTTGGCTCCGTGTCTGATCGTTCGAAGTGCGTAGGTATATATAGGAGGAAGAAGTACGTCGGTGGAGCAACAGGGGCCAACGAGGGTGGAGGGCGCTTTGGGGGGGGGGGGGCGCGCCCTACCTCGTGCCTTCCTGTTAGTTGCTTGACGTAGGGTCCAAGTCTCCTGGATCATATTCGGTGAGAAAATCACGTTCCCGAAGGTTTCATTCCGTTTGGACTCCGTTTGATATTCCGTTTCTTCGAAACACTGAAATAGGCAAAAAAAAAGTAAATCTGGGCTGGGCCTCCGGTTAATAAGTTAGTCCCAAAAGTAATATAAAAGTGGAAAATAAAGCCCAATATGGTCCAAAACAGTAGATAATATAGCATGGAGCAATAAAAAATTATAGATACGTTGGAGACGTATCAGGCATCCCCAAGCTTAATTCCTGCTCGTCCTCGAGTAGGTAAATGATAAAAAGAGAATTTTTGATGCTGAGTGCTACTTGGCATAATTTCAATGTAATTCTTCTTAATTGTGGTATGAATATTCAGATTCGAAAGATTCAAGACAAAAGTTTAATATTGACATAAAAATAATAATACTTCAAGCATACTAACAAAGCAATCATGTCTTCTCAAAATAACATGGCCAAAGAAAGTTATCCCTACAAAATCATATAGTCCGCTATGCTCTATCTTCACCACACAAAGTATTTAAATCATGCACAACCCCGATGACAAGCCAAGCAATTGTTTCATACTTTTGACATTCTCAAAACTTTTTCAATCTTCACGCAATACATGAGCGTGAGCAATGGATATAGCACTATATGTGGAATAGGATGGTGGTTGTGGAGAAGACAAAAAGGGAGAAGATAGTCTCACATCAACTAGGTGTATCAACGGGCTATGGAGATGCCCATCAATAGATATCAATGTGAGTGAGTAGGGATTGCCATGCAACGGATGCACTAGAGCTATAAGTATATGAAAGCTCAACAAAAGAAACTAAGTGGGTGTGCATCCAACTCGCTTGCTCATGAAGACCTAGGGCAATTTGAGGAAGCCCATCATTGGAATATACAAGCCAAGTTCTATAACGAAAATTCCCACTAGTATATGAAGGTGACAAAATGAGAGACTCTCTATTATGAAGATCAGGGTGCTACTTTGAAGCACAAGTGTGGTAAAAGGATAGTAACATTGTCCCTTCTCTCTTTTTCTCTCATTTTTTATTTTTTTTATTTGAGCCTTTTCTCTTTTTTTATGGCCTCTTTTCTCTTTTTTTTTATTTTTCGTCCGGAGTCTCATCCCAACTTGTGGGGAAATCAAGTCTCCATCATCCTTTCCTCACTTGGGACAATGCTCTAAAAATGATGATCACACTTTTATTTACTTACAACTCAACAATTACAACTCGATACTTAGAACAAAATATGACTCTATGTGTATGCCTCCGTGATGTGCGGGATATGCAATGATTCATGAGTGACATGTATGAAAGAATTATGAATGGTGGCTTTGCCACAAATACGATGTCAACTAAATGATCATGCTAAGCAATATGACAATGATGGAGCGTGTCATAATAAACGGAACGGTGGAAAGTTGCATGGAAATATATCTCGGAATGGCTATGGAAATGCCATAATAGGTAGGTATGGTGGATGTTTTGAGGAAGGTATATGGTGGGTATATGATACCGGCGAAAAGTATGCGGTATTAGAAAGGCTAGCAATGGTGGAAGGGTGAGAAAAGTGCGTATAATCCATGGACTCAACATTAGTCATAAAGAACTCATATACTTATTGCAAAAATCTACAAGTTATCAAATCAAAGTATTACGCGCATGCTCCTAGGGGGATAGATTGGTAGGAAAAAGGCCATCGCTCGTCCCCGACCGCCACTCATAAGGAAGACAATCAATAAATAAATCATGCTCCGTCTTCATCACATAACGGTTCACCATACGTGCATGCTACGGGAATCACAAACTTTAACACAAGTATTTCTCAAATTCACAACTACTCAACTAGCATGACTCTAATATTACTACCTCCATATCTCAAAACAATTATCAAGCATCAAACTTTTCTTAGTATTCAACGCACTCAAAAGAAAGTTTTACAAATCTTGAATACCAAGCATATTATTATTATTAAGCAAATTACCATGATATTTAAGACTCTCAAAATAATATAAGTGAAGCATGAGAGATCAATGGTTTCTATAAAATAAATCCACCACCGTGCTCTAAAAGATATAAGTGAAGCACTAGAGCAAAACTATATAGCTCAAAAGATATAAGTGAAGCACATAGAGTATTCTATCAAATTCCAATTCATGTATGGCTCTCTCAAAAGGTGTGTACAGCAAGGATGATTGTGGTAAACTAAAAGCAAAGACTCAAATTATACAAGACGCTCCAAGCAAAACACATATTATGTGGTGAATAAAAATATAGCTCCAAGTAAAGTTACCGATGGAAGTGGACGAAAGAGGGGATGCCTTCCGGGGGCATCCCCAAGATTTGAATTTTTTGTGTCCTTAGATTATCTTGGGGGTGCCATGGGCATCCCCAAGCTTAGTCTCTTTCCACTTCTTGTTCCATAATCCATCAAAAAAATTCACCCAAAACTTGAAAACTTCACAACACAAAACTCAACAGAAATCTCATGAGCTCCGTTAGCGAAAGAAAACAAAAGACCACTTCTAGGTACTGTAATGAACTCATTATTTATTTATATTAGTGTTAAACCTACTGTATTCCAACTTCTCTATGGATTATAAATTATTTTACTAATCATAGATTCATCAAAATAAGCAAACAACACACGAAAAACAGAATCTGTCAAAAAACAGAACAGTCTGTAGTAATCTGTAACTAACGCAAACTTCTGGAACTCCAAAAATTCAGAAAAAATAGTATGACCTAGGAAATTTGTTTATTGATCATCATCAATTGGAATCACTATTTTAGCACGTTCTGGTGATTTTTAACAATTGTTTTCGTGAACCGAAAGTTTCTGGAAATTACAGCAAGATCAAATAACTATTATCCAAGAAGATCCTATAGGTTTAACTTGGCACAAACACTAATTAAAACATAAAATAACATCTAAACAGAAGGTAGATGGGTTATTTATTCCTAAAAAGAAACAAAAACAAAAACAAAAAACTAAAAATAAAATTGGGTTGCCTCCCAACAAGTGCTATCGTTTAACGCCCCAAGCTAGGCATTGAGATTTCATTGATGCTCGCAAGAAAGACAAGAATTAAGGCACAAAGAGAGCATCATAAAACATGTGACAAACACACTTAAGTCTAACATACTTCCTATGCATAAACATGTTATAGGAAAACAAATCAAGGCAAGCAACTAGCATATGCAAGGAAGCGGAAAGAAACAATAGCAATCTCAACATAACGAGAGGTAATTTAGTAACATGAAAATTTCTATAACTATATTTTCCTCTCTCATAATAATTACATGTAGGATCATAATCAAATTCAACAATATAGCTATCAGAAAACATATTCTCGACATGATCCACATGCATACGAAGTTGACCCTCTTCCAAAATAGTGGGATTATTAACTAAAGTCATGACCTCTCCAAACCCTCTTTTATCAAAAATACCATAAGATTGAAAATTCTCCAAATATGTGGGATCTAAAGTTGACACTCTTCCAAACCCACTTTCAATATTATTGCAAAAATTATTATCAATCTCATATTCATCATGTGGCTTAAATAAATTTTCAAGATCATAAGAAGAACTATCACCCCAATCATGATCGTTGCAACAAGTACATGGCATAGCAAAACTAGCATCCCCAAGCTTAGGGTTTTGCATATTATTAGCACAATTGACATCAAGAGAATTTATAGTAAAATCATTGCAATCATGCTTTTTATTCAAGGAGCTATCAAGTATGGGTGCAATAGCAACGATCTCATGTTTAACATAAGGAACTATAGCAAATTCATCTTCATAAATATTGGCATCATGGCCACAAGAAGCATCATGTTCATCAAGGGATATTTCAATCAAATCATCGGAATCACCATTATCTATAGATTCATGCATATCATTATTTTCTTCCAAAGCAACGGTCATTCTTTCAATAAATTCTTGGACATAGACATTATGAGCAAGGTTTTCATTGCAATATTTAAGTATGACAGAATTTTCAGATTTGTTGAGAGTAAAATCATACTTTTCAATTAAAGAAGCAACTTCATTAGCACCCTTAAAAACGACAAATTCTTCAATTTGTTCGATATCATAGTAACTATAAACACCCTTTGCATAAGAAGATAAGATTTCATTATCATTGAACTCACATAGGTAGGGAAGGTGTTTTTTAGGGTTCTTAGAGCAACAAGTAAGATCACAAATTTCACAAAGATTCCAAGCATAGCGTAGCAAACTATTTATATGATACCATAAGAGTCTCTCTTTTTCAGACAAACGGTGACGCACAAAATGAGCATGCTCATCTAAAGATTTCCCATCAACTAGGCTAGTTGGGGTTTTGACCTGGCGCATAAGGATCAATGATGATCCAAGTAGAACACTTTAAGTGGATCCATAACAATAGATTTTTAGCAAGCAAAGATGCAAGAAAATAGAAGGCACATGGTAACACAAGCAAACAGAAGGACGAACGGAAAAGAGAGGGCGAATAAAACGGCAAGGGTGAAGTGGTGGAGAGGAAAACGAGAGGCAAATGTCAAATAATGTAATGCGAGAGATAATGGATTGTGATGGGTACTTGGTATGTTGACTTTTGCGTAGACTCCCCGGCAACGGCGCCAATAATTCTTCTTGCTACCTCTTGAGTTTGCGTTGGATTTCCCCGTAGAGGAGAGGATAATGCAACAGAGTAGCGTAAGTATTTCCCTCAGTTTTTGAGAACCAAGGTATCAATCCAATAGGAGGCCACGTGCAAGTCCCTCGTACCTACACAAAACAAATAGCTCAACGCAAGCAACGTGATTAGGGGTTGTCGATCCCTTCACGGTCACTTACGAGAGTGAGATCTGATAGAGATGATAGATAATATTTTTAGTATTTTTGGTATAAAGATGCAAAGTAAAATAAAAAGCAAAGTAAAAAAGCAAAGCAATAATAAAGTGATGGAAGATTGATATGATAGAGAGTAGACCCGGGGGCCATAGATTTCACTAGTGGCTTCTCTCAAGAGCATAAGTATTTCATGGTGGGTGAACGAATTACTATTGAGAAATTGACAGAATTGAGCATAGTTATGAGAGTATCTAGGTATGATCATGTATATAGGCATGACGTCCGAGACAAGTAGACCGACTCCTGCCTGCATCTACTACTATTACTCCACTCATCGACCGCTATCCAAAGATGCATCTAGAGTATTAAGTTAATGAAAGCAGAGTAACGCCTTAAGCAAGATGACATGATGTAGAGGGATAAATTCATGCAATATGATAAAAACCCCATCTTGTTATCCTCGATGGCAACAATACAATACGTGCCTTGCTGCCCCTCATCCTTTGGGAAAGAACACGCAAGATTGAAGCCAAAGCTAAGCACTTCTCCCATTGCAAGAACTACCAATCTAGTTGGCCAAACCAAACGGATAATTCGAAGAGACTTGCAAAGATAACCAATCATACATAAAAGAATTCAGGGAAGATTCAAATATTGCTCATAGATAATCTTGATCATAAACCCACAATTCATCGATCTCAACAAACACACCGCAAAAACAAGATTACATCGAATAGATCTCCATGAGAGAGGGGGAGAACATTGTATTGAGATCCAAAAAGAGAGAAGAAGCCATCTAGCTACTAACTATGGACCCGAAGGTCTGAAATAAACTACTCACACTTCATTGGAGAGGCTATGATGATGTAGAATCCCTCCGTGGTGGATTCCCCTTAAGTGGAGCTCCGAACAGGCCCCAAGATGGGATCTCATGGATCTGAGAAAATAGCGGCGGTGGAATTAGGTTTTGGCTCCGTGTCGATCGCTCGGGGTACGTAGGTATATATAGGAGGAAGAAGTACGTCGGTGGAGCAACAGGGGGCCCACGAGGGTGGAGGGCGCGCCTGGGGGGGGGGGTGGGGAGGGGGCGCCCCTCTACCTCGTGCCTTCCCTGTTGATTGCTTGACGTAGGGTCTAAGTCTCCTGGATCATGTTCGGTGATAAAATCACGTTCCCGAAGGTTTCATTCCGTTTGGACTCCGTTTGATATCCCGTTTCTTCGAAACACTGAAATAGGCAAAAAAGCAGCAAATCTGGGCTGGGCCTCCGGTTAATAGGTTAGTCCTAAAAGTAATATAAAAGTGGAAAATAAAGCCCAATATGGTCCAAAACAGTAGATAATATAGCATGGAGCAATCAAAAATTATAGATACGTTGGAGACGTATCAGGCGCCCCCAAGCCCAATTCGAATTGGGTGGGGGGCTGGCCCCCCTTTCCTTCCCCCTCTCTCCCCCTTCCTTCCTCTCCTAATCCAACTAGGGAAGTGGGGGGGGGGGGGGAATCCTACTCCCGGTGGGAGTAGGACTCCCCTTGGGTGCGCCATAGAGGGTCGGCCCTCCTCCTCCTCCACTCCTTTATATACGGGGGAGGGGGCACCCCATAGACACACAAGTCTTAGCCGTGTGCGGTGCCCCCTCCACATATTTCCACCTCGGTCATATCATTGTAGTGCTTAGGCGAAGCCCTGCGCCGGTAGCTTCATCATCACCGTCACCAGCCGTCGTGACGACACAACTCTCCCTCGACCTCAGCTGGATCTAGAGTTCGTGGGACGTCACCGAGCTGAACGTGTGCAGATCGCGGAGGTGCCGTATCTTCGGTACTAGGATCGGCCGGATGTGAAGATGTACGACTACATCAACCGCGTTGCCATAACTCTTCCGCTTATGGTCTACGAGGGTACGTGGACAACACTCTCCCCTCTCGTTGCTATGCATCACCTAGATGGATCTTGCGTGTGCGTAGGAATTTTTTGAAATTACTACATTTCCCAACAATCACAACATACATACCATCAAAATATCGAACACATATCAAGTTCACATGATTACTTCGAACAAGATTTCTCCCATGACCTCAAGACCAAAGGTAACTACTCACAAACGATAATCATGCTCAAGATAAGAGGGGTATTAAATAGCATAATGGATCTGAACATATAATCTTCCACCAAATAAACCATATAGTAATCAACTACAAGATGTAATCAACACTACTAGTCTCCCACAAGTACCAATCTACAGTTCCAGTACAAATATTGAACACAAGAGATGAACTAGGGTTTGAGACGATATGGTGTTGTTGAAGATGTTGATGGAGACTGCCATCACAAAGGTGGGAGAGTTGTTGGTGATGATGATGATGATGATTTCCCCCTCCGGGAGGGAAGTTCCCCTGGTGTCGGGGGTTGGGTGCGACATATGCCAAAGGATGGCTTATCATGGAGGGGGCGAGTAGAACGTCGCCGGTGCCTGGAAACGGGATGAGGCGAAGGCATGCACGCCGGCGAATCTTACCCAGCTTCAGGGCTCTCCGGGGAGATAACACCCCTACTGCTGCTCTGCGGGGTCTCCGCATGATCACTATGGCAAAGTAAGTACAAGGTTGCTCCTTGAGCCGTTCGGGGTGAGGAAGGAGAAGGGCACGGCTAGCTCTTCTCTTCCCTCTATGTGTGTGTCAAAGTACTAGGGTCCAACCTCTTGCATGGGTGCCCCGGGGGGTTTATATAGGCCTACCCCCCCGGGAGTACAATGGTAATCCGGCTGGGCGCAGGTCCCAGTCGTCAGTCTCTCAAGTCGCCGTCTTCTCCGCCGACTCGGGGCCCGCCGACTAGTGGGCCCTTGACGGTCCAGCATGGGGCCGACAACCCTTGTCCGCCATGGGTCTTGCCGGCTGCGGGTTACTGTAGGCGCTTCTAATGACGCGAAGCTTGTCGTGGGGTCATGGCAGCAGTGCGCCGCTGGCGGCTATCATTACCATTCCCTGTCTTGTCTGGTTAATGGCGCATGGAGCCCGTGGGAGGGGCCGGCCGACTCTCGGAGGCCGACTCCCAGCGGGTCCGTCTTGGGGCGCTCTCGCCGTCTTCTGGACTCCCGCCGACAGGCGGGTCCCACCGTCTTCGGGTCATACAGACATGCCATCGTGGGTACAGGGATCTGCCCACGGGGCTGATGTCAGGGCCGGCATGACAACAGTGCCGCGCCGGACGGAGATCTCTGTCAGTACGGCGCTCTGTGGCCATGCCTGTCCTTTATGAACGGGGCAGGGATGGGCTGCGAGGCGGCCTCATCCCCTCTCGTCCATAGTCGCATAGGCAGGAGGTGGTTGGGGTCGCGGGCCGACTCCCCATAGCCGCTTTCTCTGGAAGCCGCCAGTTGGGAGTCGGCTCATCTCAAGGCCGTCTCTGGGACTCGGCTGGGAGGGGATTTGGCGGCTCTACCGCCGACTCTCAGAAGGCGGCTCTTCGTCTTGGGATCTTGAGGGGCGAAGTCTGCCCCGATGTTTTGAAAGGTCCAGGGGCTCGGGTTTGCCTACCCGTGGCCCATTACTCCGACAGTAGTCCCCGAAGCTGGTGAGGCGCCGAGGGCAACATGTCGAGGAGCCTCAACAGTTTCATCCCACTGATGGAAGAATCTGGGCTTGGCTCGCCGTCTCTCTCTTGAGCCGACTAGCTGGAGTCTGTCTCGCTCCTCAAAGGTTTCGAAGGTCGTGGCGGGATCCGGGCAGCGTGCCTGATAAGCTTCCAGGCAGCTGCCCGTTGCGGGCCCGCCACGTGACGCCACGCGGCAGGGCCAGTCTGCCGCCACGCTGCGTGACTAGACAGGACCGTCGGTGAGGGCCCGCCACTATCAGCGCTTTGGCGCGCAGGCGAATCCGTTGCGGCCGTGCAGGCGGTTGGGCTCCCATTGTTATTCTGCGCAGTAATGTCGTGGGTAAAATCGTGGGGCATGGGGCGTGGGCGCAGTTAATCCCACGCCCGCCCCCTCGGCTTCTCAGCCTAGGCGCTTATAAGTAGGCGGTAGGAGGGAGGCGGCGACGCACGCGCACCCACTCTCCCTGCTTCCTCTCGCTTCCTCTCCTTCTTGCTTCGTCTTCCTCCTGCCTCCGCCGCGCCGAACCACGCCGCGCCGCGGAGATGAGCTCCTCCTCCGCCGCCGCGCCTTCCGCCGCGCGCTCCGACGTGTGGGATGGCTCCATAGTGGACAACGACATCATCGAGTTCCTCCGCCAGACGTGCCGCATCCCCGGCACCAACCTAGTGCGGACCCGCGTCGTGCCGGCGGGCGAAATAACTCCGGCGCCGGAGGAGGGCGAGCGGGTCATATTCCACTTGCACCTCATGCGCGGGCTAGGGCTGCCGGCGAGCGGCTTCTTCCGCGCGTTCCTGGAGTTCCACGGGCTCCAGCCGCACCACCTCACTCAAAACACGGTGGTGCTGCTGGCCGCCTTCGCATCCTTGTGCGAGGGCTTTCTTGGCGTTCTCCCCACCATCGAGCTGTGGGGGGAATTCTTCCAGGCCAAGCTCGGCACACACGTTGCTCGCGTGACGGCTCTGTGCGATACTTTCATCGCCATGAGGAGGCCGGTGCCCGACAACCCCTTCCCTGCCATCCCACTCATCAAGTCAGTGAAGATGTGGCAGCGCACGTATTTCTACGTGAAGAACGTTGCCCTGCATAGCGCTGGGTCAACTCCGCCGCCTTACGTGGCCGGCGAGTTGGCGGGGCGACTCCCCAGCTGGTCCCATCGGGCCAGGACGCTGTCTCCCGCAGGCGCCGCCGCCGTCGCGCGGCTCCGAGTGCTGATGCGGTCGGAGGGCCTGGCGGGAACCGACTTGGCCGCCGCCTTCGCGGGCGCCGAGTTCTTCCTCTCCAAGGCCGACCTCATCTGATCTGTCAGATGAGCGGTCGCCGGGACCCCAGTCGGCTGTGCTCCAAAGATATGCCCCACGCGGAGGTGGTGGACACGGTGAATTTCCTGGCGAACTGCGGCCTCACGGAGGAATGGCAGTTCGGCAAGGAGCCGTACTCGCGCGCCAACCCCCTGCCTGTGGTAAGTCATCTCTCTTGCTTTTCTGTTTCCTTCTTCAGCCAAATTCGACTCTAACTTTCTTTGGTCCTTTCTGAGTCAGAACCCCCTCATGCAGCCCTCGGCCGGCACCGTGGGGCCGGCTCGTGAATTCGTCCCCGACCGGGCGGAGAGCGACGCCGACGACCCCGACTTGGGGGTGGCAGCGATGGAGACCGACGCCGAGGGAGGAGGAGGGGCCGACGACTTCAGGCCTTCGGCGACCTTCACCGACTGGCCTGACGATGACGGTGAAAGGGAAGTCATCCCCCGCCGCCAACCGAAGGTCGGCCATCCAGGCGCGGGTTCCTCCGCCGGCTTGGGTGGCCGAGGCGGCGCGAAGAAGCGTCGGGCCGGGCCGAGCCTACCAGGCGGCCGGGCGAAGAAGTTCAGGGGGACGGCCACCGCGACCCAGCGCGAAGAGGCGGTCGCGAAGGTTAACCGCTTCCGCAAGGAAGTGAAGAAGCCGCCGCTGGTCTCCGCGTAAGTACTTCTTGTTTTGTCTTGTTTTCTTCTGGTCCGTCTTGTCAAAGTATTTATATGTCTTTTTCTCATCAGGGCTCCTCTCACCTTGGAGAGGGTCGCCGCCGCCTCCGTCATGGGGTCGGCAGGGACGTCCGCCACTACTCAGCGGATTGATCCCGCTGTCGACCTCCGGGGGGCGACGGAGCGGAACGCACGGGAGAAGCGCGACGAGGATGAGGCCGCCCGTCTGGAGAAGGCGGAGGCCGAGAAGGCGGCGGCTTCCGCCCAGAAGAAACTGGAGGAGGCCGAAGCCGCCGTTGTGGCCAAGAGGCGAGCCGAGGAGGCTGTGCGCCTCCAGTCGGCACTGCTCGTCACCCTGCTGAGCTCTGCGCCGCCGCCGCCGGAGTTCACGGGGCAGACGGAGGGAGTCGGCGGTGAGTTCCTTGTCACGGAGAAGGAAGGCGGCGAGGCCTCCCTGTCGGGCACGGCCGAGCCACCCCCACCGCCTCCACCGCAGTCCGAGAGTGCGCGAGGCAAACAGCCAGCGGACCCGCCTGTGCCTCTGACCGACGACGAGGCCGTGGCGAGGCTGCTTCTTCAAGTCGCCTCGCCAGCGCGACGCCGTCTTGAGAAGGCGACTTCGGCACCACGCCCCTTGGAGACCGGCGCCGCCAGCTCGGCCATTCCAGATGCCGAGGCGACAAGCGCCGCACCCATTGGGTGGGTGCGAGGAGGCGGCACAGGCCCGCTGAACACGGGCGCCTCGACGCCCGTGCGGTTGCGGGCTGAGGGCGACGCCATCGAACTGCACCAAAGGCGCACCTGGCGTCGCGAGCCGTCGTGCGGGTATGTTTCTTCTTTGAATTTTTTCTCGCTCTTCTCTGTGAGGGCGCGCCAGCGCACCCACTGGGTGTAGTCCCCGAGTTTCGGGCCGGCTGCTGAGCAGGCGGCTCGGAACTCTATCTGTTGACTTCCAAATTTTTACCTTTGTCTGAAATTCTTGTCGCAGGAGTATCACAACCTCCGCGCCACTGCCTTCAACCGCAACGTTGAGGAGCTGGGCAAGCGGACTGCCGACTTGGCGAGGAGCCGAGGTGAGTTTTCTTCTTCGCGGGGGCGCGCTGGCGCACCCGCGGGCTGTAGTCCCCGAGATTCGGGCTGACTGCTTGTGATCGGGCGGATCTTCTGGCGACCTTCTTAGTGATTTACTTTGCGTCCTTCTTCTTTTTATTCTTCAGAGGCCAGCGCCACTCTTCGGCGGCAGCTGGGTACGGCCAACACCGCCTTGCGCGCCAAGGAGGAGGAGTGCAGCAAGCTCGCCGCAGAGCGCGACCTGTTGGCTATGCAGCTGGCAGAGCAGAGGGAGTTGCTTAAGGCGGCGTAGAACAAGGCGGAGAAGAGAGAGGCTGCTCTCCTGGATGAGTTCGAGAGCGAGCGCTCCTCCTGGACCGACAAGGAAGCACTGCTGACCTCCGGCTTCCATGAAATCGAGGACATCGTCGACGGTGAGTTTGTTTTTACTTCTTCCTTTGGGCCGCTGACTATAGGTCGGGCCGACTCCTGGTTTTCTGACTTGCTTCTTCTTCTCCTTGGCAGACTTCTTCCCCGGCCACACGCAGCGCCAATCAAGCCATCGAGGCTGATCGCGAGGCGCGAAGGGCGGTGGTGCCGAGATCGCTGCCAACGCCCGGACCCTTTGACGAGCAGCTCCTGTGCATTGAGGCTCGTCTGCGGCCCATCGGATGCGCGCCGGCTTCAGCGTGTCGGCGCCAGCGATCGCTGCTCAGGGCCGGACATGCCGATCCTGCAGACTCTCACCGGACCGCCGACTGGCTGGAGGTCGCGGCTGGCCGTCTTGAGGCCTGGAAGGGTTCCGCGGCTCGGGCTGGAGCGCGCCGGGCCCTGGAATTCGTCAAGGCGTGGTATCCAGGGCTGGATCTGGACCGGCTAGCCGCGTTCCGGTCAGAGGACCAGGCGGAGCTGCTGGCCGCGGAGGACGCCCTCGTCGAGCGTGCGGCGGCTATTGCCGACTACACGGACACCAGCGTCTTCGTCCCTGAGCGGGCTGAGGACGGTGGGGAGGCGCCACCGGAGTGGTTCGGGATGAACCCGGACTACGACGAGGACTCGACGGAGGTGATCGACTCCAGCGCCGAGGAGGAAGACGAGGCGGAGGACGGAGACGAGATGGAGGCGCCAGAAGACGGAGCGGGTGACCAGCCTCAGCTCGACCGCGCCTCCAGCAATGAGCCGCGCCCGTCTGGGCCGGCTGCCGCCGGAGACGATCAAGCCGAGACCGCCCAGCCGGCCGCCCCGGCGCCTGACGCCGCCGTCGCCTCCGGCCTTCCGACCCCATCTGCCGCTTCCTAGGCCGCTGTCTCGCCTTTATTTTATCTGTTTTGATAGTCTTTGAAAGAACTTGTTAATTAAGACAATTCCACCCAAGGGGTGTATTACGAACCTCTGTTCAAGATCCGGCCAAGGGCCTAAGCTGTGTAAATATTATCCTAATTTTATCTTTCCTTGATTATTGCTCTTATGGCTTTTTTCTTTGCCGCCTTCCCTTAGTTGCCACCTTGCCCATCGGGCAACCGCTCTGCGGACTGCCGTTTGGGTCAAGTGCTTGGCTACCTTTGAGAAGGCAAGTACTTGGCCGTTTTTTAGAGTCTTTAAACAAGTTGGGTAGAAAGCGGCAAGCCGACTACTTAAGAGTCGGTTTTGCAAAAAGGGCTGGAAGCCGGCTTAAACTATGCTTATGCTTTGGGTCCTTAGCCGTTTTTTCGTGTGGGAGCCCGTTCTTCCGTACTCCTGCCCACCAAACAGTCGCTCTGCGAGCTGCGGCTTCTGACAGGAGACGGCTTAGGCGCCGCACGTTACTTTTCTGACTGCAGGAAGCATTTCATAGCCCAAGGCGGTGAGTCCCCGGGCTGACTAGTCGAGCCCGGTGCCAAGCAGCATAGCAAAGAGTAAAATACTCGAAGGCATAATTCTTATCATACATATAACAAAAGAGGGCAGTCCCCGAGCTCGTCTCGGGGGGCCCGAAGTCTTGGTACTTTAAACACAAAAGGTAGCGTGGTACATACTGCATCAACTGTAAAATCTTCGGAGGAGATTCGCAATCCATGGCCGTTCCGTCTCTTTGCTTGAGTCGTCCCTCTTATGCGTTTCGGGGCTTCTAAGCGTCGATCAGGTAGTAGGAGTCGTTGCCCAAAGACTTTGTCGACAATGAATGGGCCTTCCCAAAGGCGCCCGACAGCTTGTGCTGGCCGGCTGTTCATTGGATCAGCCGGAGCACAAGGTTGCCCTCTAGGAATGATCTTGGCTTGACCTTCTTGTTGTAGTAGCGGCGCAGCTCTGCTTGGTAGATGCTGGACCGGCTGAGTGCCAACAGCCGCCCTCTTCCAGCAGATTGGCACCGTCTTGGCGATGCTTCTTCCGCTTCCTCTTCGGTGTACATGGTGACTCGCGAGTCGAACTCTATATCCGTTGGGATGACGGCTTCGCACCATAAACGAGGAAGAAGGGTGTGAAGCCAGTTGACTTGTTTGGAGTCGATGCAGACTCAGAGGACGGCCGGCAACTCCTCAAGCCAACCGGCCGAAGCGCTCCGAGTTGCTTTCGACCGATCGAGGCTTGATGCCGACATGATGAGGCCATTCGCCGCTCCACCTAGCCGTTTGGTGTGGATGGGCAACGGACGCTAAGTCCAGTCGATGCCTTGCGTCGCAGAACGGGCCAGGCGCCTTTGGCAAAATTTGTGCCATTGTCGGTGATGATGCTGTGTGGTACGCCGCATCGAGTCGTGATGTCGGGCGATGGCGAAAGTCACTGCAGAGGGACCATTCAACTTCTTGATGGGTTTTCTTCTATCCACTTGGTGAACTTGTCCACCGCGACAAGTAAGTGAGTTAGGCCGCCTCGTCGCTTTTGAATGGTCCCACCATGTCTGTGCCCCAAACAGCAAAGGGTCAGGCGATGGGGATTGTCTTGAGTGCGGCCGGCTGAAAGCGTCTTCGAGCGGAACACCGACACTCCTTGCATTTCTGAACTAATTCCTTGGCCTCTTCTAGGGCAGTCGGCCAGAAGAAACCGTGTCGGAAGGCTTTGGCGACGAGTGCTCTTGAGGCCGCATGATGGCCGCACTCGCCTTGATGAATGTCTTCGAGAATCGCTTGGCCTTGCTCTGGCTCGACGCAGCGCTGGTATACACCAGTGACGCTGCGCCTGACCAGCTCTCTGTTCACTATAGTGTAGGCTGCCGCTCGGCGTTGTACTTGCCGAGCCAAGGTCTCATCGGTTGGTAGCTCTCCGCTTACTAAGAACTTCAGGATGGGCAGGGCCCATGAGGGTGCTGCTATTTCTTTGACCGCCAAGATCGCTACTTGGACGAGGGCGGCTGGGCTGGGAGGCGGCGGAGTTGGAGTCCGCAGACAGCTTCTTTGGGTTGAAGAAGTCCCGGGCCGGTGGCGCAGTCCACAGGCCGAAATCTTGGAGTCTTCGCAATGGTCGCCCTTGATCCCCGGCCGGGTTCGAAGTCCCAGCCGGCTTCGACTGCAGCGTTCATGGGGCCGTCTGCAAGAATTCTTGTGCCGTTTGCTGAGGCTTTGGAGTCGGATCCAACTTCTTCATGGGGATTCGGCACAAAAATGGAGTCTGACTCTGGTGACGGCTTGACGGATGGCTTGAGGAGGCGCTGAAGGGCGACGCCGGATGGTATTGCCTGGCGGGTGGAGCCGATTCTTGCCAGGGTATCTGCTTGGTCGTTGTCGTTTCTTGGCACGTGGAGGAACTCGCACCCCTCAAAATATCCACTCAGCCGTACTGCGAAGCGGTAGCTCGCCATGTTTGCATCTTTGGCGTCCCGATCACCGGATGGCTTTGGACCACTAAGTCGGAGTCGCCATAACACGGGATCCGGCGAATGCCAAGCTCTTTGGCAAGCCGGAGCCGTGAATGAGCGCCTCGTATTCGGGCGACGTTGTTGGAGGCGGCGAAATGGATCTGCAGCACGTACTTGAGCTTGTCGCCTTTGGGGAAGTGAGGACCACGCCGGCTCCCAAGCCGGTGCGCATCTTGGAGCCATCGAAGTGCATCCGCCAATGGGTGGAGTCGGTCAAGGCAGGTAATCTTGAGTCTCGGCCCGGTCGATGAGTAAGTCGGCGGTGCTTGCGACTTGATGGCGGTCTTGAGGGCTGGTAATAGATGGTGTAGGGGCCAGCTCTATGGCCCATTTGGCCACTCGCCGAAGCATCTCGGCTTCCGATGATCTCGGCTAGTGGGGCTGTGCAAACCACGGTGATTGGATGCTCTTGAAAGTAAGGCTTCAACTTCTTGGCGGCAAAGTGCACGCCATAACACATCTTCGGTAGTGGGGTAGTTACGCTTGGAGGTCGTGATGCCGCTCGGGTAATATACCGGTCTCTCGGACAGGTAGCGCCTTGCCTTCCTCCTTGCGTTCAACCACAATGATCAGGCTGACTACCTGCTTTGGTGGCGGCGATATCAGGAGCATGGGCTCCTTGGGAGTCGGAGCCGCCAAAGACTGGGAGTAGTCAGCATTTTCTTCAACTGGAGAAAAGCTTCGTCCGCCTTGGGGTTCCATTCAAGAAGGTGGTCTTCTTCATGAGCTGGTACAAAGGAAGAGCTTTCTTGACCGGTGATGAATCGGCTGATGGACGCCAAACAGCCGGTGAACTTTTGCACATCTAGCAGTCGGCGGGGTACTTCCATCCTCTCAATTTCCTTGATCTTCACGGGGTTGCCCTCTATGCCGCGTTCGGAGACCAGGAAACCAAGGAGCTGGCCGGCTGGTACTCCGAAGACGCACTTCTCAGGGTTGAGCTTGATCTGGAATCGGCGCAGGTTCTCAAAGGTCTCCTTGAGGTCTTCCAACAGCGTTCCTCGCCTCTCCATCTTCACCACCACGTCGTCCACGTAAACGTGGGTGTTTCGGCCAAGCTGCTTGAGGAGGCACTTCTGCATGCAACGCTGAAAGGTGGCGCCGGCATTCCTTAAGCCGAACGTCATGGTCGCAGCGTGAAGGCTCCAAACGGGCGTGATGAAGGCGGTCTTCAATCTGTCATCGGCCGGGTTCAGCTTGATCCGGTGATATCCACGAGTATGCATCTAACAAGCTCAACCGCTCGCATCCGGCTGTGGAGTCTATCACCTGATCAATTCTCGGCAAAGCGAACGGGTCCTTGGGGCAAGCTTTGTTGAGGCTTGTGTAGTCGATACACATCCGCCACTACTTGTTCTTCTTTAGTACCAAGACCGGGTTCGCTAGCCACTCTGGAAAGAACACTTCCATGATGAAACCGGCTGCGAGGAGCCGAGCTATCTCTTCTCCAACAACTCTTCTTTTCTCTTCTGACAGTCGGCGCAAGGGCTGCCTGATGGGCTTCACATCTGATCGGACATGTAACTTGTGCTCGGCGAATTCCGTCGGTACACCTGGCATGTCTTTAGGGGACCATGCGAAAATGTCCCGATTCTCATGAAGGAAATCGACGAGCTCGCCTTCCTATTCTTGTCAAGGTTTGCACCTCTGACAAGATACCTCTCCGGGTGCTCCGGGTCCAAGGGTATCTTCTTTGTCTCTTTGGCCGGCTTGAACGAGCCCTCGGCTTCCGACTCCTTGGGGTTGGGCGACATCTCTGTCTGCTTGCCGGCCATTGCCACAACCCGATCAAGAAGCCGCTTCTCAGCTGCGATCACCAGGGACTCGGCCAGCCAACTGCTTTTCAGACAAAGCGGACGACTTTCTGTAGTCGCCGGCTATGGTCAGAATCCCCTTGGTACTCGGCATCTTCATCTTGAGGTAGGCGTAGTGGGGGACCGCCATGAACTTGGCCAAAGCAGGTCGGCCAAGCAGAGCAGGGTATGGGCTTTCGAGGTCCACCACTTCGAACCAGTCTGGCTCTCGGCGGAAGTGATCTTTGTCCCCAAAGAGGACACCTATCAGGATCTTGCCGATCGGTGAGCAGGAAAGGCCAAGATTACAATGCCGTGGAACACAGTCCGCTGTTCAAGGCTGTCTTTGCTTGATTCCTAATTTCTCCATTGTGTCCTTGTACAGGATGTTGATGCTGCTGCCTCCGTCTATCAGCACTCGCGAGAAGCGAGCGGCCCGCCTATCCGCGGCAAGGGTGGCTCCCAAGACCAGGGCGTATGAGCCCGGATTCGGCATCACCTCTGGGTGATTAGCCCGACTCCAACTGATAGGTTTCTCAGACCAGTGCATGAACTCTGGGGCATCTGATGCTACTGCATTCACCTCTTGCTGCTGCAGCCGCCTGCTGCGTCGGTCGTCGGCCACACTGGTGAACACTACATAAGCTCCATGCTCTTCTGGGTAATCGTCTTGTATCATGGCCCGACCGGCTCGACAGCGGCCGGGGCGGCAGGGGGCGGCGGCCCAAGAAAGCGGGGAAGGGATGATGCCGTCTCCTTGGCGATCTGGTGAGCGGTGGCACTTCCGGGTGGTGTGGTTCGACGGCGCCGCTATGGAACTTGCGGGGACCATCTAGAGTCTGCTTTCAGAAGAGAAGGCCAGCAACCAGTTGGACTTGCCGCCTTTACGCCGCTTGGTCGGAGGCTGCCCCTCCGGCTGTTGGTCTCGATGCGCCACCGCCGTTGTTGGAAGCGGCTGCGGGCCTTGCACTTGTGATCATTCTGCTGTCGCCGCCGGCTGGTGTCGCCAGCCGGAGTTCTGGGAGCCTGAGGAGCCACCTTGCCAGTCGTACTGACTTCGATCTCCGTCCTCATGGAGGAGTCGGCTGTGGCGTACTTGTCTGCTATGATCAACAGCTCATCGAGGGTCTCCGGCTCATCGCAAAGGAGCTTGTGCTTGAGGAGGGTGCCTTCTCTGCACCCGGCGGTGAAGTATTCAATAGCCTGCACCTCATGCACTCCCTCGCAGGAGTTCCGGAGCTCGGCTCAGCGCGTGAGGTAGTCGCGAGTGGACTCGTTGGGGCCTTGCACGCACAAGGAAAGCTGGCGAGGCTTGGGAGGTCGCTTGTATGTGCTCGTGAAGTTGCGGATGAAGGCCTCGGTGAAGTCGACCCAGCTGTTGATGTTGCAGGGCTTCAAGCTGTTCAACCATGTCCCGGCCGTGCCACGAGCATGAGGGAACATACTTTACGACAACGCGCTTGTTGCCGTTCGCTATCTTGGCCGATTTGTGGAATAGTCAACTAGCGATCCTCCGGCTTCACGGAGCCGGTGTATTTGGGTGTATCTCGGGGAGTGTGAACCCTGCCGGGAAGGGGCTCGTCTCGGATCACGAGTGCGAAGCAGGCGGACCCAACTCATCTTCTTCTTCAGCGCCAGGATCGGTGGAGTCGCTCGATCCGGTGGCGGGCGTTTTCCGACTCCCTCTCGGCGGCCAAGGCGGTCGCCGAGAGTCGGATGCTCGATGGGCGGCGGGGAGACTCGCCTTTCTCTGCGGGGAGGAGGGGGCAGATAGTCGTTCCGCCGCTCCACCGCTCTTGGGCGGCCATCTTCGTCGCGCTCGATGGAGATGTGGGTCCGACTATGGCTGACAGCCGGATCCTTGTTTTTTCTTCCACGGACACCACCAGTTGGTGTCCGGGACGTCGCGCCTTGATCTCCGCGGGGAGGCAAGTCGCCGTGTTGTCGTCGCGGCGCCTCCGTGCGGCAGCCGGCTTCGTCTTCTTGGCGTCGGCAGCGTCGAGCTCTTTGGACTCGCTCCGTCATCGGCGGCGCTCCTCGCCCTCGAAGTTATCAGGCTTCGTCGCGCCGCTGGGCGGCGCGGATGTTCTCTGGCGTGGCGTACACAGGCGATTGCCCGAATAGGTTGGCGATAGCTATGCCGGCTGCTGGACCGCCGCTTAGGCGGCTAGGCCCAATCGAGCCGGCGAGCCGCCCGCCGCGATCCATCTCACGCTGGTAGGCTTCGACAAGCGTCTCATGCTTGCCCGGCTTCTTGGCGCCCTACGAGGTGAAGGCGGCGTGCCTCCAGCACCCGGCGTCGGCGTCTTCCGTAATGGGCGCGGTCAGGTCTTGAGAACGCGCCGAGAGGGTCATGAGCTCCCTCACGGAAGGCTCGCTATGACCGATGGCGAGCACTTCCGTGGCGGTGCTTCCGCCGCTCTCCGCGCGAGGGAGCGGCTCATTATGAACCACCACGTTGGTGGGGGAACGCGTCGGCGGCGCAGTGCCGGAGTCGACCAAAGCATCGGGTCGGTGGAGCCTACGGACTCTGTGTCGGTGGCGAGCTCGCGGCGGCGTGGATTTGTTCGAGGAGGCCCGCGAGGAGGCTCGGGGCCGCCCGATACTGCGTCGGATGCGAGCTCGTCGAGAGGCGAACCTCGCCCGACAAGTTCGGCGAGGCAGCTCGCCACGCAGGCGACCTCGGCGCCATGCGGTAGCGTCGGCGCAGACTCCGTCTGGCGTGTCGGGCTGGCGCTTCGCCCGAGGAGGAAGAGGGTTCCCGTCGAGCGAGTCTCCGGACGACGGTGCACCTAGCCCCACGGTGGGCGCCAAATGTCGGGGTTGGAGTGCGACATATGCCAAAGGATGGCTTATCATGGAGGCGAGTAGAACGTCGCGGTGCACAGAAGCGGGATGAGGCGAAGGCACACACGCCGGCGAATCTTACCCACCGAGGGCTCTCGGGAGATAACACCCCTCTGCTGCTCTGCGGGGTCTCCGCATGATCACTATGGCAAAGTGAGTACAAGGTTGCTCCTTGAGCTGTTCGGGGTGAGGAAGGAGAAGGGCACGGCTAGCTCTTCTCTTCCCTCTATGTGTGTGTCAAAGTACTAGGGTCCAACCTCTTGCATGGGTGCCCCGGGGGGTTTATATAGGCCTACCCCCGGGGGTACAATGGTAATCCGGCTGCGCGCAGGTTCCAGTCGTCAGTCTCTCAAGTCGCTGTCTTCTCCGCCGACTTTTGGGGCCCGCCGACTAGTGGGCCCCGCCGACGGTCCAGCATGGGGCCGACAGCCCTTGTCACTTGTGGTAGTCTTGCCAGACTGCAGATTCTTGTCAGCGCTTCTAATGGCCTTGAGCTTAGTGGTAGAGGTCATGGCAACAGTGCCGCCGCCTGGCGGGCGATCACTGTTACCATTCCCTGTCTTGTCTGGTTAATGGCGCATGGTGCCCGTGGGAGGGGCCGACCGACTCTCGGAGGCCGACTCCCAGCGGGTCCGTCTTGGGGCGCTCTCGCCGTCTTCTGCACTCCCACCGACAGGCGGGTCCTGCCGTCTTGGTCGTCTGACGAGCCGCCATCGTGGAGTACAGGATCTGCTTACAGGGGCTGATGTCGAGGCGGCATGGCAATGTCGCGCGGACGGAGAACTCTGTCAGTAAGGCGCTCTGTGGCCATGCCTGTCCTTTATGAACGGGGCAGGGATGGGCTGCGAGGCGGCCTCATCCCCTCCCATCCGTAGTCGCATAGGCAGGAGGTGGTTGGGGTCGCGGGCCGACTCCCTATAGCCGGCTTCTCTGGAAGCCGCCAGTTTGGAGTCGGCTCATCTCAAGGCCGTCTCTGGGACTCGGCTGGGAGGGGCAGTCGGCGGCTCTACCGCCGACTCTCAGAAGGCGGCTCTTCGTCTTGGGGTCTTGAGGGGCGAAGTTTGCCCCGATGTTTTGAAAGGTCCAGGGGCTCGGATTTGCCTACCCGTGGCCCATTACTCCGACACCCGGCAGAATCGCTCCGCCAGAGGGCAAAAGTGCTCCTGCCCAAGTTCTGCCTCGACACGGCGGCGCTTCATCCCGAAAGTCGTCTCCTTATTTTTCTAGGTCAAAATGACTTATATACCAGAAGAGGGGCACCGGAGGTGGGCTGGGCTGAGCACAACCCACCAGGGCTCGCCCGGGGGGCCTGGCGCGCCCTGGTGTCTTGTGCTCACCATGTGGCCCCCCTCTGGTAGTTATTTGCTCTAGTATTTTCTTGTATATTCCATTAAAATTCTCCGTAAAGTTTCAGCTCTTTTGGAGTTGTGCAGAATAGGTAGCCTGACGTAGCTTTTTCTGGTCCAGATTTCGAGGTGCCGGAATTCTCCCTCTTTATGTGTACCTTGCATAAGAGAAAAGGCATTAGAAATACTCCAAATAACATTATTAATAATAAAAACAATATAAATAACACTAGGTAAACATGATGCAAAATGAATGTATCACCCACTTTTAAAACATTTTTGTGAAAAGCACAAAAATATTTGCCTTTTGCTTTGATCATCTCGTCAACATGGCTACCCCTCCTTTGTCACCGGATTTTGAAGTTTTATACTTCAAACAGAATCAAGGAGAAAATTTGAAAGATGCTTGGTGTAGGTTGATGGAATCTTACTACATCTGCAATATAGAAGGAGATGCAAATATTTTGCTTCGTAATTTTTATATAGGTTTAACCCTGCATCATAGGAAACTCTTGGATTTTGCTGCTAAAGGGGATTTTGTTGAAATTGATGCTAATGCTGCCTATGAAATAATAGAGGGGATATTGGGAATTCCATCACCAAAGGGGTTTGCTTTTACACAAGAAGGGATTCAATATTAGACAAATTGGGTGATTTGCAAAAAAAATTGGTTGAGTTGCAAAAATCTAATGAACCCATCAAACATATTAGTGGAAACCTCAATCACATGATTACTTTGAATACTCTTTGTAATAAGCGGTTGGATATTTTAGATCTTAAGTTGGTCCCCTTTCCTGAGAATATTGGGAAGCGTAAAGAGCCTCCCGGGTTTGAGAAAGCCTCGCAAAGGTGGCAAAAACCAAACATGACAATACTTGAATCTATGCATTATACCTAGCTAGGGGCATAAAACAATAGCACTTGTTGGGAGGCAACCCAATGAATAAAATATTTTTTCTCTTTTTCTTTCTGTTTTGTGTGTTCACACAATTATGCTACTGTTATGGTTGTGTTTTTATGTTTAAATTAGTGTTTGTGCCAAGTAAATCCTTTAGGATCATGTTGGGTGATAGTTGATCTGATCTTGTTGAAAAACAGAAACTTTTGCGCCCAGTAGCAGAATTGTTAAAAATTAGTGTGATAAAATTAGGATTTTTTACACAATATTGATATACAAATTGCTTATGTTTTCCTAATTTTGCAGAATTGTTGGAGTTACAGAAGTATGGTCAAAGTCCAGATTACTACAGACTGTTCTGTTTTTGATAGATTCTGTTTTCGTTGCATTGTGTGCTTATTTTGATGAATGTATGGATTGTATCGGGGTATAAGCCATGGTAAAGTTAGAATACAATAGGTATAATGAAAAAATAAAATATGAATGGGTTTGCAACGGTATTTAAAGTGCTGATTTGCTTTATTATACTAACGGATCTCACGAAGGTTTTGTTGAGTTTTGTGTGATTGAAGTTTTCAAGTTTTGGGCGAGATCGTGATGGATGAAGGAATAAGGAGTGAAAAGAGCCTAAGCCTGGGGATGCCCATGGAACTCCAAGTTAATATTCAACGAGAACAAAGCAACTAAGCTTGGGGATGCCATGGAAGGCATCCCGTCTTTCTTCTAACGACCATCGATAATTTTAATTGGAGCTATATTTTTATTCATGACATATCATGAGTTTTGCCTGGAGCGTCTCTTATTATACGAGTCTTTGCTTGTTTTGCTTATTAGTTTGTCACAATCATCCTTGCTAGACACACCTATTTGAGAGAGCCATAATGATGCTATGATTTGTTAGAATTGCTCTATGTGCTTCACTTAAATTTTTTGAGCTATGGAATTGCTCTAGTGCTTCACTTATATCTTTTTGAGCATGGTGGTGCTTTAATTTTTGAAGAATACTCTCATGCTTCACTTAAATTAATTTGAGAGTTTGTAAATTTTTGAAGAAATTCTCTCATGCTTCACTTATATTATTTTGAGAGATGAAATTTTTTTATGCTCATGATCTTCACTTAAATTTGTTTGAGAGCTTGTTATAAGCAATGGTAATATATGAAATTGACCCCAAAGTGTTACATATCCAAGGGGGATATAATAAAAGCTTTCATGAAGATCATTGGATATTATAAACTTGATTCCTTGCAATAGTTCTGAGATATGGAGATGGTAATATGTGAGCCATGTTGATGAGTAATTATGCTTTAGTAAGAATATTGGTGTTAAGGTTTGTGATTCCCTATGCAAGCATGAAAGTCAATAGTTATGCAATGAAATTACATCCTACTTGTGGTGCTTTATTCGGTGTTAGTATGCTTAATGCTCGTTTATGATTGTTTTCGTTTTTTTGGTTGGTTTCTTTTCAATCTATTTGCTAGCCTTTCCTTGTACTAAGTGGGAATACTACTTGTGCATAAAAAATCCTTAAACCAAGTTGTGCCAAAATGAGTCCACCATACCTACCTATATGTGGTATTTCCATGTCGTTCCAAGTAATTTGTATGTGCCAACTCTAATTTTCAAAATGATTTTCCTTTTTGTGTGCCCGTACCGCTCATGAAGAGGCAGGGGGTGGCCAATATTTTTTCATGCTAGATGTGTTATTGTCAAGATGAGTGTTTATTCACTTGTCATTGCACGAGAGTGTGGCGGTAATAGGGATGCCTAGTCCCGAAATGAAAAAGAAATTTACTTTATGTTGTCAAATAATAAATTCCTTGGGAAGTGTTCGTATGGAAGGCACCCGTGGATACGACTAGCCATGGATTGTGAAAGAATGGTGAAAAATTAATATACTTTATTTTATGTTTGGGAACCACCTATGATGTATCTAGCATGGAAAGTATTGGAAATTACTCGATCGTTTTTGTTGACGGGAAAAGTATGCCTCTCAAAATATTTTTATCTCTCAATTTAAGCTTTGAGCTCTGGCACCTACTAGGGAGGGCCTATCTATTTACTTTATGCAATTTTTATTTTCTTATTTGAGTCTCCATCTCGTCTTATAAAGCACCAACTAGGGAGCACTATGATCATACTTGTGGATTGGATGTAACTAATATTCGAGTGTGTTTCATGAATGGATCAATGATTGAGCATAATGGGCTAGATATAGCTTTCTTTACTGTTGATATTTTGAAATACATGGTTGCTTACTGATATGCTTGAGTATTGATGTCTTCATGTCAAATATATACTATTGCTTTGAATCATCTAAAAGTCCAAATGTCCATGCTACAAAAGAAAAGAATATGTGATGAACATGTTAGGCAGCATTCCACATCAAAAATTCTGTTTTTATCATTTACCTACTCGAGATGGGCAGGAATTAAGCTTGGGGATGCTGATACGTTTCCAATGTATCTATAATTTTTTATTGTTCAATGATGTTATATTATCATTCTTGGATGTTTTATATTCATTTCATAGCAGCTTTATATCATTTTTGGGGCTAACCTATTGACATAGTGCCCAGTGCCAGTTGCTGTTTTTTGCTTGTTTTTTACATCGCAGAATATCCATATCAAACGGAGTCTAAACACATCGAAACTTTTTGGAGATTTTTTCTGCCTAGAAGACAACTTGGGAGCCAAGTGCAGGAGAGGAGGCCTGTGGGGCCCACAAGGCACCAGGACGTGCCCTTGGTGGGTAGTGGGGCCCACGGGTGCCCTCTCCACCGCCTCTCAACTCTATAAATACTCAAATATTCCAGAAACCGTAGGGGAGTCGATGGAAAACAATTTCAGCCGCCGCAAGTTCCAGAACCACGAGATCCAATCTACAGCCTTTTTCCGGCACCTTGCCGGAGGGGCACACGATCACTAGGGATGTAAATGGTACAGATAATTTCCGTTCCGAATCCGCATCCGTTTTTAAGTATATGGTATGCACTTTCACAAATTCGACGGATATGGATGCATATATGGATAATTCTTAACCAAATATCCGACGAATATGGTAGCGGATATGGTATCGATAATATCCGATGGATGTGGATTATCTGGTATTTTTTGCAGATTATCCGGTGTTATCAAATAGGATTATCCGATAAATTTGGTCCAATCGACAAGCCCAATGAGCGAATTAGACCATTGATTAGAATCACCACATATAAATATCATATAACCCTAAACCTAATAGCACCATCGTACAACTATACACATAAAATGTACGTACAAGCGCAACCAATAGACTTGAGAACACGTACTGTACAAGCTCACTTACATAGTATATAACATATTCTGTTATGAACTAGAGAACACTATGAACCTATGATGGCTAATGTCTTGCTTGGTGCAGCGTGTAAGTTATTAATTTCATTGATCAATAAAAATTGATTGGTTACTTATATATTGTTCTTCTTTGCATAGATCATGATAGATATTATGGACAAGATGTATACATAGATTTTTGTATCCGCTTTTGGTCTGAATCCGCTCCTCTTCCGCTCTAAATCCGTAGTCTGATATAATGTGTATTCGAATCCGCATCCGGTCATTATCCGACCCGCTCCGAATCCGATAAAAAAATGTGATAAAGGATATGGTAAAGGCATTATCTGATCCGATCCGATCCATTTACATCCCTAACAATCACGGAGGGGTTCAACATCCTCATTGGTGCTCCTCCTGTTGGAAATATGCCCTAGAGACAATAATAAATTAGTTATTATTTATATTTCCTTGTTCATGATAATCGTCTATTATCCATGCTATAATTGTATTGATAGGAAACTCAGATACATGTGTGGGTACATAGACTACACCATGTCCCTAGTAAGCCTCTAGTTGACTAGCTCGTTAATAAATAGATGGTTACGGTTTCCTGACCATGGACATTGGATGTCGTTGATAACGGGATCACATCATTAGGAGAATGATGTGATGGACAAGACCCAATCCTAAGCCTAGCACAAAGATCGTAGTTCGTATGCTAAAGCTTTTCTAATGTCAAGTATCATTTCCTTAGACCATGAGATTGTGCAACTCCGGATACCGTAGGAATGCTTTGGGTGTACCAAACGTCACAACGAATCGGGTGGCTATAAAGGTGCATTACAGGTATCTCCGAAAGTGTGCATTGGGTTGGCACGAATCGAGACTGGGATTTGTCACTCCGTGTAAGCGGAGAGGTATCTCTGGGCCCACTCGGTAGGACATCATCATAATGTGCACAATGTGATCAAGGAGTTGATCACGGGATGATGTGTTACGGAACGAGTAAAGAGACTTGCCGTAACGAGATTGAACAAGGTATTGGTATACCGACGATCGAATCTCGGGCAAGTACAATACCGCTAGACAAAGGGAATTGTATACGGGATCGATTGAGTCCTTGACATCATGGTTCATCCGATGAGATCATCGTGGAACATGTGGGAGCCAACATGGGTATCGAGATCCCGCTGTTGGTTATTGACGGAGAACGTCTCGGTCATATGCGCATGTCTCGAACCCGTAGGGTCTACACACTTAAGGTTCGGTGACGCTAGGGTTATAAAGGAAGCTTGTATGTGGTTACTGAATGTTGTTCGAGTCCGGATGAGATCCCGGACGTCACGAGGAGTTCGGAATGGTCCGGAGGTAAAGATTTATATATGGGAAGTTCTGTTTTGGTAACCGGAAAAGTTTGGCGATATCGGTAATGTCTGGGACCACCGGGAGGGTCGGGGTCCACTCAAGTGGGGCCACCTGCCCCGAAGGCTGCGTGGGCCAAGTGTGGAGGGGACCAGCCCCTAGGAGGGCTGGTGCGCCACAAGGGGCCCAAGGCGCAAGGGTGAGTGGGAGGGGCAAACCCTAGTCCAGATGGGCCTAAGGCCCATCTAGTGGGCGCCTCCTCCCTCCCCTCTTGGCCGCCTACCCAAACCCAATCTACGGCTGTCCGCAACCCTTGGGGGTGGAAACCCAAGATGGGGGCGTATCCCTCCCTTCCCCTATATATATGAGGCCAAGGGGCTGCCCAAAAGACACGATTCTATCTCTAGTTGGTGCAGCCCTGCGTCTCTTCTTCCTCCTCCTCTCTTGTGATGCTTGGCGAAGCCCTGCAAGATTGCCACGCTCCTCCACCACCACCACACCGTTGTGCTGCTGCTGGATGGAGTCTTCCTCAACCTCTCCCTCTCTCCTTGCTGGATCAAGGCGTGGGAGACGCCACCGGGTTGTACGTGTGTTGAACGCAGCGGAGGTGCCGTCCGTTCGGCACTAGGATCTCCGGTGATTTGGATCATGACGAGTACGACTCCTTCAACCCCGTTCTCATGAACGCTTCCGCTTAGCGATCTACAAGGGTATGTAGATGCACTCTCCTTCCCCTCGTTGCTAGTTTCCCATAGATAGATCTTGGTGACACGTAGGAAAATTTTGAATTTATGCTACGTTCCCCAACAGTGGCATCATGAGCTAGGTCTATTGCGTAGATTCTTTGCACGAGTAGAACACAAAGTAGTTGTGGGCGTTGATTTTGTTCAATATGCTTACCGTTACTAGTCCAATCTTGTTTCAACGGTATTGTGGGATGAAGCGGACCGGACCGACCTTACATGTACTCTTACGTGAGACAGGTTCCACCGGTGACATGCACTTGGTGCATAAGGTGGCTAGCGGGTGCCGATCTCTCCACTTTAGCTCGAACGGATTTGATGAAAAGGGTCGTTATGAAGGGTAAATAGCAATTGGCATATCACGTTGTGGTTTTGCGTAGGTAAGGAACGTTCTTGCTAGAAACCCATAGCAGCCACGTAAAACATGCAAACAACAATTAGAGGACGTCTAACTTGTTTTTGCAGGGTATGCTATGTGATGTGATATGGCCAAGAAGAATGTGATGAATGATATGTGATGTATGAGATTGATCATGTTCTTGTAATAGGATTCACGACTTGCATGTCGATGAGTATGACAACCGGCAGGAGCCATAGGAGTTGTCTTTATTTATTGTATGACCTACGTGTCATTAAACAACGCCATGTAATTACTTTACTTTATTGTTAACCGGTAGCCATAGTAGTAGAAGTAATAGTTGGCGAGACAACTTCATGAAGACACGATGATGGAGATCATGGTGTCATGCCGGTGACGATGATGATCATGGAGCCCCGAAGATAGAGATCAATGGAGCTATATGATATTGGCCATATCATGTCACTACTATATAATTGCATGTGATGTTTATTATGTTTATGCATCTTGTTTACTTAGAACGACGGTAGTAAATAAGATGATCCTTACAACAATTTCAAGAAGTGTTCTCCCTAACTGCACCGTTGCTAAAGTTCGTAAGCTTCTAAGCACCACGTGTTGATCGGGTGTGATGGATTCTTACGTTCACATACAACGGGTGTAAGACAGATTTACACAGCAAAAACACTTAGGGTTAACTTGACGAGCCTAGCATGTACAGACATGGCCTCGGAACACAGAGACCGAAAGGTCGAGCATGAGTCGTATAGTAGATACGATCAACATGAAGATGTTCACCGATGATGACTAGTCCGTCTCACGTGATGATCGGACACGGCCTAGTTGACTCGGATCATGTAATCACTTAGATGACCAGAGGGATGTCTATCTGAGTGGGAGTTCATAAGATGAACTTAATTATCTTGAACATAGTCAAAAGACCTTTGCAAATTATGTCGTAAGCTCGCGCTTTAGTTCCACTGTTTAGATATGTTCCTAGAGAAAATATAGTTGAAAGTTGAAAGTAGCGATTATGCGGACAAAAGAAAGCTTATGTCCTTAATGCACCGCTCGATGTCTTTGAACCCCAAAACGTCGTTTGTGGATGTTGCGAACATCGGACATACACGCTTTTGATAACTACGTGATAGTTCGGTTAAGCGGTTTAGAGTTGAGGCACGAAAGGCGTTTTCAAAACGTCGTGGAACATATGAGATGTTTCGAGGGCTGAAATTGGGATTTCAGGCTTGTGCCCACGTCAAAAGGTATAAGACCTCCGACGATTTTCTTAGCCTGCAAACTAAGGGAGAAAAGCTCAATCGTTGAGCTTGTGCTCGATTGTCTCGAGTGCAACAATCACTTGAATCGAGTGGGAGTTGATCTTCCAAATTGAGATAGTGATGTTTCTCCAAAGTCATTGCCACCAAGCTACTAGAGCTTCGTGATGAACTATAACATATCATGGATAGATATGATGATCCTTGAGGTATTCACGATGTTTGACACCGCGAAAGTAGAAATCAAGAAGGAGCATCAATTGTTGATGGTTGGTGAAACCACTAGTTTCAAGAAGGGCAAGAAGGGACACTTCATGAAACGGCAAATCGATTCTTGCTCCAAAGGAAGAAACCCAAGGTTGAACCCAAACCCGAGACTAAGTGCTTACGTAATAAGGGGAACAACCAATTTGGAGCAGAATTACCCTAGATACTTGGTAGATAAGAAGGTCGGCAAGGTCGATAGAAGTATATTGGATATATATTATGTTAATGTGTACTTTACTAGTACTCTGGTAGCACCAGGGTATTAGATACCGGTTCGGTTGCTAAGTGTTAGTAACTCGAAATAAAAGCTACGGAATAAACGGAGACTAGCTAAAGGTGAGTTGACGATACGTGTTGGAAGTGTTTCCAAGGTTGATATGATCAAGCATCGCACACTCCCTCTACCATCGAGATTGGTGTTAAACCTAAATAATTGTCATTTGGTGTTTATGCGTTGAGCATAGACATGATTGGATTATGTCTATCGCAATACGGTTATTCATTTAAGGAGAATAATGGTTACTCTATTTATTTGAATAAATACCTTCAATGGTCTTGCACCTAAAAGAATGGTTTATTGAATCTCGATTGTAGTGATACACATTTTCATGCCAAAAGATATAAGATAGTAATGATAGTACCACTTACTTGTGGTAATCGCCATGTAAGTCATATTGGTGTGAACGCATGAAGAAGCTCCATGTTGATGGATCTTTGGACTCACTTTCGTTTGAAAAGTTTGAGACATGCAAACCATGTCTATTGGTGTACGCATGAAGAAACTCCATGCAGATGGATCGTTTGGACTCACTTGATTTTGAATCACTTGAGATATGCAAAACATACCACATGGGCAAGATGACCGAAAAGCCTCGGTTTGAAGATGGAACAAGATAGCAACTTGTTGGAAGTAACACATTTTGATATGTGCAGTCCAATGAGTCTTTGAGGCATGCGATGAATATCGTTATGTTCTTACTTCATGATGATTCGAGTAGATGTTGAGTATATTTACCTGATGAAACACAAGTCTGAATTATTGAATGGTTCAAGTAATTTCAGAGTGAAGTTTAAGATCTTCGTGACAAGAGGATAGAATGTCTATGATATGATCATAGAGATGAATATCTGAGTTCTGAGTTTTGGCACACAATTAAGAGATTGTGCAAATTGTTTCACAATTAATACCGCTGGAACACCATAGTGTGATGGTGTGTCCGAACATCATAGTTGCACCCTATTGGATATGGTGCGTACCATGATGTCTCTTATCAAATTACCACTATCATTCATGGGTTAGGCATTAGAGACAACCGCACTCACTTTAATAGGGCACCACATTACTCCGTTGAGATGACACCGTATGAACTATGGTTTAGAGAAACCTAAGCTGTCATTTCTTAAAGGTTTGGGGCTGCGACGCTTATGTGAAAAAGTTTCAGGTTGATAAGCTTGAACCCAAAGCGGATAAAATGCATCTTCATAGGACACCAAAAACGGTTGGGTATACCTCCTAATTCAGATCCGAAAGCAATAGGGATTGTTTCTTGAATCGGGTCCTTTCTCGTGGAAAAGTTCGTTTCGAAAAGTTGAGTGGGAGGATGGTGGAGACTTGATGAGGTTATTGAACCGTCACTTCAACAAGTGTGTAGCAGGGCAGGGAAGTTGTTCTGTGGCACCTACACCAATTGAAGTCGAATCTTATGATAGTGATCATGAAGTTTTGGATCAAGTCACTACCGTACCTCGTAGGGTGACAAGGATGCGGACTACTTCAGAGTGGTACGGTGATCCTGTCTTGAAGGTCATGTTGCTAGACAACAATGAACTTACGAGCTATGGAGAAGCGATGGTGGGCCCAAATTCCGACAAATGGTTAGAAGCCATGAAATCCGAGATAGGATCCATGTATCATAACAAAGCATGGACTTTGGTGGACTTGCCCGATGATCGGCAAGCCATTGAAATAAATGGATCTTTAAGAAGAAGACGGACATGGACGGTAATGTCACCTTCTATGAAGCTCGACTTGTGGTGAAGAGTTTTTCACAAGTTCAAGGAGTTGACTACGATGAGATTTTCTCATCCGTAGCAATACTTAAGTCCGTCGGAATCATGTTAGCATTAGCTGCATTTATGAAATCTGGCAGATGGATGTCAAGACGAGTTTCCTTACCAGTTTACGTAAGGAAAGGTTGTATGTGATACAATCAGAAAAGTTTTGTCGATCCTAAGGATGCTAAAAGGTATGCTAGCTCCAGCGATCCTTCTAAGGACTGGAGTAAGCATCTCGGAGTTGGAATGCGCGCTTTGATGAGATGATCAAAGATTTTGGGTTTATACAAAGTTTATGAGAAACTTATATTTCCAAAGAAGTGAGTGGGAGCACTATAGAATTTCTCGATGAGTATATGTTGTTGACATATTGATGATCGAAATGATGTAGAATTTCTGGAAAGCATATAGGGTTATTTGAAAGATGTTTTCAATAGAAAACCTGGATTAAGCTACTTGAACATTGAGCATCGAGATCTATAAGGATAGATCAAAATGCTTAATAATACTTTCAAATGAGCACATACCTTGACATGATCTTGAAGGTGTTCAAGATGGATCAGTCAAAGAAGGAGTTCTTGCCTGAGATGTAAGGTATGAAGTTAAGAGTTAAAGCTCGACCACGGCAGAAGAGAAAGAAAGGACGAAGGTCATCCCCTATGCTTCAGACATAGGCTCTATAGTATGCTATGCTGTGTACCGCACCGGAAGTGTGCCTTGCCATGAGTCAGTCAAGGGGTACAAGAATGATCCATGAATGGATCATTGGACATCGGTCAAAATTGTCCTTGGAGTAAATAAGGACATGTTTCTCGATTATGGAGGTGATAAAGAGTTCGGCGTAAAGGGTTACGTCGATGCAAGCTTTAACACCTATCCGAGTGACTCTGAGTAGCAAACCGGATACGTATAGTGGAGCAACCATTTGGAATAAGGTTCAAGTGGAGCGTGGAAGCAGCATTTACAATATGACATAGAGAATTATGAGTACACACGGATCTGAAAAGATCGGACCCGTTGACTAAAAACCTCTCACAAGAAAACCATGATCAAACCCGAGAACTCATTGAGTCTTAATCACATGATGATGTGAACTAGTTTACGTACACTAGTAAACTCTTTGGATGTTGGTCACATGGCGATGTGACCTATCAGTGTTAATCACATGGCGATGTGAACTAGATTATTGACTCTAGTGCAAGTGGGAGACTGTTGGAAATATGCCCTAGAGACAATAATAAATTAGTTATTATTTATATTTCCTTGTTCATGATAATCGTTTATTATCCATGCTATAATTGTATTGATAGGAAACTTCAGATACATGTGTGGGTACATAGACTACACCATGTCCCTAGTAAGCCTCTAGTTGACTAGCTCGTTAATCAATAGATGGTTACGGTTTCACGACCATGGACATTGGATGTCGTTGATAACGGGATCACATCATTAGGAGAATGATGTGATGGACAAGACCCAATCCTAAGCCTAGCACAAAGATCGTAGTTCGTATGCTAAAGCTTTTCTAATGTCAAGTATCATTTCCTTAGACCATGAGATTGTGCAACTCCGGATACCGTAGGGAATGCTTTGGGTGTACCAAACGTCACAACGAATCGGGTGGCTATAAAGGTGCATTACAGGTATCTCCGAAAGTGTATACATTGGGTTGTACGAATCGAGACTGGGATTTGTCACTCCGTGTAAACGGAGAGGTATCTCTGGGCCCACTCGGTAGGACATCATCATAATGTGCACAATGTGATCAAGGAGTTGATCACGGGATGATGTGTTACGGAACGAGTAAAGAGACTTGCCAGTAACGAGATTGAACAAGGTATTGGTATACCGACGATCGAATCTCGGGCAAGTACAATACCGCTAGACAAAGGGAATTGTATACGGGATCGATTGAGTCCTTGACATCATGGTTCATCCGATGAGATCATCGTGGAACATGTGGGAGCCAACATGGGTATCCAGATCCCGGTGTTGGTTATTGACCGAGAACGCCTCGGTCATGTCTCAAGATGTCTCCGAACCCGTGAGGGTCTACACATAAGGTTCGGTGACGCTAGGGTTATAAAGGAAGCTTGTATGTGGTTACCGAATGTTGTTCGAGTCCGGATGAGATCCCTGACGTCACGAGGAGTTCCGGAATGGTCCGGAGGTAAAGATTTATATATGGGAAGTTCTGTTTTGGTAACCGGAAAAGTTTGGGCGATATCGGTAATGTCTGGGACCACCGGGAGGGTCCTGGGTCCACCAAGTGGGGCCACCTGCCCCAAGGCTGCGTGGGCCAAGTGTGGGAGGGACCAGCCCCTAGGAGGGCTGGTGCGCCCCACAAGGGGCCCAAGGCGCAAGGATGAGTGGGAGGGGCAACCCTAGTCCAGATGGGCCCTAAGGCCCATCTAGTGGGCGCCTCCCTCCCTCCCTCTTGGCAGCCTCCCCAAACCCCATCTAGGGCTGGCCGCACCCCTTGGGGGTGGAAACCCTAGATGGGGCGCAGCCCTCCCTTCCCTATATATGAGGCCAAGGGGCTGCCCAAAAGACACGATTCTATCTCTAGTTGGTGCAGCCTGCGTCTCTTCTTCCTCCTCCTCTCTTGTGATGCTTGGCGAAGCCTGCAAGATTGCCACGCTCCTCCACCACCACCACACCGTTGTGCTGCTGCTGGATGGAGTCTTCCTCAACCTCTCCCTCTCTCCTTGCTGGATCAAGGCGTGAGACGCCACCGGCTGTACGTGTGTTGAACGCGGAGGTGCCGTCTGTTCGGCACTAGGATCTCCGGTGATTTGGATCACGACGAGTACGACTCCTTCAACCCCGTTCTCATGAACGCTTCCGCTTAGCGATCTACAAGGGTATGTAGATGCACTCTCCTTCCCCTCGTTGCTAGTTTCTCCATAGATAGATCTTGGTGACACGTAGGAAAATTTTGAATTTCTGCTACGTTCCCCAACACCTCCCATGATGCATGAGTAGTTTACCATAGACCTATGATACGTTTCCAACGTATCTATAATTTTTTATTGTTCCATGCTATTATATTATCTTTTTTGGATATTTTATATGCATTAATATGCTATTTTATATTATTTTTGGGACTAACCTATTAACCTAGAGCCCATTGCCAGTTTTTGTTTTTTTCTTGTTTTTGAGTTTCGCAGAAAAGGAATACCAATCAGAGTCCAAACGGAATAAAACCTTCGTGATGATTTTTCTTGGACCAGAAGACACACCAGAGACTTGGAGATCAAGTTGGAAGAGCCACGAGGCGGCCACAATGGGGGAGATCGCGCCCTACCCCCTGGGTGCGCCCCCTGCCTTGTGGGCCCCTCGTGACTCCCCTAGCCTAATTCATCGGCCTATATATTCACATATATTCCCAAACCACTAGAAGTATCCACGAAAACACTTATCCACCGCCACAACCTTCTCTACCCGTGAGATCCCATCTAGGGGCCTTTTCCGGCATCCTGCCGGAGGGGGATTCAATCACGGAGGGCTTCCACATCAACTCTATTGCCCTTCCGATGAAGCATGATTAGTTTACCTCAGACCTACGGGTCCATAGCTAGTAGCTAGATGGCTTCTTCTCTCTCTTTGATTCTCAATACCATGTTCTCCCTGATATTCTAGGAGATCTATCCGATGTAATCTTCTTTTTGCGGTGTGTTTGTCGAGATCCAATGAATTGTGGATTTATGATCAGCTTACCTGTGAATATTATTTGAATCTTCTCTGAATTCTGATATGCATGATTTGATATATTTGTAATTCTCTTTGAACTATCGGTTTGATTTGGCCAACTAGATTGGTTTTTCTTGCAATGGGAGAAGTGCTTAGCTTTGGGTTCAATCTCGCAGTGTCCTTTCCCAGTGACAGTAGGGGCAGCAAGGCACGTATTGTATTGTTGCCGTCGAAGATAAAAAATGGGGTTTATGAAGGAAATATGCCCTAGACGCAATAATAAAGTTGTTATTTATATTTCCTTATATCATGATAAATGTTTATTATTCATGCTAGAATTGTATTAACCGAAAACTTAGTACATGTGTGAATACATAGACAAAACAGAGTGTCCCGAGTATGCCTCTACTTGACTAGCTCGTTAATCAAAGATGGTTATGTTTCCTAACCATAGATATGTGTTGTCATTTGATGAACGGGATCACATCATTAGAGAATGATGTGATGGACAAGACCCATCTGTTAGCTTAGCACTATGATCGTTTAGTTTTTTGCTATTTCTTTCTTCATGACTTATACATGTTCCTATGACTATGAGATTATGCAACTCCCGAATAACGGAGGAACACTTAGTGTGCTATCAAAAGTCACAACGTAACAGGGTGATTACAAAGATGCTCTACAGGTGTCTTCGATGGTGTTTGTTGAGTTGGCATAGATCAAGATTAGGATTTGTCACTCCGATTGTCGCAGAAGTATCTCTAGGCCCTCCCGGTAATGCACATCACTATAGACTTGCAAGCAATGTGACTAATGAGTTAGTTATGGGATGATGCATTACGGAACGAGTAAAGAGACTTGCCAATAACGAGATTGAACTAGGTATGAGGATACCGACGATCGAATCTCGGGCAAGTAACATACCGATGACAAAGGGAACAACGTATGTTGTTATTCGGTTTGATCGATAAAGATCTTTGTAGAATATGTAGGAGCCAATATGAGCATCCAGGTTCCGCTATTGGTTATTGACCGGAGATGTGTCTCAGTCATGTCTACATAGTTCTCGAACCCGTAGGGTCCGCACGCTTAACGTTCGATGATGATTTGTATTATGAGTTATGTGATTTGATGTACCGAAGGTTGTTCGGAGTCCCGGATGAGATCACGGACATGACGAGGAGACTCGAAATGGCCGAGACGTAAAGACAGATATATTGGAAGGCTATATTCAGACATCGGAAAGGTTCCGAGTGATTCGGGTATTTTTTGGAGTACCGCACAGTTACGGGTATTCGGCGGTGGAAGTAGTGGACCTTAATGGGCCATACGGAAAAGGAGAGAAGGGCCTCAAGGGTTTGCCACGTGCCCCCGATGGCAAGTCCGAATTGGACTAGGGAGGGGGCGGCGCCCCCCTCTCTTTCCTTCTCCCTCTCCTACTCCTTCCCTGTCTCCCCTCTTGGAAAAGGAAGGGGACCCCAACTAGGATTGGGAATCCTAGTTGGACTCCCCCTACAGGCGCGCCCCTCCTAGGCCGGCCTCCTGCTCCTCCCTCCTTTGTATACGTGGGCATGGGGCACCCCAAAAGCACACAGGATTGGTCTTAGCCGTGTGCGGTGCCCCCTCCATAGTTACACACCTCGGTCATATCGTCGTAGTGCTTAGGCGAAGCCCTACGCCAGTAACTTCATCATCACCGTCACCACGCCGTCGTGCTGACGGAACTCTCCCTCGGCCTCAACTGGATCAAGAGTTCGAGGGACGTCACCGAGCTGAACGTGTGCAGATCGCGGAGGTGTCGTGCGTTCGGTACTTGGATTGTTGGATCGCGAAGACGTTCGACTACATCAACCGCATTACTAAATGCTTCCGCTTTCGGTCTATGATGGTACGTGGACACACTCTCCCGCTCGTTGCTATGCATCACCTAGATGGATCTTGTGTGTTCGTAGGAATTTTTTTGAAATTACTGTGTTTCCCAATAGTGGTATCAGAGCCAGGTCTATGCGTAGATGTTATATGCACGAGTAGAACACAAAGAGTTGTGGGCGGTAATAGTCATACTGCTTACCAGCATGTCATACTTCGATTCGGTGGAATTGTTGGATGAAGCGGCCTAGACCGACATTACATGACCGCGTTCATGAGACTGGTTCTACCGTGTTCTTCGCACACATGTGGCTAGTGGGTGTCTGTTTCTCCAACTTTAGTTGAGTCGATTGTCACTACGCTCGGTCCTTGTTGAAGGTTTAAAAGCACACTTGACGAAAAATCATTGTGGTTTTGATGCGTAGGTAAGAATGGTTCTTGCTAGAAGCCTGTAGCAACCACGTAAAACTTGCAACGACAAAGTAGAGGACGTCTAACTTGTTTTTGTAGGGCATGTTGTGATGTGATATGGTCAAGACATGATGTGATATAATTTGTTGTATGAGATGATCATGTTTTGTTAAAGTTATCAAGAATGGCGGGGAGCCTTATGGTTGTCTCTTTATTGCATAAGATGCAAGCGCCATATAATTGCTTTACTTTATCACTATGCGATAGCAATAGTTGGCGAGACAACCATGTGACGACATGTTGATAGAGATCAAGATGATGGAGATCATGGTGTCATGCCGGTGACGATGGAGATCATGACGGTACTTTAGAAATGGAGATCAAAGGCACAAGATGATGATGGCCATATCATGTCACATATTTTGATTGCATGTGATGTTTATCTTTTATGCATCTTATTTTGCTTAGAACGGCGGTAGCATTATAAGATGATCCCTCACTAAATTTCAAGGTATAAGTGTTCTCCCTGAGTATGCACCGTTGCGACAGTTCGTCTTGCCGAGACACCACGTGATGATTGAGTGTGATAAGCCCTACGTTCACATACAACGGGTGCAAGCTAGTTTTGCACACGCAGAATACTCGGATTAAACTTGACGAGCCTAGCATATGAAGATATGACCTCGAAACACTGAGACCGAAAGGTCGAACATGAATCATATAGTAGATATGATCAACATAGTGATGTTCACCATTGAAAACTACTCAATCTCACGTGATGATCGGACATGGTTTAGTTGATATGGATCACGAGATCATTTAGATGACTAGAGGGATGTCTATCTAAGTGGGAGTTCTTAAGTAATATGATCAATTGAACTTTAAATTTACCATGAACTTAGTCCTGATAGTATTTGCATATCTATGTTGTAGATCAATTGCTCGTGTGTAGCTTCCCCATTGGTTCCTAGAGAAAACTAAGTTGATATTTGTACAGTAGCAGGGATTCGGACTAGGTCCGTGATCTAAGGATTATCCTCATTGTTGCACAGAAGAATTATATCCTTGATGCACCGCTAGGTGACAGAGTTATTGCAGGAGCAGATGCAGACGTTGTGAACGTTTGACAAGCTCGGTATGATGACTACTTGATAGTTTAGCGCACCATGCTTTACGTCTTAGAACCGGGACTTAAAAATGTTTTGAAATGTCACGGAGCATATGAGATGTTCCAAGAGCTGAAATTGGTATTTCAGACTCATGCCCGAGTCGAGAGGTATGAGACCTCTGACAATACTTTGCCTACAAGATGGAGGAGAATAGCTCAACCAGTGAGCATGTGCTCGTAATGTCCGAGTACTACAATCGCTTGAATCAAGTGGGAGTTAATCTTCCAGATAAGATAGTGATTGACAGAGTTCTCTAGTCACTATCACCAAGTTACTAGAACTTCGTGATGAACTATAATATGCAAGGGATGATGAAAACGATTCCCCGAGCTCTTCGCGATGCTGAAATCGGCGAAGGTAGAAATCAAGAAAAGCATCAAGTGTTCATGGTTGACAAGACCACTAGTTTCAAGTAAAAGGGCAAGGGAAAGAAAGGGAACTTCAAGAAGAATGACAAGCAAGTTGCCACTCCCATGAATAAGCCCAAAGCTAGACTCAAGCCTGAAACTGAGTGCTTCTACTACAAAGGAAATGGTCACTGGAAGCGGAACTGCCCCAAATACTTGCCGGATAAGAAGGATGGCCAAGTGAACAAAAGTATATATGATATACATGTTATTGATGTGTACTTTACTAGTATTCATAGTAGCCCTGGGTATTTGATCTCGGTTCGGTTGCTATGATTAGTAACTTGAAACATGAGTTACAAAATGAACAGAGACTAGTTGAGGACAAGGTGACGATGTGTGTTGGAAGTGATTCCAAGGTTGATAAGATCACCATCGCACACTCCCTTTACCTTCGAGATTAGTGTTGAACCTAAAGTAAATGTTATTTGGTGTTTGCGTTGAGCATAATATGATTGCATCATGTTTATTGCAATAAGTTTATTCATTTAAGTCGGAGAATAATTGTTGTTCTGTTTACATGAATAAAACCTTCTATGTTCATACACCCAATGTAAATGGTTTATTGAATATCGATCGTAGTGATACACATATTCATAATATTGATGCCAAAAGATGCAAAGTTGATAATGATAGTGCAACATACTAGTGGCACTGCCGTTTAGGTCATATTGGTGTAAAGCGCATCAAGAAACTCCATGCGGATGGACTTTTGGAATCACTTGATTATGAATCATTTGATGCTTGTGAACCATGCCTCATGGGCAAGATGACTAAGACTCCGTTTTCAGGAACAATGGAGCGAGCCACCGACTTATTGGAAATAATACATACTGATGTATGCAGTCCGATGAGTGTTGAGGCTCGCGGTGGGTATCATTATTTTCTGACCTTCACAGATGATTTGAGAAGATATGGGTATATCTACTTGATGAATCACAAGCCTGAAACATTTGAAAAGTTCAAAGAATATCAAAGTGATGTGGAAAATCATCGTAACAAGAAAATAAAGTTTCTACGATCTCATCGCGGAGGCAAATATTTGAGTTATGAGTTTGGCCTTCATTTAAAACTGTGGAATAGTTTCACAACTCACGCCACCTGGAACACCATAGCGTAATGGTGTGTCAACGTCAGAATCGTACTTTATTAGATATGGTGCGATTTATGATGTCTCTTACCGATTTACCACTATCATTTTGGGGTTATGCATTAGAGACAGCTACATTCACGATTAAATAGGTCACCATCTAAATCCGTTGAGATGACATTGTATGAACTATGGTTTGGCAAGAAACCTAAGTTGTCGTTTCTTAAAGTTTGGGGTTGCGATGCTTATGTGAAAAAGTTTCAACCTGATAAGCTCGAACCCGAACCGGAGAAGTGCGTCTTCATAGGATACCCAAAAGAAAATGTTGGGTACACCTTCTATCACATATCCGAAGGCAAGATCTTTGTTGCTAAGAATGGATGCTTTCTAGAGAAGGAGTTTTCTCTCGAAAGAAGTGAGTGGGAGGAAAGTAGAACTTGATGAGGCAATTGTACCTTCTCCTGAATTGGAAAATGGTTCATCACATAAATCAGTTCTAGTGATGCCTACACCAATTAGTGAGGAAGTTAATGATGATGATCATGAAACTTCAGATCAAGTTACTACCGAACCTCGTAGGTCAACCAGAGTATGTTTCACACCAGAGTGGTATGATAATCCTGTTCTGGAAGTCATGTTACTAGACCATGACGAACCTACGAACAAAGTATGGGCTTTGGTTGACTTGCCCGATGATCGGCAAGCCATAGAGAATAAAATGGATCTTCAAGAGGAAGACGGGCGCTGATAGTAGTCTTACTATCTACAAAGCTTGAATTGTCGCAAAAATGTTTTTGACAAGTTCAAGGTGTTGACTACAATGATATTTTCTCACTTGTATCGATGCTTAAAAGTTGGTCTGAATCATGTTAGCAATTGCCGTATTTTATGAAATTTGGCAAATGGATGTCAAACCTGCATTCATTAATGGATTTCTTAAAGAAGAGTTGTATATGATGCAACCAAAAGGTTTTCTTGATCCTAAAGGTGCTAACAAAGTGTGCAAGCTCCAGCGATCCATCTATGGACTGGTGCAAGCATCTCGGAGTTGGAATATACGCTTTGATAAGGTGATCAAAGCATATGGTTTTATACAGACTTGCGGTGAAGCCTGTATTTACAAGAAAGTGAGTGGGAGTACTACAGCATTTCTGATAAGTATATGTGAATGACATATTGTTGATCGAAAATAATGTAGAATTTTTCTGGAAAGCATAAAGGAGTGTTTGAAAGGAGTTTTTCAAAGAAAAACCTCGGTGAAGCTGCTTACATATTGAGCATCAAGATCTATAGAGATAGATCAAGATGCTTGATAAGTTTTTTTCAATGAGTGCATACCTTGACAAGATTTTGAAGTAGTTCAAAATGGAACAGTCAAAGAAGGAGTTCTTGCCTGTGTTGCAAGGTTTGAAGTTGAGTAAGACTCAAAACCCGACCACGGCAGAAAATAGAAAGAGAATGAAAGTCATTCCCTATGCCTCAGTCATAGGTTCTATAAAGTATGTTAAGCTGTGTACACCATGAGTTTGGCAAGAGGGTACAATAGTGATTCAGGAGTGGATCACTGGACAGCGGTAAAAATTATCCTTAGTGGTATAAGGATATGTTTCTCAGTTATGGAGGTGACAAAGAGTTCGTCGTAAAGGGTTACGTCGATGCAAGCTTTGACACTGATCCTCAATCTAGATACATATTGAAAGTGGGAGCAATTGGATAGAGTAGCTCCGTGCAGAGCATTGTAGACATAGAAATTTGCAAAATACATACGGATCTGAATGTGGCAGACCCGTTGACTAAACTTCTCTCACAAGCAAAACATGATCACACCTTAGTACTCTTTGGGTGTTAAATCACATGGCGATGTGAACTAGATTATTGACTCTAGTAAACCTTTTGAGTGTTGGTCACATGGAGATGCGAACTATAGGTATTAATCACATAAAGATGTGAACTATTGGTGTTAAATCACATAGCGGTGTGAACTAGATTATTGACTCTAGTGCAAGTGGGAGACTGAAGGAAATATGCCCTAGAGGCAATAATAAAGTTGTTATTTATATTTCCTTATATCATGATAAATGTTTGTTACTCATGCTAGAATTGTATTAACATTAACCGGAAACTTGATACATGTGTGAATACATAGACAAAACAAAGTGTCCCTAGTATGCCTCTACTTGACTAGCTTGTTAATCAAAGATGGTTACATTTCCTAACCATAGACATGTGTTGTCATTTGATGAACGGGATCACATCATTAGAGAATGATGTGATGGACAAGACCCATCCGTTAGCTTAGCACTATGATCGTTTAGTTTATTGCTATTGCTTTCTTCATGACTTCTTCATGTTCCTATGACTATGAGATTATGCAACTCCCGAATACCGGAGGAACACTTAGTGTGCTATCAAACATTCCAGCGTAACTGGGTGATTACAAAGATGCTCTACAGGTGTCTCTGATGGTGTTTGTTGAGTTGGCATAGATCGAGATTAGGATTTGTCACTCTGATTGTCGGAGAAGTATCTCTGGGCCATCTCGGCAATGCACATCACCATAAGCCTTGCAAGCAATGTGACTAATGAGTTAGTTACGGGATGATGCATTACGGAACGAGTAAAGAGACTTGTCGGTAACGAGATTGAACTAGGTATGAGGATACCGACGATCGAATCTCGGGAAAGTAACATACTGATGACAAAGGGAACAACGCATGTTGTTATGCGGTTTGAACGATAAAGATCTTCATAGAATATGTAGGAGCCAATATGAGCATCCAGGTTCCGCTATTGGTTATTGACCGGAGATGTGTCTCGGTCATGTCTACATAGTTCTCGAACCCGTAGGGTCCGCACACTTAATGTTCGATGACGATTTGTATTATGAGTTATGTGATTTGATGTACCGAAGGTTGTTCGGGGTCCTGGATGAGATCACAGACAAGACGAGGAGTCTCGAAATGGTCGAGACGTAAAGATCGATATATTGGAAGGCTATATTCGGACATCGGAAAGGTTCCGAGTGATTCGGGTATTTTTCGGAGTACCGCAAAGTTACGGGTATTCGCCGGTGGAAGTAGTGGACCTTAATGGGCCATACGGGAAAGGAGAAGGGCCTCAAGGGTTGGCCGGCGCCCCCCATGGCAAGTACGAATTGGACTGGGGATGGGGCGCCCCCCTCTCTTTCCTTCTCCCTCTCTTACTCCTTCCCTCTCTCCCCTCTTGGAAAAGGAAGGGAACTCCAACTAGGATTGCGAATCCTAGTTGGACTCCCCCTATAGGCGCGCCCCTCCTAGGCCGGCCTCCTCCTCCTCCCTCCTTTATATACATGGGCAGGGGGCACCCCAAAAGCACACAAGATTTATCTTAGCCGTGTGTGGTGCCCCCCTCCAAAGTTACACACCTCGCTCATATCGTCGTAGTGCTTAGGCGAAGCCCTAGGCCGATAACTTCATCATCACCGTCACCACGCCTGTAACATCCCAAAATTCTAAATTTTGGAATGTTATATTAAATAGATAGTTTTGGTTGTTCGAAGCTTTTCGAAAGTTAAACGAGAGGGAATAAAAGGACTTTCCCAAACTTTCACTTTGCTTTTCTGACCTCCAGGAATTCAAATTATTTTTGAATACAAAACCCTAGAGAGAATATAACATGAGTTCTTCCATTTAAATAAACGAAAATAGTTTTTGAAAATATTTGAATTTCATTTGGAAATATTTTCAAATACAGAAACTTCAAGCAACTCAATGATTTTCATGAGAGAAGATAAAATGAATTCTTCAAAACATATGAAATATGAGTTGGGAGTTTACAAGGATCAAATTTAAAGTCCTTTTGGAAATTATTTTCAATTTCGAGTTATTTGGATTTTATTCAAATTATTTTTCTCCAAAAATAAAATATATGGAAAATAGGGTAAAATGATTCCCTACATCAAAAAATTGGAGAGAAATAAATCTGAAATCATTTCGGTATTTATAAAATGTTTTTTATTGGATTTTATTAGAGCGGTATCGCTCTTTGCTTTATTTGAAATTTTGTGGATTTTATTTGGATCTAGAATAATGTTCATGTCGTTGAAAATCTTTTTCTAAAAATTTCGATATATTATATGCCTATATAATATTTTTATTTCCTTTGTTTTATTTGTTTTGTTTGTTTGTGTTTAAAAAAAAAACTCTTCTCACGACCGAACTTGGGCGGCCCATACCAAAGCCGCTGCCTAGTGCCCCGTCAACCGCCTCGAAAGCAAGAGACCGCCGCCACGATTCCGGCCGCTGTCCTTTTCGGACACCGCCCCGCCTTTGCCCTTGCCTCGCCCCACGCCTCCCAAGGCAATAAATAGCGCCGCCCTCCTTTGCTCAAGGCCGCTTCTCCCAGATCTCGCCGCTATCAGATCGCCGTCATTGCCGCCGACTTAGTTGCCGCCACATCGCCGCTTAGCTACGCCACAGCCGTCATTGCCGCCTGGCTGCCGCTTCAAGATAGCCGCTGCCGCCGCCGCTGCTGCCTCACAGAGGCGCCGCCGCCACGCTGTCACAGAGTCGCCGCCGCCGCCGCCGCTGCCAGAGGCGCTGCCACACGCCGCCTCACAGAGCCACGCCGCTGCCTCGCCAAGATCACTCGAGAGCCGCCGCCGTTGCCTCGCTGCTGTAAAACTGCCGCCACGACGCCTAAACCGGTAATAGACCGCCCCAGTTCACTGGTTTGGTTTTTGTTTTTTTAAACGTAGATCGGTTTTCTACAGAAAACCTAGATCTGATTTTTTTAAAGTTTAGTTATATAGTGAACATTCGCTGTTTATCCCTTCGCAGCGAACGATCTCGTTCGTTAGCGTCCGGTAACAAACGTTCGTTATTTAGTCTTTTTCTTTTTCTATTTTAATTTCGGCCAGGGACCTAGATGTAATTATCTTTCTTACTGATTTGTCCCTCTGTTTCAAACTAGCACAAGTTTTTGCTTGTTTGTCCAAATCCAATGAAACCAACGCCCACTTCTTCGTTACAATCCCCTCTATCCAGTAAAACAACTTAAACATATTTTTGAAAGTTCTAAAATTTGAATTCAAAAAGTTTTGTATTTAAACATCGTTTGATCGTAACTCGAGTTTTATAACTCCGTTTGAGTTGATTCTTTTTGCAAATCGAAGCTCTTGACCTAAACTTTCTGATAAGGCCAAATTCACTTAATCTTGGTACTGTTAGAAATTGTTTTCTGTTGCAAGATTTATTTGCTTGGTTTTGAAGTTTTCTGAATTGTTTTCTTTGTTCTTTCCGATCTTTTGAGTGATTGCTTATGTGTGGTTACTATTGCTTGCTTACGATAGATTGACCGGAGTGTGACGAGTAGAACTATCAGGAGTTATGAGTGCGAATCATATTCATCAAGCGTACAACCTAAGTTCACACTTTGATCATACTTTTCATTACCCAGTTTTTATGCATTAGTTTCAACCCTCAAAACATTGCATGGTTAGGATTTGATAACATGTGGGTATTGGGAAGCAGTTGATGATGTAGGAACCTATTGTCTTATAGTCAAACCTTGGGAGTTACTACTACGTTATGCTTATACTGGTATGCTATGCTCGTAGACGTGGTTTGGTTTGAGTGATTCATGACAGATGTGAGAGTTATTATTAATGGTTAACTTAAGGTGGCTACTTTGATACACATCTGGGTGGATTGATTGGGGCACCCTGGAGCACCCAGTGGTCTGCCCGGGCACCCGAAGAACCTAGTGCTTGCCCAAGGGGATCCCGGAGGACCCGTGTGATCACCCTATGGAATGCCACCCAGGCTCAAAGGGATCATACGATTATTCATGCTAGAAACTTCCGTGTGCAGCCACAAGATATTATGGCCTCTAGCATAGTTGAGTATGTTGCATGACCTCTTCCAGTGGTAGGCTAGCAGATGTAGGGGGTGTAGGTTGGTACCGCTTCACCCAGGTTAGAGTTAATGCTTCGAAAGATCGTGTCTCGGTCATCCGCTTTCTCAAACACCATGTAGTGCGAGAAATCCAACGGAGGAGATCGAGTCTTGTGGGGAAAAGTGTGCAAACCTCTGCAGAGTGTACAAACTAATCATGGTTAGCCGTGTCCCCGGTTATGGACATCTTGAGTATCTGGTTCTTGGATTATCATGTTGATCTCATCACTTTAATTAATAAGATTGTTGGGTTATTCATATTTAATTGGGATTGAGTTGGACGAACCTTCTCAATATTTATCAACCAACTTTGTAGTTAAATAAAATATATTCCTTTGCAGTAGGAAAAATTGGCTTTACGCAAAAACAATAACCATCGAGCTTTTCCACCAGCCATATATGCATGTAGTGATAGCCATTATTCAGCATTGCTCTACAGTGTGAATTTGCCAGTACATTCAATGTACTGACGCTTTGTGGCTGCAACGTCCCATGTTGCAGGATTTTCTTACGACGAGTAAGTGATACGTTAGGGTTACGATTTCTACACTCAACTTTGCCATTGGTGTTGATGGGAATCCACGACCTTGTTGTTACTTCCGTTATTTGGATTGAGGTAATAGTATTTATGTTACTTTATACATGTGATTTACCTCTGTTATAAATCGTCGAGTAATGTGTGTGTCAAAGATACCGATCTGTGGATGACACTTTGCCACGTAGACTTGACTGCCCGAGGTCGGGTCGCTACAAGATGGTATCAGAGCACATGTTGACTGTAGGACGTGACCCCTAGAAATTGGCAAGCCCATAGGAAAGATTTTCTCTACAACTTTCTTTTCAAAAAAATATTTTTCCTCTCTTCTCTTCTGAGCTTATTCAAATTTTCCCTTTTAGTTAGCCCATAACCCTTTCCCTTTTTGACCACGCGAAGATTCGACTCATGAGACCACCACAAAAGGTACGAGATATCGGACAACTAAGACCACTTCAAAATGAAGAGGATTATTCTGTGCAATTGAAACTACAACAGTTGGAGACTCCGAAGACTAGGAGAATTTGAAGGCTCTGAAGAATTTCCGGATTTGTATGACCAAGGAAGGCTACCCTTATGGAACTTGGTAGACTATGGAAGCTGTCAATACCAAGATCAAGTTGTATCGGAGAAAGACCGGAACATGGAGCATTAGAACTCAAAGTTTTGTCAAGAAAACCCTAAGGCAGGAGATATCAAATATGGAATGGAAGCTCATGGCAGTAACATGGGCATAGATACGGCTAACCATGGTGTTATCGCCCGCTTATGATATTGTCATCGTGCGGAGTTAAGCATGCATATGCATGGAAGGATTGGATGGTAGAAGGCTGATGGAGCATCTGTCAGCAAAGGATGCAGCTTTAACCTTAGCTGGTGTATCGCCAGGATCTGGAGTATTACATGAAGAATTTTAGGTGGACCCTTAGGAAGTCATATTTGACGAGGCAATTCGTGAAGAACTCAGGAACCAGAAGCTGAAAGTAGCCAAGTTGGAGGAGCAAAACCTCGTGATACAGGAGATTCATCAGGAACTGAAGGACAGTAGTACCATGGCTCATGCCAAGGATGTTGAAACCCCGAAGTTTGGAACGCAACTCTAGAAATATTAAAGGATGTCATGAGAGACTTCACATCAACAAAGATGATCTGGCAAAAGAACTTGAGAAGGTCAAGCACGATCAGAATAAGCCATCGGAGACATGAACAAGACTTGAAGAGTTCGGCAACGTTGAAGATTTGTTGACCTTTAGAAGCCCAAACCCCTATTATATACGTGCGTTAGATGCGGCGATTGTGAGCTGTCACTTGTTTGATGTTTTTCCGACAGCCACAAATAAAATCTGTCTTTTCAAAACTTTTGTTTGTATTGTGTGCATCCCTCTCTATCTCTCGTATCCCACCCCAAACCCATGGACTCAATAGAGGATGAATGGAGATGAGCTTATATTTTCTGGACCAATGACTCAATTGAAGACGGACCGATGGATTCATAACATGGAAGAACATATGGAGAATAACACTATAGCCGAAAAGGATATAGCCCAGCATGCTCTTCAATGCTTTGAAAGAGGTGCTGCTACTTGGTGGATGAGGTACCAAACCATCAATGGATGGCAAGGGGTAACCACTTGGAAGGAAATTAAGCTGACTATGCTAAAGTCTCGTTTTGTGTCCCAGAAATTGAAGCCTTATGGAAATATATGAAGAAACCTTGTGCATGCAAGCTTTGTGGAGAAATAGGACACAACCATAAAGAACACAAGGATGAATGTACTAATTGTGAAGAAAGTCACCTAGCTGAAGAATGCCCCACTAGGCAGACTACTTGTTTCTTGTGTGAAGGAACTAACCACTACCCTGCTCAGTGTCACATTTACCCCCTGGTACAGAGAACCGTACAACAAAAGAAAGAAGCAATGAAAGGAGCCCTCATGGAAATTTTAGAAGAACCTATGATGAAGGAAGAGGTGGAGGACACACCCAAAGAAGACCCAATTAAACCATGCACTAAGTCATGCTATTCATGTGGAGAAGAAGGACACATCTTCCAAAATTGTCTGAATGGGGATCTAGTAGAATTCCCAACAGAGGAAGTAGAGTATGACCCACAGGAAATAGAAGCCCTGATTGGAACGGAGAAGACCGGGAAGAGAAGTAGATTGGATTCCAGGAAGGACCTGAGTCATATCACCTGCTTGTGTGCAAGGAGTCGTGGCACTACTTCAACATTGCCCAAAAAGGCAGCCGAGGACCCAAGGAGGCTATGTAATCATAAGGAAACCACGAGACTTGTCAGAAGTAGTATGTTTGTGCTGTAATGAAGCAGGGCACTTTGCCAGAGATTGTCCCAAGGAGAAGGAGACTTGTGATAATTAGTTGTGTCTGTGAGGAATATAGTAGTAGAAGTGGGAACAATACTTTTATACTGAGGTGTTAAGTTGAAGCACGTAATGGAAATGCAGGAGATTGAAATCGTTGGAGAATCAATAAAGTTAGCATTGTTGGTACTGATATGGATTTTATGAGTTGTTACTCTATGGAGAAAGATTTTGACCATTTTCGAGGATATGAGAAATATGGTATATGGATGAATTTGTTCATTTTAAGGGTGGTAGTACCCTGTGAGGACATTTGACCCATGGAAAGGAGAATGATATGCCACGGAGTGGATTTTGGACAAAATGAGTACGATTTTTATCTTGATATGTGGGATATCCCAAGAATAGGAAGGGATGAAGTACTATTGGATATAAAGGAGGTATGATGTTGGTAATATGGAGCAATTGTAACTCCATAATGGGTCTGAGTAATCACGTCTTAGTTTGGTACCAATAGAAGGGAGACAGTACAATTGGATGGATTTAAGAATACTAGGAAGTAGGATGTTAGAATAATGATCAGTTGCCCCGAGGATGAGTTCAAGATTTGCAAGTGATGAGATGGGCCATAACCCACAGGCCCCAGGACCCGCCAAGGAGCAAGCACAATCTTGCTGAAGGAAAAACCCTGGAAGAAGATTACGACTTTATCAGCAGAAGATTTTATAGGAGTTTACGCAAAACCTGAGAGTTGTGAAGGAACGATAGATGTTTGTTTGGCTTGCAGAATCAATGGATTTTCTGAACCCAGTTCATCGACAAGAGAAATTCTGCAATGCTTGTGAGGATGACCGAGTGTTAGAATGCGAGATTCGCTAAACCGTATACAAGGTAATGATTTGGGTGTGGGATGGATTGATCACCATACCGACTTACTCTTATTATTCGCCTTGCTATATGGGATGGTAAATCTAAGTGACCTACCTATAGTAGAAGGACGACGATATTAAACCTTGTTTAAACCTTAGAATGGTATAGGTATTATCCCTTGTACAAGGCAGTTGCTGCCAACCGTAGGTTATACGGTGAGGTCCAACCCAGATCCATTTCCTGCAGGAGAAACCTTAAATTGATGACCACCATGAGATATCGATATTTTTTTAGTATTGGCGCTGCATTCGTCGATTAAGAAGACCCACCACGAATCAACCTTATCAAGAGGAAAGGACAGAAGTATTGAGGAAAAGGTTATGCCACTACTGGAAGAGCCCAGAGAAAGAATTATCCTGAAGATCTGAGAAGATGGACACTGTCAACGATAAGGATGGAGTATATGAGTTTTGGTGCAACCGTAACCATGCTTCTAAGGGTGGTAGCACCCGAGACCCCGGAGATGATCGATGGATTTTGAGAAGACCCCCAAACCTAACCTATTTCTTTCTAGCCTCTCCGAATCTCGAGGACGAGATTCATTTTAAGGGTGGTAGGTTTGTAACATCCCAAAATTCTAAATTTTGGAATGTTATATTAAATAGATAGTTTTGATTGTTTTCTTGGTTGTGATGAGTGAAATTGAGTGAAATTCGAATTTTTTTGAAAGTTAAACGAGAGGGAATAAAAGGACTTTCCCAAACTTTCACTTTGCTTTTCTGACCTCCATGAATTCAAATTCTTTTCGAATACAAAAGCCTAGAGAGAAGATGACATGACTTCTTCCATTTAAATAAATGAAAAGGGTTTTTGAAAATATTTGAATTTCATTTGGAAATATTTTCAAATTCAGAAACTTCAAGCAACTCAATGATTTTTGTAGCGACCCGACCCGAATGGATCAAGTCTCTGTGCTTAGGTGTCATCCCTGGATCGGTATGCTGACACACACAATACTCGAAGGATTTATAACAGAGGTAAATCACATGTATAAATAACGTAAATACTATTACCTCAATCCAAAATATAGCGGAAGCAACAAGGTTGTGGATTCCCATCAACACCAATGGCAAAGTTGAGTATAGGAAATCGTAACCCTAACGTATCACTTACTGTCGTTCGAAAAGTCTCGCAACATGAAAAGTTGCAGCCCGAAACGGGTCAAAGACATGGAATATGCCGGCAATGTAACACATAGAGAGTAATGAAAGAATAAGCCTATATTACATGCATATATGGCTGGTGGAAAAGCTCTATGGTTATAAGGTTTTGCGAAAAGCCAATTTTTCCCTACTGCAAAGGAATAAATTTATTTAACTATCATGGTGGTTGTTAAACATTGAGAATGGTTGTCAGCATTCTCAATCCCAATTAAAAGTACTCATTAAACCCAAACAAATTATATTAAGTAACGTGATGAGATCAACAGGATAATCCAAGAACTAGTTACTCAAAATGTCCATAACCGGGGACACGGCTAATCATGATTAGTTTATACACTCGCAGAGGTTTGCGACTTTTCCCCACAAGACTCGATCGCCTCCGTTGGATTTCTCGCACTACATGATGTTTGAGAAAGCGGATGACCGAGACATAGTCTTTCGTAAGCGCTTAGCACCTTACGACGGGTAGACCGGTACACCTACATCCCCTACATCTGCTAGTCCACCACTATAAGAGTTCGCACAACTCAATCAACTATGCCAGAGCCCATAATGGCTTGTGGCTGCACACGGAAGTTACTAGTTTGAATAATCTCATGATCCCTTTGAGCCTGGGTGGCGGTCCCAAAAAAAACAGGCACGTCCTGGGAACCTGTGGTGCCTAGACAGGCAAGTCCTGGAGTAACCAGTGCCTCAATCCACCCAGATGTGTGTTTAAGTTGCCACCTTAAATAAAACCATTAATTTAACAATCTCACATCCGTCATGGAATACACTCACCCAATCCACGTCTACTAGCATAGCATAGCATAATAAGCAAACGAGAAGTAACTCCCCAGGTTTCATAAGTAAAACATGTAATAGGTACTACCTCAACTACTTCCCATCCCACAATTTAATTAGATCCTAATCATGCAAGTGTTCAGGATTGATCTAATGCATAAAAACTGGGTATGAGAAAGTATGATCAAAGTGTTACTTGCCTGTAAAGTTGATGAAGATGATTCGCACTCAAAACTCTTGATAGGTCTACTCGTCACACTCCGGTCAATCTATCGTAAGCAATCAATAGTAACCACACATAAGCAATCACTCAAAAGATCGGAAAGATCGAAGAAAACAATTCGGAAAACATCAAAACCAAGCAAATAAATCTTGCAACATAAAACAATTTCTAACAGTACCAAAATTATTTGAATTTGGCCTTATCAGAAAGTTTAATGTGCAAAAAGAATCAACTAAATCGGAGTTACGAAACTCAAATTATGATCAAACGAAGTTCAAATACAAATCTGTTTGAATTCAAATTTTAAAACTTTCAAAAACATGTTTAAGTTGGATTACTGGATAGAGGAGATCATAACGAAGAAGTGGGCGTTGGTTTCGTTGGATTTGGACAAACGAGTAAAAAGTTATAGTCGTTTGAAAAACAGGGACTAAACTGTGAAGAAACTATTCACATACGGGTCCCTGGCAGAAAACTAAAATAAAAGAAAAAAACTAAATAGCGAACTTTCGTTACCGATCGCTAACGAATGAAAATCGTTCGCTACCGAACCCTATCTAATGAACGCTCGCAGAATAAGTTAACCAAAAAAAATAAACCTTTTTTTTTAAACCGAAGTAAATCTAAACCCTAAAAAAACTGGACCGGTCGGTTTTGTACCGGTTCAGTTGGCGGTTCGGGTCGACGGCGGCGGATGGCAACGGCGGCTCCGGCGTCGAGGCGAACGACGGCAGCGGCGGCTTCGGCCTCGGGCGGCGGGTTCAAGTGACGGCAAGTGAGTTCCCGGCGAGGGGCACGGTGGCATGGATCGGGCGACGCGGGGCATGAGGCGAGGCGAAAGCACGGCGACGGCTAAGGCGGCGGGCGGGCGGGCGATCTCAGAAGGCGCGGCGATGCGAGGGAGAGGGAGAGAGAGGAACGGGGCCTGGGGCCTCGGGTTTTATAGGAGAGGAGGCGAGTGGTGGCGTGGGGAAGGGCAGAGGAGGTCGGCGGCTGCAGACGGAGGCGGGCGGACTCGAGCGAGCCTGGGACGGGCGCGAGGTGGGCTGGGCTCATGGCCTGGCTCGGTGTCAGGCCGACCCAGTCGGCGAGAGGAAAGGAGGAGAGAGAGCGATCCGGGCTTGACCCGGCAATCGCTCAAGAGTTTTTTTTAAATCAAACAAAAATAAAAACAAAATAAATAGAAATATTATATAGGCATATAATATATCAAAATTTGCAGAAAAATATTTCCTACAAGATGAACATTATTCTAATGTCAAATAAAATCCACACAAATTCAAATAAAGCAAAGAGTGCTTCTGGTCTAATGAAATCCACTGAAAATCATTTTAAAAATACCAAAATTAATTCAAATTGATTTCTCTCCATTTTTCTAAGGTAGGGAATCATGTTACCCTATTTTCCATATATTTTATTTTTGGAGAAAAATAATTTGAATAAAACTCCAATAACTCCAAATTGAAAAATAAATTCAAAAGAACTTTGAATTTAATTCTTTGAAACTCCCAACTCATATTTCATATGTTTTGAAGAAGTCATTTTATCTTCGCTCTTGAAAATCATTGAGTTGCATAAAGTTTCAGAATTGGAAATATTTTCCAAATGAAATTCAAATATTTTCAACACCCCTTGTCATTTAAATAAATGGAAGAAGTCATGTCATCTTCTCTCCGTGGTTTTTGTGATGAGAAGAATTTGAATTCGAAGATCATAAAAGCAAAATGAAAGTTTGGGAAAGTCCTTTTATTCCCTGTCATTTAACTTTCAAAAAGTTTCGAATTCACTCACTTTCAGTCAATCAATCAAAACTATCTATTTGTTTATAACATTCCAAATTTTAGAATTTTGGGATGTTACAATATTCATGAGAGAAGATAAAATGACTTCTTCAAAACAAATGAAATATGAGTTGGGAGTTTAAAATGATCAAATTTAAAGTCCTTTTGGAAATTATTTTCAATTTGGAGTTATTTGGATTTTATTCAAATTATTTCTCTCCAAAAATAAAATATATGGAAAATAGGGTAAAATGATTCCCTACATCAGAAAATTGGAGACAAATAAATTTGAAATCATTTCGGTATTTTTAAAATGATTTTTATTGGATTTTATTAGAGCAGTAGCACTCTTTGCTTTATTTGAAATTTCATGGATTTTATTTGGATCTAGAATAATGTTCATGTCGTTGAAAATCTTTTTCTAAAACTTTTGATATATTATATGCCTATATAATATTTTTATTTCCTTTGTTTTATTTGTTTTGTTTGTCTGTGTTTTTTTTAAAAACTCTTCTCCCAACTGAACTGGGCCGACTCAGCCACCAAAGCATCGCCTCAGTGCCTGTCGCCTCGAACCGCCTGAAGGGAGACCGCCCGCCACGACAGCCTTGGCCGCCGCCGTGTCCGTCGCGGGCACCGCGCCCCGCCGCCTTTGCCCTTGCCTCTCGCCCACACCTCCCGAGGCAATAAATAGCGCCGCCCACCCTCTGCTCATGCCGCCTGATGCGTCTCCAACGTATCTATAATTTTTGATTGCTCCATGCTATATTATCTACTGTTTTGGACCATACTGGGCTTTATTTTCCACTTTTATATTACTTTTGGGACTAACCTATTAACCGGAGGCCCAGCCCAGAATTGCTGTTTTTTTTGCCTATTTCAGAGTTTAGAAGAAACAGAATATCAAACGTAGTCCAAACGGAATGAAACCTTCGAGAACACGATTTTCTCACCGATCATGATCCAGGAGACTTGGACCCCCCATCAAGAAAGCAAGGAGGTGGCCACAAGGGTGGGGGCGCGCCCTACCCCCAGGGCGCGCCCCCTGCCTCGTGGGCCCCCCGTTGCTCCACCGACGTACTCCTTCCTCCTATAGATACCTACGTACCCCCAAACGATCAGATACGGAGCCAAAAACCTAATTCCACCGCCGCAACTTTCTGTATCCACGAGATCCCATCTTGGGGCCTGTTCCGGAGTTCCGCCGGAAGGGGAATCCACCACGAAGGGCTTCTACATCATCATAGCCTCTCCGATGAAGTGTGAGTAGTTTACGTCAGACCTTTGGGTCCATAGTTAGTAGCTAGATGGCTTCTTCTCTCTTTTTGGATCTCAATACAATGTCCTCCCCCTCTCTCGTGGAGATCTATTCGATGCAATCTTCTTTTTGCGGTGTGTTTGTTGAGACCGATGAATTGTGGGTTTATAATCAAGATTATCTATGAGCAATATTTGAATCTTTTCTGAATTCTTTTATGTATGATTGGTTATCTTTGCAAGTCTCTTCAAATTATCCGTTTGGTTTGGCCAACTAGATTGGTGGTTCTTGCAATGGGAGAAGTGCTTAGCTTTGGGTTCAATCTTGCGGTGTCCTTTCCCAGTGACAGAAGGGGTAGCAAGGCACGTATTGTATTGTTGCCATAGAGGATAACAAGATGGGGTTTTTATAATATGCATGAATCTATCCCTCTACATCATGTCATCTTGCTTAAGGTGTTACTCTGTTTTCATTAACTTAATACTCTAGATGCATGCTGGATAGCGGTCGATGAGTGGAGTAATAGTAGTAGATGCGTGTGAGTCGGTCTACTTGTCTCGGACGTGATGCCTATATACATGATCATACCTAGATACTCTCATAACTATGCTCAATTCTCATCAATTGCTCAACAGTAATTGCTCACCCACCGTAAAATACTTATGCTCTTGAGAGAAGCCACTAGTGAAATCTATGGCCCCCGGGTCTATTCTCTATCATATTAATCTTCCATCACTTTATTATTGCTTTGCTTTTTTACTTTGTCTTTTATTTTACCTTGCATCTTTATACCAAATATATTATCTATCATCTCTATCAGATCTCACTCTCGTAAGTGATCGTGAAGGAATTGACAACCCCTAATCACGTTGGTTGCGTGGAGCTATTTGTTTTGTGTAGGTACGAGGGACTCGCGCGTGGCCTCCTACTGGATTGATACCTTGGTTCTCAAAAACTAAGGGAAATACTTACACTACTTTGCTGCATTATCCTCTCCTCTTCGGGGAAATCCAACGCAAGCTCAAGAGGTAGCAAGAAGAATTTCTGGCGCCATTGCCGGGGAGTCTACACAAAAGTCAACATACCAAGTACCCATCACAATCCCTTATCTCTCGCATTACATTATTTGCCATTTGCCTCTCGTTTTCCTCTCCCCCACTTCACCCTTGTCGTTTTATTCGCCCTCTCTTTTCCAATTGCTTCCTTTCATTCGCTTTCCCCTCGCCACGTTAGAACCAAAAAGAGTTGGGGTTTCTCTCCCGAGTTTCAGCACTTTAGACAATCCTGCTATTTTATCTAAACTCATAAATAAAAAATACTATGGAAAAACCTGTCGGGATTATCAATGAAAACCTTAGTAATCTTGATGAAGAAGATTCTGGAATATTTTGTTATTTACTTGATGAATATTTGAAAGATGCTTGGGATAGGCTCTTAAGGATCCATGCTAGCTATGTACCCCAATACCAAATTGAGGTTTACTTAAAAAGCTTTTATGTTGGGTTGCCCACTTCATTCAAACAAGTCTTGGATTCTATTTTTGAAGAGGGTTTTCTTGAAGGGGATCCCATAGATACCTATCAAAAGATGAAAACTATATTTTGGCACCCTATTAACGAGAAAGCTGAATTCACATCTCTTTTGCTTTCTTACCAAAACGAATCTATCAAAGAGATAAAAGCTAGCCTAGATGCCAATTTCCTCAGCATACTTAATCTTTATTCTACCATTAATGGTCATGTACTTTTTCAAAATATAAAGATTAATTCCATAGATAGCAAGTTTGCTCTCTTTTTCCCTAAAACCAAAGATGGCAATACCTAGATCTATCCTTGCTTTTATGCCTAGCTAAGGGCGTTAAACGATGGCGCTTGTTGGGAGGCAACCCAATTTTATTTTTGTTTCTTTGTTTTTGCTTCTGTTTAGGAATAAATAATCCATCTACCCTCTGGTTAGATGTGTTTTTATGTTTTAGTTAGTGTTTGTGCCAAGTTAAACCTATAGGATCTTCTTGGATGATAGTTATTTTCAGAAACTTTCGGTTCACGAAAACAATTGTTAAAAATCACCAGAACGTGACCAAATAGTGATTCCAACTGGTGCTGATCAATAAACAAATTTAATAGGTCGTCCTATTTTGGATGATTTTTTGGAGTTCCAGAAGTTTGTGTTAGATACAGATACCTACAGACTGTTCTGTTTTTGACAGATTCTGCTTTTCGTGTGTTGTTTGCTTATTTTGATGAATCTATGGCTAGTAAAATAGTTTATAATCCATAGAGAAGTTGGAATACAGTAGTTTTAACACCAATATAAATAAAGAATGAGTTAATTACAGTACCTTTAAGTGGTCTTTTGTTTTCTTTCGCTAACGGAGCTCATGAGATTTCTGTTGAGTTTTGTGTTGTGAAGTTTTCAAGTTTTGGGTGAAATCTTTTGATGGATTACGGAACAAGGAGTGGCAATAGCCTAAGCTTGGGGATGCCCATGGAACCCCCAAGATAATCTAAGGACACCAAAAAGTCAAAGCTTGGGGATGCCGGAAGGCATCCCTCTTTCGCTCTACTTCCATCGGTAACTTTACTTGGAGCTATATTTTTATTCACCACATGATATGTGTTTTGCTTGGAGCGTCTTGTATTATTTGCATCTTTCTTTTTAGTTTACCACAATCATCCTTGCTGTACACACCTATTGAGAGAGCCATACGTGATTTGGAATTTGTTAGAATACTCTATGTGCTTCACTTATATCTTTTGAGCTATATAGTTTTGCTCTAGTGCTTCACTTATATCTTTTAGAGCACGGTGGTGGATTTGTTTTATAGAAACCATTGATCTCTCATGCTTCACTTAGATTATTTTGGGAGTCTTAAATAGCATGGTAATTCTCTTAAACAATCCTAATATGCTTTGCATTCAAGATTTGTAAAACTTTCTTTTGAGTGCGTTGAATACTAATAAAAGTTTGATGCTTGATAATTGTTTTGAGATATGGAGGTAGTAATATTAGAGTCATGCTAGTTGAGTAGTTGTGAATTTGAGAAATACTTGTGTTAAAGTTTGTGATTCCCGTAGCATGCACGTATGGTGAACCGTTATGTGATGAAGTCGGAGCATGATTTATTTATTGATTGTCTTCCTTATGAGTGGCGGTCGGGGACGAGCGATGGTCTTTTACTACCAATCTATCCCCTAGGAGCATGCGCGTAATACTTTGCTTTGATAACTTGTAGATTTTTGCAATAAGTATATGAGTTCTTTATGACTAATATTGAGTCCATGGATTATACGCCCTCTCACCCTTCCACCATTGCTAGCCTCTCTATCACCGCAGACTTTTCACGCGGTATCATACACCCACCATATACCTTCCTCAAAACAGCCACCATACCTACCTATTATGGCATTTCCATGGCCACTCCGAGATATATTGCCATGCAACTTTCCACCGTTTCATTTATTATGACATGCTCCATCATTGCCATATTGCTTAGCATGATCATGTAGTTGACATCGTATTTGTGGCAAAGCCACCGTTCATAATTCTTTCATACATGTCACTCATGAATCATTGCATATCCCGGTACACCGCCGGAGGCATTCATATAGAGTCATATTTTGTTCTAAGTATTGAGTTGTAAGTAAATAAAAGTGTGGTGATCATCATTTTTAGAGCATTGTCCCAAGTGAGGAAAGGATGATGGAGACTATGATTCCCCCATAAGTCAGGATGAGACTCCGGACGAAAAATAAATAAAAAAGAAAGAAAAGAGGCATAAAAAAAGAGAGAAAAGGCCCAAATAAAAAAATGAGAGAAAAAGAGAGAAGGGACAATGTTACTATCCTTTTACCACACTTCTGCTTCAGAGTAGCACCATGATCTTCATGATAGAGAGTCTCTCATTTTGTCACCTTCATATACTAGTGGGAATTTTTCATTATAGAACTTGGCTTGTATATTCCAATGATGGGCTTCCTCAAATTGCCCTAGGTCTTCGTGAGCAAGCGAGTTGGATGCACACCCACTTAGTTTCTTTTGTTGAGCTTTCATATACTTATAGCTCTAGTGCATCCGTTGCATGGCAATCCATACTCACTCACATTGATATCTATTGATGGGCATCTCCATTGCCCATTGATACGCCTAGTTGATGTGAGACTATCTTCTCCCTTTTTGTCTTCTCCACAACCACCATTCTATTCCACATATAGTGCTATATCCATGGCTCACCCTCATGTATTGCATGAACATTGAAAAAGTTTGAAAATTCTAAAGTATGAAACAATTGCTTGGCTTGTCATCGGGGTTGTGCATGATTTAAATACTTTGTGTGGTGAAGATAGAGCATAGCCAGACTATATGATTTTGTAGGTATAACTTTCTTTGGCCATGTTATTTTGAGAAGACATGATTGCTTTGCTAGTATGCTTGAAGTATTATTATTTTTATGTCAATATTAAAATTTTGTCTTGAATCTTTCGAATCTGAATATTCATACCACAATTAAGACGAATTATATTGAAATTATGCCAAGTAGCACTCCGCATCAAAAATTATCTTTTTTATCATTTACCTACTCGAGGACGAAAGGTGAATTAAGCTTAGATGCACGATACGTCGCAACGTATCTATAATTTTTGATTGCTCCATGCTATATTATCTACTGCTTTTGGACCATATTCGGCTTTATTTTCCACTTTTATATTAATTTTGGGACTAACCTATTAACCGGAGGCCCAGCCTTAATTGTTGTTTTTTGCCTATTCCGTAGTTTCAAGAAACGGAATATCAAACGGAGTCCAAACGGAATGAAACCTTCGGGAACGCGATTTTCTCACCGAACATGATCCAGGAGACTTGGACCCCCTGTCAAGAAAGCCAGGAGGTGGCCACAAGGGCGCCCCCTGCCTTGTGGGCCCCCCATTGCTCCACCGACGTACTCCTTCCTCCTATATATACCTACGTAGCCCCGAACGATCAGATACGGAGCCAAAAACCTAATTCCACCGCCGCAACTTTCTATATCCACGAGATCCCATCTTGGGGCCTGTTTCGGAGCTCACTGAAGGAATCCACCACGGAGGGCTTCTACATCACCATAGCCTCTCCGATGAAGTGTGAGTAGTTTACCTCAGACCTTCGGATCCATAGTTAGTAGCTAGATGGCTTCTTCTCTCTTTTTGGATCTCAATACAATGTTCTCCCCCTCTCCCGTGGAGATCTATTCGATGTAATCTTATTTTTCTGGTGTGTTTGTTGAGACCGATGAATTGTGGGTTTATGATCAAGATTATCTGTGAGCAATATTTGAATCTTTTCTAAATTCTTTTATGTATGATTCGTTATCTTTGCAAGTCTCTTCGAATTATCCGTTTGGTTTGGCCAACTAGATTGGTGGTTCTTGCAATGGGAGAAGTGCTTAGCTTTGGGTTCAATCTTCGGTGTCCTTTCCCAAAGGATGTATAGGGCAGCAAGGCACGTATTGTATTGTTGCCATCGAGGATAACAAGATGGGTTTTTTATCATATGCATGAATCTATCCCTCTACATCATGTCATCTTGCTTACATGCGTTACTCTGCTTTCATTAACTTAATACTCTAGATGCATGCCGGATAGCGGTCGATGAGTGGAGTAATAGTAGTAGATGCAAAAGTGAGTCGGTCTACTTGTCTCGTATGTGATGTCTATATACATGATCATACCTAGATACTCTCATAACTATGCTCAATTCTCATCAATTGCTCAACAAAGAATTGCTCACCCACCATAAAATACTTATGCTCTTGAGAGAAGCCACTAGTGAAATCTATGGCCCCCGGGTCTATTCTCTATCATATTAATCTTCAATCACTTTATTATTGCTTTGATTTTTTACTTTGCCTTTTATTTTACCTTGCATCTTTATACCAAAAATACCATAAATATTATCTATCATCTCTATCAGATCTCACTCTCGTAAGTGACCGTGAAGGGATTGACAACCCCTAATCGCGTTGGTTGCGTGGAGCTATTTGTTTTGTGTAGGTACAAGGGACTCGCGTGTGGCCTCCTCTTTGGATTGATACCTTGGTTCTCAAAACTGAGGGAAATACTTACGCTACTTTGCTGCATTATCCTCTCCTCTTCGGGGAAATCCAACGCAAGCTCAAGAGGTAGCACCGCCGCACCTCCCGCATCTCGCTGCCATCATGGCCGACTTAGTTGCCGCCATCACGCCGCTTAGCTATGCCGGGCCGAGCCTCACCTCTCACGCCGGCTGCTCACAGAGCCGCCTCCTCGGCCAAGATCGCTCGAGTGCTTGGCCATGCCTCGCCACGCTGGAAATCGTCGCACCGCCGACGCCCCGAACTGGTAATAGACCGCCCCTGTTCACCGGTTTGGTTTTCGCTTTTTTAAGAAAAAAAAACCCTAGATCGGTTTTCTACAGAAAACCTAGATCTGATTTTTTTAAAAGTTTAGTTATATAGTGAACGTTCGCTGTTTATCCCTTCGCAGCAAATGAATTCGTTCTTTAGCGTCCGGTAACGAACTTCATTATTTATTCTTTTTATTTTTCTGTTTTAATTTCGGCCAGGGACCTAGATGTAATTATCTTTCTTATAGATTAGTCCATCTGTTTCAAACTAGCACAACTTTTTGCTCGTTTGTCCAAATCCAACGAAACCAACGCCCACTTCTTTGTTACGATCCTCTCTATCCAGTAAAACAACTTAAACATATTTTTGAAAGATTTAAAATTTTAATTCAAACAGTTTTGTATTTAAACTTGGTTGATCGTAACTCGAGTTTTATAACTCCGTTTGAGTTGATTCTTTTTGCAGATCAAAGCTCTTGACCTAAACTTTCTGATAAGGCCAAATTCACTTAATTTTGGTACTGTTAGAAATTGTTCTCTGTTGCAAGAGTTATTTGCTTGGTTTTGAAATTTTCCGAATTGTTTTCTTCGTTCTTTCTGATCTTTTGAGTGATTGCTTATGTGTGGTTACTATTGCTTGCTTACGATAGATTGACCGGAGTGTGACGAGTAGAACTATCAGGAGTTATGAGTGCGAATCATCTTCATCAACCATACAAGGCAAGTTCACACTTTGATCATACTTTTCATTACCCAGCTTTTATGCATTAGTTTCAACCCTCAAAACATTGCATGGTTAGGATTTGATAACATGTGGGTATTGGGAAGTAGTTGATGAGGTAGGAACCTATCGCCTTATATTCAAACCTTGGGAGTTACTACTACGTTATGCTTATACTGGTATGCTATGCTCGTAGACGTGGTTTGGTTTGAGTGATTCATGACAGATGTGAGAGTTATTATTAATGGTTAACCTAAGGTGGCTACTTTGATACACATCTGTGTGGATTGGTTGGGGCACCGTGGAGCACCCAGTGGTCTGCCCGGGCACCTGGAGAACCCAGTGCTTGCCCAAGGGGATCCCGGAGGACTCGTGTGATCACCTTATGGAATGCCACCCAGGCTCAAAGGGATCATAAGATTATTCATGCTAGAAACTTCCGTGTGCAGCCACAAGCTATTATGGCCTCTAGCATAGTTGAGTATGTTGTATGACCTCTTCCAATGGTAGGCTAGCAGATGTAGGGGGTGTAGGTTGGTACTGTCTACCCAGGGTTAGAGTTAATGCTTCTGAAAGACTGTGTCTCGGTCATCCGTTTCTCAAACACCATGTAGTGCGAGAAATCCAACGGAGGAGATCGAGTCTTGTTGGGAAAGTGCGCAAACCTCTGCAGAGTGTACAAACTAATCATGGTTAGCCGTGTCCCGGTTATGGACATCTTGAGTCTCTGGTTCTTGGATTATCATGTTGATCTCATCACTTTAATTAATAAGATTGTTGGGTTATTCATATTTAATTGGGATTGAGTTGGAGGAACCTTCTCAATATTTATCAACCAACTTTGTAGTTAAATAAAATATATTCCTTTGCAGTAGGGAAAATTTGGCTTTACGCAAAAACAATAACCATCGAGCTTTTCCACCAGCCATATATGCATGTAGTGATAGCCATTATTCAGCATTGTTTCATTAGCAGAATTTGCCAGTACATTCAATGTACTGACCCTTTGTGGCTGCAACGTCTCACATTGCAGGATTTTCTTACGACGAGTAAGTGATATGTTAGGGTTACGATTTCTACACTCAACTTTGCCGTTGGTGTTGATGGGAATCCACGACCTTGTTGTTACTTCCGCTATTTGGATTGAGGTAATAGTATTTACGTTACTTTATATATGTAATTTACCTCTGTTATAAATCGTCGAGTACTGTGTGTGTCAGCATACCGATCCAGGGATGATACTTAAGCACGGAGACTTGACCGTCTGAGGTCAGGTCGCTACAACGATGTCGTGCTGACAGAGCTCTCCCTCGGGCTCAACTGGATCAAGAGTTCGAGGGACGTCACCGAGCTGAACGTGTGCGGATTGCGGAGGTGCCGTGCGTTCGGTACTTGGATCGGTTGGATCGCGAAGACGTTCGACTACATCAACCGCGTTACTAAACGCTTCCGCTTTCGGTCTACGAGGGTACGTGGACACACTCTCCCGCTCGTTGCTATGCATCACCTAGATGGATCTTGCGTGTTCGTAGGATTTTTTTTTGAAATTATTGTGTTCCCCAATAGTTTACATCATATCGCTTGTGTTTATTCCTCTACATCATGTCATCTTACTTAATGTGTTACTCTGGTCTTCATGAACTTAATACTCTAGATGCATGCAGGAGTCGGTCGATGTATGGAGTAATAGTAGTAGATGCAGAATCGTTTCGGTCTACTTGACACGGAGGTGATGCCTATATTTCATAATCATTGCCATAGATATCGTCATAACTTTGCGCTTTTCTATCAATTGCTCGACAGTAATTTGTTCACCCACCGTATTATTTGCTATCTTGAGAGAAGCCTCTAGTGAAACCTATGGCCCCGGGGTCTGCTTTCCATCATATAAGTTTTCGACCTACTATTTTGCAACCTTTTACTTTCCGATCTATAAACAAAAAAATCCAGAAATATTTACTTTATCGTTTGTTTATTTTCATCTATCTCTATCAGTTCTCACTTTTCCAAGTAACCGTGAAGGGATTGACAACCCCTTTATCGCGTTGGGTGCAAGTTGTTTGATTGTTTGTGAAGGTATTGGTGATTTGTGCGTTGTCTCCTACTGTATTGATACCTTGGTTCTCTAACTGAGGGAAATACTTATCTCTACTTTGTTGCATCACCCTTTCCTCTTTAAGGGAAAAACCAACACAAGCTCAAGAAGTAGCAACCTACGGGTCCGTAGGTAGGAGCTAGATGGCTTCTCCTCTCATTTTGATTCTCAATACAATGTTCTACTCCATGTTCTTGGAGATCTATTTGATGTAAGGATTGTTTGCGGTGTGTTTGTTGGGATCCGATGAATGGTGAGTTTATGATCAAATCTATCTATGAATATTATTTGAGTCTTCTTTGAACTCTTATATGCATAATTATTATAGCCTTGTATTTCTTCTCCGAAATTTTGGTTTGGTTTGTCCAACTATATTGATTTTTCTTGCAATGGGAAGAGGTGCTTTGTGATGGGTTCGATCTTGCGGTGCTCAATCTCAGTGACAGAAGGAGAAGTGAAACACATGTATTGTTTCCATTAAGGATAAAAATATGGGGTCTATTCCTACATGAATAGATCTTGTCTACATCATGTTATCGTTCTTATTGCATTACTCTGTTTCTCCATGAACTTAATACACTAGATGCATGCTGGATAGGTGTCGATGTGTGGAGTAATAGTAGTAGACGCAGAATCGTTTCGGTCTATTAATCTTGGATGTGATGCCTATATACATGAACATTGCCTTGGATTTCGTCATAATTATTTGCTCTTCTATCAATTTCCCAACAGTAATTTCTTTACCCACCGTATGCTATTTTCTTGAGAGAAGCCACTAGTGAAATCTACGGCCCCGGGGTCTATGTCCTGTCATATTATTTTCAGATCTATTATTTCAAAAATCCAAAAATACCTTGGTGCAATTTTCTTTATTTTTGTGATTTTGCTAGATCTATTTATCCAATCTCATACAATTTAATCTATCTCAATATCGAGGAGGGATTGACAACCCCTCTTACGCGTTGGGTTGCAAGTATTTGTTATTTGTGTGCAGGTGCTGTTTACATAGTGTTGCTCGGTTCTCCTACTCGATTGATAACCTTGGTTTCATAACCGAGGGAAATACTTAGCGTTATTGTGCTGCATCGTCCTCTCCTCTTCGGGGAAATACCAACACAGATACAAGCAATCAAGAACCACCGCTAATGTGTTTAGCATGAAAGATATTGAAAACTCTTGGTCGTGACGTTGACATGAAGGGTGTACCTCCCAAAATTATATTTATCTGTGATTTAAGCTTTGAGCTCTGGCACCTCTGCAAATCCCTGCTTCCCTCTGCGAAGGGCATATCTATTTACTTTCATGTTATTTCATTGTTTATGTTGAGTCATAACCTTCTCAAACAAGCACCAGTCCTGAGAGCACTATTGTCATCCTCATGCAGAATGCATCATGACTGGATCTCTTCTACCATGAATTACAATGTTTAGTCACTGCCTGAACTTTCGAGGTGCTCCACATTTATGTTCTGCGATCTCAGAAAGGGCTAGCGAGATACCACTATTGTCATATTATATCATGATTGTTTTGACAAAGTGTTGACATTTGAGATATTTTATTATTGCTCGCTAGTTGATTATGCCATTGATATGAGTGAATATAATTTCTAGGAGTTATTGTTTGCATGGTTATTCATAATCTTTGTTGAAAACCTGGGTGCTATTTAAGCATATATATGGACACAAGAATAAAAGAGTTCGTAAAACTTTTTCTTTATCACTTTCAGTTTGTTAACTGAATTGCTTGAGGACAAGCAATGGGTTAAGCTTGGGGGAGTTGATACATCTCCATCTTATCTACTTTTCCTAATGCTTTTGCTCTTGTTTTGGACTCTAATTTGCATGATTTGAATGAAACTAACCCGGACTGATGCAGTTTTTAGCAGAACTACCATGGTGTTGTTTTTGTGCAGAAATAAAACTTCTCAGAATTGGACGAAACTTTTTGGAGAATTATTTTGGAATAAATAAAAATACTGGAACCAAGACCCACTAGAGGGGGGCAGCTGCCCACTAGGCACCAGGGCGCGCCACCCCCCTCTCACGCGCCATGGTGGGTAGTGGGGCCCACGAGGCTCCGCTGACCCTAATTCCAGTGCTATAAAATCCTATTTTTGGAGAAAAAATCAGGGAGGAAGTTTCATCGCGTTTTATGATACGGAGCCGCCGCCACCTCCTGTTCTTCATCGGAGGCCTAAACTGGAGCCCGTTTGGGGCTGGGGAGAGGGGGATCTTCGGTCTTCACCAACCATCCTCCATCACTAATTTCATGATGCTCACCGTCGGAAGTGAGTAATTTCTTCGTAGGCTTGCTAGACGGTGGTGGGTTGGATGAGATTCATCATGTAATCGAGTTAGTTTTGTTAGGGCTTGATCCCTAGTATCCACTATGTTCTGAGATTGATGTTGCTATGACTTTGTTATGCTTAATGCTTGTCACTAGGGCCCAAGTGCCATGATTTTAGATCTAAACCATTTATGTTTTCATCATTATATTATGTTCGTGATCCGATCTTCCAAGTCATATGCACCTATTACGTGTTATGATCCGTAAACCCCAAGGTGACAATAATTAGGATACTTTCCGCTGACGACCGTAGTTTGAGGAGTTCATGTATTCACTATGTGGTAATGCTTTGTTCCAGTTCTCTATTAAAAGGAGGCATTAATATACCTTAGTTTCCTTATGGACCCCGCTGCCACGGGAGGGTAGGACAAATGATGTCATGCAAGTTCTTTTCCATAAGCACGTATGACTATTTACAGAATACATGCCTACATTATATTTATGAACTGGAGCTAGTTCTGTGTCGCCCTAGGTTATGACTGTTACATGATGCATATCATCCAACGTTGTCACTAATCTAATGCCTACGAGCTTTTCACATATTGTTCTTGCTAAGTTACTATTGCTATTGTTATCAATGTAAATCGCCACAAAACTATTATCGATGTTACTGCTATCATTGCTATCGTTACTACTGCTATCAAACTATCATATTACTGTGCTACTAATCACTTTGCTTCAGATATTTAATCTCCACGTGTGGTTGAATTGACAACTCAACTGCTAATACTTACAATATTCTTTGGCTCCCCTTATGTCGAATCAATAAATTTGGGTTGAATATTCTACTCTTGAAAACTGTTGCGATCTCCTATACTTGTGGGTTATCAAATCCATTGACATAGTATTTTAGTGTTCAAAATTCGCTTGATATGGTTTTGTCTACAATTCGGTTATTGCCTATATTATGTGTACAATCCCATTTTAATAGTGAATTTAGTGTAGAAATATTTTGACTGTACAATATTTTTTAGTTTAGAAACGATCAGATGATATATAGTCTTTTAGTGTTGGATCATCGATTGATATGCTTTTGTGCACAATCCAAACAAATATTTGTAGACTATTTAGCCACTAATTGTCTTCACTAATAGGAAAATGGCTCCACCACCACCATGTCGGTTGTGCAAGTCAAGGTGGGCCAGCATCCTTGCAACTGGCATGTTGTTTGGCATCTATTTCCAGCCAAATTTTGTTCCTGTAGCGGTAACAAATTATATGAACCTTCTAACAGTTATTTCTTTGGTTTTTATTGCTATTACCAATAATGCATTGTGTGTGTGTGTGTGTGTGTTTTCTTACATAAATCGTCTCATGTAATGTGAGGTTGGAATTCAATGAGCTGATCGGAGACACTGTGGCCTTCGAGGCTCCTGGAGGGGCTACACTTTGGAGGTTGAGAAAGGATGAAAGATGTCCCAGATGGGAGGAGATGGATGGGATTGTGGCATCGTCCACATGCGTCTCACTAGGGGTGAATTGATCAGCTTCTCCTTCAGAGGACGAAGACCCAGGCTGGCTGGCATCTATCTCAACACGGAAGAAGAAGATGAGGACCCACTTGATGAAGCCCTTTATGCCCAAAGAATGAGGCTGAGCGAGGATTAGACGGGCAACCTCTGGTACATACTTCCACCACGTGATGACTACGTCGGGGTGCCATTTATGATCTATCTGACAAGGACCAATTACCCGCCATGTCACTGGTGTTACTTAGTGTAGTAATTTGATGATATGCTTACTGTAGTAATTTCCTGATATGCTTAATGTAGAGTCGGATGATATGCTTAGTTTAGTAATACATGGAATTCTTAGTAGTGTAAAATCCATACTTAGTAGAATCTGATTTAGTAGTATAGAATCCATGCATTGCTTTGTGTTGAATTTTAGTAGTGTACTCCTAAAAGGCTAGGGTTTCTTTGCCTCTCGCCGGCACCGCCGGCGGTCCGCCTTGTCTTTGGTGGCCTGAGGGCCATGGGAGTGGAGTGGATATCACGGCCCTTGCCGACGGGAGGGCTCCATTTTTTAGATCTTTTTGAGTTTTGTTAGGGTATGTGTCCTACTAAGAAGACGAGACGTCGACGACTACTTGAAGATGGAATAAGGTTCTCCCCGCCTAGGCCCCGTTCCGGTGGTGCTTCTAGCATCGTCAGTGGGCGTGTGCAGCACGACAACTTCCCGACTGTCTACTACAACAAGTTTTGCCCGGCTCCAACGAGGGTGGGGCAATGACAGCGACGCGCTTTCGTCTCGATTCAGTGCTTGTAGTCGTCACTATATGGTCTACGGATCTGGATGTATTTTTTATTATTTCTAGTGTTCGTTATACTACCATGATTGAAGATCAATAGATCGGAAGTTTTTCCACAAAAAAAAAGAATTTCAGTAGTGTAGTTCTTTTAGTGTAGAATCCATACTTAGTAGAAATTTAGTAGTGTAATTATTTTAGTGTAGAAATTCATACTTAGTAGAAATTTAGTAGTGTGTAGAATCCATGGATTTGCTTACTAGTGTATAATCCATACTTAGTAGAATCCGATCTAGTAGTGTAGAATCCATGGATTGCTTTGTGTAGAATTTTATTCGTGTAAATATTTTTAGTGTGCAAATCCATACTTAGTAGAAATTTAGTAGTGTGTAGAATACATGGTTTGCTTAGTCGTGTAAAATCCATACTTAGTAGAGTTCGATTTGGTAGTGTAGAATCTGATGATATCTGTGAATTGTATGCTTTTTTGATAACTACGCATGACATGGTCATTTATCATAGTGTAGGAAATATGTATGATATTCGTGCAAAAGTATGTACGAGTCTACTTAATTGATATGTTTTTTTCTTTGGAAATTGCCTAAAAGGCTATCTTTGAAGTGTGGTATCGATCCTGATGAACTAGCCTATATTGGAGTACGCCTTACTGCATGGGGATCCATCACCACCTGTGTGTATGCAGTGGACACGGAAGGTCGCACTATCTTAAGCTCGGTGGGGAGGAATAACTTCCTGTTGGCAAGAATCTCCAGGTTGGACAGGCGGTTTTAGTCACTATCAGAAACACCAAACGCCATAACTTGAGGATGATGATTATCATCGACATAGTATGTGTGTGGATGGGCCATCGATGCTACTAAGTAAACTGCTTATATATTAGTTCGCCATGATGTATAAAGGTTGACAATGACTACCTAGCTAGTGTTTGTGAGATTGTGTTTATTTAACTCATATTGTTCTATATAATTACATATGTTTGTCCATCGTTCAACTTATTGCTGGTCTATTATGTGATGTTTTATATGTGCCACTGCAATGTGAGATGCAAATTGTTATATGATGGTGCAAAATTATTATTTTTTTGATTGCACAAATCGTTGGTGGTGTGCATAGTGTATTAGACGCCTCTAGGTGAGAAATTATAGTGATGGTGTTGAACATGTGGCACATCATCAGCATCTAAAATACTGCTGGCGTGGGCTCCAACGCCACCACTAGCTTTTTAACAATGACGTCATATTGATGGTGTCAGCCTCCCACACCAGCAAGACCCTTCTACATCATTGAATGTCGGTCCACGTGCAGAGAGCCCCACCATGATGGGGGTGCGGGTCCAAGAGGTCAACCAGCATCGTCTCTAGGGCAGCCCTAGAAGACGAGCCACCGGAGTGGTGGCCCTCCACAAGCCAGATCTGGTCCAGCCCTCGAGGCCCACGACAACTTAACCCTAGGTCTAGGACGCCACCGATCGCCGTCTCACCTGCACACCACCACCGCTGCCGCCGGCCTTGGCATGGCGCGAGCAACCCCTATCCCGCACAGTAAGGAGACCGTCCCACACTGTCCGAGGAAACCGCCGCGTGGAAGCACCAGAGCGCCACCTCGCCGATTCTGGCAGCCCACCGCCGCCCCGCCACGCACCGGGACCTTCCGCACTGTCGCCGATCCCCACCGGACACCCACCGGAGAGCATCGGATCCCACCGCCGCAGTCCACCGCAGATCTAGCCGGTGCCGCCCGCGGGTCGCAGCCATCGACGGAAACAAGACCAGGAGAGAGGGATGGCACCGCAGGGAAGCGCCCGGTCATTGTCGTCCCCGGCCCCGCCTGGACTTCGCTGGTAGGACCTCATGCGGTGGCGAGACGAGGAGCACGGGAGAACTGCAGGTTGCGAGCGGCGCGAATGGATCGCTGTCCAACGACTCGCACCCATCATCTGCACACTCTCAGCCGGATTAGGTTCCAGCTTTCCAACGAACTTGGCTAGAATCAATGTTGGGCTCTCTATAATTTTTGCAACGTGCACCTCCATGCTACGAGTTCTTTTTTCCAAAATTTTTACATCATTAGTTTTTTTTAGACAATGTACATAATTAGTTAGTCCAGCAATCACCGGTCACCCTAAAGCCTTGTTCGGTTCCACAGGATTTCAAAGGATTTGGAGCAGATTGGCAGGGATTAAATTCCCCAGCAAATCAAAATCCACATCAAACCCCTCCAATCTTCTTCAATCCTCTTGTGATGGGGATTAACCGAACAAGGCCTAAAGGAGTATTTTTCTTGGGGGCTTCTCGGATGGCATGCCCAAAGCCGTCGATTGATCCAGCGCGCCGTACATTTGGGCCGGCTCCAGCCAGCACCTTGCCGGATCAGACGGCCCCTTGGGCCTTAGCCGCCTCCTGTGATGCTTACAGTCTTCTGCTGTAAGCGTCGTAGATTTTTCCCTCTCTTTTTCTTAAGAAGATTTATATAATTTTATTAATCATGATGCAATTATGATTTTTTTAATAAATGGTCGAGATTTTCTGTGGGCAACAATGTAAATATCGTATATATACTCAACGGTCACACGGTATTCGACAGATCACAGTCAAATGTCCGTATGTTACCAGCGTAATGCTGCCAGCTAGTACAGTATATACGAATAAATGGCACCCATTTATTTCCTGCCAGTGTAGCGAATTCGACGATCGGAAACGAATCAATCGATATCGCATTTCTATAGTAAGCATTAATGCGCAAGATTGAATACTTTCCATAATAGAGACGACGGCCCGCTCCCCTCTTCCAGATACGCGTGCTCGTCGCTATATATAGACGCGCTCCCCGACTGTCACAACCACAACAACAATTTCACCATCACCACTCCCAAAGCTTCTTGCCATGGCGACTCCTCTCTCGCCAACCGCCGTGGTGATGGCACTGCTGCTGGCCTCGCTGGCCGCGCTCTCCTCGGCGCACGAGGACCACCACCACGCGCCGGCTCAAGCGCCGAGCCCCGCTCACCATCATGGCCATCTTGCCCCCGCACCGAGCGCTCATCATCACCACGCTCCTGCCCCGTCGCCGAGCCACCACCATCACCACCACGCTCCGGCCCCGTCGCCGAGCCACCACCACCACCACCACGCTCCGGCCCCATCACCGAGCCACCACCACCACCACGCTCCTGCCGCGTCGGCGAGGCTCCACCACCACCACCACGCTCCGGCCCCGTCGCCGAGCCACCACCACCATCACCACGCTCCGGCCCCGTCGCCGAGCCACCACCATCATCACCACGCTCCGGCCCCGTCGCCGAGCCACCACCACCATCACCACGCTCCGGCCCCGTCGCCGAGCCACCACCATCATCACCACGCTCCGGCGCCGTCGCCGATCCACCACATCGACGTGGATGAGCTGGACACTGCTACAGACACGGAGTGGGACCGCGACCATCACTCTGAAGCGCCGTCGCCGTACCACATCCACGCCGACGAGCTGCACAAGGCACCAAACCCGCACCACCACGGCCACCACGCTACAGCACCGGCGCCGGCTCACCACCACCACCACCATCGCCATCGCCATCATCATCATCACCACGCTCCGGCGCACTCTCCGTCCTCGTCGGCATCCGGCCCCAACCATACCGAGCGGCTTGGCAGCGCACAAGTTACAGCGGCGGCTCACGCGCCAACTCCGCACTCCCCTGCGCCGTCACCACATCATCACGCGCCCGCCCCGGCGCCTGGTCCGGCAAGCTCCTCTTCCCGTCACGCCGTCACCGGCGGAGTTGGTCTGCTCGGCGCGGTCGCCGTGTCCGCTGTTTTGTTCCTTCTTTAGGTGATCGTCCTGTCAGCTTTGTAATAAGATGTGCATGCGCGGTAGTAGGTTGTAATAGACCAATGTCTGCTCTGTTAAATTATCAATGGAAATGGTGAAATAGGCATGCGTTCGCGGAATATGTTTGACATGCAAAATGTTTCCATATCATATGGAAGCCGATATATAAAATTTTAATTTATTCATATTAATTCGAATTTGTTCTACTCCCTCCATTTACTTTTATAAGACGGTTTAAACATCTCAGCTGTCTAAAACGTCTTACAAAAATGAACAGAGGAAGTACCTCTAGAAGCAAAAAAAATAACGTCGACCATCCATAAACGTGAAATAAAAGGCCCAAACAATCAGCATGCATCCAAGTAATGAAATCTCAATGGAGGATGCGTCTACTACTACCATTATCGTTGTCACCAAAATGATTAGTGTGAAACTTTGCTTGGCCCGTGTCGTTTTTTTCCTCGAGTGGAAATTGTATCATATTTGTATGGGAAGCAACAAGGTACTCCCTCCGTAAACTATTAAACGCTTTTATATTAGTTTATAGAGAGAATTATAAGAATAGACTAATAGCAATGCAAAAAAAAAAAAACCAGGACAACACCACATCATAAGCCTAAAAAGCTACTCTCTCACAAAATGTTGTAAACACTGCTCCGGCGGCCTTCCACGTCTGGAGTTCATGAATGTGGTTCACAAGAGCCGGGATGAATCGTTGTTGTCCATACTTCCGAAGACCATCGCATTCCATGTTTTTGAACGGTCCAAGCAATGAGTATGACCACAGAGTTGAATCCCTTCTTGATGATCTTCGGTAGGGGCTTTCTAGATCTCAGCCACCACTCCTCGATGCAGACGTTGGTAGTCGGGATGGCCACTTGGATCCTTAGAGACAGGAGAGAAGAAAATTTTGACCCAACCGGACCCCTCAAAACCTTCCTAAACATTCGGGCTGTCCGACACTCCTCATACTCCTGTTGGTGGTCCTGCGTCCGCCACATAGGATTTGGCGACCACGAATCATCTTTATTCTTTCTTTTCTTCCTCTCTTTCCATCTCCACCAATCTCCTGCATGTGACCGGACGTATAGGAAAAAAAATTGGGGACATGGATGTATACACGGACAACTAGAGACTCAAAACGGACACACCCGGACGACGTGTCCGCGAACTTTTGAGGGGACAAATTTGCCCAGTCCGACTGTAGCCCTTAGCTCCATGAGGCATTTGTGCCAAGACTTCTCGCATAAACACAGTGATGAGGATGTGATCAACTGTGTCCTCCTGGCTGGAAAGAAAGCATGGAGAGTTAGTCTATTGTAGGTCATGGAAATGACGATGACCAGAGGTCCATGCCTAGTATTAGACGACTAGCCAGATGAAGATTTTTTGTTTCAGAGGTGCCCAACTCTTCCAAATGCAAGGAGCGGTAGGGAACCTAGGCATGCTTGGCCCAACATTTTGTGGGTGGAATACGCTGAGTATTGACCCAATGTTGGCCATCTCCCAAAAAAAAGCATCCGGGATGTCGCTGTTGAGGGAAACAAGAAAGACTGCCGTCCATAAGGCTGAAAATTGAGCCAGACCTAGCAGCATCATGCCAGCACCAACATCGATAATTCAACTCAGAGTAGTTAGCTTATTGATGTCCCACATGAGTAGAGTGTCAATTATAGATCTTTTCAGTGAGTAAGAGTACCAATTCCACGAGGAGCTAAAGGAAATGGTAAATGCAAAAAGGCAAGGATTCACTGCAAGTATTAAAAGGTGTAACGATTTTGTGTCTCGTGGTCGTAATGGAGCAACGAAATTTGATTAAGAATAAATAGTAAAATAATGCAACAAGTGGCCCAATCCTTAGTAATGCTAAGGAGAGGTTGCTTGAGTTACTTATGATGATCAAACGTTCTTGAGGACAGCGGGATAATCGCGTAGTTGTTAACGCTTCAGCTTTACCCTCATGGTCAATAATTACCTCGTCATGGACATAGAAGGAATGAAAATCTTCACATGAGGACCGTTGGCCACAACATTAAATAGCTTCGTGTTAGCATCTCCAGCTTGTAACCATCGGATCCGTGAACAATGTCTGGCAATCATGCACTCGAGGGAGGGAAGCCCCAAGATTGTGTGCTTGAGAGTTTGTCACAACCACAACTCCAAATATGAAAGCATTCACGTCTTCTGCGCAACATCAAAACTTAAAATCACCACATTTGTGATGATAATCTGTAGCTTGATGTTGCCCACCTTTCTCGAGTTACTTTGCCCTCTACCGTAGCTCATGGACATGTTCGTCCATGAAATGGTTCTCAACCACTCTACAACCATTGAATTGCTCTATAGCATACAGTTCACCACCGATATCGGTGAACCCGAACTTGGATTCAGGTTCATCCCATAGTTCTTTGGCATTTTGCATATGTAGATATGTATCAACCAAATCTGTCACCCAACCCACTTATGATGGCACCCACAAAGATTGTAGTGGCCTACGAGGACGCCTTGTCCTGTTCAGGAGTAAGCAATCCACTCGGAGTGCCAGCCGAAGCTCAGTACACGTTCATAGTGATGAGCCATAGGATGATTCTCGTTTGCCATCTCTTGAAGTGAGTACCCGTAATCGGGCAAGCAACAGAGCCAGTCAGCAAAAAAATGCCTAAGATTTTTGGATTGTTGGGAGATTAGATAGTTAAACTTAATCTAAATTAGCATCATCACAAGATTACTGGCATGGCAAATCACATACGATAGACTAGGAACATCTAGCACATACACATGTGGACCAAAGGCACATGTCAACGAAGAGAGGTTCAGAGCATATGGGTTCACCAGAAACTTCGATGCAACAACGTCTTCAACGATGGTGGTGAAGACAGGGTGATCGTCCGCCATAAAGGAAATAGTGGAAGTAGATAGACATAAGTCAAGGAAAGTAGTCAAATTTGAGCGAGTAGCACCGAAGCACTCCCCAAAAACCTTATTACCTCTTGCACATGCATATTCTTAAAGGACACACGTTCGGAGGCATGCTCTCCTGCACGACTGTGCACATAGTTATCCTAGGGTTAATGGAGAAGCAACTCAACACTAGAAACTCAGTCTCTCTCTCTCTCTCTCTCTATGTTTTCTGTTAACTGTTATATGTTTTGTGTAGCCTCTCTCCTCTGTATTTCCTCTACATAGAGGGACCGCGTGAAAGAGTGAAGAGATGCAACTAACATGTGGTGGAAGAACTATTTCGAAGCAACAAACGTGTCCATAATGGGCTTGAATATTGGCACGTAGACCTAGAGCAAGGCAGTGCACTATCATGCAAGAATTTAGTTCTTCCAGCAAAGGTGCATGACATTAACCTGAACTCAATCTTATCATCGGTGATTCTTCTGCTCAAATAACAACACGATACAATAAATACACACATGCCATCGAGGACCTATGAGATTTTAAAATTTTAATAACTACACCGAGCCCCATAAAATCTAGAGGTAATATCACTCGGAGTCATAGAACTTGTGTTGCAAGTTCAGTTTGGTGCTAAAACTTGTAAAATACGAATTTACGGTCATCTAACATGTTGTGTGGTGCAAATACGGCGTGTTCTACCATATCCGGACGTACATGTTGCCTGCGTGGCATTGGCTTGGAGTAAATGTTTCTAGATAACTTCCTGAATTTTTTTAATTACGCAAAAAAGCCCAGGTGAGGCCCATCTGTCAGTGAATAATATAAGAGAGAAAAATGACAAGTGTCATATAGAGGTGCAGTGAATAATATAAGAGAAAAAAAATGATAAGTGTCATATAGACGGGCCGGGATTCGAACTCACGACTTTCAAAAGGTGCACACACGTTGTCAACCACCGCAGCCCATAATAAGGATAACTACGTTTTATATCCTCATCTTAAAATGCGTGGGCCTGTTAGCTCAAATGGCCTATGATTTGTGTACCCCATTTTGCATCTTTGTTTTTTGTTAGAAATCGGTAGATAGTATGTAAATTATGATCTCGGTCAGAAAAATAATGTTTAAATATTTGTGTTATAAATAATGTATTAGTTATAAATATTTATATATTTAAAAAATATTTATGAATAATGAAAATGTTTGTATAATTTCAAATAATACAAATATTTGTAAAATTAAATTTCCAAATTTTTATTATAGCCTTACAAACATTTCAATAGTTATATGCACATTTGTATAGTTCAATTTTCATGTAATTACATATCCATAATTTAAAATTTAATTTGTTGATATGAATATTCAGTCATTTCTAATATAATACATAGGTTTATATTCAAATGTTTTATTTACTAATCATTGTTATGTATAATTTTTAACACACAGATATTTGAACGTAGTTACATTACTTATGTTTTACTAAATATTTTTATATAATACTCAAGCTTATATGATACTTTTTGATTTACTAATCATCTTCTGTATGTATAGACAATAGAGTGTGAAGGGTGTTTTTGGTCGCGGCCTCGTGGGTTCGAGACCTAGCGGCTCCCTTATTTTTATGTTAAAAAATCCACTCATCTATCAGCAGTAAAGTTTTGTATAATATTTTGAATTTAATTTTAAAAATATTTGGATTATTTTAAATTATACAAACATTTTTTAAGTCTATCATTATGTTATCATTACTGAGATCATAGTTTACATACAATTTTCTAATAAAACAAAGATGCAAAATGGGCTCCACTGATCATAACCCATTTGAGTTGGCAGGCCCAGGTGTTCTGAGAGAAGGGTTATAGAAATTAGTTATTCTGCCGAAACAACAGACGGCGTTAGGCCTGTTGGTTTACTGGTGTGCTCACCTTATAGAAATTAGTTATTCTGCCGAAACAACAGACGGCGTTAGGCCTGTTGGTTTACTGCTGTGCTCACCTTCTGAAGACCTGTAGTTCGAATCCCGCTGCTCCTAACGATATTTATCGCTTTTCTATATAATAATAATATTGTTCATTAATTAGGTTTTTTTGCGTGACTAAAAAATATAGGGAGTTATCTGGAAAATTTTACTCCTACACACTGACATGTGAGCCGCTGGCATGCCATGTAGGCAGGGTGTACTCCAGGATACAGTAGAATGCATCGTATTTGCATCAATCAACAAGTTAAATGGCCATAAATTTATACTCCCTCTGTCCCATAATATAAAAACATGGAACGTTGTTTTTATATTATGGGACGGAGGGAGTATTTTACAAGTTTTAGCATCAAACGGAACATCCAGCGCAAGTTGTATAACTATCAGTGATATCACCTTTAAAATCTAACATGCTGAAGGGAGCAAAGTATAAGAATCGCATCATCCAGGTAATTTACCAATTTACCTTGCAACTGTAGGGGCAGATTCTCGATTTTGTAAGGGACGGCAGGAAAAGCACCTTTGACAGAATATACCTTGCTTATAAGCCTAACCAAAACATGCGAGCTAACCCACACTTCACAGAAAGGGGAGAGCGGTCAGCCGGGCCACTGCCAGCAAGAGGGGAAATCTTTTCACAGAACGAACAAAGGAGAAAGGGGATGTGGTGCGCGTCGTGCCTGGCGTCCGCCTGCGCGGGCTGCGCCTGCAACCTTTGCTCGGCGGCGGCGGCGTCCGTCACTCGCCGCTCAGCCCGCCTCGCCTACTGCGGCCTTTTCGCGGCCTCCCTCATCCTCTCCTTCCTCCTCCGCCAGTTCGCCGCGCCCCTCCTCCAGCACATCCCATGTATTGTTTCCTTACTTTTCGTTCTTTTAATCGCTGATGGGACCACCCTTGTTGCGATTGGTACGCTGGTATATCTGTGACACCCGGTAGTTGCAGCATCGGCTGCGAGATCGTGCTGAAATTCTTGAGGTTTTGGTTGCTTAGTGGTGATGGCCTGTGGGATTTTGGGATCCCTACGAATTAGTGCTCTGGTTTATCCATTTCGCGTTCCTCAGCACGCACATGTGTGAACGGTATATCAAATTAGAGGAAATTTTGGGATATCGATGTCTATAAAGTTAATAGTGACACTGTCCCTGCTTGCAGAGTTGCATAAATAAAATTAGGAACTAAGTTACCCCTTGTGCGAACTGTGGTACAGTATGGTGATGATATTGCTTTTTTTATTATTATTGTAATGAAGAAGGATGAAAGTTGAAATGTGAAAAAGTTGTGTTTGTTAATTTTCGGTACTCTATTCACTTCTATAAAGTTGATAACTACTCCCTCCAATCCTAAATGTAAGACCAGTGAATGCTTTCCGTCTATGCCAGATAAAGAAAGAGGTCCACTTATAGAAGTGGTTAAATTGTATACAATGTTTTTTCACTCGGCCCCGAGCATTTGCAGAAATAGTCATACATGTCTCTACTTCTTTATTGGTACTCTTGTATTATGCTAATGTATGTGCAATGGAGGATTAGACGTAGTGTGACTAAGATTCAGCGTGATAATTTGTAAGAATCATGTTCCCATTTTTCTCTAAGAACCATAAGCTTGAGAAAGTTATGTGTCGACGTGGTGTTTTTTCTTTTGTTTCCAGACAAAGAAACGTGTCCACTGTAGATGCCTTTATACTTAACATTGAAGGAATATCCGGTATGTAAATGGACAGGAGAAAGCCAGAAACTGTCATGTTTCTAGTTCATTATTCACTATGCCTGTTTTATGCTTATGTTTGTGCGGCAGACACTTAGGCTTATGTAGATAGCCATAAACAAGCCATGCAGCAACGGGTTGAAGAATGATGGTAGTACGATCATGTAGTAATGGTCCTCTTCACTACAATGTGAAGATCATAGTTGATTTACAATTTTTTAAAGCGTTTCCAGATGATTTAGGGAACTTCAGATTGTCTAGGATTTGTATCCTGTGCATGTAATACTGGTAAACACCATCTTGCACTCTTGTATCCAGCTGCCCAGGATTCGTGTTTCTACGTGCATATGGTAATGCTCCCGTTATACAGTTATGTACTCCCTCCGACTCCAAAAATAAGGCATAGTTTTGCTGTCTAAATTCGTGCTTTGACCGTCAATTAGTCAAATAATTTGTCATTTACGTTACACAGAATAAACATCATTAGATCCGTACTCAAAAGCACTCCCGCATGGTTACCATCTTGTAACCATTGACTAAATATTGTAAGAGAGATTTCGTGAAAGCATGAATTTGGACAGTCAAACTACATCTCCTTTTTGGAGTCGGAGGGACTACCATCTAAGACAAGCAAACCATGCAACCAACCAGTTTACAGATTTATGTTCATGTAAATTATAAGTTTATGTGATCAATAGGTAAGTCATACCTGTGTAGTATTACACTGAAAAGGTCCAAGGTGTGATGTGCCCGTCCATTAAACATCCAAGGTCGAAACCATCTTAGATCTGTTCAAAGTTCTCCGTTCTGTTACCAAGTGTAATCCCTTGATCATGTTCCAAACTATTTATACCATCGGCAACCAAAGTTCTTGATGTTTCTTGTTTATTCGTGCTGGGTACCCTTCGTTATTATGATGCCCTTGTTACGTAGGTGTTTTGGGGCTAAACCTACTGGTGCAGGCCTAGCAGCAGCATTCGCACCCCATGTGGCAGTTGGCTAGACCAACCAGTCAATGCTTAGTTCTAAACTTCTAATAACCGGACTAGTTAGGAAACAATTCATGAGAGGCCCTGATACTATGTATCAATTGAGCACTGTATTCTCTAGTCGTCAGGTTTCCAAGTTGTTCCGAGCATTGTACAACGGCTGGGAATAGCCCCTCTGTGCGCACAATGTGGAACATCTCTATTTGGCAAGGGAAACGTGTGGCGAAGGATCTGTACACTTGGTACATGGAGTAGTTCACTAGGTGCATAGGAAAGATATGCAGTAACAAACGTGTAAAGGGTTACATTGGATATGTATAATGAAGCAAACTCTGGTGGGATGCATGGGTTGCTGCATACAAGGGCTACAAGAAGTATAGCAGAAAGGGACCATTGAGACATTAGTTTCAAGATCGTATAAACGCCCTAGTCTATACTAATACGTAAGACACGGATTTTGTGGCTCTAGAGCATCTTGCCCATCATCTAATTGGAGCGTAACTTAGGCCCTAATTGTGCTTAAATCCATTAGTTGGCCAAATCAATCCTCATAACTGCCGTTTCCTTCTGCGGAGTTTTTCTGCTATTTGAATGCTCAACACTCATCAACCTGTTTTATACCTGTTTATTGAGTAAAATTTATTGTCTTGTGAATTTGGTATTTGCAGGGATAAATACGTTTGATGATACACCACCAGAAGAATGGTTTCAAATGAATGCTGTTCTTCGTCTGAGCTTGGGCAATTTCTTGTTTTTTGCAATATTTGCTCTCACGATGATTGGTGTCAAAGACCAGAACGATCGGCGAGACGCATGGCACCATGGTGGCTGGATTGCAAAGTTTGCTATCTGGGTCGTTCTTGTTGTTCTTATGTTCTTTGTCCCGAACATTGTAATTAGTGTTTATGGTAAGCTGTTTTTTTGCTGTTCATATCATATATTGTTAAGTTTATTTGCATAGCAATCTTAATCATATTTATGCTTTCGCCTTTTTCTGTTGATGTGTGTTTACCCTTGGTCGGTTGGGGCATGCTCTAGAGACCAATAACTAATTTCGACTTGGCAACAATATACTTTGAACTTTAGAGTCTACACATGATGAAGATTCTATCATGGATGATGATTCAGTAATCTTATCAAGCTTTAGCAACTGCAAGTTTCATCCATGAATTGCAAATCTGAGGGTATAAACATATTGTAATTAGAGATTTTGTTTACTACGTAGTTGTTACTATAGACTGGGGATCTTCATAGGCTGTGGACCACTGAAAATTCTATGGGCTGTAACTGCCTCTTAAGGGCCTTACAGGTGACTCTGGGTGAAATAGGTTAAATTTTCATTTCAGAAACCAGCTCACATATGCTATTGGGATAACTTCACCTCAGATAGCAAGACTGTAACCAAATGGTATTCGGTTCTTTAGTCCTCTAACCATGTGACTTCAACCATACAATCAAAGAGTTTTCCTAAAAGTCCATGGGTGTGGGACAAGCTAATGTGCACTTATGTTAACATGCCCTGCATCCTGTAATTCTTGGAGAACTTTCTTATTACACAGGTTTGGAGGAACTAGGGGCATATCATACGACATGCAGATCTCTAAAATTCTCCTTTTTGGTTTGATAATTTGACCACTGACTGAATTTGATAGACTTCATATAGACAAGACCACGTTGAGGACTGCCACCTCTTTTTGTCTGTGTGTGTGTGTGTGGGGGGGGGGGGGGGGGGTTGCTGAAAACCCTGATTAATTGGTTACATATACCATGTTTCTTGAGGTTCTGGTATTTGCCATTGCAGAGATATTGTCAAAGTTTGGATCTGGCTTGTTCCTTCTGGTACAAGTCGTGATGCTTTTAGACTTCACAAATAATTGGAATGACTCTTGGGTTGAGAAGGATGAACAAAAGTGGTGAGTACCAGCTAGTATTGCCTGAACCCAAGTTTATGTTGTTCCTATCACTTATTCTGTCATCTTATGCAATGTTCAGGGAAATAGCTTTGCTGGTGGTGACTGTGATTTGCTATCTCGCCACGTTTGCCTTCTCCGGTGTGCTCTTCATGTGGTTCAATCCCTCTGATCATGATTGTGGTCTCAATGTGTTCTTTATTGTCTTGACAATGATTCTTGCTTTTGCATTCGCAATAATTGCTTTGCACCCCCAGGTGACATACCGCTTTCACCCACTCCAGTATATGTACCTTTCCCTCTGGACATAACATAACCGGCTGGTGGAGTTCAGGATGAAAATTAGGGGAGGGTTTTTGATGCATAAATTGGTCCATTTAGGTGTGGCCAGTTTGAAGCTTAATAACTACTCCCTCCGTCCCATAATATAAGAGCGTTTTTGGTACTACCAAAAACGCTCTTATATTATGGGACGGAGGGAGTAACATATAAATGCTAGTCAATGAAATTGCACAAGTAGTTTAGAATCATTGTTGCTTGATATTTTCTCGTGGTTTGGAAATCTTCATTGTGTAGTACTCCCTCCGTCCCAAAATACTTGTCGGAGCAACGGTTAAATATGGATGTATGTAGAACTAAAATACATCTAGATACATCCATTTCTCCGACAAGTATTTTCGGACGGAGGGAGTACAAGAAAATGAAACTGAATTTTGTTGTTTGATGTTTATGCCATCTGCATGTAGACATCATTCTTTCGTGTATGTTAGAAAGGCAGACTAAAAAAGGGGGGAATGGTAACACCTCTGAAAATGTCTAGTAATTCTCCCATTGAACACAAAATGTGCTTCCTACCGTATGTTTGTTCACCACATTTGAGTCAAAGCTACTGTCACGCATTCAGTTTTGGTATTGGTACTTGAAGAAATATTGTGTACTTTTCTGTTCATATGTAGTAATACTATTTCCTTGTCCAGGTCAATGGGAGCGTTATGCCTGCCTCAGTCATTTCTGTTTACTGTGCATACCTGTGTTACACTAGTCTGTCGAGTGAACCATATGACTATGCGTGCAACGGGCTTCACATGCACTCAAAGCAGGTCTCAATGAGCGCCCTTGTGCTTGGGATGCTCACCACCGTGCTCTCCGTAGTCTACTCTGCCGTTCGCGCTGGATCTTCCACTACTTTCCTTTCGCCACCGTCGTCTCCTAGATCTGGTAAGAATGTAATACCAGTTACAGTACATGAAATACATACTGCCCTCGTGCTTGTCTTACATTTTTCACTCATGCTGATCGATGGTGTAATAGGTGCGAGGAACCCTTTGCTTGGTGACGCCAATGTGGAGGAGGGGAAGGGCAGCAGCGAGGGAAGTGAGCCGCGGCCCGTGAGCTATTCTTACACCTTCTTCCACCTTATATTCGCCCTCGCGAGCATGTACTCGGCCATGCTTCTGACGGGCTGGACGAGCGCCACTTCAGAGAGGTCGGAGCTTATGGATGTCGGGTGGACGACCGTCTGGGTGCGCATCTGCACAGAGTGGTCCACCGCAGCGCTGTACATCTGGACCCTTGTTGCTCCGCTGCTCTTTCCTGACCGGGACTTCTCATGAGCATGCCCGTGTACCATTCTGAGCATGTCCTTTGCAGTTCATACAGAGATTGGTGTGTTTTAAAAGAGCTAGCAGTATCTATGTATATATGTCCAACATGCTTGTTGCCTCTGAAAGTACCTAGGTTGTAATTGTGAAATCAGTCCAGTAGTAGCTATGCATGTGTGTAAGTAATACTTTGAAGTTAGCATTGGTCGCTGACTCACTGTCATGATGTATGCAATGGGGATATCATCTGAATGAAACTGTTTCGGGGCATCCAGCTTTGCTCATGTTATTTGCTGAAGAGGGAATATATACACCTATATATGGTAAGGCGCGCCGACATAGGTCCATTTGGCACAGACGAATTTACATGGTCATGGTCACGGCGATGACGCTCAGCAGGATCTTGGTCGCCTTCCCAGTCATCGACCTGTCCGTCAACACGCTCACTGCGGAATCGACTGGAGGGCTCGCATCGCAGCGCGGGCTCAACGCCTTCACCGGTACGATTTTTCTGCGGCTTTGGTCGCCTGACGCAGCTTGAACCACTAGTCACTAGACCTCTCCTCCCACCGGCTCCACCGAGTGATACCGGAGGCGCTGGCGTCTCTGACCTACCTTGAGGTACTGAACGTGTCCACTAATCGGCTACAGGGGGTCATACCACAGAGTGACACACAAGGTACAGCTGCTATAAGGCTATGGAAGTTGACTATGGAACACCTAGTTAACAAGGGAGTTGTTGGCTTTTGCACTTTATGAAATGAAAATGATAGCCTTTTGCTTGTGTCAGCCACAAAACCCTGCTGCCCTCGTGCAACAAAAGGCGCTGGATTGGGTGGTGCATCTGCTTCTAGAAGGGGAACTATCTGCTTTTGCTAGACTCACTCCACGATCTCAGGCTCTCAGCTCACCTACTTTAATCAATCCCCTCTCCCCCCGTCAAGGTCCTGCACTGCACGCACGACTTGGTCACTCCTTTCTTTTATTTTTTTGATTTGATTTGAGAATGGTCGCTCCTTTCTTGGCAGACAAGGGAGCGTGGAGACTGGGGTGGTGGACTGACGGTGAAAGAAACTGCAGGGCCGCAAAGCGCAAACACACGTACTCTGGCTCTCAATCCCTTCTCACATCGAAACGGGAGATGCGCGTCTCCCCATCCGTTTCTGCCCACCGACAGGGCCAGGGAAGACGAATCTTGACGGCCCGGCACGAAACCAAAGAGAGCGAAAACAAACGCGCATCTTCATGCCCAAGTCGAGGGTATTTTATTGTGTGTACGCTCATTTCCTCTTCTTTTCTTTTTTGGCTTAGAAGAATGGGCATCCGAACAGAAAACAAGAGTTTTTCTTCAAGTAAAAGAGGAATTCGAGTGAGGCTAAGGGACATTTTCTTTCTTTCTTTTTTTTATGCGAGGAAGGGAAAGGGACATTTTCTGTTGGAACGAAGCTTCAATCAAGAAAAAGTAGCAGTGAGGAAACACTTTGAGACCAAAAGCTCCTTCCTGACAGAACATTTGGTCTGTCCCGCGTGTGACAGTCAGGTTTCCTCTCGCGACTGGCTTGGCGATCGCACGGCGATCGCATCCGGCCTAGGTTTTCTTGTTGCGCCGCCGCCAATCCACATCCTGGTTCTCCGATCACCTGTCGTCCTCGCTTCTCATCCGCAAGCCCGTCCTAATCCACCATAGGCCTTCCGTGTGTGCCAGGGCACGCGGTTGTATAAGCACCTTAGAACCCTAGTCTAGGCTGCTGCGTACGGTTGGGGAGAGGATGGAACGAGTCGAGGGCCTGATGAAGAGTTTGAAGTTGTCGGAGTCAGAGAGGAAGGGGAGGAAGATCATCTGGAGTGGAAGGGGAAAAGTGGGGGTGGTTGAGCCACAGGTGAACGCAAAACTGATGTTGGACATGAAAAAAATATGCCCTAGAGGCAATAATAAAGTTGCTATTTTATATTTCCTCGTTCATGATAAATGTTTGTATTAACCGGAAACTTGATACATGTGTGGATACATAGACAAAACACAGTGTCCCTAGTAAGCCACTACTAGACTAGCTCGTTAATCAAAGATGGTTAAGTTTCCTAATCATAGACATGTGTTGTCATTTGATGAACGGGATCACATTATTAGGAGAATGATGTGATGGACATGACTCATCCGTTAGCTTAGCATATTGATCGTTCAGTTTTATTGCTATAGCTTTCTTCATGGCATATACATATTTTTTTGACTATGAGATTATGCAACTCCCGGATACCGGAGGAATACCTTGTGTGCTATCAAACGTCACAACGTAACTGGGTGATTATAAAGATGCTCTACAGGTATCTCCAAAGGTGTTTGTTGGGTTGGCATAGATCGAGATTAGGATTTGTCACTCCGAGTATCAGAGAGGTATCTCTGGGCCCTCTCGGTAATACACATCATAAGAAGCCTTGCAAGCAAATTGACTAATGAGTTATTTACGGGATGATGTATTACGGAATGAGTAAAGAGACTTGCTGGTAACGAGATTGAACTAGGTATGAAGGTACCGACGATTGAATCTGGGGCAAGTAACATACGGATGACAAAGGGAATAACGTATGTTGTCATTACGGTTTGACCGATAAAGATCTTCGTAGAATATGTAGGAGCCAATATGAGCATCCAGGTTCCGCTATTGGTTATTGATCGGAAGGTGTCTCGGTCATGTCTACATAGTTCTCGAACCCGTAGGGTCCGCACGCTTAACGTTTGATGACGATTTTGATTTATATGAGTTATGTGATTTGGTGACCGAATATTGTTCGGAGTCCCGGATGAGATCACAGACATGATGAGGAGTCTCAAAATGGTCGATAGGTAAAGATTCATATATAGGACGATGATATTCGGACACCGGAAGTGTTCCGGGGTGTACCGGGTACATATCGGGTCGCCGGAAGGGGTTCCGGGCACCCCCGCAAAAGATACGGGCCTAATCGGCCAAGAAGGGAAACACAACAGCCAGCAGGGGCTGTTGCACCCCCTATATGGGCCGCACCTGAGGAAAAGGAAAGAGGGGCGAGCGAGGGAAGGGGAGGGATTCGGCCTCCCCCTTCCTTCCCTGCCCCCTCCTCCTTCTTTCCCCCTCCGGTACTTATGGAAGGGGGGAGGCCGAATTGGGGGAGGCGCCTGTCGGTGTCAAAATCGGCGGATCTCGGGTAGGGGGTCCCGAACTGTGCGTCTAAGGCTAATGGTAACAGGAGACGGGGACACAATGTTTACCCAGGTTTGGGCCCTCTCGATGGAGGTAATACCCTACTTCCTGCTTGATTGATCTTGATGATATGAGTATTACAAGAGTTGATTTACCACGAGATCGTAGAGGCTAAACCCTAGAAGCTAGCCTATGATTATGATTGTTGTTCTTGTCCTACGAACTAGACCCTCCGGTTTATATAGACACCAAGGGAGCTAGGGTTACACAGAGTCGGTTACAAGGGAGGAGATCTACATATCCGAATTGCCAAGCTTGCCTTCCACTCAAAGGAGAGTCCCACCCGGACACGGGACGAAGTCTTCAATCTTGTATCTTCATAGTCCAACAGTCCGGCCAAAGTATATAGTCCGGCTGTCCGAGGACCCCCTAATCCAGGACTCCCTCAGTAGCCCCTGAACCATGCTTGAATGACGATGAGTCTAGCGCGCAGATTGTTTTCGGCATTGCAAGGCGGGTTCCTTCTCCGAATACTCCATAGAAGATTTTGAACACAAGGATAGTGTCCGGCTCTGTAAAACAAATACCACATACCACCATAGAGAGTATAATATTCCACAAATCTAATCTGCTGACAACTTTTCATAACGTGACATCCCGCCGTGGTCCGGTCATTATGAACCGTTTTTCCCAGCTTGTCACTGCACGTGTTGCGAGGCAGTTTTATTGGCACGTCTTGTCGAAGCAAAGATCGTGTTCCCTTATCACGGGATTCTCATCAATACGGGTATGGGTAACCCAACCGTGGCATCAATTGCGGCGCTTGGGGAATAAGCAATTTTACGGGGCAAGTGGGGAGGCGCATAGTTTCTACCGCCTTTATAAAGGGACAAGGATTCCTCTTTTTCACCCACGCCTTCTTCTTCCCCTGCCCATCCATCCTCGCGCACTCGAGCTCTAGCGCCCAAGTTCTCATCTTCTCCGCAAAGCCATTCCAAACATGTCCGGAGCGGGAGGCAAGTGGATGGTCTCCTCCGTTACGGAGGAGGACATTACGAAGCTCCGGGAAGCCGGATACCTGGCTGCAAACATCGTGCACTGGCTTCCAGACGCGGGGAAGATCGTCCCTACTCCAGAACCCCATGAGAGGGTTGTATTCCTCACCCACTTCGTCCGTGGACTGGGATTCCCCCTCCACCCATTTTTCCGCGGGCTCATGTTCTAATACGGGCTGAACTTCCATGATCTGGCCCCCAATTTCATCGTCAACATTTCGGCGTTTATCGTCGTGTGCAAGGCCTTCCTCCGCATCAAGCCCCACTTCGGCCTGTGGCTGAAGACCTTTAACGTGAAACCGAAGGTGGTGGTCGGCCAGCAAGCAGAGTGCGGAGGCGCCATGGTGGGCAAGATGCCCAACGTCACCTGGCTCGAAGGCTCCTATGAGGAGACCGTGAAGGGGTGGCAATCGGGGTGGTTCTACATCACCGAGCCGCGCGACACCAACTGGGTGGCGGCCCACAATTCGATCCGGCATCCCCATGCGCCTCACCTCTGGAAAGAGAAGGGCCTATCACGGGTTCATCATTGGAGCCGACCGGACTCCAGAGCTGTGTCAAAAATATGATAAGCAAGAAAATCAAGCTTGTCAACGTGGTCCAGGTCATGCTCTTCCGCCGAATCCTTCCGTGTCAAAGACGGGCCTTCAATATGTGGGAGTTCGAACCGGCCAAGCACCAGACGCTGCGAGAGCTTTTCGACACGACGCACAAAGATGTCTGGAAGGTGTTGTTCAAGGCCGCCGAGGTACCTCCTCCCCTTACCGAGGATCGCGGACTCAGCGCAAAGCGCCCTGCCAATCCGGTAAGCTCTTTATATCTCACAAGATGTTCCTTTCCACAGTATAATCGTGTGAGGGATCTCAGCCTCCACGCCATTTTAACAGATCGGGTAGCGACAATGAGCGGATCGATTGTCCGCCCCATCGCTCAAGATCCAGCAAAGGCTCTCTTAACGGAGATGCTGGTTCTGGCGCCCTATGAGGCGCCGGAGAAGAAGGCCAAGAAGAAGGCCGTGGGGACCGGGAAAGGTCTCCGGCGCAAGGTTGTATCGGACTCATCATCCGAAAACACCAAGGCGCACTCCTCCCACGAAAACTAGGAGGAGGAAGAGGAAAGTTCTCCCCCCCCCAACCGGGGGGGGGGGGGGACAAGAAAAAGAAGGCTGCCCCATCTGGGGAGGCCAAAGGGTCCAAGAAGGGAAGGACCCTCCTTACGGACCACTCCACAACAGCCGCTTACATTGACGAGGAGTGGCTACCCAGGGACAAGCCCCTGGCGAAGTCGTAAGTATCCGGATACTATAATAGTTCTGGTATGTTTTGTTTTATTGCTTCTTATCATGTCAAACATGATCGTGCAGTCCGTCCAAAGCCCACATCGACGTTTCCTCTTCGGATGGGTCTTTGGGCCAGTCGGCGATGAACAGCGATTCACTCCCGACAGCCACCCCCCGGCCCACGGACGACATCGAGGTGTTGTCTCAGAGGATACCGGACCAAGGGGAGGTAATTCTGGAGGCGCCCCAAGGCGACAACCCGGACGCCGGGCGCATGGGGGGTAAGACTCCCATGGGTTACGATGGCGACGGGGTCGGCAAGTTTGGCTGACCAGAGATCGCTACGGAACCTCCAGTGGTTCCGGATTCTGACAGGCGACCCCTCGCTAAGGGGGGCGAGCCGTCTGTGCCGATAGCCTTTGTCCATCCAGAGGCATCGGACAACTTGCTGGAAACACTTCGCTGCGCTTCCATCGATGAAGAGCACCACACCATCATGAGTGCGGTGGTTGAGAAGGTTCGGTCCGCCAAAAGAGGATTGACCGAAGCCTGTGCCAGCCTCCTAACAGGCTTTGAGGTAAGTAATCAAATTATGAGAAAATATCACAGCATAGACAGTAGCCCCTGATGCTCTATTTGGTGTTCGGAAAGAAAGGCCGAAAAGAGGATCAAATAACAATCACATGAGTCTAATCAGAATATGTATATGTGAATAAGCAGGCTTCGCTGCTGGCCGCTGCCGCTCGTACTGCAGAGGTCTCCGGACTGAAGCGGGACCTTGAGCGGTCCGAGGAAGAGCTCGGCCTTACCAGGAGGAAGCTCAAAGAGAACAAAGGTAAGTAATACCCCGTCTGTATATTGATAAAGAAAAAGTGGTTTTTAGATCATAGGATCATCATGAATTTTGCTAGGGGCCACAACCGAAGTGGCAGCCCTCAAGAAGGCGATGTCCGAGGCCGAAGACAGAGCGGCCAAGGAGCGCGAGAAGCAAGAGGCCCGAGTCGGCGAGGTTCAGCAAGAGCTCCAGGATTTCGTCAAGAAATACGAGTCCTTGGAGCGTGACTCTAAGACGCAGGGTCCGAGCTATGGAAGGCCCTCGAGAACGCACAAAATGCCAAGGCCGAAGCTCAAAAGGCCCTCCAGGAGATTCAGGCGGTCAAGAAGATAGCGGCGGGTAAGGCATTCATTATGCAAAGCAAGCATGTGAAGGAGACTTTTCTTTTACTTACCCGCATTCGGAGCAGATGCCGTGGAGTTCTACCGGGCCGAGGAAGGGAGCTCGACAGAAAAGTTGTTCTGGTCTCAATATGCTGGGACCGAACATCCGATGCCCTTGAGCGACCAGCTGAAGCAACTGGTCGAGCTTCACAAGGCGTCCGAACTAGCCATGAAGGGTCTCATAGTCCGGGCGTGGCCTGGCGAGCCCCTGCCCAGCAGCTAGTTCGGCCTGATAAAGCGGCTTGTGAATGCCTGCCCACGGCTTGAAGTCATAAAGCGGTCCATCTGCATTGAAGGTGCGCGCAGGGCCTTTGCCCGTGTGAAAGTGCACTGGGCGAAGATGGATGTCGAAAAGCTGGTGAAGGAGGGGCGACCGGAGGGCAAGGGGCATCGCCACCCCGAAAAGTATTATGACAGTGTCCTGAAGGGTGCCTGCCTTGTGGCGGAGGAATGTGCTAAGAATGTAATATTTGAATGAATGTACTCATGTGATCCTGTAATATGAAAACTAGTTCATGTGCACTATATAACGCTTGTCAATTTAAAATATTACCTTCTTTGCGGCCGTTTATAAAATCTGAGAGTTGGCCAGTCGTTAGCTTCTGCCCCCATGTAACTAGTACTGAGGTGTTCGGGATAAATCTTAAACACTCTTTATAAAAAAAAAATTGGTCCTTTAAGGAGGTGTTTAGCGCAGTGAACAAGTGAAAGTACATGTAGTCCCCATGTGTGGTTTTGGTAATTAATGACAATCCTTATGGACTAATGTTTGCATTGAGATATACATTTGAAGGTTAGTCCCATTGGAATATGATTGAAGAATAATGGAAGACAACTCCTCTGAAGCAACAATTACATTGAGATGATCAAAATGAAGTTCATTGGAGTATCTTAAGGAGTGGCTCAAAGATATGATCAAAATGGACTCATGTGTGAGTCATGATTGATCAAGTATTCAAGCAAGCTATTAAAGTGAAGAATTCAATATACCCTTCAAGACGTCAAGATTAAACATGGAGTAGAGATATAGGTTTACCAAGATGAAGCTCAAAGATCGAACTCTAAATGGTCAACACACGGGCGCAAATGATGCACCACATAGGATCTTGTGGTATTATAAGAAATTATCAATTGCACTCTGTGTACTAACCCATACTATGTGTTGTCTATGTTTCTGAGGGTTAGGTGATTCTCATGGGCTCGCGTCGAGAAAGAGATTTCAAGTGTCTATGAGAGGATGGCATCAAGTGTTTGGTGATCATGGTTGACAAGGGCAAGTTCAAGATAACCATCCTAAAGGATTACATGCTTGAAGCTTATGGATGATCACATGATGGACAAGTGAAGATGAATACAAAGCAAAGCTTCCCCACATTGTGTATGGGGAGAGACTTGAATACTTCACTAATGTCTTGCCTTCATCTTGAGCCAAGAAGAAACATCAACATCAAGCTCAAGTGAACGGCTCGTGTCAAAGGTATTAGTTCCTTTGACGTTAGTGTTGTGGAGTGATGACCACCAAAAAGAAACATATACACTCAAGAATGGATTCTCGATAGCTATGTAGTGTAGCTCTTTTATGATTCTTGAGTTATAGGGATCCCGCACTATTAAGAGGGGATCAAAGGGGTTTGTGATGGATTTGCACAAGTCAACATCTTCTATAAACAATTCCACTCATATCCTATATACCAAAGAAAAGCCAAAGCCAAATAGTTTCCCAAAATATATGATCTAACATTTCCATACTTTGCACCCTCCATTTTTATTTATTTTGGGTGGTTCTCTATCTGAGGACCTGAAGCTTTTTCATAGCTTCAAAACGAGCCCAAGATCATCAAAATCGGAGTTCGTATGAAAAAGTTATGCATGTTTTACTTTCGGTATGCTGGCTGTTTTCATGGGGACGGAAGTTTCGGGCAGCCCGGAAGTTCCGGGCAAGTTCCGGGGAAAGTTCCGGGTTAACCAGAGAGTTTGCACATATGTGTTCAATAGGGGGCCCGGAAGTTCCGGGCTGCGTTTTTTTGTGCGTAACGGCAGATTTGGTGGGGCACTATATAAGGCACCCTTCTTCCCCATCGAGTGTGGCTTTTGGATCTGAGATTTCCCCATTCTTTTGAGCTCTATCCTCCTCCCCCAAGCCTCAAAACTCCAATCCATTTGGGGGGAAACTACCCCATGGATCTAGGGTTCATTGGTTGACCTCCTCCATTGTTCCTCTCCTCTCCCATCCCTCCATAGCATTAGTTGCTTTTGGTGGGATTTGAGAGAGAGGATTTGAGCCTTCTCATGCTACACCTCAAGAGATTTGTGAGAGTTCTTGAGAGAGATTTCATCCAAGCATACAACCACTTCTCCTCTCTCTTGACCAAAGCAATTCCATGATTTGAGCAAGTCTTGAGCATTTCCCCTTGATCTTGTTACTCTTGGAGGTTGGAGACTCCTAGGCGGTAGGAGTGCTCGGTGAGGAATCAACTTGTGATTTGTCCCCAGAAAGTTTGTGAAGGTTTGGAGGCCACCTCAAGGTCTACCACTAGTGGTTGGGAATCGCCTTCGTGGTGATATCTCAAGGAGAATAGGGTGAGCCTTCGTATGCGTTGGTGTGCCTTCGTGGTAACATCCACCTCTCTAACGGTGACTAGCTTCCCTCCAAGGAAGTGAACATCGGGATACATCATCGTCTCCGTGACTTGGTTATCCCTAACCCTAACTCCTTACTTGTGGTTTACCTTGGTCCCTTGATTGCATTCACTGTTCTTGTTGTCCTCATTATATTGTGTTGGTTACCATATCGTAGAGATTATTTAGGCCAACACTTTGTAGTCCGCAATTCATACTTCCTACTATTGTTCTATGTTGTGTTTAGTGTGAATTGCTAGCTTGTAACATATCTTGTGTAAGCTTGTAGTGCTTACTTGAGTTTGCTTGTATCATTCAGTTCCATATATTGTGATACAATTTGTGTAAGCTTGTATTGACTACTTGTGGGTGTGTGTATTATTCATTTCCATATCTCGTGATATACATTAAGTAAGTTTGTGTAACTTACTTGTGCTTACTCATATCCTCGTTGTGCTCATCTTGTTTATGCTAAGTTGTTGGTGCACTTAGTGAGCCTAGTATATTTATGATTTGTGCTTGAAAAGTATCCGCTTAGTTTATTCCCGCACTAGGATATAGCCAAATCCGTAAAAGATTTTAAAACGCCTATTCACCCCCCCTCTCTAGTCGACATCGTGGTCCTTTCAATTGGTATCGAGCTAGGTCTCTCCTTATTAGGCTTAACCGCCTAGAGAGTAACGATGTCGATAGTGAACTAGTGCACGATGTCACATTTTGTTTTAATGGCGCAAATTACATTATATGGAGATTACGCATGCTTTGTCACTTTCGGGCCATGGGTCCAAATGCTTTGCGGATTGTGGTTGTAGGGAATTCAAATCTAAAGGATGGACAATCTCCATCACTTGATGATATGCATCTTGATTGTGAAGCTTTAAGTGTCATTCACCAAGCTATAACCTTCGAGGTGTTCAAGTCAATCTCGTCTTGTTCGTTGGCTCATGAGGCTTGGACCAAAATTGAAGATATATATGGTGGGTCCAATCTTGATGAAGACAATATTATTTTTGGGGAGTTAATGGAGGAGTTCTCCACATTTCTAAATCATGAAGAGCCCTTTATTGCTTCCACCTCCGATTACTTGCATACCTCAACATCTTTCACTTCACCAACATGTGGCTTACCACAAGGTAATGACATGGTAAGTGAAGAAATATCTCGTGATGATGGTATTAAGATCTTCATTGATGATCTTGCTTATGTTGATATGAGTGATGTATCTTGTATGGACACGAGCATATCTAACACCGAAAACATCATACATTCTTGTGTAGAGAGTCCTTGCATATCATCTAATGATGCACTCATAAATTCGTGTGATGATATGCTTGGTCGTTTGTGTTGCCATATTCAAAATGTCGTGATTCCCTCTAGTTCCCTTTGTGAAACTAACCATGTAGAGGAAATCAAGAAAAATGAGGCATGCTTGGTTGATGAAGAACCCTCCTCTCCAAAAGAATCATCATCAACCCCTTGTGTTCACATGTGCCTAATGGCAAGAGGTAATGACGAGGTATCATCTTCTCCTAGTGATAATGATGATAGTTGTAATGAGGAAGATGATGAAGTCTTGACTCAAAATCTCTATGAGATTGGGAAAACTCTTCAGAGCTAAAAATAACACTTATAAAAGGCTCCAAGATGTTCTTGCTTGCTTTCAAAACGTAACGACTTATTCCTTTATGAGCAAGCAAAAGTGAACAACTTGAACATGAACTTGCTATGGCTCATCAATGTCTTAGTGACTTGAGGTCTTTAAAAGAAGAGATTGAAGTTACTCATTTTAAACTTAAAGAGGATTTTGAGCACCTTGACCTTGAATACAAGAAGGTCAAAGGAGAGCTCACCAAACTCTCTAAGTCTCATGAGGAACTTCAAGCTACTCGTGCGGAGTCTCTAGCCTCTACATGCTCCTCTCATATTGATAATGATGCTTGTGCTACTAACTCTATCTTGTGTGAAGCATCGATATTAAAAGAAAATGTTGAGCTAAGGACTCAACTTGATTTGCTAACTAGCAATTATGGGAAATTGGGAGAAAGTCATAAAAAGCTCTCAGGCACTCATGAGGATCTTCTAATCTCTCATGATGAGTTAAAGTTAGCTCATGAGGCTATGGTCACCAAGGTAAAATCATGTGAGTCTCATGTGGATATTAGCACATCTTCTACTCGAAATGCCTTATTGTCATGTGCTAGTCCTTGCAATTCCTCTCTACATGATATTGGTACATATTGTAATGAATTGCTCACCATGCCTTGTTGCTCTAACAATGAAGCGTCTACTTCCTCTAGTTCTTTTGTTAATACTAACCTTGTAGAGGAAAATAAAGAGCTCAAGGCCCAAGTCACCAGTTTGAAGAAAGACTTGGAAAATTGTTGTGATAATATCTTGAGTGTGCAAAAAGACCCTCAAGACAAAATAGGACTTGATTTCATCTCCAACAAGAAGAAGTCCAAGAACAAGAAGAAGGGACAAGATCAAGTCAAGAATTCAGCCAACATTACTTGCTTCAAGTGCAAGAATGTTGGACACCATGTGAGATCTTGTCCATTGAAGAAGAAGGCTTCAAATGTGAAGCATCAAGGGAAGTGGCCTCAAGTTCAATATCAAGATAATGAAAGGCATCTTCCCATGCCTAACCAAGATAATGCTCTCCAAGTTGAAAAGGTAAAGAAGAAGAGAAAGGGGAGCACATGTTGCTATATTTGCCGTAAGAAGGGACACATAGCTTCATCTTGACCCAACGGTAACATATCTAAGCCTCCTATAGTCAATAATCATTATTCGCTAAGGAAGGATATTGATGACAATGTGTTTGCCAAGTTTGTGGGTTCCCAAAGAAGTTTGAAAGTGGACAAGACCATTTGGGTTGCCAAGCCTATTGTTACTAACTTCTTAGGACCCAACTTGATTGGGGACCATCAAGCTCAAACTTGATCAATAGATGTGTGGAGGGCATTGGAGACTTGGCTACTTCATGAAGAAAAACTATTTTCACCATATGTTATGGTTAATGCCAAGTCAAGTGGATTATCATCATACCTATCAATCCAATACTCCTCTTTGCGGTAACTTGTACTTGCATTGTTTACATTTAAAGTTACTATGTCCCTTGCATGTTTAGGTTTTGTACCTAGCATGTGCTTGTATAGTTGTGCTTCCTAGTATGCTTGATTTGTGTTATATAGCATTTGTAGGTTGCAATGCACTTCATATATTTGTGTGTGTGGTTTCAAGCCTTTATTGCTTCATTAGTTGAATCTTTCTTGGCTCTTTTGAGATATTTACGGATATCACAAACCTTAAATGTGTATGTATGTGGGATACCACCTAGTATTGTTAGTGCAATATTATCTAGTTACTATGTGGTATTAAAGCTCATTCGAAACTCAAATTCTCTCCATTAATTATCCTTAGTTGGGTTTTATTTGCTTCTTGTGGATAATACATGGATCATCATATTATGGGGGAGTGATATGCTTTGTGCATATCACAATCCTTGTTAATATGAACAATTGAGGGATGCCACTTAGAATTTATATTTGAGATTATCTTATATCTCAAGTAACGCAATGTCTTGTTTACGTATGGCATTCTTGTGCGGTTTTGCCCATGGTTATCTTTAAAATCATATTTGGAAAATCATTTGATTAAAGCTATTCCAATTATTGCTTTGCATGATGATCTATCTAGTTGGAATGTTAATATTATGCTATCCAAGCATTATGTTTATTTCTAAACTCTCATGTTATGCTTGTGTTAGTATAGATGATCATGTACTTATTTGGTTTCTACACCGGATGATAACCCGAAATACCATTTTGTTCGAATTCATCTTATTGCTCTATATGAGAGTTTGTTATCTCATTGTTTAGTGTCTTATATCTACTTGAGTGAGATATTCCTATGAGTATGTGTGCAATGCATATCTTATATGCTCTTTGTTTTTTTTCCTTGGTTCATATGTTGAACTTTGTGTGCTATCATATGTTGATTTGTCACTTTGATTCATTTTGGACAACATAAATGACTAGTGATGTTATTGGAAGTATTAACGGTTATGTGGTCATTTGTCCAATTTGTATCTCCTGGATTTTGGTAGGCTTGTACATGCATATTTACTATGTGTAAATTCACATGCCTTGTTTGCCTTATTTGATCCAATATATATATGGTAAATCCATCAAATTCTTAATAGCTAAGATGTGCATGAAATTCAAATTCATATCAATATGCACATATTTAAGTGGTTTTACCCTATGTGTCGTAGTTATGCTAACTACTTCGGACCCAATAAGTTTGGGGACCATATTGTACTTAAAATGTGTTAGGTACATTTGAGAAGCATTGGGTGCTTGGCTTATTCATTAAGGTGGTGACACTATGAGGAAATTAGAGCCAAGCTTGGACATTTTATTGATCTACGACTTCATACCAATGCTATCTCGGTAACAAGTATTTACTTCATGCACATATATAGAAATGGGGCCAACCTTGTGTAGGTTGCATCATGGCATGAATTTCTTGACTCGTTCCTGTGATACTTGTTTCCTTTCTCAAAGCATCCCAACATGATCTCTTATTGCTAGTTGTGATGTCTTTGATGGTTGTGTGTTTGGAGTTCATTAATATACAATAAGATTATATTAAGCCATGTGCTATGCTTTCAAGCAAAGACCTCATTGGTATATTTTATGACTCCTGTTTGGATACCTTATTCTTTCCTTTTGTAACTATTTTATGTGTACATCCTTCTTTGTGGATATCATCTACCTAGAATCTTATACACGTGAGAGAAGTTACATCTCTAGTTGATATCCCTATTCTTTCATGTCCACCATTTAATTCACTTTTTATATCTTTTTGGTGGCTCCATGGAAGCATTTGTTGTATGAGTGCATGTCTTACCTCTTTGCATCTTAGTGCACTCTTGTTTTGTAAAGATTGTTGTCCTCATGCTTGTCTTGACAAGCCTATTATTTCCTATCTTCATCATGGGTTGTCACAAGCTTTGATTTTCAGTTTGCTATTAGTGAGCTTGTGAACCCATTTTCTTGATGTGTGTGTGACCTTCTTAACTTCATTTGTGTGGGAAGGACATGTCTTGCACCTTGTATCTCATTTACTCAAGGCTATGTTGATGCTTAATTCTCATCCTTATACTAGTCTTCTCAAGTGCTTTGGCGTGACTCACACACATCATTTTGGTTGTGCCTATTCTTAGGCTGCCTCATTTACATGTTGCTCAACCATATGTTTGTTGCAAATGCTAGGCTTCTTTTCTTATCTATGCCTGCTTGAAATTGTTTTGTGTTTCTATTGATTTTGGGGGAGTGATGATCCTATTTTATGCACTTGCATCCAAATACAAAAAAAATTAAATAGTGCACAAATCATGGGGAGCTTCTCTATTTTCCTTAGAACACTCCTTTGCCCAAATCATAATATTCTTTTATCCTTTTGGCTTATCGGATCTTTTGATTGCTTGCTTCACTTTGTGTTATGCAAATGAGATCAATTTGTGCCATGTGCTTTGTGCCATGTGCTTTGCTATTATGACTAGGTTTCAGTTGTATAATAATGGATTCACTTGTGTATATCATGTTCTTATCAATTGCGTCTATTTTGTGTATGCAAAGTTTCTTTGTGGATACATATCATGATTATGATTGGACACTCAGAAATTTTTCTACATGAGAAAGTTCATATCTTTCCTTGATATTATTTATTCCTTGCCGGCCACTTTGTTTGTTTCCTCTTATTCTTATGGTAGCTTCGGTAAGAGGTTGTGTCGTGAGTGCTTGTATGTTTGACATATAATCTTGCGCACTCATGTGTTTTGATTGTTTTCCTCTCATGTCTAATGCTTGTTTTCATATCTTCATATCTGGTTGCATTCTATAGATTTTGAGCTCCTCAAATTTTTAATTATTGTATATGTGCATTTGCGTTCACTCACATTTTGTGATATGCACACATCAAAAAGGAACTCATACTATATTGTTCTTCTAGATGTTTTGTCTTCCATTTTGGCATTTGTTGCCAATGGGGAGAAGTGTAGGACCTTGAGAAGAGGTGTCTAGAGGGGGGTGATTAGACACTAAGTACCAAAGTTGCAGTTTTAAGTTTCTTTAAAGTTTGAGTGGAGTTTAGGCACAAGTTTAACATTCACAACATATAGCAAGCAAGCATGCAAAGAGTATATGAGCAGCGGAAAATAAAGCATGCAACTTGCAAGAATGTAAAGGGAAGGGATTGGAGGATTCAAACGCAATTGGAGACACGGATGTTTTTGGCGTGGTTCCGATAGGTGGTGCTATCGTACTTCCACGTTGGTGGAGACTTCAACCCACGAAGGGTAACGGTTCTTGTGAGTCCACGGAGGGCTCCACCCACGAAGGGTCCACGAAGAAGCAACCTTGTCTATCCCACCATGGCCGCCGCCCACGAAGGACTTGCCTCACTAGCGGTAGATCTTCACGAAGTAGGCGATCTCCTTGCCCTTACAAACGCCTTTGGTTCAACTCCACAATCTTGCTCGGAGGCTCCCAAGTGACACCTAGCCAATCTAGGAGACACCACTCTCCAAGAAGTAACAAATGGTGTGTTGATGATGAACTCCTTGCTCTTGTGCTTCAAATGATAGTCTCCCCAACACTCAACTCTCTCTCATAGAATTTGGATCTGGTGGAAAGAGGGTTCGAGTGGAAAGCAACTTGGGGAAGGCTAGAGATCAAGATTCATATGGTAGGAATGGAATATCTTGGCCTCAACACATGAGTAGGTAGTTCTCTCTCAGAAATAGGATGTTGGAAGTGTAGGTTCAGTCGATGGCTCTCTCCACGAATGAAGAGGAGGTGGAGGGTATATATAGCCTCCACACAAAATCTAACCGATACACACAATCTACCAAACTCGGTGGGACCGAATCATTAAACTCGGTCGCACCAATTTAGCAAATAATGTGATCATAGGGTTTTCGTGGGACCGAAATGCAACTCGATGGGACCGATATGGTTAGGGTTAGGGCATAACGTAATCTCGGTAAGACCGATTACACAAATTCGGTGGGACCGATTTTGGTAATAAGCTTTCCAGAGAGTTGGTCAGGCAAACTCGGTTTGACCGATTATCAAACTCGGTGGGACCGATTTTGATAATAAGTTAACCAGAGAGTTTGCATTGTAATCTCGGTAGTACCGATTGCTCAAACTCGGTGAGACCGATTTTGATAATGGACATACACAGAGAGATTACAATCCCATCTCGGTGAGACCGAGATCCCTATCGGTGATACCGATTTGCCTAGGGTTTGTGGCAGTGTCTAAGACATCCAAACTCGGTGGCGCCGGATAGAAAGAATCAGTGGGGCCGAGTTTGACTTTAGGTTTAGGACAAATGTGTGGAAGTGGGAAAGTAATGAGGGTTTTGGAGCATATCACTAAGCACTTTGAAGCAAGAGGCTCATCAAGCAACACCTCATCCCTCCTTGATAGTATTGGCTTTTCCTATAGACTCAATGTGATCTTGGATCACTAAAATGTAAAATGAAGAGTCTTGATCTTGAAGCTTTAGCCAATCCTTTGTCCTTAGCATCTGAAGGAGTTCCCACATCCTTTAGTCCATGCCACTCCATTGTTGAACTTGTCTGAAACATACTAGATAAAAGTGTTAGTCCAACAAGAGATATGTTGTCATCAATTACCAAAACCACCTAGGGAGCACTTGTGCTTTCAATCTCCCCCTTTTTGGTAATTGATGGCAACATACATCAAAGCTTTAGATAAAGATATAAAGAATAGAAAGTAAAGCTTTGGAAAGACATGTAACAAGCGTAGGCTCCCCCTACATGTATGCAATCATGTGAATATGAAATATAGAAGCATGTGATAGCATAACCATGATAGAGCAGGCAATGTGTTACATGTATCTTGGCTATATGCATCGAGCAAAAAGTATTAAAGAGAATACCTTCATGCCCATGAGTCCTTCTTGCAAACAGTATGTACATCGCAAGAATTCCTCATACACATGATTGTGATGCATATACTTACCTTGTGGTCTTGAGTTTGCTTAGGATGGAATGAACCTGCGTAAACAAGGTTAGATAACACAGATGCATCTACTAGCGAGCAAACGGAAGAAACCACAAGAATACCAAGACTGGGATGACATGTAGAGAGTGAGTCTTGAGTACCGCATTGGATTAGACATGTCCCCAAGAGTAAAGATATGCAAAGAATTTAAATGATCTCTTTCCCTTAGATGTCTTGCTCCCCTGAATCTAATGGGATACCGGGAGAAGATAGGGAAATGTAAAATCAGAGCTGAAAGAAAACAGAGCTGAAAGATATGAATGGTGATCAGAGCTAAAGTTCAGAGCTAATGTATGCTCATGCAAGATTGAGCACAACAGATCATATGAACATGTCTCTCCCCTCAAGAAGACATGTGGCATCTCTCCTCTTGAACACCAAGCATCCGGGATCCTTGATAAATACTTTCTACTAGTATTCTCTCCCCGCAGATCTCTCTCTCTCCCCACAAGGATCTCTCTCTCCTTCTACGATGTGATCTCTTTCTCTAAATGATAAGCTTTGATGTGATCTCTCTCTCCCTTTGACATCAATTTCCAAGAAGGGCTTGATAAAGATGTAATATCTCTCTCCCCTTCTGGAATTTGTCATGAATGGGTTTGATCCTTGAGTCACAACAAAAAGAAATGATAAAAATGTGATGCTTGTAGAGGACAAGATTCATTGAGTGGAGCTGGATCAAGAAACACAGAATATGTGGCAAAGAGTTTTTCTGTTATGAAATCGGTGGCACCGAGTGGTATGTTTGCCGCATCAAAAGATTGATTGGACCAAAAATAACAAATCGGTTGAACCGAGTCCATCGCAGAGAAAACACTTGTCACCTCAGCTCACTAGATAGTAAGATCTCACAAAGATTTGCAAGGAATTAACTGAAAGATATGCAAGGAATTAGATGCAGAAAATGCAGAGAAAACAGAAGAAATCTAGATGAAGTTTTTTTGTTTGAAAGGGGAAACACAAATGCATGAGACAAATGCAAAAACTCGTAAAAGAACACAGGAGAACTTCATCTAGAGATGGTCGGGCGACAAAGTCACCTATGTTAGAGTATATGGACTTAGGAGTCAAGTGAGATCACTTGATCATAGGCCATACTCATCGCTTAAGCTCAAAATGGGGTTGCCATTTTTCGTTTAAGCATCTTGATGTATTCACATCTTGTCGAGTTGCTTTAACTCATGACTCGTGAGTAAAACTTCTCTAAGATGGAATAACATACCTTGGTTGGTGGTGTTGTCCATGTAGTTGAACTTGCGTGGGTTGCTCAAGGTTGATGTAGCTCATCAAGAATTTGGAGCACCACTTGGAATTTGAGTCCATCTACCTATATGGGTTAGTTCTTGCAAGGAAGAGCACTTGTATATCCAACAATGACAATCATGAAACTCAACATAGAATTTGTCAAAGGATATGTTTGACTGGTTTCGTGCTTCCTTGACTTCAACCACCTTGTGTAGAGACTTGGTGATGTAGAGATTGCTCAAGATACGAGTAGGTTTCAACCTCATGGATTTTGATTCAACCAAGTACCTACATGGGTTAGATAACATGCAAGATACAAATATATCCAAGACACAAGTTTTTCATCATAAGAGAAATATCAAGGATTAGTCATAAGCTCATGTCTTGCATGTATCCAATGGAGTTTCTACTCCAAGTTTGAAGCATCAATGATGTTCAATTCTCCTCTTAACCTGCAAAACACTTTCTCATCAAGAGGTTTAGTGAATATATCCGCTAATTGCTTTTCGGTGCGAACATGCTTAAGATCAATGTCACCCTTAGCAACATGATCTCGAATGAAATGATGACGAACTTCAATATGCTTAGTTCGAGAATGTTGCACAAGATTATGACCAATTTTGGTAGCACTTTCATTATCACAAAGCAATGGAACGTGTCTCACATTTATCCCATAATCTTTAAGAGTTTGGGTCATCCAAAGTAATTGAGCACAACATGAACCAGCGGCAATATATTCAGCTTCGGTGGATAAGGATACCGAAGTTTTGTTTCTTGGAGGACCAAGACACAAGAGATCTACCAAGAAATTGACAAGTACCAAGTGGACTTTCTATCAACCTTGTCTCCGGCATAGTCCGAGTTGGAGTAGCCAACAAGATCGAAAGAGGCCCTCTTAGGATACCAAATGCCAAAATTTGGTGTATGGATTAAGTATCTCACTATCCTTTTCACGGCCTTAAGATGACATTCTTTAGGAGCAGCTTGATATCGTGCACACATGCACACACTTAGCATAATATCGGACGTGAAGCACATAGATATAACAATGAACCAATCATAGAGCGATAAACCTTTTGATCAACCGGTTCACCATATTTGGTTAAGTCAAGATGTCCACTAGTAGGCATGGGTGTAGTCATACCTTTGCATTATTGCATATTGAACTTCTTGAATTAGTCCTTGGTGTACTTCGTTTGAGAGACACAAGTACCTTCCTTAGTTTGCTTGATTTGCAATCCAAGAAAGAATTTGAGTTCACTCATCATAGACATCTCAAACTTCTCCGACATTAGCTTCCCAAACTTTTCACTAAAATGAGGGTTAGTTGAACCAAATATAATATCATCAACATAAATTTGGCACACAAAGAGTCCACCATTAACCCTTTTAGTAAAAAGAGTAGAATCAATTTTCCCAATTTCAAAGCCTTTTTCAATAAGGAACTTGGTCAAGCATTTATACCATGCTCTAGGAGCTTGTTTAAGTCCATAAAGAGCTTTGTGAAGTTTGTAAACATGATTGGGTTTCTTAGGATTGACAAAGCCGGAGGTTGTTTAACATAAACTTCCTCCTCTATTTCACCATTTAGAAAAGCACTTTTAATGTCCATTTGGTACAAGGTGATATCATGGTGATTAGCATAGGCAAGTAAGATGCGAATGGACTCAAGTCTAGCAACGGGGTGTAAGTCTCACCATAGTCCATACCTTCGACTTGTGTGTAGCCTTGGGTGACGAGGCGTGCTTTGTTGCGTAACTACTTGTCCATACTCATCTTGCTTGTTGCGAAACACCCATTTGGTACCGATGATGTTGTGGTTGTTGTCGGGCTTCTCAACCAATGTCCAAACTTGGTTCCTCTCAAAGTTGTGTAGCTCTTCATGCATAGCATTTATCCAATCCGGATCTTCCAATGCTTCTTCGACCTTCATAGGTTCAATGCTAGAGATGAAAGAATAGTTTTCACAAAAGTTAGCTAAACGAGTTTTAGAGCGAGTGATTCTCCCGGTTTGAATATCATTGTAGATTTTCTCGACGGGATGGTCTTTAGCAATTCTTGCTCGAACTCGTGAAAGCTTTTGCTTGGGTCTTCGTTGAACATCTTCTTCATCTTGTTCTTCATCTTGTTCTTCTTCTTGGCCTTCTTCATTGTTGGCGTTGTCGTTCTCTTGTCGTGGTGGAGAAGGAGGTTGTTGACGTTCATCTTGATGCACTTCCTCGCTTTTCTTCATCTTGGTGTGTCCCACTTGTGGATGCTTCCGTATCAACTCTTGGTTCACCTTGTCGTGAAGTAGAAGCTTCCACTTGGATGGACGATGTACTCTCCTTCACCTCCGTTGGACGGACCTTGCCAATAGACAAGTCTTGGATTGCTTCAAGGATCTTTGTCTCCTACATCAATTGGCAATTGCTCTACTTGCAGCCGTTAGATTCATCAAACTTCACATCTACCGTCTCTTCAACCTTTCGGGTGAAATTGTTGTAGACACGGTAAGTGTGAGAGTTTGAGCCATAACCTAGTAGGAAACCTTCATGAGACTTAGGAGCAAATTTAGAACGACGATGCTTATCAAGAATGTAGCACTTTGAGCCGAATACTCAAAAGTATCCAACTTGGGGTTTGTTATCGGTGAGTAGCTCGTATGTCAGTCTTGCCGAGTAGCTTGTGAAGATACAAGCCGTTTGTTGCATGACAAGCTGTCTCAACCGCTTCTCGCCTAAAAAGTGCTTGACGCCTTGTACTCATCAAGCATCGTTCTCGCCATTTTGATGAGCGTCCGGTTCTTCCTCTCAACAACTCCATTTTGTTGAGGTGTGTACATAGCCGAGAACTCGTGTGAAATCCCTTCTTCGTCAAGAAAGGTGTCCACATTTGCGTTCTTGAACTCCGTTCATTGTCATTGCGAACCTTCTTGATCTTCACTTCAAATTGGTTTTGGGCCTTCCTAGCGAAGTTTTTGAAGATCTTTTGGACCTGCGATTTATCATCGAGAAAGAACACCCACGTAAATATGAAAAATCATTAACTATAACTAGAACAAAAGAATTTCCTTCGAGTCTCTTGTTAGAGTTTGGAACATAGAGATCGATGTTAAGTAGCTCGATTTGCGTCTTAGTTGTCATGATGTTCTTCTCGGGATGCCTTCCTCCAACCTGTTTACACCTTGACAAGCACCGCAAAGTCTATCCTTATCAAATATGACATCATTAACTCCAAGGATATGATTCCTTAATAAGCTTGTCAAGGTTTCGCATACCAACATGACCTAATCGTCTATGCCATAACCAGCCTTTTGAGGATTTAGCAATGAAGCAAGTTTTAGGTTGAGCCTTTTAGTGAAATCAACAATGTATAGATCACCTCTACGCACACCAAGAAGACCATTTTATGATTATCTCGTGAAACACTTGGCAGTCTACTTGAGCAAATAGAACATTGAAACTGAAATCAGCAAGTCTAGATACTGAAAGTAAGTTGTAACCAAGAGATTCAACGAGCATAACATTTTGTATGGAGCTATCATGTGAGATGGCCACCTTACCGAGGCCAACCACCTTACCTTTTGAGTTGTCACCGAAAGTGACAAACTTTCGAGGACCATCATTTTCAGCAAGCTCACGAAACATGTCTTTATCTCCGGTCATGTGATCGGTACATCCACTATCAAGAACCCATTCCTTTCCTCGACATATATCCTCAAGATTTGCCATAAGACCAAAATGTCTCATTGCATCATCAAGATCGAAGTCACTATCATCATCCTCATCATAGTATCCATGTTCAACATTGTCATGTGGTGGATCAAATCGTAGAGAGGGTGATTCATTAGAATGAATTTGACACAGATCTTGCTTATAAATTCTTATAGCTTCGGAAATAATGTCACTAATAATACCAACATTTCCTTTGGCACGCATAAGGTTTGTAAGCTCAAATAGACGATCACCAAACATAGGATCACTAGTATTCATTTTACTCAAGGCAATAGATTTATGGAGAATTTCATCTAGATTTTTCAAGGAATAATCTGGAAATCGTTCCTCAAGAAATTTCCATATAGTGTAGGCACACTCAAAAGTAGGAAAGATTCTAACCAAGTTTCTAGGCAAGCCTCTAGTGATGAGATTAACAGTTCTAAGATTTCTAGTCATGTCAATAGCTTCATCAAGAGTAGGATGCATAGGATCAACATAAGGTGCACAAGGGCTAGCAATGTACTTGTTAAAATGATATTGATTGAAAATAACAAGCATCTCATTTTTCCACTCATGAAAATACTCTCCATCAAGAATAGGCACTCTATGTCTAAGACTTCCCAAAGTAGACTCATCCATCTTCCTCCAATGGTGATTAAACCAAGGCAATGGAGACCAATGCTCGATACCACTTGTAGGACCTTGAGAAGAGGTGTCTAGAGGGGGGGTGATTAGACACTAAGTACCAAAGTTGCAGTTTTAAGTTTCTTTAAAGTTTGAGTGGAGTTTAGGCACAAGTTTAACATTCACAACATACAGCAAGCAAGCATGCAAAGAGTATATGAGCAGCGAAAAATAAAGCATGCAACTTGCAAGAATGTAAAGGGAAGGGATTGGAGGATTCAAACGAAATTGGAGACACGGATGTTTTTGGCGTGGTTCCGATAGGTGGTGCTATCGTACTTCCACGTTGGTGGAGACTTCAACCCACGAAGGGTAACAGTTGTGCGAGTCCACGGAGGGCTCCACCCACGAAGGGTCCACGAAGAAGCAACCTTGTCTATCCCACCACGGCCGCCGCCCATGAAGGACTTGCCTCACTAGCGGTAGATCTTCACGAAGTAGGCGATCTCCTTGCCCTTACAAACTCCTTGGTTCAACTCCACAATCTTGTCGGAGGCTCCCAAGTGACACCTAGCCAATCTAGGAGACACCACTCTCCAAGAAGTAACAAATGGTGTGTTGATGATGAACTCCTTGCTCTTGTGCTTCAAATGATAGTCTCCCAACACTCAACTCTCTCTCATAGGATTTGGATCTGGTGGAAAGAGGGTTCGAGTGGAAAGAAACTTGGGGAAGGTTAGAGATCAAGATTCATATGGTAGGAATGGAATATCTTGGCCTCAACACATGAGTAGGTAGTTCTCTCTCAGAAATAGGATGCCGGAAGTGTAGGTTCAGTCTGATGGCTCTCTCCACGAATGAAGAGGAGGTGGAGGGGTATATATAGCCTCCACACAAAATCTAACCGTTACACACAATCTACCAAACTCGGTGGGACCGAACCGTTAAACTTGGTCAGACTGATTTAGCAAATAATGTGACCGTTAGGGTTTTCTGTGGGACCGAAATGCAACTCGGTGGGACCGATATGGTTAGGGTTAGGGTTAGGGCATAACGTAATCTCGATAAGACCGATTACACAAACTTGGTGGGACCGATTTTGGTAATAAGCTTTCCAGAGAGGTGGTCATGAAAAATTCGGTTTGCCCGTTTATCAAACTCGGTGGGACCGATTTTGATAATAAGTTAACCAGAGAGTTTGCATTGTAATCTCGGTAGTACCGATTGCTCAAACTCGGTGAGATCGATTTTGATAATGGACATACACAGAGAGATTACAATCCCATCTCGGTGAGACCGAGATCCCTATCGGTGAGACCGATTTGCCTAGGGTTTGTGGCAGTAGCTAAGACATCCAAACTCGGTGGCGCCGGATAGAAAGAATCAGTGGGGCCGAGTTTGACTTTAGGTTTAGGACAAATGTGTGGAAGTGGGAAAGTAGCTGAGGGTTTTGGAGCATATCACTAAGCACTTTGAAGCAAGAGGCTCATCAAGCAACACCTCATCCCTCCTTGATAGTATTGGCTTTTCCTATAGACTCAATGTGATCTTGGATCACTAAAATGTAAAATGAAGAGTCTTGAGCTTGAAGCTTTAGCCAATCCTTTATCCTTAGCATCTGAAGGAGTTCCCACATCCTTTAGTCCATGCCACTCCATTGTTGAACTTGTGCGAAACATACTAGATAAAAGTGTTAGTCCAACAAGAGATATGTTGTCATTAATTACCAAAACCACCTAGGGAGCACTTGTGCTTTCAAGAAGTTTAGAGGGTTTAAGATAAATATCTTTTGAAGTTCTTGTTGTCATTCATGCATATCCACCCTAGTTATATATGCTTGTTGCATGAATGAATATATAGAAAAAAACTCCAACTAGTTTATATCAACCAATATATGCAATGAAATTCAAAGTTCATTCACACATGCATATATTGTGGGGAGCTTGCTCTATATATTGAGGTCTTACTAACATCAAATGCTTGTGTAGTGTTTTGATGTTAGTACAACCGGTTTTGATAAACATCAAGTTTATTTATGATAATTAATGCTATCAAAGTCACCGCAAGTATACAATTTATCCAAGAAAAAGTGCGTGCTTGTGTAAAAATTCATTATATAAACTCTCTTGTTGAGATTGTCATCAATGACCAAAATGGGGAAGATTGAAAGTACATGTAGTCCCCATGTGTGGTTTTGGTAATTAATGACAATCCTTATGGACTAATGTTTGCATTGAGATATACATTTGAAGGTTAGTCCCATTGGAATATGATTGAAGAATAATGGAAGACAACTCCTCTGAAGCAACAATTACATTGAGATGATCAAAATGAAGTTCATTGGAGTATCTTAAGGAGTGGCTCAAAGATATGATCAAAATGGACTCATGTGTGAGTCATGATTGATCAAGTATTCAAGCAAGCTATTAAAGTGAAGAATTCAATATACCCTTCAAGACGTCAAGATTAAACATGGAGTAGAGATATAGGTTTACCAAGATGAAGCTCAAAGATCGAACTCTAAATGGTCAACACAGGCAAGAAATGATGCACCACATAGGATCTTGTGGTATTATAAGAAATTATCAATTGCACTCTGTGTACTAACCCATACTATGTGTTGTCTATGTTTCTGAGGGTTAGGTGATTCTCATGGGCTCGCGTCGAGAAAGAGATTTCAAGTGTCTATGAGAGGATGGCATCAAGTGTTTGGTGATCATGGTTGACAAGGGCAAGTTCAAGATAACCATCCTAAAGGATTACATGCTTGAAGCTTATGGATGATCACATGATGGACAAGTGAAGATGAATACAAAGCAAAGCTTCCCCACATTGTGTATTGGGGAGAGACTTGAAGACTTCACCAATGTCTTGCCTTCATCTTGAGCCAAGAAGAAACATCAACATCAAGCTCAAGTGAGCGGCTCGTGTCAAAGGTATTAGTTCCTTTCGACGTTAGTGTTGTGGAGTGATGACCACCAAAAGAAACATATACACTCAAGAATGGATTCTCGATAGCTATGTAGTGTAGCTCTTTTATGATTCTTGAGTTATAGGGATCCCGCACTATTAAGAGGGATCAAAGGGGTTTGTGATGGATTTGCACAAGTCAACATCTTCTATAAACAATTCCACTCATATCCTATATACCAAAGAAAAGCCAAAGCCAAATAGTTTCCCAAAATATATGATCTAACATTTCCATACTTTGCACCCTCCATTTTTATTTATTTTGGGTGGTTCTCTATCTGAGGACCTGAAGCTTTTCATAGCTTCAAAACGAGCCCAAGATCATCAAAATCGGAGTTCGTATGAAAAAGTTATGCATGTTTTACTTTCGGTATCTTTGGCTGTTTTCTGCGGGACGGAAGTTTCGGGCAGCCCGGAAGTTCCGGCAAGTTCGAGGAAAGTTCCGGGTTAACCAGAGAGTTTGCACATATGTGTTCAATAGGGGGCCCGGAAGTTCCGGGCTGCGTTTTTCTGTGCGTAACAGGCAGATTTGGTGGGGCACTATATAAGGCACCCTTCTTCCCTATCGAGTGTTGCTTTTGGATCTGAGATTTCCCCATTCTTTTGAGCTCTATCCTCCTCCCCCAAGCCTCAAAACTCCAATCCATTTGGGGGGAAACTACCCCATGGATCTAGGGTTCATTGGTTGACCTCCTCCATTGTTCCTCTCCTCTCCCATCCCTCCATAGCATTAGTTGCTTTTGGTGGGATTTGAGAGAGAGGGATTTGAGCCTTCTCATGCTACACCCCGAAGAGATTTGTGAGAGTTCTTGAGAGAGATTTCATCCAAGCATACAACCACTTCTCCTCTCTCTTGACCAAAGCAATTCGCGATTTGAGCAAGTCTTGAGCATTTCCCCTTGATCTTGTTACTCTTGGAGGTTGGAGACTCCTAGGCGGTAGGAGTGCTCGGTGAGGAATCAACTTGTGATTTGTCCCCGTAAAGTTTGTGAAGGTTTGGAGGCCACCTCAAGGTCTACCACTAGTGGTTGGGAATCGCCTTCGTGGTGATATCTCAAGGAGAATAGGGTGAGCCTTCGTATGCGTTGGTGTGCCTTCGTGGTAACATCCACCTCTCTAACGGTGACTAGCTTCCCTCCAAGGAAGTGAACATCGGGATACATCATCGTCTCCGTGACTTCGGTTATCCCTAACCCTAACTCCTTACTTGTGGTTTACCTTGGTCCCTTGACTGCGCATTCACTGTTCTTGTTGTCCTCATTATATTGTGTTGGTTACCATATCGTAGAGATTATTTAGGCCAACACTTTGTAGTCCGCAATTCATACTTCCTACTATTGTTCTATGTTGTGTTTAGTGTGAATTGCTAGCTTGTAACATATCTTGTGTAAGCTTGTAGTGCTTACTTGAGTTTGCTTGTATCATTCAGTTCCATATATTGTGATACAATTTGTGTAAGCTTGTATTGACTACTTGTGGGTGTGTGTATTATTCATTTCCATATCTCGTGATATACATTAAGTAAGTTTGTGTAACTTACTTGTGCTTACTCATATCCTCGTTGTGCTCATCTTGTTTATGCTAAGTTGTTGGTGCACTTAGTGAGCCTAGTATATTTATGATTTGTGCTTGAAAAGTATCCGCTTAGTTTATTCCCGCACTAGGATATAGCCAAATCCGTAAAAGATTTTAAAACGCCTATTCACCCCCCCTCTCTAGGCGACATCGTGGTCCTTTCAATTGGTATCAGAGCTAGGTCTCTCCTTATTAGGCTTAACCGCCTAGAGAGTAACGATGTCGATAGTGAACTAGTGCACGATGTCACATTTTGTTTTAATGGCGCAAATTACATTATATGGAGATTACGCATGCTTTGTCACTTTCGGGCCATGGGTCCAAATGCTTTGCGGATTGTGGTTGTAGGAATTCAAATCTAAAGGATGGACAATCTCCATCACTTGATGATATGCATCTTGATTGTGAAGCTTTAAGTGTCATTCACCAAGCTATAACCTTCGAGGTGTTCAAGTCAATCTCGTCTTGTTCGTTGGCTCATGAGGCTTGGACCAAAATTGAAGATATATATGGTGGGTCCAATCTTGATGAAGACAATATTATTTTGGGGAGTTAATGGAGGAGTTCTCCACATTTCTAAATCATGAAGAGCCCTTTATTGCTTCCACCTCCGATTACTTGCATACCTCAACATCTTTCACTTCACCAACATGTGGCTTACCACAAGGTAATGACATGGTAAGTGAAGAAATATCTCGTGATGATGGTATTAAGATCTTCATTGATGATCTTGCTTATGTTGATACGGTGATGTATCTTGTATGGACACGAGCATATCTAACAATCGAAAACATCATACATTCTTGTGTAGAGAGTCCTTGCATATCATCTAATGATGCACTCATAAATTCGTGTGATGATATGCTTGGTCGTTTGTGTTGCCATATTCAAAATGTCGTGATTCCCTCTAGTTCCCTTTGTGAAACTAACCATGTAGAGGAAATCAAGAAAATGAGGCATGCTTGGTTGATGAAGAACCCTCCTCTCCAAAAGAATCATCATCAACCCCTTGTGTTCACATGTGCCTAATGGCAAGAGGTAATGACGAGGTATCATCTTCTCCTAGTGATAATGATGATAGTTGTAATGAGGAAGATGATGAAGTCTTGACTCAAAATCTCTATGAGATTGGGAAAACTCTTCGTAGAGCTAAAAATAACACTTATAAAAGGCTCCAAGATGTTCTTGCTTGCTTTCAAAAACGTAACGACTTATTCCTTTATGAGCAAGCAAAAAGTGAACAACTTGAACATGAACTTGCTATGGCTCATCAATGTCTTAGTGACTTGAGGTCTTTAAAAGAAGAGATTGAAGTTACTCATTTTAAACTTAAAGAGGATTTTGAGCACCTTGACCTTGAATACAAGAAGGTCAAAGGAGAGCTCACCAAACTCTCTAAGTCTCATGAGGAACTTCAAGCTACTCAAGGAGTCTCTAGCCTCTACATGCTCCTCTCATATTGATAATGATGCTTGTGCTACTAACTCTATCTTGTGTGAAGCATCGATATTAAAAGAAAATGTTGAGCTAAGGACTCAACTTGATTTGCTAACTAGCAATTATGGGAAATTGGGAGAAAGTCATTTGAAGCTCGCAGGCACTCATGAGGATCTTCTAATCTCTCATGATGAGTTAAAGTTAGCTCATGAGGCTATGGTCACCAAGGTAAAATCATGTGAGTCTCATGTGGATATTAGCACATCTTCTACTCGAAATGCCTTATTGTCATGTGCTAGTCCTTGCAATTCCTCTCTACATGATATTGGTACATATTGTAATGAATTGCTCACCATGCCTTGTTGCTCTAACAATGAAGCGTCTACTTCCTCTAGTTCTTTTGTTAATACTAACCTTGTAGAGGAAAATAAAGAGCTCAAGGCCCAAGTCACCAGTTTGAAGAAAGACTTGGAAAATTGTTAGATAATATCTTGAGTGTGCAAAAAGACCCTCAAGACAAAATAGGACTTGATTTCATCTCCAACAAGAAGAAGTCCAAGAACAAGAAGAAGGGACAAGATCAAGTCAAGAATTCAGCCAACATTACTTGCTTCAAGTGCAAGAATGTTGGACACCATGTGAGATCTTGTCCATTGAAGAAGAAGGCTTCAAATGTGAAGCATCAAGGGAAGTGGCCTCAAGTTCAATATCAAGATAATGAAAGGCATCTTCCCATGCCTAACCAAGATAATGCTCTCCAAGTTGAAAAGGTAAAGAAGAAGAGAAAGGGGAGCACATGTTGCTATATTTGCCGTAAGAAGGGACACATAGCTTCATCTTGACCCAACGGTAACATATCTAAGCCTCCTATAGTCAATAATCATTATTCGCTAAGGAAGGATATTGATGACAATGTGTTTGCCAAGTTTGTGGGTTCCCAAAGAAGTTTGAAAGTGGACAAGACCATTTGGGTTGCCAAGCCTATTGTTACTAACTTCTTAGGACCCAACTTGATTGGGGACCATCAAGCTCAAACTTGATCAATAGATGTGTGGAGGGCATTGGAGACTTGGCTACTTCATGAAGAAAAACTATTTTCACCATATGTTATGGTTAATGCCAAGTCAAGTGGATTATCATCATACCTATCAATCCAATACTCCTCTTTGCGGTAACTTGTACTTGCATTGTTTACATTTAAAGTTACTATGTCCCTTGCATGTTTAGGTTTTGTACCTAGCATGTGCTTGTATAGTTGTGCTTCCTAGTATGCTTGATTTGTGTTATATAGCATTTGTAGGTTGCAATGCACTTCATATATTTGTGTGTGTGGTTTCAAGCCTTTATTGCTTCATTAGTTGAATCTTTCTTGGCTCTTTTGAGATATTTACGGATATCACAAACCTTAAATGTGTATGTATGTGGGATACCACCTAGTATTGTTAGTGCAATATTATCTAGTTACTATGTGGTATTAAAGCTCATTCGAAACTCAAATTCTCTCCATTAATTATCCTTAGTTGGGTTTTATTTGCTTCTTGTGGATAATACATGGATCATCATATTATGGGGGAGTGATATGCTTTGTGCATATCACAATCCTTGTTAATATGAACAATTGAGGGATGCCACTTAGAATTTATATTTGAGATTATCTTATATCTCCGTGGCACGCAATGTCTTGTTTACGTATGGCATTCTTGTGCGGTTTTGCCCATGGTTATCTTTAAAATCATATTTGGAAAATCATTTGATTAAAGCTATTCCAATTATTGCTTTGCATGATGATCTATCTAGTTGGAATGTTAATATTATGCTATCCAAGCATTATGTTTATTTCTAAACTCTCATGTTATGCTTGTGTTAGTATAGATGATCATGTACTTATTTGGTTTCTACAGGATGATAACCCGAAATACCATTTTGTTCGAATTCATCTTATTGCTCTATATGAGAGTTTGTTATCTCATTGTTTAGTGTCTTATATCTACTTGAGTGAGATATTCCTATGAGTATGTGTGCAATGCATATCTTATATGCTCTTTGTTTTTTTTCCTTGGTTCATATGTTGAACTTTGTGTGCTATCATATGTTGATTTGTCACTTTGATTCATTTTGGACAACATAAATGACTAGTGATGTTATTGGAAGTATTAACGGTTATGTGGTCATTTGTCCAATTTGTATCTCCCTGGATTTTGGTAGGCTTGTACATGCATATTTACTATGTGTAAATTCACATGCCTTGTTTGCCTTATTTGATCCAATATATATATGGTAAATCCATCAAATTCTTAATAGCTAAGATGTGCATGAAATTCAAATTCATATCAATATGCACATATTTAAGTGGTTTTACCCTATGTGTCGTAGTTATGCTAACTACTTCGGACCCAATAAGTTTGGGGACCATATTGTACTTAAAATGTGTTAGGTACATTTGAGAAGCATTGGGTGCTTGGCTTATTCATTAAGGTGGTGACACTATGAGGAAATTAGAGCCAAGCTTGGACATTTTATTGATCTACGACTTCATACCAATGCTATCTCGGTAACAAGTATTTACTTCATGCACATATATAGAAATGGGGCCAACCTTGTGTAGGTTGCATCATGGCATGAATTTCTTGACTCGTTCTGTGATACTTGTTTCCTTTCTCAAAGCATCCCAACATGATCTCTTATTGCTAGTTGTGATGTCTTTGATGGTTGTGTGTTTGGAGTTCATTAATATACAATAAGATTATATTAAGCCATGTGCTATGCTTTCAAGCAAAGACCTCATTGGTATATTTTATGACTCCTGTTTGGATACCTTATTCTTTCCTTTTGTAACTATTTTATGTGTACATCCTTCTTTGTGGATATCATCTACCTAGAATCTTATACACGTGAGAGAAGTTACATCTCTAGTTGATATCCCTATTCTTTCATGTCCACCATTTAATTCACTTTTTATATCTTTTGGTGGCTCCATGGAAGCATTTGTTGTATGAGTGCATGTCTTACCTCTTTGCATCTTAGTGCACTCTTGTTTTGTAAAGATTGTTGTCCTCATGCTTGTCTTGACAAGCCTATTATTTCCTATCTTCATCATGGGTTGTCACAAGCTTTGATTTTCAGTTTGCTATTAGTGAGCTTGTGAACCCATTTTCTTGATGTGTGTGTGACCTTCTTAACTTCATTTGTGTGGGAAGGACATGTCTTGCACCTTGTATCTCATTTACTCAAGGCTATGTTGATGCTTAATTCTCATCCTTATACTAGTCTTCTCAAGTGCTTTGACGTGACTCACACACATCATTTTGGTTGTGCCTATTCTTAGGCTGCCTCATTTACATGTTGCTCAACCATATGTTTGTTGCAAATGCTAGGCTTCTTTTCTTATCTATGCCTGCTTGAAATTGTTTTGTGTTTCTATTGATTTTGGGGGAGTGATGATCCTATTTTATGCACTTGCATCCAAATACAAAAAAAATTAAATAGTGCACAAATCATGGGGAGCTTCTCTATTTTCCTTAGAACACTCCTTTGCCCAAATCATAATATTCTTTTATCCTTTTGGCTTATCGGATCTTTTGATTGCTTGCTTCACTTTGTGTTATGCAAATGAGATCAATTTGTGCCATGTGCTTTGTGCCATGTGCTTTGCTATTATGACTAGGTTTCAGTTGTATAATAATGGATTCACTTGTGTATATCATGTTCTTATCAATTGCGTCTATTTTGTGTATGCAAAGTTTCTTTGTGGATACATATCATGATTATGATTGGACACTCAGAATTTTTCTACATGAGAAAGTTCATATCTTTCCTTGATATTATTTATTCCTTGCCGGCCACTTTGTTTGTTTCCTCTTATTCTTATGGTAGCTTCGGTAAGAGGTTGTGTCGTGAGTGCTTGTATGTTTGACATATAATCTTGCGCACTCATGTGTTTTGATTGTTTTCCTCTCATGTCTAATGCTTGTTTTCATATCTTCATATCTGGTTGCATTCTATAGATTTTGAGCTCCTCAAATTTTTAATTATTGTATATGTGCATTTGCGTTCACTCACATTTTGTGATATGCACACATCAAAAAGGAACTCATACTATATTGTTCTTCTAGATGTTTTGTCTTCCATTTTGGCATTTGTTGCCAATGGGGAGAAGTGTAGGACCTTGAGAAGAGGTGTCTAGAGGGGGGGGGGGGTGATTAGACACTAAGTACCAAAGTTGCAGTTTTTAAGTTTCTTTAAAGTTTGAGTGGAGTTTAGGCACAAGTTTAACATTCACAACATATAGCAAGCAAGCATGCAAAGAGTATATGAGCAGCGGAAAATAAAGCATGCAACTTGCAAGAATGTAAAGGGAAGGGATTGGAGGATTCAAACGCAATTGGAGACACGGATGTTTAGGCGTGGTTAGATAGGTGGTGCTATCGTACTTCCACGTTGGTGGAGACTTCAACCCACGAAGGGTAGCAGTTCTTGCGAGTCCACGGAGGGCTCCACCCACGAAGGGTCCACGAAGAAGCAACCTTGTCTATCCCACCATGGCCGTCGCCCACGAAGGACTTGCCTCACTAGCGGTAGATCTTCACGAAGTAGGCGATCTCCTTGCCCTTACAAACGCCTTGGTTCAACTCCACAATCTTGTCGGAGGCTCCCAAGTGACACCTAGCCAATCTAGGAGACACCACTCTCCAAGAAGTAACAAATGGTGTGTTGATGATGAACTCCTTGCTCTTGTGCTTCAAATGATAGTCTCCCCAACACTCAACTCTCTCTCATAGAATTTGGATCTGGTGGAAAGAGGGTTCGAGTGGAAAGCAACTTGGGGAAGGCTAGAGATCAAGATTCATATGGTAGGAATGGAATATCTTGGCCTCAACACATGAGTAGGTAGTTCTCTCTCAGAAATAGGATCTTTGGAAGTGTAGGTTCAGTCTGATGGCTCTCTCCACGAATGAAGAGGAGGTGGAGGGGTATATATAGCCTCCACACAAAATCTAACCGATACACACAATCTACCAAACTCGGTGGGACCGAATCATTAAACTCGGTCAGACCAATTTAGCAAATAATGTGACCGTTAGGGTTTTCGGTGGGACCGAAATGCAACTCGATGGGACCGATATGGTTAGGGTTAGGGCATAACGTAATCTCGGTAAGACCGATTACACAAATTCGGTGGGACCGATTTTGGTAATAAGCTTTCCAGAGAGTTGGTCAGGCAAACTCGGTTTGACCGATTATCAAACTCGGTGGGACCGATTTTGATAATAAGTTAACAGAGAGTTTGCATTGTAATCTCGGTAGTACCGATTGCTCAAACTCGGTGAGACCGATTTTGATAATGGACATACGGAGAGATTACAATCCCATCTCGGTGAGACCGAGATCCCTATCGGTGATACCGATTTGCCTAGGGTTTGTGGCAGTGTCTAAGACATCCAAACTCGGTGGCGCCGGATAGAAAGAATCAGTGGGGCCGAGTTTGACTTTAGGTTTAGGACAAATGTGTGGAAGTGGGAAAGTAGCTGAGGGTTTTGGAGCATATCACTAAGCACTTTGAAGCAAGAGGCTCATCAAGCAACACCTCATCCCTCCTTGATAGTATTGGCTTTTCCTATAGACTCAATGTGATCTTGGATCACTAAAATGTAAAATGAAGAGTCTTGATCTTGAAGCTTTAGCCAATCCTTTGTCCTTAGCATCTGAAGGAGTTCCCACATCCTTTAGTCCATGCCACTCCATTGTTGAACTTGTCTCAAACATACTAGCTAAAAGTGTTAGTCCAACAAGAGATATGTTGTCATCAATTACCAAAACCACCTAGGGAGCACTTGTGCTTTCAATCTCCCCCTTTTTGGTAATTGATGGCAACATACATCAAAGCTTTAGATAAAGATATAAAGAATAGAAAGTAAAGCTTTGGAAAGACATGTAACAAGCGTAGGCTCCCCCTACATGTATGCAATCATGTGAATATGAAATATAGAAGCATGTGATAGCATAACCATGATAGAGCAGGCAATGTGTTACATGTATCTTGGCTATATGCATCAGAGCAAAAAGTATTAAAGAGAATACCTTCATGCCCATGAGTCCTTCTTGCAAACAGTATGTACATCAGCAAGAATTCCTCATACACATGATTGTGATGCATATACTTACCTTGTGGTCTTGAGTTTGCTTAGGATGGAATGAACCTGCGTAAACAAGGTTAGATAACACAGATGCATCTACTAGCCAGAGCAAACGGAAGAAACCACAAGAATACCAAGACTGGGATGACATGTAGAGAGTGAGTACTGAGTACCGCATTGGATTAGACATGTCCCCAAGAGTAAAGATATGCAAAGAATTTAAATGATCTCTTTCCCTTAGATGTCTTGCTCCCCCTGAATCTAATGGGATACTGGGAGAAGATAGGGAACAGAAAATCAGAGCTGAAAGAAAACAGAGCTGAAAGATATGAATGGTGATCAGAGCTAAAGTTCAGAGCTAATGTATGCTCATGCAAGATTGAGCACAACAGATCATATGAACATGTCTCTCCCCTCAAGAAGACATGTGGCATCTCTCCTCTTGAACACCAAGCATCTGGGATCCTTGATAAATACTTTCTACTAGTATTCTCTCCCCCTGCAGATCTCTCTCTCTCCCCCTGAAGGATCTCTCTCTCCTTCTCTGATGTGATCTCTTTCTCTAAATGATAAGCTTTGATGTGATCTCTCTCTCCCCCTTTGACATCAATTTCCAAGAAGGGCTTGATAAAGATGTAATATCTCTCTCCCCTTCTGGAATTTGTCATGAATGGGTTTGATCCTTGAGTCACAACAAAAAGAAATGATAAAAATGTGATGCTTGTAGAGGACAAGATTCATTGAGTGGAGCTGGATCAGAAGAAACACAGAATATGTGGCAAAGAGTTTTTCCTGTTATGAAATCGGTGGCACCGAGTGGTATGCTTCGGTCGTACCGAAAAGATTCGGTTGGACCAAAAATAACAAATCGGTTGAACCGAGTCCATCGCAGAGAAAACACTTGTCACCTCAGCTCACTAGATAGTAAGATCTCACAAAGATTTGCAAGGAATTAACTGAAAGATATGCAAGGAATTAGATGCAGAAAATGCAGAGAAAACAGAAAGAAATCTAGATGAAGTTTTTTTTGTTTGAAAGGGGAAACACAAATGCATGAGACAAATGCAAAAACTCAGAAAAGAACACAGGAGACCTTCATCTAGAGATGGTCGGCGACAAAGTCACCTATGTTAGAGTATATTGACTTAGGAGTCAAGTGAGATCACTTGATCATAGGCCATACTCATCGTTTAAGCTCAAAATGGGGTTGCCATTTTTCGTTTAAGCATCTTGATGTATTCACATCTTGTCGAGTTGCTTTAACTCATGACTCAGAGTAAAACTTCTCTAAGATGGAATAACATACCTTGGTTGGTGGTGTTGTCCATGTAGTTGAACTTGCGTGGGTTGCTCAAGGTTGATGTAGCTCATCAAGAATTTGGAGCACCACTTGGAATTTGAGTCCATCTACCTATATGGGTTAGTTCTTGCAAGGAAGAGCACTTGTATATCCAACAATGACAATCATGAAACTCAACATAGAATTTGTCAAAGGATATGTTTGACTGGTTTCGTGCTTCCTTGACTTCAACCACCTTGTGTAGAGACTTGGTGATGTAGAGATTGCTCAAGATACGAGTAGGTTTCAACCTCATGGATTTTGATTCAACCAAGTACCTACATGGGTTAGATAACATGCAAGATACAAATATATCCAAGACACAAGTTTTTCATCATAAGAGAAATATCAAGGATTAGTCATAAGCTCATGTCTTGCATGTATCCAATGGAGTTTCTACTCCAAGTTTGAAGCATCAATGATGTTCAATTCTCCTCTTAACCTGCAAAACACTTTCTCATCAAGAGGTTTAGTGAATATATCCGCTAATTGCTTTTCGATGCGAACATGCTTAAGATCAATGTCACCCTTAGCAACATGATCTCGAATGAAATGATGACGAACTTCAATATGCTTAGTTCGAGAATGTTGCACAAGATTATGACCAATTTTGGTAGCACTTTCATTATCACAAAGCAATGGAACGTGTCTCACATTTATCCCATAATCTTTAAGAGTTTGGGTCATCCAAAGTAATTGAGCACAACATGAACCAGCGGCAATATATTCAGCTTCGGCGGTGGATAAGGATACCGAGTTTTGTTTCTTGGAGGACCAAGACACAAGAGATCTACCAAGAAATTGACAAGTACCAAGTGGACTTTCTATCAACCTTGTCTCCGCATAGTCCGAGTTGGAGTAGCCAACAAGATCGAAAGAGGCCCTCTTAGGATACCAAATGCCAAAATTTGGTGTATGGATTAAGTATCTCACTATCCTTTTCACGGCCTTAAGATGACATTCTTTAGGAGCAGCTTGATATCGTGCACACATGCACACACTTAGCATAATATCGGGACGTGAAGCACATAGATATAACAATGAACCAATCATAGAGCGATAAACCTTTTGATCAACCGGTTCACCATATTTGGTTAAGTCAAGATGTCCACTAGTAGGCATGGGTGTAGTCATACCTTTGCATTATTGCATATTGAACTTCTTGAATTAGTCCTTGGTGTACTTCGTTTGAGAGACACAAGTACCTTCCTTAGTTTGCTTGATTTGCAATCCAAGAAAGAATTTGAGTTCACTCATCATAGACATCTCAAACTTCTCCGACATTAGCTTCCCAAACTTTTCACTAAAATGAGGGTTAGTTGAACCAAATATAATATCATCAACATAAATTTGGCACACAAAGAGTCCACCATTAACCCTTTTAGTAAAAAGAGTAGAATCAATTTTCCCAATTTCAAAGCCTTTTTCAATAAGGAACTTGGTCAAGCATTTATACCATGCTCTAGGAGCTTGTTTAAGTCCATAAAGAGCTTTGTGAAGTTTGTAAACATGATTGGGTTTCTTAGGATTGACAAAGCCGGGAGGTTGTTTAACATAAACTTCCTCCTCTATTTCACCATTTAGAAAAGCACTTTTAATGTCCATTTGGTACAAGGTGATATCATGGTGATTAGCATAGGCAAGTAAGATGCGAATGGACTCAAGTCTAGCAACGGGGGTGTAAGTCTCACCATAGTCCATACCTTCGACTTGTGTGTAGCCTTGGGTGACGAGACGTGCTTTGTTGCGAACTACTTGTCCATATTCATCTTGCTTGTTGCGAAACACCCATTTGGTACCGATGATGTTGTGGTTGTTGTCGGCTTCTCAACCAATGTCCAAACTTGGTTCCTCTCAAAGTTGTGTAGCTCTTCATGCATAGCATTTATCCAATCCGGATCTTCCAATGCTTCTTCGACCTTCATAGGTTCAATGCTAGAGATGAAAGAATAGTTTTCACAAAAGTTAGCTAAACGAGTTTTAGAGCGAGTGATTCTCCCGGTTTGAATATCATTGTAGATTTGCTCGACGGGATGGTCTTTAGCAATTCTTGCTCGAACTCGTGAAAGCTTTTGCTTGGGTCTTCGTTGAACATCTTCTTCATCTTGTTCTTCATCTTGTTCTTCTTCTTGGCCTTCTTCATTGTTGGCGTTGTCGTTCTCTTGTCGTGGTGGAGAAGGAGGTTGTTGACGTTCATCTTGATGCACTTCCTCGTTTTCTTCATCTTGGTGTGTCCCACTTGTGGATGCTTCCGTATCAACTCTTGGTTCACCTTGTCGTGAAGTAGAAGCTTCCACTTGGATGGACGAGGTACTCTCCTTCACCTCCGTTGGACGGACCTTGCCAATAGACAAGTCTTGGATTGCTTAGAAGGATCTTTGTCTCCTACATCAATTGGCAATTGCTCTACTTGCGAGCCGTTAGATTCATCAAACTTCACATCTACCGTCTCTTCAACCTTTCGGGTGAAATTGTTGTAGACACGGTAAGTGTGAGAGTTTGAGCCATAACCTAGTAGGAAACCTTCATGAGACTTAGGAGCAAATTTAGAACGACGATGCTTATCAAGAATGTAGCACTTTGAGCCGAATACTCAAAAGTATCCAACTTGGGGTTTGTTACCGGTGAGTAGCTCGTATGCCGTCTTGCCGAGTAGCTTGTGAAGATACAAGCCGTTTGTTGCATGACAAGCTGTCTCAACCGCTTCTGCCCAAAAGTGCTTCGACGTCTTGTACTCATCAAGCATCGTTCTCGCCATTTTGATGAGCGTCCGGTTCTTCCTCTCAACAACTCCATTTTGTTGAGGTGTGTACATAGCCGAGAACTCGTGTGAAATCCCTTCTTCGTCAAGAAAGGTGTCCACATTTGCGTTCTTGAACTCCGCTCCATTGTCGCTGCGAACCTTCTTGATCTTCACTTCAAATTGGTTTTGGGCCTTCCTAGCGAAGTTTTTGAAGATCTTTTGGACCTGCGATTTATCATCGAGAAAGAACACCCACGTAAATATGAAAAAATCATTAACTATAACTAGAACAAAAGAATTTCCATCGAGACTCTTGTAAGAGTTGGGACCAAAGAGATCCATGTGAAGTAGCTCGAGTGGCCTCTTCGTGGTCATGATGTTCTTCACGGGATGCCTTCCTCCAACCTGTTTACCTGCTTGACAAGCACTGCAAAGTCTATCCTTATCAAATATGACATCATTAACTCCAAGGATATGATTCCCTTAATAAGCTTGTCAAGGTTTAGCATACCAACATGACCTAATCGTCTATGCCATAACCAGCCTTTTGAGGATTTAGCAATGAAGCAAGTTTTAGGTTGAGCCTTTTAGTGAAATCAACAATGTATAGATCACCTCACGCACACCAAGAAGACCATTTTATGATTATCTCGACGAAACACTTGGCAGTCTACTTCAGCAAATAGAACATTGAAACTGAAATCAGCAAGTCTAGATACTGAAAGTAAGTTGTAACCAAGAGATTCAACGAGCATAACATTTTGTATGGAGCTATCATGTGAGATGGCCACCTTACCGAGGCCAACCACCTTACCTTTTGAGTTGTCACCGAAAGTGACAAACTTTCGAGGACCATCATTTTCAGCAAGCTCACGAAACATGTCTTTATCTCCGGTCATGTGATCGGTACATCCACTATCAAGAACCCATTCCTTTCCTCCCCGACATATATCCTCAAGATTTGCCATAAGACCAAAATGTCTCATTGCATCATCAAGATCAAGTCACTATCATCATCCTCATCATAGTATCCATGTTCAACATTGTCATGTGGTGGATCAAATCAGAGAGAGGGTGATTCATTAGAATGAATTTGACACAGATCTTGCTTATAAATTCTTATAGCTTCGGAAATAATGTCACTAATAATACCAACATTTCCTTTGGCACGCATAAGGTTTGTAAGCTCAAATAGACGATCACCAAACATAGGATCACTAGTATTCATTTTACTCAAGGCAATAGATTTATGGAGAATTTCATCTAGATTTTTCAAGGAATAATCTGGAAATCGCTCCTCAAGAAATTTCCATATAGTGTAGGCACACTCAAAAGTAGGAAAGATTCTAACCAAGTTTCTAGGCAAGCCTCTAGTGATGAGATTAACAGTTCTAAGATTTCTAGTCATGTCAATAGCTTCATCAAGAGTAGGATGCATAGGATCAACATAAGGTGCACAAGGGCTAGCAATGTACTTGTTAAAATGATATTGATTGAAAATAACAAGCATCTCATTTTTCCACTCATGAAAATACTCTCCATCAAGAATAGGCACTCTATGTCTAAGACTTCCCAAAGTAGACTCATCCATCTTCCTCCAATGGTGATTAAACCAAGGCAATGGAGACCAATGCTCTGATACCACTTGTAGGACCTTGAGAAGAGGTGTCTAGAGGGGGGGGGTGATTAGACACTAAGTCACAAAGTTGCAGTTATTAAGATTCTTTAAAGTTTGAGTGGAGTTAAGGCACAAGTTTAAAATTCACAACATACAGCAAGCAAGCATGCAAAGAGTATATGAGCAGTAAAAATAAAGCATGCAACTTGCAAGAATGTAAAGGGAAGGGATTGGAGGATTCAAACGAAATTGGAGACACGGATGTTTTGGCGTGGTTCCGATAGGTGGTGCTATCGTACTTCCACGTTGGTGGAGACTTCAACCCACGAAGGGTAACAGCCAGCGAGTCCACGGAGGGCTCCACCCACGAAGGGTCCACGAAGAAGCAACCTTGTCTATCCCACCACGGCCGCCGCCATGAAGGACTTGCCTCACTAGCGGTAGATCTTCACGAAGTAGGCGATCTCCTTGCCCTTACAAACTCCTTGGTTCAACTCCACAATCTTGTCGGAGGCTCCCAAGTGACACCTAGCCAATCTAGGAGACACCACTCTCCAAGAAGTAACAAATGGTGTGTTGATGATGAACTCCTTGCTCTTGTGCTTCAAATGATAGTCTCCCCAACACTCAACTCTCTCTCATAGGATTTGGATCTGGTGGAAAGAGGGTTCGAGTGGAAAGAAACTTGGGGAAGGTTAGAGATCAAGATTCATATGGTAGGAATGGAATATCTTGGCCTCAACACATGAGTAGGTAGTTCTCTCTCAGAAATAGGATGCTGGAAGTGTAGGTTCAGTCTGATGGCTCTCTCCACGAATGAAGAGGAGGTGGAGGGTTATATAGCCTCCACACAAAATCTAACGTTACACACAATCTACCAAACTCGGTGGGACCGAACTGTTAAACTTGGTCAGACTGATTTAGCAAATAATGTGACCGTTAGGGTTTTCTGTGGGACCGAAATGCAACTCGGTGGGACCGATATGGTTAGGGTTAGGGTTAGGGCATAACGTAATCTCGATAAGACCGATTACACAAACTTGGTGGGACCGATTTTGGTAATAAGCTTTCCAGAGAGTTGGTCAGGCAAACTCGGTTTGACCGATTATCAAACTCGGTGGGACCGATTTTGATAATAAGTTAACCAGAGAGTTTGCATTGTAATCTCGGTAGTACCGATTGCTCAAATTCGGTGGGAGCGATTTTGATAATGGACATACGGAGAGATTACAATCCCATCTCGGTGAGACCGAGATCCCTATCAGTGAGACCGATTTGCCTAGGGTTTGTGGCAGTAGCTAAGACATCCAAACTCGGTGGCGCCGGGATAGAAAGAATCGATGGGGCCGAGTTTGACTTTAGGTTTAGGACAAATGTGTGGAAGTGGGAAAGTAGCTGAGGGTTTTGGAGCATATCACTAAGCACTTTGAAGCAAGAGGCTCATCAAGCAACACCTCATCCCTCCTTGATAGTATTGGCTTTTCCTATAGACTCAATGTGATCTTGGATCACTAAAATGTAAAATGAAGAGTCTTGAGCTTGAAGCTTTAGCCAATCCTTTATCCTTAGCATCTGAAGGAGTTCCCACATCCTTTAGTCCATGCCACTCCATTGTTGAACTTGTCTGAAACATACTAGATAAAAGTGTTAGTCCAACAAGAGATATGTTGTCATTAATTACCAAAACCACCTAGGGAGCACTTGTGCTTTCAAGAAGTTTAGAGGGTTTAAGATAAATATCTTTTGAAGTTCTTGTTGTCATTCATGCATATCCACCCTAGTTATATATGCTTGTTGCATGAATGAATATATAGAAAAAAACTCCAACTAGTTTATATCAACCAATATATGCAATGAAATTCAAAGTTCATTCACACATGCATATATTGTGGGGGAGCTTGCTCTATATATTGAGGTCTTACTAACATCAAATGCTTGTGTAGTGTTTTGATGTTAGTACAACCGGTTTTGATAAACATCAAGTTTATTTATGATAATTAATGCTATCAAAGTCACCGCAAGTATACAATTTATCCAAGAAAAGTGCGTGCTTGTGTAAAAATTCATTATATAAACTCTCTTGTTGAGATTGTCATCAATGACCAAAATGGGGAAGATTGAAAGTACATGTAGTCCCCATGTGTGGTTTTGGTAATTAATGACAATCCTTATGGACTAATGTTTGCATTGAGATATACATTTGAAGGTTAGTCCCATTGGAATATGATTGAAGAATAATGGAAGACAACTCCTCTGAAGCAACAATTACATTGAGATGATCAAAATGAAGTTCATTGGAGTATCTTAAGGAGTGGCTCAAAGATATGATCAAAATGGACTCATGTGTGAGTCATGATTGATCAAGTATTCAAGCAAGCTATTAAAGTGAAGAATTCAATATACCCTTCAAGACGTCAAGATTAAACATGGAGTAGAGATATAGGTTTACCAAGATGAAGCTCAAAGATCGAACTCTAAATGGTCAACACAGGCGCAAATGATGCACCACATAGGATCTTGTGGTATTATAAGAAATTATCAATTGCACTCTGTGTACTAACCCATACTATGTGTTGTCTATGTTTCTGAGGGTTAGGTGATTCTCATGGGCTCGCGTCGAGAAAGAGATTTCAAGTGTCTATGAGAGGATGGCATCAAGTGTTTGGTGATCATGGTTGACAAGGGCAAGTTCAAGATAACCATCCTAAAGGATTACATGCTTGAAGCTTATGGATGATCACATGATGGACAAGTGAAGATGAATACAAAGCAAAGCTTCCCCACATTGTGTATGGGGGAGAGACTTGAAGACTTCACCAATGTCTTGCCTTCATCTTGAGCCAAGAAGAAACATCAACATCAAGCTCAAGTGAACGGCTCGTGTCAAAGGTATTAGTTCCTTTGACGTTAGTGTTGTGGAGTGATGACCACCAAAAAGAAACATATACACTCAAGAATGGATTCTCGATAGCTATGTAGTGTAGCTCTTTTATGATTCTTGAGTTATAGGGATCCCGCACTATTAAGAGGGGATCAAAGGGGTTTGTGATGGATTTGCACAAGTCAACATCTTCTATAAACAATTCCACTCATATCCTATATACCAAAGAAAAGCCAAAGCCAAATAGTTTCCCAAAATATATGATCTAACATTTCCATACTTTGCACCCTCCATTTTTATTTATTTTGGGTGGTTCTCTATCTGAGGACCTGAAGCTTTTTCATAGCTTCAAAACGAGCCCAAGATCATCAAAATCGGAGTTCGTATGAAAAAGTTATGCATGTTTTACTTTCGGTATGCTGGCTGTTTTCTGCGGGGACGGAAGTTTCGGGCAGCCCGGAAGTTCCGGGGCCCGGAAGTTCCGGGGCCCGGAAGTTCCGGGCAAGTTCCGGGGAAAGTTCTGGGTTAACCAGAGAGTTTGCACATATGTGTTCAATAGGAGGCCCGGAAGTTCCGGACTGCGTTTTTCTGTGCGTAACGGGCAGATTTGGTGGGGCACTATATAAGGCACCCTTCTTCCCCATCGAGTGTGGCTTTTGGATCTGAGATTTCCCCATTCTTTTGAGCTCTATCCTCCTCCCCCAAGCATCAAAACTCCAATCCATTTGGGGGGAAACTACCCCATGGATCTAGGGTTCATTGGTTGACCTCCTCCATTGTTCCTCTTCTCTCCCATCCCTCCATAGCATTAGTTGCTTTTGGTGGGATTTGAGAGAGAGGGATTTGAGCCTTCTCATGCTACACCCCGAAGAGATTTGTGAGAGTTCTTGAGAGATATTTCATCCAAGCATACAACCACTTCTCCTCTCTCTTTTGACCAAAGCAATTCGTGATTTGAGCAAGTCTTGAGCATTTCCCCCTTGATATTGTTACTCTTGGAGGTTGGAGACTCCTAGGCGGTAGGAGTGCTCGGTGAGGAATCAACTTGTGATTTGTCCCCAGAAAGTTTGTGAAGGTTTGGAGGCCACCTCAAGGTCTACCACTAGTGGTTGGGAATCGCCTGTGGTGATATCTCAAGGAGAATAGGGTGAGCCTTCGTGGCGTTGGTGTGCCTTCGTGGTAACATCCACCTCTCTAACGTTGACTAGCTTCCTCCAAGGAAGTGAACATCGGGATACATCATCGTCTCCGTGACTTGGTTATCCCTAACCCTAACTCCTTACTTGTGGTTTACCTTGGTCACTTGACTAGCATTCACTATTCTTGTTGTCCTCATTATATTGTGTTGGTTTCCATATCGTGGAGATTATTTAGGCCAACACTTTATAGTCCGCAATTCATACTTCCTACTATTGTTCTATCTTGTGTTTAGTGTGAATTGCTAGCTTGTAACATATCTTGTGTAAGCTCGTAGTGCTTACTTGAGTTTGCTTGTATCATTCAATTCCATATATTGTGATACAATTTGTGTAAGCTTGTATTGCCTACTTGTGGGTGTGTGTATTATTCATTTCCATATCTCATGATATACATTAAGTAAGTTTGTGTAACTTACTTGTGCTTACTCATATCCTCGTTGTGCTCATCTTGTTTATGCTAAGTTGTTGGTGCACTTAGTGAGCCTAGTATATTTATGATTTGTGCTTGAAAACTATCCGCTTAGTTTATTCCCGCATTAGGATATAGCCAAATCCGTAAAAGATTTTAAAATGCCTATTCACCCACCCTCTAGGTGACATCGTGGTCCTTTCAACAAGGCAATCGGACTATACAGCTGTATCACTCTCACTTAGCCATAGAAGTCTACAATTTTAAATTTTGGCGAAGCCCCTAGTATTCGGAAGGCCGAACTTGGGGCACTATATACGCCTAAATCGGACAAGGCCGATTTCTCGCCGAAGCGGAAAAAATCTTTAAGGATTTGAGACCTCTCGAACAGCGACCATCTCTCGCCGCATCATGACAGTCAGTTTTCGGCTTTCTCTACTAAGGTGCTCGTCCGGAAGAACCGGGACACAATCGCAGTAGTTCTCCCAGTGCTACCTTAGCCAACATAGCGGAACGTAAGGTACCAATACATAGGAGCCGGGGAAACCCAACTATTGACCCAAGACATGATTCGGAGCTGATGCATATAATGCTATAAGTTCGGGGTGCCGCACTGTCGAAAGTGTTCGGGCTTTTCTTGCCGTGTTATGGGGTACACCGAAGCCCCTGGGGCACTGGACGTACCAGAATGTACGGGTGCAATTTGCCATAAATAGGCAGATAGGGAAAAAAGATGAAGAAATGCAATAATAAGCTAACACTGTACATTGTTATTTAGATGATACGTCAAAGCATATGTATACAAGTAGTGCAATAAGCAAAAATAGAACTATTTGACATGTCCTATCCAAGGGCAATTTGCGCGTGGGTATGTAAAACATGTATAGCAATCGTTATCAGAGACCACCTGGGGATTCCCTTATACGTCAAAGCTTCTTGCTTCCTTGGTGTTTCCTTCCCGTGATGGGTCCGATAATCAGGCTATCGGAAAGGGCTTCTAGAGAATAGGGTCCTGAAAGGAAGAAAATGGTAAAGTTATACGGGTCCTGAGGCGGTTGAGCCGTGTTGTGGGCCGTGCCATAGCCGTGCCTCCGCCTATGCCCATGGATCTTGAGTGCGTAATTATGTACGCGCGGCACAAATTTCGCTGCTTGACTGGGACTAGGACGGAGGCTGAATTGCTAGGCGAGCTCTAGACGTGCCGGGCGATCCTGTTGCAGGGTACTCCGGACTCGCTTGAAGGTGTCCGGGGGCTTTATCGCCGAATTGGCGGTTTGCCTCAGAAGGCTGCTTTGTACTTCTGCTACGAGGACCGCAGTGTGCTCCTCCGTACGGAGCGAGTGCTCTGTGTTTCCATTAACTGTTATAACCCCGCGAGGTCCCGTCATTTTGAGCTTGAGGTATGCATAATGCGGTACCGCATTGAATCTGGCGAATGCGGTTCGTCCGAGCAGTGCGTGATAGCCACTGCGGAAGGGGACGATATCAAAGATTAACTCATCACTTCGGAAGTTGTCCGGAGATCCGAAGACCACTTCCAGTGTGATTGAGACCGTGCAACAGGCCTCTACACCTGGTATGACACCTTTAAAGGTGGTTTTTGTGGGTTTGATCCTCGAGGGTCGATACCCATTTCTTGTATCCTGATAGAGCAGGTTCAGGATGCTGCCACCGTCCATAAGGACTCAAGTGAGGTGAAATCCATCAATGATGGGGTCAAGGACCAATGCGGCAGAACCGCCATGACGGATATTGGTAGGGTGGTCCCTGCGATCAAAAGTGATCGGACAAGAAGACCATGGGTTGAACTTTGGGGCGACTGGCTCCATCGCATAGACGTCCCTTAGTGCACGCTTCCATTCCCGCTTGGGAATATGGGTTGCGTATATCATGTTCACCATTTTCACTTGGGGAGGAAATTTCTTCTGACCTCCTGTGTTCGGCGGCCAGGGCTCCTCCTCGTCGTCGCTATCTAGCCCCTTTTCCTTGTTTTCGGCATTCAACTTGCCGGCCTGTTTGAACACCCAACATTCTCTATTGGTGTGGTTGGCTGGTTTATCAGGGGTGCCATGAATTTGACATGAGCGATCGAGTATGCGGTCCAAACTGGACGGGCCCGGGTTGCTTCTTTTGAACGGCTTTTTCCACTGACCGGACTTAGAGCCACTGAATCCGGCATTGACTGCCGTTTCTTCGGCGTTGTCGCCGTTGTTGCGACGCTTGTGTCTGTTGTGACGTGGCTTGCCGTTGCTATCTCTGGCATCTGAATTGCCAGGATTTCTTGATATGTTGTTGCTGCGAGCTAGCCAACTGTCCTCGCTCGCGCAAAAGCGGGTCATGAGTGTCGTGAGGGCTGCCATGGACTTCGGCTTTTCTTGGCCGAGGTGTTAGGCGAGCCACTCGTCGCGGATGTTATGCTTAAATGCCGCTAAGGCCTCAGCATCCAGACAGTTGACAATTTGGTTCTTTTTAGTTAGGAACCGAGTCCAGAATTTCCTGGCTGACTCCCCGGGCTGTTGGGTTATGTGACTCAAGTCATCGGCATCCGGTGGTCGCACATAAGTGCCCTGGAAGTTGTCAAGGAATGCGTCTTCCAAGTTCTCCCAACTGCCAATGGAGTTTGCCGGCAGGCTATTCAGCCAATGCCGAGCCAGCCCTTTGAGTTTTAGTGGGAGGTACTTGATGGCATGTAGATCGTCACCGTGGGCCATGTGGATGTGGAGGAGGAGATCTTCAATCCATACCGCGGGGTCTGTTGTACCATCATATGATTCAATGTTCACGGGTTTAAACCCTTCTGGGAATTCGTGATCCATTACTTCATCGGTGAAGCATAGGGGGTGTGCGGCGCCTCTGTGCCGGGCTATACCATGATGCAGTTCATACGAGTCGTGTCTGCTGTATCCGGCCCGGCCGGATTTGCTTTTAGTATATCCGGCGTGACGGTCGTCGTCACGCGTTGGGGCGCGCCCCCGTGATCCGTAGATCGATCTTGTATGTCCTGCTTTGTTTTCCAATATGTCTCGCAGGTCCTACATGTAGCCCCGGGCCTTGGTGTTTTTGTTTGACTGGCGACGGGGTGCAGGCTGGACGGGCAGATACGCCGCTTTGTCTCGGCCACGAGGTGGCCGGTCAGCCGCATCATACGCTGGTAGTGTAGGCTTTAATACTTCCTCCTCGAGTTGGGGTAGCAACCTGCGCTTTGGGTAACTTTTGGTTGGGCGCTGGAGTTCGTATTCCTCGGCTGCCAGGACCTCGGTCCATCTATCTGCTAGAAGATCTTGATCAGTTTGAAGCTGCTGTCGCTGCTTTTTCTTCAGGCTTTTTGTTGTTGCTATAAGCCGGCGCTTGAAGCGCTCCTATTCGACGGGATCCTCAAGCACGATGAATTCTTCATCGTCGAGGCTCACCTCGTTTTCGGAGAGGGGCATGTAATTGTCATCCTCTAATTCTTCGTCTGTCACCTGTTCTTTAGGGCTAGCTTGCCCATCCTCCCGCTCGAGGCCTGGCTGGGGGGGATTGTCTTCGTCTTCGGCACTATCCGCAGCGTTATTGTCTCTTGTCCAGGTATCGCTGCTTTTGCTATGGCGGGGCTTAGAGCGGCGCCAATGACGCCGGTGCTTAGATTGCTTCTCAAGGGGATTATCCTCCGTTGCCTTATTGCCATCGCTTTCTTTGGGGGTGTCCACCATATATATTTCATATGACGAGGTGGTTGTCCGGTATACATGGGCGGTGGTTCCTGTTCTTCTCCTGCATCATCGTCCATACTGTCGATGTCTTCGGAGCCGAAATCAAGCATGTCGGTTAAGTCGTCGACAGTGGCTTAAGTGGGTCGTGGGTGGGGAACGAATTTCTTCGTCGTCCGCTTCCCACTCAAGCCGGACATAGTTCGGCCAAGGGTCTCATGACAAGGAGAGAGACCTCAATGAATTTAGCACGTCGCCCAAGGGCGAGTGCTGAAAGATACCCGCGGAGGTAAACTCCATGATCAACAAAAGACGAGACTCTACTAGTCTTCACTCTTGTGGTTTCCTCTTCCTCGGTTTCTGTTTTCTTATTCTTCGCTCGCCCTTTTTTGATCGGTTTTTTTAATGCAAATAGATTCAATCTAGTAATTTCTTTTAGATTAAGTCTTACGTCGGACCTGATTCATTGCCCTTTGTTTTTCAAAATAAAGGGTTTGCCTAATCAGATTCAATAGGCAAAGATGCAAGCGGTTCGGAGCCTGTGGCCGGGGACGAATCCAAGGGTCCGATGACTCAGGTCTCATAGGAGGTGAATTCAATATTCGGCTCTACCACCGCTGAGTGTGCAGCCTCCGAGACGGGGTCCATCCACCCGTCCTCGGATGGCACGATCTGCTCCGGATTGAGGGCTGGAGTAGCCGCAGGTGTGATCTCCCGAACACCGTCCGACGACAGAGCTAAGTCATGCTCGTCGTGACTGCGCGGCGCACCTGGCATGGGCTCGAATCTGTCGAAGATCAAGTCTCCCCGGATGTCGGCAGTATAGTTCAAGCTTCCAAACCTGACCTGGTGGCCAGGGGCGTAGCTATTGATCTGCTCCAGATGGCCAAGCGAGTTGGCCCGCAGTACGAAGCCTCCGAATACGAAGATCTGTCCGGGGAGAAAAACCTCATCTCGATCACATCATTGCCGATGATCGAAGGAGCCATCAAGCCTTTATCGTGACGGCACAGTGGAACTCTCAATGAAAGCACCAATGTCGGTGTCAAAACCGGCGGATCTCGGGTAGGGGGTCCCGAATCTGCGCCTAAGGCTAATGGTAACAGGAGGCGGGGACACAATGTTTACCTGTGTTCGGGTCCTCTCGATGGAGGTAATACCCTACTTCCTGCTTGATTGATCTTGATGATATGAGTATTACAAGAGTTGATCTACCATGAGATCGTAGAGGCTAAACCCTAGAAGCTAGCCTATGATTATGATTGTTGTTCTTGTCCTACGGACTAGACCCTCCGGTTTATATAGACACCGGAGGGAGCTAGGGTTACACAGAGTCGGTTACAAGGGAGGAGATCTACATATCCAAATTTCCAAGCTTGCCTTCCACGCAAAGGAGAGTCCCACCCGGACACGGGACGAAGTCTTCAATCTTGTATCTTCATAGTCCAACAGCCCGGCCAAAGTATATAGTCTGGCTGTCCGAGGAGCCCCTAATCCAGGACTCCCTCAACGCCCAAGTAGGATTCCTCCTACTTGGGGCGCTCCTTGCTGCTCCCCTCCCTCTCCCACCTATATATATGCGGGGGAACCGCTAGAACACACAACATTGATTCCTAGCCGTGTGCGGCACCCCCTCCACAGTTTACACCCCCGGTCATATTCTCGTAGTGCTTAGGCGAAGCCTGCGTGGATCACTTCACCATCACCGTCACCACGCTGTCGTGCTAACGAAACTCATCTACTTCCTCAACACTTTGCTGGATCAAAAGTTCGAGGGACATCATCAAGCTGAACATGTGCAGAACTCGGAGGTGCCGTGCATTCGGTGCTTGATCGGTAGGAATGAGAAGAAGTTAGACTACATCAACCGCGTTGTCAAATGCTTCCGCTTTCGTTCTACGAGGGTACGTAGACACACTCTCCCCCTCTCATTGCTATGCATCTCCTAGATAGATCTTGCATGAGCATAGGAATTTTTATAAATTGCATGCTACGTTTCCCAAAAGTGGCATCTGAGCCAGGTCTATGCGTAGATGATATGCATGAGTAGAACACAAAGAGTTGTGGGCGGTGATCGTCATACTGCTTACCACCAACGCCTTCTTTTGATTCAGCGGTATTGTTGGATGAAGCGGCCCGGACCAACCTTACATGACCACGTTCATGAGACCGGTTCCACCAACAGACATGCAACTAGTTTTGCATAAAGGTGGATGTCGGGTGTCTGTTTCTCCAACTTTAGTTGAATCAAATTTGACTGCGACCGGTCCTTGTTGAAGGTTAAAACAGCAAAGTTCATAAATCACCGTTGTGGTTTTGATGCGTAGGTAATAACAACCGTTCTTGCTAGAAGCCCGTATTAGCCACGTAAAACTTGCAACAACAAAGTAGAGGGCGTCTAACTTGTTTTTGCGAGGCATGTTGTGATGTGATATGGTCAAGACATGATGTGATATACGTTATTGTATGATATGATCATGTTTTCTAAAAGTTATCGGCAACTGGCAGGAGCCTTATGGTTGGCATTGTATAGTATGAAATGCAAATGCCATGTAATTGCTTTACTTTATCACTACGCGTTAGCGATAGTTGTGGAAGCAATAGTGAAGGAAATATGCCCTAGAGGCAATAATAAAGTTGTTATTTATATTTCCTTATATCATGATAAATGTTTATTATTCATGCTAGAATTGTATTAAGATTAACCGGAAACTTGATACATGTGTGAATACATAGACAAAACAAAAGTGTCCCTAGTATGCCTCTACTTGACTAGCTCATTAATCAAAGATGGTTAAGTTTCCTAACCATGGACATGTGTTGTCATTTGCTGAAGAAGATCACATAATTAAGAGAATGATGTGATGGACAAGACCCATCCGTTAGCTTAGCATGATGATCGTTAAGTTTTATTGCTATTGCTTTCTTCATATTCCCCTGACTATGAGATTATGCAACTCCCGAATACCGGAGGAACACCTTGTGTGCTATCAAACGTCACAACATAACCGAGTGATTATAAAGATGCTCTACAGGTGTATCTGAAGGTGTTTGTTGGGTTGGCATAGATCAAGATTAGGATTTGTCACTCCGAGTATCGGTGAGGTATCTCTGGGCCCTCTTGGTAATGCACATCACTATAAGCCTTGCAAGAAATGTGACTAATGAGTTAGTTGCAGGATGATGCATTACGGAACGAGTAAAGAGACTTGCCGGTAACGAGATTGAACTAGGTATGAGGATACCGACAATCGAATCTCGGGCAAGTAACATACCGGTGATAAAGGGAATAACGTATGTTGTCATTGCGTTTTGAACAATAAAGATCTTCATAGAATATGTAGGAAACAATATGAGCATCCATGTTGCATTGTTGGTTATTTATCAGAGACATGTCTCTGTCATGTCTACATAGTTCTCGAACCCGTAGGGTCCGCACGCTTAACGTTCGGTGACGATCGGTATTATGAGTTTATGTGTTTTGATGTACCGAAGGTAGTTCGGAGTCCCGGATATGATCACAGACATGACGAGGAGTCTCGAAATGGTCGAGACATAAAGATTGATATATTGGAAGGTAGTATTCAGACACCGGAAGGGTTCCGGAGTGTATCGGGTACATACCGGAGTACCGGAGGGGTTACCGGAACCCCCGGGGAAAGATATGGGCCATATGGGCCATAGGAGGGAGGCTAACCAGCCCACAAGGGGCTGGCACGCCCCCCACCAGGGAGGAGGCCGAATTGGATTAGGGAAGGGGACGGCACCCCCCTTTCCTTCTCCTACTCCCTCTCCTTCCCCCTTTCCCCCTCCGGAAGAAGGAAAAAAGGGGGCCAAATCCTACTAGGACTAGAGTCCTAGTAGGGCTCCCCTCTCCCTGGCGCGCCCCTGGTGGCTGGCCTCCTCCCCTCCTCCTTTATATACGGGGGCAAGGGGGCACCCCAAGGCACATCAATTGTTCTCTTAGCCATGTGCGGTGCCCCCCTCCACAGTTTACTCCTCCGGTCATAGCGTCGTAGTGCTTACGCGAAGCCCTGCATGGATCACATCGCCATCACCGTCACCATGCTGTTGTGCTCACGGAATTCTCCCTCGACCCTCTGCTGGATCAAGAGTTCAAGGGACATCATCGAGCTGAACGTGTGCTGAAATCGGAGGTGTCGTACGTTCGGTACTAGACCAGTTGGATCGTGAAGACGTTCGACTACATCAACCGCGTTGACCTAACGCTTCCGCTTTCGGTCTACGAGGGTACGTGGACACACTCTCCCCCTCTCGTTGCTATGCATCTCCTAGATAGATCTTGCGTGATCGTAGGAATTTTTTGAAATTGCATGCCACGTTCCCCAACAAAGGCATCCGAGCTGTGTCTATGCGTAGATGATATGCATGAGTAGAACACAAAGAGTTGTGGGTGGTGATAGTCGTACTTCTTACCACCAACGTCCTATTTTGATTCGGCGGTATTGTTGGATGAAGCGGCCCGGACCAACCTTACATGACCGCGTTCATGAGATCGGTTCCACCGACAGACATGCAACTTGTTTTGCATAAAGGTGGCTGGCGGGTGTTTGTTTCTCCAACTTTAGTTGAATCGAATTTGACTATGGCCGGTCCTTGTTGAAGATTAAAGAAGCAAACTTGAAGAAACACCGTTGTGGTTTTGATGCGTAGGTAAGAACGGTTCTTACTAGAAGCTCGTAGCAGCCACGTAAAACTTGCAACAACAAAGTAGAGGACGTCTAACTTGTTTTTGCAGGGCATGTTGTGATGTGATATGGTCAATACATGATGTGGTATAAGTTATTGTATGAGATGATCATGTTTTGTAAAAGTTATCGGCAATCGGCGTGAGCCTTATGGTTGTCGCTTATTGTATGAAATGCAATCGCCATGTAATTGCTTTACTTTATCACTATGCGGTAGCGATAGTTGTAGAAGCAATAGTTGGCGAGATGACAATGACGCTATGATGGAGATCAAGGTGTCAAGCCGGTGAAGATGGAGATCATGACGGTGCTTTGGAGATGGAGATCAAAGACACAAGAAGATGATGGCCATATCGTGTAACATATTTTGATTGCATGTGATGTTTATCTTTTATGCATCTTATTTTGCTTAGTACGGCGGTAGCATTATAAGATGATCCCTCACTAAATTTCAAGGTATAAGTGTTCTCCCTGAGTATGCACCGTTGCTACAGTTCGTCGTGCCGAGGCACCACGTGATGATCGGGTGTGATAGGCTCTACGTTCACATACAACGGGTGCAAGGAAGTTTTGCACATGCGGAATACTCGGGTTAAACTTGACGAGCCTAGCATGTACAGACATGGCCTCGGAACACTGGAGACCGAAAGGTCGAACGTGAATCATATAGTAGATATGATCAACATAGAGATGTTCACCATTGAAGACTACTCCATCTCACGTGATGATCGAACATGGTTAGTTGATTTGGATCACGTGATCATTAAGATGACGCGAGGCATGTCTATCTAAGTGGGAGTTCTAAGTAATTTGATTAATTGAATTTAATTTATCATGAACTTAGTCCTGATAGTATTTGCATATCTATGTTGTAGACCAATAGCTCGCATATAGCTCTCCTATTTTATTTTTGATATGTTCCTAGAGAAAACTAAGTTGAAAGATGATAGTAGCAATGATGCAGACTGGGTCCGTGATCTGAGGATTGTCCTCATTGCTGCACAGAAGAATTATGTCCTTGATGCACCACTAGGTGACGAACCTGTGCTGACGTTATGAACGTTTTGCAAGCTCGGTATGATGACTACTTGATAGTTTAGTGCACCATGCTTTACAGCTTAGAACCAGGACTTCAAAAATGTTTTGAAACGCCACAGAGCATATGAGATGTTCCAAGAGTTGAAATTTGTATTTCAGACTCATGCCCGTGTCGAGAGGTATGAGACCTCCGACAAGTACTTTGCCTACAAGATGGAGGAGAATAGCTCATCCAGTGAGCATGTACTCAGAATGTCTGGGTACTACAATCGCTTGAATCAAGTGGGAGTTAATCTTCCAGATAAGATAGTGATTGACAGAATTGTCTAGTCACTATCAAGCTACTAGAACTTTGTGATGAACTATAATTTGCAAGGGATGATGAAAATGAGTCCTGAGCTCTTCACGATGCTAAAATCGGCGAATGTAGAAATCAAGAAAGAGCACCAAGTGTTGATGATTAACAAGAGCACTAATTTCAAGAAAAAGGGCAAGGGAAAGAACGGGAACTGCTTGAAGAATTGCAAGCAAGTTGCCACTCCCATGAAGAAGCCCAAAGCTAGACCCAAGCCTGAAACTGAGTGCTTCTACTGCAAAGGAAATGGTCACTGGAAGTGGAACTGCCCTAGATACTTGGCGGATAAGAAGGATGTCAAAGTGAACAAAGGTATATTTGATATACATGTTATTGATGTGTACTTTACTAGTGTTCATAGTAACCCCTGGGTATTTGATACCGGTTCAGTTGCTAGGATTAGTAACTCAAAACAGGAGTTGCAAAATGAACATAGACTAGTTAAGGGCAAGGTGATGATGTGTGTTGGAAGTGATTCCAAGGTTGATAAGATCACCATTGCACACTCCGTCTACCTTCGGGATTAGTGTTGAACCTAAATAAATGTTATTTGGTGTTTGCGTTGAGCATAAATATGATTTTGTCATGTTTATTGCAACACGGTTTTTCATTTAAGCCAGAGAATAATTGTTGTTCTATTTACATGAATAAAACCTTCTATGGTCATACACCCAATGTGAATGGTTTATTGAATCTCGATCGTAATGATACACATATTCATAATATTGATGCCAAAAGATGCAAAGTTGATAACGATAGCAACATATTTGTGGCACTGCCGTTTAGGTCATATTGGTGTAAAGCGCATGAAGAAACTCCATGCAGATGGACTTTTGGAATCACTTGATTATGAATCATTTGATGCTTGCGAACCATGCCTCATGGGCAAGATGACTAAGACTCCGTTCTCCGGAACAATGGAGCAAGCCACTGACTTATTGGAGATAATATGTACCGATGTATGCGGTCCGATGAGTGTTGAGGCTTGTGGCGGGTGTCGTTATTTTCTGACATTCACAGATGATTTGAGCGGATATGGGTATATCTACTTAATGAAACATAAGTTGAAATATTTAAAAAGTTCAAAGAATTTCAGAGTGAAGTGGAGAATCATCGTAACAAAATAAAGTTTCTACGATTTGATCGCGGAGGTGAATATTTGAGTTACGAGTTTGGCCTTCATTTAAAACAATGTGGAATAGTTTCACAACTCACGCCACCTAGAACACCACAGCGTAATGGTGTGTCCGAACGTCGTAACCGTACTTTCTTAGATATGGTGCGATCCATGATGTCTCTTACCGACTTATCACTATCGTTTTGGGTTTATGCATTAGAGACAGCTGCATTCATGTTAAATAGGGCACCATCTAAATCCATTGAGACGACACCATATGAACTGTGGTTTGGCAAGAAACCTAAGCTGTCGTTTCTTAAAGTTTGGGGCTGCGATGCTTATGTGAAAAAAGCTTCAACTTGATAAGCTCGAACCCAAATCAAGAGAAGTGTGTCTTCATAGATACCCAAAAGAAACTGACGGGTACACCTTCTATCACAGATCCAAAGGCAAGACTTTTGTTGCTAAGAATGGATCCTTTCTAGAGAAGGAGTTTCTCTCGAAAGAAGTGAGTGGGAGGAAAGTAGAACTTGATGAGGTAGTTGTACCTTCTCTCGAATTGGAAAATGGTTCATCACAGAAATTAGTTCCAGTGATGCCTACATCAATTAGTGAGGAAGTTAATAATGATGATCATGAAACTTTGGATCAAGTTATTACCGAACCTCGTAGGTCAACTAGAGCATGTTCCGCACCAGAGTGGTACAGTAATCCTGTTCTGGAAGTCATGTTACTAAACCATGACAAACCTACAAACTATGAGGAAGCGATGATGAGCCCAGATTTCGATAAATGGCTTGAGGCCATGAAATCTGAGATAGCATCCATGTATGAGAACAAAGTATGGACTTTGATTGACTTGCCTGATGATCGGCAAGCTATTATGAATAAATGGATCTTCAAGAGGAAGACGGACTCAGATAGTAGTGTTACTATCTACAAAGCTCGAATTTTCACAAAAAGTTTTCGACAAGTTCAAGGGGTTGACTATGATGAGATTTTATCACTCGTATCGATGCTTAAAGTCTGTCCGAATCATGTTAGCAATTGCCGCATTTTATAAAATCTGGAAAATGGATGTCAAAACTGCATTCCTTAATGGATTTATTAAAGAAGAGTTGTATATGATGCAACCAGAAGGTTTTCTCAATCCTAAAGGTGCTAACAAAGTGTGCAAGCTGCAGCGATCCATCTATGGACTGGTGCAAGCATCTCGGAGTTGGAATATACGCTTTGATGAGTTGATCAAAGCATATAGTTTTATACAGACTTGCGGTGAAACCTGTATTTACAAGAAAGTGAGTGGGAGCACTACAACCTTTCTGATAAGTATATGTGAATGACATATTGTTGATTGGAAATGATGTAGAATTTTCTGGAAAGCATAAAGGAGTGTTTGAAAGGAGTTTTTCAAAGAAAGACCTCGATGAAGCTACTTACATATAAGGCATCAAGATCTATAAAGATAGATCAAGACGCTTGATAAGACTTTCGATGAGTACATACCTTGATAAGATTTTGAAGGAGTTCAAAATGGATCAGTCAAAGAAATAGTTCTTGCCTGAGTTGTAAGGTATGAAGTTGAGTAAGACTCAAAACCCGACCACGACAGAAGATAGAGAGAGAATGGAAGTCATTCCCTATGCCTCAGCCATAGGTTCTATAAAAGTATGCCATGCTGTGTACCAGACCTATTGTATACCTTGCCATGAGTTTGGCAAGGGGATACAATAGTGATCTAGGAGTTGATCACTAGACAGCGGTCAAAATTATCCTTAGAGGACTAAGGAAATATTTCTCGGTTATGGAGGTGATAAATAGTTCGTCGTAAATAGTTATGTCGATGCAAGCTTTGACATGGACGACTCTGAGACTCGATCTGGATACATATTTAAAGTAGGAAAGCAATTACCTAGAGTAGCTCCATGCAGAGCATTGTAGACATACAAATTTGCAAATACATATGGATCTGAATGTGGCAGACCAGTTGACTAAACTTCTCTCACAAGCAAAACATGATCACACTTTAGTACTCTTTGGGTGTTAATCACATGGCGATGTGAACTAAATTATTGACTCTAGTAAACCCTTTGGGTGTTGGTCACATGGCGATGTGAACTATGGGTGTTAATCACATGGTGATGTGAACTATTGGTGTTAAATCACATGGCGATGTGAAGTAGATTATTGACTCTAGTGCAAGTGGGAGACTGAAGGAAATATGCCCTAGAGGCAATAATAAAGTTGTTATTTATATTTCGTTAAATCGTGATAAATGTTTATTATTCATGCTAGAATTGTATTAACCGGAAACTTGATACATGTGTGAATACATAGACAAGACAATGTGTCCCTAGTATGCCTCTAGTAGACTAGCTCGTTAATCAAAGATGGTTAAGTTTCCTGACCATAGACATGTGTTGTCATTTGATGAACGGGATCACATCATTAGAGAATGATGTGATGGACAAGACCCATCCATTATCTTAGCACAATGATCGTTTAGTTTTATTGCTATTGCTTTCTTCATGACTTATACATGTTCCTTTGACTATGAGATTATGCAACTCCTGAATACCGGAGGAACACCTTGTGTGCTATCAAACATCACAACGAATCGGGTGATTATAAAGATGCTCTCTGTGTGTCTCCGAAGGTGTTTGTTGAGTTGGCATAGATCCAGATTAGGATTTGTCACTCAGTGTATTGGAGAGGTATCTCTGGGCCCTCTCGGTAATGCACATCACTATAAGCCTCGCAAACAATGTGACTAATGAGTTAGTTGCGGGATGATGCATTACAGAACGAGTAAAGAGACTTGCCGGTAACGAGATTGAACTAGTTATGATGATACCGACGATCGAATCTCGGGCAAGTAACATATATACCGATGACAAAGGGAACAACGTATGTTGTTATGCGGTTTGACCGATAAAGACCTTCGTAGAATATGTAGGAGACAATATGGGCATCCAGGTTCCGCTATTGGTTATTGACTGGAGATGTGTCTCCGTCATGTCTACATAGTTCTCAAACCCGTAGGGTCCGCACGCTTAACGTTCGATGACGATTTGTATTATGAGTTATGTGATTTGATGACCAAAGTTTGTTCGGCGTCCCGGATGAGATCTGTTGGAAATATGCCCTAGAGGCAATAATAAAATGATTATTATATTTCCTTCTTCATGATAATTGTCTATTGTTCATGCTATAGTTGTGTTATCCGGAAATCGTAATACATGTGTGAATACATAACCACAACATGTCCCTAGTGAGCCTCTAGTTGACTAGCTCGTTGATCAATGGATGGTTACGGTTTCCTGACCATAGACATTTGATGTCATTTATAACGGGATCACATCATTGGGAGAATGATGTGATGGACGAGACCCAATCCTAAGCATAGCACAAGATCGTGTAGTTCGTCTGCTAGAGCTTTTCTAATGTCAAGTATCATTTCCTTAGACCATGAGATCGTGCAACTCCCGGATACCATAGGAGTGCTTTGGGTGTACCAAACGTCACAACGAATCGGGTGGCTATAAAGGTACACTATGTATCTCCGAAAGTGTCTCATTGGGTTGTACGGATCGAGACTGGGATTTGTCACTCGTATGACGAAGAGGTATCTCTGGGCCCACTCAGTAATGCATCATCATAATGAGCTCAATGTGACCAAGTGGTTGGTCACGAGATCATGCATTACGGTACGAGTAAAGTGACTTGCCGGTAACGAGATTGAACGAGGTATTGGGATACCGACGATCGTATCTCGGACAAGTAACGTATCGATTGACAAAGGGAATTGTATACGGGATTGATTGAATCCTTGACATCGTGGTTCATCCGATGAGATCATCGAGGCGCATGTGGGATCCAACATGTGTATCCAGATCCCGCTGTTGGTTATTGACCAGAGAGTCGTCTCGGTCATGTCTGCGTGTCTCCCGAACCCGTAGGGTCTACACACTTAAGGTTCGGTGACGCTAGGGTTGTAGAGGTATTAGTATGCGGTAACCCGAACGTTGTTCGGAGTCCCGGATGAGATCCCGAACGTCACGAGGAGTTCCGGAATGGTCCGGAGGTAAATATTTGTATATAGGAAGTCCAGCCGCCACCGGAAAGTTTCGGGGGTCGCCGGTATTGTACCGGGACCACCGGAAGGGTCCCGGGGGGTCCACCGGGTGGGGCCACCTATCCCGGAGGGCCCCATGGGCTGAAGTGGGAAGGGAACCAGCCCCTAGTGGGCTTTTGCGCCCCCCATGGGCCTCCCCCTGCGCCTAGGGTTGGAAACCCTAGCGGTGGGGGGGCCCCACCTGAGTTGGGGGCAAGTCCCCCCTTGGCCGCCGCCCCCCTTGAGATTGGATCTCTAGGGGGCCGGGCGCCTCAGACCCCTATATATAGAGGGGAGGGAGGGCTGCACCAAAGCACTGGCGCCTTCCTCTCCCCCCGTAACACCTCTCCCTCTCGCTGAGCTTGGCGAAGCCCTGCCGAGATCCCCGCTGCTTCCACCACCACGCCGTCGTGCTGCTGGATCTCCATAAACCTCTCCTTCCCCTTTGCTGGATCAAGAAGGAGGAGACATCTTCCCCAACCATACATGTGTTGAACGCGGAGGTGCCATCCGTTCGGCGCTTGGTCATCGGTGATTTGGATCACGACGAGTACGACTCCATCAACCCCGTTCTCTTGAACGCTTCCGCTCGCAATCTACAAGGGTATGTAGATGCACTCCTCTCTATTTTGTTGCTAGATGGCTCCATAGATTGATCTTGGTGATGCATAGAAAATTTTAATTTCTGCTACGATCCCCAACAATGGCATCATGAGCTAGGTCTATGCGTAGTTTCTTTGCACGAGTAGAACACAAGTTTGTTGTGGGCGTCGATATTGTCAATTTACTTGCCGTTAATAGTCTTATCTTGATTCAGCGGCATCGTGGGATGAAGCGCCTGCACCGACCTTACACGCATACACTTACGTGAGACAGTTCCACCGAATCGACATGCACTAGTTGCATAAGGTGGCTAGCGGGTGTCTGTCTCTCCCACTTTAGTCGGATCGGATTCGATGAAAAGGGTCCTTATGAAGGGTAAATAGAAATTGGCATATCACGTTGTGGTTTTGGCGTAGGTAAGAAACGTTCTTGCTAGAAACCTATAGCAGCCACATAAAAATTTGCAACAACAATTAGAGGACGTCTAACTTGTTTTTGCAGCATATGCCGTGTGATGTGATATGGCCAAAGGGATGTGATGAATGGTATATATGTGATGCATGAGATGGATCATGTTCTTGTAATAGGAATCACGACTTGCATGTCGATGAGTATGACAACCGGCAGGAGCCATAGGAGTTGTCTTAATTTATTGTATGACCTGTGTGTCAATGAATAACGCCATGTAATTACTTTACTTTGTTGCTAAACCGTTAGCCATAGTAGTAGAAGTAATAGTTGGCGAGACAACTTCATGAAGACACGATGATGGAGATCATGATGATGGAGATCATGGTGTCATGCCGGTGACGATGATGATCATGGCATCCCGGAGATGGAGATCAAAAGGAGCAAAATGATATTGGCCATATCATGTCACTATTTGATTGCATGTGATGTTTATCATGTTTTTGCATCTTATTTGCTTAGAACGACGGTAGCATAAATAAGATGATCCCTCATAATAATTTCAAGAATGTGTTCCCCTAACTGTAAGGCCGCTAAGTAAAGTTCATTGTCTTGAAGCACCACGTGATGATCGGGTGTGATAGATTCTAACGCATACATACAACGGGTGTAAGCCAGATTTACACATGCAAAACACTTAGGTTGACTTGACGAGCCTAGCATGTACATGCACATGGCCTCAGAACACAAGAGACCGAAAGGTCGAACATGAGTCGTATAGAAGATACGATCAACATGAAGATGTTCACCGATGATGACTAGTCCGTCTCACGTGATGATCGGACACGACCTAGTCGACTCGGATCATGTATCACTTAGATGACTAGAGGGATGTGCATTCGAGTGGGAGTTCATTAAGTAATTTGATTAGATGAACTTAATTATCATGAACTTAGTCTAAAACTTTTGCAAATATATCTTGTAGATCAAATGGCCAACGCTCATGTCAACCTCAACTTCAATGCGTTCCTAGAGAAAACCAAGCTGAAAGACGATGGTAGCAACTATACGGACTGGGTCCGGAACTTGAGGATCATCCTCATAGCTGCCAAGAAAGCATATGTCCTAGAAGCACCGTTAGGTGAAGATCGCTTCGTAACCAAGACGTTATGAACGCTTGGCAGTCGCGTGTTGATGATTACTCCCTGGTTCAGTGCGGCATGCTTTACAGCTTAGAACCGGGGCTCCAAAAACATTTCGAGCAGCACGGGGCATATGAGATGTTCCAAGAGCTGAGAATGGTTTTCTAAGCTCATGCCCGGGTCGAGAGATATGAAGTCTCCAACAAGTTCTACAGTTGTAAGATGGAGGAGAATAGTTCTGTCAGCGAGCACATACTCAAAATGTCTTGGTTGCACAACCACTTATCTCAGCTAGGAGTTAATCTCCCGGATGACGCGGTTGTTGACATAATCCTTCAGCCGCTTCCACCAAGCTACAAGAGCTTTGTGATGAACTTCAATATGCAGGGGATGGAGAAAACCATTACTGAAGTATATTCAATGCTGAAATCAGCGGAGGTGGAAATTAAAAAGGAACATCAAGTGTTGATGGTGAATAAAACCACTAAGTTCAAGAAGGGCAAGGGTAAAAAGGGTTTCAAGAAAGACGGCAAGGGAGGTGCCGCTACCGCAAGCAAGCTGCCGGGAAGAAACCAAAGAATGGACCCAAGCCTGAGACTGAGTGCTTTTATTGCAAGGGAAGTGGTCACTGGAAGCGGAACTGCCCCAAGTACTTAGCGGACAAGAAGGCCGACAACACCAAAGGTATATGTGATATACATGTAATTGATGTGTACCTTACCAAGATTCGTAGTAGCTCCCCGGTATTTGATACCGTGCGGTTGCTCATATGTGTAACTCAAAACAGGAGCTGCGGAATAAGCGGAGGGCGAAGGGCGACGAGGTGACGATGCGCGTCGGGAATGGTTCCAAGGTCGATGTGATCACCGTCGGCACGCTACCTCTACATTTACCTACGGGATTAGTTTTAAACCTCAATAATTTTTATTTAGTGCCAGCTCTGAGCATGAACGTTGTATCTGGATCTCGCTTAATACGAGATGGCTACTCATTTAAATCCGAGAATAATGGTTGTTCTATTTATATGAGAGATATGTTTTATGGTCATGCCCCGCTGGTCAATGGTTTATTCTTAATGAATCTCGAATGTGATGTTACACATATTCATAGTGTGAATACCAAAAGATGTAAGGTTGATAATGATAGTCCCACATACTTGTTTCAATGACGCCTTGGTCACATTTGTCTCAAACGCATGAAGAAGCTCAATGAAGATGGACTTTTGGATTCTCTTGATTACGAATCATTTGACACGTGTGAACCATGCCTCATGGGTAAAATGACCAAGACTCCGTTCTCCGGAACAATGGAGCGAGCAACCAACTTATTGGAAATCATACATACTGATGTGTGCGGTCCAATGAGCGTTGAGGCACGCGGTGGCTATTGTTATGTTCTCACCCTCACTGATGACTTGAGTAGATATGGGTATGTCTACTTAATGAAACACAAGTCCGAGACCTTTGAAAAGTTCAAAGAATTTCAGAGTGAGGTTGAAAACCAACGTGACAGTAAAATAAAGTTCTTACGATCAGATCGTGGAGGGGAATATTTAAGTCACGAATTTTGCACACACTTAAGGAAATGTGGAATCGTTTCACAACTCACGCCGCCTGGAACACCTCAGCGTAATGGTGTGTCTGAATGTCGTAATCGCACTCTATTGGATATGGTGCGATCTATGATGTCTCTTACCGATCTACCGCTTTCATTTTGGGGCTATGCTTTAGAGACTGCCGCATTCACTTTAAATAGGGCTCCGTCGAAATCCGTTGAGATGACATCGTATGAATTATGATTTGGGAAGAAACCTAAGCCGTCGTTTCTAAAAGTTTGGGGATGCGATGCTTATGTTAAGAAACTTCAACCTGAAAAGCTCGAACCCAAGTCGGAAAAATGCGTCTTCATAGGATACCCTAAGGAAACCATTGGGTATACCTTCTACCTCAGATCCGAAGGCAAGATCTTTGTTGCCAAGAACGGGTCCTTTCTGGAGAAAGAGTTTCTCACGAAGGAAGTAAGTGGGAAGAAAGTAGAACTTGATGAAGTACTGCCTCTTGAAGCGGAAAGTAGCGCAGCTCGTGAAGATGTTCTGTGGTGCCCGCACTGCCAGAGAAGAGGTTAATGATGATGATCAAGGTACTTCAGGATCAAGTTTCTCTTGAATCAGAGGGTCCACGAGGACACGTTCCACACCAGAATGGTATGGCAACCCCGTCCTAGAAATCATGTTGTTAGACAACGATGAATCTTCGAACTATGAAGAAGCAATGGCGGGCCCAGATTCCAACAAATGGATTGAAGCCATGCAATCCGAGATAGGATCCATGTATGAAAACAAGACTTTGACAGACTTGCCCGATGATCGGCAAGCGATAGAAAATAAATGGATATTTAAGAAGAAGACAGACGCGGATGGTAATGTTACCATCTACAAACCTCGACTTGTCGCTAAGGGTTATCGACAAGTTCAAGGGGTTGACTACGATGAGACCTTCTCACCCGTAGCGAAGATTAAGTCCGTCCGAATCATGTTAGCAATTGCCGCATTCTACGATTATGAGATATGGCAAATGGACGTCAAAACGGCATTCCTTAACGGCTTTCTTAAGGAAGAATTGTATATGATGCAGTCGGAAGGTTTTGTCGATCCTAAGAATGCTAACAAGGTATGCAAGCTCCAAATAGCGACATCTATGGGCTGGTGCAAGCATCTCGGAGTTAGAACATTCGCTTTGATGAAATGATCAAAGCGTTTGGGTTTATGCAGACTTATGGAGAAGCCTGCGCTACAGGTGAAAGTGAGTGGGAGCTCTGTAGCATTTCTCATATTATATGTGGATGACATACTGTTGATGGGAAATGATATATAACTCTTGGAGAGCATAAAGGCCTACTTGAATAAGTGTTTTTCAATGAAGGACCTTGGAGAAGCTGCTTACATATTAGGCATCAAGATCTATAGAGATAGATCAAGACGCCTCATAGGTCTTTCCCAAAGCACATACCTTGATAAGATATTGAAGAAGTTAAATATGGATCAGTCCAAGAAGGGGTTCTTGCCTGTGTTGCAAGGTGTGAAATTGAGCTTGGCTCAATGTCCGACCACGACAGAAGATAGAGAAAAGATGAGTGTTGTCCCCTATGCCTCGGCCATAGGGTCTATCATGTATGCCATGTTGTGTACCAGACCTGATGTAAACCTTGCCGTAAGTTTGGTAGGAAGGTACCAAAGTAATCCCGGCATGGAACACTGGACAGCTGTCAAGAATATCCTAAAGTACCTGGAAAGGACTAAGGATATGTTTCTCGTTTATGGAGGTGATGAAGAGCTCGTCGTAAAGGGTTACGTCGACGCTAGCTTCGACACAGATCTGGATGACTCTAAGTCACAAACCGGATACGTGTATATTTTGAATGGTGGGGCAAGAAGCTGGTGCGCTTGCAAGCAAAGCGTCGTGGCGGGATCTACATGTGAAGCAGAATACATGGCAACCTCGGAGGCAGCACATGAAGCAATCTGGATGAAGGAGTTCATTACCGATCTAGGAGTTATTCCCAATGCGTCGGGGCCGATGACTCTCTTCTGTGACAACACTGGAGCCATTGCCCTTGCCAAGGAGCCCATGTTTCACAAGAAGACCAGGCACATCAAGCATCGCTTCAACTCCATACATGAAAATGTTCAAGATGGAGACATAGATATTTGCAAAGTGCATACGGATCTGAATGTCGCAGATCCGTTGACTAAACCTCTTCCACGAGCAAAACATGATCAACACCAGAACTCTATGGGTGTTCGATTCATCACAATGTAACTAGATTATTGACTCTAGTGCAAGTGGGAGACTGTTGGAAATATGCCCTAGAGGCAATAATAAAATGATTATTATATTTCCTTGTTCATGATAATTGTCTATTGTTCATGCTATAATTGTGTTATCCGGAAATCGTAATACATGTGTGAATACATAGACCACAACATGTCCCTAGCGAGCCTCTAGTTGACTAGCTCGTTGATCAATGGATGGTTATGGTTTCCTGACCATAGACATTTGATGTCATTGATAACGGTATCACATCATTGGGATAATGATGTGATGGACGAGACCCAATCCTAAGCATAGCACAAGATCGTGTAGTTCGTCTGCTAGAGCTTTTCTAATGTCAAGTATCATTTCCTTAGACCATGAGATCGCAGTAACTCCGGATACCGTAGGAGTGCTTTGGTGTACCAAACGTCACAACGTAATCGGGTGGCTATAAAGGTACACTACGGTATCTCCGAAAGTGTCTCATTGGGTTGGCACAGACGAGATCGGATTTGTCACTCCGTATGACGGAGAGGTATCTCTGGGCCCACTCGGTAATGCATCATCATAATGAGCTCAATGTGACCAAGTGGTTGGTCACGGGATCGTGCATTACGGTACAATTAAAGTGACTTGCCGGTAACGAGATTGAACGAGGTATTGGGATACCGACGATCGAATCTCGGGCAAGTAACGTACCGATTGACAAAGGGAATTGTATACGAGATTGATTGAATCCTCGACTTCGTGGTTCATCCGATGAGATCATCGAGGAGCATGTGGGAGCCAACATGGGTATCTAGATCCCGCTGCTGGTTATTGACCGGAGAGTCGTCTAGGTCATGTCTGCGTGTCTCCCGAACCCGTAGGGTCTACACACTTAAGGTTCGGTGACGCTAGGGTTGTAGAGATATTAGTATGCGGTAACCCGAAAGTTCTTCGGAGTCCCGGATGAGATCCCGGACGTCACGAGGAGTTCCAGAATGGTCCGGAGGTAAATATTTGTATATGGGAAGTCCAGTTTCGGCCACCGGGAAAGTTTCAGGGGTCACCGGTATTGTACCGGGACCACCGGAAGGGTTCCGGGGGGTCCATCGGGTGGGTCCACCTATCCCGGAGGGCCCCATGGGCTGAAGTGGGAAGGGAACCAGCCCCTGGTGGGCTGGTGCACCCCCCATGGGCCTCCCCTTGCGCCTAGGGCTGGAAACCTTGGGGTTGGGGGCGCCCTACCTGGCTTGGGGGGCAAGTCCCCCCCTTGGCGGCCCCCCTTGAGATTGGATCTCTAGGGGGCCGGCGCCCCCCCAGGACCCCTATATATAGAGGGGGGGGGGGGAGGGCTGCGCACCATAGCCCCTGGCGCCTCCCTCTCCCCCCGTAACACCTCTCCCTCTTGTTGAGCTTGGCGAAGCCCTGCCGAGATCCCCGCTGCTTCCACCACCACGCCGTCGTGCTGCTGGATCTCCATCAACCTCTCCTTCCCCCTTGCTGGATCAAGGAGGAGACGTCTTCCCCAACTGTACGTGTGTTGAACGCGGAGGTGCCGTCCGTTCGGCGATTGGTCATCGGTGATTTGGATCACGACGAGTACGACTCCATCAACCCCGTTCTCTTGAACGCTTCCACTCGCGATCTACAAGGGTATGTAGATGCACTCCTCTCTATCTCGTTGCTAGATGACTCCATAGACTGATCTCGGTGATGCGTAGAAAATTTTAATTTCTGCTACGATCCCCAACAAGATCACGGACATGACGAGGAGTCTCTAAATGGTCAAGAGGTAAAGATTCATATATTGGAAGGCTATATTCGGACATCGGAAAGGTTTCGAGCGATTCGGGTGTTTTTCGGAGTACCGGGGAGTTACAGGAATTCACCGGGAGAAGTAATGGGCCTTATTGGGCCATACGGGAAATGAAGAAGGCATGCCAAGGGGCGGTGGCGCCCCCCATGGTTCCGAATTGGACTAGGGGAAGGGGCCGGCTCCCCCCTTGCCTTTTCCTACTCCCTCTCTCTTTCCCTCTTTCCTTCTCTCCTACTCCAAAAAGGAAAGGGATTCCCACTAGGACTTGGAAGTCCTAGTAGGACTCCATAATTTTGGCGCGCCCCTAGAGGGCCGGACTCTCTCTCTCCTCCTTTACATACGTGGGCAGGGGGCACCCCAAAGGCACACTAAGTCTTCTCCTAGCCGTGTGCGGTGCCCCCCTCCATAGTTACACACCTCGGTCATATCGCCGTAGTGCTTAGGCGAAGCCCTGCGTCGGTAACTTCATCATCACTTTCGCCATGTCGTCGTGCCGACGGAACTCTCCCTCATACTCAAATGGGTCAAGAGATCGAGGGACGTCATCGAGCTGAACGTGTGCTGAACGCGGAGGTGCCGTATGTTTGGTACTTGGATCGGTTGGATCGCGAAGACGTTCGACTACATCAACCGCATGACTAAACGCTTCCACTTTTGGTCTATGATGGTACGTGGACACACTCTCCCGATCGTTGTTATGCATATCCTATATAGATATATCTCGTGTGATCGTAGGTAAATTTTTTGAAATACTGCGCTCCCCAACACGGACACTCGTCCTTTCCCGGTGGTGGCGCCCCCTATGGAACTCCAGCCCTCTCGACCTCATCGACAGCCACGATCTCTGCCGTGGCTATCACAAAAGCTAGGATGCGTCCTCCAAGATCCTCGACAGTCACCTTGGCCCAACCAGAGGCCTTAGAATGGGCAAGTTCCGTTCCAACGGCAAGGACCGAGTCAAGCTTGACGACTGGTTCCGATCCCCCGCCCTAGATCAGCTCGAGGAGCTCACTTTTGATGATGGGCATATGCAGTTGCTGCCAACGACCGCACTCCGCCTCGCGCCCACGCTGCGCGTTGCCAAGTTTAGGAACTACCATCCCCCCTTATTGACGCACCCGCTCTTATTCTACCACAACTGAAGCACCTCGAGCTCATCGCCGTCTGCCTCTCAAATGGTGACATGGAGCGCCTGCTCCGTGGCTGTACTGCACTCGAGTACCTTCGTCTTTAGGCGATCAATGGGTTGAGTATCTTCCACATCCCCTCCATGACTCTCCGGACTATTTATGTGTGTTGCTGGTGCGGCAGGAAGACATCACAAGATGTGTACCATGGTATGGTCATTAAGGACACACCTGCACTTGAGAGATTACTTGTAGTTGATCAAGAAGGTCCAACAAGAATCAATGTCATTTCAAGGCCGAAATTGACAAAGTGGTGGGCTACTCGTCGACAAATACTCCAAACTTGTTATTGGATCCACACCTGCTCAGGTACAACAGCCGCCTTTCTACCTATCCTTCTACAAATTAACATTATTTCTAATTGTGAAGATGTTTGTTCGTCATCATTCAGAAAATGATTCCGACAAGCTTGACCTCAAATCGCATTACGGTGAAGATCTTGGCACTAGAATCTATCGGCCCTAACGTGGAGCAAGTTGTCAGTTTCCTGAGATGCTTTCCATGCCTGGAGAAGCTATATATCAAGGTGATGTTCCTTTCCTGTTCAATGTTAACCATAAGGGATTTCAATTTGTGACACCTTATTCCAAGTTTACAATGATAACGTACTACGATTTCTGAAGGTTCTTTTGGAGGATTTCAGTACATACATGTCCCCCCCCCCCCCCCATATTGGTTGCTTGATCCATATGGTTACAATCAATAGGCATTTCTCCTTTGGATTCATCTGTACTAGTTTTCTTAGGGAACTTTTCATCCACTCCAACCTCTTGTGAAGAAGGCTACATTTTTCTAGAATGTAATCAAATGCCCATGTTAATCATGTCAGATCAAAGATAGCATGTTAGTGCATTTTACAAATCCTGCATGTAGGCACTAACACGTTTTCTTCTTTTGCAGATAAGATTAGGCCCAGTGGTGGATAATATGATACAATATCACAATCACATTGAATGCCTAGATCTGCATCTCTCAAAAATTACTTTGAACTCCTACCGAGGGACCTTACTGGAGATTATATTCGCCAGGTTCTTTGTTCTTAGAGCAAGGGTGCTGAGGGAAATGAGGTTTGCCCTACATTTATATTGCAAAAATGACTGGTTTGTTGATCAGCGCCGGCGCCTGCGGTAGAATGGAATAGGCTCCAAAAATGCTGAATTTCATTATGACAGAGTAATCGAAAGTCATCGTGTCAACCCCATACATGACTTCTCAGTGGCTGACCCCTTTGCAAAAATTGTGAGGTTTCGAAACCAGACTTAGAAGTGGTAATATTAGTTTGAACCTCTCTAATATCCATGTTCAGCGGATCAGCGCGAGCATTTGCAGTTGATGAGCTGAATTTCATTTCTAATATCAGTTTGAACCTTGTAATCTTCGAATTTGAGCCATATAACTCTGGAATTTGAACCTTGTAATATTTCGAGCATTTGTCGTACAATCGTTGAAATGGCATCGTATGAGACTCGTATATTGCTAGCACTATTTTGACCTTATATGCAATGGTCTTAGATTTTATTAATCATTCTCGAATCTGTTTACCTTGTCGATCTCACAGCACACGTCTGTATAGCTAACTCCACTGCGATCTTCGACATTATTGCACACAGTTGGTTTCTTCCACCATGTGCATTGTAGAGCGCAGAATTAATTACCACACTCGAGTGTCCATCATCACCCTTTTGTGTAACTTTGACCTCATCACCCACGGGTAAACTTATGACTGAAGTCATTCCACACACTTCGTTTTTACAAAGCTTTTTGCCAATAAACGCCCACGATTTGTCCCTCTTCTAGCCGACGCGTGGCCAAACTAGCCGGGCGGGAAGCTTGCGCGGTAAATAGCACGGTAGCGCGGGAACAGGCTCACTGACGATACATTTGGCGCCTCTTCGAGCCCACGCGTGCGGTGCGGTGTTGTCAAGCGTGCACTGGAATCCTCCGCTATGAACGTCGTGACAAGACATGACGATTACAGGCCGGTCGACTCCCATTTAATATAGCGGCCATTTAACCCTTGTGTCTCTTCAACCTTTCGATCGCGCCCCACCATTGGAAGAAGCACACCCACCATGAGAAATTCATAGAGGGTATCCTGCGCGGCTCCAATGGTGCTCCGAGCGGCTGCCGACGACGAGCAGCAGTTCACCATGCGTGCTGTGGTGGACACCCACAGAAGGTTCATGGTCCGCTCGATGGTGTACACCAACAACCCGGTCTAGGTGGAGCACTCCATCCACATCATGGAGCTATTTATTGTCGAGGAGAAGTACAAGGTGGTCGGGTTCGACCTCGAGTACACCCGCGCTCGTACCGGGTCTCGTCCCAAGGTCACCGTCGCCCAGATGTGCGTGTGCCACCACGTCCTCATCTACCACTACTACCTGGCCACAAGGCATTGCGAGCATTTCGCCAGGTTTGTCAACGACCCCCACTACATGTTCGCTACGGTGGACATCACCAACGATGTAAAGGCGCTCGAGAATTCGGGCATCGCCTGCCAGAATCTTGTCGACATCTAGGACCAGTACAAGATCTGGGGCAGCAAGGAGCATGAGAAGGACTCACTGGTTCACCTCGCCGAGGCCATCATCGGCCCCTACTACAGAGACATGAAGGATTCGTGCAACAAGGACAAGCGTGCCTGGCACTCAGCCTGGAAAGCGAAACTCGACAAAGCTCACGTCATGTATGCGGCCAAGGAGGCGTGCATGAGCTACGACATGTACATGTGATGTCTACTATGCAACCTTCTTCTTGTAGACGTTGTTGGGCCTCCAAGTGCAGAGGTTTGTAGGACAGTAGCAAATTTCCCTCAAGTGGATGACCTAAGGTTTATCAATCCATGGGAGGCATAGGATGAAGATGGTCTCTCTCAAACAACCCTGAAATCAAATAACAAAGAGTCTCTTGTGTCCCCAACACACCCAATACAATGGTAAATTGTATAGGTGCACTAGTTTGGCGAAGAGATGGTGATACAAGTGCAATATGGATGGTAGAAATAGGTTTTTGTAATTTGAAAATATAAAAACAGCAAGGTAACTAATGATAAAAGTGAGCACAAACTATATTGCAATGCTAGGAAACAAGGCCTAGGGTTCATACTTTCACAAGTGCAAGTTCTCTCAACAATAATAACATAATTGGATCATATAACTATCCCTCAACATGCAACAAAGAGTCACTCCAAAGTCACTAATAGCGGAGAACAAACGAAGAGATTATGGTAGGGTACGAAACCACCTCAAAGTTACTCTTTCTGATCGATCTATTCAAGAGTCTGTAGTAAAATAACACGAAGCTATTCTTTCCGATCGATCTATCATAGAGTTCGTACTAGAATAACACCTTAAGACACAAATCAACCAAAACCCTAATGTCACCTAGATACTCCAATGTCACCTCAAGTATCCATGGGTATGATTATACGATATGCATCACACAATCTCAGATTCATCTATTCAATCCAACACAAAGTACTTCAAAGAGTGCCCCAAAGTTTCTAACGGAGAGTCAAGACGAAAACGTGTGCCAACCCCTATGCATAAGTTCACAAGGTCACTGAACCCGCAAGTTGATCACCAAAACATACATCAAGTAGATCACATGATATATTGTGTTCCCCGATGTTTTTAGGGTATATGGACATATATAGGCGAAAGAAGTCGGTCAGGGGAGCTACGAGGGGCCCACGAGGGTGGGGGGCGCACCCAGGGGGTAGGGCGCGCCTCCCTGCCTCGTGGCTTCCTCGAAGCTTCCCTGACGTCTACTCCAAGTCTCCTAGATTGCTTCCGTTCCAAAAATAACTCTCCCGAAGGTTTCATTCCATTTGGACTCTGTTTGATATTCTTTTTCTTCAAAACACTGAAATAGCACTAGTGCAGAACCGGGCAATAGCACCGGTTCATAAGGCCCTTTAGTGCCGGTTCCACAACCGGCACTAAAGTGTGGTCACTAAAGCCCCCCCACCTTTACTACCGGTTCAGCATGAACCGTTGCTAAAGGCCAACCTCGTGGCACGAGGCAGCTCCGGGGTCAGAGTTTTAGTACCGGTTGGTAACACCAACCGGTACTAAATGTTTGTGGGTTTTTGTTTTTTTATTTTTCAATTAAATTTGTGTTATCAATTTAATTCTTTTTCGCTTGTCGGTATTTTTCGATAATACACATTGTACACGTTATTCATATATATATATATATATATATATATATATATATATAGAATTTCTAGTAGAACCAATCATGCATATATATATATCATCAATGTCTCACAAACCACCATATTAATTAATTCACACATACACACATGTATAGCTATATACAATTTCTCCTACATATGCATGTTGCCTTTGGAGCCAAGTGGCATTAGCCTAATTGGTGCCTTCGAGCACGATGGGGGCGTGTAGCGGGTAATAGTATTCTCCTTCGGATTTATGACCTGGTCGAGCAAAAATCCCGCTTATTTCCTCTTGAAGTGCTTCTACGCTCCGCTTTCTAGGAGCTTCTCCCGCACCTCTCGTGAACTGTTAAGAAGGAGATCAATATGCATGTGTATTAGTTGTGTGACTAGATATCGATAATGGTGTAAAAATTGTGAATAGTGTTTTGACAAGCGTACCCATTCCTGTCTTTGAGATCTGCTCCTTTCGGACGCCATCATGCGAATGTTCTCGCAAACGCAGAATGCACACAGATCAGTCCCTGCGCTACCGCTTCTGTGGCCTTTACGAGAATGGAATTTGATCAGATAATAATTAATCAAGCATGATAATTAAAGAGATGGCAGCTAGCTAGCTAGTACTACTTAATTACTTACCTTGGGTAAAACCATTTAAGCTTTTGTTTCCATTCTCCACGAGGTCACGCCGATGAACCTTGCCCAAGCCCCGCCTCACGACAAAGAAAATGAATAAAGGGGTTATTAAATAGTTCATATCATAAAAAATGACGAACTAAATAGGCCGAGATATATAGTTAATAATGATTGAAATTACATTGACTATCCCAAACAAGATGTTATAGTCAGTTTTTTCTTTGAGTAGTGAGTCCAGATTTCAACTGTTCAAGGCCAACTTTAATGATACACAAGACCTAGTGAAATCTGCATGCACACACGCTTGCATGTCTTAATTAAGCGGGCATATGTAAAGCAAAAACATGTAGCTAGCTAGTAGGCAAAACAGAGAATTTGTAGTACAAGACAGTGTGACTCAATTGGAAGTTGTAAGGAAGTAGTATATCTTCATTGTATTTGAGGCGCTTCAAGAACTCTAGCATGTTGTCCTCTACGCCCTTTTGATAACGTGGATTTAGTTTCCATGTGTATTCATTAACGGTGTTTGGGTCAATGAACCCAATGCCAAAGCGCCCACCTTTTCTCATTTCATATATCTTCATCCCGCATATAATACCACGTAAAAGAATATAGTGAGGATAATTACATGTAATGATTGATCAAAAGGATCAAGACAGCTAGCTTGAGACTTAAATTACGTAAAAGAAATCACTTACGCATAATAGCAATCGATTTATAGATTTGTCGAGTGCGTCTTGATTGTATAACCGAAACAGTTCAGAATACTCAACGGACACAGCTTTCTCATGGAAGTAATGCTCCTCCTTGACATTCACCATGAGGGATAATCAATCGGAAATCTTGGTAATGTTCATGTACCATTGATGCAATTCATACATTCTCGTTGGGAGGTTCTTGACCTTGTCTGGCTCGACCAAAGGTTGGCCCCGGACATATTTCCGTTTTATTTCATCCTCTCTAAGCATTGTGCATGGGCTCGATCTCGAGGAGTTGTCCAACAGTTATTTTGAGAACTTCAGCCTGCATTATATGGTCCTCCGTTATTACCACATTGCCCACCTCAGAACGTAAACAGTTTGCCCACAATAATATTGGGCGCACAGATCGTCATGTGTTGTTGGCACAACAAGCGTTTAGGGATCGATTGCGCCACTGTTCTCCCTGGGGCTTGGGGAATGGTTTTCCGCATTTTTGACAAATGCTTCTTGTTTGCTCGATCCCGAGCTCGCCTCCTTACGAGACGCGTGCTCGATTTAACTTCCTGATGTGGCGCTCATGGTCTGTGTCAACAGGCTTGGGAGCTGGTGGTTGAGCCATACGAATGAAGTGGTCAATCGTTTCCTCAGGCACTTTCTCCCTTGGCGACGGTAGCGGTTTCGGTGCAAAATGGGCTTCCACCTCGGACTTCGATATGGCCGCGATTTCCTCCTCGGACCTGTCATAAGACCTCTGCGGAACATGCGTGAGGCTTGGACCATATTTATATCGCTTGCCTCCGCATGTACTTCCTGTACTACCTCGATTGCATCGCCACGCACCATAGCTGCGGGTGTCTCTTCTGCGATTGCTGAGGCGGCGGAGACGCCACCGACGGGGCTGAGTTGGACGAGGAGGAGTGGTCACCAAGCTGTGCGGACTTGGAGGAGGAGTGGCCTGAGGTTGTGCCGGACTTGGAGGAGGAGTGGACGTCTGACGCTGTGGGCGGACTTGGAGGAGGAGGAGTGGCTCGACACTTTGCCGGACTTGGAGGAGGAGTGGCCTGACACTTTGCCGGACTTGGTGGACTTGGCAGAGCGGGAGGCTGCTGACTCGGTGGCGGACTTGACGAGGAGTCGGATGACGCGTATCGGTGGACTTCAAAGATGATGCAATCCTTTTTCCATAGGATGATACGATGGTTGGCGTCTCCGAGAAAGCGCCGTCCTCACCTCCAGGAATGTCAAGCTCTAGCCTCAATATGGCTGCACCACCTGCCAACCATGACACGAGCATAGCCCTCTCGAATCGGGATGCAATGGTAGGTTGCTTTGGGGGTAACTGGAAAAGCAACGCCGTCCGCCACCTTCATGGATATGTTCTTCATTTTGACGTGTAGCTCGCAGCTAGTGTTCTCCGTGATGTCATCCACGGGATATCTACCCAGCATTGCGCCGTCCAGTATGGAACCCACGCCGCTTCTTCCGCATGGATGGGGCGGTGCTATCCAATGCTGGATCATCCGCTAGCTGCTGCAGCTGCCGAGACCCCTTTGCTGGCTAAGTGAGTCGATCTGCTCCTCGCCGCTGGAATTTGACCGCCAATTCCGCTTGACTTGCTTCTAGGCCTTGAAGGCGTTCATAGTCCCGCTTCCTCTGCTCCTCCTCCATCTTCCTCTTCTTCTCCTCCGCAATCTTCTTTCTCGCACGGTTCTCGTAGTCGGTGTTCCGGTCAAAACCCTCATACCACGGAATAGCGCCCTTGCCTCGTGTTCTTCCCGGTGTTCAGGATTTCCTGTGGCACGCCAGAAGCTCGCCGTTCTCTCTGTTGGGCTGGAACACCCCCGATCATTCCTCTTCTATTGCAACAAGTATCGCATCGTCGGCTCCCTTCAGACTTGCCCTCATCGAAACATTGCATGTCTTCGGGTCCAACTCCCCCCCATGCGCATAGAACCAAGTCCCCGACAGGGGCCAGCTCTTAGTAACCGGAGTGGCACTTGCATCCTCCATCTCTTTCTCGGACTTATCCCACTTAGGCATTGCCACGCATAGCCACCTGGCCCCAAATTATGGAACTTATCCATTTTTTCGCATTCTTCTTGTTTATTCTCTAATCGCTCCATAGCTAATTCTGAATCCTTGAATTTCACGTAAATCGTCCCAATGAGCACGTTGGTTCTCTAGTGTTCCCTTGAATACCGGAGTCTTCCTTCCTCCCTTGACGCATTTGTCCCATTCATGATTCTTGTGGTTCTTGAATGCAACCGCCATCTTCCTAAGAGCAGCGCCCTTGACTTTATGCACATCTCGCTTCGTGGAAATGATCCGTAGGGTGAAATGTTCCATGAGAGTATCCCAAAGCAGATCTTTTTGATTCTTGTCGACAAAAGTAACATCCGGACGTGGAGCAGCATCCTCTTTGCCTTTTTGTCCTTTGTCTTTTGCTGGCTCTCTCCATTCTTGAAGGGAGATCGAGTTGGTCCTTCACAAGAACTCCAAGACCGACGAATGAACTTGTCCGCAATCTTCTTAGGCGCTTAATGGTTCGCCATTAGGTCCGACCGCCTCGATATTGTACTTTACGCCTCCTTCAACTTTTTGTTCGGGCCTCGCTTTCGTCCCTTTTGCCTCAAGATTTGCTCGATCCGGATGACCGAAAGAACAAAGGTCGATTCGTTAATATATCTTCAAGTCATTTAAAACATGTGATGATCACCAAAGAACCTGCTTATATAAATATATATACCTCGCCGGTCTTTGTTGTTTCAGGATCAACATGTTCTTCGTCATCGTCATAATCGTAGTTCACGACTTCATCAATTCGGTCGTCGCGATCGAATATCATATCACCCTCTCCGGTGTTGTTTAGGAATTCGGAGCCGTCATAATCTTCTTCATTCTGATTATCATCTGGCCCGCATATCATATCGAACATGGTCTGTTCTCCCTCTCTTCGGTATTGTTCCGCCATAGCTTTTATTTAACTAATTCAAAAGAAATATAAAACAATTTAGAATTCAAATTACATCGCCTCGAATAATAGATATAATCTCGAATACTTCGTCTAGAATAATAGATACAATCTCGAATACATCGCCTCGAATAATATAGAATATTGAATAGTACATCACCGGCTAGCTAATTAAAGATCGAATACTACTGAAGAATCTAGGACACGCGGTTCTGCGTCAAGGCGGTGGACACCCAAAGAGAAGGAACCCTCACAGGATCATAGCTGAAGTGAGATCCTCAAGATACCGCTGTATTGGAGAACTCGCCGCCCTCTAACGCAACCATGTAGCGATGGACGTGCTCGCCCTCCTCACGACAATGACGTACCTCCTCCGGCGGGGCCGGGTCCCTCCAAGACCAAACTGGCCCACTCGAACGCCACCAAACGAGATCAGGGTCGACGACGAGACTCGGGGCCGGGTTCCTCATCAAGCGGGCGCGCCTCCGTGCATCACCTCCTGCCAGCCGGCGGAGCCCGAGCCCGACATGGGGGCTGGACGTCGTCATGACGGGTCGACGGCGAGGATGCGGGCCGGCATCGTCGAGAACAAATACTAGCTATATGCCCACAAAAATAATATTTTTTAATGATTGGATTTTGATAACTAAAATTTCTAACATTTCTACTATTTCAAAAATCTATATACTATTTCATACTAATTAAGCATCTAACACTAAAAACAGAAAAAACAATTTCTATACATCCATTAAAAAACAGAAAAACAACATTATATAAAAAATTCCATACTAATTAAACACTAATTATATCCATCTAACATGCATTCATACATATATACTAGTGAAAAACAATAATCTAAAAATCTAAACTAATTAAACATACAAAATACGTATATACTAATATATACATGCATTCATACATATATACGTGTATGTGTGTGTGTGTTCATCATGCTTGTGTGTGTGTATGGGCTGGGGAGGGCGGCGCCATGGTGGCCGCCGGGGCGAGGGAGAGGGGTTAGAGGGGAGAGCTCACGGGCGACGGCGACGGCGAGGCGACGGCCGGGCAGCAGCGACGGGTCGGGCGTGACGCTGGGCGGCGACGCAGGGACGGCGCGACGGGACGGGCCTGGGCGGCGACGGAGACGAGGGCGGCGACGGGACGGGGCGGCGACGGAGACGGGCGGCGACGGGACGGGCGACGGGACGGAAAGGGCGACGGCGACGGGTCGGCGACGAGGATTTGGGCGGCGACGGCGACGGGGTCGGTGACGTCGTCGATCGATCGGGGCGGGCGGTTCAATGGGGAAACAGAGGAAGAAACAGAGGGAGGGCGGCGACGAGGACGGGGGCGGCGACGGCGACGGGGTCGGTGACGGCGTCGATCGATCGGGGCGGGCGGTTCAATGGGGAAACAGAGGAAGAAACAGAGGGAGAATGAAATTTTTTGAAGTGTTGTATATATAGAAGGCACCTTTAGTACCGGTTGGAGCCACCAACCGCACTAAAGGTCTGTTTTGGCCAGCCCAAGCAGCGGAAGCGACCCCTTTTAGTACCGGTGGTGGCACAAACCGGTACTAAAGGCCCCCTTTAGTACCGGGTTTGTGCCACGACCCGGTACTAAAGGGGGTGCGCCAAGCAGTCGGTGCGGCAAGTTTAGTCCCACCTCGCTAGTCGAGGGGCGACCGTGACCGGTTTATAAACCCCGTGCGGTCACTCTCTCGAGCTCCTCTCCAAAGCAGGCCCTCTGGGCCTACGTGTTCTTTGTTGTTCTCAGGCCCACTTGCCTTCTTGGCCTGCATCCCGCCCAACAACAAAGTTGGGTTTCTAGTCGTATGCAGCCGCTCTGGCCTAGTAGGCGGATTTTTTGCTTTATTTATTTTTGTGTTGTTTTTTGTGTGTATTTAGAGTTTCTTTGTGAATATTTTTGCTTTAGGTACAAAAAATTACAAACTTTCTGTTAGTGCCCGTCGTTTTCAAATTTGAATAGTTTAAATTTTGAATTATTTGAAATTAGTGTGAATCACTAGTTTGTGAATAATTTAACTTTAAAAATCAGTAAAGGCATGAAAGAATTTGTTTGCACATAAAATTTCTTCGGCTTCAAATGCCAAAACACATAACTACCCTAACTATTACAGAGATTCCTCCGGGTGTGAAACATAGAAGAAAGTGATGATAGTGAAGCCGATCACATCCTGCATCTTTGGGTGTGAAACTTTTTCTTCAAGTGTGTCCCTTTGGCGCCAGTAACCATGGAAAATCTTCATCATTTAACGGGATGCTTGGGTCAATATTCACCGTGGAATGGAGAAATTTCATCAAACTTTTCATAATCTTTCCGACTTGTCTGTCTTGTCATCCACTCCCACGATGTTTCTCTTCCCAGAAAGAACTATGTGCCGCTTTGGCTCATCGTATGATGCATTTGCTTCCTTATCTTTTCCTTTTCTTGGCTTTGTAGACATGTCCTTCACATAGAAAACCTGTGCCACATCATTGGCTAGGACGAATGGTTCGTCTGCATACGCAAGATTGTTGAGATCCACTGTTGTCATTCCGCATCGCGGGTCTTCCGTTACCCCGCCTCGTGTCATATTGACCCATTTGCACCGAAACAAAGGGGCCTTTAAACCACGCCGATAGTCAAGTTCCCATATGTCCTGTATATAACCATAATATGTTTCCTTTCCGTCTTGGTTTCTGCATCAAACGGACACCACTGCTTTTGGTTGGTGCTCTTCTTATCTTGGGCGATCGTGTAAAATGTATTACCATTTATCTCTGCATCTTTGAAAGTCATTATATTCAAAGATGGTAACTGGGACAGCAAGTACAGGTCATCTTTAATAGAGGTGTCATGCATGGTACATGTCAGCAACCAGCTGGCGAAACTCCTGGTTTGTTCACGTGTAATCCAGTCATCAGACCGCTCCGGGTGTTTGGAGCGTAGCAAATTCTTGTGTTCATCCATATACGGAGCCACCAAGGCGGAATTCAGTAGAACTGTGTAGTGTGCTTCGGTGAGAGAATGTCCGTCCATACATATTATTTGTTCCCTCCTAGCGTGCCTTTTCCATCCAAATCGCCCTTATGCCGCGATTCAGAACACCAATAGGCTTAAGGTCAGGAATAAAGTCAATACAAAACTCAATGATCTCCTCATTTTGATGACCCTTGGAGATGCTTCCTTCTGGCCTAGCACGGTTATGAACATATTTCTTTAAGACTCCCATGAACCTCTCAAAGGGGAACATATTGTGTAGAAATACAGGACACAAAACGTTAATCTCTTCAAGATAGGTGAACTAGGACGCAAGCGCCATGATGTTGAAGAAGGATGGTGGGAACACCAACTCGAAATCGACAAGACATTGCACCAAATCATTCTGTAACCTTGGTATGATTTCTGGATCGATTACCTTACGAGAGATTGCATTGAGAAATGCACATAGCTTCACAATGGCTAATCGAACGCTTTTCCTAGAAGCCCCTCAATGCAACCGGAAGCAGTTGCGTCATAATCACGTGGCAGTCATGAGACTTTAGGTTCGGAACTTTTTCCCCGCCATGTTTATTATTCCCTTTATATTCGATTTAGAAGCCGACGGTACCTTAATATCGAAAGGTGCATTCAAAGAAGATTTCCTTCTCTTCTTTGGTAAGAGCGTAGCTTGCATGACCTCGATATATGCCGCCTTCTCCGTGCATACGTTGCTGGTCCTCCGTGCCTCGTGTGTATCTTTTGTCTTCCCATACACGCCCAAGAAGCCAAGCAGGGTCACGCAAAGATTCTTCGTCACGTGCATCACGTTGATTGCGGAGCGGACCTCTAGGTCTTTCTAATATGGCAGGTCCCAAAATATAGATTTCTTCTTCCACATGGGTGCGCGTCCGTCAGCGTCCTTTGGAACAGGTTGTCCGCCAGGACCCTTTCCAAATATCACCTTCAAATCCTTGACCATATCATGTACATCAAGACAAAGACGGTGGCGAGGCTTCGCCCAAAGGATCCGCCTCACCTTTGAAATGCTTGCCTTTCTTTCTTACGGGATGCCCGCTCGAAGAAATCGACGATGTCCTGTGTACACATTCTTCATACAACTATTCAAATATATATCGCTTCGGTATCATCCAAACAAAGGCGTGCATCCGCGGTATCCCTTGTTTGTCTGTTACGAAGGTTACCGAGAGCAGGCCAATCATTGATGGTCACGAACAGCAATGCCTTTAGGTCAAATTCTTCCCCCATGTGCTCATCCCACGACGTACACCTGCTCCATTCCACAGTTGTAAGAGTTCTTCAACTAATGGCCTTAGGTACACATCAATGTCGTTGCCGGGTTGCTTAGGGCCTTGGATGAGCACCGGCATCATAATGAACTTCCGCTTCATGCACAACCAAGAAGGAAGGTTATACAAACATAGAGTCACATGCCAGGATCAATGGTTGCTGCTCAGCACCCCAAAAGGATTAATACCATCTCGCGCTTAGACCAAACCATACGCCTCTTGCGTCATCTCGCAAACTCCTTCCTGTACTTTCTTTTGATTTTTCTCCACCGCGACCCGTCACCGGTACTCTCAACTTTCCGTCTTTCTTACGGTCTTCTTCGTGCCATCGTGACGCCTTGGCATGCTCTTTTGTTTTGGAACAACGTTTCAACCGTGGTATTATAGGAGAATACCACATCACCTTGGCAGGAATCTTCTTCCGGGCGCCGCCGACATCACCATGCTCATCGCGGCTGATCTTATAGTGCAATGCACCACATACCGGCAAGCGCTCAAATCCTCGTACTCACCGCGGTAGAGGATGCAATCATTAGGGCATGCATGTATCTTCCGCACCTCTAACCCTAGAGGGCGGACAACCTTCTTTGCTTCAGACGTACTCTCGGCAATTCGTTGTCCTTTGGAAGCATATCCTTTATCATTACCAAGAACTTTCCAAATCCCTTGTCGGATACACCATTCTCTGCCTTCCATTGCAGCAATTCCAAAGATGGTGCCCAGCTTTTTCTTGTCACCCACGCACTGGGTACAACAATTTTTGTGATCCTCTAACATGCGCCGCAACTTCTTCTTCTCCAAATCACTTGCGCAGTTTCTCTTTGCATCGGCAATGGCCCGACCTAGATCATCAACGGGCTCATCCGATGCCTCTTCTTCAGCTTCTTCCCGCATTGCCGCCCAGCTTCTTCCGCATTACCGCTCAGCTTCTTCCCCCATTGTTGTATCATCGTATTCAGGGAACCCATGGCCGTGATAGCTGTCCGACGCCCTCTTCTTCTTCATTGTCTTCCATCATAACCCCTCTTTCTCCATGCTTGGTCCAAACATTATAGTGGGGCATGAAACCGACTCAAACAGGTGGACGTGAATGGTTCTTGACGAGAGTAATTGCGACCATTCTTACAGCCAAAGACATGGACAAGGCATAAAACCATCTGCCCGCTTGTTTGCCTCACCCGCAACTGTAAAAGTATGCACGCCTCAACGAACTGGGAGAGCATCGGTCATCGTACATCCATTGCGGCTCATCTTCATTACACAACACCGAATAGACCAAATTAATACAAGTTCATACAACACTTAAATGCAACAAAAAAGTAACTCTCTAGCTAAAGCATTTAAATGCAACAACAAATGCGATCAAGATCGCAACTAAGGTAACAATTGATCCAACAGCATAATGATACCAAGCCTCACTATCGATGGCATATTTTCTAATCTTTCTAATCTTCAAGCGCATTTTCTCCATCTTGATCTTGTGATCATCGCATTTACATCGGCAACATGCAACTCCAATTCCATCTTCTCCCCTCAATTCTTTTCAATTTTTCTTTCAAGTACTGCTTTCTCTTTCAACTAAATTTAACCTCTCGACAATAGGGTCGGTTGGAATTTCCGGTTCACATACCTCCTAGATAAAAATATCTATGTCAACTTGATGGGCATAATTTGTCATAAACACGAAATGCAGCAAATAGTTTTAAAAGAGAATATACCACATCCGAATCATAACAATGACGAGGGTCAAGGGGACGGATATCAAAACCATGGCACTATGTATAACAAACAACGACGGGTAAGATAATTATTATTCGAGTAACTATATATACAAATCACACAAACATCAATTTTTATATAAAATTTCATGAACAAGAGGCTCACCACAAGGTGGTGCCATGACGGGACGGTAAGGGCGATCGACGGTGGTTACAACAGTAGATTTAGAAGGCACTAAGTAAACCACACCTACATATGCAAACTAAGTGTTATTTTGACCTCAAATTGCATATAAATCAAATACTAGCACATATATATATTTCCTCCCAAATTACTAAACTCACAAATTAATAACTATATAAAGCATTGCAAGAGCTAATCTAGCAATGAGAGATGAAAGGACAAAGTTGCTAACCTTTGTGATCACTTGAATGGATGGGGGCCTTCAAATCTTGACAAATTTTGGGCAAAATGTGTGATGAGCTCGAGGGGAGAAGAGGAAGAACAGAGAGGAGAGGAGAGGGAAAGGGGGAAGAACAGAGCGAGCTGGACGAAGGGTTTATATGCAGGAGGACCTATAGTACCGGTTCGTGGCACGAACCAGTACTAAAGGTGCCGGAGGGGCCCAGATCGACAACATCCTGCCACCACACTCATTATTACCGGTTCGTGGCACGAACCGGTGCTAAATGTTAGCCACGAACCTGTACTAATGAGAGCGGCCCGGCTAGCCGTTGGAACCGGCACTAATGTATACATTTGTGCCGGCTCTAATACAAACCGGCACTAATGTGCTTCACATTTGACCCTTTTTCTACTAGTGTAGGCTAGAAAACAACATTTTGGGCTGGGCCTCTGTTTAATAGGTTAGTCCCAAAAATAATATAAAAGTGTATAATAAAGCCCATAAACATCCAAAACGGTAATGTAATAGCATGGAACAATAAAAAATTATAGATACGTTGGAGACGTATCAGCATCCCCAAGCTTAATTCCTGCTCGTCCTCGAGTAAGTAAATGATAAAAACAGAATTTTTGATGTCGAATGCTACCTAGCATATTCTTCAATGGAATTTTCTTTATTGTGGCATGAATGTTCAGATCCGAAAGATTCAAGATAAAAGTTTAGTATTGACATAAAAATAATAATACTTCAAGCATACTAACAAAGCAATCATGTCTTCTCAAAATAACATGGCCAAAGAAAGTTATCCCTACAAAATCATATAGTCTGGCTATGCTCTATCTTCACCACACAAAGTATTTAAATCATGCACAACCCCGATGACAAGCCAAGCAATTGTTTCATACTTTTGATGTTCTCAAACTTTTTCAATCTTCACGCAATGTGAGTGAGTAGGGATTGCCATGCAACGGATGCACTAGAGCTATAAGTGTATGAAAGCTCAGCAAAAGAAACTAAGTGGGTGTGCATCCAACTCGCTTGCTCACGAAGACCTAGGGCATTTTGAGGAAGCCCATCATTGGAATATACAAGCCAAGTTCTATAATGTAAAATTCCCACTAGTATATGAAAGTGACAACATAGGAGACTCTCTATCATGAAGATTATGGTGCTACTTTGAAGCACAAGTGTGGTAAAAGGATAGTAGCATTGTCCCTTCTCTCTTTTTCTCTCATTTTTTATTTGGGCATTTTCTCTCTTTTTTATGGCCTCTTTTTTTTAGTCCGGAGTCTCATCCCGACTTGTGGGGGAATCATAGTCTCCATCATCCTTTCCTCACTGGGACTATGCTCTAATAATGATGATCATCACACTTTTATTTACTTACAACTCAAGAATTACAACTCGATACTTAGAACAAAATATGACTCTATATGAATGCCTCCGGCGGTGTACCGGGATGTGCAATGACTCATGAGTGACATGTATGAAAGAATTATGAATGGTGGCTTTGCCACAAATACAATGTCAACTACATGATCATGCAAAGCAATATGACAATGATGGAGCGTGTCATAATAAACGGAACGGTGGAAAGTTGCACGGCAATATATCTCGGAATGGCTATGGAAATGCCATGATAGGTAGGTATGGTGGCTGTTTTGAGGAAGGTATATGGTGGGTGTATGATACCGGCGAAAGTTGAGCGGCACAATAGAGGCTAGTAATGGTGGAAGGGTGAGAGTGCGTATAATCCATGGACTCAACATTTGTCATAAAGAACTCACATACTTATTGAAAAAATCTATTAGTTCTCATAACAAAGTACTACGCGCATGCTCCTAGGGGGATAGATTGGTAGGAAAAGACCATCGCTCGTCCCCGACCGCCACTCATAAGGAAGACAATCAATAAATAAATCATGCTCCGACTTCATCACATAACGGTTCACCATACGTGCATGCTACGGGAATCACAAACTTTAACACAAGTATTTCTCAAATTCACAACTACTCCACTAGCATGACTCTAATATCACCATCTTCATATCTCAAAACAATCATCAAGTATCAAACTTCTCATAGTATTCAATGCACTTTATATGAAAGTTTTTATTATACCCATCTTGGATGCCCATCATATTAGGACTAAATTCACAACCAAAGCAAATTATAATGCTGTTTAGGACTCTCAAAATAATATAAGTGAAGCACGAGAGTTCATCTATTTCTTCAAAATAAAACCACCGCCATGCTCTAAAAGGATGTAAGTGATCAAGCACTAGAGCAAATGACAAACTACTCCGAAAGATATAAGTGAAGATCAAAGACTAGTTGAATAATTATGTAACTATGTGAAGACTATTTAACATTTAAGAATTTCATATCTTGGTATTTTATTCAAATAGAAAGAAAAACAAAAGAAAATAAAATGACGCTCCAAGCAAAACACATATCATGTGGTGAATAAAAATATAGCTCCAAGTAAAGTTACCGATGAAGGAAGACGAAAGAGGGGATGCCATCCGGGGCATCCCCTAGCTTCGGCTCTTGGTTATCCTTGAATATTACCTTGGGGTGTCTTGGGCATCCCCAAGATTAAGCTCTTGCCACTCCTTATTCCATAGTCCATCGAATCTTTACCCAAAACTTGAAAACTTCACAACACAAAACTTAACAGAAAACTCGTAAGCTCCGTTAGTATAAGAAAATAAATCACCACTTAGGTACTGTTTTGAACTCATTATAAATTCATATTGGTATAATATCTACTGTATTCCAACTTATATATGGTTCATACGCTCCGATACTACTCATAGATTCATCAAAATAAGCAAACAACACATAGAAAACAGAATCTGTCAAAAACAGAACAGTCTGTAGTAATCTGTATCAAACGTATACTTATAGAACTCCAAAAATTCTGAAATAAATTTGTGGACCTGAGGAATTTGTCTATTAATCTTCTGCAAAAATAATAAACTTAAAATCACTCTTCTACAAAAAGTGAAAGCTAAACTCATGAGTGCTAAAGTTACTGTTTTTTACAGCAAGATCGCAAAGATTTCACCCAAGTCTTTCCAAAGGTTCTACTTGGAACAAACACTAATTAAAACATAAAACCACATCTAAACAGATCCTAGATGAACTATTTATTACTAAACAGGAGCAAAAGAAAAGGACAAAAATAAAATTGGGTTGCCTCCCAACAAGCGCTATTGTTTAACGCCCCTAGCTAGGCATGATGATTTCAATGATGCTCACATAAAAGATAAGAATTGAAACATAAAGAGAGCATAATGAAGAATATGACTAGCACATTTAAGTCTGACCCACTTCCTATGCGTAGGGATTTTGTGAGCAAAGAACTTATGGGAACAATAATCAACTAGCATAGGAAGGCAAAACAAGCATAACTTTAAAACTTTAAGCACATAGAGAGGAAACTTGACAATTATTGCAATTCCTATAAGCATATATTCCTCCATCATAATAATTTTCAGTAGCATCATGAATTAATTCAACAATATAGCCAGCACCTAAAGCATTCTTTTCATGATGCATAAGCATAGAATTTTTACTACTCTCCACATAAGCAAATTTATTCTCATCAATAGTAGTGGGAGCAAACTCAACAAAATAACTATCATGTGAAGCACAATCCAATTGAAAATTAAAATCGTGATGACAAGTTTCATGGTTATCTTTATTCTTTATAGCATACGTGTCATCACAATAATCATCATAAATAGGAGGCATGCTTTCATCATAATAAATTTTCTCATCAAAACTTGGGGGACTAAACATATCATCTTCATCAAACATAGCATCCCCAAGCTTGTGGCTTTGCGTGGCATCATGGGTATTCAAAGAATTCATACTAAAAATATTGCAATCATGCTCATCACTCACATATTTATGCCAAGCATTCTATGTAATTCTTCTTCTAGTACTTGAGCACAATTTTTCGTCCCATCCTTTTCACGAAAGACATTAAAAAGATGAAGCATATGAGGCACCCTTAATTCCATTTTTTGTAGTTTTCTTTTATAAACTAAACTAGTAATAAAACAACAAACTAAAAGATTCGATTGCAAGATGTAAAGATATACCTTCAAGCACTCACCTCCCCGGCAACGGCGCCAGAAAAGAGCTTGATGTCTACTATGCAACCTTCTTCTTGTAATCGTTGTTGGGCCTCCAAGTGCAGAGGTTTGTAGGACAGTAGCAAATTTCTCTCAAGTGGATGACTTAAGGTTTATTGTAGGACCTTGAAGTATGTCTAGAGGGGGGGGGTGATTAGACTACTTGACCAATTAAAAACTTAGCCTTTTCCCAGTTTTAGTGTTTGGCAGATTTTAGCTATCTTAGGACAAGTCAAGCAATCATCACACAATTCAAGCAAGCATGCAAAGAGTGTATAAGCAGCGGAAATTAAAGCATGCAACTTGCAAGAAAGTAAAGGGAAGGGTTTGGAGGATTCAAACGCAATTGGAGACACGGATGTTTTTGGCGTGGTTCCGATAGGTGGTGCTATCGCACTCCACGTTGATGGAGACTTCAACCCACGAAGGGTAACAGCTATGCTGAGTCCACGGAGGGCTCCACCCACGAAGGGTCCACGAAGTAGCAACCTTGTCTATCCCACCATGGCTGCCGCCCACGAAGGACTTGCCTCACTAGCGGTAGATCTTCATGAAGTAGGCGATCTCCTTGCCCTTACAAACTCCTTGGTTCAACACCACAATCTTGTCAGAGGCTCCCAAGTGACACCTAGCCAATCTAGGAGACACCACTCTCCAAGAAGTAACAAATGGTGTGTTGATGATGAACTCCTTGCTCTTGTGCTTCAAATGATAGTCTCCCCAACACTGAACTCTCTCTCATAGGATTTGGATCTGGTGGAAAGAAGATTTGAGTGGAAAGCAACTTGGGGAAGGCTAGAGATCAAGATTCATATGGTAGGAATGGAATATCTTGGCCTCAACACATGAGTAGGTGGTTCTCTCTCAGAAATGGTAAGTTGGAAGTGTAGGTTTATTCTGATGGCTCTCTCCACGAATGAAGAGGAGGTGGAGGGGTATATATAGCCTCCACACGAAATCTAACTGTTACACACAATTTACCAATCTCGGTGGGACCGAATAAACAAACTCGGTCAGGCTGATTTTAGTAAACCTAGTGACCGTTAGGGTTTTAGGTGGGACTGACTTGCGTCTCGGTAGGACCGATATGGTTAGGGTTAGGGCATAACGTAATCTCGGTGAGATCGACATACAAACTTCGGTGAGACCGATTTTGGTAATAAGCTTTCCAGAGAGTTGGTCAGGTAAACTCGGTGGGACCGATTTGCTCTTTTCGGTGAGACCGAAATGTTACAAAAGGCAAACAGAGAGTTTACATTGCAATCTCGGTGGGACCGATCCGCTCTTTTGGTGAGACCGAAAAGTTACGAAAAGGAAACAGAGAGATTACAATCCCATCTCGGTGAGACCGAGATCCCTATCGGTAGAACCGATTTGCCTAGGGTTTGTGGCAGTGGCTATGACATATGGAATCGGTTGCGCCGGATAGGAAGAATCGGGAGACCGATTTTGGCTTTAGGTTTAGGTCATATGTGGATGTGAGAAAGTAGCTGAGAGTTTTGGAGCATATCACTAAGCACATGAAGCAAGAGGCTCATTAAGCAACACCTCATCCCTCCTTGATAGTATTGGCTTTTCCTATAGACTCAATGTGATCTTGAATCACTAAAATATAAAATTAAGAGTCTTGAGCTTTTGAGCTTGAGCCAATCCTTTGTCCTTAGCATTTTGAGGGATCCACTTTCATCATCCATGCCATGCCATTCATTGAGCTTTCCTGAAATGTTCATCTTGGAATAGCATTAGCTCAATGAGCTATATGTTGTTATGAATTACCAAAACCACCTAGGGATAGTTGCACTTTCAATCTCCCCCTTTTTGGTAATTGATGACAAGTTGACAACATATAGATCAAAGCTTCGACAAATGATAATAATATTGAAAAAATATCGTCGCTTTGAGAAGTATGTGATAAGCAAGAGCTCCCCCTAAATTTCTGCATAGTTTACGATTTGCTTTGGACTGCAAATGCACAAGGAATTAGGCTCATGGGTTACTCTTCCATGTCACATACATCTTGGTGGAGCACTCAAAATGATACGGATTGAATACATGCACTCATCACCAACCACAGTGAATGATCACATAGGATAGATAAGATAATATCATCAAACATGCACAAGTGTAGCTTATGATCAAACACATGATCATCAATGTTCACAAGCATAGTATCTCACGCAATCAAAAGCAAACGGGTTTAAAAACCACCAAATCAAGAGAGAACAAAAGAAACACACTCTCTCTCGAAGCCTATGATCTATACATTTTTCTCCCACTTTGGCAACAAGTTACCAAAAAGTTCATAGAAAATGCATAGTGCTAGATCGACTCTCAGGCTTGATCTTCAGGTGGTGGAGTCCGGATAGCGCCGAGGACGAAGGCTTTGCTGAAGTAGATGGAGCCGGAGCTGATGTAGGTGCCGGAGCTGGTGGCACCGAGGCTGTAGCTGGGTGCAGATGAAGTGGCTCGTGTCGAGGAACTGCACAACAGATGACCTCTGGGCTCTAGGCACTCTGGCAAATGCATCGCTTGTTGTTTTTCCCTTCCTCTCCTGCATGTCATCTAGTAGTTGCTCCACGCCAGATTGAATCTCGCCATTACTTTCACATCTAAGTCATAGAACTTCTGTTCCATGATTCTTTCCAAGATCTCCTGATTTTGAGTGAGGGTGGCCAATCCCTTCTCAATCCTCAGTGTTGATGCTATTAAGTATCCAAGCTGCTCTTGCTTGTTCTTCAATAAATACTCAGATGCCTCCTCTTGAGTTGGCATCCTGGCAGCCTTCTCCTTCCTTGCCTTCTCCTTCTTCTCTTGTGCTTGAACTGACGATGGATCATTCTCATTCATGACAACCTCATTGTCCTCAAAGTCTGGATAAATTGGAAAATGTTCTTTATCCAATAGATATTTGCCTGTGCCCATCTTTGAGTTAATCAACTCCTGGATCTGAGGGGCATATCCACAACTTCTTTTCTGGTCTGCTGCAGTCCTCTTAATGGTTTCAACCATAAGGCTCATGACTTTGAATTTCCGTGGCACATCAAACAAACGCAACATGTTGATTGCATGCCCTCTAATCATGTTGTGGTCACCAGACTTTGGCAGTAGAGTATGCCTTAAGATGCAGTTGATAGTTGGCAGCCCTGACAGAAGGAAGTGGATTGATCCAAACTTATGTGTCTCAATGGCTGTGTCTGGGATCTCCTTGTACATGTGTGCCATGGAATTGTGGTCCATTTTCTTCTTAGCATATACATCAAGGTCATCTTAATTCTCCTTTGGGGCATTTATCAACTTTGCCCACTCCTCAACAGTTGACTGGTACCTTGTACCTTCAGACATCCACACTATCCTGCCATCTGGATAAAAGTGTGCTATGGAGTAGAACTGCATGATTAGTTCATCGTTCCAGTTGGTGAGATTTTGCCCAACAAAGTCTGCAACTCCAACAAAGAATAAAACTGTCTTGCACTCTGTGATAGTGCTCTACATTTTCTTTCATGTAGGTCCAGTCGACCCACCTCATATCACACACTATGGGATTCTTATCCAGCAAAACAGTCTCATAAAAGTCCTGCTGTTCCTTGGTGTGGAACCTGTAGTCCACAGCTGTTCTTCTCCTTGAGGCATATGGATTTTTCATCCTCCATAGCCTCAACCCATTGTCTCTTCTGATCTTCATGTCCTCAGCCACAGGATGGGCATCATTGTGGTCTGGTATCTTGGGCTTGAGCTTCCTCAAAACTAGTCCTTCTTCATCTTCTTCATCAGCAACCTCAGGCATTGGGGCCTTGTTCTTCTCAAAGAAATTTGGAATACTCTGGTATTCCTCTTTGGTGCAGACTTGGCCTTGGGGGCAGCTTTGGGTGCTTCCTTGGGCTTAGATGTGGCAGCTCCTCGATCTTATAGCATCACCCATAAGCTTGGGTGCCTTTGGTCCGGTGCAGCAATCTCTTCTTCCTCTTCCATCATGGAAGGCTTCCCAATAACTCCGATTGTGGTCTTCTTGACCCTTTCTTTCCTTTTCTTCCCTTCAGCAGAGCTGGCTCTTTGGGATCAGGCTTTTCAGAATTTGAGTTGATGCTCGACCTTTGGCATAGGTGTCCTCTTGGCAGGAACCTTCTTATTGAGTCCGTGCTTTGTGCTATGTGTCGAGCCATACTCCTTTTCAAAGACTACCTTCTTGGAGGTTGCTTCATCCTCTTCGCCCTATAATCCTCATCTTGAATCTGATGTTTTCTTCTTCCTTTGCCTGGTGGCAGCTTTAGGCAAATTTCTTGGGGTGCTCCTGCTGCCTTCATCTGAAGAGCTGGAGGGACTAGTGCCCTCACTCATGTTCACCTACCTCCTCGACTGCTCGATCACTATGGTCTGACATGCTGCAAACACTGACTGCTGACCCTGTGAAGAGTTATAGATGAGGTAGAGTGGATGAGCATCACAAAATGCAGAGATTTTTGCAAAAGAATGTCTCAAAAATTCAGTTTTAGTTTTCCACAGAAAGCATTTTGGATCAACCAATTTTCAAACTCGGTGATACCGAAGCAGTTTTGGAACCTAAACTTATGAACTCGGTCAGACCGAGTCACAGTTCGGTGGCACCGAGACTGCTAGGGTTTCACATAGTCCTAAAATCGGTCTCACCGATTAGCAATTCTCGGTCAGACCGAGTCTCACTAGTGCAATGGCATAAGCCAAATCGGTGGGACCGAGTTTTTCAACTCGGTGGGTCCGAGATGGTTTCGGCGGAAACCTAACCCTAAATTTTCGAATCAAAACTATTCTAAGGATTGTATTGACTGGATAGGAGTGTTTCAATCATGGCAAGAATCAATAAGAACACAATGTGCTAAGAATCGGACGAGGAAAGCACTGTGATCGAGTCCATACCCTAGTTCGGCGGAGACTCGCTACGGCGGCAACAGCGGGGTTGAATTCTGTTGACGGCGGTGGATACCAGCGACAGGAGGCGGTTGGCGACGAGGAGACGATCCGGAGACCACGGAGGCAGAGCGAGCTATTTCGCGGGCGAAGAGGTTCGGAGAAATTTCCAAATTTTTGCCCGTGACTATATATAGCCCGACCCTGTCGGTGTGACCGAGTGGAACAACTCGGTGGCACCGAGATGCAAAACTGTGTACAGTTATTGCAACTCGGTGTGACCGAAGAGTTCAAATCGGTTGCACCAAGATTGAAAATCTAGATCGACTAAGTGATCTTGGTAAGACCGAAATGGAGGAATCGGTCAGACCGATAATCACAAAGAAGTTTTGGAAGTTTAAGTCTATGACGAATCGGGGACTCCGAGTGCTCCTCACACAGAGTGGTTCGAATCTGACTTGATCAAATTTTGTGATGTAGCATGAATAGAGTTTGAGACGAGAAAAGCATAGATAGCTAGAGAAGATTCTTAGGCATTCTTGTCCATCCACTTGGCCAAAGAAAAAGAAGCCAATTAATCAAAACAACTAGTGGAAGTCCTCGAATGAGTAAAGTATGCAACCAACATGCTCACACAATAAGATGGCAAATTAAATATGTGGCAAAGCATGCACAACCAATTCTAGCATCTATCAAACAATTGGCGATGACTAGGTCATCTATATATGAGTATATTGACTTAGGAGTCAAATGATAGACATTTGATCATAGGTCATACTCATCGTTTAAGCTCAAGTGGGATTACCACTTTTACATAAAGCATTTATGTGTTCACATCATTAGAGTTGCTTTGACTCAATTCTTAGAGTTAAGCTCCCCTAGATGTGAGATCCCCTTAGAGGGATGAACTAACCTTGGGTTTTGTCGATGATGATTTCATGTAGGTGTTAAAGATGTGGATGCTCAATGTTGATGTATATATTTTGGAGCAATCCTTTGGAGTGAGTTGCACTTTCAATTCCTACATGGGTTAGTCCCACAAGTAACAAACAAGAATATCCATAGACATAGAGTGATGCACACACAAAATGATGTCCATGAAATCATTAGGTTACCTTGTCCCTTGCCTTACCAACATGAGGGTTTGTGACTCCTTGAACTAGTGCAAGATATGGAAGTTGATTGCACTTGTCCTTGCCATAATGATATGAGTGAAATATGTTGGCGGAGTCACCCTCAAGAACTCTCTAGTTCTTCTTATTCTGGATCCACATCATCTTGATGGGAATCCTTGGAGTTGTAGTTGTACTTGATGAGGTAGAACTTGACGTAGTCATGGGAATCCACTTGACCGAGACCTTAGGTGCTTCTTCAATTGCATCAATCTCTTCTTGAAGCTTGTCCTTGCCTTTGTTCTTGTGGTCTTGTGGTGGAAGATCATCTTGTGCTTGTGTTCCCTTGAAGGAAGTAGGATCATACTTCTCTTGTTGAGGAACAAACTTCGTCTTGGGGTATTGATCTTCTTCCCACTCAACTCCATTGGCATTGAACTTTCGTTAAAAACCAACACCTTGATTCTTCCTGTGCCTTTCCTTGCTTGCGTACAATTTCCTCGAATTGCTTACTCCCGGCAAGGCTCTTGTATACACATTTCTCTATAATTCCCTTCAATAAGCTATTTTCTTGCTCAAGTTTAACTTGGCTAAGAGAATCATTAGTGGAATCAAGAGAACTACTAGAAGCAACAATATTGGATTTGACATTATTATTGTTACTACTAGAGAAAGAATCTTTCTTGATCTTGTTACTATACTTGACTTGAGGCATGTAAGTGGATAAGAGTAAACGCTTGGCAATGTAAGAAGAACTTTTCTTACGGAGATCATCATTGATTGCTTTTAAGAACTCATGCTCTTGCTCAAGATTGAGCTTTTCAAAGTGTAACTTCTCATGAGCCCTTAAAAGTTCTCGATGATCTTCGAAGATAGTTTCATGAGCTAAGTTAAGAGTGTTTAGTTCTTTAGTTAGACGCTCAATTTTCTCCTTATCATCATCATTCGTTTCAACTTGATTAGCATGATTAATTGACGTTTCATCATAGTATTCATCACTAGAGTTGTCAACAAGTAAATTATCATCACCTAGCAAGTCATCTTCATCAACATCAAAATGAACATACTCGGGGTGTGTTACCTTAGGACCTTTGGCCATGAAGCATCTACCAATTCCTTCATTTGGTGATTCAAATATGTCGTAGGAGTTGGTTGACACAAGTGCTAGACCGGCAACACCTTCATCTTGAGTATATTCGAAGTCGGAGTGATAGCTTCTCTCGGAGTGATGGTCGGAGTCGGAGCGGATACCCATTCACCAACATGAGCTTGATGTCTTTGTTTTGTGTAGCTCTTTGATGACTTGTCCTTCCTTTCCTAATCCTTGCTTCTCCGTGAGGGTCTTCGCTCATAACGATCATCTCTACTCCTCCTCTCTCTTGGTGGTGATTCTTCTCTTCTACTTCTTCTTTTGGAGAGTCTTCTCTTCTTTTGTAGGGTGCCGTACACTCATTGGAATAGTGTCCGGGTCTCCCACAATTGTAGCAATTTCGCTCTCGACTAGAAGATCTTTTGTCATTGTAAGACCTTGACTTGGAGCTTCTTTCTTTGCTTCTACTCTTGTAGAATTTGTTGAAGTTATTCACCATTAAGCTCAATTCTCCATTGAAGGTGTGTTTCTCACTTGATGATGTGCGGGCTTCACTTGAGGCTTTGTAAGCACCACTTGACTTGTTGTGAAGTTCCTCCTTATCCTTAAGTGACATCTCATGAGCAACAATTCTTTCAATGACTTCCGTTGGCTTGAGATCTTTGTAGTTTGGCATCATTTGAATCAATGTGCACGGTATCATACTTTCCATCCAATTCTCTTAGGATCTTCTTGATGATGAATCTGAGGTCATCTCTTCACTCCCTAAGCCGGCAATCTCATTTGTGATAAGTGCAAGCCTAGAGTACATTTCAGCGACACCTTCACCATCCTTCATTTTGAACTTGTCAAGCTGACTTTGGAGCACATACAACTTGGATTCCTTGACGGATTCGGTTCCTTCATGCATATCAATCAAAGTATCCCAAATTTCCTTTGCATTCTCAAGACGGCTGATTTTGTTGAATTCTTCGGGGCACAATCCGTTGAAGATGATATCACAAGCTTGAGCGTTGTATTGCAACATCTTCAATTCTTCCGCATTAGCTTCACGGTTCGGCTCTCTCCCATCAAAGAATTCACCTTGCAAGCCAATACAAATAATTGCCCAAACGGAGGGGTTATGTCCCAGAATATGCATTTTCATCTTATGCTTCCAACTAGCAAAATTAGTACCATCAAAGTAAGGACCTCTACGGTGATAATTTCCCTCGCTAGACGCCATACTCTCCTAGGTTGTGAAACCAAGGCTATGACCACCAAAAGCTATGGAAATCAAAGCAAATGGAGACCAAGGCTCGATACCACTTGTAGGACCTTGAAGTATGTCTAGAGGGGGGTGATTAGACTACTTGACCAATTAAAACTTAGCCTTTTCCCAGCTTTTTAGTGTTTGGCAGATTTTAGCTATCTTAGGACAAGTCAAGCAATCATCACACAATTCAAGCAAGCATGCAAAGAGTGTATAAGCAGCGGAAATTAAAGCATGCAACTTGCAAGAAAGTAAAGGGAAGGGTTTGGAGGATTCAAACGCAATTGGAGACACGGATGTTTTTGGCGTGGTTCCGATAGGTGGTGCTATCGTACCTCCACATTGATGGAGACTTCAACCCACGAAGGGTAACAGCTTGCTGAGTCCACGGAGGGCTCCACCCACGAAGGGTCCACGAAGTAGCAACCTTGTCTATCCCACCATGGCCGCCGCCCACGAAGGACTTGCCTCACTAGCGGTAGATCTTCACGAAGTAGGCGATCTCCTTGCCCTTACAAACTCCTTCGTTCAACTCCACAATCTTGCTCGGAGGCTCCCAAGTGACACCTAGCCAATCTAGGAGACACCACTCTCCAAGAAGTAACAAATGGTGTGTTGATGATGAACTCCTTGCTCTTGTGCTTCAAATGATAGTCTCCCAACACTAAACTCTCTCTCATAGGATTTGGATCTGGTGGAAAGAAGATTTGAGTGGAAAGCAACTTGGGGAAGGCTAGAGATCAAGATTCATATGGTAGGAATGGAATATCTTGGCCTCAACACATGAGTAGGTGGTTCTCTCTCGAAAATGGTAAGTTGGAAGTGTAGGTTTATTCTGATGGCTCTCTCCACGAATGAAGAGGAGGTGGAGGGGTATATATAGCCTCCACACAAAATCTAACCGTTACACACAATTTACCAATGTCGGTGGGACCGAATAAAAAAACTCGGTCAGACCGATTTTAGTAAACCTAGTGACCGTTAGGGTTTTCGGTGGGACTGACTTGCATCTCGGTAGGACCGATATGGTTAGGGTTAGGGCATAACGTAATCTCGGTGAGACCGACATACAAACTCGGTGAGACCGATTTTGGTAATAAGCTTTCCAGAGAGTTGGTCGGAGTAAACTTCGGTGGGACCGATTTGCTCTTTTCGGTGAGACCGAAATGTTACAAAAGGAAACAGAGAGTTTACATTGCAATCTCGGTGGGACGATCCGCTTTTCGGTGAGACCGAAAAGTTACGGAAAGGAAACAGAGATTACAATCCCGTCTCGGTGAGACCGAGATCCCTATCGGTAGAACCGATTTGCCTAGGGTTTGTGGCGGTGGCTATGACATATGGAATCGGTGGCGCCGATAGGAAGAATCGGTGAGACCGATTTTGGCTTTAGGTTTAGGTCATATGTGGATGTGAGAAAGTAGCTGAGGGTTTTGGAGAATATCACTAAGCACATGAAGCAAGAGGCTCATTAAGCAACACCTCATCCCTCCTTGATAGTATTGGCTTTTCCTATAGACTCAATGTGATCTTGAATCACTAAAATATAAAATGAAGAGTCTTGAGCTTTTGAGCTTGAGCCAATCCTTTGTCCTTGGCATTTTGAGGGATCCACTTTCATCATCCATGCCATGCCATTCATTGAGCTTTCCTGAAATGTTCATCTTGGAATAGCATTAGTTCAATGAGCTATATGTTGTTATGAATTAGCAAAACCACCTAGGGATAGTTGCACTTTCATTTATCAATCCGTGGGAGGCGTAGGATGAAGATGGTCTCTCTCAAACAACCCTGCAACCAAATAACAAAGAGTCTCTTGTGTCCCCAACACACCCAATACAATGGTAAATTGTATAGGTGCACTAGTTTGGCGAAGAGATGGTGATACAAGTGCAATATGGATGGTAGATATAGGTTTTTGTAATCTGAAAATATAAAAACAGCAAGGTAACTAATGATAAACATGAGCACAAACGGTATTGCAATGCTAGGAAACAAGGCCTAGGGTTCATACTTTCACTAGTGCAAGTTCTCTCAACAATAATAACATAATTGGATTATATAACTATCCCTCAACATGCAACAAAGAGTCACTCCAAAGTCACTAATAGCAGAGAACAAACGAAGAGATTATGGTAGGGTACGAAACCACCTCAAAGTTACTCTTTCAGATCGATCTATTCAAGAGTCCGTAGTAAAATAACACGAAGCTATTCTTTCCGTTCGATCTATCATAGAGTTCATACTAGAATAACACCTTAAGACACAAATCAACCAAAACCCTAATGTCACCTAGATACTCCAATGTCACCTCAAGTATCTGTGGGTATGATTATACGATATGCATCACACAATCTCAGATTCATCTATTCAATCCAACACAAAGTACTTCAAAGAGTGCCCCAAAGTTTCTACTGGAATGTCAAGACGAAAACGTGTGCCAACCCCTATGCATAAGTTCACAAGGTCACTGAACCCGCAAGTTGATCACCAAAACATACATCAAGTAGATCACATGATATCCCATTGTCACCACAGATAAGCACATGCAAGCATACATCAAGTGTTCTCAAATCCTTAAAGACTCAATCCGATAAGATAACTTCAATGGGAAAACTCAATCCATTACAAGAGAGTAGAGGGGGAGAAACATCATAAGATCCAACTATAATAGAAAAGCTCGCAATACATCAAGATCGTGCCAAATCAACAACACGAGAGAGAGAGAGAGCGAACACATAGCTACTGGTACATACCCTCAGCCCCGAGGGTTAACTACTCCCTCCTCGTCATGGAGAGCGCCGGGATGATGAAGATGCCACCGGAGAGGGATTCCCCCCCTCCGGCAGGGTGCCGGAACGGGTATAGATTAGTTTGCGGTGGCTCTGGAGGTTTGCGGCGGCGGAACTCCCGATCTATTGTGTTCCCCGATGTTTCTAGGGTATATGGACATATATAGGCGAAAGAAGTCGATCAGGGGTGCCACGAGGGTGGGGGCGCGCCTCCCTGCCTCGTGGCTTCCTCTAAGCTTCCCTGACGTCTACTCCAAGTCTTTTGAATTGCTTTCGTTCCAAAAATAACTCTCCCGAAAGTTTCATTGCGTTTGGACTCCGTTTGATATTCCTTTTCTTCGAAACAATGAAATAGGCAAGAAAACAGCATTTTGGGCTGGCCCTCTGGTTAATAGGTTAGTCCCGAAAATAATATAAAAGTGTATAATAATTCCCATAAGCATCCAAAACAGGTAATATAATAGCATGGAACAATAAAAAAAATAGATACGTTGGAGACGTATCAACAGGCGGATCGTTGACATGAGGAAGTGCCTCCTTCCCCAAAACGGCCAGGGATCCAGCCGGAAGCAGAGCAATGGGAAGCATCATCGCAACAATGAGTAGATGATTAGATCCTCATTTCTCCTACTTTAGTATGCATGTAATTTCTTACTTTGGTGTGTGGAATGTTATGTGTGTAGTCACTTGTGTAATTGTATGCTTAATTTGGTTGTGCAATGCTGTCTTTTTAAGTATATATGTTGGTGCTCTGTAGACAGGGCGTAGATGTTGTGCGGACAAAGAAAATCACATCACACACGAACTAAACAATGGAACCCGTCGGTGATGTTTTCATCAATCACTCACAATTGTATACCAGCAATCGTTTTCTCACAATACACACGGCTTGTTAGCAGTCATCGTCTGTGTTGTTATCGGTCTTCACACACGTTTCCGATTACAGACCTACTTGCCGCGTATCACACACATCTTTTTAAGTTGAACCATTTCTTTTCTCATGTCGCAACACAAACGGTTCATCCGAGTGAACCGCATGCCGTATATTGCACACACATTGATTTGGCTGACTGTTTATTTTGTGTTGCCTAATCACAAATAGATCATCTGAGTGAACCATATGTTGTATATCGCACACACCTTCATCTGGCCGCCCGTTTCTTTTGTTCCTCCTCATCGCAAATAGTTAATTGAGCTGAACCGTATGCCCTACATCGCACACTCAACTAGAATCTGAACCATGTTTAATGCATACTCCATCGCAAACGTTTTGCACCTTTCTGATGGGTTTTTTACACCACCGTTTGCGATTATGGCATCGCACACAGTTTCGTCGAAGGGTCTCTGATCATAGTGTCGCGTTAGCAGCATCCTGCAGTAGTGTAGGGTTTGAGATGAGATGGTGCTGTTGAAGATGTTGATGGAGATTGCGTCCCCAAGACGGGAGAGTTGTTGGTGATGATGAGGACGATGATTTCCCCCTCTGGAATCGCTCCGCCGGAGGGCAAAAGTGCTCCTGCCCAGCCCGCCGAGACGGCCAAGGCCCGTCTCGAAAGTCCCCTCTCATTTTTTCTAGGTCAAAATGACTTATATACCAGAATATGGGCACCGGAGGTGGGCCTGGGTGAGCACAACCCACCAGAGCGCGCCTGAGCTCCCTAGCACGCCCATAAAAAATCTCCGTGAAGTTTCAGCTTTGTTTGGAGTTGTGCAGAATAGGTAGCCTGACGTAGCTTTTCCAGGTCCAGATTTCCAGCTGCCGGAATTCTCCCTCTTAGTGTGTACCTTGCAAGTTATGAGAGAAAAGGCATTAGAATTACTCCAAAAAGCATTATTATGGATAAAAACATCATAAATAAAAGTAAGAAAACATGATGCAAAATGGACGTATCATGCACTGATACGTCTCCAACGTATCTATAATTTTTTATTGTTCCATGCTATTATATTATCTATCTTGGATGTTTCATATGCATTTGTATGCTATTTTATATGATTTTTGGGACTAACCTATTAACCTAAAGCCCAGTGCCAGTTTCTGTTTTTTCCTTGTTTTTCAGTTTTGCAGAAAAGGAATATCAAACGGAGTCTAATTGAGCTGAAAATTCACGATGATTTTTTATGGACTAGAAGAAGCCCCGAAGCAAAAGAGTTGGGCCAGAAGAGCCACGAGGCCTCCGCAAGGGTGGAGGGCGCAACCTCCGACCTTGTGGGCTCCTCGTGGCCCCCCTGACTTGAAACCGACGCCAAAAGTTCTTATAAATACAGAAACCCCCGAAACGAAACCTAGATCGGGAGTTCCGCCGCTGCGAGCCTCTGTAGCCACCAAAATCCAATCGGGGCCCTGTTCCGGCACCCTTCCGGAGGGGGAAATCATCACCGAATGCCATCTTCATCATCTCGGCGCTCTCCATGACGAGGAGGGAATAGTTCACCCTCTGGGCTGAAGGTATGTACCAGTAGCTATGCGTTTGATCTCTCTCTCTCTCTCTCTCTCTCTCTCTCTCTCTCTCTCGTGTTCTTGATTTGGCACGATCTTGATGTACTGCGATCTTTGCTATTATAGTTGAATCTTATGATGTTTCTCCCCCTCTACCTTCTTGTAATGGATTGAGTTTTCCCTTTGAAGTTATCTTATCGGATTGAGTCTTAAAGGATTTGAGAACACTTGATGTATGTCTTGCATGTGCTTATCTATGGTGACAATGGGATATTCACGTGATCCACTTGATGTATCACTGGTACACATTGGTCCTAAACAAACTGTTTTTAACCCCTTTCCGCGACGGCATTTGGAACTATCGCCAAGTGAGTGTGGGCGATAGGGGGGTCCTTCCCACACGACCCATAAACCGTCGGGGATATGCCCTCCTGGCACACACGCTCGGCAAAATGAGGTCGTGTGCGACCGGCGAGCGCTCAAATACGGTAATACATATAGTAGAGGTAAAAAAATACATATATACGGCAAAATTGTTTCCGGTCGCAAGTACATCCCACACAGTCAGTCCCCGCTAAACGTTTCCGTTCGTATGTACATCCCACATAGTCGCTCCAAGGAAAACGTTTCCGTTCATAGGTACATCACACACAATTTTTCCCGTTAAATCGTTTATGATAGTGTTGCCATTGCACACAATATTAATAATTTTATCGTTTGCGTTATTGAATGCATCACACACAATGCGTAGAAGAAACTGTGTGGCAAAGGTTGTCCATCACACACATTTTTTATGTGGTAAACGTTTGCGCAAGGTGGCCTAATGCAAACAGTTTTCAAGAGAAAGTCGTGTGTGCAGTGGAGATTGATCGCACACGTAGTGGATCCTAGAAACGTTTCTGATCTCCACATATATCGCAGACGTTTTGCTTTCGCAAAACCTGTGCAGTGTAAGCCCTAATTAATCCCTAATTGATCCAATTAATCCCTGATTTAAAAATCACATGTTTTGAATTTGAAAGTAGGCAATCACTTATTTCATATCCAACCATGTTTATTACAAATATAGGTTCAACCACGAAGCCATAATTCGATGAACAGGTACATATACTGAAGAACTACAGAAGCGCCAAGTAAAGAATGATGAACCATGGTTGTACTAAAGACTGTAAAGAGAGAGGTGAAAGACATTCTGGTTGCTGGAGAAGGTGAAGCGGAATGCCCATATTGTGCCCTCCTCCATGCGTAATGCGTGCACGACTCTTGGCCAACCCCTTGTGATAGCTGCCCGTCCATCCTTCACTGTCTTCATTAGGACTTCTCGATGCTCATTGTAGTCTGGATGAAATACTTTAACCTTCATTGCGTGTCCACCAATCATGTACTTTGCGAGGTAATCTTGAGTGAACTGCTTTGGGAACCACTGGGAATGAAAAAGATTCAGACATGGTTGTCTAGCAACTCATTATGGGCAGTAAAAAGAGAAGGCTGCAGAGTTTGTAGTTACCATCCTACAGCTCACTGTTGTGTTGGATAGAGCATAAACAAATAGTTTGCTTGCCACCATTCTTATCTTTTTGCTAATAATCCTTATCAGTTTCCTCACTTGATGCTTGTTCATCAATATCTCATTGCCCCATATGCAAAAAGGGTCGATGCGTGGATCCTTGCCAAGGGCATATGTACCTACAAGCAACAAGTCATTATTAGAAGCTAACTAGTGTCCATGCCTGGATCTATATGCACTAAATTATGGAACTGCGGGGGGGGGGGGGGTAAAAGCCAAGGGATGAAGCTAACCTCGGCAAAAAATGGTGGCCACTCCCGTTGTTGTCCTGCATAAGTAGTGGAAAGGCATGATAAGTACAGCAATCTTAACATCAAACAAATATAGCAAAGGTAAACAACATCATCTACAAATGATAGCTTGAATGTGTTGGTTTCAGCATGTTGTTAAAGCAGATATAAAATGGAAGGCAATGTTACCGATAGCAGGCTTAACAGCCATCATATATTGCAATTCAAACTGGTACTCTTGAAAATGAATAGAACGTAGGTAATGCTTAAACATCACACTGGATAAATGTGTAAAACCGAAATAAAGGGCATGTGTTAACTACACCAGGAATAACTGGAACCAAATATAGCCGTTCAAACTGGTATTGATGTAGTCGATCGGCACAACTCCGACTTGCACATAATGAACAACACATTGTGAATGACTGAAATAAACAAGGCATAAATGATCAGTATAACAACCAAATATAGCCATTGAAAACTGGACAGAATCTCACTGCAAGCAAATACAGATAAACTGGGCATATGCTTGAAAACTGGACAAATGCTCACTGCAACCAACCTAACAAGCAGATAAAGATAAACAAGGCATCTGCTTGATAACTGGACAAATGCTAAAAAAGCAACCTATCAACCAAATACAAATAAACAAGGCATCTGCTTGATAACGGGAAAAATGCTAAAAAAAGCAACCTAACAACCAAATATAGATAAACAAGGCATCTGCATGATAACTGTACAAATACTCACTGCAACCAAACTAAGAACCAAATACAGATAAACAAGGCATTTGCTCGATAACTAAAAAATGCTCACTCCAACCAACCTAACAACCAAATACAGATAAACAAGGCATCTACTCACTATAAACAACCAAATATAGCCATTCGTGAAACTAAAGTGGACAATTCATACTTAAACATCACATAAACCTATTGAACAATACATTTTTGCATAACTGAAATAATTAAATACGGCGTTGTTAAAGCGCCGCACGGAAAATGCTACTACAACAAAGGGTACGGGTTGGCAACCTAGAAAAGGTAAGATTTGCTGATAGAATGTTGCCTCACATTTCATTGACGGGATCCTTCCAGTTGGAAGAGCATAGACCCATGGTGCGCTCTCTGATGTCACAGATGGGTTGTTTCACCTTGGAAGAACCTTCATGGGTGCCCTCCTCGTGGTCGTGGTCGTGGTCGATGAGATCTGACTTGGCAATTGAGGATCCCAAGCCGCCGTCGTAGAACGTGTCCTTTAGAAGTGACAAAATCGGCTTGATGGCGTATAAAGCTCGCAAATCCTTGACCGCTTGGCGGAGGAGATCAGCGACAGGGCCGTCAAAGAGATCGACAGTGACTGAATCGGAGGGGTTGGGGATGGACCAATTAACCTGTGACATGGCCCGCGTGAAGCCGTCGGTGTGGACGAGCTTGATGTCGTAGCCAGCTTTCCCGAGATCTGAATACGCTAGCCCGGCCGACATGAAGCCTTCGGCATGGCAATGTAGTCAACGTCTTCACCGGCTTCTGCGGCGACGTGTTGCACCGGGATCGACAGGTCGGGGCGAACGGCGGCCACCTCGCCAACGTCCGCTGGAGAGGCCATGATAAACCTCTTCTTGGCCGAACGCTCGTCGGGCTCTCCGGGATACGTGGTCGAGCTTAGGTTGTGACATTCTGGAGCAGGGGATGTGGATATGGCGGGGAGGGACACTGTAGGCCTCATCTAAAAACTCAGGGGAGTGGGGCGACGGTATGGGAATCGCTGGGTAACCTGAACTTTATTATCTAAGCTAGGAGGAACGGGCAGACCGACAGGATTGGCGCCGGCGCCGGCGGCGGCCGTGAGCTAGGGTTCGAGGGGGGAGGGGCGGGTGGGCAACTGTGGAGGGGGATGGTGTTTGAGGATACACCGCGGCTACTGAAATTTTTAGTAATGGTGGGTGGAGATGGTGGTGGACGAGGGAGGGAGACGGTTCAAATGCTTCGGCTACTGCAATTTTACTATAAGGTCGGTGCGGGAGGAGTGTGGGCGACGGTTGAAGTACGGCATCTACTAAAATTTGGGTAAAGCAATTGATGCGGGGCGGGAGTGCCCAAGATCGCGCACGGTCCAATAACAATATTAGTGTATGATAATAAGGAAAAGTGGCGCGGATCCGCCGATTTTTGCAATGCTCAAGGCGGGTAGTTTGTTCTTTATATTTCTAGCTAGCTGGTCTATCGCACATGATTCGTCCTAATTTCCAAATAAACTTACCCGCCTTTAGCTTCCACAGGTGGTGGTTTTACAACACACTTGCATCGCACACGGTTAAGCTAATACCTCCACCCTTTGCTCGCGCTTGCGCGGTCGTGGCAATTTCAGCGCACTTGCATCGCACACAGTTGAGCCAGCACCTCCACCTTAATTTGCTCGCGCTTGCGTGGTCGTGGTGATTTTAGCGCACTTGCATCGCACACGGTTGAGCCAGTACCTCCACCTTAACTTGCTCGCACTTGTGCGGTCGTGGTGATTCACATCGCACTTGTATTGCACACGGTTAAGATATTATACCCCGTGTCCGTTGAGGGTCATCAGAGTCTTTGCAGCAAAAAATAACGTTAGAACGGGTCAAAAGACAGCCACACCAGCATGTCGCCCAAATATATATGAGTGAAAAGGGTGGTCTGTGATGTTCAAAATTCCAATGCACAACTTTGACCGCGCGGGCCCACAATTGGGCGCATCGTTGAAGATCGATGAGAGGGGCCAGAAGTGAAGAACCACCTGGAAGTGGCCAAATATATGTACGAATATTGGGAATGTTTAAAACTTTAAATACACAATGCATAACTTTGGTGGCACCTGCCTCGCAAACCCGAAAGCACCCTAATGACCACCTAGCTAGGATATATATAATGACATAATGTCGTACCTAGCTAGGATGCTTGGCCCACCACCACCCACTTCGTGTCAGCGGGGCGGATGCACGTAATGATCGATTCTTTGGTCATACATGCATGTCGCCATGACCTACCATAAGACAGGCCAATGAATCTTTCGTTTGGTCAAATGACAGTTGTTGTTGTCGATAAACCGCCTAGACCAATAGATTGAACCATCATAAAAATCGCACAAGAGGGACCACAAAACCAGCACCTCTTGCATGCGGTCCAAAATGATGTACGTTGGGAAGGGGTGATGTGTGTTTTCAATATAGAATAATGTACAATTTAGATGTGGTGCCTACCTCTCGACATGCATAACAACCATGAAGGCAAGGTAGTTAAGGACGAGATACATACGCATGGTTTGATGTAGGTCGAACCCAGTAATCCAAGCATCTGGGAGGGAATCCTGACAACACATGAGCTCGAGCTTTGGTTGACCGACATTTGACGGTGACCGGCCCTAACACGAACTAGGAGGAATCCATTCATGGCCAACACATACCCCTCATTATCGGTCAAAGGGATGATATATATACACTAGGGGAGCCCACAGATATCCGTGTCGTCACCAATAACCGCACAAGGGAGACGTGGTCTATCAGAAGACCCCGTATACACTTCGTGCGGCCCGAAAATGTGTATGGGTACGATGGTGTATGATGTGTTTAAATCCCAAATGCACAACTTCGATGGGCCACGCCAACTACATTACAAACCGAACACTGTAGACGACTCCAAGCCTGGTTCAATACCTATGATGTCAGTTTCCCAACTTCGAGGCGGCGGGGGGGGGGGGGTGTCGTCCCACGCATGCGCTCAAACTTTGTTTTGTCTAGCATGGGACACACACACACACACACACACACACACACACACACACACATATACATAAACACTATTCTGATCACGGGATCAGAATAATATTCTGATCACATCCTGAACTGCCTGATTAACGCGCCTGAACTTCCCTATGTACAAACCCGACCTTCGGGCTATCTCTGCAACCGTGGCTTCTCCCGCGAATTATTCTTGTTAGTCGTGTTCTATATGATGTTAGTGTAATCTAGAAACGTCTTCCAGCAACTAAATACCGGTTTTAAATAGGAATCTCGCTTGTTGGCGGGTTTTGCTCTCAATTCCTGATGAAATTGCGTTTTTTGTAATTTTACTGCCTGAGTTGTTCGACCTAAACTTCAACCAGTGCTAGGTTGAACTTCCGGCAACATTGCCCAAACGGGGCTTGTGATATACCGTTGGAAAGCTATGGACATCATTATCATGACCCAAGTTAAATTTTTGGCAAAATGTAAGCAGTTTAAGAGCAGTTTTGAAAACCATTTTTTCTTCATACAAAAAACGTGAATCGTATTTTCGATCGCGTTTTAAAACCATTTATCGGAATGAGGCAAATAATATGGCATTGGAAAGCTGCTGCAAAACCGCTCCTTCCACATGTTGAAAGTTTCTCTAATTCCCTATGGATAAAGAGTAATTTGAAAAATCGTAGAAATTTCACAAACAGAACACCCGAGTTCGTATTTTCGATGTCATTTCTAAATAGCTAATACAATTGAGGCAAATAATATGGCGTTGGAAAGCTTATGAAAATGTGCTACTTTTTCATATTAATTTTTTTTTCTAATTTTGAACGGTTTAAAAGTAATTTAGAAAATGATACAAGTTCCACCGAGTTCGTATTTTCGAGCTAATTTTTTAACCGTACGTCCGAATGCAGCAAATAATATGGCGTTGGATAGCTTGAACAAATGCGGAACTTTTTTGTATATATTGTTTCTCCCAATTCCTTACGGTTTTAAGTTCATTTTGAAAATGGCTAAAAACGTATTTTCCCCATAATTTCTACCAACTTTATCGGAATGAGGCAAAAATATACCGTTGAAAAGCTACGGAAAATGTGAAACTTTCCCCTATTGATTGTTTTCTCTGATTCCTAGCCATTTTTCTGTAATTTCGAAAATGGTGAGATTATTCGTTCTGCCATTATCGCGAAACAGATTCTTCGAAAATGCACCGCGTGAAGTAACTGAACTTCTTGGCATGTGTACCTGAACTTCACTCTGTTTTTCACGTGATTTTTTTGCTCGTAGCTCTCCATCCACTGCTCGTAGCTCTCCATCCACTCACCGGAATTGAGCAAGTGATATACCGGTGGAAAGCTGCTCTAAGCACACAACTTTCCCGTGTTGATCGTTTTTTCATATTCACGATGATTTTAAAAGTTTTTCATCTGAAATTCATTCAGCATAGTAGTTGAACTTTGTGTTGTTTTCACGTTGAACATCTGTGACGTACTTTCATTTGTAATTATCTCATTCATCCGTCAGTGTTACACAAATGATATTCTTTCTGTAAAACCTCTCTCACAATATTTTTTTAACTTTCTCCGTCCGAGGACTTTAACTTACACAAATGATATTCCTGCCGTTTTGAAATAAATTAGAAAATGACGAGATCATGATTTCTGCCTTCATAGCGAATGGAAATGCACTGAGTGAAGTAGTTGAACTTTCCGGGCATGTCTGTTTGAACTTCACTCTTTTTTTGATGTGTTGTTGTTTGCAATGCGTGAAGTGGTTGAACTTCTGGGGCATGTCTGTTTGAACTTCACTCTGTTTCACTTTTTTGTATTTTTCTTATATGAAATACACACCATGTAGTACGTGAACTTCCGGTTGTTATCACTTTGAACTTCTCTCTGGTTTGAGAGAATTATTTTAAAATACAAAAAATAACATAATTTTTATGTATTTTGGACATCTAAATACACGGTGAACCTCTCTTACAAGAATTTTTAAAACTTTTCCTCACCGAGCACTTGAACTTCTGGCAACCATTTTTTCGTTTATGAGTTGTTTTTAAAAGTGCAAAAAATGGTGTTGTGTTTTTTATTTTTTGAACAGGTAAATCCTAGGTTTTAATAAACTCCGAACTTCTCTGTTATTTCAATTTGAACTTCACCTTTTGATATTTTGAGTAAAGAATTGTATTCTATTTTTATACGAAAAAATCGAACATGGAAATACAAGGTGAACCTCAATTTCCCTGGACAGAGCACTTGAACTTATTTCAACAAACCTTTTATGCTTTTATTTTTTCTATATTTTTATTCTCACCTGTAATGCATTCCTTGCAGTACTTGAACTTGTCGTTATTTTCACTATGAACTTCTGTCACATTTTTGTGTATACGTCAAATTATACGCAATTGAAGGTTGGACGTTATTTTTTGCCATTTTAAAACATGTAATTGGAGGTCGGACGCCCCACAATATAAATTCTGAACCGTGCATGTAGGTGCATGTAAACTTCTTGCAATAAGTCCGAGTTGAAAAAATCAGTAGTGGCAGCAGGAACCACCGAATAATCCATCAACTCCCCGTAAAGTTGTTGTAGGCTATGTACATGTATATATCTAATATTCTTTACACATGACTATAGCATTGGGAGTATCATATTTTATCGGCAATATGGTTTTGAGGCTAAGGGAGGCCATCTCAAGAATACACAGGATGTGGGATCGCATACCCATGTTAATTTCCACCCCAAAAACAGCACAAAGATCACGCACCCCGTTCCTGCACTCTGACAATCTTCCTGCACCTTACGTGACCTTCTCCATACCTCTATGGTGACCTTCTCCCTACCTCTATGGTGACCTTCTCCCTGCCTATGTGGTGACCTTCTTCCTCCATATGTTCATGATGGTAGCGGCACCGGGCGTGGTTTGTCGTCCTTCTTGGTCTGCACGCATATACATGCCTCTGAGGTGAACATTTTCATAGTAACTCAATCGAAGCATCTCATGATGACTTGAACTTTTGAAGAATAAACAAAAAATGCAAAAGATTCAATGGGGGCGAGGTGATGCACATAACTCACTTGACCTTCTCGAACACAAAATTTTGCATATTCAAATTATTTGAACTTGCTGAGATACACATAACACACTTGACCTTCTCGAACAAAACATTTTGACCTTCACACAAAAAAATTAAAGGTCAAGTATGTGTTTGGAGAGAAGGCCAGTACGCGTTTGTACCCCAAACATACGCCTATGATTCTTTTACTATGATATATAAGGGATTGGAGCAAACTTTGGGCCACACAAAATTCAGCATGGAGAAAAACTTTAGCGCCTAGAAGTACCCCAAACATACATCAAAACTGCCTGACAAAATATCCAATGCGAAAACATATTGCGCGGAGAGTTTTCTCCAATCCTTAGGGGTGCCCAGTATGACCCAATTGCATATCAAAACTAAAAATTGCTCGTATGTACGTGCCAGGCATTTTGGAAACCAATGGAAGAAATATCTACATATTCTATCTGACAAATTGTGCCACAGTTGAGAATAAAATGTCAAAGGGAGTTTGCCTCCACGTTCACGTGTGCATGCTAGAAAACAAAATCTGCACATCTTGCACTTAATTTCAGCACCAATATAGTATATAAAACATTGGCACATATATGCATACTGTTGGGGAACGTAGTAATTTCAAAAAAATTCCTATGCACACGCAAGATCATGGTGATGCATAGCAATGAGAGGGGAGAGTGTTGTCCACGTACCCTCGTAGACCGAAAGCGGAAGCGTTAGCACAACGCGGTTGAAGTAGTCGTACGTCTTCACGATCCGACCGATCAAGTACGAACGCACGGCACCTCCGTGTTCAGCACACGTTCAGCCCGATGACGTCCCTCGAACTCCGATCCAACCAAGTGTTGAGGGAGAGTTTCGTCAGCACGACGGCGTGGTGATGATGTTGATGTTCTACCGACGCAGGGCTTCGCCTAAGCACCGCTTCTGATATTATCGAGGTGGACTATGGTTGAGGGGGGCAACGCATACGGGTAAAAGATCAAACACATCAATTGTTGATTTTACTATAGGTGACCCCTGCCCCCGTATATAAAGGAGCAAGGGGGGAGGCGGCCGGCCAAGAGGAGGGCGCGCCAAGGGGGGAGTCCTACTCCCACCGGGAGTAGGACTCCTTCTTTCCTTGTTGGAGTAGGTGAGAAGGAAAGAGGAGGAGAGGGAGAAGGAAAAGGTGGCTGCACCCCTTGTCCAATTCGGACCAGAGGGGGGGGGGGCGCAGGCCTCCTTCCTTTTGGCCTCTCTCCTCTATTCCTGTATGGCCCAATAAGGCCCATATACTCCTCGGCGAATTCCTGTAACTCTCCGGTACTCCGAAAAATACCCGAATAACTCAGAACCTTTCCGAAGTCCGAATATAGTCGTCCAATATATCGATCTTTATGTCTCGACCATTTAGAGACTCCTCGACATGTCCCCGATCTCATCCGGGTCTCCGAACTCCTTCGGTACATCAAAACTCATAAACTCATAATAAAACTGTCATCGAAACCTTAAGCGTGCGGACCCTACGGGTTCGAGAACTATGTAGACATGACCGAGACACGTCTCCGTCCAATAACCAATAGCGGAACCTGGATGCTCATATTGGCTCCCACATATTCTACGAAGATCTTTATCGGTCAGACCTCATAACAACATACGTTGTTCCCTTTGTCATCGGTATGTTACTTGCCCGAGATTCGATCGTCGGTATCTCAATACCTAGTTCAATCTCGTTACCGGCAAGTCTCTTTGCTTGTTCCATAATACATCATCCTGCAACTAACTCATTAGTTGCAATGCTTGCAAGGCTTAAGTGATGTGCATTACCGAGAGGGCCCAGAGATACCTCTCCGACAATCGGAGTGACAAATCCTAATCTCGAAATACGCCAACCCAACAAATACCTTCGGAGACACCTGTAGAGCACCTTTATAATCACCCAGTTACGTTGTGACGTTTGGTAGCACACAAAGTGTTCCTCCGATAAACGGGAGTTGCATAATCTCATATATAGTCATAGGAACATGTATAAGTCATGAAGAAAGCAATAGCAACATACTAAACGATCGTGTGCTAAGCTAACGGAATGGGTCAAGTCAATCCCATCATTCTCCTAATGATGTGACCCCGTTAATCAAATGACAACTCATGTCTATGGCTAGGAAACATAACCATCTTTGATCAACGAGCTAGTCAAGTAGAGGCATACTAGTGACACTCTGTTTGTCTACGTATTCACACATGTATTATGTTTCCGGTTAATACAATTCTAGCATGAATAATAAACATTTATCATGATATAAGGAAATAAATAATAACTTTATTATTGCCTCTATGGCATATTTCCTTCACATACACACTGGACACACAAGCAAATTGAAGGTCAGAAACCATAGCTGGTTGCCTTTGTTAGGAAAAGAGGTGTACGGACAACAGCAGGTTCAAACAAAAAAAAATCCCAAGGACAACACCAGCAACTAATCTGTCTCAGAAATCTTTCCTCTCGCACTCAAGCTGAACTGCAGCAGTAGTGCACCAACAACAGCTCGACAATGCTCGAGGAGAGGATGCTGCGGAAAGTAGCTCACTGCTCGGAGGAGCTCGTCACTGCTGCAGTCGAAGAGGAAGGTCAGGACGAACAGGCCCAGAGCTAGTTTTTCTGCAAAGGAACACTAGAGGAGGGAGGAGGGGCTGAGAAGTTCAGCGTCGTCTACGTCCTGTATGGGAGGTAGGAAAGACGACCTGCTGCTGCTTGTGGACGGTGACCCAGCAGCTCGGCAGCCTCGTGGCCGGAGGGCGGCGTGCAAGATCCTCTCTGCTGGATGTGGCCACCCAGCTGCAGGTCGTGTCATCCTCTTGCTGCGGGTCAAGCCCTCCTCTAGCTGCAGGTGGATGCAGGTAGGCACGATGGACGTCGGGTGGTGGCCGCCGGCGCACGGCGTCGATGGGGAGGCGGGTGGTGGCCGTCGGTGTGTCGCATCGAAGGGGATGCAGGGGGTGGTGGTCGATGCAGCGGGGGCGATGGGCTCATGGTGAGGTGGGCGGAGGTGGCTCGCCTGCGGTGGCACTGTCGGAGTAGAAGGCCGGCGACGAATTTTAGGGAGGAAACCGGCGGCGATGCTCGATCCCGCGCACTGGCCGGACCAAGGAACGGTGGCGGGGCGGCGGAGGCCGGGTCCAAGGCCGCCGGCGGCGCGCAGGATCCATGGCCCGGGGGAGAGGGGGGAGGTGGTGGATCGGGAGGTTGCCGGGGCGCTGGTGGGGGAGGGGGGGATCGGGGGGCGCTGGTGGGGATCGTGGGATCGGGGGGAAGTGGTGGACCGGTGGGGGCGTTGTTGGAAATATGCCCTAGAGGCAATAATAAATTAGTTATTATTATTATATTTCCTTGTTCATGATAATCGTTTATTATCCATGCTATAATTGTATTGATAGGAAACTCAAATACATGTGTGGATACATAGACAACACCATGTCCCTAGTAAGCCTCTATTGGCTAGCTCGTTTATCAATAGATGGTTACGGTTTCCTAACCATGGACATTGGATGTCATTGATAATGTGATCACATCATTAGTAGAATGATGTGATGGACAAGACCCAATCCTAAGCCTAGCACAAAGATCGTAGTTCAGATGCTAAAGCTTTTCTAATGTCAAGTATCATTTCCTTAGACCATGAGATTGTGCAACTCCGGATCCGTAGGAATACTTTGGGTGTACCAAACGTCACAACGAATCGGGTGACTATAAAGGTGCATTAAGGTGTATCTCCGAAAGTGTCTGTTGGGTTGGCACGAATCGAGACTGGATTTGTCACTCCGTAAACGGAGAGGTATCTCTGGGCCCACTCGGTAGGACATCATCATAATGTGCACAATGTGACCAAGGGGTTGATCACGGGATGATGTGTTACGGAACGAGTAAAGAGACTTGCGGAAACGAGATTGAACAAGGTATCGGGATACCGACGATCGAATCTCGGCAAGTACAATACCGCTAGACAAAGGGAATTGTATACGGGATCAATTGAGTCCTTGACATCGTGGTTCATCCGATGAGATCATCGTGGAACATGTGGGAGCCAATATGGGTATCCAGATCCCGCTATTGGTTATTGACTGGAGAACGTCTCGGTCATGTCTACATGTCTCCCGAACCCGTAGGGTCTACACACTTAAGGTTCGATGACGACGCTTAGGGTTATAAAGGAAGTTTGTATGTGGTTACCGAATGTTGTTGAGTCCTGATGAGATCCCGGATGTCACGAGGAGTTCCGGAATGGTCCGGAGGTAAAGATTTATATATGGGAAGTCCTATTTTGGTCGTGGAAAGGTTTCGCACTTTATCGGTATTGTACCGGAGTGCCGAAAGGGGTCCGGGGTCCACTGGGGTCCACCTGCCCGGGGGCCACATGGGCTGTAGGGGTGCGCCTTGGCCTATATGGGCCAAGGGCACCAGCCCCAAGAGGCCCATGCGCCAAGATATAAGAAAAAGGGAAGAGTCCTCAAGGGGAAGGCACCTCTGAGGTGCCTTGGGAGGATGGACTCCTCCCCTCCCTTGGCCGCACCCCTTCCTTGGAGGAAGGGGCAAGGCTGCGCCTCCCCTCTCCCTTACCCCTATATATAGTGGAGGGAGGGAGGGCAGCCGCACTGAGCCTCGGGCGCCTCCCTCCCTCCCGTGACACCTCCTCCTCTCCCAGAGGTGCTTGGCGAAGCCTGCAGGATTGCCACGCCTCCACCACCACCACGCCGTTGTGCTGCTGTTGGATGGAGTCTTCCTCATCCTCTCCCTCTCTCCTTGCTGGATCAAGGCATGGGAGACGTCACCGGGTTGTACGTGTGTTGAACGCGGAGGTGCCGTCCGTTCGGCACTCGGATCTCCGGTGATTTGGATCACGACGAGTACGACTCCTTCAACCCCGTTCTCATGAACGCTTCCGCTTAGCGATCTACAAGGGTATGTAGATGCACTCTCCTTCCCCTCGTTGCTGGTTTCTCCATAGATAGATCTTGGTGACACGTAGGAAAATTTTGAATTTCTGCCACGCTCCCCAACAATGGCATCATGAGCTAGGTCTATTGCGTAGATTCTTTGCACGAGTAGAACACAAAGTAGCTGGGCGTTGATGTTGTTCAATATGCTTACCGTTACTAGTCCAATCTTGTTTCGACGGTATTGTGGGATGAAGCGCCCGGACCGACCTTACACGTACTCTTACGTGAGATGAGTTCCACCGATCGACATGCACTTGGTGCATAAGGTGGCTAGCGGTGCCGATCTCCCACTTTAGTCGAACGGATTCGATGAAAAGGGTCCTTATGAAGGGTAAATAGCAATTGGCATATCACGTTGTGGTTTTATGTAGGTAAGAAACGTTCTTGCTAGAAACCCATAGCAGCCACGTAAAACATGCAACAACAATTAGAGGACGTCTAACTTGTTTTTGCAGGGTATACTATGTGATGTGATATGGCCAAGAAGAATGTGATGAATGATATGTAATGTATGAGATTGATCATGTTCTTGTAATAGGATTCACGACTTGCATGTCGATGAGTATGACAACCGGCAGGAGCCATAGGAGTTGTCTTTATTTATTGTATGACCTGCGTGTCATTGAACAACGCCATGTAATTACTTTACTTTATTGCTAACCGGTAGCCATAGTAGTAGAAGTAATATAGTTGGCGAGACAACTTCATGGAGATCATGATGATGGAGATCATGGTGTCATGCCGGTGACGATGATGATCATGGAGCCCCGAAGATGGAGATCAATGGAGCTATATGATATTGGCCATATCATGTCACTACTATATAATTGCATGTGATGTTTATTATGTTTATGCATCTTGTTTACTTAGAACGACGGTAGTAAATAAGATGATCCCTTACACAAATTTCAAGAAGTGTTCTCCCCGACTGCGTGCACCGTTGCTACAGTTCGTCGCTTCTAAGCACCACGTGATGATCGGGTGTGATGGATTCTTACGTTCACATACAACGGGTGTAAGACAGATTTACACAAAGAAAACACTTGGGGTTAACTTGACGAGCCTAGCATGTATGCATACATGGCCTCGGAACACAGAGACCGAAAGGTCAAGCATGAGTCGTATGGTAGATACGATCAACATGAAGATGTTCACCGATGTTGACTAGTCCGTCTCACGTGATGATCGGACACGGCTTAGTTGACTCGGATCATGTAATCACTTAGATGACCAGAGGGATGTCTATCTCGAGTGGGAGTTCATAAGATGAACTTAATTATCTTGAACATAGTCAAAAGACCTTTTGCAAATTATGTCGAAGCTCGCGCTTTAGTTCCACTGTTTAGATATGTTCCTAGAGAAAATATAGTTGAAAGTTGAAAGTAGCAATTATGCGATCAAGAGAAAGCTTATGTCCTTAATGCACCGCTTCGATGAGCTGAACCCCAAAACATCGCTTTGTGGATGTTGCGAACATCGGACATACACGCTTTTGATAACTACGTGATAGTTCGGTTAAACGGTTTAGAGTTGAGGCACCAAAGACGTTTTAAAACGTCACGGAACATGAGATGTTTTGAGGGATGAAATTGGATTTCGTGCTCGTGCTCACGCCAAGAGGTATGAGACCTCCGACAATTTTCTTAGCCTACAAACTAAGGGAGAAAAGCTCAATCGTTGAGCTTGTGCTCAGATTGTCCGAGTGCAACGATCACTTGAATCGAGTGGGAGTTGATCTTCCAGATGAGATAGTGATGTTTCTCCAAAGTCATTGCCACCAAGCTGCTAGAGCTTCGTGATGAACTATAACATATCAGGGATAGATATGATGATCCTTGAGGTATTCACGATGTTTTGACACCGCGAAAGTAGAAATCAAGAAGGAGCATCAATTGTTGATGGTTGGTGAAACCACTAGTTTCAAGAAGGGCAAGGACAAGAAGGGACACTTCATGAAACGGCAAATCAGTTGCTGCTCCAGTGAAGAAACCCAAGGTTGAACCCAAACCCGAGACTAAGTGCTTGTAATAAGGGGAACAGCCATCGGAGCGGAACCACCCTAGATACTTGGTAGATGAGAAGGCTGGCAAGGTCGATAGAAGTATATTTGATATACATTATGTTAATGTGTAATTTACTAGTACTCCTAGTAGCACCAGGGTATTAGATACCGTTCGGTTGCTAAGTGTTAGTAACTCGAAATAAAAGCTACGGAATAAACGGAGACTAGCTAAAGGTGAGCCGACGATATGTGTTGGAAGTATTTCCAAGGTTGATGTGATCAAGCATCGCACGCTCCCTCTACCATCGAGATTGGAGTTAAGCCTAAAATTGTTATTTGGTGTTTGCGTTGAGCATAGACATGATTGGATTATGTCTATCGCAATACGGTCATTCATTTAAGGAGAATAATGGTTACTCTATTTATTTGAATAATACCTTCAATGGTCTTGCTCCTAAATAAATGGTTTATTGAATCTCGATCGTAGTAATACACATTTTCATGCCAAAAGTATAATATAGTAATGATAGTACCACTTACTTGTGGCAATCGCCATATAAGTCATATTGGTGTAAAAGCATGAAGAAGCTCCATGTTGATGGATCTTTAGACTCACCTGCTTTTGAAAAGTTTGAGACATGCTAACCATGTCTATTGGTGTATACGCATGAAGAAACTCCATGCAGATGGATCGTTTGGACTCACTTGATTTTGAATCACTTGAGATATGCAAATCATACCACATGGGCAAGATGACTGAAAAGCCTCGGTTTCAGTAAGATGGAACAAGATAGCAACTTGTTGAAGTAACACATTTTGATATGTGCAGTCCAATGAGTGCTGAGGCATGCAGTGAATATCGTTATGTTCTTACTTCACAGATGATTCGAGTAGATGTTGGGTATATTTACTTGATGAAACACAAGTCTGAATTATTGAATGGTTCAAGTAATTTCAGAGTGAAGTTTAAAGATCTTCGTGACAAGAGGATAGAATGTCTATGATATGATCATAGAGATGAATATCTGAATTACGAGTTTTGGCACACAATTAAGACATTGTGGAAATTGTTTCACAATTAATACCGCCTGGAACACCATAGTGTGATGGTGTGTCCGAACATCATAGTTGCACCCTATTGGATATGGTGCGTACCATGATGTCTCTTATCAAATTACCACTATCATTCATGGGTTAGGCATTAGAGACAACCGCACTCACTTTAATAGGGCACCACGTTACTCCGTTGAGATGACACCGTATGAACTATGGTTTAGAGAAACCTAAGCTGTCATTTCTTAAAGGTTTGGGGCTGACGCTTATGTGAAAAAGTTTCAGGTTGATAAGCTCGAACCCAAAGCGGATAAAATGCATCTTCATAGGACACCCAAAACGGTTGGGTATACCTCCTAATTCAGATCCGAAAGCAATAGGGATTGTTTCTTGAATCGGGTCCTTTCTCAAGGAAAAGTTCGTCTCAAAAGTTGAGTGGGAGGATGGTGGAGACTTGATGAGGTTATTGAACCATCACTTCAACTAGTGTGTAGCAGGGCACAGGAAGTTGTTCCCGTGGCACCTACACCAATTGAAGAAGAAGCTTATGATAGTGATCATGAAGTTTCGGATCAATTCACCGACGCATTCTCGTAGGGTGACAAGGATGCGTACTACTTCTGAGTGGTACGCAATCCTGTCTTGAAGGTCATGTTGCTAGACAACAATGAACCTACGAGCTATGGAGAAGCAATGGTGGGCCCAAATTCCGATAAATGGTTAGAAGCCATGAAATCCGAGATAGGATCCATGTATCGTAACAAAGCATGGACTTTGGTGGACTTGCACGATGATCGGCAAGCCATTGAGATGAATGGATCTTTAAGAAGAAGACGGATGTGGACGGTAATATCACCGTCTATGAAGCTCGACTTGTGGCGAAGAGTTTTTCACAAGTTCAAGGAGTTGACTGCAATGAGATTTTCTCATCCGTAGCGATGCTTAAGTCCGTCGGAATCATGTTAGCATAAGCTGCATTTATGAAATCTGGCAGATGGATGTCAAAACGAGTTTCCTTATCAGTTTACGTAAGGAAAGGTTGTATGTGATACAATCAGAAAAGTTTTGTCGATCCTAAGGATGCTAAAAGGTATGCTAGCTCCAGCGATTCTTCTAAGGACTGGAATAAGCATCTCGGAGTTGGAATATGCACTTTGATAGGATGATCAAAGATTTTGGGTTTATACAAAGTTTATGAGAAACTTGTATTTCCAAAGAAGTGAGTGGGAGCACTATAGAATTTCCGATAAGTATATGTTGTTGACATATTGTTGATCAGAAATGATGTAGAATTTCTGGAAAGCATATAGGATTATTTGAAAAGTGTTTTTCAATGGAAAACCTGGATTAAGCTACTTGAACATTGAGCATCAAGATCTATGAGGATAGATCAAAAACGCTTAATGGTACTTTCAAATGAGCATATACCTTGACATGATCTTGAAGGTGTTCAAGATGGATCACCAAAGAAGGAGTTCTTGCACGACATGTAAGGTATGAAGTTAAGACTTAAAGCTCGACCACGGCAGAAAAGAGAGAAAGGACGAATGTCGGCCCCTATGCTTCAGACGTAGGCCCTATAGTATGCTATCTTGTGTACCAAGACCGGAAGTGTGCCATGCCATGAGTCAGTCAAGGGGTACAAGAATGATCCAGGAATGGATCATTGGACAACGGTCAAAATTATCCTTGGAGTAAATAAGGACATGTTTCTCGATTATGGGGGTGATAAAGAGTTCGATGTAAAGGGTTACATCGATGCAAGCTTTAACACCTATCCGAGTGACTCTGAGTAGCAAACCGGATACGTATAGTGGAGCAACCATTTGGAATAGATCCAAGTGGAGCGTCGAAGCAGCATTTACAATATGACATAGAGAATTGCGAAGTACACACGGATCTGAAAGGTTCAGACCCGTTGACTAAAACCCGTTGACTAAAACCTCTCTCGCAAGCAAAACATGATCAAACCTCAGAAATCATTGAGTCTAAATCACATAATGATGTGAACTAGTTTACTGAGACACTAGTAAACTCTTTGGGTGTTGGTCACATGGCGATGTGACCTATCGCTGTTAATCACATGACGATATGAACTAGATTATTGACTCTAGTGCAAGTGGGAGACTGTTGGAAATATGCCCTAGAGGCAATAATAAATTAGTTATTATTATTATATTTCCTTGTTCATGATAATCGCTTTATTATCCATGCTATAATTGTATTGATAGGAAACTCAAATACATGTGTGGATACATAGACAACACCGTGTCCCTAGCAAGCCTCTATTGGCTAGCTCGTTTATCAATAGATGGTTACGGTTTCCTAACCATGGACATTGGATGTCATTGATAACGGGATCACATCATTAGTAGAATGTTGTGATGGACAAGACCCAATCCTAAGCCTAGCACAAAGATCGTAGTTCGTATGCTAAAGCTTTTCTAATGTCAAGTATCATTTCCTTAGACCATGAGATTGTGCAACTCCGGATACCGTAGGAATACTTTGGGTGTACCAAACGTCACAACGTGAATCGGGTGACTATAAAGGTGCACTACAGGTATCTCCGAAAGTGTCTGTTGGGTTGGCACGAATCGAGACTGGGATTTGTCACTCCGTGTAACGGAGAGGTATCTCTGGGCCCACTCGGTAGGACATCATCATCATGTGCACAATGTGACCAAGGGGTTGATCACGGGATGATGTGTTACGGAACGAGTAAAGAGACTTCTGCCGGAAACGAGATTGAACAAGGTATCGGGATACCGACGATCGAATCTCGGGCAAGTACAATACCGCTAGACAAAGGGAATTGTATACGGGATCAATTGAGTCCTTGACATCGTGGTTCATCCGATGAGATCATCGTGGAACATGTGGGAGCCAATATGGGTATCCAGATCCCGCTATTGGTTATTGACCGGAGAACGTCTCGGTCATGTCTACATGTCTCCCGAACCCGTAGGGTCTACACACTTAAGGTTCGATGGCGACGCTTAGGGTTATAAAGGAAGTTTGTATGTGGTTACCGAATGTTGTTCAGAGTCCGGATGAGATCCCGGACGTCACGAGGAGTTCCGGAATGGTCCGGAGGTAAAGATTTATATATGGGAAGTCCTATTTTGGTCGCGGAAAGGTTTCGCACTTTATCGGTATTGTACCGGAGTGCCGAAGGGGTCCGGGGTCCACCGGGGTCCACCTGCCCGGGGGGCCACATGGGCTGTGGGGTGCGCCTTGGCCTATATGGGCCAAGGGCACCAGCCCCAAGAGGCCCATGCGCCAAGATATAAGAAAAGGGAAGAGTCCTCAAGGGGAAGGCACCTCCGAGGTGCCTTGGGGAGGATGGACTCCTCCCTCCCTTGGCCGCACCTTCCTTGGAGGAAGGGGCAAGGCTGCGCCTCCCTCTCCCTTACCCCTATATATAGTGGAGGGAGGGAGGGCAGCCGCACCCGAGCCCTGGCGCCTCCCTCCCTCCGTGACACCTCCTCCTCTCCCGTAGGGTGCTTGGCGAAGCCTGCAGGATTGCCACGCCTCCACCACCACCACGCCATTGTGCTGCTGTTGGATGGAGTCTTCCTCAACCTCTCCTCTCTCCTTGCTGGATCAAGGCATGGGAGACGCCACCGGCTGTACGTGTGTTGAACGCGGAGGTGCCGTCTGCTCGCACTCGGATCTCCGGTGATTTGGATCACGACGAGTACGACTCCTTCAACCCCGTTCTCATGAACGCTTCCGCTTAGCAATCTACAAGGGTATGTAGATGCACTCTCCTTCCCCTCGTTGCTGTTTTCTCCATAGATAGATCTTGGTGACACGTAGGAAAATTTTGAATTTCTGCTACGTTCCCCAACAGGCATGGGTGATTAGGAAGTTCGGGAACAGCTAATCGCGTCTATATAAGGGCGCCGTGATCCAAATAACTATTCTAATCCTGGGATGAGGATAGTGTTGTCCTATATATATATATATATATATATATATATATATATATATATACACACACACACACACACACACACACACATCTATATCTATACACCTATATAGTGTGCGAATAACTTTGAAAGTTGCTCGTTGGATGAAGCCAATCCGACGGTACAGATATGGCAAATCCGAGCACTACTGGCCATTGGATATCATCTACATTCCACCAGATTTTGCCACATGTACATTCTAGAAGAATCCATGGTTGAACTTAAGCATAATGCACAAACCTCAAAACACAAGCACTTCTCCTTTGTTCTCTAGAATCTTCCATATCTTAATTGCCCAAACCTTTTTTTCTAAATGAATTGTCACTTTTTGTTGTTACCTTTACAATGCACAATTCCATGAATCTTAAAATAGTTTATTTATAAAACTAATTGATTTCGGATGAGATGAACTATAAGAATTAAACGAACATCTACATCATGCATATCTGGGAGAAGAGGCGGGAAACCGATGAGAGGAGTGGCGAGAAACGGTAGCCTGTTTTGCACAAAAACCTAGTAGAGAAGGAAGCTTGAGCTACACGACGCATGCGCACAGTGCTTACCCATGTACTGCATGTGTTGTTGAAAGGGCGCAGGGTTGCCGTTCGATCTGGGAGCACCCAACGGTGCACACGTACGATTCTTGGGGTTTGGGTTCTGGCGAGTCAGAACGCACGATTTAGATCGCGCGCACAGCGGGGGGGGGGGATATCATATGGAAACCAACACTCAGTGGAAACCGGTGAAAACCATGAGAAAAAGATGTTTTGAAGTTTCAAAAAAAATGCGGGATGTTAAGAGGATGATGTTTTATTGCCACACAAAATTTTAAGTTGAAACACATTACGAGATGTGAGCTATGAAAAAGACAAAATCTGTGTTGAATAGAGCCCAATAGTAATGTCACTATCAGGGCGGAATTTGTCTTTTTCATAGCTCACATCTCGTAATGTTTTTCAACTTGAAATTTTATGTCGCAATAAAACATCACCTTCTTAACATCCCACATTTTTTCAGATTTTTATGAAACTTTAAAATATGGTTTCCACGAAGTTTTCATTGAATATCGGCTTTCATGAGTGAACCGTGTGCTATTTGAAAACATTTCGTAAGAAGAACATGTTTTAAATCCCCGTAAATCCAAAACTAAGCTGAAAATCATGAAACCTGCCATGGTGTCACGACATCGCAGTTATATGTCGAGGAATTTTTTTCGTCCATTGTGGTGCAAGTTTTGTTACAAGCCTCTTACAAACCGGAGCTTCTCTCAAAGAAGCCTCGTGGTTCTGATAGGGAAACGTGTCCCCCTTGTGGGCGAAACATAATCACTGCCTCTTTTCGCCTTGTATTTTCTTCTACAGGCAACATGGAACGATAGGATATCCGTGCTGAAATTTAAACTTATTCAGGGTTCGTTTGGCCTTTTCATACACTAATTGAGTTTCCAAGGCATTTAATGTCCATAATTCAAATCTGAACTACAAATATTGCTCCAGTTCACCAAAATGGCTAGAAAAAGTATACATGTGTTCTTGGGTGCATGTTTAGGTCCCATGCCAGGAATGGGAACGAATTACAACCGTACCAGTGTCATGGCTCGTCCTCAAACATTTCAAATCTTGGTTTTTAAGTCCCCATAAATCCTAAACTCACCAGAAAGTCATCCAAGGTGGCATGGTGTCACGTCATGGCACATATATGTCATGGTAAAAACATTGTCCAATTTGTGCCAAGCTTTATTGCAAACCTGTTACAAAAACTGGAGCTTCTCTCAAAGAAGCCTCGTGGTTCTGATAGGGAAACGTGTTCCCCTTGTGGGCGAAACATAATCACTTCCTCTTTTAGCCTTGTATTTTCTTCCACGGGAAACATGGAGCGACAGGATATCTATGCTGAAATTTAAACTTATTCAGGGTTCGTTTGGCCTTATTATACACTAGTTGAGTTTTCTAGGCATTTAATGTCCATAATTCAAAACTGAACTACAAATACATGCTCCAGTTCACCAAAATGGCTAGAGAAACTATACATGTGTCCTTGGGTGCATGTTTAGGTCTCATACCAGGAATGGGAACGAATTACAACCGTACCGGTGTCCTAGCTCGTCCTCAAACATTTCGAATCTCGGTTTTTAAGTCTCCATAAATCCTAAACTCACCAGAAAGTCATCAAAGGTGGCATGGTGTCACGTCATGAAACATATATGTCGTGGTAAAAACATTGCCAATTTGGGCCAAGCTTTATTACAAATCTCTTACAAACCGTAGCTTGTCGTAAGAACCCTCATGGTTTCGATAGGGAAACGTGTCCCCTTGTGGGCCAAACGATAATCACTCCCTCTTCTAGCCTCGTATTTTCTTCTAGACGCGACACGGAACAACTGGAGATTCGTGCTGAACTTTGAAATTATTCAGGGTTTGTTTGACCCTTTTTATTCATTAATTGAATTTTCTAGGCATTTAATGTCCATCATTCAAATCCGAACTACAAATACATGCTCCAGTGCACCAAATGGCTACAAAAAACGTACATGTTCCCTTGGGGTGCATGTTTAGGTCCCATGGAACGAATGGGAACGAATTCAACCGTCTCGCCGTCCTGGCTTGGCCACAAACATTGTGAATCTCGGTTTTTAAATGTCTGTATATCCAAAAATCACCTAGAAATCATGAAACTTGGCATGGTGTCACTACATTGTAAATATAATTGTCCAATTTGGGCGAAGCTATATTACAAGCCTTTTACAAACCGGAGCTTGTCGCAACCCTCATGGTTCCGGTAGGGAAACATGCCCCTCTTGTGGGCGAAACGATAATCGCTACCTCTTCTTGCCTTGAACTTTGTTTTCTACAGGTAACATAGAATAACAGGAGTGTCTGGCTGAAATTTGAAAATGTTCAGGGTTCGTTTGGCCATTGTATATATATTACTAATTACTAAGTTTTCTGTGCATTTAGTGTAGTCCATGATTCAAATTTGAACTACAACCACATGCTCCAGTGAAGCAAAATGGGTGGGAAATCGTACATGTGTCATTGGGTGCATGTTTAGGTCTCGTTTAAGGAATGAGAATGAATTACAAACTTGTCATCGCCCTGAAACAATGAGAATCTCATTTTTAAATCCCAAAGAAATCAAAAAGTCACCCAAAAAACATGAAACTTGGCATGGTTTCATGACATGGCACATATATGTCGTGGTAAAAAAATCGTCCAGTTTGAGAAGACGCGCACACATTAGTAGCCAACGAAGTCCTTTTGAAACAAAAAGTTGACACGTTAATATCGCAAGCGGTTGTATTATATTTACCGTGTCGAAATTTAACCTTACTCGATGGCGTGCGTGCAGCTGTTTGATTAGACGAGACGAGCGCGAGAAGTCCGCCGCGCAGGCTCAACGGGACGCGTGCGAGCAGTCTGCCGCGCAGGCTCGACGGGACGCGTGCATCCTGTCCACCTCGCAGGCTCGACGGGACACATGCGAGTAGCAAGACCGCCCATGCTCACCGGGAAGCAAGCTCTTTGACCTCCATGCACCAGCCGCCGCCCGCCTCACTCACAACTTCTCCATTAATGGGTTAATTAAAGCACCTGCACGGAGGGTGTTTGCTTGTGATCCAATGGCAGCATTTGCTTTGTTCGTGTTTTCAACTCGTATTCCGCCCTAATTTAAATTGCCACATAGGGCGACGGATAATACGACCACCAATAAAATGGCAACGGATAATACGACGAAAAATTTACAATGGCGCAGATAATAATTGTCTTACATATTCCGGATAATTTAAAATGCCACATGCGGCAAAGCCCGGAAGACAAGGGGGCAAGAGAAGAAGGAAATTGCAGACAACGATCCGGTCGCATCATCTCTACTGTCGATGGATCGCCGGCGGCGAAATTCTCCAAAGACCTTCTTCAATTCCTCATGACCTTGCTTGAAATCAGCCACGATTCCTCCACCTCTGCTGGCGCTCGATCCGGAGCTTCCTCAAGCCACCCATCGGTTCCTCGATGACCGCTTTCGGGGTCATCTCCGAAACCGCTACGCTCATGCAACATCTTCCAGCCGGCGGCCTCCTCCTCCTTCTCGGTGACCAACTTGAGGAGCTTCAAATTGTCACCCATGAGTTGCTCGACGAGGCCGGTCGCCTTGTCAACCGAGGCATCCCTGATCTTGAGTAGCTTCATCAAGCCGTCGACCAGCTCCTGCTGCGTAGTGACGCCAGCGAGAATGTCGTCGTCGCCGGCAAAGGACTTCAGGAACGCCGGCTCGTCGTGATGGCCAACGCCGTGAATGCGCTTGTGAGAGCCCTCGCGTGCCCGTGAGAGCTCGTTCGAGGGCTCTGTGGCGCGCCGGGACATCTCTGCTGTGGCTGCGGCTTTGCGGCGGGACCTCTCTAGTGCTTCCGCGGCCTTGGTCTTTGTTGTCTGGTTATATGTCCACCCTAAACTCCTCCTACCGGTCATGGCAGAACGACTTGACAGAAAAAACCAGTTTTGTGGGTGATGAGGAGAGGAACTGTGAAGTAATTTCGAGTGGGTAGTTTTTATAGCCCGGTGCTAAGTGTGAACACATATTAGTTTGATAGGTGTGAACCGATTTGCAATTACTTATTGCATTGTAATTAGCAATGTGACGAGAAACAAGGTCAAAATTTATTGATGGCAGAAGGTTGACCACGTGGTTGCTCGCCGTTGAGGCGGCCGCGGCGCGCTCTGCTCTAGCGTCCCTGCGCGCGCTCTGCTCGCCGTTGAGGCAAACTTACAATGGCAACGTTTAATAATTCTTAATAATTGTCTTACATATTGAGGATAATTTAAAATGCCAAATGCGGCAAGGCCCATAACACTCACGGCCTACATATGCATACAATTATAATAAAATGTAAGCTAAAAGGCTGAGCTGGCGACCTTCCGACGATGGTCTTCTCGGACTCCATGATCAGCATAGCACCCTTGCGGCCGTTCACTCCGAGTGTCCCGACCCGCCTCCGCCTACGGATCTGCTGGCACTGGGAGGCTCTTGGGGCTGCTGGGCCTCTTCCAGAAGAGCTTGACAGCATGCAATCGCGCGCATGACAACTCCGTGGAACCGCTCCATTTCCATGTCTCTGGCCTGGTAGCAAATTCCGTCCATCACCTGCATCCTCAAGATATCACGTTGGCGATGTTCTACTTTGTCGGGGACGTCAACTCCGCCAAGGATGCGCTCGAGCCTGGCCACCACATCATCGGGATCGAGGTTGACATGGCCGCCGCGGGCAATGATGAAGCCGCAGGCTGCCTTTGTCTTGACTGAATCGCAAAGGTCCTCTTCCCATTCCTTGTGGGGCATCGGGCTCTCGATGAGCACTGGTGATGGCGGTTCTTCGGGTGGGTCGTCTATCATGCCGCCGAGCAGCTCTTGATCTTTTGCACGGTGGATGGCAAACTGCTCATCACACCTTCTCTGCAATATGTCGATTGTGCTCCCAAGGACTATGACGCCGATATGCTGCCGATGGGCCATGGTGCCTGCACCGGCCGATGAAGCTCTTGCTCCCTGAGAGAGTCCCGGATTAGGGGGTGTCTGGATAGCCGAACTATAACCTTTGGCCGGACTCCTGGACTATGAAGATACAAGATTGAAGACTTCGTCCCGTGTCTGGAAGGGACTTTCCTTGGCGTGGAAGGCAAGCTTGGCAATACGGATATGTAGATCTCCTCCCAATGTAACCGACTCTGTGTAACCCTAGCCCTCTCCGGTGTCTATATAAACCGGAGGGTTTTAGTCCGTGGGGATCGAACAACAATCATACCATAGGCTAGCTTCTAGGGGTTAGCCTCTACGATCTCGTGGTAGATCTACTCTTGTACTACCCATATCATAAATATTAATCAAGCAGGAGTAGGGTTTTACCTCCATCGAGAGGGCCCGAACCTGGGTAAAAACATCGTGTCCCTTGTCTCCTGTTACCATCCGCCTAGACGCACAGTTCGGGACCCCCTACCCGAGATCCACCGGTGTTGACCATTTGACTCGTTTCTTGAGGCTAAATCTGCCGGTGTTTTCCAGTAGCACCGAGCCGATTGTTGCAGATGATTGCCTCCGCAAGGTTGGAAGGGAGCTGACCACTGCAGGATGCACAGATGCGTAGAGAGTGTGTTTTGCCGCACATCAGCTTGATGGACCCGCAACATCATGGTGGGAGAATTACACAGCCACACACCCTATTGACACTGTCACATGGGATCGGGCCAAAGAAGCTTTCCATACTGCACATGTTTCAGCAGGAGCTATGGCCATGAAGAAGCATGGGTTTCGCAACTTACGCCAAGGCGGGCGCACTGTAAGCCAGTATGTGGAGGACTTTAGTAAGTTAGCACGTTATGCCCCAGATGACGTTGCTACATGTATGTAGCTAAGGTGAGAAGTTTCTGGAAGGACTGAATGATGAGCTGAGCATGCAGTTGATGGTAGCCACTTTCAATAACTACCAGGAGTTGGTAGATCGTGCTCTTATGATTGAAGGGAAGCAGCAACAGATTGAAAACCGCAAGAGGAAGTATGGTCAGGGGAAGTACTATTTTGGAGCACAGCAGAAGCTACGCTTTACCCCAAAACCGGGAGGACAATTTCAGCATACCCATGGAGGAGGTAGCTCGCACAATCATAACGGCACCAAGAATGGTAACGGGAATGGAGGAAGCAACGGACAAAACCGCACCAACCCGTCAACCCTAGCCAAGAGAGACCTGAGCCAAGTCACTTGCTTTAAGTGTCAGAAGACTGGACATTATGCAAATGAATGTCCTGAAGCCCAGAACGGAAATGGCAATGGGAGCTCAGGGAAGAAGCCGAACCCTTTTAACAGGGGACAGGTGAACCACGTTACCGTGGAGGAGGTTGAATCTCAGCCAGATGCAGTAATAGGTAAGTTTTTGGTTAAGACATTTACTGCAGTTGTTCTTTTGATCTTGGTGCATCGTATTCATCCATATCAAGGGGATTTGTGGATAAGTATAAATTGCCAACCCAAGCCCTTAGGTCACCCATGTTAGTAACCTCGCCTGGAGCAGAATATATGGCTAGTCTATGGTGTGATCGATTACCATTAAGGATTGGTAACTACGTGTTTCCCTCGGACCTAATAGTTTTGGAATCACAAGGATTGGACGTGATATTAGGCATGGATTGGTTATCGAAGTATGGAGGGAACATTGATTGCGCCAGTAAGTCAATTTTGCTTACCACCCCAGAAGGAATAAGAATCAAGTATGTGTCACGGCATGAGCCGAGGAGGACACAAGGTAATCCCTTATCAGGAGTTCCAGGAGGAAGTACCAGTGGTGAAGGATTACCCGGACGTGTTCCCAGAGGAGTTCTCAGGCATGCCACCAGATAGAGACATTGAGTTTAGCTTTTCCCAAGCACAGGGCCGATATCTAAGAGACCGTACCGGATGCCCGCACAAGATTTGGAAGAAATTAAGAAGCAGATTAAGGAGTTACTGGATAAAGGTTTTATTCGCCCAAGTTCTTCGCCATGGGGATCGCCAGTACTTCTAGTGGAGAAGAAGGATGGATCATTGAGAATGGTTGTTGATTATCGTGGATTGAATGAAGTGACCATAAAGAATAAGTACCCGTTGCCGATGATCAACGACTTGTTTGACCAATTGCAAGGAGCAAAGGTATTTTCCAAGATCGATTTGCGATCAGGATACCATCAGTTAAAGATACAGGAGCAGGATATACCTAAGACAGCTTTTACCACCAGGTACGGGCTATATGAGTATACTGTTATGTCATTTGGTCTGACTAACGCACCGGCCTATTTCATGAACATGATGAACAAGGTTTTTATGGAGTTTTTGGATAAGTTCGTCGTGGTGTTCATTGATGATATTTTGGTCTACTCAAAGAATGAATAAGAGCATAAGGAGCATTTGCATTTGGTACTTGAGAAGCTCAGAGAACATCAGTTATATGCCAAGTTCAGCAAATCTGAGTTTTGGTTGAAGGAAGTTGGATTTCTCGGACATGTTATATCTGGAGAAGGTATAGCAGTGGATCCCACCAAAGTTGCCACTTTGACAAACTGGGAAGCACCAACAACTTTTGGGGAGATCCGGAGTTTCCTTGGACTGGCAGGATACTACCGGAGATTCATTGAGAATTTCTCGAAGATTGCGAAGCCTATGACGGAGTTATTAAAGAAGGATACCAAGTTCAATTGGACAAAGGAATGTGAGGCTAGTTTCCAAGAGTTGAAGAAAAGTTTGGTTACATCACCAGTGTTGATTCTGCGGGATCAGCGCAAGGATTATGAGGTGTATTGTGACGCTTCACGCCGAGGACTTGGAGCAGTGCTTATGCAGGAGGGAAGAGTTTTTTCGTATGCTTCACGACAGCTTAAGCCTCATGAGTTGAATTATGCTACACATGATTTGGACTTAGCAGCCGTAATACACACATTGAAGACTTGGAGACATTTTCTCATTGGAAACCATTGTGAGGTGTACACATATCACAAGAGTTTGAAATACATCTTCCGCAGAAAGAGTTGAATCTCAGGCAAAGGAGATGGTTGGAGCTCATCAAGGATTATGATATGAGATTGCATTATCACCCTGGAAAGGCTAACGTAGTAGCAGATGGGTTGAGCCGCAAGAGCCATGTCAACACACTAACGACCCGAGAATTACCAAAGGAGTTAGCCGAGGAATTTCGAGAGCTATGTTCGGAGATAGTTCCGAGAGGCTATGTAGCAGCATTGGAGATACAGTCTACTTTGATGGAAAAGAACAGAGAAGCTCAGAAGACGGATAAGGAGATTGCCTCTATAAAGGAGAAAATGAGCAAGGGAAAAGCTAAGGGATTTCGTGAGGATGAGCACGATACCCTATGGTTTGAGGACCGCGTTTATGTGCCTAGTGATCCGGAGATCAGGAAGTTGATTTTTCAAGAGGCCCATGATTCGCCGTATTCGATTCACCCAGGAAATACCAAGATGTATTTGGATTTGGAGGATACTTTCTAGTGGACCGGAATGAAGAAAGATATTGCGGAGTTTGTAGCAGTTTGTGATGTATGTCAGAGAGTGCAGGTAGAGCATCAGAAGCCAGCTGGATTGTTACAGCCACTGCTGATACCCGAATGGAAGTGGGAAAAGTTAGGCATGGACTATATCACGGGATTGCCCAGGACTCGTTCAGGCTATGACTCGATTTGGGTTTTAGTTGATCGCTTGACGAAGGTAGCTCATTTCATCCCAGTGAAGACCACTTATAGCAGTGCTAAGTTGGCTAAGATATACATGACCAGGATCGTATGTCTGCATGGAGTTCCGAGGAGTATCGTATCAGATAGAGGAACCCAGTTTACCTCAAAGTTCTGGAATCAGTTGCACGAAACTTTGGGAACCAGGCTAGAGTTCAGTATAGCTTTTCATGCACAGATAGATGGACAGACCGAGAGAGTCAATCAGATTTTGGAGGATATGCTGAGAGCATGTGCATTGGATTATGGATCTAATTGGGACGACAACTTGCTGTAAATGCATCTAGTGCCCCTTAGTGATTTTGGTGTATTGAAGACTTATAGGTTAAGGAACTAATGCGTTTGTGAGTGTACACAGGTCTATAAGTCTATGAGGAGTTTGATATTTACAGAGAAAGTCGACACCTAAAAATGAAGTTCTTCGAATCAAGACTTTGATATTACGAAGACTTTCTCAAGACTTTGAAAGTGAAGAAATTGGTGCGACCTTGAAGACTTGGTATTCATTTGAGGAACATGACGCGTGAAGACTTTTGTTTCCATAGTTTCGCTTTTCTCTTTATTGAGTCATAGGAAACACCGTCTTTGTTAAAGGGGTCGAGGAAATACTAAGGAAAAATTTCCATGTGATGCTCAACTCAAAATCCTACACCTACCAATCCCTTCGAGTGAAGCCTTTGGAAATCTCATACTGATTCAGTCAATTTCTTCAAGATAGAGACGAAGTTCTTCCGGTCGCCGAGGAATTTGTTCGACCGAGGAGTTAGGAATTCGCCAAAGGCGGATTGCCTACACAATGAGGAACATGATAGCCCCGAGGAATTTGATATTCAAATTTCCGACCGTTCTTGTCTTCTTACCACTGTCCCAAAATATCTTATCCACCTAACGGTCATATCATTGAAGGGCATTTATGTCTTATCATGTCGGGCTGCTCCCTAGGCTATAAATAGCCGCCCCCTACAACCACTAGCTGGTTGGCTGCTCCGAGAAGAACTTGACACTTGTCATTTGAGAGCAACCCATCCTCTGAGGACTTTGAGCAAAAATCATCGAGTGAGGAAAAACCCAAAAACCAAACCCCTACAAACCCAAAGTGATTGAGCATCACTGAAGAGATTGATCCTGCGTGGATCCAACGCTTGTTACCTTTGAAGACTGTGCTTCTTCCAGACGGTTAGGCATCATGGTCTAGAGCATCCAAGAGGAATTGTGGATCACCGAGTGACCAAAGTCTGTGAAGGTTTGGAAGTCGCCTGAAGACTTACCACGAGTGATTGGACGAGGTCTGTGTGACCTTAGTTCAAGGAGAATACGGTGAGGACTTGGTGTCTGAGCTGCGTGCTCGCCGATCGGGTGTCCGGACTGTGTGTCCTCGAGTTTAAATACTCAGCCGCTCCAACAGACGCATAACCGAGACAGCAGTTGAACTGGTCTACCAAATCATTGTCTTCACCAACCTTATCGGTTCTATTTCCTCAACCCTTTCATTTCCTCATTATTGTGTTGAGTGTTGTTCATATCTGTGTTTGAAGACTTTGATCAAGACTTTCTCAATTTCCTCAGTTCAATTTCTTGACCGCTTTGTCTTCATCTTGAGTTATCCTGTGATTACGCTTTACGTACTCTGTGCTAGTCCTCATTTCATCATGATGATCATGCGTGTATTCTGTTATGCTTACTTACGAGTACTTATTCCGCTGCAAGTAGTTCTTCGTTAAGGAATTTCCTCACCGGCAAATTCCTCAGTGAAGAATTCATAAAAATCGCCTATTCACCCCCCTCTAGTCGATATAACGCACTTTCACTTGCCATATGCGGAGTTCTCTTATAACAACAGTTATCAAACCAGTTTGAAGATGGCCCCTTTCGAAGCCTTGTACGGAAGGAGGTGCAGAACCCCGTTGTTGTGGGATGAAGTTGGAGACCGCCAGTTGTTTGGACCAGATTTGATTAAGGAGTCTGAACAGAAGGTGAAGTTGATTCGTGATAGGCTCAAGGTAGCCCAGTCTAGGCAGAAGAGCTATGCGGATTCAAAACGCAAGGAGACAGTTTTCGGAGTCGGAGATAGAGTCTATCTTCGAGTATCCCCACTTCGAGGAGTTAAGCGTTTTGGAGTTAAAGGAAAGTTAGCGCCACGTTTCGTGGGACCATACAAAGTTTTGGAGCGTGTAACACCCCAAAAATTTTGATTTGGTTTTTATTAAATTCTTTATTGATTTAAAGGAGGTTATTTGACTTTTTCTAAAAGGGGGACTCTCCTTCTCAAATCTTTTATGACATATTTTATGTGTTCTCCTCAACCCTGAATTTTGGCCTTGAGGGCTTTTTAAATTATGTTGGCTCAACCCAAATGGTTTTTGGCAAAGTTTTTCAATTCTTTCTATTAAAAAGAAACCCTTTGGATTATGGATTTATTCTTTTCACATTCAAAAAAAATTCTCGTTTGCCATGACACTTATTGAAATCTTTCTTCCAAACCCACCTCCCTGCTTTGGGACAATCCAAGCATCCAATCCTAGCAAGTTTCAACTCCCCCTAAATTTTATTTCCATTTATTTTAACCTTAGAAGCATTTTCTGTCACTTATTTGGGCCTTGATGATTTACAAAGGAACCACCAGAATACCTTTGAGTCTTGGTCCCAAATAAACTCCTCTGGCTGGTCCTTAGTACCCTCAACCAAGATCCATCAAGATCCACTGGTCCATAGTTCAAATTTTTCAAAATATGCTTGCTGCAAGTTTCAACCAGATTTGCCATTTTTGGTGAAATTCATTCTTTTTCTTATCCTAAAAATCTGAGATAAATCAGGCAACCTCTAGATGCATCAAGAGGTCACCTCACCAATGATCAGCTCAAGAAAAAAAAATTCACATGCCCAAATCATTTCGTCGAACAGTTGGTGTGCACTGTTTCTGTACAAGTTCAGAACATTCAGAGTTTCAGTTCAGTCGACACTGTCGTTTTCTTCAGAGCCGTGGCGTCAATCTCACCAGTGCTCGCTCTGGCCTCTTGCTCCCTACTCCTCCTCCTTATCCAGTGCGCCGCACGGTCGTTTGGACGGGCGCGAGCGTCGGTGGCGACGTGTCCCGCCAACGCCGGCGTCTTCCGCGGTGGCAGAACCACCCGTGGCGGCCAACAGGGGCCAGCCCCGCCTTCGGCGCCGCCCGACCGCCCAAGCCACCAGGAGCCTCCGCGTGGCCGTCCTTTCCCCCTGTGCATGTTGCAGAGCCGTCGCTGTGGCCTGAGAGGCGCAGAGCGCGCTCTCTGCCGCCGACGAGCCGTGAGGCGTTCCGTCGAAACCACGGGAGCAGAGCAAATCCAACCAAGGTTAGGCGTTAAACGGAACCAGTGGACCAACACGATGATGCCCAATCACCAAAACCGTCTGCCCGACCACTGCCTCGCCGTAATCACTCACCAGAGAGGCCCCATTCTCGGCAACCGCCTCGGACCAGCTATAAAAGGGGGCCTCGAGCTCGTTTTCGGCCAAGCACCACCCTTCCAACTCACCAGGACTGCGCCCAGCCACTAGGAGGACCTCGAGGAGGCCTTCTTCCTCGTCTCCGGCCGCCTCGATCCGCTTTGGGCTCCGGCACGATCCTCTCAGATGAGAGCACCTCCGCCTCCCAAACCGCGTCAGCAACCTCATGGTCCACTACCTAGTCTAACCCGAGCTTCAATTTGGCGCCTGCAGCCCTCCTCGGCGAGATCCACCACCGCTCGAACCAACGTCCGCTGGAGTGTAGGCCGCCATCGACGTGGTGCTCGCCGACGACCAACTCCACCACCCACAGGTGCGGAAGAGCTCCGTGAACCCGTAGGTACCCTCCTTTCCCCCTACCTCGCTGTGGATCGACGCCGGCGACCACCGCGGCCCTCGGGCGCCGGTGTGCTCTGTTTTGAAATTCAAACCTGACGGATGGGACCCCTTGTCAGCTTTTTCTCTTTTTCGAAACGTTTTCTGAAAACGCCTTCGGGCAAAATACGTTTTCTATTCTGTCTTTTTTATAAACTAACCCCTAGAAATTTTCTATTTCATTACAGATGAGTCCCTGGACTAAAACCTTAATAACTTTTAAACAAAAGATGATTTTGAGTTGATTCTTTTTCTGTCATCTTTATTTTTCTGTCTAGTTTTTTATCATATTTATTTGAAAAATATTTAGAACAATTTTTATGCACACACGGTATTTACGTTAGTATGCGATTTCTTTATACCGTAGATACCGGAGGAGGTGACGGAACCGCAAACTTCACCGAGCTAGACTCCGACTACTCCGAACCAGGAAAGCATGTTTGAACCTTTGATATGATGAGTGTTTTTCATGTTTGCTAGAGTAGTTATTTCATGGCATGTTTATATAAGCATCAGTGAGTGTTATATTGCATGCACGGCAACTACGAGTGAGCTTCGAAACTTGATGTGTTCATTTGATGGAGAATACATGATCATGTGGTGACATGAAGGTGGTAAGCTGGTATTGTTGAGGCATGCTAGTCTTACGTCAACCGCGTAACTCCAGTGTTAACGTGGATCAAGTCTCGATCCCGTTCGTTTTTCCCCTTCGTGCTGCCACATGTTTTCTGCAAAGAGTGCGGTTTAGTAAGTTGCAAACCTCTTTCCTTGTACACACCAAACAGAGGGACCGCGATGAGGGTTCCATGGCCCTGGATTAAAGCCCGTCATCCGGTCAGGGGGCATCGGTGTTTCCAGTTGGGACCGAGAGGGGGGCACCCCTTAGAGCGGGCGCTATAAATTTGATCCCATGCTATTCGAGGTTGTGACCTCCCCGTCTTAGAGTTTTTCTTGAACGTTGCCTAGGGTGATTCCTGGCAGCGGATTGTGGAATGGGTGTGTACTGGTCAGATGTGTTTTTTCTAAAATACCATAAACGGAACTAGTCCTTTGTGACTACTGAAATCCGTTAGCTGTGGTTAAAGTGTACAAACTCTGCAGAGTCAAAACCATCCGAGTAACTGTGTCCATGGTCAAGGACTGTGACCAACATATCAATGTCAGTATCAGTGTCAGTCTCAACGTCCGTCTCGGTGTCGATCTCGATGTCGCCTCGGTGAAAATCTCCGGTGAATAAACAAGGGTGGTAAAGTTGGCTGAATGTTATTCATGTGGATGGACTAACCAGTTTATTATTATGTACTGAGTATTTCCTTGGGATGATTTAAATTCATAAGCTACTTGAATTTGAATGATGAAATATAAACCCTTTATGTGATGTCGCTCAGACGTCCGACTGTGACATTCTTGTTATTTACTTTTGATATAAGCCCTTTATGTGATGTCGCTCAGACGTCCGACTGTGGCATTCTTGTTATTTACTTTTGATATAAGCCCTTTATGTGATGTCGCTCAGACGTCCGACTGTGGCATTCTTGTTATTTACTTTTGATATAAGGCCTTTATGTGATGTCGCTCAGATGTCCGACTGTGGCATTCTTGTTGTTTGCTTTCGATATAAGCCCTTTATGTGATGTCGCTCAGACGTCCGACTGTGGCATCCTTGTTATTTACTTTCATTATAAGCCCTTTTCGAGATGTCGCTTAGACGTCCGACTGAGGCACGTTCTGTCATTTACTTTCAATATAAGCCCTTTATGTGGTGTCGCCCCGACGCCCGACTGCGGCATGTTAATTTAATTTTACCTTTTGAGGCGTTGCTTCAGACACCCGATCGGTCTTCAGCTATTTTATTGGGATTTTGGGAGGACTACCACCTGACTTCCTTTTTATTTTACATGCAGTGCAATTTATTATCTGAGTGCGCGTTACTAATCTGCTCATGTGCATCATGTTTGCAGTTGTTATATCTTATGTCCAAACTGTCTTGCGAGTACATTCAAAGTACTCACCTGGCTTGTTGATTTGGCCAGATGTTGTGAAAGGCGATCTTATGGATGAAGAGTTCGATAGCGAGTCCGACGCCTAGAGGAGTCGGTCGATCCCTGCGATCCTAGAATTGGTCACTTGTATTATATACGCTTCCGCTACCCGAATAAAATCATCGAGCCCCACTCCGGTGCTCGATGAGCTGTAAGATTTAGGAGTCATGTCACCCACTCCACTGTGACATACCCACCACCACTTTTATTACGAGTAAGTAGTTATGCCACCATACTCCTTGCGTCATATCCGCCTTTATGTATTATATCGGCGTGGTTGTAATAAATTGTTGAGCAGCCTCAGCTCAACCTTGCATAATTTTTAGTACTTCTGGATTTCGGTATCAAGGATTTGTCTACCAGTAAGGAGGACTCTTCTATACTGGTCCGATAAAATGGCCGGTTTCTCAATGAAGATTTTATTAGAAAACCGGTCCTGACAGAGCGCATGGGAGAAGTTGCTTACAAGTTGGAATTACCCGAAGGATTGTCAGGAGTTCACGACGTGTTCCACGTTTCCCAGTTGAAGAAGTGCCACGCAGAGATGGCCGATATACCTCTGAGAGATCTTGTGCCACCGGAAGCGATTCAGTTGGGTAATGATTTGACCTACGAGGAGAAACCGGTCGAATTCCCAGCACGCCAAATCGAGTCACCCGCAAAGAAGGTTATCAAGTTTTGCAAAGTTCGGTGGAGCCACCACACCGAGGATGAAGCCACCGGGAGCGAGAGGAAGATCTGTCAAGGACCACCCTCACCTATTTTCTAGCCAACCCGAATCTCGAGGGCGAGATTCATCTTAAGGGGGGTAGGTTTGTAACATCCCAAATTTTCAATTTGGAATGTTATAAATAGATCATCAATTGCATATCATATTTTATTGAATTTTGGCTCGATCCTAGAAATTTCACGCAACTCAAGGACCCACGGAGAGAGTTGGAGATTTCGTTATTTTCATATTTGAGTTTTCTCAAATTTCGAAAATAGGATCATTTTATTTTATTTATTTTATATTCAATTATTTCTTTTATCAAAATATGAGAGAGGGAATAAAATGACTTTCCCAAAATAAAGAAATATTGAAGATTTAATAAAAAAATCAAATAAGATTTTTATTTGGAGTTTTTCGCTATTTTATTTGAATTTAGGAAAAATGCGCATTTTTCAAAATTGCATTTAGGCCCCAAATAAATGTTCATCTTGTCCGGCTTGATTTTATAAGTCGGGAAATATTATCTCGGGATTTTTGGAGTCCGTTTAGTATTTCTTTCGTTAGTTTTTCTGCGCGTAATTATTTTAAAAAAATCTGAACCGCCTTTGGGTCAGAATCGCCAGACTCACTTTGGCCGGGGGGCTTTATAAAGCGCCGCCCGGGCCGACCCCGCTTACCCAAATGCCGCCACCCACCGCACCGCCCCAAACCCTAGCCGCGCCCGCCGCCGCCGCCGCCCACCGCAATCACGAGAGTTGACCCGCCGCGGTTTTTTAGAAAACCGCTCGGTTTTCCGTCGGTTTTCGCCGGTTTTTTAGATCCGTTTTTTTATAGATCGTTTTTTTTCGGTTTAGGTTAATTAGCGAGCGTTCACTCGTTCGTTCGTTTTAACGAACGCATTCATTGTTTAGATCCAGATAACGAACGTTCGTTCGTTAATCTGTTCGTCGTTTTTTCTCGGATTTATTCCGCGATTTTTCTGATCCGATTTTCGATCTAGTATAACTTTTCGCTCGTTTATCGGAATCAGGCGATTCAAGCGCCTAGAGTTTCGTCTCGAAACCCTCTTTCCGAATAATCAACTCAAACAAGTTTTTGCTACTATAAAGTTTGACTTAGGTTCAGATTAGTAAAATGGAGCTTGTTTCTTTCGCAGTTTGACTTTCGTTGCTTCGTTCGAGTTGATTCTTTTTGCAAACCGGTGTTCTTAAGTTGAACTTTATGGTTAGATCTTTTATTTGAGTTTTACCTGTGCATTAGATGAGTACTTATTGTGTGCTTGTTTGTTTGCAATAGAGTACCCGGAGTGCGCCGCTTGCTACTTCGAATCTCTAGGTTTCGTGGATCATCAGCAAGGCAAGTAACACTTTGATCATACCTCTTTTCATACCCAGTTTTTATGCATTAGATCAATCCTCAAACATTGCATGATTAGGATCTATTTAAATTGTGGGTTTTGGGAAGTAGATGAGGTAGTACCTATTACCTGTTTTATTATCAAACCCTTGGGAGTTACTTCTACGTTTGCTTATTATGCCATGCTATGCTAGTAGACGTGGATTGGGTGAGTGTATCCATGACAGATGTGAGATTGTTAATTAATGGTTTATTTAATGTGGCAACTTAAACACACATCTGGGTGGATTGAGGTACCTGGGTATTCCAGGATTGCCTATTTCTTTTTGGACCGCCACCTAGGCTCAAAGGGATCATGAGATTATTCATGCTAGAAACTTCCGTGTGCAGCCACAAGCTACTATGGGCTCTAGCATAGTCGACTAAGTCGTGCGAACTCTTACAGTCGTAGACTAGCAGATGTAGGGTATGTAGGTTGGTACGGTCTACCCGTTTGTAAGGTGCTAGCGCTTCTGAAAGACTATGTCTCGGTCATCCGTTTCTCAAACAACATGTAGTCACGAGAATTCCAACGGAGGAGATCGAGTCTTGTGGGGAAAAGTGCACAAACCTCTGTAGAGTGTATAAAACTAATCATGGTTAGCCGTGTCCCCGGTTATGGACATCTTGAGTATCTAGTACTTGGATTATCATGTGAATCTCATCATGTTACTTTAAATATTGTTGGGTTTTTAATGATGATGTTTAATTGGGATTGAGAATGTCACAACCATTCTCAATGTTTAACAACCACCATGATAGTTAAATAAAATTTATTCCTTTGCAAGAGGGAAAATGGCTTTATGCAAAACTGTAACCATAGAGCTTTCCACCAGCCATATATGCATGTAGTATAGCATTACTCTTTCATATTGCTCTCTATGTGTTACATTGCCAAAGATATTCCATGTCTTGACCGCTTTCGGGCTGCAACGTTCATGTTGCAGACTTTTCAGACGACGAGTAAGGTGCTTAGGTCGTGGTTCTATACTCAGTGATGCCGTTGGAGTTGATGGACTCGCTTAACTTCCAAGCCTTCCGTTGTTATCGTTATTAGATGGCCTTAAGCCATATTTCTTGTAATAAGTTCTATTTTGAGACTTTTGATGTAATAAGTGTGTGATTGCTACTCTGTTATAAATACTTGAGTAATCGCATGCGTGTCAAGACATCGATCCAGGGATGACACTGATGCACAAAGATCAGACTGTTTGAGGTCTGGTCGCTACATCTAATTATGTTATCATTGTTGAGAGAACTTGCAGTAGTGAAAGTATGAACCCTAGACCTTGTTTCGAAGCATTGCAATACCGTTTTCGCTCACTTTTGTTACTTGCTACCTTGCTGTTTTTATAAATTCAGATTACAAAAACCCATATCTACCATCCATATTGCACTTGTATCACCATCTCTTCGCCGAACTAGAGCACCTATACAATTTACCATTGTATTGGGTGCGTTGGGGACACAAGAGACTCTTTGTTATTTGGTTGCAGGGTTGTTTGAGAGAGACCATCTTCATCCTACGCCTTCCACGGATCGACAAACCTTAGGTCATCCACTTGAGGGAAATTTGTTATTGTCCTACAAAACTCTGAGCTTGGAGGCCCACCATGAGTCTACAAGAAGAAGGTTGCGTAGTACACATCAAGCTCTTTTCTGGTGTCGTTGTCGGGGGGGGGGGGGGGTTAGTGCTTGAAGGTATATCTTTAGATCTTGCAATCGAATCTTTTAGTTTCTTGTTTTATCACTAGTTTAGTCTATAAAAGAAAATTACAAAAAATGGAATTGAGGTTGCCTCATATGCTTCATCTTTTTAATGTCTTTCATGAAAATGGTGGAAAGGAGAATTGTGCTCAAGTGCTAGAAGAAGAAACGAATAAAATGTTTGGCATGAAATCTTTGAATGATGAGCATGATTGCAATGTTGTTAGTATGAATTCTTTGAATATACATAGTACTAATGATGATTGCACTAGTCATGATAAAAATATTTCTTATAAGCATGTCAAATTTTGTGGAGTGCATAGAGTTTGCAAATATATACCTAGAAGGGAAGATAGATTTTGTAAGAGGCATAAGTATTTAGAAACTAAATGGTTGCAAGAGAGGCTATACGTTTGTGCTGAAAGACTTAATATTTCACTCTGTCCTTGTGAGCTTTGCAATGAAAGTAGGCATTTTAATTTCCAATGTGAATTATTTCATGATCGAATTGTGTCCAAAAATTGTGATAACCTCATTACCCTTGAGCATCATAATGAACTTAGTCTATTTTTGGGGTATGAAGAAATGAAATATAAAACTAGCGATGTTCCAGATTGGGTTCTCATGAAAATGATTGATTTTGATCTAAATGAAATTTATATGTATTGTGCGGTGAATTGCATTGAGAATCCTTATATTGCCAATTACTTAAAGGCAAGAAAACAAATAGAAGATGAAGAGAATACTAATGAAGGGGAAGAGGTTTCCCAATATCGTCCTATTTTTTTCTTATGATGAACCAGGTAACGAGGAGGAGCTTTTTATTCAACCAATCTCATAAATAAGGAGCTCCAAAAGGGTGATTAAACCCACACATGATGCGAAGAAGAAAAAAAAGACAGAAAAGCAAAAGTAAAAAGGTATCTCTCCCAAATGATGTTGCTCCTATTATTGTTATGCCTCTTGAGAGTGAATCAAAAATAAATGTGTATGATGATATTGATTCTTTGCCTTATGGTACTATGTCCGAAGAAATTATTGAGGATAATTCCGTTATGCCTATTATTCATTGTGATGACTATGATTGGGAAAGTAATGATACTTGTTATAATCTTGAAAATCTTTTTGTCACCAACTTAGAAAGTTGTGATGATAATAATTGCACTATTGGTGTTATTCATATTATTAATGATGAGAGTGATTATGCTTATTATATGCAAAGGCCCAAGCTTGGGGATGCTATGTTTGATGAGACTGACATATCTGAGAATTTATTTGCTGCAATTAATGTTTGTCCCAAGCCTGGGGATGCTATGTTTAGTGTTATTGACAGAGTTCTTCAATCACTGCCACCAAGCTACAAAGGCTTCGTGATGAACTACAATATGCAAGGGATGGAAAAGACAATTCCCGAGCTCTTCGCAATGCTCAAAGCTGCGGAGGTAGAAATCAAGAAGGAGCATCAAGTGTTGATGGTTAACAAGACCACTAGTTTCAAGAAAAAGGGCAAAGAAAAGAAGGGGAACTTCAAGAAGAATGGCAAGCAAGTTGCCACTCCTGGGAAGAAGCCCAAATCTGGACCTAAGCTGGAAACTGAGTGCTTCTACTACAAAGGGACTAGTCACTGGAAGCAGAACTGCCCCAGGTATTTGGCGGATAAGAAGGATGGCAAAGTGAACAAAGGTATATTTGATATACATGTTATTGATGTGTAACTTACTAATGCTCATAGTAGTGCCTGGGTATTTGATATTGGTTCGGTTGCTCATATTTGTAACTTGAAACAGGGGCTATGGATTAAACGAAGATTGGATAAGGACGAGGTGACGATGCGTGTCGGGAATGGTTCCAAGGTCGATGTGATCGTTGTCGGCATGCTACCTCTATATCTACCTTCAAGATTAGTTTTAGACCTAAATAATTGTTATTTGGTGTCAGTGTTGAGCATGAACATTATATTTGGATCTTGTTTAGTGCGAAACGGTTATTCATTTAAATCAAAGAATAATGGTTGTTCTATTTATATGAGTAATATCTTTTCTGGTCATGCACCCTTGAAGAGTGGTCTATTTCTGTTGAATCTCGATTGTGATGATACACATATTCATGATATTGATGCCAAAAGATGCAAAGTCAATAATTATAGTGCAACATATTTGTGGAATTGCCGTTTAGGTCATATTGGTGTAAAGCGCATGAAGAAACTCCATGTAGATGGGCTTTTAGAATCACTTGATTATGAATCATTTGATACTTGCGAATCATGCCTCATGGGCAAGATGACTAAAACTCCGTTCTCCGGAACAATGGAGTGAGCTAATAACTTACTGGAAATAATACATACCGATGTATGCGGTCCGATGAGTGTTGAAGCTCGCGGTGGGTATCGTTATTTTCTGACATTCACAGATTACTTGAGCAAATATGGGTATATCTACTTGATGAAACACAAGTCTGAAACATTTGAAAAGTTCAAAGAATTTCAGAGTGAAGTGGAGAATCATCGTAATAAGAAAAGAAAGTTTCTACGATCTAATCGTGGAGGTGAATATTTGAGTTATGAGTTTGGCCTTCATTTAAAACAATGAGGAATAGTTTCACAACTCACGCCTGCTGACCCACAAGTATAGGGGATCTATCATAGTCCTTTCGATAAGTAAGAGTGTCGAACCCAACGAGGAGCAGAAGGAAATGACAAGCGGTTTTCAGTAAGGTATTCTCTGCAAGCACTGAAATTATCGGTAATAGATAGTTTTGTGATAAGGTAATTTTTAACGAGTAACAAGTAATGAAACTAAATAAGGTGCAGCAAGATGGCCGAATCCTTTTTGTAGCAAAGGACAAGCCTGGACAAACTCTTATATAGAGAAAAGCGCTCTCGAGGACACATGGGAATTATCGTCAAGCTAGTTTTCATCACGCTCATATGATTTGCGTTCGTTACTTTGATAATTTGGTATGTGGGTGGACCGGTGCTTGGGTGCTGCCCTTTCTTGGAAAAGCATCTCACTTATGATTAACTTCTATTGCAAGCATCCGCAACTACAAAAGAAGTATTAAGTTAAACCTAACCATAGCATGAAACATATGGATCCAAATCAGCCCCTTACGAAGCAACGCATAAACTAGGGTTTAAGCACGTCACTCTAGCAACCCATCATCTACTTATTACTTCCCAATGCCTTCCTCTAGGCCCAAACAATGGTGAAGTGTCATGTAGTCGACGTTCACATAACACCACTATAGGAAAGACAACATACATCTCATCAAAATATCAAACGAATACCAAATTCACATGACTACTTATAGCAAGACTTCTCCCATGTCCTCAGGAACAAACGTAACTACTCACAAATCATATTCATGTTCATAATCAGAGGGGTATTAATATGCATTAAGGATCTAAACATATGATCTTCCACCAAATAAACCAACTAGCATCAACTACAAGGAGTAATCAACACTACTAGCAACCCACATGTACCAATCTGAGGCTTTGGGACAAAGATTGGATAGAAGAGATGAACTAGGGTTTTAGAGGAGATGGTGCTGGTGAAGATGTTGATGGAGATTGACCCCTTCCCGATGAAAGGATCGTTGGTGATGACGATGGCGATGATTTCCCCCTCCTGAAGGGAAATTTCCCAGTGAACAGCTCATGGAGCCCTAGATTGGTTCCGCCAAGGTTCTGCCTCGTGGCGGCGGTGTTTCTTCCCGAAAGCTTGCTTATGATTTTTTTCCAGGGTAAAAGACTTCATATAGCAGAAGATGGGCACCGGGGGCCTGCAATGGGGTCCCACGAGGCAGGGGGCGCGCCCAAGGGGGTAGGGCGTGCCCCCCACCCTCGTGGCCAGGGTGTGGGGCCCCTCTGGTTAATTCTTTCTCCAGTATTTTTTATTAATTCCAAAAATTGCCTCCGTGAAGTTTTAGGACTTTTGGAGCTGTGTAGAATAGGTCTCTAATATTTTCTCCTTTTCTAGCCCAGAACTCCAGCTGTCGACATTCTCCCTCTTCATGTAAACTTTGTAAAATAAGAGAGAATGGCATAAGTATTGTGACATAACGTGTAATAACAGCCCATAATGCAATAAATATCGATATAAAAGCATGATGCAAAATGGACGTATCAACGCCACCTGGAACACCACAGCGTAATGGTGTGTCAGAACGTCATAACCGTACTTTATTAGATATGGTGTGATCTATGATGTCTCTTACCGATTTACCACTTGATGTCTACTACGCAACCTTCTTCTTGTAGATGTTGTTGGGCCTCCAAGTGCAGAGGTTTGTAGGACAGTAGCAAATTTCCCTCAAGTGGATGACCTAAGGTTTATCAATCCGTGGGAGGCGTAGGTTGAAGATGGTCTCTCTCAAACAACCCTGCAACCAAATAACAAAGAGTCTCTTGTGTCCCCAACACACCCGATACAATGGTAAATTGCAGAGGTGCACTAGTTCGGCGAAGAGATGGTGATACAAATGCAATATGGGTGGTAGATATTAGTTTTTGTAATCTGAAAATATAAAAAGAGCAAGGTAACAAGTGGTAAAAGTGAGCGTAAACGGTATTGCAATGCTAGGAAACAAGGCCTAGGGTTCATACTTTCACTAGTGTAAGTTCTCTCAACAATAATAACATAATGGGATCATATAACTATCCCTTAACATGCAACAAAGAGTCACTCCAAAGTCACTAATAGCGGAGAACAAATGAAGAGATTATGGTAGGGTACAAAACCACCTCAAAGTTATCCTTTCTGATCTATCTATTCAAGAGTCCGTAGTAAAATAACACGAAGCTATTCTTTCCGTTTGATCTATCATAGAGTTCGTACTAGAATAACACCTTAAGACACAAATCAACCAAAACCCTAATGTCACCTAGATACTCCGACGTCACCTCAAGTATCCGTGGGTATGATTATACGATATGGATCACACAATCTCATATTCATATATTCAACCAACACAAAGAACTTCAAAGAGTGCCCCAAAGTTTCTACCGGAGAGTCAAGACGAAAACGTGTGCCAACCCCTATGCATAGATTCCCAAGGACACGGAACCCGCAAGTTGATCACCAAAACATACATCAAGTGAATCAATAGAATACCCCATTGTCACCACGGGTATCCCATGCAAGACATACATCAAGTGTTCTCAAATCCTTAAAGACTCAATCTGATAAGATAAATTCGAATGGAAAACTCAATCCATTACAAGAGAGTAGAAGGGGAGAAACATCATAAGATCCAACTATAATAGCAAAGCTCGCGATACATCAAGATCGTATCACCTCAAGAACACGAGAGAGAGAGAGAGATCAAACACATAGCTACTGGTACATACCCACAACATACCCACAACCCCGAGGATGAACTACTCCCCTCTCGTCATGGAGAGCGCCGGGATGATGAAGATGGCCACCGGTGAGGGATCCCCCCTCCGGCAGGGTAACGGAACAGGGTCCCGATTGGTTTTTGGTGGCTACAGAGGCTTGCGGTGGCGGAACTCCCGATCTATATGTTCCCCGAAGGTTTTAGGGTATATGGGAATATACAGGCGAAAGAAGTCGATAAGGGGAGCTACGAGGGTGGAGGGCGCGCCCCCCTGCCTCATGCCTTCCTCGTTGATCCCCTGACGTGCACTCCAAGTCTCCTGGATTTCTTTCTCTCCAAAAATAACTTCTCCCGAAGGTTTCATTCCTTTTGGACTCCGTTTGACATTCCTTTTCTTCGAAACACTGAAACAAGGGAAAAAACAAGAACTGGCATTGGGCTCTGGGTTAATAGGTTAGTCCCAAAAATAATATAAAAGTGTTTAATAAAGCCCATAAACATCCAAAACAGATAATATAATAGCATGAATACTTCATAAATTATAGATACGTTGGAGACGTATCAGCATCCCCATGCTTAATTCCTGCTCGTCCTCGAGTAGGTAAATGATAAAAGAAAGAATTTATGAAGTGTGAATGCTAGCAGGTGCACAAGTTTGATCAATGATAATTTCAATCACCTTTTCTAGCATCATCATAACATTAGCTCATCTCATAAAGCTTCTCATGATAAAGTAACAAGCTATTCACATGTTAAAGTATAGATCACAAACTTTCTTGAAAACAAACAAACCGTTTTATTAGTCATCAAACAATTACAATTCATCTTATTTTCAGGAAGAGTCTATGTCAGAGCTTTGATTCAGCAAACTTCACATACTCAACTATCATTTAGTCTTCCATGATTGCTACCACTCAAAGCATATTTTTAGAACAAATGGTATTCGTCAAACACAAAGAAAGATAGGGGCTTAATGTTTCGCCTCCCAACCTTTTACCTCAAGGGTAATGTCAACAGTAATAATTCATGCTCAAATATATTTGAATGGCCATATATGCTTAGATCTTTCCATCACATAATGCTTGCAAACTCAAGAGTAGGTTGGAATGAGAAGGAATACTACTGACTCTTGCATAAAAGTAAAAGATAGGCCCTTTGCAGAGGGAAGCAAGGATTTGCAGAGGTGCCAGAGCTCGAAGCAAAAACAGAGATGAAAATAATTTTGAGAGGTATGCTTTCATTGTCAACATAACGACCAAGAGTTCCCAATATCTTCCATACTACATACATTATAGGCGGTTCCCACGCAGAAAGGTAAAGTTTTTACTCCCCCTCCACCAACATTCACACTCCACGGCTTGTCCAAAACAACGGGTGTCGTCCAACTATCAACATTCCTGGGGGAGTTTTGTTTAAATTATTTGCAAATTTGTTTTTGATCTTTTGATCATAGGACTGGGCATCCCAGTTACCAGCCATTTTCTCATGAATGATGAGCGGAGTCCACTCATCGTGAGAATAACCCACCAAGCATGGAAGATACTGACAGCCCCTAGTCACTACATGAGCGATTCGGGCATACAAAACAGATTATTATTTGAAGGTTTAGAGTTTGGCACATGCAAATTTACTTGGAACGGCAGGTAAATACCGCATATAGGTAGATATGGTGGACACTCATGGAAGAAACTTGGTTCAAGGAGTTTGGATGCACAAGCAGTATGCCCGCTTAGTACAGATATTTTGGCTAGCAAAGGATTCTAAATAGCAAGCACCACATGTTAGAGGATCCATAACAATATAACTTCTATACAAATATACCCAAGCATAACTCATTATGTTGTCTTGCTTGTCCAACTTCAACTAATTTGCTCAGGTTTGCAAATAATTAATGGGGCTCACAATCATAGAAGATGTCCAAGATAGTATTATATGTGAAATCTCTCTTCCTTCAATATTCTTTCATGAATTGTTCAAGTGACCAATACAACGTTTGCTAACCTTCAATAAATTTGCCACCTCTACTTCTTATATGTAAAGTCATTACTCCCCATGGGATAAGCATATGAAACATATATAATTTCAGATTTATGATATTCAATTCATTCAACTATTTACTCATAGGATATAAGTGAAGCACACGAGTAAATGACAAACTACTCCAAAAAGATATAAGTGAAGATCAATGAGTAGTTAAATAATTATGTAGCTATGTGAAGACTCTCTCTCATTTAAGAATTACAGATCTTGGTATTTTATTCATACAGCAAGCAAAACAAAAGAAAATAAAATGGCACTCCAAGCAAAACACATATCATGTGGTGAATAAAAATATAGCTCCAAGTAAAGTTACCGATGAGCGAAGACGAAAGAGGGGATGCCTTATGAGGCATCCCCAAGCTTAGGCTCTTGGTCATCCTTGAATATTACCTTGGGGTTCTTTGGGAATCCCCAAGCTTAGGCTCTTGCCACTCCTTATTCCTTAGTCCATCGAATCTTTACCCAAAACTTGAAAACTTCACAACACAAAACTCAACAGAAACTTGTAAGCTCCGTTAGCGAAAGAAAACAAAACACCACTTCAAGGTACTGTAATGGACTCATTCTTTATTTATATTGGTGTTAAACCTACTTTATTCCAACTTCTCTATGGTTTATAAACTATTTTACTAGCCATAGATTCATCAAAATAAGCAAACAACACATGAAAAACGGAATCTGTCAAAAACAGAACAGTCTGTAGTAATCTGTAACTAACGCAAACTTCTGGAACTCACAAAAATTCTACCAAAATAGGACGACCTAGATAATTTGATTATTGCTCTGCTGCAATTGGAATCAGTATTTTATCACGTTCTGGTGATTTCAAACAATTGTTTTCGTGAACAGAAAGTTTCTGGAATTTTCAGCAAGATCAAATAACTATCATCCAAGAAGATCCTATAGGTCTTACTTGGCACAAACACTAACTAAAACATAAAACTACATCTAACCAGAGGCTAGATAGATTATTTATTACTAAACACAAAAATCAAGAAACTAAAATAAAATTGGGTTGCCTCCCAACAAGCGCTAACGTTTAACGCCCCTAGCTAGGCATGATGATTTCAATGATGCTCACACAAGACATAAGAATTGAAACATAAAGAGAGCATCATGAAGAATATGACTAGCACATTTAAGTCTAACCCACTTCCTATGCATAGGGATTTTGTGAGCAAACAACTTATGGGAACAATAATCAACAAGCATAGGAAGGTAAAACAAGCATAACTTTAAGCACATAGAGAGGAAACTTGATATTATTGCAAATCCTACAAGCATATATTCCTCCCTCATAATAATTTTTAGTAGCATCATGAATGAATTCAACAATATAACCAGCACCTAAAGCATTCTTTTCATGATCTACTTGCATAAAAAAATTACTACTCTCCACATAAGCAAAATTCTTCTCATTCGGAATAGTGGGAGTATCATAAGAGACTTGAATACTATAAATTGTTTTCACATTAAAAGAGTAATGTTCAGAAAAAGGGTACTCATAATCATGACAAGTTTTATAAATAACCATCACTACTCTTTTAGCATAAGTTTTATCACAATAATCATCATATGTAGCAACTATGTTCTCATCATAATCAATTGAAACCTCTTCCAAGATAGTGGACTCATCACTAAATAAAGTCATGACCTCTCCAAATCCACTTTCATAAATATTATAAGATTCAACATCCTCCAAAATAGTGGGATCATTACTTCCTAAAGTTGACACTCTTCCAAACCCACTTTCATCAATATAATCATCATAGGTAGAAGGCATGCTATCATCATAACAACTTTGCATATCAAAACTTGGGAGGCTAAAAATATCATCATTATTAAACATAGCATCCCCAAGCTTGGGACAAACATTAATTTCAGCAAATATATTCTCAAATATGTCATCCTCATCAAACATAGCTTCCCCAAGCTTGGGCCTTTTCATATCATAAGCATAATCACTCTCATCATTAATAGTATGGATAGCACCAATAGTATAGCAATTAGCATATTCTTCCAAGCAAGTGCCAAAAGATTTTCAAGATCATAAGAAGTATCATTATCTTCCCAATCATAATCATCACAACAAGCAATAGGCATAATGAGATCATCATCAAGTGCATCATCTTCCACAATTATTTTGATTCATTTTCATGAGGCACAACAATAATAGGAGCAACATTATTTGGGAGAGATATCTTTTTACCTCTCTTCCTTTTTCTTTTCTTCTTCTTCACCACATCATGTGTGGATTCAATCCTATTTTTTGAGCTCCTTATTAATGAGATTGGTTGAATAGAAGGATCCTCCTCGTTACATGATTCATCATAAGAAATAATAGGAGAATGTTGGGAAGTCTCTTCCCTTTCGTTAGTATTCTCTTCATCTTCTATTTGTTTTCTTTTATTTATGTAATTGGCAATATAAGGATTTTCAATGCAATTCACCGCACAATACATATAAATTTCCTCTAGATCAAAATTAAGAAGTATATCACGGGCAAATACTGGAAGACGCTTAGTTATACGTTTCATTTCTTCGTAACCCATAAGCAAACTAAGTTAATTATAATGTGCAAGGGAAATTAAGTCATCACAATTTTTGGACACGATTAGATCATGAAACAATTTGCATCGGATAGTTAAATGACCCCGTTCATTGCAAAGTTCGCAAGTACGGCTAAGAAAATTTAAATTTTCAGCACAAACATCTAGCCTTTCTTGCAACAATTTAGTTTCTAAATGCTTATGCCTCTTGCAATATCTATCTTCCCTATTTGGTGTGTAATTGCAAACCCAATGCACTCCACAAAAATTGACATGTTTATATGAGGCATTTCATCATAACTAGTGCAATCATCATTAGTACTATGCATATTCAAAGAGTTCATACTAACAACATTGCAATAATGCTCATCATTCAAAGATTTAGTGCCAAACATTTTAATGCATTCTTCTTCTAACACTTTGGCACAATTTTCCTTTCCATCATACTCACGAAAGATATTAAAAAGATGAAGCTCATGAGGCAAACTCAATTCCATTTTGTAGTTTTCTTTTATAAACTATACTAGTGCTAAAACAAGAAACAAAAAGATTCGATTGCAAGATCTAAAGATATACCTTCAAACACTCACCTCCCGGCAGCGGCGCTTGAAAAGAGCTTAGTTGACGGGGTGTGAGTGCCGCTTCTACCCTCCCGACAACGGCGGAGAAAAGAGCTTGATGTCTACTACACAACCTTCTTCTTGTAGACGTTGTTGGGCCTCAAATCTTGAGAGGTTTGTAGGACAGTAGCAAATTTCCCTCAAGTGGATGACCTAAGGTTTATCAATCCGTGGGAGGCGTAGGTTGAAGATGGTCTCTCTCAAACAACCCTACAACCAAATAACAAAGAGTCTCTTGTGTCCCAAACACACCCAATACAATGGTAAATTGCAGAGGTACACTAGTTCGGCAAAGAGATGGTAATACAAGTGCAATATGGGTGGTAGATATAAGTTTTTGTAATCTGAAAATATAAAAACAGCAAGGTAACAAGTGGTAAAAGTGAGCGTAAACGGTATTGCAATGCTAGGAAACAAGGCCTAGGGTTCATACTTTCACTAGTGTAAGTTCTCTCAACAATAATAACATAATTGGATCGTATAACTATCCCTCAACATGCAACAAAGAGTCACTCCAAAGTCACTAATAGCGGAGAACCAATGAAGAGATTATGGTAGGTTACGAAACCACCTCAAAGTTATCCTTTCTGATCTATCTATTGAAGAGTCTGTAGTAAAATAACATGAAGCTATTCTTTCTGTTCGATCTATCATAGAGTTCATACTAGAATAACACCTTAAGACACAAATCAACCAAAACTCTGATGTCACCTAGATGCTCCAATGTCACCTCAAGTATCTGTGGGTATGATTATACGATATGCATCAAACAATCTCATATTCATCTATTCAACCAACACAAAGAACTTCAAAGAGTGCCCCAAAGTTTCTACCGGAGAGTCAAGACGAAAACGTGTGCCAACCCCTATGCATAGATTCCCAAGGTCACGGAACCTGCAAGTTGATCACCAAAACATACATCAAGTGAATCAATAGAATACCCCATTGTCACCACGGGTATCCCACGCAAGACATCCATCAAGTGTTCTCAAATCCTTAAAGACTCAATCCGATAAGATAACTTCGAATGGAAAACTCAATCCATTACAAGAGAGTAGAGGGGGAGAAACATCATAAGATCCAACTATAATAGCAAAGCTCGTGATACATCAAGATCGTATCACCTCAAGAATACGAGAGAGAGAGAGAGGTCAAACACATAGCTACTGGTACATACCCTCAGCCTCGAGGGTGAACTACTCCCTCTTCGCCATGGAGAGCGCTGGGATGATGAAGATGGCCACCGGTGAGGGATCCCCTCGTGAGTCTTAACAGGGTCTCGATTGGTTTTTGGTGGCTACGGAGGCTTGCGGCGGCGGAACTCCTGATCTATATGTTCCCCGAAGATTTTAGGGTATATGGGAATATATAGGCGAAAGAAGTCGGTAAGGGGAGCCACGAGGGGCCCACGAGGGTGGAGGGCGCGCCCAGGGGGGTGGGCGCGCCCCCTGCCTCGTGCCTTCCTCGTTGATCCCCTGACGTGCACTCCAAGTCTCCTGGATTGCTTTCTCTCCAAAAATAACTTCTCCCGAAGGTTTCATTCTGTTTGGACTCCGTTTGATATTCCTTTTCTTCGAAACACTAAAACAAGGGAAAAAAAGCGAGGCTGCACTGGCTCTGGGTTAATAGGTTAGTCCCAAAAATAATATAAAAGTGTTTAATAAAGCCCATAAACATCCAAAACAGATAATATAATAGCATGAATACTTCATAAATTATAGATACGTTGGAGACGTATCACCACTATCGTTTTGGGGTTATGCATTAAAGAAAGCTGCATTCACGTTAAATAGGGCACCATCTAAATCCATTGAGACGACACCGTATGAACTGTGGTTTGGCAAGAAACCTAAGCTGTCATTTCTTAAAGTTTGGGGTTGTGATGCTTATGTGAAAAAGCTTCAGCCTGATAAGCTCGAACCCAAATCGGAGAAGTGCGTCTTCATAGGATACCCAAAAGAAACTGTTGGGTACACCTTCTACCATAGATCCAAAGGCAAGATATTTGTTGCTAAGAATGGATCCTTTCTAGAGAAGGAGTTTCTCTCGAAAGAAGTGAGTGGGAGGAAAGTAGAACTTGATGAGGTAATTGTACCTTCTCTCGAATTAGAAATTAGCTCATCACAAAAAATTGTTCCCGTGATGCGTACACCAACTAGAGAGGAAGCTAATGATAATGATCATGAAATTTTAGATCAGGTTACTAACGAACCTCGTAGGTCAACTAGAGCACGTTCCGCACCAGAGTGGTACGGTAATCCTATTTTGGAGGTCATGTTACTATACCATGACGAACCTGCGAACTATGAAGAAGCTATGATGAGCCCAGATTCCGATAAATGGCTTGAGGCCATGAAATCTGAGATAGGATCCATGTATGAGAACAAAGTGTGGACTTTGGTTGACTTGTCCGATGATCGGCGAGCCATAGAGAATAAATGGATCTTCAAGGAGAACACTGATGCTGATGGTAATGTTATTGTCTACAAAGATCGACTTGTCGCAAAAGTTTTTCGACAAGTTCAAGGAGTTGACTACGGTGAGACTTCCTCACCCGTAGCGATGCTTAAGTCTGTCTGAATCTTGTTAGCAATTGCCGCATTTTATGATTATGAAATCTGGCAAATGGACGTCAAAACTGCATTCCTTAGTGGATTTCTTAAAGAAGAGTTGTATATGATGCAACCAAAAGGTTTTGTCGATCCTAAAGGTGCTAACAAAGTGTGCAAGCTCCAGTGATCCATCTATAGACTGGTGCAAACATCTCGGAGTTGGAATATACACTTTGATGAGGTGATCAACGCATATGGTTTTATACAGACTTTCGGAGAAGCCTGTATTTACAAGAAAGTGAGTGGGAGGTCTGTAGCATTTCTAATATTGTATGTGGATGACATATTGTTGATTGGAAATGATGTAAATTTTTTGGATAGCATAAAAGGATACTTGAATAAAAGTTTTTCAATGAAAGACCTTGGTGAAGCTGCTTATATATTGGGCATCAAGATCTGTAGAGATATATCTAGACGCTTCATTGGACTTTCACAAAGCACATACCTTGATAAAGTTTTGAAGAAGTTCAAAATGGACCAGTCAAAGAAAGGGTTCTTGCCTGTGTTACAAGGTGTGAAGTTGAGTCAGACTCAATGCCCGACCACTTCATAAGATAGAGAGAAAATGAAAGTCATTCCCTATGCCTCAGCCATAGGTTCTATCATGTATGCTATGATGTGTACTAGACCAACTGATGTGTGCCTTGCTATAAGTCTAGCAGAGAGGTATCAAAGTAATCAGGAGTGGATCACTGGACAGCGGTCAAGAACATCCTGAGGTACCTGAAAAGGACTAAGGATATGTTTCTCGTTTATGGAGGTGACAAAGAGCTCGTCGTAAATGGTTACGTCGGTGCAAGCTTTGACACTGATCCGGATGATTCTAAGTCACAAACCGAATACGTATTTATATTGAATGGTGGAGCTGTCAGTTGGCGTAGTTCCAAACAGAGCATCATGGCGGGATCTACGTGTGAAGCGGAGTACATAGCTGCTTCGGAAGCAACGAATGAAGGAGTCTGGATGAAGGAGTTCATATCCGATCTAGGTGTAATACCTAGTGCATAAGGTCCAATGAAAATCTTTTGTGACAATACTGGAGCAATTCCCTTGGCGAAGGAATCCATATTTCACAAAAGAACAAAACATATCACGAAATGCTTCAACTCCATCCGCGATCAAGTCAAGGAGGGAGACATAGATATTTGCAAAATACATACGGATCTGAATGTTGCAGACCCGTTGACTAAGCCTCTTCCACGAGCAAAACATGATCAGAACCAAGACTCCATGGGTGTTAGAATCATTACAATGTAATCTAGATTACTGACTCTAGTGCAAGTGGGAGACTGAAGGAAATATTCCCTAGAATCAATAATAAAGTTGTTGTTTTATATCTCCTTATTCATGATAAATGTTTATTATTCATGCTAGAATTGTATTAACCGGAAACTTGATACATGTGTGGATACATAGACAAAACACAGTGTCCCTAGTAAGCCACTACTAGACTAACTCGTTAATCAAAGATGGTTAAGTTTCCTAACCATAGACATGTGTTGTCATTTGATGAATGGGATCACATCATTAGGAGAATGATGTTGTCATTTGATGACCCATCCATTAGCTTAGCATATTGATCGTTCAGTTTTATTGCTATAGCTTTCTTCATGTCATACACATATTCCTTTGACTATGAGATTATGCAACTCCCGGATACCGAAGGAATGCCTTGTGTGCTATCAAACGTGACAACGTAACTGGGTGATTATAAAGATGCTCTGCAGGTATCTCCGAAGGTGTTTGTTGGGTTGGCATAGATCGAGATTAGGATTTGTCGCTCCGAGTATCGGAGAGGTATCTCTAGGCCCTCTCGGTAATACACATCATAAGAAGCCTTGCAAGCAAAGTGACTAATGAGTTAGTTACAGGGTGATGTATTACGGAACGAGTAAAGAGACTTGCCGGTAATGAGATTGAACTAGGTATGAAGATACTGACGATCGAATCTCGGGCAAGTAACATACGGATGACAAAGGGGATAACGTATGTTGTCATTATGGTTTGACCAATAAAGATCTTCGTAGAATATGTAGGAGCCAATATGAGCATCCAGGTTCCGCCATTTGTCGTGGATTTGTCATGGCAGATGTCCTAGTGTGAGGACTTAGTCGTGAGGCCAGTGCATCTATGTGGTAGCTTGAGAGGGGTTGATCGGAATCGAGAGACGCAACACAAGACAAGGATTTAGACAGCTTCGGACCCTGGGAAACATCATCCGGTAACAACCCTACATGCTGTTTGAGGCTAGGTCTCATTATGATCATGAGGGAGTCGCCGCATAAGCCGGCTCTCCTCTTTGTGTCTAGCCCTAGATATTGTTTCTTGTTGCTTGTCCCTCTTTGGGGAGCCCTGCCCCTCCTTATATAAGTTGAAGTGGTGGCTTACATGTAGAGTCCTAGTAGGATTAGAACTAACTTATTCTCTATTACAAGTCGGATACAAGTACGGGTCTTGCTTCCTCATAAAGGAAAAATTCCTCATGCCTTCCGTCTTAAGCCGGCCCACCATAACATGAGCCGGCCTTCTGGGCCTTGGGCCTAGTCTTTGATCTGACCCGCCGTCGGGGCCATCCATGAGTCGTCTGGTTCGTGAGTCGTCTGACCAATGAGCCGCCAGACCCGTGAGTCGCTAGTCCTCCACCGGGTCAATGGTGAAACGCCAAGTCCGGCCGGGTCATACCGCGGGGTATATCCCCGACATTAGCCCCCAGTTTAATTTGGATTTATCCATGTTAAACTGATCCTGTAAAATAAACACAAGAACAAACTTGATAGGTTGTGCTCCGGGTTAAATATTTTCCTGAACCGGCACCTGATCATCTTTAAGTCCTTGTCATTTCCTCCTGAATGTATACCCAAGATCTTATAGCAAATCTCCTTTAACAGATATGTCCAAACCTTGCCAATGCAAAAAATCCAGGCACTTCTTCTAAAAATTCCGGGTCAATAGGCTAGCTTCATAACCAATTTGCTGACATTGGCTCTTGTAGAGAAATATTATAAGAAATAATCCATTTGAGTCGGCATTCAATGCTCTGACTTGACAAAAATATTGGTCTTCAAATATTCAACTGATATTCAACCGGCTTAAAGATGTAGATCTTGCCGATTTATGACTGCCAAAATTGTCGGGTTATAAACAAATGATGCTGGGTCATGTAGCTGATGCCGGGTTAATCTTAAGATGACGCTGGGTCGTAAACTTTGTAGATTTATCTGATAATAATATAATACCAGATTTTCTCAAAACTGAGACCTTGAAGTTATTCCTCTCTTATATGCATATCACCTGTAGCCCCAAGTGCCGGGTTGTCATGCTTGCGACAACACAGGACTTGTAATTGCCTATATGCTCATAAAAATTTCAACCAGGTAGCCCCCAAGGGCCGGGTCATTATGCAATAATGAGCAGGGACTTTATAAATATGATCATGTAAACTTGAGCAAGAACGTGTAGCCCCCAAGGGCGGCTCGAAGAAGATATTCTTGAAATGGGACTTTGTATATTATTCACTGATAATAACATCATATAATATAATCTCCACCATGGGGCTTGAACCCACGTCCACAAGGTTAAGAGCTTTGTACTCTACCAACTGAATAGTGGACTGTTCAATATAATGGATAAATGCTTGTGTACCTTGAATTTTTGACAGGAGCAATTGGTAGCCCCCAAGGGTCGGCTCATTACAATGTGATCAGTCGGGTCTTCAATAAGTTGAACAAAAAGTGATTTCACATTAGCCCCCAAGTGCCATGGTGCATGCTGGCAGTGACATGGGACTTGCATATTTGATGTAATCTCAATTTAAATAATGTAGCCCCCAAGTGCCGGGTCGTAAGCCTGCAGCGACTCGGGACTATTCCTTCCATTGTAGAATAAATCATATCCATTGATAAAATAATATCCATTGCGCCAAAGCGACTTTGAATACCTTATCTGTTGACAAGTAAATCCGAAGTTTAAATACCCGACGGCTCTTGGCCGATGGCGATTTAATACGTCTCCATTGTAAGCCGGAATTTTTATAACCCGACGACTTATAGCCTTTGAGAAAATCAAGAATTGATAACCCTTTTGAGACACCAATTTCAATCTTTGATGATGGTCTTGAACTTAATCATTTATGTAATTCATAGCTCTGTAAATCCTGCACAAAGTTTAAAGAACATATGCCCTAGCGACTTAACGTCAAAAGCCAGGGCGGGTAACCACCCAAATGTAGTCTTATCCTGCACACAAGTAGATCACAAGATCCCTTGGCGATTTACCACAGAGCGGGTCATAATATCTCCCATATAATCATTGTGATATTGAATTTGTACTGCCGGTTTACATGACCTGTGCAATAAGGGTGATAACCCAATCCATAGAAGCCAATACTTCCAAATATATGATGATTGTCACATGCTGGCGACCTATCATCCAAAGCCAAGCCTGGTTAAATTTAAACCACACTTATACTTAGATCTGAACAAAAAAGCTTCAAGTAAAATCCAAAAAATTGTTTGCAAAAAGAGACTTCAAAATTTTTTAGGCTTCTGATTCGAATACGATCAGAAAACCGTTCCAAAGGGGTTAAGCTAAGATTCGAATACGATCATATAGCCCCCGGTGGCTTTGGCATTGCCGATCAAGAGGGTATTGATAGCTATGTTCTCTTTGGTTCGAATACGACCTATGTTTGAACAGGAAGCCCCCAAATGACCTTGAGAGTTGTTTAACGACGTTGATTCGAATACGATCCATGTCGGACCCAAAGGGGTTGGGCTATGATTCGGATACGATCAAGAAGCCCCCTAGTGGGTTTGGCAGTGTGCCAATCAAAAGGGTACCGACAGCTATGTTCTCTTTGGTTCGAATACGACCTATGTTTGAACAGGAAGCCCCCAAATGACTATTTAAATTTTGGCATCACGCCGATAAAGAGGGTACCGACAGCTATGCTCGATGAGCAGGAAGCCCCTAAGTGACCATAATTAGATAAGCCGTAAGGCAGGATACCCATGTTTGAACTGCGCATCATGGCATCAAGTTCTCTTTGGCAACCTTTAATTTTTCTGAGAACTCGAATCTTGCGAGAGATTAATTCTTTTTGAACGGGAACTTTGAACCGGATTTGAGAGCTTAAAAGCTTTGTAAGAGACAAATTTACCTTGAGCCGGATGCTTGAACTGGATTTGAGAGCTTCAAAGCTTTGCGGGAGAGAGATGTCTCTTGAACCGGATTTTAAACCGGAATCTTTATTTTGAACCGACAATTTTCTGACAGCCTTTAAATTTTCATCAATATGGTGGTGTCCTCCGGAACCGGGTTATCATTCCCTCCAATGACCCGGAGTTCCCGAGTCATGTCATTGTAGCCCCCGAGTCTTAAGACGACTCGAGGAGTTGTCTTGAGATTCTCCACATTTGACCGTGACATAAACCGGTACGAGTCATTCAACGTCTCAGTGATATAACTTGTCCTGCACTGGAGAACTTGCAAGCCAGAGAAATTGCTCTTTTAAAGGAAGCAATATAAAATATACTGGATGAATTTCACCTGATGCGTCGGGTCAGCAATTATCACCACGGAGTTGATGATCACCATGGTGAAGCTGAAATCAGTCACGGCAGAGCCGGCCGCGGGAGACGATAGATGAGTCTGCCGCGGTGTTGTAAGCCGGTGCGGACTGGCAAGTTGTGAAGGAAAAATGCCCTAGAGGCAATAATAAAGTTATTATTTATTTCCTTATTTCATGATAAATGTTTATTATTCATGCTAGAATTGTATTAACCGGAAACTTGATACATGTGTGAATACATAGACAAACATAGTGTCACTAGTATGCCTCTACTTGACTAGCTCGTGAATCAAAGATGGTTAAGTTTCCTAGCCATGGACATGAGTTGTCATTTGATTAACGGGTCACATCATTAGGAGAATGATGTGATTGACTTGACCCATTCCGTTAGCTTAGCACTTGATCATTTAGTATGTTGCTATTGCTTTCTTCATGACTTATACATGTTCCTATGACTATGAGATTATGCAACTCCCGTTTACCGGAGGAACACTTTGTGTGCTACCAAATGTCACAACGTAACTGGGTGATTATAAAGGAGCTCTACAGGTGTCTCCGAAGGTACTTGTTGAGTTCGCGTATTTCGAGAATAGGATTTGTCACTCCGATTGTCGGAGAGGTATCTCTGGGCCCTCTCGGTAATGCACATCACTATAAGCCTTGCAAGCAATGTAGCTAATGAGTTATTTACGGAATGATGCATTACGTAGCAGTAAAGAGACTTCCGATTGAGATTGAACTAGGTATTGGGATACCGACGATCGAATCTCGGGCAAGTAACATACCGATGACAAAGGGAACAACGTATGTCGTTATGCAGTTTGACCGATAAAGATCTTCGTAGAATATGTAGGAGCCAATATGAGCATCCAGGTTCCGCTATTGGTTATTGACCGGAAACGAGTCTCGGTCATGTCTACATAGTTCTCGAACCCGTAGAGTCCGCACGCTTAAGGTTTCGATGACAGTTATATTATGAGTTTATGAGTTTTGATGTACCTAAGGAGTTTGGAGTCCCGGATGAGATCGGGGACATGATGAGGAGTCTCTAAATGGTCGAGACATAAAGATCGATATATTGGACGACTAATTCGGACTTCGGAAAGGTTCCGAGTGATTCGGGTATTTTACGGAGTACTGGGAGATTCTGAGGAATTCGCCGGGAGTATATGGGCCTTATTGGGCCATACGGGAAAGAGAGAGGGCTGCCTAGGGCAGGCCGCGCGCCCAAGGCCTAGTCCGGGTGGACTAGGGGAGGCTGCGCCTCCTTCCTTCCCTTCTCCCGTCCCCTTCCTTCTCTCCTACTCCTACTAGGAAAGGAGGAGTCCTACTCCCGGTGGGAGTAGGACTTCCCCCTTTGCGCGCCTCTCCTTGGCCGGCCACCTCCTCCCCTTGCTCCTTTATATACGGGGGCAGGGGGCACCCCATAGACACAACAATTGATCCTTGAGTTTCTTAGCCGTGTGCGGTGCCCCCCTCCACCATAGTTCTCCTCGATAATATTGTAGCGGTGCTTAGGCGAAGCCCTGCGACGGTAGAACATCAAGATCGTCCTGCACGCCGTCGTCTTGTGGAACTCATCCCCGACACGTTGCTGGATCGGAGTCCGGGTATCGTCATTGAGCTGAACGTGTGCTAGAACTCGGAGGTGCCGTAGTTTCGGTGCTTGATCAGTCGGGCCGTGAAGACGTACTTCTACATCAACCGCGTTATTATAACGCTTCCGCTTTCGGTCTACGAGGGTACGTGGACAACACTCTCCCCTCTTGTTGCTATGCATCACCATGATCTTGCGTGTGCATAGGAATTTTTTTGAAATTACTACGTTCCCCAAAAGTGGCATCCGAGCCTGGTTTTATGCGTAGATGTTATATGCACGAGTAGAACACAAGTGAGTTGTGGGCGATACAAGTCATACTGCTTACCAGCATGTCATACTTTGGTTCGGCGGTATTGTTGGATGAAGCGGCCCTGACCGACATTACGCGTACGCTTACGCGAGACCGGTTCTCCCGGCGTGCTTTGCACAGAGGTGGCTAGCGGGTGTCAGTTTCTCCAACTTTAGTTGAACCGAGTGTGGCTACGCCCGGTCCTTGCGAAGGTTAAAACAGCACTAACTTGACGAACTATCGTTGTGGTTTTGATGCATAGGTAAGAATGGTTCTTGCTAAGCCCGTAGCAGCCACGTAAAACTTGCAACAACAAAGTAGAGGACGTCTAACTTGTTTTTGCAGGGCATGTTGTGATGTGATATGGTCAAGACGTGATGCTATATATTATTGTATGAGGTGATCATGTTTTGTAACCGAAGTTATCGGCAATGGCAGGAGCCATATGGTTGTCGCTTTATTGTATGCAATGCAATCGCCCTGTAATGCTTTACTTTATCACTAAGCGGTAGCGATAGTCGTAGAAGCATAAGATTGGCAAGACGACAATGATGCTACGATGGATATGAAGGTGTCGCGCCGGTGACGATGGTGATCACGACGGTGCTTCGGAGATGGAGATCACAAGCACAAGATGATGATGGCCATATCATATCACTTATATTGATTGCATGTGATGTTTATCCTTTATGCATCTTATCTTGCTTTGATTGACGATAGCATTTTAAGATGATCTCTCACTAATTATCAAGAAGTGTTCTCCCTGATTATGCACCGTTGCGAAAGTTCTTCGTGCTGAGACACCACGTGATGATCGGGTGTGATAGGCTCTACGTTGAAATACAACGGGTACAAAACAGTTGCACACGCGGAATACTCAGGTTAAACTTGACGAGCCTAGCATATACAGATATGGCCTCGGAACACGGAGACCGAAAGGTCGAACGTGAATCATATAGTAGATATGATCAACATAGTGATGTTCACCATTGAAACTACTCCATCTCACGTGATGATCGGGCATGATTTAGTTGATTTGGATCACGTGATCACTTAGATGACTAGAGAGATGTCTGTCTAAGTGGGTGTTCTTAAGTAATATGATTAATTGAACTTGAATTTATCATGAACTTAGTACCTGATAGTATTTTGCTTGTCTATGTTTGTTGTAGATAGATGGCTCGTGTTGTTGTTCCATTGAATTTTAATGCTTTCCTTGAGAAAGCTAAGTTGAAAGATGATGGTAGCAATTACACGGACTGGGTCCATAATTTGAGGATTATCCTCATTGCTGCATAGAAGAATTACATCCTGGAAGCACCGCGGGTGCCCCGCCGCAGATGCAATCGACGGTTAAGACCGTCTGGCAGAGCAAAGGCGATGACTAGTCAATAGTTGATGTGCCATGCTTTACGGTTTAGAACCGGTCTTCAACGGCGTTTTGAGCGTCATAGAGCATATGAGATGTTCCAGAGTTGAAGTTAATATTTCAAGCAAATGCCCGGATTGAGAGATATGAAGTCTCCAATAAGTTCTATAGCTGTAAGATGGAGGAGAATAGTTACGTCGGTGAACATATACTCAAAATGTATGGGTATAATAATCACTTGATTCAGCTGGAGTTAATCTTCACGATGATAGTGTCATTGATGAAATTCTTCAATCATCGCCACCAAGCTACAAGAGCTTCGTGATGAACTATAATATGCAAGGGATGGACAAGACTATTCCGAGCTCTTACAATGCTAAAGGCTGTGGAGGTAGAAATCAAGAAGGAGCATCAAGTGTTGATGGTCAATAAGACCACCAGTTTCAAGAAGAAGGACAAAGGGAAGAAGAAGGGGAACTTCAAGAAGAACAGCAAGCAAGTTGCTGCTCAGGAGAAGAAACCCAAGTATGGACCTAAGCCTGAAACTGAGTGCTTCTACTGCAAGCAGACTGGAAACTGGAAGCAGAACTGCCCCAAGTATTTGGCGGATAAGAAGGATGGCAAGGTGAACAAAGGTATATGTGATATACAGGTTATTGATGTGTACCTTACTAATGCTCGCAGTAGCACCTGGGTATTTGATAATGGTTACATTGCTAATATTTGCAACTCAAAGCAGGGGACTACGGATTAAGCAAAAGATTGGCTAAGGGCGAGGTGACGATGCGCGTGGGAAATGGTTCCAAAGTCGATGTGATCGCGGTCGGCACGCTACCTCTACATCTACCATCGGGATTAGTTTTAGACCTAAATAATTGTTATTTGGTGCGGCGTTAAGCATGAACATTATATCTGGATCTTGTTTGATGCGAGACGGTTATTCATTTAAATCAGGAGAATAATGGTTGTTCTATTTATATGAGTAATATCTTTTATGGTCATGCACCCTTGAAGAGTGGTCTATTTTATTGAATCTCGATAATAGTGATACACATATTCATAATGTTGAAGCCAAAAGATGCGAGTTGATAATGATAGTGCAACTTATTTGTGGCACTTTGCCGTTTGGGTCATATTGGTGTAAAACGCATGAAGAAACTCCATCTTGATGGACTTCTGAATCACTTGATTATGAATCACTTGGTACTTGCGAACCATGCCTCATGGGCAAGATGACTAAAACGCCGTTCTCCGGAACTATGGAGCGAGCAACTGATTTGTTGGAAATCATACATACTGATGTATGTGGTCCAATTAATATTGAGGCTCGCGGCGGGTATCGTTATTTTCTGACCTTCACAAATGATTTGAGCAGATATGCGTATATCTACTTAATGAAGCACAAGTCTGAAACATTTGAAAAGTTCAAAGAATTTCAGAGTGAATGGAGAATCATCGTAACAAGAAAATAAAGTTTCTACAATCTGATCATAGAAAAGAATATTTGAGTTACGAGTTTGTCCTTCATTTTTAAACAATGTGGAATAGTTTCACAGCTCACATACATGGAACACCACGCATAATGGTGTGTCCGAACATCGTAACCGCACTTTATTGGATATGGTGTGATCTATGATGTATCTTACCGATTTACCACTATTGTTTTGGGGTTATGCATTAGAGATAGCTGCATTCACTTTAATAGGGCACCATCTAAATCCGTTGAGACGACACCGTATGAACTATGGTTTAGCGATAAACCCTAAGTATCGTTTCTTAAAGTTTGGAGTTGCGATGCTTATGTGAAAAAGGTTTTCAACCTGATAAGCTCGAACCCAAATCGGAGAAATGCGTCTTCATAGAATACCCAAAGGAAATTGTTGGGTACACCTTCTATCACAGATCCAAAGGCAAAACATTCGTTGCTAAGAATGGATCCTTTCTAGAGAAGGAGTTTCTCTCGAAAAAAGTGAGTGGCAGGAAAGTAGAGTTTGATAAGGTAATTTGTACCTTCGCCCGAATTGGAAAGTAGTTCATCACAGAAATCAGTTCCAGTGATTCCTACACCAATTAGTGAGGAAGCTAATGATGATGATCATGAAACTTCAGATTAAGTTACTACAAAACCTCGCAGGTCTTCCAAAGTACAGTCCGCACTTTGAGTGGTACGGTAATCCTGCTCGGAAGTCATGTTACTAGACCATGATGAACCTACGAACTATGAGGAAGCAATGATGAGCCCAGATTCATGAAATGGCTTAAGGCCATGAAATCGAGATGGGATCCATGTATGAGAACGAAGTGTGGACTTTGGTGGAGTTGCCCAATGATCGGCAAGCCATCTTTGTATAAATGGATCTTCAAGAGGAAGGCGGACTGACGATAGTAGTGTTACTATCTACAAAGCTAGAATTGTCGCAAAAGGTTTTCGACAAGTTCAAGGTGTTGACTACGATGAGAGTTTCTCACTCTATCTATGCTTAAGTCTGTCCGAATCATGTTGGCAATTGCCGCATTTTATGAAATCTGGCAAATGGATAGACAAAACTACATTCCTTAATGGATTTATTAAAGAAGAGTTGTATATGATGCAACCAGAAGGTTTTGTCAATCCTAAAGGTGCTAACGAAATTTGCAAGCTCCAGCGATCCTTCTATGGACTGGTGCAAGCAACTAGGAGTTGGAATATACGCTTTGATGAGTTGATCAAAGCATATAGTTTTATCTGAGACTTACGATTGAAGCTGTATTTACAATAAAGTGAGTGGGAGCACTACTGCCTTTCTGATAAATATATGTGAGTAACATATTGTTGATCGGAAATGATGTAGATTTTTTCTGGAAAGCATAAAGGAGTATTTGAAAGGAGTTCTTTAAAAGAAAGACCTCAGTAAAGCTACTTACATATTGAGCATCAAGATCTATTGAGATAGATCAAGATGCTTGATAAGTTTTTTCAAAAAGTGCATACCTTGTCAAGATTTTGAAGTAGTTCAAGATGGAACAATCAAAGAAAGAGTTCTTGCTTGTGTTACAAAGGTGTGAAATTGAGTAAGACTCAAATCCCGACCACGGCAGAAAATAGAAAAGAGAATGAAAGTCATTCCCTATGCATCAGTTATAGGTTCTATAAAGTATGCTATGCTATGTACCAGACCTATTGTATACCTTGCTCTGAATTTGGCAAGGGAGTACAATAGTGATCTATGAAGAGATCCTTTGGACATTGGTCAAGAATATCCTTAGTGAGGACTAAGGAAGTATTTCTCGATTATGGAGGTGATAAAAGAGCCCGTCGTAAAGAGTTACATAGGTGCAAGTGTCGGTGTCAAACCCGGCAGATCTCGGGTAGGGGGTCCCGAACTGTGCGTCTAGGCGGATGGTAACAGGAGACAAGGGACACGATGTTTTTACCCAGGTTCGGGCCCTCTCGATGGAGGTAAAACCCTACTTACCTTGATTAATATTGATGATATGGGTAGTGCAAGAGTAGATCTACCACGAGATCAGAGAGGCTAAACCCTAGAAGCTAGCCTATGGTATGATTTTTGTTCGTCCTACGGACTAAAACCCTCCGGTTTATATAGACATCGGAGAGGGCTAGGGTTACACAGAGTCGGTTACAATGGCAGGAGATCTACATATCCGTATCGCCAAGCTTGCCTTCCACGCCAAGGAAAGTCCCATCCGGACATGGGACGAAGTCTTCAATCTTGTATGTTCATAGTCCAGGAGTCCGGCCAAAGGTCATAGTCCGGCCATCCGGGCACCCCTAATCCAGACTCCTCAAGAGTCTCCCGAACCAGGCTTCAATGACAACGAGTCCGACGCAGATTGTCTTCGGCATTGCAAGCGGGTTCCTCCTCCGAATACTTCATAGAAGATTTTGAACACAAAGATAGTGTCGGCTCTGCAAAATAATTTCCACATACCACCGTAGAGAGAATAATATTTACACAAATCCAATCACGACGTATTTCGCAGCGTGACATCACCTGCAGCCAAGCCTTTATTCGAATCATTTTTACTGTCCCACCTCAACGCGTTTAGCGAGGCAGTTTCCTTGGCACGTTTTGTCAAAGCAGAGATCGTGTCCCCTTATTTCGGGATTTTCATCAATACGGGCGTCGGTAACCCAATCGTGCTCGTTGGCACGTCTCCTCTATCGAAGGCGAGTCCCAAACGGTCACGAGGAGGGCTCTTGGTATTCAACCTCTTTATAAAGAGACCAAGGCTCTACTCCTTTCTTTCAATCTCAATCGAATCTGCCCCTCGCCTCAAGTTCCAACACCCAAAGCTCCAGATTCAGGCGCTTCGGACCTTCAATGATGTCCGGCTCCGACCTTCAAGGCTGGTGGATGCCTTCCTCCGTTACGGAAGAAGACGTGCTAAGGCTAAGAGATGCCAGGTATTTAACCAGCGAAATTTCGCATAGGCTGCCTGCTCAAGGGCAGGTTATTCCTACTCCCAAGCCTGGTGAGAGCATGGTGTTCGCGTCTCACTTCCTTGGGGCTAGGCTTCGACCGGACCCCTTCGTGAGGGCTCATGTTTTATTATGGGTTGGAATTTCACGACTTGGATCCGAGTCCATCCTCCACATCTCATCGTTCATTGTCGTGTGCAAAGCCTTCCTCCGCATTACCCTCACTTGATTGTGGCTTAAGACCTTCAAAGTGGAGCGAAGATGATCGAGGGCAGCAAGCGGAGTCTTGGAGGGCTATTATAAGCAAGAATCTTGGCGCTCCATTGCTGAGGGCTCTTTTCAAGAGGAGTTCAGCTTATGGCAACGAGAGTGGTTTTATATCACAGCTCCCGGGGGCACCAAGTGGGTGGCGCCACACGCCTTCGCTCGGGTCCTCCCCGCGGTGGCGTCATGGGTCAATAAAGGCTCGACTGGGGCCGTCCAGGGCGTGCCCTTGTTGCAGGCCGCATTCAAGATCTCTGGAAAGAGACATCAACCTGGCCGTAGTGGCGCAGGTCATGTTGATTCGCCGCACTTTTCCTCGCAAATGCTGCCCCTCCGCTTTGTGGGAGTTTAATCCGGAGGGACCACGAGCTCTCCAACACTTTACGGGCGCGACGCCCATGTAGATGTACAAATTGTTTTTTGGATCACAAGCAATGTGTCCGGACTCGACCGAGGACGCAGGTCTGAGCTGCAATCGCCCGGATACTCAAGTGAGTAGCCCTGTACCCGGACACGCTATCCATATATTCATCATAAAATTGCCCTTAAAAGAGATGTCCCTTAAACAGGAGTGGATAGCAAAAGCAAAGCTAATCAGGTGTCCGGCCCCCTCCCGAGACCACGCGGATCCGTGTTAACCAGATCTTTGGAGGTTGCGCCTTTGGAAGAAGGCGAAGGGGGGAACAAGGAAGTTACCGTCTCCCCGAAGGAGGCTATCAGGAAAGGAGGAATCGAGAATCCCTCCATCCAAGGAAAGAAGGGGACCGCCTCTGAAGACCCGGAGACCATGATCTCAAAGCGGGGGAAGAAATCTTCATGAGAGGGTCCTGCGCCGGGAGGTGCCTCGGCCGCACTGTGCCCTCAAGGGGATCAGCCTCCAACGAGCCGTAAGCAGAGAGGGGAGTTTTAAAATAAGAGACATCCCTATTCTATTCCTGAGAAAGATAACTGAATTTTTACCTTGTAGTTCGGATCTCAGCCCTTCTCAGAGAGCTCATCTTCAGGGGATCTTCGTCCGTAGATGATGGAGAGTGGAACGCCTCCCCTTGCCGTACCGCCTTGCGAGGCGGGCGACCCTGAGGTGTCGTCACGGAGGGTTTTTCTGAATCCGGCAGGGCCAGAAAGCAGCCATATGGCTCCCCAAAGCTCTCCGTGCCCGGCCTTCGAAAAAGGCCATCGTACGAGTCTGGCACCGTCCGGTGCACGGTTGGAGGAGCTGAAGGATCTGCTCGGGCGAGCGTCTATCTCAGAATCACACCGTGCATTGATGGGCACGGTGATTGAAAGGATTTCATCCGCGGAGAGCGGGTTGCACGAGGCCATCGGGAGTTTACTGACAGGTTTTGAGGTACGTGAAATGATGCACCTTTTGACAGTTCCGCATATAAAAGATGCGCCCTGTATAGATAGTAGCCCCTGAGACTCGGTGCGTTGTCAAAAATGACGGCGCGCCGAGGATCATAATCCAGTATAACATGTCGCTCTTCCTATGTAGGTGGCGAAGTGTCTGGTGGCTAGTCGGACTGATGAATTTGCCGAGCTAAAGCGGCAACTTGACGTGGCGGATGCCGACATCGCGCTTGTCAACAAGCGGCTTGACGAGTCACAAGGTATGCAATTTCTCCGCGGACACCTGGTAAGGGGGCTTGATGCCCGTGCCTTACAACATGTATGCTTGATGCAGATGGTGCCGCTGCCATGGAGAACCTTCGGGCGGAACTTGCCTAAGCCAAGGAGCAGGACAGAAAAAGTGATGCGGCTGCCTTAAAGGCAGCTGAAGAGCTGAAAGCCAAACAGGCTGCTCACTGCCGAAGCAAGAAGGAAATGGCCGAGATGGCTGTGAAGTTGAAGGATGCTGCCGACCACTGCAAGCTTCTTGAAAAAGAAGGTCGGGCGGAACAGAAGGACCTGGAGAAGGCCACTACCGAGGCCAAGGATGCTCGCTCTGCAATGAGAGCCATGAAGCAGGAGCTACGTCAGGCCGGAGATATCGCGGCTGGAAAGCCCTTTATGCTACGGATGAAGTTCAGGGATCCTAAATATGCTCAGTTGGACCGGCTGTGGAGTGCGGCGGATACTTATCTGGACTTGGCGGCAAGTGCCGTGGACGCGGTCGAACACTTCCGAGATCAACAGGATCACGAAGTGGAAAAGCTTTTTTGGTCGCAGTTCCACAATCCAGAGCGCCCACTTCCATTAACCGAGCGTTTGGCCGAATGGGCGGTGCTGAATAGGTTATCTGGACTCGCCATGAAGGATGTCGTGAGTCATCTGTGGCCGGAAAGGCTCGAGCCGAAGAGTTATTTTGGTTTGGTGCAGCAGTTCCTTTGTGTGGTGCCGCATATCAATGCAATGAAGAGGTTAGCATGCATAGAGGGTGCGCGGATTGCTCTTGCCCGTGTCAAGACATACTGGGCGGAGATGAAGGCCACCAGCGTTGCATCCCAAGATTCGGACGGGAGCCGAGTACCTGCTGAGCACTATTTTCGGGGAAGTTACGCAGGCGCTTCGTTTAATAGAGACGCAGTGCTCGAAGGATATCATGTTGAATAACATGTATTATTGTGAAACAATGTTTCGATGGAATATAAAAGCTTTTTATACTTGTGCACTGCAAGAATTAAAATACCTCACTGCGGCCGTTAATGTATATGTGTATATAACACGAAAGATGGCAGTCTCGGCTTATTACGCATATAATGCGGGGTGTTATGAAAAGCGCATTTTCACACTTGATCCAACGTCTTGGTCCTATAAAGGAGGTGATAGCGTAGCGAACTAGGCAACCGGACTATAATGCTTTATCACTTTCACTTAGCCATAGGAGTTTGATAGTGGGGCTACTATATAGCCCCTAGGGGCACCGCGCTCGCCCGAATTGGCGCGTGTGTGCTGACCGAAACTTGACCCTTCGTTAATGCGGAGGAATCCTAAAGATTCCGGTGGGTCATCGAGTGGTTGACCGGTCTCACGCTATATCATGACGGTCAGTTTTGGCTTTCTCTCGAGGTGCCGCTTTGGCGAACCGGGCACTGTCGCGATAGTTCTCTGGTGCCGCCTTAGCCGATAGAGCGGGCGTAAGGCAGCAAATCACGAGGGAGCCGGGCAAACACAACATTTGACCAAAGACATGATTCGGAGCTGATGCATATAAGGCCAAACTCGCGACGCCGAACACTCCCTAAGGTATTCGGTCTTTATGAAAACGGGTTGAACAACGCCCTTAGTAATAAGCCCCTGGTGTCCAGGTACGTGCAAAATCCTGACGTGGCCAATGCCAATACGCCAGCCTCCACCTTGGTTATAGCAAGAAACCGGGGGACGTGTATCAACAAGAGACAGTAAAAAAGGTTTACGCAGGGTCTTAATCTGAAAAGAATCCTTGGAACGGGTCCCTCTTGCTGCGTCTGCGCTGTGTCTCCGTTGTGCCGTATCACGGGCCGGGTGTAGCACGATGTTCATCTGTAAAAGAGAGGAACTTAGTTGAAAAGGATCATGCGAAAATGTATGTTATATTAAATAAACAAAGTACAATTTAAAAAATGAATAAAATTGAGCTTTATTGTCTCTTGTTGTACATGCGCGGAGCCCCTTGAACGGGGGTATGCGGCTAGTAAGCCCTTGTATGTTTACGCGGGACTCGTCTAGCCATGTCCGGGGTCTGAACGACCTGTTTAGGTGCTTTGATTAGTGAAGCCAGTTTAGTGTGTGGCTGTTAAGGCAGTCGTACAATCTTCCGCGCTCGAGGAACACTCGACATTTCCCTTTAATGAGATTATGCCTCGTGGACCGGGCATTTTAAGTATAAGGGATGCATAATGCGGTATTGCATTAAAGCGGGCGAAAGCTTGGCCCCAAAGAGTGCTTGATAGCTACTTGTAAATGGAGCGATGTGGAAGGTTAGCTTTTCACGGCGGAAGTTGTCGGGTGAGCGAACATAACTTCTAGCAGGAGAGAGCCCGTACAATGGGCATCTGGGCTGGCGTTACCCTTGAAAGGAAGTGTTGCTATGGCGAATTGTTGTTGGGTCTATCCCCATTTTGCGGATTGTGTCCTGATATAGCAGGTTTAAATCATCGCCGCCGTCCATTAGGACTTGTGTAAAGTGGAGTCCGTCAATTATCGGATCTAATACCAAGGCAGTCCAGCCTGCATTCGGATACTTCTAGAGTAATCCTGATAGTCGAAAGTGATTGGTTTTAACAACCAGTGGCGGGACTCCTCTGGGATAGGCCGTATGGCGCGTATCTCTATGGGCGCCACTCTGTTCTCCCCTTTTGTCATGTGAAGTGAATTTACTGTTTTGACTTCTTGTGGGAAGTTCTTTTGTTTTCCGGTGCTCTGCTTGTGGGGTTCGTCATCGTCCTCGCTTGGTGTGTCGAGCCCCTTGTGTTCGGCATTGAGTTTGCCGGATTGCTTGAAGACCCAACAATCTCTGTGGGTATGGTTTGCAGGCTTCCCGGGAGTACAGTGGATTTGACATATCTTGTCCAAGATTTTGTTTAGGTTAGATAGCTCGTCCTGTTATCCTTGAGGGGCAGTTTTTACGATTCTGTCGAGAGCTTTTGAATCCGGCGTTGGTATCGTGCTCTTGGGCTGTTTCCCTTGGTCCGGCGCTGGTCCTTGCTGCGTCGCGGTTTCCGTTCCATCCCTAACCCGGATGTACTTGGGTCGTTGATGCGCATCTTGCCAACCAGCTATCCTCTCCTAGCATAAGCGGGTCATGAGGCTTGTTAATGCGGCCATTGTTCTTGGCTTTTCTTGGCGAGGTGTACGGCAAGCCATTCATCTCGAATGCTGTGTTTGAAAGCTGCTAAAGCTTGGCGTCCGGACGATCGACTATCTGGTTCTTTTAGTAAGAAATATGTTCGAGTTTCGGGCTGACTCTCCGGGTTGTTGAGTTATATGACTTAAATCATACGCATCCGGAGGTCGGACATAGGTCCCTTGAAAATTTGCCGAAAAAGCATCCTCGAGCTCTTCCCAACTTCCAATGGTGTTTTCAGGAAGGCTTTTAAGCCAATGCCGGGCTGGCCCTTTGAGTTTGAGGGGTAAGTATTTTATGGCGTGGAGATCATCTCCTCTAGCCATGTGTATGTGGAGGATGTAATCCTCAATCCAGACTCCAGTGTCTGTTGTTCCGTCGTATGCCTCTATGTTTACGGGCTTGAATCCCGCTGGAAATTCATGATCCAGCACCTCATCGGTGAAACATAGGGGGTGTGCGGCACCCCTATAACTGGGTGTACCGCGATGTTCGGATATTTGATGTGTTGCATTGCTTACTAGAGCTTGCTTTCTTGGCCCATAGATAGATCTGGCTGGGCCATCTTTTTGATGCGAATCCTTGTGCGGATCGCGTGCCGGCTTGTGTGTGGAGTCCTTTGCCGCACTGTGTTGGCCATGGGGTCGTTTGTCCGACTGGGTGGCTTCCTTATTTTTTGATTGCGGAGGCTCTAAGGCCTCATCATCAAATTCCGGCAGTAATTTCGCCGGATAGCTCTTTGTGTGTGGCATCGCCCGTATTTGTCTGCGGTGTTGAGTACTTTGCTCCATCTAATTCTAAGTGCATCTTCCGCTGTTTTGAGCTTCCGCTTACGCTATTTCAGGCTACGTGCGATGGCGACGAGCCTTTTTTGGAGGTTCTTCTGCTCCAGCAACTTGTCCGGCGTGAGGTCGTCCGGACTGTTGTCTTCGCTGGGGACGGGTTGTTTATCCAAGTTTCCCTGTTCGGACGGTTGCTCGATGGCATGTTCGTCGTCCGCCGGTTCGCCCTGCTCTATGGTTGGGTCTGTATGGCTGCTTTCTCTGTCGAGGTGGGTTTTGGAGCAGCGCTTACGCCGCCGCTTTGATTGCTTTTCGAGGGAACGATCCCTCGTTGCGTCCCTTTATTCCTCGTCGTCATTTCCTTTAGGTGTATCCACCATGTATACATCGTGAGATGGGGTGGTTGTCCAGTGGCCTATAGGCGCTGGTTCATGTTCGTGTCCTACATCGTCGTCCATACCGTCGATGTCTTCGGAGTCGAAGTCGAGCATGTCGGTTAAATCATCGATAGTTGCTACAAAGTGGGTGGTGGGTGGGCTTTGAATTTCTTCGTGTCCGCATCCCAACCTTGCCGACCATAATCCGGCCAGGGCTCTTCTGATAAAGACAGAGACTTTAGTGAATTCGGGATGTCGCCGAAGGGAGAGTGCTGAAAGATGTCCGCGGCGGTGAACTCCATGATCGGTGCCCAATCGGATTCGATTGGCAGGGGCGCGGAAGGTTCGGAGTCCGGAGAAAAGTCCGGCACCTTGGAGTCACGAGTTCCGCAAAGGACAAGGCTGGTGTTCGGCTCAATCGCCGTAGAGATTGCAGCCCCCGAGGTGGTGTCTAGCCACCCATTCTCGATTAAGCATGATCGGCTCCGAGCTAGAGGTCGGGCCGGACAGTGCGACCTCGAGGCCTTGCTCGGCGTGAGCTAGATCATGTCCATCGCGACAGTGCGGCGCGCTTGGCCGTGGCTCGAACCCGTCGAAGATCAAGTCTCCGTGGACGTCAGCCGTGTAGTTCCAACTTCCAAAGCTGACCTGATGGCCAGGAGCGTAGCTTTCGATCTGCTCCATATGGCCAAGCGAATTGGCCCGCAGTGCAAAGCCGCCGAATACGAAGATCTGTCCGGGGAGAAAAGTCTCACCCTGGACCGCATCATTGTTGATGATTGGAGGAGCCATCGGGCCTAAAGGTGACGACACAGAGGAACTCTCAATGAAAGCACCAATGTCGGTGTCAAAACCGGCGGATCTCGGGTAGGGGGTCCCGAACTGTGCGTCTAGGCGGATGGTAACAGGAGACAAGGGACACGATGTTTTTACCCAGGTTAGGGCCCTCTCGATGGAGGTAAAACCCTACTCGCTTGATTAATATTGATGATATGGGTAGTACAAGAGTAGATCTACCACGAGATCGAGAGGCTAAACCCTAGAAGCTAGCCTATGGTATGATTGTTGTTAGTCCTCACGGACTAAAACCCTCCGGTTTATATAGACACCGGAGAGGGCTAGGGTTACAGAGTCGGTTACAATGGGAGGAGATCTACATATCTGTATCGCCAAGCTTGCCTTCCACGCCAAGGAAAGTCCCATCCGGACACGGGACGAAGTCTTCAATCTTGTATCTTCATAGTCCAGGAGTCCGGCCAAAGGTCATAGTCCGGCCATCCGGACACCCCCTAATCCAGGACTCCCTCAGCAAGCTTTTACACCGATCCAGTAGACTCTAAGTCTCAATCTGGATACATATTGAAAGTGGGAGCAATTAGCTAGAGTAGCTCCGTGCAGAGCATTGTAGACATAGAATATTTGCAAAATACATACGGCTCTGAATGTGACAGACCCGTTGACTAAGCTTCTCTCACGAGCAAAAACATGATCACACCTTAGTACTCTTTGGGTGTTAATCACATTGCAATGTGAACTAGCTTATTAACTCTAGTAAACCCTTTGGGTGTTGGTCACATGACGATGTGAACTATGGGTGTTAATCATATACAGATATGAATATTGGTGTTAAATCACATGGCGATGTGAACCAGATTATTGACTCTAGTGCAAGTGGGAGACTGAAGGAAAAATTCCCTAGAGGCAATAATAAAGTTATTATTTATTTCCTTATTTCATTATAAATGTTTATTATTCATGCTAGAATTGTATTAACCGGAAACTTGATACATGTGTGAATACATAGACAAACATAGTGTCACTAGTATGCCTCTACTTGACTAGCTCGTGAATCAAAGATGGTTAAGTTTCCTAGCCATGGACATGAGTTGTCATTTGATTAGCAGGTCACATCATTAGAGAATGATGTGATTGACTTGACCCACTCCGTTAGCTTAGCACTTGATCGTTTAGTATGTTGCTATTGCTTTCTTCATGACTTATACATGTTCCTATGACTATGAGATTATGCAACTCCCGTTTACCGGAGGAACACTTTGTGTGCTACCAAACATCACAACGTAACTGGGTGATTATAAAGGAGCTCTACAGGTGTCTCTGAAGGTACTTGTTGAGTTGGCGTATTTCGGGAATAGGATTTGTCACTTCGATTGTCGGAGAGTTAGCTCTGGGCCCTCACGGTAATGCACATCACTATAAGCCTTGCAAGCAATGTAGCTGATGAGTTAGTTACAGAATGATACATTACGTAACGAGTAAAGAGACTTGCCGGTAACGAGATTGAACTAGGTATTGGGATACCGATGATCGAATCTCGGGCAAGTAACATACCGATGACAAAGGGAACAACGGATGTTGTTATGCGGTTTGACCGATAAAGATCTTCGTAGAATATGTAGGAGCCAATATGAGCATCCAGATTCCGCTATTGGTTATTGACCGGAAACGAGTCTCGGTCATGTCTACATAGTTCTCGAACCCGTAGAGTCTGCACGCTTAAGGTTTCGATGACAGTTATATTATGAGTTTTATGAGTTTTGATGTACCGAAGGAGTTCGGAGTCCCGGATGAGATCGGGGGCATGATGAGGAGTCTCGAAATGGTTGAGACGTAAATATCGATATATTGGACGACTATATTCGGACTTCGGAAAGATTCCGAGTGATTCGGGTATTTCTGGTCTGGAGAGTTCTGAGGAATTCGCCGGGGAGTATATGGGCGTTCTTGGGCCATACGGGAAAGAGAGAGGGGCTGCCTAGGGCAGGCCACCCCCCCCCCCCAAGGCCTAGTCCTAATTGGACTAGGGGGAGGCTGCGCCTCCTTCCTTCCCTTCTCCTTCTCCCTTCCTTCTCTCCTACTCCTACTAGGAAAGGAGGAATCCTACTCCCGGTGGGAGTAGGACTCCCCCCTTGGCGCGCCTCTCCTTGGCCGACCGCCTCCTCCCCTTGCTCCTTTATATAAGGGGGCAGGGGGCACCCCATAGACACAACAATTGATCCTTGAGATCTCTTAGCCGTGTGCGGTGCCCCCCTCCATCATAGTTCTCCTCGATAATATTGTAGCGGTGCTTAGGCGAAGCCCTGCGACGGTAGAACATCAAGATCGTCACCACACCGTCGTCTTGTGGAACTCATCCCGACACTTTGCTTTGGATCGGAGTCCGGGGATCGTCATCGAGCTGAGCGTGTGCTAGAACTTCGGAGGTGCCGTAGTTTGATTGCTTGATCGGTCGGGTCGTGAAGGCGCACGACTACATCAACCGTGTTGTTATAACGCTTCGCTTTTCGGTCTCACGAGTGCGTGGACAACACTCTCCCCTCTCGTTGCTATGTATCACCATGATCTTGCGTGTGCGTAGGAATTTTTTTTGAAATTACTACGTTCCCCAACAAGTTGTCCTCCTTGTTGTAAGCCGACGTGGTCGCGAGAGACGGCCACGGCGTGGTAAGCCGGCGCGGTCGCGAGAGACGGCCACGGTGTTGTAAGCCGGTGCGGGAGTCCATTGAATAACGAAGACCACCTGTGCCAAAAGATGTTGGTATGCCTCCATCTCCGCAGTATAATATCACTTTTTGTCATAAATAATTGCCCTGCATAAACAATATTGCAGACCAAGGCAAAGATAAACTTGTTCTTTGACAAAACAACATGTGCTAATAAAACAAACCTGGATGGATATCACTTGATTTGTTTGGACGACGGATGATCCCTTTATCGTGACAGAGGTGGCTCAGGTAGACCAGCGACTCAATATAGTTCCGGCGGCTCGGGCAGACCGGCTACTTAATATAACCCCGGCGGCTCAAAGCGGCAATGGCGGCTCAACACGGCTCCGGCGGGTTGATGCAAATTAAGCCGCACGGGCGGCGACTTTGCACCTGTTCCATCGATGGCGCGCAGACGCCGGTGCGTGATGGTGATGACGTACACTTCATAGGCACAACATGGCACCACCTTTGCTGCACATAAAAATATACAGACCAAAGTAATTGTTCTTTGATGAAAACAATATGTTTAATAAAATAAACTTAGATGGATATCACCTGGCATTTTTTTGTCAGATGATCACGGATGCTGGTGTAGATGTTGGTCGTGCTCGGATCAAAAAATAGCCAGACCTATGCATGTCTACTGTAGCACCAACACCCACATGGGTCTTCCTCTGTCCCCCTTTTCTGAATAAAAATCGGCTTTGAATGCCTTGAGATCCAAGTCGATGTGCTTGACGCATAGCAGGTGTTCATTAGTAATTAATGCATGTGGATAGCATCACTACCACTACTGGTGAATAATGGTTTTCTCGCAGTGTATCAGATTGATCATCGGAGTCGCTTATCCAGGCACATCAATGAAAATTGACCCAGTATCCTGTATCCCTTGGTTTGTCCCTTGTTCACATGCTAATGCACCAGAGAAGTAGCCCACATCACGAGCGTCCATCAAGAAAACTGTCACAACTTTTCCACGCCTGCGCCTCGCAGCGAAGCGAACCAATGACTCGAGAGGCCATAGGCACGGCGGCTCAAGAACTTGGCAGCGGGCGACATGACACGACGTCAGAGGCAGTACAGCAGCTCAAGAGCTGCAGCGGCAGTGCGTTAAGACGGCGGAGGTAGGCAGGTCAGAGGCGTTTCAGAGCCGGCTCGAGACACCAGCAGCAGCAGCATCAGCAAAAACGGCGGCAGACCACGGCGAGGTGGCGGGTCAATGTGACTCACGTCTGAAATAGAGTAGGGCAGTTTGAAGCAGATGCCGACTTGCAGTTTGGAATCGGCCGGTAGGGCGGCTCGCGACAATGGCCACGGTAGCGGTTGTGGACTCAGCAGGGACCGGGTCTTCATGCAGCCATGGCGGCAATTTTAGGTGGCTCAACGGCGCGCAACAACAACGGTCGAGCAAGGAGAGGTCGGGCGACTCGATGAGTCGGGGCCACTTGGCGAGGTGGCTGTAGCAAATCGACTCGGAAACGGCCCAGGGATGATGCTCAAAAATTCCTTGGCGAGGTGAGGCCGGCTTGGGTCCGGAACGGCGGCGGAGACGGGCGCCTCGAGGCGAGGACGCGGGCGCAGGCGATGGACCAGTCCGGGTCATGGCCGGCTCTGTTGCCGGGTCGTGGGCCTTTTTCCCTTTTTGTGTGTGTGTGTGTGCGTGTGAGTGTGTTCTAGACGCAGATGACTGCTGCTGATCCATAGTCTTTTGCCCTTTGACCCCTTGCGTACTAGTAACAACATGTGGTACTATGTTGGCTTGATGTGATGGACTGTCTTTTTCCTGACCACGTGAGAGCTTCAGTGCATATATTTTTTGTATGATTTTGCCAAGGTAGATCCGATCGCCTCCTCATATAGCAATTTTGGCTAGGTAGAATATCTGGAGTTGTAGATCAACTTGGCCATCACGTGGTAGAGTACTTAATGGAGGTGTCTTCCAGTTGCTTTGCAGGCTTCTCGTATAGACACGGGAGCCGATCCCTTGCGTGCATGCGCGTGTGCCTAGTTTGGTCGGTCCAAGGAAACCGAGGACTGGGGCGATTTGACCATAGGGCAGGATTGCTTCATGTCAGCCTTGGTGGCTACGCATGTCGCATAAACCGAGAAGGAAAACTCCAGCGGAAAGTTAGATCGCGCTCTCGGCGATTTTTTCGGACAGCAGCGGCGGAGCGGACCGCAACCCTAGCTTTCTCTCGATCACAATTTGTACCTCGAGTTACCTTGCACAATTGTTTCACGCCGGCTCTTCTTCATCCATCAATTCACGAGCTTCTCGATCCTGTGAAAGATCCCTCCAAGAACTCAACACCATCGTGCGCAGGCCCCACGGTGGGCGTCAACTGTCGTGGATTTGTCACGGCAGATGTCCTAGTGTGAGGACTTAGTCGTGAGGTCAGCGCATTTATGTGGTAGCTTGAGAGGGGTTGATCGGAATCGAGAGACGCAACATAAGACAAGGATTTAGACAGCTTCGGGCCCCGGGAAACATCATCCGGTAACAACCCTACATGTTGTTTGAGGCTAGGTCTCATTATGATCATGAGGGTGTCGACGCATAAGCCGGCTCTCCTCTTTGTATCTATCCCTAGATATTGTTTCTTGTTGCTTGTTCCTCTTTGGGGAGCCCTGCCCCTTCTTATATAAGTTGAAGGGCCGGCTTACATGTAGAGTCCTAGTAGGATTAGAACTAACTTATTCTCTATTACAAGTCGGATACAAGTACGAGTCTTGCTTCCTCGTAAAGGAAATATTCCTCATGCCTTCCGTCTTAAGCCGGCCCACCATAACATGAGCCGGCCTTCTGGGCCTTGGGCCTAGTATTCTATCTGACCCGCCGTTGGGGCCATCCATGAGTCGTCTGGTTCGTGAGTTGTCTGACAAATGAGCCGCCAGACCCGTGAGTCGCTAGTCCTCCGCCGGGTCAATGGTGAAACGCCAAGTACAGTCGGGTCATACTTCCGGCCGGGTCATACCGCGGGGTATATCCCCGACACTATTGATTATTGACTGGAGAGGTGCCTCGGTCATGTCTACATAGTTCTCGAACCCGTAGGGTCCGCACGCTTAATGTTCGATGACGATTTTGTTTTATATGAGTTACGTGATTTGGTGACCGAATGTTGTTCGGAGTCCTAGATGAGATCACGGACATGACGAGGAGTCTCGCAATGGTCGAGAGGTAAAGATTCATATATAGGACGATGATATTCGAACACCGGAAGTGTTTCAGGGTGTACCGGGTACATATCGAGTCACCGAAAGGGGTTTCGGGCACCCCGACAAAAGATATGGGCCTAATGGGCCAAGAGGGGAAACGCAACAGCCAGCAGGGGCTGCTGCGCCCCCCATATGGGCCGCACCTGAAGGAAAGGAAAGAGGGGGGAAGAGAAGGAAGGGGAGGGATTCGGCCTCCCCCTTCCTTCCCTCCTCCCTCCTCCTTCCTTCCCCCTCTGGTACTTATGGAAGGGGGAGGCCGAATTGGGGGAGGCGCCCAAGTAGGATTCCTCCTACTTGGGGCGCCGCTTGCTACTCCCCTCCCTCTCCTACCTATATATATGTGGGGGGCACCGCTAGAACACACAACATTGATTCCTAGCCGTGTGGGGTGCCCCCCCTCCACAGTTTACACCCCCAGTCATATTCTCGTAGTGCTTAGGCGAAGCCCCCGCGGATCACTTCACAATCACTGTCACCACACCGTCGTGCTGACTAAACTTATCTACTTCATCGACACTTTGCTGGATCAAGAGTTCGAGGGACGCCATCGAGCTAAACATGTGCAGAAATCGGAGGTGTCGTACGTTCGGTGCTTGATCAGCCGGAATGAGAAGAAGTTTGACTACATCAACCACATTTTCAAACGCTTCCCCTTTCGGTCTACAAGGGTACGTAGACACACTCTCCCCCTCTCCTTGCTATGCATCTCCTAGATAGATCTTGCGTGAGCGTAGGAATTTTTTTGAAATTGCATGCTACGTTTCCCAACAAGACAAGCCTGCCGTTGCGGAGGCAATGGTTGTATCTCTGGTTAGGGTTTGGTGCCGTGAGGGTCTGGACTGCAAGGATCTCGGCGATAACATCTTTTTATTCAATTTTCATCAGCAATCTAGGAAGCAGAAGGCGCTGGAGGAGGGACCTTGGGAGTTTGGCAAGTCATTGTTGGTCGTGGAAGACTGCATTCCCACAAGAATAGTCAAGGAGTATGAGTTCAGGTGGAGCCCTGTATGGGTGTGAATCTTTGATCTCCCTCTTGGTATGATGTGTAGAGAGGCATGAGAGGGTATAGGGAATTTGATTGGCAAGGCAATGGAGGTGGATGTTGGTTCTGATGGAACAGCGGTGGGCAGATATATCTCCGAGTGAAGATATAAGGGAGCCACTGATGCGAGGGTTTATGCGTGCTTGGGAGGAAGAGGAAAAAGAAGCTATGAAGAAACTGAAAAAATAGGAAGAGGAAGATGATGAGTTGTGGTGCCGCTTTGAGTATGATTTCTTGTCGGACTTTTGTTGCATATGTGCTCCTGGATCACATTGACAAAGACAGCAGTATCGAGTTTGTTAAGGGAGAGGGGCAACAAGTGGGCTCATGGTTTAGAGCATATATCCCGAGGAGAGGGTGGGCTCAGGTGTCGGCGTTCTCGGAACGGGGGTCCCCAGACTTGCCTGCCTGCGGCCTGCGGCGTGGCTCAAGGGATGGCCCAGCACGGCCCATCTTCATCAGCACAAGCTCAAGACCCTCGCGAGGCCAAGCCTCATTGGCGGACTGACAGAAGCTTCCTCGAGCACGGCCTCATCAGGCTAGCTCGCGAGGCGGAGAGATCAAGGTGGGGTACCTCACGAGGTGCCCATGACGCAAGCCATGACGACCAAGAGGCGCCAGGTGAGGCGCCCGGCCAGCGCTGATGTCCTCCCTTCCTCTTTGGTGCAAAGGGGGCAAGCGCAGGCAAGAGTATCAAGCAAAGGCATCTGTTTTGGTGCAGCAAGACCAAGACCGTCGCAACGGCAGGAAGGAAGTCATCGTGGAGCCCAAGCCGGCATCACCACCAGAGCCTTTGACAGGCGAGGACCAACTTTAGTCAGGATAAGTGTACTATATGTTCCCCTTCAAAATGGCCAATTGTTGGCACCCTTCCCGCTCAATATTTGGGAAGAGGCCCACGGCCTTTTCCTATAAATAGGACTAGCCACCCACAGGGTAGAGGCAGCTAGATGAGAGCCTGAGAGAGGAACCAGCACCTTGAATCAGCAGAGAGAGAGCGACTGAACTCCCCCTAGCAGTTCATCGCACCAGCCAAGAACAGACCCTCGCGAGGCTGTTCTTCCTTGTATAGTTCATCAACCGACCAAGAGGCAATCCACCACACCACACCTTTCGAGTAGGGTGTTACACCACAATGGTGGCCCGAACAAGTATAAACCCTGTGTCTCTTGTGATGTTCCTTTCATAGTTTGGATCCTAGCGAGGCGGCGAGGCGCAGGTACGTAGAGGGCGAGATCTCCGCGCGCACCCCAGTGTTCGAACCTAGAGGGTCTGCCAGAACCCGAAATCCGACATTTGGCACGCCAGGTAGGGGTGCACCGGAATTCGTCTTCTGTCGCCCTGTTCTTCGCCGACCACCGCATCCATGTCAGACGCTCGACGGGCCCGCGCCGAGCGCCGAGCCGCTCTCGCTTCCCGCATCGCCCAGACGGCCCCCGTCAGCGGCCGTCCCCGCCGTTCCCCGTCGCCTGCCGCCACCGGCCCGGCCGGGAATGAGCAGCAAGCATCGTCCCAGCATCCGTCCGTGAGGTGAGACGGCCGCACTGCTACTCCCTCACTCGCCCCCGCTGGTTCTTCGTCCCGCGCGCTCCACGCGCCCATGGAGGCTCGAGCTGCACTCATCGCGGCAAACGAGCTCCTGCGCTACCGCCTGTCGACAACGTCTACGAAGAGTGGCTCGACCGCGTCGCCGAGCTCGTCCGCGCCGCAGGGGGCTCCCCCGCGTCGTCCTTCTCGTTGTACCGCGCCCCTCCCTGCGCAGGCGATGAAGCTCCAGGGGCGCCTCAGCCGCCTCCCCCTCAAGAAGGCGCCCTGGCCCCAAGGCGCGTGGCCCCTGGGCGGAACCCACTCCATCCGGCGCCAGCGCAGCAAGAGCAGAGCTGCCAAGAGGTCCCTCGCCCACACGAAGCTGCCCGAGTGCTCCCTCGCACCGGCTCGTCACGACCACGCTCCTGCTCCAAAGACGCCAAGACCAGCGCTGCTCCCGGCGGCGCATGGGGCCCGCAAGACCAGGCTCTTCGTCACTGACCTCCGTGGCCACAGCAGGCTGCCGCGCCTTCACCACCGAGCTGCACAGCGTCGCGTGGCCCGACAAGTTCAAGCCAGACCTGCCTCCTCGCTACAACGGCACGGCCGACCCTGCTGAGTTCCTTCAGCTCTACGATATGGGCATCGAAACCGCCAACGGGGATGAGAAGGTCATGGCAAACTGGTTTCCCATGGCACTCAAGGACGGAGCCCACACTGCTCTGAACCACGACCCAGCACGATCTCCTCCACAGGGGACGAGATGCGCACCCGCTTCATCGCCAACTTCCAAGGTACTTCGCGACCGGCCTCTGCCGTGGCGACATGCGCCGCATCAAGCAGCAACCAGGGGAGACCCTGCAGAAGTACATCTAGCGCTTCAACAATGCACGCCTCAAGATTCCCAAGGTGACCGAGGAGGCCATCATCTCAGCCTTCTTCGAAGGAGTGCGTGACGTCAAGATGAAGGAGGAGCTGGCGATGCATGAAGATCTGTGCACTTCCTTGGAGCTGTTCAACTTGGCGACCAAGTGCGCCAGGGCTGAGGAAGGGCGCCTTTCCCTCCTCGAGCTGCCAGCCGCAGACCCAGAAGAGAAGAAATCCAAGGCCAAGGACGTGAAGCGCAAGGGGGCTGCCGTGCTCGCGGAAGAACCAGACACCAAGCGGGCAGAGATCAGCCTGAGTCTTCCAAGGGCAGCCGGTACTGTGTGTACCATGACCTCCACACCCACAACACCAATGAATGTCAAGAGCTCCGGGCCGTGCGAGAAGGGAGGATCGGCCGACACCCCGACCGCAATGATCGAGGCTACGACCGAGGAGGAGGAATGAACGCAGGACGCTGGGAAGACCGTGGCCCTCGCGAAGGGTGGCGCGACCGACCTCGCGAGGATCGCTGACAGGATCAGCCTCGCGAGGGAGACTGGAGGGATCATCCTGGCAAGGATCGCCCGCAAGGAAACGCAGGCCTCCCTCCTCTGCCGCCGCAGCCAAGGAGAAACGAGGACCATCATCAGGACGAGGGGGCTGGGGTCTTCCAGGAGCCGCGTGCGATCGCTTGCATCCTGGGCGGAGCTCAAGCTCCAGCCTCTCAACGCATCTTTAAGCAGTTCGCCCGTGAAGTGAATGCAGTCCTCCCCAAGCTCGAAGCCACGTGCCCCCTCAGGTGGTCAGCGTGTGCCATCATGTTCAGCTCAGCGGATCAGCTCAAGTGCACGGCCACAGCCGGAGTCCTCCCGATGCTTTGTTCCCCGATCATCAGCAACGTGCAAGTCACCAGGACCCTCATCAACGGCGGAGGCGGCTCAACGTCCATGCAGAGAGACATTCAACAATCTCCAAGTGCCTTACAATCAGCTTCAGCCAACCAAGCCTTTCTCCGGAGTCACCGATGGCTCCACGGTTCCGATTGGGCAGGTCCGCCTCCCTGTCACCTTCGGGGCGCGTGACAACTACCGCATCGAGCTCATCGACTTTGATGTCGCCCACATTCGCCTGCCGTACAATGCCATCCTGGGGTACCCAGCTCTGGCCAAGTTCATAGCCGTGACTCATCACGGCTACAACCTCCTCAAGATGCCAGGAAGCGACGGAGTCATCACGGTGCCTTGTGAAGAAAGAGACGCGGTGTGCTCCCTGGAGCGAGCTTTTCAAGCCGCATCACTTGAAGATCCAGATCGCAGGAGCGGGAGGCTCCCTGAGACCGCTCCCAAGAAGAAGAAGAACTCGCCAGGCCTGACCCCTCAGGAGGCAGGCCCCTCAAGGTCCACGCCTGTTCAGGGGGTACCTCCTTCTGTCGCATAGGAAGGCGCGCCCGGCGCCCTCCTCAAGCAAGGCTCGGGGGCTCTCTCCTGGAGGGCCACCGACCTTGCCAAGGTCATGAGGGAGGCGCTTGAGCACCACTTGGAGGCATGCTTCAAAGCACGTTTCCCTCAGGAAGGAGCAAGGCAAGGAGGGCCAAACCCTCAGGAGTTCGTCAGTCAGGTCACGCAGGAGCTGCAGGAGTCAAGAGTCATGAGTGGCAGCCACCGCTTACCCGCCGTAGCTCCCCATCCAGGCGAGGATGGTGAGCTGCGCGTCTGCATCGACATACCAGGGCTCAGCCGAGCCGCCTCTCGAGCGCAGCCTCGGGACGCTGAGGCGCTGCGAAGGTCCACCCCACAGCTACGTTCGCATGCCCTACGGTGTGCCAAATGCGGCCGCCACGTACCAGCGCCTCATGGGGAGCATCCTGGAGGCTCAAGAGGCCAGGCTTCCGCAGTCCCGGCGGGGATGGAGATGGTCATGAGGAGCCACAGCCTCCTCGAGCCTCCCGAGGCCTCTGGGCACAGGGGCTCATGAAGATCGGCTTCCGCAGCCCACGACGTCCGCTACTTCAACATCCCTTCGTCTTCAACGTCATCAGGTGACATCCTTCAAGTTTCATTTCCAGCTGGGAGCGCCCCCCAGTGCTGCATTATTCCCAGGCCACGTGGGTTCGTCCCTGCGGCGTGTATCCCCTTTACTTCATGTTCCTAGCTTACTTTGTTGAGGGCGCCCCTCGGGCTGCATCATCCCCAAGTCGCTCAGGCCAGACCCAACGGCATGTACCCCTCTTGTGTTTATTTCGGGCCATGCGTTCGACCCATCATGATTGTTATTTGATGCCTGTCCACGGCACCCCTTCTTCCTTCATGTCGGCCGCTTGCACGTTAAAGGGGGGGTACCTGAGCATCGCGACTCATGGGATCCTACTGGCTCTCCAGCCCTCACCCTCTGGCCTTGTCCATGACATCGTGACCTGGCATACCAGCGACGGTTGAGACCCGCTCGAGGGCCGGGACCCGAGGACGTAGAGTGTCGGCATCTAACCAAATTTGCAGGAACACATCACAAGTTAAGGCCCAGTGCCAGGCGCAACGCGCCTTGAGGTAGGGCCCCATGAGTCCCGTGCTGGCTCACGGGTGCCCAGATACACCTCGTCAGGCCCTACCGTGCTAGCGACGTGTCAGGGCGGGGCTGTACATGCCCCGGGGGCTCCTCCCGGAGGGGAGCCCCCTCCCACGCACCAGTGGAAGCACCATGCTCCGCGCTGGCTGATGACACTGCCGATGAGCGGCTATGCCCGTACACATACGGAAGCGCTATGCTCCGCGCTGGTTATAAACAACTGAGGGTGGCCCCGGCCGCGTCAACCTCAGGGAGCCCAGAGCTCAGTGTCTGGCCTCATCGCAATGCCTCCCCTCGGGAGTGTCGCGCGAGGGGGCTGGGCACGGGGGCTACGCCTGGGTCACGCCCAGATGCACGCCACCCAGCCAGGCCCCTCGGGCCTGGTTCGTCGCACGTCTCTCCCCGAGCGGAGCCAAGGTACGAAGGCCGTTTGAGCGTCAAGGGGGACTCCTGAGCATCGCGGCTCAGGAGCCTAACTGGTCACGTAGCCCCTCACTCCTTAGTTCCGAAAGGCTAACGGCGGTTGAGGTATGCGCGGGGCCGGGCTCTGCAGACGTAGAATGGTAGATTCACCCACACATCTCACCTCCCTACTTGTTGTTCGTGCGCCAAGGGGGACTCCTGAGCATCGCGACTCAGGAGCCTAACTTGTCACGTAGCCCCTCACTCCTTGGTCCCGTCCTGGTTTCCGGTCGGGGCTAACGGCGGCTGAGGTATGCACGGGGCCGGGCTCTGCCGGCGTAGAACATAAGCAAGTAGAAAGGAAAAGCGCAAATCTCAAGGAATTTAAAAACAAACATTACGGTCCATAACTGTTATCACAACACCAAGTGCAAGTTTAAACGCCTCCCCGAGGCATGATGCATGTTGCAGGAAGCAGAACAGGAGCCACAACGGAGTCACTTGTCAACGATGGAGCTGCGCCGAGCGGGTTCGCCTCGTGAAGCCTCAGGACCGGCAGCGCCTAGCTTCGGCTTGGTGCTGAAGGCCCGGAACTTCGCCAGCAGAGCCTCCGCACGACCCTTCACGGCCTCAGCAGCGGCAGCGGCAAGCTCGCCGCTCGCTGGCTCCAAAGAATTGTCGAGGTCGGCGCCGGGATCGCGAAGGTAGATGTGGAGTAGGACCAGCGTCGTATCTGCGAGGAAAAACGGGACCTGCAGCGCCTCGGCCTCAGCCATAGGGCCAAGGCCAAGGGTGACATCTTCAAGGGCGCGGATCGGGAAGGGAAGCAGCTTGGCGAGGGCCGTCCTTGGCGCCCGGCCGGCCAGGGCTTTCCAGGCCGCTGTCGTAAAGTGACCTCAGCAAGGTGTGAGCCTTCACCTCCATCTCCGTGAAGGCCTCACGGTCCTCGGCAAGAACCCGCGCCTTGCCGTCCAGCTCGACCTTCTTCGCCTCCAACTCCTGCTCCAGCACACCCAGGCGGTCACGACGCTTGTTAAGCTTGGCGTCCCGGTCCTTGACGGCCGCCTCGTGATCCTTCATGTCTTCCTCCTTCTCTTGGCGAATGCGGGCCTCCTAGGCAAGCTGGTCCCGCAGGCCCTGCAGCTCGCTCTCCAGTGCCTTGCAGCGGCCTCGGACATCGGCTACCTCCCCCAAGGCGGCAGCGCGAGCAGCCTTCGCGCCAAGGACGGCATGCTTCTCCTCGTCGGAAGCCATCGAGGCCCGAACCAGCGCCGCTCGAATCGAAGCGTCAGAGCGAATCCAGCCAGAGGCCAGCTCCAAGCGCCTGGCCACCATGCGAGGGTCGGCGCCCAGAAGATCTTGCCGCAGCCGGTCTAGTTCAGCAGCAGCACGATCCAGAACAGTGGGAGGAGTCAGAGAGACGGCAGTTGGTGGAGTAGGAGGAGAGGACGGCAGCGTAACCACGGTATCTGGCGGGACTGCTGCGCCCCAACAAATGTGGCGGTGGCATCGAGCAAGGATACCTCAGAGTCGCTTGGGCCATGGAGTGAGCTTCGCCCAGCCAGCTCCGCCAGGCCTCGCGAGGATGACCGGGCAGGAGAGGCCCGTGTCTTGCCGTCGCCTTCCTTCGCGGGCAGAGGCGCTGCCCCAGACGGAGCCTCAGGAGCTCCCTTCAGCTTCTTCGCTGCAGGCGCCGGCCTAGCCAAGAGATACAGATATCAAGCCTCAGCGACAAAGCGAGGAATAAAACAAGAATCAAGCACTTACTGGTCATCGCTAACGAGCTCGAGCAACCTCCGGCCATACTTGAAGCCTGAGAGCCGGCTGCAGGGATCAGCGTCAAGAGGCCCGGGAGCAGGAGGCACGTCTGCAGATTGCCTCGGAGTTGGGGCAGACCCGCGAGGGACCAGCCCAGCCCTGTCCTTTTTCGGGATCGGGGGCAAGCTCTCGCTGCCCCGCTCGTCGCCATCCTCGTCGTCGTCGCTCGGCAAGAACCGGAGAGCGCGGGACCTGCGCCGGGGGAGGGGCGCTCTCGACTCCCCGTCGGTCACCTCGGAGTCAGGCCCCGCTTCCCGCTCCTCTTCTTCCTCCTCTTATTTGGAGTCGCCGGAGGACACGTTCACCGTCGCCAGGGGCCGCGGGTCCTCGGGGAACCTCCAGCGGCACGCAGGCCCGTCCCCCATTCAAGACAGTATGGATTCCACCGCCGTCTCCCAATCATCTCGAAGGAGCAGGGCAGGGGCGCCCTCGGCCTCGCCACTCTCCTTGACCAAAGATTTGAGGACCGCGGCCAGATCTTCGTCGGCCAAGACTGCGGGGCTCGGGCGGGGCCTCCACAGCAGAAGCGAGTACTGACGAAGCGGGGCCACCTGATGCTCCAGGAACTCCCTCAGGAGCGATGCACCAGTCAGCTTCGCCGCCGCCATGTTGCTCGGCCACAGATCCGCGTCCATCTTCTCCAGCACCGGCTTCGCGCGGGGATCCACGAGTTCCGCGCGAGACCAATCGTCGGAGGTTGTGGGGTGCTCCGTGGGCAGAATCAGCCGAGGGTGGATGCGCTCAGCATCTACCATGACCCACTTGCCCCTGAAGCCCTCAATCCTCTTCCTGTGCTTCGAGATGGCGTTGGAGCTGCCATACGCGACAAAGCTCGCACACGCGGAGATGGGACCGTGAGAGGTTCGGAGGTAGAAGTAGTGGCGCAGCAAGGCCATTGAGGGCTGCACCCCAACGTGAGCCTCACAATAGTAGGCGAAGATCGCCAGAAGAAGAACAGAGTTGGGGTGGAGGTGCAGAGCTTTCAGTTTGTAGTGGCGGAGGACAGAGAAGAAGAACTCAGAAAAGGGAGGCACCAGACCGACAGCAATAGCGCTCACGAAGAGCGGATAGAAGGTGCTCCCTTGGCCCTCGGGAAGGGCGGAGCCGACCTTGAACACCTCTGCCCCGTCGATTCCTTGCGCCGCCGCCATCCGGCGCACCCGGGCAAGGCCCTTCTCCGACACGTTCGGCGAGTCCAAGGCGGCTGAGTACCAAGCTCCGGCCAGGGTCTGGCGAGGCGCCATGTCTTGCTAGGGCACGCGGTCGAAGTAGATCTAGAGATTTTAGAGGCAGGAAGGAAAGGCGCAAGAAAGGGGATCTGGGCAATGACCGGAGGAAGCAAGGGAAGCAAAGCCTAGACAGATGCCGCTCTTTTGTCGATTCAGGCAGTTGCTAAGGCACCCACGCCCAACCAACCGCCACGCAGCGCCCAAGGCCGCAGGCTGTTGTTAGGGCTCATGGGCGCCAGACTTGCCCCTTCGCTTCTGCTCGTCAGCCAAGTCCAGCGCCTTTGGGCCCGGGAGCTCTTGTCGGCGTCCCGGGAATGGGGGTCCCAGACTTGCCTGCTGCGGCTGCGGCGTGGCTCAAGGGGTGGCCCAAAGACGGCCCATCTTCATCAAGACAAGCTCAAGACCCTCGCGAGGACAAGCCTCATGAGGCGGGGCGACAGGAAGCTTCCTCAGGCACGGCCTCGTCAGGCTGGCTCGCGAGGAGGCGGAGAGATCAAGGCGGGGTACCTCACAAGGTGCCCATGACGCAAGCCATGACGACCAAGGGCGCCAGGCGGGCGCCAGCCCGCGCAGTGTCCTCCTTTCCTCTTTGGTGCAAAGGGGGCAAGCGCAGGCAAGAGTATCAAGCAAAGGCATCCGGTGCAACAAGACCAAGACCATCGCAACGGCAGGAAGGAAGTCATCGTGGAGCCCAAGCCGGCGTCACCACCAGAGCCTTTGACAGGCGAGGACCAACTTTAGTCAGGATAAGTGTACTAGATGTTCCCCTTCAAAATGGCTAATTGTTGGCGCCCTTCCCGCTCAATATTTGGGAAGAGGCCCAGGGCCTTTGCCTATAAATAGGACTAGCCATCCACAGGGTAGAGGCAGCTAGATGAGATCCTGAGAGAGGAACCAGCACCTTGAATCAGCAGAGAGAGAGCGACTGAACTCCCCCTAGCAGTTCATCACACCAGCCAAGAACAGACCCTCGCGAGGCTGTTCTTCCTTGTATTGTTCATCATCAGCCCAAGAGGCAATCCACCACACCACACACTAGAGTAGGGTGTTACACCACAATGGTGGCCCGAACCAGTATAAACCATGTGTCTCTTGTGATGTTCCTTTCATAGTTTAGATCCTAGCGAGGCAGCGAGGTGCAGGTAGGTAGAGGGCGAGATCTCCGCGCGCACCCCAGTGTTCGAACCTAGAGGATCTGCCGGAACCCGAAATCCGACATCAGGTAGTAGAGGAAGCTGGGGGATGGTAGGAGTATGGGGGATGGAATAAATAGTTCAAGCTTCAAATCATACAACCTGGGCGCTAATAAAGCAGACCAGTGAGTGATAGTGAGAATTGCAGGAGGCAAAGTCATAGTGACCCGAACCAACGTAAGATAAGAAGTGCTCGCGATGAAGAGGTCACCAGCCCGCTGAACAAATTGCAAGAGGCGACAACATAAAAAAAAGGTGATGCATGGTGGGTCGCCGCCCAAGAAGGCCTTGGTGTTTGTGGGTGATGTATCGGAAAATAAAGGGGGTAGCACTATAGCTGCTATGTCTATGCAAAACCAGAGTGAAGGGGGGTAAGGTGATCCTACGGTAATTGTGCACTCAGAGGTGAATGAAAAAGTTGTTGAAAATATGCCCTAGAGGCAATAATAAAGGTGTTATTATCATGTTTCATGTTCATGATAAATGTTTATTATCCATGCTAGAATTGTATTGACTGGAAACTTAAATACATGTGTGGATACATAAACAACATCATACCCCTAGTAAGCCTCTACTAGACTAGCATGTTGATCAAAGATGGTTAAGGTTTCATAACCATAGACATGAGTTTTCATTTGATAACGGGGTCAGATCCTTAGGAGAATGATGTGATGGATAGACCCAACCGTAAGCTTAGAATCAGATCGTAACACTTAGTTTATTAGCTACAACTTTCTTCATGTCAAGTATCTGTTTCTTAGACCATGAGATCATGCTACTCCCAAATACCAAAAGAATGCTTTGTGGGTTATCAAACTTCACTTCGTAACTGGGTGATCATAAAGGTGCTCTACAGGTATCTCAAAAAGTGTTTGTTGGGTTGCATGGATTGAGACTGGGATTTGTCACTCCGTGTGACGGAGAGATATCTATAGGCCCTCTGGTAATACAACATTGTAAAATACCTTGCAAGCATGTGTCCAATGAGTTTGATCACGGGGATCTTGTTTTACAGAACGAGTAAGGAGACTTGCTGGTAACGAGATTGAACTAGGTATGTAGATACCGATGATCAAATCTCGGACAAGCAACATATCACCGAACAAAGGGAGTTGCATATGGGATTAACTGAATCCTTGACATCGTGGTTCAACCAATAAAGATCTTCGTTGAATATGTGGGAACCATCCATGTTCCACTATTAATTATTGGTCGGAGAAGAGTCTCGTCATGTCTGCATGTTCCCGAACACGTAGGGTTACACAGTTAACATTTGGTAGCATTAGGGCAGTATTGAGATATTAATATGGTGAAGTCCAAAAGTAGTTCAAAGTAGCGGATGGGATCTGGGACATCACGAGGAGCTTCGGAGGTAAAGATTTATATATAGAAAGTTGTTGTCGGGGTTCCAGAAGAAGTTCGATTTTTCCAATATTATACTGGGAAGCTTCCAGAAAGTTCCAGAGGGTTCCCGGAAGTCCACCAGGGGTTCCACCACGTTCATTAGGCTAACATGGGTAGTAGGGGCGCACCAGCCCGCGCAGGGTATATCGACCAGCGCTACTACTACATTGTACATGTATCGTGGGATTCTGACCCGTGCTACTACTTATTAACAGTAGCGCGGGCTACATATGTTATTGGTCTATGTCGGTGTCAAAACCGGCGGATCTCGGGTAGGGGGTCCCGAATTGTGCGTCTAGGCGGATGGTAACAGGAGACAAGGGACACGATGTTTTTACCCAGGTTCGGGCCCTCTCGATGGAGGTAAAACCCTACTCCCGCTTGATTAATATTGATGATATGGGTAGTACAAGAGTAGATCTACCACGAGATCAGAGAGGCTAAACCCTAGAAGCTAGCCTATGGTATGATTGTTGTTCGTCCTATGGACTAAAACCCTCCGGTTTATATAGACACCGGAGAGGGCTAGGGTTACATAGAGTCGGTTACAATGGGAGGATATCTACATATCAGTATTGCCAAGCTTGCCTTCCACGCCAAGGAAAGTCCTTTCCGGACACGGGACGAAGTCTTCAATCTTGTATCTTCATAGTCCAGGAGTCTGGCCAAAGGTTATAGTTCGGCTCTCCGGACACCCCCTAATCCGGGACTCCCTCAGTAGCCCCCGAACCAGGCTTCAATGATGATGAGTCCGGCGCGCAGATTTGTCTTCGGCATTGCAAGGCGGTTCTTCTCCAAATTCTGTGTACCTGTTGAATAGTGTCCGGCTTCTCGTGAATATTGTGCTCCTTGGCTTCCATGCCCAATAATGGTCGTCTTCCATGTGTCAAACGAAAAGTAAAAAAGCCAGGGTGTTTTACTTTTACCCCTAGCTGCGCAAATAAGCAGCCTTATAAAATAGACGACGATTTAGATCAAAATCACACCATCTTCCCTTCAAGAAGCATTCACCGAGCACATCCGATGAAATCCATTCCATCATGGCTACCGACGCAGCTCCTCCTCGCCTCCCTCCCAGCTCTCGGCCTAGAGATTGGGAGAGATGCTCCCCACACAATGAGCTAGTGACGCTCCAAACCAAGGGATTTCTTCCCTCAGCCTTCATGGTACCGGTTCGAGCCGGACTCGCCACCTATAATGGCGGAAAGCAGGCGGAGAGCGTCCCCAATCCCTCCAAAGGAGAGCGGGTATGCCTTGTCCCTTATTTTATAAGAGGGCTCGGGTTTCCAATTCATTCGTTTCTCCGAAGGCTCCTGGAGTTCTACGGCCTCCAGTTGCACAACCTTACGCCTGCCTCCATATTGCATATTGCAGGCTTCGTAGCCCTTTGCGAGCTGTTCTTTGGCGTCGAGGCTCATTTCGCGCTGTGGAAGAAGCTGTTCTACCTTGTGCCCCGTTCTCAGGAGGGGTCGATATATCAAGTGGGCGGAGCCAAACTATGGCGCATCGCCGGGACCGGATATCTATCTGGAACCCCAAGGAAGGCGTCCGAAGATTGGCCTTCAGAATGGTTTTATATAGAAGATGTCCCTTTGTCGGACCCTGTTCGGATCGGCCTCCCCGAGTTCAATAATACTCCCTTGAAGAAGCGCCTAAGCTGGCGTCCACGGAGCCCTCAGAGGGAAAATGACAAGGACGTCCTCTACCTGATGAGCCGGGTAAGGTTGTTAGCTCATTCCGGACTGACCATGATCGGGGTCATGGCCACATGCATTATGCGGGGGGTGCAGCCGCTTCAGTATAGAGGCCACCCCATGTGGGATTTCAACGGGGAGGATGATGCCACCCGCTGTGGCCGTAAGGGGCCGGGATCGGTTGCTGCTCTGACGAAGGCCTTGTCCGCATTGTACAAGGGAGAAGAGGAGGAGTTCCTCCGCGTCAATCCACAGGACGGATTTTCTATGTACAATCCTCCAAGCTGGGTAAGCGGACACTTCTTTTTGCCCATCTATTCCATATTCCCATAGTTAAGTACCTTATCTTGTGATTTCGACGCAGGAATTGCGCCAGGCCGTAAAGGATATAAACAGCCCTCCTCCACAACCCGAGGATCCGGAATGGTCCCTCGATCCGGCCTCCCAAGAGGATCCGGACATCTCCGTGGAGTTGATCGATGGGTTATTTTACCAACTGAGCATCGACAATGCCTTGGTCGCCATTACGGCCGATTACCCCGGAATACTTCCCGCCTCACAAGTAAGTGAGACCGAAGTCCCAATATTTTGAAAATGATCCATCCGTGCTTACTTTTTATCACCGTATATCAATGGTGTTTTGCAGGGGGAGCCCTTGAGGCGGAAGGCCGAGCCTGCGGTGGCTAGCCAACAAGGGGCAGCAAGGCCCAACAGGCTGAAAAGAAGCGCGGTCCGGATTGAGACGCCGACGCAACGGTATGGCATGCCACCTTATTCCTAGGTTTTATTCCCGGAAGGTATACTAATGCTCGTGCTCCCTTCAGGAAAAAGAGCGCTCGCTGGACTATATCCGGCGAGGTTGCCAATCGAGCCTCCACCAGCCAGGCTCCAAAGCCAGGTCCATAAGCGGAGGCGAACACGAGGCGTGCGTCGGACACTCCTCCGATAGAGGATGCCGACGGACTATCTGCCACCAATTCCGAGGTGGAGAGTGCCATGAATCACAGACGTCGCCGGACAGTTCTTCGTGACACATGTTTCTCCCAAGAGGCATTGGATGCCTTCAATTCGGGAGATGCGCACCTCCGTGCCGCTCAAAATGGTCTAGCGAGCCACGGAGCGGTATGTGAAAGACATACGGTGAGAAAATTTGATGGTTATATATACCAAGAGTAGCCCCGAGACTTGAAATAGTTAGAATAACTGATTTAAGGATCATTTGTTATGCAGATCTTACAAAAAGAATACCCAGCTGTCCCAGGAGCTGGAAGAGTGCAAAGCCCAACTTGAGGCCGCACTAGCCGCTGCAGGGGAGGCCAAGGAGACCCCCTCTGGTAATATACGCTTCGAAAGATAAGTATGTTGTGAAGTGTGGCGTGTGTGTAGATCTGACACTATCATTGCAGATGGCGCCGGAGTAGATCCGGACAAGCAACAACTCTTGCGCCGGTTAAAGGCCGGGGAGAGCGTGCTTACGAGGGTGAGGCAGGAGAAGAATAATCTCCAAGATGCCAACACCCAGCTGGGTGAGGAACTAAAGGATGTTCGTGCCCAGCTGTCGGACTCCGTGAAGGAGAATCGACGGCTTTGACGCGACATTTTTAGTAAGTGCTTGAATGAACTTTGAAAAAGAGTTCTGCGAGGAAGTCGACTAACAGAGTTATGTCTCTAGGTATGCTCACAGGTCGTCCTACAGAGGAAATGCCCGGTTCTACGGGTGACCTTCTTCCCGAGCTCTTACAACTGCATGAACGAGTTCGGCAGGTGATGAAAGGCGTCGCCTGTGCCTTGTGGGCTATCTGTCTCCCTGCCTCAAGGCCTTGGAGAGCTTGCAGAGAGGCTTAAGGGAGCGCGCGGCGCTCCGATTATGGAAGATATCGGCCTGCCGTCAAGGCGCCAGGAGGCTCGGGCCATGGTGAAGATGCGGTACACGAAGGCTGACCCAAACCACATGGCCGAGGTCGGACCTGTGGGGCCCGATGGGAAGGAGATCCCTGTGAGCTTAGTGTACGACCAAGTAGAATTAGCCGCAAAGTATTCCCAACAGGACTATAAACTAGACAGCCTATTAGATGGTATTGAGGAGGAATACACCCAGTCAAATTGACTATGTAATTGAAGATGACATGTAAAAATGCCTTCTAGCCGGATTGTAGATCGTTTGTCATGGCGGACCTTTTCGCTTCAACCTCGGGACCCTATAGTTTGGAGTGTGTCCGAATACCCTCACGGTTATGTAAGAACCGGGGCATGCGTGGAGACCAGGCGTAGGGGTCATTAGTGCTTGAATGCACAAGTGCCCAACTAGTTATGTTATATTACATGGTTAGTAAGAAACATCTTCCGGGAGAATAGTTCCGTTAGGGGTTCCTTTCCCGGGAGGCATGCCTTAAAGTGCATGTCCGGTCTGCGAAAAAAGCGTAAAAGCATCCGGGGCAGATAAATAAATAAGTGAGAAATCATCTTTAGTTCACCGACGAATATTCCCTTAAGAACGCTAGCTTTCGGCTTCACCTACCGAGGTACACATCCGATCGACCGGTAGTAACAATCGCAGAGGTGCTCCCTTTACCACCTAGCCGAACAATCGGGAACGAGGGGTAAGCACAGAGCCATGCAACCCAGCTTGGCCAAAACTTAAGTCATATCGATGCATATAATGGTGAATAAAAGGTACATGCGGGCGTTACACATGTGTTAGGCATGAAGGCCGTACAAATAAGCTTACATTAAAGAAGCCCCGAGTATAATGAGCGGATAGCGCGTCAAGTGTCTGCGAACAATGCGCGAACGAGCCTTTAAAGGCTGTAAGAGAAAAGAGGGAGAAGGAGAGAAACCTCAGACAGCTAATGTGTAAAAACAGACAGAGGAAGGAGACGAACTCAGAATTCGGCGCTAGGCGTAGAATCTTCGGAGATGGGCTGCGTTCCATGGGTTCGGCTCGAGTCGGTTATCCGATGCATCTCGCAGACGGTACGCTCCACCTGTCAGGACTTGGTCGATAATAAAGGGACCTTCCCATTTGGGCGTGAGTTTGTCCTTTTTCTTGTCCGGCAGGCGTAGAACTAACTCGCCACCATTGGAAGTTTTGGCCCGTACGTCTGCCTTTGATATCTTCGAGCCTGCTTTGTTGATAGAATGCGAACGGGCTTTTGCCACGCCACGCTCCTCCTCCAAGGCGTCCAAACTGTCCCGCCGATCGAGCTCGGCTTCTCTTTCTTCATACATGCGCACGCGAGGTGAGTCATGAATTATGTCGCAGGCGTAAGCGCCTCTACACTGTATACCATAAAGAATGGTGTGAATCGGTGGTGCGATTCGGCATGGTCCGCAGCCCCCAGAGTACGAAGTCGAGCTCCTCTACCCAGTGCGTGTTAGATTCCTTGACGGACTGCGCTAATCTGGGTTTGATGCCGCTCATGATTAGACCATTTGCTCGCTCGACTTGACCGTTAGTTTGAGGGTGATAGACTGAAGCATAGTCGAGCTTGATGCCCATGTTTTTGCACCAGAGTTTGACCTCGTCGGCCGTGAAGTTCGTGCCATTATCAGTGATGATGCTGTGGGGGACGCCGTAACGGTGTACGACCCCTGATATGAAGTCTAGCACTGGTCCAGATTCGGCCGTCTTAACAAGCTTGGCCTCTATCCATTTGGTGAATTTATCCACCATGACTAGTAGGTATTTTTGCTTGTGGGTTCCTCCTTTAAGGGGTCCAACCATGTCAAGCCCCTGCACTGAAGGGCCAGGTGATGGGTATAGTTTGGAGGGCGGTGGGTGGCCTGTGGCTCTGATTAGCATAGAGCTGGCAACCGACGCATCGTTGGACTAAGTCCTGACATCTGCCGGGCCGTCGGCCAATAAAATCCTGTCACGGAAGGCCTTGCTTACAAGGGCCGGGCTAGGCGTGGTGCCCGCCGAGTCGGCATGAATTTCAGCCGAAGATTCCGCCTTCCTCTTCGGAGATACACCTTTGAAGGACTCCGGTCGTGTTTTTCTTATAAAGCTCTCCCTCATGGACTTTATAGGCTTTAGATTGCCGCACTATGCAGCGTGCCTCGTTTTGGTCCTCGGGAAGTTCCTGCCTGGTTGGGTAGGCTAGGAATGGTTCCGGCCACGGGGCAATGACTGCCATTATTACATGGCCTGAAGATGTTACTTCATTGGCAGAGCCTCCAGTTGTGTCAGAATGTTCGGTGTTAGGCAGTGAAGTTGGGTCCGGGCTATTTATTTCCGGACTCCCCTTCCCATACTACGGATGGCTTGAACAACCTCTCTAAGAAGATATTGGGCGGGGGGGGGGGGGACGGCATCGCGCTTTGCGCCAATGCGCAAGCAAGACGTCACGCTGCTGATTGTTTTCTCGAGCTATATGGTGAAATTCGAGCCCTTGAACCGAGCTGACATTTTTAGGACGTTGTTGCGATAAGCTGCCATTTTCGGATCCTTGGCATCAAAGTCTCCATTTATTTGGGATATCGCGAGGTTCGAATCCCCGCGCACCTCTAGGCGTTGAATGCCCATGGATACTGCCATCCGAAGACCATGTAGAAGGGCCTCGTATTCGGCTGCGTTGTTGGAGTCCGTATACATTATCTGGAGTACTTATTGAACTGTATCTCCTATTGGGGACGTCAGAACGACGCCAACCCCCAGACCAGCCAACATTTTGGAGCCGTCGAAGTGCATGATCCAGTTGGAATATGTGTCGTACTCTTTAGGGAGTTTGGCTTCAGTCCATTCGGCGACGAAGTCGGCCAAAACTTGCGACTTAATGGCTCGTCGTGGCTTATAGGTTATGTCGAACGGGATGAGCTCAATGGCCCATTTGGAAATCGGGCCCGTCGCGTCGCGGTTGTTTGTAATGTCATTAAAAGGTACTTCGGAGGCTACTGTTATCGAACACTCTTGAAAGTAGTGTCGCAGCTTCCGGGATGCCATAAACACCGCATACGCTATCTTTTGATAATGCGGATGTCCTGACTTGCACGGAGTGAGGACAGTGGACACGTAGTAAACTGGTTTTTGAAGGGGAAACTTGTGTCCGTCCGTTTCTCGTTCGACAACGAGCACCGCGCTTACAACTTGATGAGTTGCGGCGATGTATAATAGCATTGGTTCGCCCATGTTGGGCGCGGCCAGGACCGAGTTTGTTGCCAATATGGCTTTTATTTCTTCGAGTCCGACCGTGGCGGCATCCGTCCACTCGAAGTGTTCGGTGCGCTAGAGGAGGTGATAGAGGGGTAATGCCTTTTTCTCCCAAAAGGGAGATAAAGCGGCTTAGAGCCGCCACGCATCCAGTCAATTTTTGTATTTGTTTGAGGTCCTTTGGGATATCCAATTGTGACAGAGCTCGGATCTTGGCTGGGTTTGCTTCAATTCCTCTACCGGATACAATGAAGCCCAAGAGCTTTCCGGCTGGTACACCGAAAACGCATTTTTCCGGGTTAAGCTTGATGTCATATGTTCGAAGGTTATCGAATGTGAGCCTCGAGTCGTCTACTAGAGTTTCGACGTGCTTGGTTTTGACGACCACATCATCTATGTATGCCTCCACTGTTTTGCCGATCTGGTTTGCCAGACATGTCTGAATCATGCGCTGATATGTTGCGCCGGCGTTTTTGAGCCCGAAGGGCTTTGTGTTGAAGCAGAATGGGTCGTATGGGGTGATAAATGCCGTTGCGGCTTGGTCAGGCTCTGCCATCTTGATTTGATGGTAGCCGGAGTATGCGTCGAGGAAACACAATGAATCATGTCCTGCGGTAGCGTCGATAATTTGATCGATGCGGGGGAGGGGGAAGGGATCCTTTGGGCAAGCCTTGTTGAGGTCCTTGAAATCGACGCATAGGCGCCAGGATTTGTCCTTCTTTGGTACCATCACCAGGTTTGCTAGCCAGTCCGGATGGTTTATATCTCTGATGAATCCGGCCTCCAATAGTTTGGATAGCTCCTCTCCCATGGCTTGTCTCTTAGGTTCGGAGAAACGCCGAAGAGCCTATTTGACTGGCTTGAATCCTTTTAGGATGTTTAGGCTGTGCTCGACCAGCCGGTGTGGGATTCCTGGCATGTCTGAAGGGTGCCAGGCAAAAATGTCCCAATTTTCGCGTAGGAATTCTCGTAGTGCGGCGTCTACATCAGGGTTTAATTGTGCCCCGATGGAGGCCATTTTTGTAGGGTCCGTTGGGTGGACTTGGAATTTGACTATTTCGTCCGCTGGTTTAAAGGAGGTGGACTTGGATCTTTTATCGAGTATCACATCGTCCCTGTTCACCATGGAGCGCAGCGAGTCAGTTCCTCGGCCGCTAGGGCTTCGGATAGTGCCTCAAGGGCTAGTGCGGCTGTCTTGTTTTCGGCGCGGAGTGCTATGTCCGGGTCACTAGCAAGAGTGATGATTCTGTTGGTGTCGGTGTCAAAACCGACGGATCTCGGGTAGGGGGTCCCGAACTGTGCATTTAGGCGGATGGTAACAGGAGACAAGGGACACGATGTTTTTACCCAGGTTCGGGCCCTCTCGATGGAGGTAAAACCCTACTCTGCTTGATTAATATTGATGATATGGGTAGTACAAGAGTAGATCTACCACGAGATCAGAGAGGCTAAACCCTAGAAGCTAGCCTATGGTATGATTGTTATTCGTCCTACGGACTAAAACCCTTCGGTTTATATAGACACCGGAGAGGGCTAGGGTTACACAGAGTCGGTTACAATGGGAGGAGATCTACATATCCGTATCGCCAAGCTTGCCTTCCACGCCAAGGAAAGTACCTTCCGGACACGGGACGAAGTCTTCAATCTTGTATCTTCATAGTCCAGGAGTCCGGCCAAAGTTTATAGTTCGGCTATCCGGACACCCCCTAATCCGGGACTCCCTCAGTAGCCCCCGAACCAGGCTTCAATGACGATGAGTCCGTGGCGCAGATTTGTCTTCGGCATTGCAAGGCGGGTTCTTCTCCAAATTTTGTGTACCTGTTGAATAGTGTCTGGCTTCTCGTGAATATTGTGCTCCTTGGCTTCCATGCCCAATAATGGCCGTCTTCCACGTGTCAAACGAATGCGAAAAGCTGGGGTGTTTTTACTTTTACCCCCCTAGCTGCGCAAATAAGCTGCCTTATAAAAGAGACGAGGATTTAGATTCGAATCACACCATCTTCCCTTCGCGAGCATTCATCGGAGCGCATCCGACAGAAATCCATTCCATCATGGCCAGTCGACGCAGCTCCTCCTCTCGCCCTCCAGCCCTCGGCACGGAGATTGGGAGAGATGTTACATCCCACACAATGAGCTAGTGACACTCCAAACCAAGGGATTTCTTCCCCAGCCTTCATGGTCCCGGTTCGAGCCGGACTCGCCACCTATAATGGCGGAAAGCAAAAGGGAGAGCTGCCCCCAATCCCTCCACAGGAGAGCGGGTATGCCTTGTCCCTTATTTAATAAGAGGGCTTGGATTTCCAATTCATCCATTTCTCTGGGGGCTCCTGGAGTTCTACGGCCTCCAGTTGCACAACCTTACGCCTTCCTCCATATTGCATATTGCGGGCTTCGTAGCCCTTTGCGAGCTGTTCTTGGGCGTCGAGGCTCATTTCGCTACCGTGGAAGAAGCTGTTACGCCTTGTGCCCGTTCTCAGGAGGGGTCGATATATCAAGTGGGCGGAGCCAAACTATGGCGCATCGCCGGGACCGGATATCTATCCGGAACCCCAAGGAAGGCGTCTGAAGACTGGCCTTCAGAATGGTTTTATATAGAAGATGTCCCTCTGCCGGACCCTGTTCGGATCAGCCTCCCCGAGTTCAATAATGCTCCTTTGAAGAAGCACCTAAGCTGGCGTACACGGAGCCCTCAGAGGGAAAATGACAAGGACGTCCTCTACCTGATGAGCCGGATAAGGTTGTTAGCTCATTCCGGACTGACCATGATCCGGGTCATGGCCACATGCATTATGCGGGGGGTGCAGCCGCTTCAGTATAGAGGCCACCCCATGTGGGATTTCAACGGGGAGGATGATGCCACCCGATGTGGCCGTAAGGGGCCGGGATCGGTTGCTACTCTGACGAAGGCCTTGTCCGCATTGTACAAGGGAGAAGAGGAGGAGTTCCTCCGCTCAATCCACAGGGCGGATTTTCTATGTACAATCCTCCAAGCTGGGTAAGCGGACACTTCTTTTTGCCCATCCGTTCCATATTCCCATAGTTAAGTACCTTATCTTGTGATTTCGACGCAGGAATTGCGTCGGGCCATAAAGGATATAAACAGCCCTCCTCCACAACCCGAGGATCCGGAACGGTCCCTCGATCCAGCCTCCCAAGAGGATCCGGACATCTCCGTGGAGTTGATCGATGGGGTATTTTACCAACTAAGCATCGACAATGCCTTGGTCGCCATTACGGCCGATTACCCCGGAATACTTCCCGCCTCACAGGTAACTGAGACCGAAGTCCCAATACTTTGAAAATGATCCATCTGTGGTTATTTTTTATCACCGTATATCAATGGTGTTTTGCAGGGGGAGCCCTTGAGGCAGAAGGCCGAGCCTGCGGTGGCTAGCCAACAAGGGGCAGCAAGGCCCAACAGGCTGAAAAGAAGTGCGGTCCGGATTGAGACGCCGGTGCAACGATATGGCGTGCCACCTTATTCCCAGGTTTTATTCCCGGAAGGTATACTAACGCTCGTGCTCCCTTCAGGAAAAAGAGCGCTCGCCGGACTATATCCGGCGAGGTTGCCAATCGAGCCTCCACCAGCCAGGCTCCAAAGCCAGGTCCAGAAGCGGAGGCGAACACGAGGCGTGCGTCGGACACTCCTCCGACAGAGGATGCCGATGGACTATCTGCCACCAATTCCGAGGTGGAGAGTGCCATGAATCACAGGCGGCCGGGACGGTTCTTCGTGGCGACATGTTTCTCCCAAGAGGCATTGGATGCCTTCAATTGGGAGATGCGCACCTCCGTGCCGCTCAAAATGGTCTAGCGAGCCACGGAGCGATATGTGAAAGACATACTGGTGAGAAAATTTGATGGTTATATATACGGTAGCCCCGAGACTTGAAATAGTTAGAATAACTGATTTAAGGATCATTTGTTATGCAGGATCTTACAAAAAAGAATACTCAACAGTCCCAGGAGCTGGAAGAGTGCAAAGCCCAACTTGAGGCCGCACTAGCCGCTGCAGTGGAGGCCAAGGAGACCCCTCCGTAATATACGCTTGAAAGATAAGTATGTTGTGAAGTCTTGGCGATGCGTGTAAATCTGACAATATCATTGCAGATGGCGCCGGAGTAGATCCGGACAAGCAACAACTCTTGCGCCGGTTAAAGGCCGGGGAGAGCGTGCTTACGAGGGTGAGGAAGGAGAAGAATAATCTCCAAGATGCCAACACCCAGCTGGACGAGGAACTAAAGGATGTTCGTGCCCAGCTGTCGGACTCCGTGAAGGAGAATCGACGGCTTCGACGCGGAATTTTTAGTAAGTGCTTGAATGAACTTTGAAAAAGAGTTCGGCGAGAAAGTCGACTAACAGAGTTATGTCTGTAGGTATGCTCATAGGTCGTCCTGCAGAGGAAATGCCCGGTTCTACGGGTGACCTTCTTCCCGAGCTCTTACAACTGCATTTAACGAAGTCCGGCAGGTGATGAAAGGCGTCGCCCAGGCCTTGTGGCCATCTGTCTCCCTGCCCGAAGGCCTTGGAGAGCTTGCAGAGAGGCTTAAGGGAGCGCGGCGGCGCTTCCGATTATGGAAGATATCGGCCTGCCGTCAAGGCACCAGGGAGGCCTGGGCCATGGTGAAGACGCGGTACACGAAGGCTGACCCAAACCACATGGCCGAGGTCGGACCTGTGGGGCCTGATGGGAAGGAGATCCCTGTGAGCTTAGTGTACGGCCAAGTAGAATTGGCCGCAAAGTATTCCCAATAGGACTGTAAACTAGACAGCCTATTAGATGGTATTGAGGAGGAATACACCCAGTCAAATTGACTATGTAATTGAAGATGACATGTAAAAATGCCTTCTAGCCGTATTGTAGATCGTTTGTCATGGCGGACCTTTTCGCTTCAACCTCGGGACCCTATAGTCCGGAGTGTGTCCGAATACCCTCACGGTTATGTAAGAACCGGGGCATGCATGGAGACCAGGCATAAGGGTCATTAGTGCTTGAATGCATAAGTGCCCAACTAGTTATGTTATATTACATGGTTAGTAAGAAACATCTTCCAGGGAGAATAGTTCCGTTAGGGGTTCCTTTCCCTGGGAGGCATGCCTTAAAGTGCATGTCCGGACTACGAAAAAAGCAGAAAAGTATCTGGGGGCAGATAAATAAATAATGAGAAATCATCTTTAGTTCACCGACCGAATATTCCCTTAAGAACGCTAGCTTTCGGCTTCACCCAGTCTGAGGTACACATCCGGCTGACCCGACAGTAACAATCACAGAGGTGCTCCCTTTACCACCTAGCCGAACAATCGGGAATGTAGGGGTAAGCACAAGAGCCAGGCAACCCAGCTTGGCCAAAACTTAAGTCATATCGATGCATATAATGGTGAATAAAAGGTACATGCGGAAGCGTTACACATGTGTTAGGCATGAAGGCCGTAAAAATAAGCTTCTGTTAAAGAAGCACCCAGGTATAATGAGCACGGATAGCGCGTCAAGTGTGTGCGAACAATGCGTGAACGAGCCTTTAAAGGTTGTAAGAGAAAAAGAGGGAGAAGGAGAGAAATATAAGACAGCTAATGTGTAAAAAATAGACAGAGGAAGGAGACGAACTCAGAATCCGGCGCTAGGCGTAGAATCTTCGGAGACGGGTTGCGTTCCATGGGTTCGGCTCGAGTCGGTTATCCGATGCATCTCGTAGACGGTACACTCCACCGGTCAGGACTTGGTCGATAATAAAGGGACCTTCCCGTTTGGGCTTGAGTTTGTCCTTTTTCTTGTCCGGCAGGCGTAGAACTAACTCGCCAATATTGTAAGTTTTGGCCCGTACTTCTCTGCTTTGATATCTTCGAGCCTGCTGTTGATAGAATGCGGAACGGGCTTTTGCCACGTCAAGCTCCTCCTCCAAGGCGTCCAAACTGTCCTGCCGATCGATCTCGGCTTCTCTTTCTTCGTACATGCGCACGCGAGGTGAGTCATGAATTATGTCGCAGGCGTAATCGCCTCTGCGCCGTATACCATAAAGAATGGTGTGAATCCGGCAGTGCGATTCGGCGTGGTCCGCAGCCCCGAGTACGTAAGTCGAGCTCCTCTACCCGGCGTGTTAGATTCCTTGAGGGACCGCACTAATGGGTTTGATGCCGCTCATGATTAGACCATTTGCTCGCTCGACTTGACCGTTAGTTTGAGGGTGATAGGCTGAAGCATAGTCGTGCTTGATGCCCATGTTTTTGCACGTAGTTTGACCTCGTCGGCCGTGAAGTTCGTGCCGTTATCGCGATGATGATCTTTGTGGGGATGCCGTAACGGTGTACGACCCACGATATGAAGTCTATCACCGGTCCAGATTCGGCCGTCTTAACAGGTGGCCTCTATCCATTTGGTGAATTTATCCACCATGACGGTAGGTATTTTTGCTTGTGGGTTCCTCCTTTAAGGGGTCCAACCATGTCAAGCCCCAGACCGCGAAGGGCGGTGATGGGTATAGTTTGGAGGCGGTGGGTGGCATGTGGCTTTGATTAGCAAAGAGCGGCAACAGATGCATCGTTGGACTAAGTCCCGAGCATCTGCCGGGCCGTCGGCCAATAAAATCTCAGACGGAAGGCCTTGCTTACAAGGGCCGGGCTGCGGCGTGGTGCCCGCCGAGTCCGGCATGAATTTCAGCCAGAAGATTCCGCCCTTCCTCTTCGGAGATACACCTTTGAAGGACTCCGGTCGTGCTTTTCTTATAAAGCTCTCCCTCATGGACTTTATAGGCTTTAGATCGCCGCACTATGTAGTGTGCCTCGTTTTGGTCCTCGGGAAGTTCCTGCCTGGTTAGGTAGGCTAGGAATGGTTCCATCCACGGGGCAATGACTGCCATTATTACGTGGGCTGAAGATGCTACTTCGTTGGCAGAGCCTCGGTTGTGTCGAATGTTCGGTGTTAGGCAGTGCTGTTGGGTCCGGGCTATTATTTCCGGACTCCCCTTCCCATACTACGGATGGCTTGAACAGCCTCTCTAAGAAGATATTGGGGGGGACGGCATCGCGCTTTGCGCCAATGCATGCCAAGACGTCTGCTGCCTGATTGTTTTCTCGAGCTATATGGTGAAATTCGAGCCCTTCGAACCAAACTTACATTTTTAGGACGGCGTTGCGATAAGCTGCCATTTTCGGATCCTTGGCCTCAAAGTCTCCATTTATTTGGGATATCGCGAAGTTCGAATCCCCGCGCACCTCTAGGCGTTGAATGCCCATGGATACTGCCATCCGGAGACCATGTAGAAGGGCCTCGTATTCGGCTGCGTTGTTGGAGTCCGTATACATTATCTGGAGTACGTATTGAACTGTATCTCCTGTTGGGGACGTCAGAACGACGCCAGCCCCCAGACCAGCCAACATTTTGGAGCCGTCGAAGTGCATGATCCAGTTGGAATATGCGTCGCGGTTGTTTGTAATGTCATTAAGAGGTACTTCGGAGGCTACTGTTATCGAACACTCTTGAAAGTAGTGTCGCAGCTTCCGGGATGCCATAAACACCGCGTACGCTATCTTTTGATAATGCGGATACCATGACTTGCATGGAGTGAGGGCGATGGACACGTAGTAAACTGGTTTTGAAGGGAAACTTGTTTTCGTCCGCTTCTCGTTCGACAACGAGCACCGCGCTTACAACTTGATGAGTTGCGGCGATGTATAATAGCATTGGTTCGCCCATGTTGGGCGCGCCAGGACCGAGTTTGTTTCAATATGGCTTTTATTTCTTCGAGTCCGGCCGTGGCGGCATCCAATCCACTCGAAGTGTTCGATGCGCCGGAGGAGGCGATAGAGGGTAATGCCTTTTCTCCCAAACGGGAGATAAAAGCGGCTTAGAGCCGCCACGCATCGATCAATTTTGTATTTGTTTGAGGTCCTTTGGGATATCCAATTGTGATAGAGCTGGGATCTTGGCTGGGTTTGCTTCAATTCCTCTACCGGATACAATGAAGCCCAAGAGCTTTCCGGCTGGTACACCGAAAACGCATTTTTCCGGGTTAAGCTTGATGTCATATGTTTGAAGATTATCGAATGTGAGCCTCAAGTCGTCTACTAGAGTTTCAACATGCTTGGTTTTGACGACCACATCATCTACGTATGCCTCCACTGTTTTGCCGATTTGGTTTGCCAAACATGTCTGAATCTTGCGCTGATATGTTACGCCGGCGTTTTTGAGCCCGAAGGGCATTGTGTTGAAGCGGAATGGGCCGTATGGGGTGATAAATGCCGTTGCGGCTTGGTCAGGCTCTGCCTTCTTTATTTGATGGTAGCCGGAGTATGCGTCGAGGAAACACAATGAATCGTGTCCTGCGGTAGCGTCGATAATTTGATCGATGCGGGGAGGGTAAGGATCCTTTGGGCAAGCCTTGTTGAGGTCCTTGAAATCGACGCATAGGCGTGGATTTGTCCTTCTTTGGTACCATCACCAGGTTTGCTAGCCATCCGGATGTTTTATATCTCCGATGAATCCGGCCTCCAATAGTTTGGCTAGCTCCTCTCCCATGGCTTGTCTCTTAGGTTCGAGAAACGCCAAGAGCCTGTTTGTTGGCTTGAATCCTTTTTAGGATGTTTAGGTTGTGCTCGGCCACCGGTGTGGGATTCTGGCATGTCCGAAGGGTGCCAGCAAAAATGTCCTAATTTTCGTAGGAATTCTCGTAGTCGACGCGTCTACATCAGGGTTTAAGCGTGCCCGATGGAGGCCGCTTTTGTAGGGTCCGTTGGGTGGACTTGGAATTTGACTATTTCGTCCGCTGGTTTAAAGGAGGTGGACCTGGATCTTTTATCGAGTATCACATCGTCCCTATTCACTGTGGAGCGCAGCGCAGTCAGTTCCTCGGCCGCTAGGGCTTCGGATAGTGCCTCAAGGGCTAGTGCGGCTGTCTTATTTTCGGCGCGGAGTGATATGTCCGGGTCACTAGCAGGAGTGATTATTCCATTGGGCCCGGGCATTTTGAGCTTCATGTACCCGTAATGGGGTATAGCTAGAAAAATTGTGAATGCCTCTCGCCCTAATAGAGCGTGGTATCCGCTGCTGAACGGGGCCACTTGGAACGTGACCTCCTCGGACCTGTAATTATCAGGCGTGCCGAACACCACATCTAGTGTTATTTTTCCTGTGCGGCACGCATCCCGACTGGGTATTATTCCTCTGAAGGTTGTGCTGCTTCGCTCAATGCGGCTCCAGTCTATTTCCATTTTTCGAAGGGTTTCCTCATAAATGAGGTTCAATCCGCTGCCACCGTCCATGAGTACCTTGGTAAGGAGAAAGCCGTCCACTATTGGACTGAGGACCAATGCTGCTGGTGCTCGGGCTGTTTGGAATTTAGGTTCATCACTGGCATTAAAGGTAATAGCCGTGTCACTCCATGGATTTATTGTTGCTACTTGATAGACTTCGGCAAGGCTGAGGAGTGTTCGTTTTCGCATATTGTTTGATGCGAAAGTCTCGAAGACTGTTAATACCGTCTTGGTATCCCCGGGCTGGTGCTCTGTGGATCTTTGGGGTTAGAAGCTCTTCGCCACTTTTGGCCACCTGCCGGAGTATCCAACATGCTCTAAGGCTATGAGTTGGTTGGCGCCCTCTGTACTATGAATTTTACAGGGTCCGTTGAGCCATCCCTCCAGTACGGTTCCGTGCCCCGTAGGGTTTTTTGGTTTTTTGGTGTTTAACCCGGGTGATTGGCGATAATGCACCCTTTTATTTCGGACTGGGTTTGTATTCAGGGCTGGGTTGTCCCAAAATCTTACTTCGGTTTTCCAAGCGCTTTCCATCGCATAGTACTTTCGTACTATGGACGCCAAATCAACAAAGCGTGTAATTTCACGGCGACCTATGGCGTTGAGGATTCCCTTGTCCATGCAATTATTGTAGAAGAATGAAATTGCATCTTCCTCACAACAGTCCTTTATCCTGTTCATAACCAGGAGGAATGCCCAAGAATGATGTCTTTGTTTCCTCGGGCTCTTGCCTAATTTTGGATAGATCGCCTATGTTCGGGTGGGTGGGTGGAATTAGAACCGAAACCTCACACAATCTGAGGCTCAAGGGCCAAGGAGTTTCCGAACTCGGAAGCTTGGATTCTTGGATGTTGTCCAATGAATCTAGCCCGTTGCCTGACTCTAAGTTCAGGTCTTGAGTGTCGTCCTCCCCTCCGCGGGTATCCGGCTTGGAGGGATCGGGAATCCGTACATAGCTAGTCCTTAAGATAGATGAAGGGTCGCCGCATTGTTCCTCCACCACGGCAATGTGATGGGTGACCTGGGGAGAGTTAATCTTTCTCAGATCGGGTTTAGGCCCAATCGATCGTAGTCTATGAAGCGACTCCTGTGGCGGCGATGCGATCCAGGAGCTCGTTTAAGGAAGAGAGCTCCGTCGGATCTAACTGCTCGGCGAGTTCTGAGTTGACATGAAGATTGCTTCCGATGACCCGAGAAGTCATCGTCGGCGCGGCGGCCGAACAGGCGGTCATAAGAAAACCGCCTAGCCGGAGAGTTTTGCCGATAGCCAAAGCTCCTTTAGCAACAGTGTCTTCTTTAAAGACGGGATGAGGCATCCTTCCTGATGGCGACGGCACAGAGGAACTCTCGATGAAAGCGCCATTGTCGGTGTCAAAACCGGTGAATCTCGGGTAGGGGGTCCCGAACTGTGCGTCTAGGCGGATGGTAACAGGAGACAAGAGACACGATGTTTTTACCCAGGTTCGAGCCCTCTCGATGGAGGTAAAACCCTACTCCTGCTTGATTAATATTGATGATATGGGTAGTACAAGAGTAGATCTACCACGAGATCAGAGAGGCTAAACCCTAGAAGCTAGCCTATGGTATGATTGTTGTTCGTCCTATGGACTAAAACCCTCCGGTTTATATAGACACCGGAGAGGGCTAGGGTTACACAGAGTCGGTTACAATGGGAGGAGATCTACATATCTGTATCGCCAAGCTTGCCTTCCACGCCAAGGAAAGTCCCTTCCGGACACGAGACGAAGTCTTCAATCTTGTATCTTCATAGTCCAGGAGTCCGGCCAAAGGTTATAGTTCGGCTATCCGGACACCCCCTAATCCGGGACTCCCTCAGTTGGGCCCGGGCATTTTGAGCTTCATGTACCAGTAATGGGGTATAGCTTGAAAAATTGTGAATCCCTCTCGCCCTAATAGAGCGTGGTATCCGCTGCTGAATGGGGCCACTTGGAACGTGACCTCCTCGGACCAGTAATTATCCGGCATGCCGAACACCACATCTAGTGTGATTTTTCCTATGCAACACGCTTCTCGACTGGGTATTATTCCTCTAAAGGTTGTGCTGCTTCGCTCAATGCGGCTCCAGTCTATTTCCATTTTTCGAAGGGTTTCCTCAGAAATGAGGTTCAATCCGCTGCCACCGTCCATGAGTACCTTGGTAAGGAGAAAGCCGTCCACTATTGGACTGAGGACCAATGTTGTTGGTGCTTGGGCTGTTCGGAATTTAGGTTCATCACTGGCATTAAAGGTAATAGCTGTGTCACTCCATGGATTTATTGTTGCTACTTGGTAGACTTAGTCAAGGCTGCGGAGTGTTCGTTTTCACATATTGTTTGATGCGAAAGTCTCGAAGACTGTTAATACTGTACTGGTATCCCTGGGCTGGTGCTCTGTGTATGCTGGGGTTAGAAGCTCTTCGCCACTTTTGGCCATCTGCCGGAGTATCCAACATGCTCTAAGGCTATGAGTTGGTGTGGCGCCCTCTGTACTATGAATTTTACAGGGTTCGTTCAGCCATCCCTCCAGTACGGTTCCATGCCCCGTAGGGGGTTTTTGTTTTTTGGTGTTTAACCAGGGTGATTGGCGATAATGCACCCTTTTATTTCGGATCGGTTTGTATTCAGGGCGGATTGTCCCAAAATCTTACTTCGGTTTTCAGCGCTTTCCATCGCACAGTACTTTCGTACTATGGACGCCAAGTCAGTAAAGCGTGTAATTTCACGGCGACCTATGGCGTTGAGGATTCCCTTGTCCGTGCAATTATTGCAGAAGAATGAAATTGCATCTTCCTCATGGCAGTCCTTTATCCTGTTCATAACCAGGAGGAATTTGGCCCAGTAATGATGTACTGTTTCCTCGGGCTCTTGCCTAATTTTGGATAGATCGCCTATGTTCGGGTGGGTGGGTGGAATTAGATCCGAAACCTCACACAATCTGAGGCTCAAGGGCCAAGGAGTTTCCGAACTCGGAAGCTTGGATTCTTGGATGTTGTCCAATGAATCTAGCCCGTTGCCTGACTCTAAGTTCAGGTCTTGAGGGTCGACCTCCCCTCCGCGGGTATCCGGCTTGGAGGGATCGGGAATCCGGACATAGCTAGTCCTTAAGATAGATGAAGGGTCGCCGGATTGTTCCTCCACCACGGCAACGTGATGGGTGACCTGGGGAGAGTTAATCTCTCTCGAGATCGGGTTTAGGCCCAATCTGATCATAGTCATAGCGACTCCCGAGCGGCGATGCGATCCAGGAGCTCGTTTAAGGAAGAGAGCTCCGTCGGATCTAACTGCTCGGCGAGTTCCGAGTTGACGTGAAGATTGCTTCCAATGACCCGAGAAGTCATCGTCGGCGCGGCGGCCGAACAGGAGGTCATAAGAAAACCGCCTAGCCGGAGAGTTTGGCCGATAGACAAAGCTCCTTTAGCAACAGTGCCGTCTTTAAAGACGGGATGAGGCATCCTTCACGATGGCGGCGACGCAGAGGAACTCTCAATGAAAGCACCAATGTCGGTGTCAAACCGGCGGATCTCGGTAGGGGGTCCCGAACTGCGTCTAGGCGGATGGTAACAGGAGACAAGGGACACGATGTTTTTACCCAGGTTGGGCCCTCTCGATGGAGGTAAAACCCTACTCACTGCTTGATTAATATTGATGATATGGGTAGTACAAGAGTAGATCTACCACGAGATCGAGAGGCTAAACCCTAGAAGCTAGCCTATGGTATGATTGTTGTTCGTCCTACGGACTAAAACCCTCCGGTTTATATAGACATCGGAGAGGGCTAGGGTTACACAGAGTCGGTTACAATGGAAGGAGATCTACATATCCGTATCGCCAAGTTTGCCTTCCACGCCAAGGAAAGTCCTTTCCGGACACGGGACGAAGTCTTCAATCTTGTATCTTCATAGTCCAGGAGTCCGGCCAACGGTTATAGTTCGGCTATCCGGACACCCCCTAATCCGGGACTCCCTCAGTCTACCTATAGGGTTTTCCCTAGTAGTGGAAGGTGATGACTTGTTATGTGATCATGCACAACACGATTGCGGAGACGAGGGTGAGGGTGTAAGTAATGTTGGTTTTGACTTCATGGGAGAGACTCTTAACCTCCCACAAAAATACGTGGCTAAGTTTGAATTTTTTCTCAGAAAATTCATGACTGAGAAATATATACACAACCTCACAATGATTCAGTAGAGCGTGCAGGTGCATCATGGAAACCAAATAGAAAACTATATTTGGATAAATCGAATTGAATTGTGATATTGTGAACTATGTAATTTGAAAAGTCTATTTGAATTGTGATATTTATCTTTGAGTTTTTGTTATGCAGAAATATTTATCTTCAAAATATTTCAACGATAAATCTATATTGAAGTGGAAAAATTATCACCGAATAAGTAGTGTGTGTCCGCGGAGGATTAGATAAACACCTTTCGAGATGCCCTAAGTAGTTTACAATCATAGATTGAGATGGTTCTCGCCTAAGAACATGGCCAATGTCGATCAAAACTTGGTGCTAAGGCCAACTCTAATCGAACCCCTATCTGGCGTTAGAGGAGGATAAAATTCGACTCCTCTAATCGGCACCTAGCCAATCCCCTAAACCGAATAGAGAAGGATAATTTATCCTCCGCCGCTTATCCCGCCCCTATATTTGCTCGGCTGCTGCTACTTTGAGGAAAAAAATCCCCCTCCTCCGCTGCCTCATCCACCCCACTCCCGCGCCACATCGACGCTGACGCCATCCTTCCCGCCCCTCGCAGGCCATCACCCGCCACCGCGGACACTCCGTAGGCTCTGAACCCGTCCTTGACCACCCGGATTCGTGCCTCTCTCGCACCGTCCCCGCACGTGGAATCGGTAGATCTGTGATTGCCACCTCCGCCGGATTTGACGCATCCGGACACTGGGGATTACGCCTTGGTCATGGCTTGGTCGGGTACCAAATCGCACAGCCCCACTAACGCCTCTGCGCTGCATGTAGGTATGGCCTCCTCCTCTAGCCGCTTGGATCTCACTCGTCGGCGGTTCGCCGACAAAGACACGACTGGTCGTCGACCGGGCACGGCACTGGCCCAATAGCTCGTCGGCTCCCCGTTGCCGGTCATAAAGTGGGACGACTGCCCGCTACATGTGGTGCGACAAGTTTCGACCATGCTGGAACACCCCGGATGGGTGTTCTTCAAGTGCAAAAAAGATGGGGTGAGTGCGAGTTTTGATTCAGTTGTTCATCGGATTTGGTGCAATTTGTAGCTCATTGTTTGCTCAAATTTTTGTGTAGGATGGATGCAAGATGTGGTTTTGGGAAGAAGATTACATCGATCTATTGATAGCGCGGAATTTGATAGATGTTCGTGCACTCGTTGCTAAAGTAGAGACTAGAGATCAGATCAGATGCGACGCAATATCGAATTCTTCATAACCAAAAAAGGAAAAAAAAAGTGTGCAAGCTTGAGAAATCAATAGAGAGAATCAACAATGAAGACATAAAAAAAATATTAATACAATTAGTGGAGCGGTTTTTAACCTATTTGTGAGAAAGCGTGAAAAGAGCGACTTTAATTCTGGATTTCAACAATAAGAAATAAGAAAGAATTTTATAAATTGTACAAACGAATTTGAATTAGCCAATAAATTAGCTATCGTCTTTTCAATATGAAAGTTGGATATCTATTAAAGTGTCTAATTGTGGTTCTTATTTTTTTTGATTTAGTTCTCGCAGCGAAGAATGGTGAATTATGTAGTCCAATGTACCAAGTTTTAGCAATTTTCTTAGAACCAACGACACATTGTTCATGCTCTCCTCTAAGGCTGGTCATAGTGGGGAGTAATTTATATTAGTGTCATGCATACGACACTAGTCTAAGAGGGTGCTTGGATCCAAGGGACTTATTTTAGTCTGACTAAAAATAGTCTCTTTAAGAGGCTAAAGTTCCAAGCACCCCTGACTAAAGAGGGGCTAAAACTAGTCTTGAGACTAATTTTTTTTAGTCAGGGGTACCCCTACTAAAATGTGGATTAGTCCTCTCTCTCCTCATTTAACTCCTCTCCTTTAACACATACGAGTTCTGGATTAGAGGGTTTGGAGGATAATAAATGTTCATTAACTTGATTTTAGTCTCTTTAGTATTTGGATCCAAGCATGGGTGAGGCTAGCAAGTTTTAGTCCCACTACTTTTAGTCATGAAACTAAAACGTATCCAATCACCCTCTAAGTTACTACCTCCATAATGCAAAGTAACATAGTAGTAGTGTCATAGATTGCTTCATTTATTATCTCATAGACTCATTTTGCTTCGGAAAGCACTATGTTACAGTAACATATTATGTTACCACAAACATCTTTTTCCTCATTAAATATTTGCCACATAAGCAAAATTATCTTGGGATATGTTAAGTTACTACCTAAGTTACCTCACTATGACTAGCCTAATGATCCAGAGTTCGTGTCTCTGCAATCAACAGTCATTCGCCCTCATATCATTGTACCATGCCATCGACTCAACGGCACTCCTGCCCGGCCCCGGAGAAGCCGGGGAAACCAAGTGTGCACAGCTGGTGCAAGCACCACACACGTAACTACTTTAATGCTCTCGTTCGTGTGGGCTGCAACCTTTTACGTATTTTCAGCAGCCGATGGAGTATTTAAACCACAGGCAAAGTTGTGCATGTCAACCAAAGATTAATTCGGGTTACTCTATTGGCCGGACTCATCGGTTGGTCGTGCAACACTAAAAAATGAGAGCATGTTGCACACTTGCATGGAGACGACCAGATCCGGGCACAAAGGCGAACTAGCGAACCATGACTTTATCCCTTGTTTGCTGCTGATCTGGAATGCGCAACAAAAAAATGCTGATCTGAAATGGGATAGTCTCTCCAACGGCTGTTTGACTTTGAATAACGTATTGCCAATAGTCCTTTCTTGGGAAAATGGTCCATATATATTATCAAACTTCATGAAAAGTACAAAGCACTCCAAACATAATAAAATTGAAGTACATCAAGATTCCAAGACCACCGAACGACCGCTACCGTCGCCAGAACGAGCCGCTGTTCCTGCTCCATAATCTTTTGCATTCATCCATATTATTTACGAGGTATAAAAGTATAGAGAAGAGAATTTGGTCAGTGAAAGAAAGGATCCTAAACAAAGACAATTTGAGCAAAAAAAAAAGTTGGAAAGGCGTCACAAATTGTGAGTTCTAGTGCTGATGAAAATACATGTCATTTTACTTTGCCAGCTTGTTGGCTCAATTCCTTTGGAACGTAATTAGGGGTGCGTTGGGTACCCAAAAATACACCCGTCTTCCTTTGACCTTTGGCAGAATTGATTGTCAACATACAAAGGCAAAGATCGATCTGCTGTTTCTATTGGATGTCAAGTTCAAACTTAAAGCAAAATATGCATGAAAACAAGTGCAATCAAGTTTAAATGGATATGGCAATCAGAAATTTACACACCATTAGAACGTCTCTGAATGAGTTTTCTTATTTGAAACGTACATTGCTTTGCTCTTTAGTCCTTCGGCTGTTCGGCAACATTTCACTCTTCAGCAGTTCATCTCGTCTGCGATCGTCACATTGGGTTGTCCAGACACATCATTGTACCAGCACGAGAAGAGTAGCAATAGTTCTAGTGTGCATATAAGCAACAAGCCGCCGACAATGAACGGTGGCGTGCAACACGACATGAGCCCCGAGATGACGAGAAGGGTAACAACACCGCGGTGGCCTGGAGCTGCAGCAATAAGCTTCCGACACGGTTCGCAGCTGAAGCTTCGATGGAGAAGCTGAGGAGGGGAGAAGCCGATTTGGGTATCCCATTTCTTATCCTACTAGATCGGGATCGCGTCCTGGCGCGGGGTGCCGGTCACAACGTTTTGATCAAAGAGATAACGTTAAGTTAATATAAATCCAGGTATAGCATATGCATTCATACAGGATAACAATAAAGCGAAGAAGAAACATTCAAATTGTGATAAGAAGCACATCTTGGCTACCACATGACATATGTTGTAAGCAATTCAAACTAATCCAAAAAAATAAAGCGCACCAGCTACATGCCAAACACTTGGTATTTCATAAGAGGTACCAGCTAGCAGAACAACAGCTTGCATTCAACGCAATGTAATAAGTGCCTCTAATATATGTAGCTTCAACATTGATAAGTATGAGCAATTATATAAAAAAAAGCCCTGCCAACGGCAAGGGAAGGATAATTATTAGAGTATACAAATGTTGTAGCAATGCTAGCTAGCATAGATGAGTAAATACATGAGCTTTACAAAATACAACAAAAAAGCTCATACCAGCGAGTAAGAAACAGGAGCCATCATTCTACATCAGTACATAAGTTAAAAATAAAGCCAAGTAGTTCATACCCTACATTGTAAAAATAGATGTTACAGCAGTTGAGTTGTAGGGCCTTTGTCTTTGTTAATCAACGAACATGTACTGTGCTTGTAGATTATCATTTCTGAAAACTCCTACTTCCTCTTTCAACATTCTGAGGTGAAGCTAATGCAACTCGTAGTGCCGGATACTTGAAAGGAAAGAATAGGTAGCATCCTCATGGCTTCATTCCTAAAGATACTTCGAAAGATCTACAAAAATTATTATAATTGGCTAACGAACCTAGGAAAGCTGTACATCATAAATGATGAAGTGGTGTTCTTAATCAAAAAAGGAACATATTTTCATAGAACAAATATATATCAGTAATAGCAACTCCTTGTGCACACAATAAGGGCGATTAAGGAATGCATTCTAGTCACTTTCAATATAAGGAAACAAAAAGTAGCAGCTATGATACTTGACAACGACAGGTAACCATCATAAGTAAGCTCATCACAAATGAAAGAGCTGATTGGAGCTCTAAGGAATATTCATGTACCTGAACAGTGCCCTCGCACCTTCTACTTCTGGTTCAGCAACCTGGTCCAAGGCAGTGGGGTCCTCCTTCACAACTGTTCATGCTCCTCCTGCTGAGTAGACTTCGTATCTAATCGCTGAACAAAGACTTCAGCAGATCAGCACAAATCAAGTAAACCATATTGCAGAAGTTAGGAAATCTGCACCTTGTCATGCACCAAATACCAACATGATTTCCACTTGAATGTCAAATTTAGTCTTAGCATTGTCATTCCAGTTTGGAAATACCATCGATCTCTCACGGTTCTGAGCTTCTAATAATTATTATTTTGACAAAGCTACCACCTAATTAACAATTCGGACGATGAACTCTAACATCATGTGAAACTACACGAGATGACAAAATAATAAAATGATGGATCCATGCATGTTAGGAGCTAGGCGCAAATAAATATTGCCAGACCTGCAAACAAAACAACTTGAGAAGCATCACTATTTCAAACCACAAGGCATACAGAAATATAAACAGGAACCTACAAAATCCTGAAACAACACACCCAGAAATGGAAGTGCAAAATTCACCCGATTCTTTACAATATACTATTTCTTAGAACATGACAAATGCTTATCATATTTAGTTTGTTACCACACATAAATTCGAACTTCGGTTATTCTGTTTAGGCATACAACCAAGAGCTGAAAGAAGTAAATCCTATAGGCTGAAAATATTGCAGATTCAAAAGCACATCCCATATTTTATTTCATACGAAGCATAAAGATGAACTTTAACTATTTTATTTAAACATATGAACAAGATAAATCTATGTCCAGAATAAGCCTGAAAAAATCAACAGCCCGAGACATCCGTGAGTGAGGAACTGACAATAAAATAGTTAGCAAGCTACACCCGTTGTCACCTGAAGTAATCTGACACCAAGCAAGGATCAACATTATTACTGATTCCATCCTTCTGACAATGTTTTAATGTTCACCGACCCAAAGACCACTTGCAGGAAAACAATATATAGTGGCGCAACTGCATCAATACACTGATCAAAAAGGACAACCACAATCTATAAGCTACCGAGTTCACCATCCAACCTAAAACTCAAAGGCGAGCTTCACTTCTAGTCTGGCCTAGCGACGCAATCGGCGGCCTCCCGTCAGACGGGCGACAACATGCAAGGATGGATGGGTGGAAGAGGGACTCACCTTGGGTTTGGGACCGTTAAGCTGGGAGGCACTTTCGGTAGGCGCCTCGGCGTCGGACCAGAGGCGGCTCACCTCGGGTCGTCTTCCTCGCCTTTCTCCCGCAACCCGGCGACCATGGGCTCCACTGCTCTCCCCGCTTGAGCGCATCAAGCTATGAATGGTCCTCACCACCCCATTGATGGCGTCCTCCTCTGGCCACTTGGTTCAAGGAGAGATGCGGTCGTGGAATCTGAACATTGTTCACAATAGTCACGAGCCTAAGGTCAGACACCTGAAAAGAACTAACAGTTAAAAAATACAATACCAAAAAGGACAAGCAAAAGAATACAGCTCCTAGTAGAAGAAAAAGAATCAGATGTCTCACTTGAGATCGAAACTAAATCTTGAATGAGAAAACTCTCAGCTTAGAGTCCACATGGGGCAATTTCATAAGCTCCATGAAGAACTGCAGTACAAGAAGCAAATTGTATCTCAGTATTGGGATAATGAGTAGTGTCATTTTTCCACAGCATTATTGGACTGTAACATAGGATCACGATACCAAATGCCCATGCGATGCAACGAAACGACAATAGAATATAGAAATACATTTCTCTAGATAATTTTTTCTTAGGACATACATTTTAACATTTTTTCCATATTTCTTCATTCACTCATCCACTTCATCCCAGAGTATACGTATATTGATTCAAAATTTACATCCCAAAGCGCATGTCTATTGCTACAAAATTACACATATTATCCCATGATAGATAATACCTGCGTTTAGATTGCAATGGGGAACTTGCTTGGTTCCACCAGCAAGCTTTGCCTTGCTTGATAACATGATGTATACATGCTAGTGGTGATGATCTGCTTCGTCCGCCGTCCATGCATTAGCTGGCACTGCCTTTGGCAACACCACCTTGGGGTGTCCCATCCCATGTTCGATAACACAGGTAGCTCAGTGTATCCTATATATGGTAACACATCTGAAAGGTAATCTTCAGCTATAGCATCATTTTGACTGTATCTTTTTCTTTTTAGGGATAAACTTTTGATAACGCTACCAGATTAATTGGTTGCAGTTTACGATAAATATTGCTAAGCACTCTCATGGGTCCTTTTGATCTTTAAATACGCCCACAATCTCTGGATGGTTAAATACAATACCAGTACTTCCTGCGCTTGGGTTTATAGATCGGGCACATGTTTATAGGACTTGGATTTCACTAATAAAACATGTATAATATTTGACAAAAATTATACGGTTAGAAACTACATTCGACAGCTTAATCTAAATATTTATTTTGTAGAATATAACTCTCTAGCTTAGCCAGACATCCCAAATTATGTGGCAAATTCTTTCAAGCTTCTAGTATATGCACCTAGTTAATCAAAAGTTTGCTGGCAAAAAATCGTGCAACCATGTCATCAACTTTCAGGAAACAAATACATCAACACAAAAAAACTGAAGCTTGAAAGAGCCATTGGCTATGAATTTTCATCTATACATCCCAATTCTCAATCATGTATATGGGAGGCTAGCAAGTGTTCTGCACCATTTAAACAAATATCTTATAAGTCTAACATTACCATATAAAAGCTAACTATGTTCCCACTTGCAGTACTTCTTACGATTCAATGCTCCTTTGGTTGACTCTGGTTATTAGTGTTTGACATGCTCTCATGATTGACATGCCAATTACAAGAGCATGTCAAATGGATAAATAAAATCGAGCTATCCATTTGACTACCTACAAAATAGATACTTAGTTTGAGTTTTCTTGATATAATCAGGAAGTGAAGATACTGGAGAGCTGCATACCATACCATAAGGTGATCAGATTGCAGACGTAATTGTGTCATGCAGAGACTTCAACTGCCTGGTGTTGCATGACAACAGGTGTCAATTGTGTCACCTCACTTCCAGGTCGGATGCCAAGGAGAACTGCTTGTCAGGCAATTTGGTTCTGAACACGAGGCCAATTAGACATGCTTCTCCACATATGCACAATCTGAAGTCAATGAAGCAATGAACATAGAGCAACATTAGATATATCCCATACGTAAGTAACACTATCAGAAAGAAACGAATGGAGAATGAACATAGAGCAACATTATATATATCTGACACAGAAGTGACACTATCAGAAAGGAACGAATGGAGAATTAGCGACCTGTATGTCAATGATGAATCTACGAAATGGAAGAACCAGTCAACAATTAGTATATATATGATGTATATATAGGATCCACTATTGCAGCAACAACCACCATTTACCAAGCGATATCCTAAATAGAGTTGCTAAGTGTATATATATGATCCACTATTGCAGTAACAATCAGCATTTACCAAGCGATATCCTAAACTGAGTTGCCAAGTGTATATATATGATCCACTATTGCAGTAACAATCACAGCAATCCACAACTACAAAACCAAGAAACCCTACAGGCATGAATGATTACCATAAAGGGGAACGGAACTGAGGGATACACACATAGAGTGAGAGATGAGATCCTCACAGTAGGACCACCTTGTTCAGCGACCTGCAGCTCCAGCTTGCCGCTCAGCCGGTGAACACGACACCGAGCTCTCACTGCATCGGCGTACAAAAGTTAAAACCAGAGAAACAAAACAATACATACATAGGAATTGACCATAGCAAAACACATGAACTAATTTAACAATGCAAGACTATAAAGGTTTCACCAAACATCGGCTTGTTTAGTCATGGAAGGAAGCATCACATTTATATACACGGCAGGGGCAACCTAATTTGGGAACAGAGCATAAAGACTTTAACGCAAGATTCAAGAACAGAACATAAAAAGTAAAATCTTGTAATAAACAACTCTGCTTCTAGTTGGGGAGATAGATGAAGAACATAGAACAGTCAATTTGTATAGAGATGGACAAAAATTGCAGCCTTTTACGAACAAAAACCCTGTGGTCGTAAAGAGGAAAAGCCATCAAATTTGTTATCAATCTTCAACTATGGAACAACCAATAATCACGAATCCCTAAATAAAACCTAGCTTTGAGCTAAGAACCACTACTCCAGCGTATGTTGTCAGTCTATAACCCACCCACCGCCTAGAATGCTAGCTACTTAAAAATTACAAGAGTCCTAGCCATCACAGATTCAACACAACCCATCCCGCAAAAAAAAAAGATTCAACACAACCTACACAGTTCTTCTACGGTTCATTTCATCAGCTTGAGATGCAAAAAAATAAAAACAAATATAGACGTTGTAGGTACCTGCCTGAAGCCCCCACAGCCCCGGGTAAACAGAGGAAAAAGGCACGGGGCGGTCGGTGTTGAATTCAAGGAGGGCAGCCACCCGCTTCGTCCAGGGAGGCGCCGACCTTGAGGAAGGAGGGACTGATGAAGGACGGAGGGAGCGGCGGCGGCGAACAGAGGTCTCAGCGTCGGAACATGAAGCATACTCTGCTTCTCGACTCTGGATATTGCTGTGATCGACAGCGGACTTCCTGCTACCGGCCACTTCGCCGGCTAGGCGACACTGCTTCTCCGCACATTCAGGAGTGACTCGGTCGCTGCGTCGAGGCTGCTACACTCTTGCATCAACACCAAAAATGCATTAATAAGTTGGTATTCCATTATACTTCCTCATATGATTCAGATCATATAAGTCAAAAGTAGACCCATTTGATAGTTCCTATGATAGAAGAATGCTCAGCAGATCATTGTAAATATATTAAGATATATACTGGTGAATCTGCATCCCAGGTTGATGTTGCTTCCCCAAGCCGGAAAACACCACTATAGTCTTTAACCATGCCTTGATATCTTCAAATCACGAAAACATTGGGTTAGGAAATAAGCTTTAAGTTAACAAAATGCTAGTGTAGGGGAGATGAGTACGATGTCATCGGTCCAGTTCTTCGGAATGCAGATGATATTATTCCAACTCATAACAATCAAGAATAACTTGAAATTGAAATGTGATAATTGAAAGGAAGATTGTTCCAGCAACCCTCACGGTTTCCCCGAAAAGAGAAGATAAGAAAGTACGTACCTATCAACAACTTTGGTTGCTTTGCCCACACAAACAATCAACAATCCAGTGGCCATAGGATCCAGAGTACCAGCATGGCCAACCTGCATCATAGCTACCATAAACATGTGGGTTGAGCAAAAACCACATTAACAGCACACCATGAAAACTGTGAGGTCACCTTTTGCACTTTCACTAACCGCCGTAGTTTTCCACAAACAGTAAATGAGGTCCACCCTGAATTCCGTTAAAAAAGAGAGTCCATTTTGAGCTAGTAGAAAGAGAAATTCAGCATCATTGCCAATGGCATTTCTTTTACTAATTACACGACTTGAAGAAAACTGGTCAAATAAAAGGTCATGCTATGGTAACAGGACATTGTAATGTATGTACTCACATAAAAAATCAGGAATTCAAAATGCCAAACCGATACTACATAAAACACTAGAACATGAAGGCGTGCTATGCCGCGCCAGCCTAACATTGACGACAAATAATTAAATTATTTAGCAATAAACCATTGCTCGTTATAGGTTTCCTAGATAGCAGTTTGAATTCGAGTTTTCACAAGTAAGCAAAAAACCTATAACGAGCAATGGTTGTTTACAGATGCACCTCCATGACAAATCACAATACCAACGGCGACACAGATGGACAATTAAGCTAAATTCTATTAAGCAATATGTAGATATTTGAATCTGACTCCGCCAGGTAGTAAACAAATAGATCAACTAAAAACAAATTTGAGTTAATTGGCGCCTCATATTAGCACAACATTATTCCTTACACTGCATTAGCCACACAACAGAAGCCAGATCCGAATGTCATGATATGGATTTATTGCTGCCGTGGTGACCATAATTTGAGCATACAGAGGATCTCATCATCTGGAGAAGTAAAGGTAAGATTAGGTAGAGATGTGGGATCATGGGCAACCTGCTTCAGCTCAAAATCGCAACCTCTCATAAAATCATGAGGCATACTTATCTATCATATTATCTTCATCAAATAGCTACACAAACCAAAACCTGGCATACCATGCAGATCGCATGGCTACCATTTATTTCCTCTTCCTCTCTTCAATCCAGTGTCGAGTCAGTATCTACTATGCTGTAGCACTCAAAAGGTGAAGAAAATTTGATGACCATCGGCCCATGGTATTGGAAAGTGAAGAAAATAACTCACTAATATATGAATTACTCCTTCGTCCAAAAATAAGTGTGGGTGATTTAGTACAACTTTGTACTGAAGTTATACTAAATCACCTACACTTATTTTGGGACGGAGGGAGTATAACATTAACATATATTCTTAGCTCCAAACTATCACACCATGCTTGCCTTCCAATTTGGTCGGAGCACTTTAATGACATTCTTAGCTCATTGTCGAACTAATCACAACTGATTTCAACTTCACCAGTGTCCTACACTACTTGTCAAAAACAGGATTGACACTCAAAAGCCTAAAAGCGATAGATCAAGCAATCCGCACTTCAGTCAAGCTTTCTTAATAAAATTAAAGCCTAAATCTTGCAGAAGTTAGAAAGAAGATTGCTAAGACATGGGAACTCAACCTGTACACTCCACGTAATATAGTACTTTCAGGAATACTTGGCTCAGCAACACAAACATCTACTCTCAGGAAGTAGTTGTGCATATATACTCTCAACAAAGGGACAAACACTTGCACGAATAAATTGTGCGTATAAATACTTTGGAGCAATACGTAGATACTTTAAAAAAATAGTGATGGCAACAATTGGTTCACATCTATTAGAGCCCAGTAAAGGATAAAACATTGGCATCACTTGATCAACGCAAAAATTAATTCCAAGATGGTCCAAATGAGGCATTAATCTCGCACAACTGGAATCAAATCCATGTCTTGGACAATTTCATGAAAACAGGAGATAAAAAAATCACATACTATTTCTATGAATCCAAACATGAATTCTAAAATCACATAGCTATGTATATTCATAATTTTAGTACCTGTTCTTGGCCAACCTCATAAGGATCTTCTCACACGGGATTTAAAACTGAACTCGCCTCTCCATCAATGAAACAGGGGTAAAAAAACTTAACAAGAAAGAACACCCCCGCCGTCACCACCCGGAACCCGCCCATGAAGTTTTCCTATCCAGACTGAGAAAACAAGGAAATAAGAACGAGATTCCACAAGAAAGGACAGCCAACCTACGCAAAAATAAATGGCGGCCGAGGAAATCAAAGGAAAACAATTGGAACCCTAACCCATATCTAGAGGAACCAAGTGAAAAGAGTAGTAGCGCACCTCCATTCCGAAAGGGGGACGGCCTAACTGTCTCGCCATTATTCAGCCGCCGCCAGATGAAGATGAACGCATCCAGGCTCCAGCGTATGAAGAAATCTCAAGAGGACCTCTTTACCCACTTTTACGGGCTGTTTACGCTTTTCCCAGTTGGCCCGATTAAGGAGCAACCGTCTGTGTCGGCTCATGGAGCAGCGGCCCGATTCTGATGGGCTGAGCTGGTTGCGCTGTGGCGTGGTAAAAAACGAAATGCATGGGAGAGAGGTTCAGCGATCTGCAGATCTGGAGCGTTCAGTACAAGGATCCAACGGCTAACGAGTTCAAATCGCTGTGGAGGGGCGTGGGTAGCTCCGTTTTACTATTTTGTAATGTAATGAAGTCTAGAACCTGCAATGGTACATATACATCTGAATTCAAATGTACCACATCCATCTAACTCACCCATTCTGAAAAAAGGCCGCAAGTAAGCATTTACACACACTGCATCTAGATAAAAAGGTGGATTGGTGGTATGCATCTATGGGCGGCTAATTAGCATCACCATCCATCTGAATTCAAATGTACCACATCCATCTAACCCACCCATTCTGAAAAAAGGCCGCAAGTAAGCATTTACACACACTGCATCTAGATAAAAAGGTGGATTGGTGGTATGCATCTATGGGTTGCTAATTAGCATCGCCATCTGAGACTGTTCATCAATGTGGAAGAGAGCGTGTCACCTTTGGGCCTGTCGATGAGCATGACAGTCCTTGTCAGCCCGTCCCACCTTGGCGGCAGCTCCATCCTCGTGCTCGCGAGGTGCGGCATGCCAGATCTTCTTCCTCCCTCTCCGCATCCCGCTTCACCTCCCTCGGCGCCTCCCAACACCGCCTTCTTCTTCGCCGCTATCGGCGTCGTCGGCCTTCCCTCCGGGCCCTTTCTTCGTGGCCTGAAGAACTCCTCCACCTTCCTCTCCAAAGACCTCCCTTGTCGCCGCCTCATTCTTCCCGAACTCATCGGTTTCTAGGGTTAGGGGAGGGAACGGGAGGGAGGAGGAAGCAGCGAGGAGGAGGCGGCGGCGGCTGCACGACAGGAGGTGGGAGGAAAGGAGGAGAGGCGGCGTGAGGAAGGAGGAGAGGGCGGCTGGTCATGGAGAAGGAGGCGGCGGCTAGGCCGGCCTCGTCATGTGCCCCCATCTCTCTAGATGGGCGGCGTGAGGCCGAGGATGGGTGCCAAGGCGGCCAGCGGCGGGCCATGACAGTGAGAGGGCGCCGGAGGAGAGAGGCTACATGAGGCGAGGAGAGGAGGCGGGATGGAGGAACGAGAGAGAGGAGAGGAGGCATGGCAGTGTGAGGGCCGTCTAGGGTTGCCTCCACTGGAGCCGCCCTTTATACCGGCGAGTGAAATGACCAAAATACCCGGTGGGGCATGATATTTACATTTTGTCGCCATTACTATTCATTCCAAAGAAGGCGGCTCCAGATCCGACGGTCCAGGTCGTTACAGGGGTCGATCCGACGGCCCAGATCCGATCAAGCAACCAGATCCGACGGCTAGGTATCCCAAATGGCTGTGGTGCGGGATGAGGAGCTTCTATTCTTATCTCTGAATTTCAAAATCCACATGACCTAGCTTCCCCCTCAGCCAAAACCACTGTTTTGACGTTTAGTGAGAAGTTTAGCACGAAATGATTCTAGTTAAAAATCACTTCATGATTTGACTTTTTTTGCTACGGCCAATTACTAAAAGGTCATATCGTGAAATAATTTTCAACTGGGGTTACTTCGTGCTAAACTTTCTACTAAAGGCCAAAACAGTGATTTTGATCCTTCCCCTCTACGATCCGCAAGGTCATGAAATTCGTTGAGGCGCTCTACGATCGCAGGCGAGCCACGGCAGTTGACCCGAGGCGCCGGTGGCCGGCCGGCTTTGCCAGATGCCGCGGGGGGGAAAAAGGGCGACCACTTTTCCAAAAGCGAACCTCGGGCTTCACACCCCCAGCCCGCACGGCGCGGTCCGCGGCGTACTCTCTCTACCAGTCCACCATACTCCCAGGGGCAGCCTGGTAATTACGCCACCGCCGCGGAGAGAGAAAGGGCTTTTACTCTCGCCACGACTGTACACGGGCGGCCATGGCAGAAGCAGGGCCGAAGTTTCTCCCCCATTTGGCCGCCGGTCTCCGCCTATATATACCCCACCCGCACGCGCCTCCTTCCCTGGCCAGACCGAGCTGCTCTTCCTCCTCCAGTCCAGACGTGGCGCTTTGACTTTCTGACCTCGGAACCGATCGAAGGCGCCTTCCGTGAGAGAATTCCCGGACGATTCTTGGAGAAGAAACCGCGGATTCAGGGCCGGCAGAGGAGAGCGCGCCTCGCCGTTACTAGGATTTTTGCCCCCGCTGCCGCTCCGATCGAGGAGGTAATCCCCGCTGCTCGTCGCTCCTCTTAGTTCAATTTGGTAGAGGACCGGTGGGGATTCCGTTGCTGTTCTTCGGTTGTTCGTCTCGCGGCGTGATCTGACGGAAATTTGGTGAGATGTCGCTGCGTTTAGTGGGTTTCATTTCCGGGGATTTGGATGCTGAAGAGCTCTGTGCCCCCCGCCTTTGGATGACGACCTCTCTGATGTGCGTTTTAACCATAAACAAATTGTAGTTTTGGCTTTGCTAGCCAAAGCATTTCTTTAGGTTCCGTCTGCGGTTCAGGGGTCTAGCGATCTGTCAGGGCTCTGTGCTTGAGCTGTACTGGTAATCTTGCTGTCCCCGGAAGCTGAATCTGGATAGATTTGGTTCTGCTGTTGTAGTACAAAATCTCAATTCTGGACCAAAGAAGTGGCGCAGAGAAGCTAGCGTGGGTCACTGTTATTGATTTCGTACTTGCAGTCCACCCTTGCGGGCGGCTTGTTTTATCCCCCCATGGTCCACACTAGAGTTTCCTGAAGGTGACAGATTTGCACAGGAAGTCGATTTCCAGATTTTTGCTACAACCCATGTAGTGTTCTGTCCACACTCGACTTTTGGGGAGCACTTTTATGGATTTGGAAGTGGCACGCCTCAAACCTTTAGGATTTTTATCTCTGAAGAAAGGTGTGGAAACCTGGCTGCAGAATAGAGAAAGTTCCATTTTGTTGGTTTACCTATTCTCATTTGAGAGTAGGGATCGATGGTCCTTGAATAGTTTGGAGCCCCAAAGATCTGGATCCATTAGTTAGTACATGGATGGGGCTTCTTTTTTGTTGGAAACAAAGAGTTATGTTTTTTCACATGATTTTCGTTTTAATGTAGCCAATTGTCTATTCTTCTGTCAAGGCATAACTTAATTTCAATACTTTTTTATACAGAACTTTATTAACTACTGAAGATAACTGGTAGCAGCGTAGCGGAATGAAGGCACCATCGCTGCTTGTTCAGTGTTTCCCTGGCTTGCTTCCAAGCAAGGCCACTAGTTGTGTGCCGATTATATCAGAGAGGGATCTGCATCTACCATCACCAGCTGTTGAACTAATCCCTTCAAAGGTAATACTTGTTTGATCATTCATACATGGAACCCCAAATGGCTATGCTATTTGTGTTCAAAGAGGGTCTTCTGAACTATTGATGGTAAAATAAAGTATGCCTTGAATCTTTTTCAGAGTGCTCATCCTTACAAATATGCTGGAGAGAAGGTCGATGTCCAAGGTCTTGATGTTTTCAAGGTGAATAGCTCATGCAAATTCCCTAGTATTCTCTCCGGCACTAAATTTCGTGTCATAATGCTAGTAATTACTCAATCATTTAAATTATTGATTCTAAATTTTAATGCATGTCTTCTTCTTTTTTGGTTCAGGGGAAGGTCAGTGTAGCAGATATGATAGCCTTTTCCCCTTCTGAAGTAGCATCATCAAAGCATGATGGTAAGTTGGCCACTACATATGCAATATTTCCTCCTTTATGAATGTATTTTAAATGGAAAGCTTATTCATCATTGTGTTTCTTTTCTCAGGTAGTCTCAAATATTGGGAGAGTTCCATCACTATTGTGAATATTATTAAGAATGAGATCCGTGATGGGCAGCTGAGCTTCAGGGGCAAGCGAGTTCTAGAGGTAATTTCCCATTCTACAGATTTCATCTAAATGGTGCTCTGCTTTCTTACTAGGTGTCTGGTCCTGATTTTGTTTCCATAGAAGCAGAATGTGTGCCACACGGTCTGGTATCCTGCATAAGACTAGTGTTAGGTGCTTAGGTTATTTCGTTTTTTAGGGAAAAGTTATTTTGGGCTTGATATCTATGTACTCAAAGGAGCTGCTAAATTCACTGTCAACTATGCCTACTACCCTAGCAGTCATATATTTTCATACAGGACTCTCATCCTGTACCATTTTTTTAATTCTTAATGCTTTCGTGAATCATTAATTTATTTTGTCAATTGGTGCAGCTTGGATGTGGATCTGGCCTTGCTGGGATTTTTGCCTGCTTGAAGGTGTGTCATCTCTCCCATGGTTTATGGTGTTTATCTAAATTATTAACTTATTGTTTTGATAATAAATTTACGGTTCCCTTCAATTTTGGAAAATGCATGTTTGTACCTTCTCTTGTCATACTTCAAGTGATGTACTGGTGTATTGATTTCTTGCTTAAATGCCACTACAGGGTGCATCTATAGTTCACTTCCAGGACACAAATGCAGAAACCATAAGATGCAGAACAATGCCCAATGTGCTTGCGAATCTTGAACAGGCTCGGGACAGGCAGAACAGACCATCAGAGAGCCCGGTTACACCATCCAGACAGTTGTTAGCTCCAGTTGTCCATTTCTATGCCGGGGAGTGGGATGAGCTCCCCACAATCCTCTCAGTTGTGCATCCACCTGCACAACCAACAAACCTTAGCTTCTCTGAGGATGATTTCATGGATGGCTGCAGTAGCCATGACGGAAGCAGTATAGTTGGTCAGGACCCCAGGCGATCGAGGAAGCTTTCTGGCAGCCGTGCATGGGAGAGGGCCAGCGAGACTGACCCAGCAGATGGAGGGTACGATGTAATTTTGATTTCTGAGATCCCTAATGCTGTGAACTCTCTAAGGAAGCTCTATGCCCTTATCACTAAGGTCAGTTCCTCACATCATCACCTTCTCATGTGTCATATGTTTCCTAGTGCATGTAGCCGATGGAGCACAGTTCGATTTACTTATTCCAAGTATTTAACTGTGCATGTTACGCTGGCAGTGCCTTCGCCCTCCTTATGGAGTCCTGTATGTGGCTTCAAAGAAGAATTTGGTTGGTTCAAACGGCGGCGCAAGGCAGCTTAAAAGTTTGATGGAGGAGGAAGGTGTCCTTGGTGGTCACTTCTTGACTGAGATATCTGACCGGGAGATATGGAAGTTCTTTTTCAAGTAAACCGGCAAATGTTGGAAATGAAAAAGATGATCCTGGCCATGGCCTCGTATACAAAAAAAAAATTCATTCGTCTACTCGCAGCGCTGTACATACCGCGAAGCTTAGTTCGATTAATTCTTTGGTGATAGGTTCAAGTATGGGCCTCAGTTGTTAAACCTGCAAATGTGTTGGCATTTTAACCCTTCTGTAGATCTCCTATCTCCTAGGTGACTGTATTGAGAGCTTTTGCATACCGAATCTATGGTGCTGGCATATCACACCACGCTATCAGCAATATGTACAAATGGAAATGGTTACTGTACTTGCTCGTCGGTCTTACTTGAATCGTGTCTTGCTGATATCTGGTAGCGCTGGTCGTGTCTTTGTTTTGAGAGCTTGTTCTTTCTTTAAGGAAGAAATATTTTATTATACTAGTAGTTCAGATTTAAGGAAGTACAATCTCAATCTCAACAAAGGACTTGTCATGCGCATGCATAATTAAGAGAGGGATCTGTTAGATTTGTTTTTCTTAAGGAAATCTGTTAGCTACACCATAAATCGGTACTATGATTTGAGTTCATGTCAACAAACCCGATCCTCTCATGAGTGATTTGAGTTTATGTATCAGTGTAGTGTATGATAGTGTGAGTGTTGCGTGTGTTTGCCTTAACTCTTGCTATATGTCAATAAAACAAATTTGGTAATATCTACCCTCACAAACTTTTCACTGCAATCGAAGAGACTTTATTTCAACACGTCATCGTTGTCGCCACTTCACCGACCCACTAGAAAATAAAACCTAAAAAAGAGACCTATTAAGACTGAAATTAACAAAAATGATTATTAACGAAGGATCCCTTTAGCCAGCGAACATTCGCTGGGGATGGCATTTGCAAAAGTTTTTATTGGCAAATTCTTCAAGCACACATGGCAATTTCTTTGGAAATATATAGCAAATTCTCGCAAACAACGGATTTGTTGTGAAAATTGCCATGTCGCCTGAAGGAATTGCCTAACTTTCAACACATAAATTGCCGCAAAAAACGTTCATTTTGCTGTGCCCCTACCCCTAGCGAATGTTCGCTGAATAACGTTGTTCTTAACGAAAAGGATGGATCCCACTCATCTATCTGCTGACGGAGAGAGACAAAGAAGGAGGCGGCGGGGTGGAGGAGACACTGGGTGGCGGCTAGAGCAGAGGAAGGAAACGCCTCTGCGCTGACTGGATCGAGATAGCAGTCTGGACCCCGGTCACGACGCACGCAGCCCCTTCCAGTCCATCGCTCCATTCCACGTCAAAACCTCCTCCCCGGACTCGAGTCATAGAAACCCCAACGCAGATCCCCTCCTCGTCAGACCATCCTCCCTCACCCGAAACATCCAGTCCGATCAATCCCGTCTGCCCGCCGGACCAAATCGCCGCCGCCGCGGCCACCCTCCTCTGGTCCGGCGCTGCCTCCGACGCGGCCGCGCGCGCTCCGCTCCGATGGGGCACAGCGCGAGGAAGAAGAAGAAGAAGGGCGGCGCCGGGCGCAAGGCGGCCAAGGACCACGCCGCGCAGCTCGAGGGCGACCAGACCGCTCTCACGGACGAGCTCACGGCGCTGTAAGCCTCCATTGCACCAGCCCCAACCCCACCGATTTCGTGCTGCGCCCCTGTTCGGCTTTTCAAAATTTCGGCAATCTGCGTGCCCAGTGTTGTTCAGCTGTCTCTACCTCTACCTGAATACTAGTTTCGTAGCATGTGGTGCACATTTCTCCGACCGGTGCCCTATGAGATTCTGGAGGTAGCATCACCTTTTGCTTTTGGAATTGGATTGCCATACTGACAGTCACAGATGGTTTTACACCTCTGATGGTCTAACGCTGTCTAATATGTCAGTGTTTTGGAGACTACAAAGCTTGGGTTCCTGTAGAGTGTAGATTATTTGCTCATTGTATATGTTTATGTGCCAAGTCGATTGTCAAGTATGCTTTTATTGCTCTGTTCCTGATGACTCCATGGTGGGTGGTCCTGAGTATGTAGGTGCCTAACATTCTGTTTGTTATTGCGTACTTTTGGTACTTGGTCTAGCCCTTCTGTTCTCTGGTTGCTTTGTGATCGTTAAATTAGAATTATGGGATGTGGAGTATTATCCAACTGTTCGGTACAGAATTTCAGGGTGGACTGAATATTGACAAGTTATAATTGACTTACTCTGCAAATTGTCAACCAAGGCACTAAAATAATTTAGTCTCCCTGATTCTTATGTGTTTTGGTTATCTGATCTTAATGCCACCTTTTGGTATATCAATCAGGGCTGCAATTTTTCTCGAGGACTTCAAAATAACTTCACAATCACCTCACACCCGATTTAGCATATGTATCAGGTATTGTCTTATGTGACCCCAAACATACTTCTAAATGTATCACTATTTGTTTGACCATCTAAAGTTTCTACATCAATGAATAACATACAGGCCTTACTCTGACGGCATGGGCTTTGGAGATTTAAATGTTTCGGCTATTCTTGATGTAATGTAAGTCTTTTTGTTTAAGAGATGTTTTATGTGTTTTGCACTTGATGACATCCGTCTTTTGATTATAATACAGCTGCTTTGCTGGTTACCCCCACAAGTGCCCAAAGTTGCGAATCATACCTGAGAAAAACTTGTGTAAAGAAGATGCTGATCGGCTACTTTCCCTTCTTTCTGACCAGGTATTTTGACTTCATCTGACTTTATTACCTATCACTTTTGGTTGAATCCTTTGACAGAGGACAGTTGAGTGCCCACGTGTTGCAACGGATCAAAATATATCATGACCAATTTAAAAGTCGGAATTAGTTTTACGGCAAGGAGCAGCTCAGGAGATAAGGTCTCGTTAAAAGAAAGATGGATAGGGTATGTTTATAGTTTGCTTAGGATTTTTGGTGGAGGTGATTTATGTGGTGTGTTCATTCCCTGTGTGGTTTCTTAGCTGAAGGTGGACAAACACACCACTCATCACCAATTGTCCCTTTAACTTCTGAGGGCGACAACTTAACTTGATGCGGTACAATTGACACATGACTAACGGCAACTAAATAACACAACTAACCGATCACACACTTACTAACGCTATGAGCCTTGACAGTAAAAAATAGAGACTGTAACAGCGACATGACCTCATTCAAGTTTTGTGGCTTTATGGGCTTAAGCTCGTACTGTTATTTGGTTTGCCTCTAAATATCATTTTCATTGAACTGTTGTTAGTCCTGGAACTTCAGTACTCCCTCCGTCCGAAAATACTTGTCATCAAAATGGATGAAAATGGATGTATCTAGAACTAAAATACATCTAGATACATCTATTTCAATGACAATTATTTTCGGACGGAGGGAGTACTAGAGTAGCATCTGAAAGCTGAGTACCTTAGTAAGTTAGTAGTATGCCAGTCAAGAAAACCAGTTTAAGGTATTTTGTTCAAAATTCGATTATCTAGATTGCAAAGATAAAATTTATGTTTCGCTATTATCTTATTAAGTAAAAGTTTCGCGTATCAGTCAACGATGTGAAATGTGATAATTGCTTTCCCTTGGTATGTGCATATACTAAGCACCTTTGACTCGTCTGTTGGTGTTCGTTTTCAGGCAAACATTTATTCCCGAGAAGGGCGTGTTATGATTTTTGATTTGGTAGAGGCTGCCCAAGAATTCCTGTCAGAAATTGCTCCAGCTACTGATTCAACGAGTACTGTAAGTTGATTTCATGGCATTAATTAGAATACATAACATGGTTTTTGTCGCCCTCCTCATTGTTCTTGTATGCGATGCATTACCCATTTGTCATTATGACATTACTTTTCTGTCGTAAAAGATAATCAAGATTGCCCCGTAAAAAGAAGATAAGCAAAATTCATCCTTTTCCTGACCACTTTCTGTTGACCTAAGATTTAATGACATCTCTTCGCATGCTCCTTGTGTGCTTGAGAAAGTAGACCAGTTGGCTTTTCTTGTTTAGTTCGGCGAGGTTTGCTGAAGTTGCATTTAACTTGGGATTATAGGTTATCTATCACCTTCACTGGTTGATGCTATACTACAATTTTTTGATATGCTACACTTCCTACTTTTGACTCATTTGGTCAGCTAATTACATCATGTTTATTTCACATGTTACTTGGTAATTAGTGCACCGTGTTTTATGATATATATTATGAAAACTTGTGGTAATGCTCTATTTCACATTTTGTATGATCTTGAACTCGTGCAATAGCACTTTTTTTAGAATATGCAAACCACTGCATGTGTATATAGTAGATAGGAAGAAATGAGGGCTTAGAGACTGTACAAGCCATAGCAGAAAAAGGACCACCAGGTGTACTCATGCAATAACTCTATTGTTACGGTACTTGATCAGTACAGTTTAAATATATAATCTATTGCCTCTGCTACACACTGCAACTTGTAATAACTTATCCTAGGATTTAATGTATATATGGGATTACTTGTTTTTCTCCTTCATCACTGGATAACTTAATTTTGTTTATTTATCGAGCTTTAGCATAAGAAACATATCTTAGGAGGCTTATTATCCTATGTTGCAGGCTCCTCACTTAGGTTCAAGTACAATACAGGAAATAACTGGCGCAGATGTGAATGTTAGCCTTGACAGTGTTCCTTATCCTGGAATCTTTTACATCTATAACTCATTTGATTTGTATGGTCAACTATATGAAGATAATAGTTGGCAAAGGCAAGGTTTCGATCCAACAACTGATAATGCCAGGAAAAATATTGGATCTCAAGTCAATTCAAATGTTAGAAGCAAGAGGAAAACAGTCGACGAGAAATCCCGTTTTTCAGCTGATAAGTTCAATGCTGCAAAAAGTTCATCTCAGGATAATGCTGAACAGCAGCATGCCATGAAGCATGGTGTTGTACGAGAGGTAGTTCCAAGTTTACCTGCTGTTGCAGAGGAAACTGATAATGACAGCAAAACTTTGTCCACAAGCAACGGAGGTATGGCAGATACTCCAGAGAGGAGTTTCAGCAGTGTACATGAATCCGAGGTGATAAAACATAACTTCTATAGGTCCTCGGTGCTATAATTCACATATCCCCCCCCCCCCCCCCACACACACACACACACAAAAAGGAGTTGTTTATTTGAAGGACGGTCTGGTTTGAGGAATGCTGATATGGAGAAAGAGAAAACAGTATAATAATGCGAGATTTCAAAGGAACATTTTACTGTCTAAGTTTTACACGAACATTCAATCTTTCATCCTATTTCTTTTCATGGCTTTGAATTCTGTGCTATATTGTTTTGTTGTACTTTCGATCTTTGTTCTTTTATTGGTATTTTTTATGCTTTTCTGTTTGGTAAATTGATAGCTCTAGCTTACATTTTCTATCGGGTGTAAATTTTTATTCCTAAAAAAATGTTTATTTGATGGCTTGCCTTTTTTGGGGTGAAATTAGATGGTTTGCTAGAAACTTCTGCAGTGCTGCTCCTACTTTATTACCTGTACTACATTTCTGCTTACTTTTGAATGATCACATCTACACTGATATACTGAAATGAGTCATCCAAAATGCTGAATCTGACGGCATATTTGTTAATCCTCGTAGGACTCTGACCTTGCAGATGAAGGTTGGAATGATGCAGATTCTGCTCCAGACTCTGGCTCTTCAAATGCGCCATCTCATGTTTCAGACATGTTTAATGATGCTTCGCAAAATAAGAAAAGGGACTTAATTCTGGTATTAGTTTTGCATACATATTTCTTCCAATGAGATTTTCTCATCTCTTTTTGAGCAGGATTTTCTCCTTGAGTAGTGACCATGTTTGGTACCCTCGTTAGGTACACTTGCTTCGGTTAGCCTGTGCGTCAAAAGATTCTCTTTCGGCTGCTTTGCCAGTAATATCATCGGAGTTATGCAACATAGGGGTGTGTCAATCTAGTATAATTATTTATGTTTCCTTGCCAATTTCTCTTTATCACATTTCCAAGTTAGATGATTTACATGTTATTTTCTGTTAACCAGGTTCTTTCTGAATGGGCTAAGCAATTAATTTCTGAATCTCCTACTGTTTTTGGGGAAACTTTTGATCATGTTTTTGGGCAGCAAATGGTATGCCGCACCTGATACTGTTCTGCCAACTCATGATTTACTTCTACCAATGCTGATGTGGTTTTGGTCGTTTCTAATTGTTATTTGGCTTTCTGATGACATCAAACAGATATCTTCAGAGTGCTCTCTATTTTGGAGGGCTGACAATTCCTCATCTAGGCCAAACTCCCGTTATTTAAATGATTTTGAAGAGCTCCGTTCACTTGGTGAGTGTCTTGCTTCCTCTTGATACTGTTCTACATACTATGTCAGAATGGACCAATCATTTACCACATTCCTGGATAATTTAGATGTTGGATACGCACCAATTACTGTGTTCTGTACTATGCAAATGAGGTTCTACTCCATGAAGATACTTTTAAAAAGTTTTAAACATGATTTATACCAAAAGGTAAGGAATTCCTGAGAAGGTCTGACACTTACCGAGCTTGATAGGCCTTAGATCCTTCAGGTGCTTAACCTGCTCAATATTTCGCATTAAGTGATTGACACGAGTGGTGCTGGATTATTCTGTATTCACTTTTTCATTTGATATGGTAAGTAAGATAGTTATGCTAAGATGATTGATAGTTGTACAAGTTATGGATTGATGTCGTTCTATATGCCCAAAAAACTCATTATAGTGGATTAGTATGTTTAAATATATGTGCACTAACTAAATGAATGTATTTACATGGATTAGTATAACTCCTAAGAAATCATTTGTGACAGGTCAGGGTGGCTTTGGCCGTGTGGCGTTGTGTAAAAACAAGCTCGATGGACGCCAATATGCTGTAAAGAAGATACGCCTCAAGGATAAAAGTCCTCAAGTGAACGAAAAGATTCTAAGGTTAGTCGAGATGTGCTGTCTCCCTATCCTTTTCGCGTACTCCCTCCGTTCCAAATTACTCGTCGCTGAAATGGATGTATCTAGAACTAAAATACATCTAGATACATCCATACGTGCGACAAGTAATTCGGAACGGAGGGAGTACATATTTGCAATTTTACTTGCTAACTGGTGCATCTTCATTGCATCCAAGCACACCTGCTCCTTAAAAGAATAGTGACCGTTTGCACTAAGAGGCATCATTTTGCACTTTTTGTCGACAAAATGTTGGTCTGTATTCTTGCACAAAAAAAGACAAGGGGTGAAGGGACGGGTTTATTTATCAATTATATGTGTACCCAATTTGACTATTTTTGTGCAGAGCAAACATACATTTGTCGTTTTTTCCCTGCAAAAGTTTGCAAGTGTGCATAATATTCCCACATGCACATATATGATTTTTTGTGGATTATTTCGAAATGCATTTCTTTTCTTGCTTGAGAGCAATTACCGGTTGTTAACCAATGTTGTTGAGTTATGACAAAAAACTTGACAATTTTACTGTTTCCTTGAGATAAACTATTGGAATGACTACACTGAGTACCAACATACTCTAAAACTTTTTTTGGTAATAGTATATACTGTATAGCCCTGTACTCCAAGTCCATGCAGCTCTATGTGTTTTCATTTCATTTCCTTGATGTTGATAATTGGTCGGTAGCAGAGTAACCGTTATGTTTAATGTACTAAACTAACTCCAGCATTGTCATTCCATATCATATTCAATGAGTTGTTATAACTGTGTGAATTTAATAAATACCCTAATTCACTTGTTACACCCTTTGATCCCAAACGTAAGTTGTTTTTGGACATGAACATGGTCTCTAAGGTGACACTTTAACCATCAGTATCTGTGAAATTTGTTGCTTCATATAATAAATAACTGTGCATTATGAGAATATGTTTGATGATGAATCTGGTAATTTTGTCTTGGTAATGTTTGTATTTTTTATATATTCACGGTCAAAGTAAAAAATGTCGGCACATATTAGAATGACCTATGTTTCGATTTTCAGAGGGACATATTAAAATGTAGGAGTTCAATAAATCTTTTTTGCTTAATTTATCAACAATTTTTGAAGCATTTCTGCTCTCTCTTATTTGATGTATGTAATTGCTATTTTGATGAGGTATTCAGAGAAGTTGCCACACTTTCACGACTGCAGCATCAGCATGTTGTTCGGTACTACCAGGTGAATATTTTTATAAATCTAGTTTTTTTCCTTTGAAGTTAGTTTTTATGTTCAAGTGATCATACAATTATATCTCACCTCTGTCTTTCCGATACTAGGCATGGGTTGAAACTGAATATGGTCAACGTCATGTTGTGAACACCGGGGGGTCCCACACTGCTGAGAGCTCTATGTATAGTTTCGATGAGATCAGCTTATCAGACGCAGGTGCTGGAAATAAGCAGGAATCCACGTACTTGTACATCCAAATGGAGTATTGTCCTAGGTACGTTCATTACACAGTGCACTAGGGAAGTTTTATTGGAACACAGGGTCTAAAGCTGGTCTTGCTACGTTAGTGTACAACAATTGAAAGAAACCGGAGAAACATTGGAGGAGAGTAACAATGCTGCATCTCACGACTCTCAGTACCTGGAACTTCAAATAACCTTCACTAAAGAAAGCTATGCTATTGTTATCTCTAAAGAAACGGGTGACATTTATATGAGGAGTCATGTCCTATACACAGACCTAGTCGTAGATTGAATTTTGTTTCAGGAGCTCAGGCAGGCAGTCTTTTTCATGGTTGGGCATTGCTAGGGTTCACCTGTAAGCTTGATTTCTGACCAGACAGCTTTTAGTGTAGTTGTTGTACTTCACATATTCACTTTAGGAATACTAGAAGTTAATATTTTCAGAAAAAACAGACCAGACATACAATTAGAAAAATGTCAATTGTAAACTTCTAAGCTGGGTGATGAGCATGATCTTCGGCCTGAGAATTCAGATCGGTGGGACTGTGGACTACCCATTCTGTTTCTATATTTTGGGCATTTAGTGACACCATAATGCTAACTATGATATTGATGACGGTTTCTCTTTACCTAACTTTGTTTTGTGTGTTGTTTTCAGAACCCTGCGACAGGACTTTGAGACATATAGTTCATCTTTCAATGTCGACCATGCATGGCACCTATTTCGACAAATCGTGGAAGGCCTAGCACATGTTCATAGTCAAGGCATCATACACCGGGACTTGACACCTAGCAACATATTTTTTGATGTGCGCAACGATATCAAAATTGGTGATTTTGGTCTTGGTAGGTGAACTTTCTAGTTATATTTTGAACTGGACATTTCTTTGCAGTTGGTTGGACTTCTATTTTTTTTTCAACGGCATGTGCTGGTTAAGCAACAAATCATGTGGATTCATAGTTATAGTTATTGGCAATATTTTATTTCTTCCTGGAGTTGTGAGGTTGATAGGTTGGAATCTGTCATCTCAACATGAAGTGTTAAAATGACATACAAAGTTACAACTTCAGTCTTTTCTCTCCAGCATATTGACATTGAATATTGAATGAACCCACAAAACAGCGCATGTTAAATTGTCATGATTATCTTGGCAGAATTCTTGAGGTTTGACATCCAGAATTGCAGATATTTTCTACTTAGTTAATTACCCTGTTTTATGTGAAGTGTAACTCTAGGTGATTTGAGGAAAGTTTGAACTGACACCATTTTAATCATTTTTTCAGCCAAATTTCTTAAGCTGGAGCAGCTGGATCATGACCAATATATTCCTACTGAAGGAATGGGCGTTTCAATGGATGGAACAGGCCAAGTAGGCACCTATTTTTATACTGCACCAGAGGTAGAACAGAAGTGGCCACAGATAAACGAAAAGGTCAGAATGGAGTTCTAATTTCTTCATTTAAAAAAAATCAACAAATTGATATATCTTTGTTGAGAATTAGTTATTTCTTTCTTATGATAATAACAACTTCATATCAGCTGTAGTATTTTCTAAACTTATTTTGGGTTTTATCTTGGTCATTTTCAGGTTGACATGTACAGTGCGGGTGTGATATTCTTTGAGCTTTGGCATCCATTTTCAACAGCAATGGAAAGACATCTTGTTCTCACTGATCTTAAACAGAAAGGCGAGTCTCCAATGTCATGGTCAACACAATTTCCTGGTCAGTCAAATCTATTAAAACGCTTACTGTGTCCAAGCCCGTCCGAACGTCCATCTGCGATTGAGCTTTTGCAAAATGACTTGCCTCCTCGGATGGAGGACGAGTGGTTAAATGGTAAGCTTTTGACTTTTCTGCATTAACATTAGGTCATACCATTTGAAGAATAGATCATGAGGCGATGTTTAATTGAATGTGATGACTGCTAATTCTTTAATTGATGATTTTGAAGTTTTTTCTATTTTGTGTGGTCCCTCTGCACAATACAGGTGGGGGAGAGGGGGCGGGGTGGACATTTCTTTGTTTTATGCCTTTATCTGCTCATGTTTGTGCTTTATACTTTGTTTTCTTGAACATGCACTGGACTGCATGTCTGTATTATAAGATGAGCGCCAAAGGGTAGTTATGCTGCACAAATATAGACTGCTTTGTTCTTTGTTGATTTCTTGACTGCAATTGTGCTGCTCAAATATAGACTGTTTGTCTGCTCTATGGTGCTCGCTTTGTGTGCTCTGTAATTTAATAAATTCATGGCCGTTATCGTTGTCATCACGGGCCTTTAAGGCAACTTGTTTCAGCCTTTTTCTTGTATATGGATACTGAATATATTTGAAGTGGCAGTTCAATCTTTTTTACTTATTATTTCTGCCTTTGTCCACTTGATGCAGATGTACTTAGAATGATACAGACACCAGAAGACACTTACGTTTATGATCGTGTTATATCTACAATATTTAATGAAGATCGACTGGTCGCCAAAATGCAATGTCAGCATGAAAGCAGTAAGAAATCCACTTGTAAAAATGATAACAGTGAACTCTTGGATTCCATTATTGAGGTTAGCAAAGAGGTTTTTAAGCGACATTGTGCTAAAAGGTTCCAGATATCACCCTTGCATACATTGGATGGGAAATTTACTGAAAATAGGTGTGTTTGAATTCTAGTCCGCTTACCTTATGAATATTTAATGTATGAAGAGAAACTGGTGATTGTTCCATCACAACTACTCTTCACTGACATTTTATATTATTATTTGCAAAATTGTAGTGGAAAGACAGTGAAGATCCTAACGCAAGGAGGAGAGATGCTAGAACTTTGCTATGAGCAGCGAACGCCATTTGTTATGAACGTTGCTGCTAACCAGGTCTGACAAGTGATATAGTTGTTCTTTTTAGTGCAATAGCCCTTACCTTATTGTGTGAGTGTGTATGCCTTGATTTTGTTTTTACATCATATTTGCTCCCAACTTTTAGATCTATTTGTTCTATTTCCTATTTCCTTTAGAAATAGCGCGAGTTCCGTGTAGGGGAATTGAACTGGAAATCATCGGGGTTGGCATGGAGCGGATCGGGCAACTTGGGCACAAACTTGATCAGGGTAATTGATGTCGTGAGAGTCGATTGGAAATAGAAATCGAGATGATACCAAGAAAAGATAAAAACCAATCTGCCTGTGTTGAGCAGGAGTTGTGTGTGCTGTGGGGAAAAAAACCTAGGGCTCTGATACCATGTAAGGAAGTATGCAGATGTGCAACTTGTATTTCATAAGGCCATAGGGCGATAGCAACTTGTATTTCCATAAGGCCATAGGCCGATAGCAACTGGTATTTCCATAAGGTCATAGGCAGAAAACTCCTTATACAATGGGGATATTAGACAACTAATGCATGGAAAGCATATACAACTCTTAGCAGTTTTTAGATTGGAGATGTTTCTAATGAATGGTAGTAAACCATTTGTTCCAGACTAGTGTAATAAATTTGAATGTACGTCTTGTGTAATGGATGGTGGTTCGACCCGCAATGTTGTATGGCGCTGAGTGTTTTTTTTTCGAGAAAACGCAAAAGACTTGCGTTTCATTGTATTGAAAAGAAGGGGTTTGGTACAATCCTCCTAGGAGGCAGATTTACAAGGTACAGGCACACTAGTGGACATCCTGTGTCTCGGCAAGATGGCCCGGAGCCCCAAGGTGCCGCCTACGCCCAGAGTGCGGCCTCTTCCTTAATCCTAGCAACAGGAGGTAACCGACGGTGTTGCGCCCTCAAACACGCATCCGCTATGCGATGCTTCCAAATCATCCAAGGGACGAGCAAGGCAAATGAAGCCAATCCCTTGTGCATAGGTTTAGGGTGTCATGTCGTGCGTAGCTCCACCACCGTGGGAGAGTGGCATCGTTATTGGGCCGGGCAAGAGAGGCGCAGCCATGAAAGGATCTCGTGCCACACTTGGCGGCTGAAAGGGCACTCCAGAGAAGATGATGAATCGTCTCCCGAGCCTCGATCGCAAAGAGGGCAGCGTTGTGGGTGCGGCAGGTTGCGTCTCGCGAGGCGGTCGGCCGTCCAAAGACCGACGAGGTTGGCAAGCTGCTGGAAGAAGCGCACCGAGGCGGCGCCAAAGACTTCCGGTAAGCTTCAAGCCCGGCATCTAGTGGAGCCACGAAAAGTGGCAAGGTATGCGGACTTGGCGGAGTACTCGCCGTTCGCGGTCCACTTCAAATAAAGCAGTCCGGTGCGTCTGTGAGGCGGTTCGGCAGCATGTGCCAAAGGCGCAGGTATTCTCCAATCTCCGGGATGCCAACCATGCCGTGGATGTCCGTGGCCCATTGGTTCGCATGAAGGCCGTCCGCTACAGTTCTGGACTTGCGACGCCGTTTGGGGATGAGAGGAAAAATGGGAGGCGCGATCTCGCGGATCGCACGCCTGCTGATCCATCTGCCCTCCCGCATCAGTGCGTTGGCCATTGCCAATAGTCATGGTAGTGGAGGCGAAGAAGAGCGCCGCCTCGGCGCGAATTGCGTGTCAAGGCCGCTCCAGTGCCTCGCTATCATCGACTTACCGAGCCATTGCCACCGCATGCGAAGGCGAGGCCGGGCGCCGAGGTCGTGAACGCCAACGCCACCGAATCGATAGGCCGGCAGACGCTACCGCCAGCTTGACGTGGCAATTGCCTTCCATCGCCTCGGCGCTGCCAGCCCAAAGGAAACCTCTTTCAATCTTCTCCAAGAGCTTGATGGTCTTCTTTGGCGGCGCAAGCACAAGGAGCTGATGAATGGGGATCGCGCTCAAGACAGCCTTGACGAAGGCAAGGCGGCCGGCTTTGTTCATGAGCCAAGCCTTCCAGGAGGGCAGCTTCCCAGCGACCTTGTCGACGACGGGTTGGAGCTGGGCAGCAGTGGGGCGACGCAGCGTGAGCGGGATGCCCAAGTAAGTGAGCGGAATTCGGCGATGGGGCATCCTGTGCGCGACAACATGAGCAGCGCCCACGGTGTCGCAGCGGATGAGGGCCGCGGCGCTTTTCCGGAAGTTCACGCAGCGAGGCGCGCCCAAAGAGCTGCAGGATCTCTTCACCGCCGCGATATCATCCGGCGAGGGTGGCACAGGAGAATTGCGTCGTCTGCGTAGGATATGGCAGGGATGGTGCGGCGGGTGGAGCTGCCGCATGACTCGAGCTCGACCGCGATGGAAGAGCTCGCCCAACGACGGCAAGAAGGACGAAGAGCTGCGGGGAGACAGGATCACCTTGGCGCAGTCCACAGCGGTGCCAAATCGCAGGTCCAGGATTGCCGTTGAGGAGGACCTTGGTGCTGGCCGACGACAGGAGAAGGGCGATCCAACCAAGGAAGCGGTTGCCAAAGCCATGGCATCGCATCACCTCGAACAGGAAAGGCCATGAGACGGAGTCGAAAGCCCGCGCCAAGTCAAGCTTCAGAAGCACGCGAGGGGCACCAAGCTGATGCAATAGCCGCGCGGATTGACGCACAAGGATGGGGGATGAACGCGTTCTGGACGTTGCTGACAAGGTTGTTGAGCTTGGGAGCTAGGCGGAGCGAAAGCAGCTTGGCCAGGACCTTGGCGACAATGTGGATTAGGCTTATGGGCCTATAATCTCCCAGGCCATTGGCATCGGCGCGCTTGGGGAGGAGCGTAATTAGCGCTGGTTAAGGCAGCTAAACCTCGCCCACGCAACGCGTAAACCTGGTCGAAGACGCATCGGAGGTCGTGCTTGATGACCGCCAGCAGGAGCGGAGGAACTCCGTGGTGAAGCCGTCGGGCCGGGCGCTTAAGTAGACGGCAAGCTTTTGATGGCTTGCCAAATCTCATCTTCGCTGAATGGCGGCGTCGAGGTCTTCTGTGTTTGAGGGCTCAATCAATTGCGAGAGGTCAATGGTGCAGTCACGCTGCACGTCCCATCCCAATCCGGTGTCAAAGTGCTCGAAAGTGGCCGCGGCCATGTCGCTAGGAGCGATGAGCACGGCGCCGTCGACGGAGATGCCATGGATCCAGCTTCTTACGCTATGCGGTATGAGCACCGGCGATGGTACAACATAGTGTTCGCGTCGCCGTCTTTGAGAGATGCAATGCGCGGCGCTGCCGGGCGATCGTCCGCTCAAGAGAAGCAAGGCCAAGGTAGGAGAGCTTGAGTTGACGACGCAGCCAGTCTTCATGTGGAAATAGGGCCCGTTCTTGCGCTGGCGTCGAAGCGAGCAGCAGCTCACGAGATCGCAAGCTGGTCGCGACGCGTTAACGCAACGCGCTGGCTCCACCGCGAAGCTTACGCTTGCCAGGGCTCCATGCGCCGCATGAACCGCCGGAACGGGTCGGCGTCATCCACCGAATGCCACGAGGTCGCCACGATCTCCGGGAAGCTGGCGAGGCGGGTCCAGTACTCCTCAAAGTGGAACCGCCGGTGCGCTGATGGGAGAGGCGAACAGTCGAGCAAGAGGGGGGAGTGATCCGAGACGACCGAGGCAAGGCAACGTAGATGGCATTCGCCGTGAGTGTTGGCCGACTAAAAGGCATGTTCAACAGTTAGGTGTGGTGGAGATGCGTATGTTGAGATGGATGTGTGGCCACACGAGGAAGGGTCGAGTCCGGAATGATGATATACGAGATAGAGTTGGGGTAGCACCTATTGAAGAGAAGCTTGTCCAACATCGTCTGAGATGGTTTGGGCATATTCAACGTAGGCCTCCAGAAGCTCCAGTGCAACGGACGGCTAAAGCGTGCGGAGAATGTCAAGAAAGGTCGGGGTAGACCGAATTTGACATGGGAGGAGTCCGTTAAGAGGGACCTGAAGGATTGGAGTATCACCAAAGAACTAGCTATGGACAGGGGTGCGTGGAAGCTTGCTATCCATGTGCCAGAGCCATGAGTTGGTTGCGAGATCTTATGGGTTTCACCTCTAGCCTACCCCAACTTGTTTGGGACTAAAGGCTTTGTTGTTGTTGTTGTTGTTGTTGTTGTTGTACGTCTTGTGTAATGATTGCACTCATTCATTTGTAAGAGATTACCAGTGAGTACGATGATGTATAGCTAACAGAGAATACTTCTGTACGCAATTCACTTACAGTTATCATCATGTAAGCGTTATGAAATATCATGGGTTCACAGAAGATCAGTTGGCCATTCAACTCCTTATCGTTTTCTTCAGGTAATGTTCTATTTATATAATTATTATTTACAGCTAGCCGGATTATCGCCATATCTTTCTTTGTGTACTGTTTCACTGTCATGAAATCATTTCTAGATTCGTTCTCTAAGATTATGTTCATGTCTTTTTAGGGTGATTTTGACATCATTGGAGGTTCTTCACCAATAACACAGGCCGAAGTTATCAAGGTAATACATTTTCGTGTGGCACCATTTACCTTGTTTCTGTGACTGCATTTTGTGTCGATCGTATATTCTTTAGATTATGTTTCGTTTGCAAATAGGGATGGCAATAATGCATTCCGAAGTAGGCATGCATAACTATCTTGGAAGTTTTTTTTTAACATTGAAGTGTGTCGTGACATAAACGATTGCTCCATGCAACCATAGGTAGCTTTGGACCTTGTGAGACGTTTTTACAATTCGAAGGCAATAGTTATTCGGCTGAATCACAGCAAACTCGCTGAAGCAATTTGTTCCTGGGCAGGAGTTCCTCAGGAACGAAGACAGAATGTTGCTGAGGTATGCTGTTTTGCCTTGAGAGTTTCTATAATTTGCGGAATCATTTTAGCTGATACTTATCCTTTCCTGTCGTTCAGTTTCTATCTTCTACGCTTGTTCAATATTGCCCAAATAAGGCGGATCGTAAGTCACAGTGGAGTTTGATTCGAGGGCAACTATTACAGGTAGAACCTGCTCCACGAGTAGGAAGTGTAAAGTTTATTCATTCTTCACACTCTTCATTAATGTGTCACAGGTTATCTTGTTTGTTGCGTTGTGTTCTGTGAATTGAACATACTAGTTATTTCTGCGAGTCTTGTAGTTACACACCTGAACATCATAAAAGAGACATTCTGTGGCAAATATTCAGTTTAAGCTAATTTATTGAATGCACCAGGATCTTCGTCTTTCTGAAGAAGTTGTTGAGAAGCTACATAAAGCAGATCAACGTTTTTGTGGATCTGCAGATCTAGTACTTGCTAGATTAAGAGGGACCCTTTTCTATGGTAGTGGCTCTTACGTTTCTTAATTAGCTCCTTACACTAGGAATTTCTATGATGTCATCATCGTGTGTTTCCTGTTGTAGATAAATCTGCTTGCAAGGCTCTTGATGATCTCTCCACTTTCCTCAAATATTTGAGGATATGGTCAGTTGAAGAACATATTGCTATTGACGTACTTATGCCTCCTTCAGACTATTACTACACAGATATGTTTTTTCAGGTGATGAACTGTAACTTTATATCTTTTCTTATCTGGAATTCTAAAGCATTGGTGAATAGTCCGGTTGTATCTTTGGAGAGAATTCTTTTTCAGTTCTCATGATATGCAGTATAGGCTGTACATTCTCGTCTTATATTTACTTTTTCGTAACGTGTTGAGAATATGGTAATTGGAATAAATAGTACTGTAATTTTCTTGTCCATCTCAACACTTGTTAAGTTCAGTCGCATGGTTTGATGTGTTAATAACTTAATATGCACAAAGCATACCTTACTGCTTGATGACATACTACCTTGTTAGTCATCAGTATGGCAATAAGACGTACTGTATTATTCTTATTAATCTCAACATTTGTTAAGTTCAGTCACATGGTTTAGAAGATGATATGTTAATATGTGCAAAGCATACCTTACTGTTTGATGATATAATTTCTCATTAGTGATCACTATGGCATATACGATTAACCATGTTTCATCACAGATATACTCAAAAGAAGGTAATCCTGTGTTGAGTTCCCATGAAAAGTTGCTTGCTGTTGGAGGGCGATATGATATGTTGATGGAAAATGCTTGGGATAAGACACATGTAAGTTGTACTTAATGCTGCTGTATGCTTGAGGGGAACTTAAAAGAATTAATGAAACTGTTTGCAGTAACAAGTAACTACATATAGATGGCACGGAATCCTTACCTGGCAACTTTAAGGACATCTTAAATTTTCGAGACCCTTTTTATTCCATACCCATAGAAGTAGATTTGCTAGGGAATGGATGTGCATAACAGAAGAGTGCTTTACCACTGCACCAGCTGTTCTATTGTGCAGCTCTTTCACCAGCAATGTGATGCGAGGTGTACATAACTCTAATTCTTCCTTTAGCATTGATGTCCTGATAAGGAGAAATAGATAATATACCTTGACAGGGAGGCTTCTAACCTGTGCTTCAGAAAGATGCAAAGGAGATGAGTCACGAGATGGAACTTTTGTGGCATTAAAACTAAGGAGTGACTAGGGGGGTACATATCATATATTTTATGTACTTCATAACTTTTCACTGGCCAGCTACAGATGGGAAATTGTGAGAAGTGCAAAATGTGGAAGGAAAAGTAGGTCCAGAAACTATTCTCAAATTATCTGTACCGTAGCCATCCCCTAGAATACATTGTTTGTTTTGATACGAAGCCGCTCACGCCATATGATTAAAATAGTAGTTTGATCTCATCTGCTTAGAAACTCACTCTGCAGCTTTTGATAGGAAGCCGCTCACGCCATATGATTAATAACAGTTTGATCTCATCTGCTTAGAAACTCACTCTGTAGTCTCCGATCATGACCTTTAGACATTCAAATGTGGGTGATTCCTCGGAACGAGAAAACAAAGGAGTTATATAATTGTTGTTACCACAATATTTTCCCCTGTGAATGCCTATCATGCGATCAAAATGAAAGATTGTCAACTGATTAACTTGTATTTGATAATCTGCATAGAAAACCAAACCCCCGGGTGCTGTTGGTGTGAGCATTGCACTTGAGAAATTCCTTCCTAATAATCCTTCATCTGACGTTGGGTTGCCAAGGTTACACAACTGATCATCTATCTGTACTGCACTCTACATCCCCCTTTAATGGGTCACTGAAATTCCTTTAGACGCACTAATAATTTTTGAAAATCAGGATTGAAAATAGCATCAGTGTACTTGTCTGTTCAAAGGGTGGCGGGGGACTCTTAAACGAGCGCATGGAACTTGTTGCAGAACTTTGGGAGGCTAACATAAAGGTGAATTCTACACAATTCTTGCAGATTATATATATATTTTCAGCCAGTGCTGATAGATTTACTATTATTAGGCCCAGTTTGTTCCTCAGGAAGACCCAAGTCTTCAAGAACAATATGAGTACGCCAGTGATCATGACATCAAATGCCTTGTATTTATCACTGAAGCGGGTCTTTCGCAAACAGATCTTGTGAAGGTAAATATGTGAGGTTATATTACCTTATTGTGTTTTTACACTGTTAAGAACTGGTGTTTTATCATCGTCACAAAATAAAAAGAGGCTGTGACATGAATACCAGAATGATGTGCACTGATTTGCATTTGGATCATCTGCTTCTATTGTGAGTACAAATCTTATGAAAAGCTCAAATCTGGTTTAACAGTTGTGCCTGTTTTTCTTTACTGTACCTTCTTGCTAGGAAGACTTCTTGAGTGTCTTGTACGAATTCAACATCTTTTCAAAAACATTGGATTTCTTTTCTTTATTTTGGATAATCCTTGAGTTTGCTGGGTTCCATCTGAAAAATCTATTACGTGTTATGTTTTCTGCTGTCCTTTTATTCTAATGTACTACTCCCTCCGTTCCAAAATAGATGACTCAAGTTGACCATCATGCAAAAAACATCATGCAAAATAGTGAGAATTTTAGGATAGATGCAAACTTGACCATTGATATGTCTATTTCGACGAGGAAAACGTCAAGGAAAACCGCGGATCGTTCTACCTGCACTTGGTTCACAGGAAATTACTAATGTTTCTAAGCTTTTATTATCTTTGGTTCAGGTTAGACATCTTGATGCAAGAAAGGAGAAAGATGTTGAAAAGGAAGAAATTGTGAAGTTTCTGTCTGAAGCAATATCTTTACAGTTCAAAAATCCTACAATCTGGAGCTGATTGGCGATCTGCTCCTTAGTGAATTTTGTTCAGGTTTGCTATTCCAAAGGATCGATCGTTATCAGACTTTTTATCTACCTGTCCTGGATATAATCTTTCCTATGGTCGGGTTAGTTTCCATTATTTTCTCGAGTTCCATCTTTTTCTGCGGCTGAGCCAGTTTGTGGTTACTGATATTTTTCCTTTTTGAACTTCCAGGTGAAAGCAGTGTTGCCTTTACAAACATTTTCACCTACACCAAACGCATTCATGATGCTACAGTACAAGATTGCAAGGTGACTGGTGGCTTTGTGCAATCTTGGTTGTCCCTGCATAGGCCAAAATTATGCGGTGTGTCCCCAGTTCAAGAAAAGTGATTTGATTTGGTTTGGTGTAATCCTGATCGTCCTGGAGCAGTATCGCGGTCGATGCAAGCTGACGGGTAGCTGTTGTAGGGCAATATTGGCTGCCACCATTCTGTGGATAGCTAGATGGGGAGAGTTGCTTCTGCGATGTGATCATGGAGCTGCAATCCCGCACAACGTTCTTGTTGATAGCGGAACGGCTGTGCAACAGGCTCACCTAGTTACGCCCTTTGCAAATTTTTTGGCTTCAATTTTTTACAGAAGGCAGTCTTGTGAATAGTTCAAATTGTTTACAATCATGTACAGCCCAATTTTCCTTCTTTGATGCTCATAGGAAACGCCCAGTTTTGCAACGAGCTTAGCTTGACAAGCCAGTGCAGTTTTGCTACATATCAGTCAAAGTAGAATGTATGTAATCTGTGCACGGTGCTAGAGAGCATCATTAGATTCAACTCAAGTGTTTTTGTCACTGTGCCAAGTACCAACCCGGCATGAGAGGCCAGTGTCGTGACGATCTTTGCAGTTGTCGCCCCCTGTTTGAGCCCTTCGTCAAACTGAACACCACATGATTAGGTAAAGCTAGCTACTGTCCGTCTGTGCCCGTCACTGCCAGGACCATTCTAGCAGTTGTTGTTCTTTATTCGCACTAGACGAGCACTGCTCGCCTGCCCGTTGGAAATTGACGCCATGTACTGTGCGGTGCACATGGAATGCCACCATTCGAGAAGGAATCTATCGCCCTCCCAACTCGTAACTCTCCTCCCATACTATTAAGCTAACCCGGCATGTCCAAACGATTCTTAGCACGGAGATTAATCTACCAAATCCATGCACGCGCATCGCGAACCACAGGTCAGTTCCGGTCGACTGCCACCCTTTTCAATTCAGGGATGAGCTGCAATCCAGTGAAGCCGGGCTAGCCAGCTGCAATTCGTGCATCTACCCGAGGAATGAGAGAGCACCGGCCTGTCGGCGGTTCGGCACGTGCGGCCCCCACGTGCGGCAGCGCGCACATCTGCCGCGCCGCGCGCCGTCGATGTCCGATCGGACGGTGAGATCTCGGTCGACGGTCGACGACCGAGATCCGCATCCGACGGTACAGTGGGGACCTGCTTAATTTTGCCGATGCCTCACGCGGTTTCGGTTGACCTGTAGTTTTCTTGGCCTTTCTTTTCTCTCCTGTGCCTCTGCGGCTCAATAACTTGAATATGAAGAGGAGTGCAGACCAACTACCTGCCAAAACGCGTTTGCATGCGACTTGATGACAAGGGCCGGCCACCGTTTTCGTCGGTATCCTTTCGGGAGCTCTCGCTTCTCACCTCACCTGGCATGGCAACAGGTGTCTCCAGCCCCCAAACGTAGGAGGTACTATCGGCGGCAGCATATCCTCTTCTCTTGTTTAGGAGGACCGGACGTTCAGACAATCAGACGTGACAAGATGTTCGCTTTACATTAACAAAACAAATGGTGCTGTATGCCGCTGCATTTGAGGAGAAAAATGGAAAGTAGTTTGTCCATATGTTTGCAGTATTTCCTTCTCTTCGTTTATTTGTGTATGTATGTATATTGTGAGTGGGTAGTACGTGCCAGCAAGTCTTTTAGTATGAAAACATGGAGATATACAAGGGCATCTCCGACGCCGGCCCGCGTCCCGAAACGGACATACTAGTATTTGTCCGTGGACCGGTTCAGACTTGTCTGCGGACAGTGATACGGACCATCTAACTATGTCCCCAAAACATCCGTCTTTGTTTTTCTTTCTCTTAAATCTGGAACCCTTAAAATATTTACAGTCACAAAATAGAACACTTAGAATATTTAGGAATATAGTCCCTCAAATCTTTCTTGAGCTTCTCAAGAGTTGCTCGATGCCGGATTTGTTGTTGCATTTCGACAAATTCATCAAACATGGTTGGATTCTGATGTGGAAGTTAGATAGGATCACCTATGTTCTCAAAGGTCAGACCCCCGGCAACATCTTCATCCTCACCCCCCTACGATCATCTTGTGCATAATCACACAACATATTATCACCTTCCACAAGGTCTTCGCGTCCCATTGTTTAGCAAGTCCACGAACAACTGCAAAACGGGTTTGAATCACTCCAAATGCCGTCTCCATATCCTTTCTAGCTCCTTCTTGTCTTTGGGCAAAGTGAGTCTTCTTTTATCAACTGGCTCAGAGATGGTATTGATGAAGGTAACCCATGAAGGATAGATACCATCAACCAAATAGTAGCCCGTGTTTTTCTCATGCCCATTGACAACTTAGTTGCACCAGAAGAGCTTGTCCTTCAGTCCACCTAGCAAACAACGGAGACCGCTGTAGCACATTGATGTTAATGTGACACCAAAACATGCCAAATTTAGAAGAACTGTGATGCAACTGTTTCAAGAATGATGGTGGGCTTCTTATAATGGCCCTGATATTGTCCTTGTAGAGCTTCTGGACAGTTTTTCCATCTCCAGTGCATGCAATCAAGACATCCGAGCATCCATGGCCATCCTCTTGCTTCCAAGAGTGCCATGAGCATTTCGGTGTCTGTGAATGTTAGTTCTCTCGAGGTCCAAACACCTCGAGCATCGCAGTAGCAAATCTGGCCATGGCGTCTCCGTGCTCTTAGATATCCAGAGGTACTCGTCCCACGAATCTGCGATCGTGCCGTATACAAGCATTCACTATGCAGCCATGCACTTGTGCTAACTAGAGAATCTAATTCTTCCTACAACATCCTTGTTCAAGATGAAGTAGTCATCATAGGACCGGATGCCATTGTAGATGCGACCGACCACATTTTTTCGCACTCGAAAGCACTGACGAAAATTGCCAGCGAATAGGTATTAGGGGTGAAGTAGTCGTTCATCAGCATCAAATGCCCACGTGCACTGTTCCAATCCAACACTCGATGACCATTGCTCGATCCCTTGAAATTTAGCACATGCTCTTCCGCACGCTTCACGTTTGGAAGAACTGCTTGCATCATCGTTGTTTTATCCGCATGACCCTCCTCATCGGATGAGTCATTGTACAACTCAACATAGTGCTCGTACATGGACTCCATGTCTAAATCCATTGCTTTAAAGAAGGGAGAAAAAAGTCAAAAAATTAACATGGGCATTTCACCAAACAATTGCCAGACGTGGTGACCCCAGGGATAGCATCAGCAGGGGCGGATGGTACCTGCATGGTGGACGGACGAGTGATGACGAACAACGGCGTAGGCAAAGCGAGTGGCGACCGGGTGGAGCGGTGGAGGTAGCGGAGGTCCGACAAGGGCTTGACGGGCGGGCAAGGTGGTACAACGGCGACGACCAGGGAGGAAGCATATGCAGAGAAAGGGGAAAGGGATGAAGAGCGGGTCTGGGTGTGGTTTCGGGCGGGCCGGGGGTGTCAGAGTCTGACGTGGCGACGGTTTGAAGCCCCGCAAAGCATCCCTAGTTTGCTTCCGGTTTACGGAAAAATGGACACGCGAACTGGTCTGCAGACTGATGCGGGACAATGTTGGATGTCAACGCATCCGGGCAGCGCCGTTCCGGAAGTTTGTCGGCGATTTGAGGGTCTGCTTTTGGAGACGCCTAACCTGGCCAGATTTTATTCTCAAAACTGAAGTCAAATGTATTTTATCTTGTTTCATGTATTAGTTTTCAGCTTCTAGTTCCATCGTGGCAACAAGTCTGGGACAAAGCATATAGCACACCGAAATAAAGAATAGAATGCTGCACTTTAAAGTTATGCGGAAACCATAGGCCTCATAACAATTCAAAAGTAAAATTTAATGATTCAAAAATACCAAAGAGTTTCCCCTCCCCTCCCCGTCTTGCTCTTCTATTATTTTTTCCACATATATACGCCATATTTCAGATTTTTCGGTAGCGCCAAATTAAAGGGGAGTAGCTTTCCTCTTCTCTTATTTTCCATATATGTATACACGAATAGCAACGTTGATCAACTCTAGGAAGCTCCATATTTCTACACAGACATTAAATAAAGTGTATTATATGTGAGTTGTGCAATCATAGTATATTAGTTGAAAGATGTAACTATTTCCAGCAAGAGCTGGTTTGCCCGAGTGGTTAAGGGGGAAGACTTAAGATCTTCTGCACAGAAGTGCGCGTGGGTTCGAACCCCACAGCCAGCACTTTTTTTTTTTGCCTTTTTCTCTTTTGCATTTAAATACAGCTTGAGCGAGAAATTCGCATCGGTGAGCTGGTTTGCCCGAGTGGTTAAGGGGGAAGACTTAAGATCTTCTGCACATAAGTGCGCGTGGGTTCGAACCCCACAGCCAGCATACTTTTTGTTAACTATTGACACGCAAAAAAACACACACATGTATTTTTTCCAAAATATGTAAATGCGACTTTTGCCAATTTCGTGAAATGGGTTCATACGTAGACATGTTCGAACCCCACAGCCAGCATACTTTTTGTTAACTATTGACACGCAAAAAAACACACACATGTATTTTTTCCAAAATATGTAAATGCGACTTTTGCCAATTTCGTGAAATGGGTTCATACGTAGACATGTCCAGAGTGCATGTTCCTATACATGGAACACGTACTTTCAGAAACAACGTATTCATACCGTTGTTCGTCCTTTATTTTGCGAGTCATACCGTTTTTCTACGGGATATACACATATTACTAGTATTTACATATAGGCTAGGGAAACCCGAGTAACAAATTAAGTAAGACAAAATGAATTTTAGGGCATGTACAATAATACTATTTTAGGAGTGTCACGTAGGATAAATGATGAGGTGGAGGAGAGAGAACTCATAAGAAAATGATTGTCTTCTCTTATTTAAGAAAAGACAAGAGATGATCTCTTAGCACAATATGTCTCAACACATTTTTAGAAATGACTAGTTATTGAAGATAAAGCTAAGAGATGACCCATCATAGACATTTTCTTTTGTCATCTCAAAATTATATGTAAAACTTAACATAAGACTATCTTATCAACTACTTCCTCCGTTCCTAAATATAAGTCTTTGTAGAGATTCCACTAGGTAACTACATACGGAGCAAAATGAATGAATCTAAACTTTAAATACATCTATATACATCCGTATGCGGTTTATAATGGAATCTCTACAAAGACTTACATTTAGGAACGGAGGGAGTATTGTACATGTCCTTATTTGGAAGTCAAATCAAACCCAGAAAACAGAGCCCGTCCCAAATTCTTCATCGACTGAACTCTTTTTTTTTAAGCAATAGAGTTCATCGACTGAACTCTTGACATACAAGGACACGGAAGCACTTTATCCCTTTTACAAGAAAAAGAAAGAAAGACGCGAGAAAGTGGTATAAATAGAACCCTGGTCCACGGCAAAAGCTTTGCGCCACCACCACCACCAAACCTCTCCCCCGCCCAACTCGACTCGAGCGACCTTCAAAGCCTCCACAGCGAGCAAAGCAACACCACCCTCCATGCCACCCTCCGGCCTCCTCTCCTACATCCCGACCAGCCTCTCCTCCATCCTCCCGGTCCGCGGCTGCGCCGCGCCCACCTCGCCGTCTCCGTCTCCGTCGCCGTCGCCTCCACCGCCGGCTTCTCCGGCCCCGACCAAGATGTCGCCCTCGGTGAAGGCGGCGGACCGCGCGGAGCTGGCGCGCGTGTTCGAGCTGTTCGACCGGAACGGCGACGGTCGCATCACGCGGGAGGAGCTGGAGGACTCGCTGGGCAAGCTGGGCATCCCCGTGCCGGGCGACGAGCTGGCCGCCATGATCGCGCGCATCGACGCCGACGGCGACGGGTGCGTGGACGTGGAGGAGTTCGGCGAGCTCTACCGCACCATCATGTCGACGGGCAGCGGCGGGGCGAAGGGCTCGTCGGGCGAGGAGGCGGAGGCGGAGGACGAGGACGAGGACATGCGCGAGGCGTTCCGTGTGTTCGACGCCAACGGCGACGGGTTCATCACGGTGGACGAGCTGAGCGCGGTGCTGGCGTCGCTGGGGCTGAAGCAGGGCCGATCGGCCGAGGAGTGCCGCCGCATGATCGGGCAGGTGGACCGCGACGGCGACGGCCGCGTCGATTTCCGCGAGTTCCGCCAGATGATGCGCGGCGGCGGGCTCGCCGCGCTCGCCTGATCGACTGATGGGTCGCTGATTAATGTGCGCTTTGTATGCTTGGTTGGTAGCAGATGTATGTAGATATTTGGCTCGGGCCGGGGGGAATCCGTGTAACCGCTCCCGAAATTCTTCTCGTTTTTTCTGGTTTGTTTGTTCCTTCGTACGCTTATGCTAAGTTGTTGATGGGCTTGCCGATGAATGGTTGTACTGCTTGCTGCTCGCAAGAATTACTTGGAAGAACTACAAGGTTTTGTACTTTTGTTCGTCGTGTGCATGTAAACACTGTAGCGCATCTCTTGGCGTCAGATTCTGTCAACTCTTGGAGTTGAGTTGAATCCGGCGTCTCTGCTTGGTTATTTGCGAACATTCCGGCAGAGTCTCGCTGCTGGCCTGCGTGCTTCATGCCACTGGATCTGAAATGTGCAATTGTGCACCCCAAGAGTTGAGTTGACCCGTCCCCTTTCCCGCTATTTTGCCATTAATTGCACTTCACGATGCATGTGATGATGAACTCAGTGGCTACCCCAGACGAATTAGATATTTGTGTCTTTCCCGCCAAAAAATAATATTGTGTCCTCTCTCCCCTAGACTAGAGTAGGAGCATTGCAGCAAAGAGCTAGCGGCACAGCGATCTGCCAGTCGGCCGATCGACGCGCTTCCTGCGGGGCCCACCCCATGTAACAGAGCGACGCGTAGGCCACGTCGCCTATTGATCGTGCGCCCACGGCCGCGCACACCTCCCTGGCGCCTGGCGGAGTGACGGGGACGCGTGCCATATCGCGACAGGTCAGCCATCCCCCACACGATCGGCCCACGCTGCGTGCGTGCACGAGGCCGATACGGCCGTTGTAGGCGCCGCGGGCGTGGGCGCGTGGCGGTGCATGGGCCGTTCGGCGGCCAAACCGGCGGACGTGGCTTGGTCGGCCATAGTCAGTCACACACAACCTTCAACCTGGCCTAAAAACGGCTGACGTCCGTGTGCGTCGCGATTGGGAGAAAACACCCGCGAACGGAATCCGGTGAACGTCAGTTCAGGGGATGACCTTGGAAGGGTTTCAACCTCTGTTTTTCCTTATTGACAATCGGATGGTTTTACGTGTTCAAGGTCAAGCCTTCAAAGGAGTATGTTGCACCCGGTCCTGGCCTCGTTGAGCCGTCAACGCAGCTGCATAACGAATTTACGAATTACTACGACGACAGAGATGCAGATGCAGAGCGACGTGACGTGATGTGCTTGGTCGTCATGCCGGCGGCCTGTTGCCTGATTCAACGTCGCACACGGCCTGGTAAGAGTACACGGCAGGTAATGATGCAGCCAGGGTGACCAGCAGGTTAATCCTGCCGCTCTGACTCGTTCGGTTTCAGGATTGGTCACGGCATGTCAAAATCCCCTGCTTTATGGCGCGTCAACTACAACAGTTATCCCTCACAGTGCATGCCAATAGTTACGCCCAAGGTCTTCTGCGGCAGATTGTCGATCATTCACACAGAGAGCCAGCGACCTAAAGAGAGTTAGAGTAGTTGCTTTTGCAAAAAACCTCAGTGTAGAGGCCTACTGGAAGGGAAATACAACTAGTAGAAGAGCTCTTGTGTACTCGGGCTATAGTAGAAAAAACATCTCAAAGGCTACTGAAGGTATGGTGGTCAAAGTCACCAAAGCTGTGAGTGATCTCACTATGAAAGAGAAAGGTACTGAATTGTCTATACTGGCGACTGGATGTCCAGTCCAGAAAGGCCACTTGCTCGGTCAGGAGGACCGGGGGCAAGTACCTTCTCTGCCGGTGCCCGCAGGAGCTGCCTCGGGTCAGGTGGACCTGGAGCGCGGGCCACTCGAGCGCGCTAGCCTTGGCCAGGAGGGCCAAGGACTGGCGGCCAGAAGGGTGCCCAACAAGGGGGCGCTGCAGGTCGGCCAGGAGGGTCGTCTCCCTGTAGCGTCCCAACACTCCATGCGGGGTGGTGATCATGGTCAGGAGGACCAGAATGCATCAACATACACCCCTGCACCCCTTACTAGCGAAGGCGGGGAGGGCCCAAGCTGGTGGGAGCGACTCCCACCACGGCCAGATGCTGACAAAGCGGGCAGTGACATGTTACTTCCCCATCAGTGTCATTGCGACTATGGCGGCATACCAGCCTAACCCGGTCGGCCAGAGAGTAGGGCGGTTACGCAATGGGGTGATCAACTCCTCTTCGCCTGGGTGCTGGAGGCGCTGTCGGGGGCTGCCGCTGCAAGACTTGCTACAAAAAATACCACTGACACCCCTATTTACACTTTCAATGCTACAAAGAAATCCATGCAGGGAAAGACAAAAGAAAAGGGCAGGAAAGGAAAGAAGGGAGGAGGAGTTTGGATTTCAGAGGGAGCACGCAAGAACATTATAGGTAAAAAAGAAGCCTCTATGAAGCTCTAGCAACTGGTAGTGAGCTAGATTTCTCTTTTGAGAAAACCGTGGATAGCTATGAGCGTATTCTGTATGGGGACATAAATGTTTCTTCTAAGCGTGTATGCATGGGTAGAGTGGAAGCTGTGAGAGATTGGAATGGGGTGGTTACACACATATCAAAAGAAGTTGAGGAGAAAGAAGAGGCTCCGGGGCAGCAGAGAAGGGAGTCGGTTGGAGATGATGGCGCATCGGCGGCCTTCGAAGAGGAGGTACGCCGGGCCAAATGAGAATCATCGGATGGAACTGCCGTGGGATGCTCTCTCCCATGGCGGTTCGCGAGCTCTTGGATCTACAGGAGCGTACCAAAGCAGAGCTAATTTTCTTTTCAGAATCTCACTTAAATAAATGTAAAGCCGATGAGCTTCGTTGAGTTTTAAATTTCGATTCAATGTTTGTAGTTGAGAGCGATGGCCGGGCGGGTGGTCTTGTCTTGTTTTATCAGAATATGAATAAAGTTGAGTTGAACTATGTGTCAAATAATTTTATTGATGTTGTTTTTATGAATGGGAATACTGTATAGTGGCGTTTAACAGGCTTTTATGGGCATCCCAACTGGAGTGACCGTGCTTTGTCATGGGATGATATTCAAAATTTGTATAAGAAGGGCGATCACCCATGGGTAGTTTTAGGAGATTTTAATGAAATTTTGTTATCATCAGAGAAAGAGGGAGGGAATGTGAGACCAAATGTGATGATGAGAGATTTTCGTAATTGTTTGGGAGATTGTGGACTAGCAGATATGGGATGTATGGGCGACTTATTTACATGGAGGAGGGGCGAAATTAGGGAAAGACTAGATCGAGCGGTCTGTAATGTGGATTGGGCGAATAAATTCCCTTGAGTGGCAGTTATTAACGAATAACATGTACACTCAGACCATCGCCCTATTATTTTAGACATGGAATATTTTGACGATAATATTTTTGACCGCTCAAAAAGTAAAAGGAAACATTTTGAAGCTCGATGGATGAAACAAGAGACGGCTACGGAAGTTGCACGTAAAGCTTGGGAAAAAGCGAAGATGTTGGGCATAGGGTCGTCTCTCGCTGATCGTACAAGAGCGGTACATGCAGATTTGCACACTTAGGATCGTGATATCCTTAAGGGTCCGAAAAAAAGAATCAACAAACTAAAAAGATTTAGAAAAATTATGGAGAGGGCCTGTGAATGCTACCTCTCTTGCACGTCAAAAGGAGACTATTGTATTGATTGAAAATTTATTGGAACAAGAGGAGATACACTGGCTACAACAGGGTCGAGCAAACTGGTTATTGCATGGTGACCGCAATACTTCTTTTTTCCATAACGCTACAACAACTAGAAAGAAGATGAATCAGATAAAAAATTGCTTGACGATAATGGGGTTTGGGTAAAAGACACGGAGATGAAGAATCATATTCTGGGGTATTTTTCTAACCTGTTTACTTCAGAAGTTAATCAACCGAACCATGAGAGTCCTCTCCCTTGTAAAAAGAAAAGTAACGAATGAGATGAATAGGGCTCTCCCTGCCCCCTACACGGCTGAAGAGGTTAGGAAGGCACTTTTTGACATTTGTGATTTAAAGGCGCCGGGGCCAGATGGTCTTCACGCCGTTTTTTATAAGAGATTTTGGGCTATGTTAGGGGATGATTTGACTGAAGAGGTTCTCCAAGCGGTGAATACCTGACTATACCTGATGGTTGGAATGATACTACAGTAGCAATGATCCCAAAAGTTAACTCCTCGGAAAAGGTAACTCAATTTAGACCAATTAGTTTGTGCAATATGGTGTATAAGGTCATTTCAAAGATGATTGTTGCTCGTCTGAAGACAATCCTCCCAGATATTATTTTAGCCCTACCCAAAGTGCTTTTGTGCCTGGAAGAATGATTACAGATAACATCTTAGTGGCTTATGAATGTTTCCATAAAATAAAAAATAAAAGGACCGGTAAAGAGGGCCTGTGTGCAATCAAACTGGACATGTACAAAGCATATGACCGAGTGGAGTGGCCTTTTTTAAAGGAAATCATGTTGAGACTAGGCTTTCAGCAGGATTGGGTGAATTTAATTATGCAATGTGTGACCTCGGTGGAATATCGGGTTCGTTTTAACACGGAAGAAACAGAGAGCTTCAAACCATCTAGAGGACTGAGGCAGGGGGACCTCTCTCCCCATATTTATTTTTGTTATGTACGGAAGGCCTGACTGCACTCTTAGCTAATGCAGAGGAGAATAGAAGTATTTCCGGAATTAAAGTTAGCAGAGATGCCCCATCTATTTCAAATCTCCTCTTCGCGGACGATTCATTAATCCTGATGCAAGCTAATTCCATGAACGTGGAGGCGCTGAAAGCAGTTTTGGATGCTTATTGTGCTGCATCGGGGCAAATGGTGAGTGTTGAAAAATCTAGTATATTTTTTAGTCCCAACACGAAAGTGGAAGATAAGGCGCATATATGTACTATTCTGAACATTATGACTGAAGCTCTCAATGACAAATATTTGGGTCTGCCTTCAAATGTGGGTATGGACAAAAGTAATTGTTTCCAATTCTTAATAGACCGAATTGTTATGAAAATCAGTGGTTGGAAGGAAAAGTTGCTATCAGCAGGAGGAAAGGAAATCCTTCTCAAGTCGGTTGTACAAGCTATCCCAACTTATGCAATGTCCGTCTTTAAAATTCCTAAAAAGATTTGTAAAGGAATCATTGACGCGATGTCGCATTTTTGGTGGGGTGACGAAGACAATCAGAAGAGAATGCATTGGATGGCATGGTGGAAGATGTGTGTACCAAAAGACCAAGGAGGAATGGGTTTTCGAGACATACATTGTTTCAATCTGGCCTTGTTAGCCAAACAAGCGTGGCACCTTCTTGATAACCCTGATTCACTATGTGCTACAATTTTGAGAGCTAAATATTTTCCAGATGAAGATTTAATGAATGCAAGTCTGAAAAAAGGATCCTCTTTCACGTGGCAAAGCATTATGGCCGGAGTGGATTCTCTCAAAAAAGGTTATATTTGGAGAGTTGGTAATGGACATAATATTGATATATGGAGAGATGCATGGATCCCGAATGGGGCAAATAGGAAAATTATCACTCCTAGAAGAGGGCAGCTTCTAACAAAAGTTGCTGATCTTATAGATCCAATCAACAATTGCTGGGATGAAGATTTGGTAAGACAAACATTGTGGCCAATTGATGTCCAGAGGGTGCTTACGATTCCCCTCCCCACGTATGACATGTCGGATTTCATAGCTTGGAACTTTACAAAGAATGGAATGTTCATGGTTCGTTCTGCTTATCTGGAGGAATGGAAAACGCAACATGGGAGGAAATTGCAACACTCATATGGCATTGGAGGAATAAATGTCAATACTATTTGGAGCAAGATTTGGAAATTATCTTGTCCAACAAAAGTGAATATCTTTATTTGGAGCAACATGGGAGGAAATTGGAAGATGGATTGGTGTGCAGATGTTTTAACAGCAGAAGCCATGTCACTACGTTTTGGCTTATTACTTGCACAAAAGGCGGGAAGTAACCGACTTGTTGTTAACTCCGACATATGGAAGTAATTGACACGATGAAGAATGGAGGACATACAGCGGGAGCGGCGGCAGCTGTGTTTGATGATTGTTATTTTTTGGCTTGTGATTTTTCGTTAGTTAGATTTGAACACTCTAATAGGAAGGCAAATAAAGTAGCTCATGAAGTTATAAGAGTAGCCAAATTTTCGGAGACAAGGGATTGGTTTGAGGAACCTATGAACGATATTGTAAATTTTCTTATAGATGATGTAACCATTATTACTAATAAATAAAGAGGTTGTATTATTTCAAAAAAAAGAGGCAGCGACCTGCGAACAAAATGGACCGGCCCAATTATCAGTAACCAATGCGAGCAACAGTACCCGGTATTACGAACATTGTACCAGTTTTCCAGCCTTTTTTTTATGGTTTTAGGAACCTTCTAGGACGTTCCTGAACCGGTTTCTTTTTCCTTTTTGTTTTTTCGTTTTTCATTTTTCTTTTGTCCTGTTTCCTTTTCCTTTTCTCTCCTTTTTTTCTTTTCCTTTCCTTTTTCGTTTTTCTTTTTCCTGTTTCTTTTTTTATTCCCATTTTTCCAAAAATGTTTGTACTTTCAAATATTGCTCGCTTCTTTTACAAAAAGTTTGAAAACAAAAAGTAAAGAATTTCATATTCAAAAAAGTTTGCATTTTAAATATTTGTTCACAAATTCAGAATATGTTCGGGTATTTTAAATATTGTTCCCACTTTCAAAATTTATTTACAAATCCGAAGAATGTTCATGTATTCAAAATTAATTCACTATTCTAAAAATTCTTGGCTATTTTTTTCACAGTCAAAAAATGTTCGGTCATTTCAAAAATTGTTCCCACTTTCCAAAATTGTCACAAATTCAAAAAATGTTCAGGCTTTCAAAATTTGTTCACAAATTTTCAAAATGATTATGTTTGCAAAATTTGTTCGCATACTTGTTTGCGAAATTTGTTCGCAGATTTAAAAATATTATGTTCTCAAAATTTGTTCACAAACTCATAAATGTTCAGGCGAATTTTCAAATATGTTCATAACTTCAAAAAATGATGGCGTATTTGAGAAACATCAGTTTTTTTTCAAACAATTCTTTGTCATTTCAAAAAATGTTATCATTTTTGACATTGTTCCTTTAAAAAAATGTTTGAGATTCCCGAAAATGTTCCTGTGTCAGAAAATGGTCGAGTTTAATACAACAATCAGAAAATGTTCGAGCCCAGTCGGATTTACTCCCTCCGTCCCATAATGTAAGAGCGTTTTTGACACTACACTAGTGTCAAAAATGCTCTTATATTATGGGACAGAGGGAGTAGTTCTTAAAGCTATGGGTCGCGGTAATGACAGCATTACAAGTCTAGTGAAGTGGCTATGAGCGCTCGTGCGCAAGCATTATGTCGCTAGTTCGAATCCTGTAATCGCTTGCACACTATTGATTTTTTGTTTTCTTTGTCGTGTCGCGGTAGAGGTCCATGGGCCGGCTGATAACCTACAAGTATAGGGGATCGCAACAATTTTTGAGGGTAGAGTATTCAGCCCAAATTTAAAGATTCGACACAATGGGAGCCAAAGAATATTTGAAGGTACTAGCAGCTGAGTTGTCAATTCAACCACACCTGGAGATTAATTATCTGCAGGAAAGTGATTAGTAGCACAGTAATATGATAGTTTTGATGATGGTAGTAGCAACAATAACAGTAACAGTGATAGCAGTGATTTGATAGCAGTAACGATAGCAGTAGCAATAGTAACAACTTAGCAAGAACAATATAAGATAAATTCGTAGGCATTAGATCGGTGACTCGTTGGATGATATTCATCATGAGACAGTTATAACCTAGGGCGATACAGCAATAGCTCCAGTTCATAAATATAATGTAGGCATGTATTCCATAAATGGTCATACGTGCTTATGGAAAGAACTTGCATGACATCTTTTGTCCTACCCTCCCGTGGCAGCAGGGTCCTATTGGAAACTAAGGAATATTAAGGCCTCCTTTTAATAGAGAACCGGAACAAAGCATTAGCACTCGGTGAATACATGAACTCCTCAAACTACGGTCATCACCGGGAGTGGTCCCGATTGTTGTCACTCCAGGATTGCCGGATCATAACACGTAGTAGGTGACTATAACTTGCAAGGTCGAATCTAGAACATGGATATAATGATGATAACATAAACGGTTCAGATCTAAAATCATGGCACTCGGGCCCAAAGTGACAAGCATTACGCATGTCAAAGTCATAGCAACATCAATCTCATAACATAGTGGATACTAGGGATGAGGCCCTAACAAAACTAACTCGATTACATGATGAATCTCATCCAACTCCTCACCGACCAGCGAGCCTACGAAGAATTTACTCACTCCCGGTGGGGAGCATCATGTAATTGGCGATTGAGAGGTGTTGGTGATGACGAAGAACGAAGATCCCCCTCTCCGGAGCCCCAAATGGACTCCAGATCTGGCCTCCCAATGAAGAACATGAGACGACGACGGCTCCGTCTTGTGAAACGTGATAATTATTTCTCTCTGGCTTTTTCTGGAATTATGTGATTTTATAGCGTCGGTTTTAGGGTCAGTGGGGCCACCAGGTGGGGGGCACCCATCGGGAGTCTTGTCGAGGCGGTAGCATACGGTGGGTGATGCCCACCCAGGTGCCCCCTTAGGTATCTCTTGGCTCCAGAAATTCTCTTTATTGATATAAAAAATCCTCGCAAAGTTTCGTTCCATTCCGAGAACTTTTATTTCTGCACAAAAACAACACCATGGTAGTTCTGCTGAAAACATCATTAGCCCGGGGTTAGTTTCATTCAAATCATGCAAATTAGAGTCCAACAAGAGGAAAAGCGTTAGGAAAAGTAGATACGTTGGGGATGTATCAACTCCCACAAGCTTAAACCTTTTCTTGTCCTCAAGCAATTCAGTTGATAAACTGAAAGTGATAAAGAAAAACTTTTACGAACTCTTTTGCTCTTGTTTCATAAGTAAGGTTAAACAATACCCAGGTTTTCGGCAAAAATTATAACTAACCATGTCGACAATAACTCTTAAAAATTATATTAACTCATATCAATGACATAATCAACTAAAGAGCAATAATAAGATATCTCAAACAACAACACGTTGTCAAAACAACCATGATACAATATGACAATAGTGGTATCTCGCTAGCCCTTTCTGGGACCGCAAAACATAAATGCAGAGCACCCTCAAAGTTCAAGCAGCAACTAAACATTGTAATTCATGGTAGAAAAGATCTAGTCATGATGCACCCAACATTAGCTACACACAATGCATCAGCATGACAACAGTGCTCTCAGGTTGTGGCGCTAATTTGAGAAGGTGATGACACAACATAAAAGTAAATAGATAGTCGCTTCGCAGAGGGAAGCAGTGATTTGCAGAGGTGTCAGAGCTCAAGTTTTTAAAACAGAGGTAAATGATATTTTGAGACATGCACCCTTCTCATTTACTTCACGACCATCAGTTATCAATATCTTCCATGCTAAACACGCTAGTGGCGGTTCCCAAGCGGAAATGTAAAGGTTATGACTCCATTGGGAGTTTTTGTTTGATTATTTGTAAGCTCTTTTCTTTTTGCAGTTTGGGACTGGTCATCCCTATTACCGCCCTTTTCTCGTGTGATGGCAAGTGAATAAACACTCGACCTGAGAATAACCCGCTTAGCATGGACGATATCGACTACCTCCTGCCGTTCCATGAATGATCCAGGCACACAAAGAGGATATTTATTTGAAGTTTTTAGAGATGGCACATGCAAATTTACTTAGGACAGCAGGGTAATACCGCATATAGGTAGGTATGGTGGACTCATCTGGAATAACTTGGGTTTCAGGTTTTTGATGTACAAGCAGAGTTCCCACTTAGTACAGGCAAAGGCTAGCAAATAGGTTGAGAAGAGGCCAGTGATAACCCACAAATATAGGGGATCGCAACAGTTTTCGAGGGTAGAGTATTCAACCCAAATTTATTGATTCGACACAAGGGGAGCCAAAGAATATTCTCAAGTATTAGCAGTTGAGCTGTCAATTCAACCACACCTGGAAAACTTAATATCTGCAGCAAAGTATTTAGTAGCAAAGTAATATGGAAGTAACGGTAACGATGGAAAAAGTAACAGTAGCAGTTTTGTAGTAATTGTAACAGCGACAACGATAAAGTAACTAAGCAAAGATCAATACGTGAAAAGCTCGTAGGCATTGGATCAATGATGGATAATTATGTCGGATGCGATTCCTCATGTAATAGTTATAACATAAGGTGACACAGAACTAGCTCCAGTTCATCAATGTAATGTAGGCATGTATTCCGAATATAGTCATACGTGCTTATGGAAAAGAAACTTGCATGACATCTTTTGTCGTACCCTCCCATGGCAGCGGGGTCCTATTGAAAACTAAGGGATATTAAGGCCTCCTTTTAATAGAGTACCGGACCAAAGCATTAACACTTGGTGAATACATGAACTCCTCAAACTACGGTCATCACCGGGAGTGGTCCCGATTATTGTCACTACGGGGTTGCCGGATCATAACACATAGTAGGTGACCATTGACTTGCAAGATAGGATCAAGAACTCACATATATTCATGAAAACATAATAGGTTCAGATTTGAAATCATGGCACTCGGGCCCTAGTGACAAGCATTAAGCATAGAAAAGTCATAGCAACATCAATCTTAGAACATAATGAATACTAGGGATCAAACCCTAACAAACTAACTCGATTACATGGTAAATCTCATCCAACCCATCACCGTCCAGCAAGCCTACGATGGAATTACTCATGCACGGCGGTGAGCATCATGAAATTGGTGATGGAGGATGGTTGATGATGACGACGACGATAGATTACCCTCTCCGGAGCCCCGAACGGACTCCAGTCAGCCCTCCCGAGAGAGATTAGGGCTTGGCGGCGGCTCCGTATCGTAAAACGCGATGAATCCTTCTCTCCGTTTTTTTCTCCCCGAACGTGAATATATGGAGTTGGAGTTGAGGTCGGTGGAGCCTCAGGGGGCCCACGAGACAGGGGGCGCGCCCAGGGGGGTAGGCGCACCCCCACCCTCGTGGACAGGGTGTGGGCCCCCTGGTCTTGATTCTTTCGCCAGTATTTTTTATTAATTCCAAAAATATTCTCCGTGAAGTTTTAGGTCATTCCAAGAACTTCTATTTCTGCCCAAAAATAAAACCATGGCAATTATGCTGAAAACAACGTCAGTCCGGGTTAGTTCCATTCAAATCATGCAAGTTAAAGTCCAAAACAAGGGCAAACGTGTTTGGAAAAGTAGATACGATGGAGACGTATCAACTCCCCCAAGCTTAAACCTTTGCTTGCCCTCAAGCAATTCAGTTGACGAACTGAAAGTGATAAAGAACTTTTACAAACTCTGTTTTCTCTTGTTGTTGCAAATATTTAAAGCCATCATTCAAGTTTTCAGCAAAGATTATGAACTAACCACATTCACAATAACATTTAGGTCTCATGTTTACTCATATCAATGGCATAATCAACTAGCGAGCAATAATAATAAATCTCGGATGACAACACTTTCTCAAAATAATCATAATATGATATAACAAGATGGTATCTCGCTAGCCCTTCCTGAGACCACAAAACATAAATGCAGAGCACCTCTGAAGATCAAGGACTGACTGGACATTGTAATTCATGGTAAAAGAGATCCAGTCATAGTTATACTCAATGTAAATTAATAGTAATGGATGCAAATGACAGCGGTGCTCTCCAACTAGTGCTTTTTAATAAGAGGATGATGACTCAACATAAAAGTAAATAGATAGGCCCTTCATAGAGGGAAGCAGGGATTTGTAGAGGTGCCAGAGCTCGAGTTTTGAAATAGAGGTAAATAATATTTTGGGTGGTATACTTTCATTGTCAATATAACAACCAAGAGATCTCGATATCTTCCATGCTAAACACATTATAGGCGGTTCCCAAACAGAATGGTAAAGTTTATACTCCCCCACCACCAACAAGCATCAATCCATGGCTTACCCGAAACAACGGGTGCCTCCAACTAACAACAATCCTGGGGGAGTTTTGTTTGCAATTATTTTGATTTTAGCATGGGACTAGGCATCCCGGTTACCGGCCATTTTCTCGTGAGTGAGGAGCGGAGTCCACTCCTCATGAGAATAACCCACCTAGCATGGAAGATATAGACAACCCTAGTTGATACATGAGTTGTTCGGGCATACAAAACAGAATTTCATTTGAAGGTTTAGAGTTTTACACATACAAATTTACTTGGAACGACAGGTAAATACCGCATATAGGAAGGTATGGTGGACTCATATGGAATAACTTTGGGGTTTATGGAAGTGGATGCACAAGCAGTATTCCCGCTTAGTACAAGTGAAGGCTAGAAAAAACTGGGAAGCAACCAACTAGAGAGCGACAACAGTCATGAACATGCATTAAGATTAACCAACAATGAGTGCAAGCATGAGTAGGATATAAATCACCATGAACATAAATATCGTGGAGGCTACGTTGATTTTGTTTCAACTACATGCGTGGACATGTGCCAAGTCAAGCCACTCGAATCATTCAAAGGAGGATACCACCCTATCATACCAAATCACAAGCATTAGCATGTTGGCACGCAAGGTAAACCATTATAAACTCCTAGCTAATTAAGCATGGCATGAATAACTATAATCTCTAATTGTTATTGCAAACATGTTTCATTCATAATAGGCTGAATCAGGAACGATGAACTAATCATATTTACAAAAACAAGATAGGTCGAGTTCGTACCAGCTTCTCTCATCTCAATCATTTCATCATATGTCGTCATTATTGCCTTTCACTTGGATGAACGAACGGTGTGGATAATAATAATAGTGCACGTGCATCAGACTAAGCTGGAATATGCAAACATTTAATTCAAAGGAGAAGACAAGGTAATATGGGCTCTTGGTTAGATCAACAATAATGCATATGAGTGAAGGAAATATGCCCTAGAGGCAATAATAAAGTTATTATTTATTTCCTTATTTCATGATAAATGTTTATTATTCATGCTAGAATTGTATTAACCGGAAACTTAGTACATGTGTGAATACATAGACAAACATAATGTCACTAGTATGCCTCTACTTGACTAGCTCGTTGATCAAAGATGGTTGTGTTTCCTAACCATAGACATGAGTTGTCATTTGATTAACGGGATCACATCATTAGGAGAATGATGTGATTGACTTGACCTATTCCGTTAGCTTAGCACTTGATCGCTTTAGTATGTTGCTATTGCTTTCTTCATGACTTATACATGTTCCTATGACTATGAGATTATGCAACTCCGTTTACTGGAGGAACACTTTGTGTGCTACCAAACGTCACAACATAAGCTGGATGATTATAAAGGTGCTCTGGTGTGTCTCGAAGGTACTTGTTCATTTAGGCGATTTCGAGATTAGGATTTGTCACTCTGATTGTCGGAGAGGTATCTCTGGGCCCTCTCGGTAATGTACATCACTATAAGCCTTGCAAGCAATGTGACTAATGAGTTAGTTGCGGGATGATGCATTACATAACAAGTAAAGAGACTTGCCAGTAACGAGATTGAACTAGGTATTGAGATACCGACGATCGAATCTCGGGCAAGTAACATACCGATGACAGAGGGAACAACGTATGTTGTTATGCGGTTCGACCGATAAAGATCTTCGTAGAATATGTAGGAGCCAATATGGGCATCCATGTTCTGCTATTGGTAATTGACCAGAGAAATGTCTCGGTCATGTCTACATAGTTCTCGAACCCGTAGGGTCCGCACGCTTAACGTTCGTTGATGATATAGTATTATATGAGTTATGTATGTTGGTGACCGAATGTTGTTCGGAGTCCCGGATGAGATCACAGACATGACTAGGAACTCCGGAATGGTCCGGAGATAAAGTTTAATATATGGGATAATGTTGTTTGGTCTTCGGAAGGGTTCCAGAATTCACCGGAAGGGGTTCTGGATGTTTCCTGAAATGTTTGGGTACGAGAACACGTTATTTGGGCCAAAGGGGAAAGCCCACAAGGTTTTTGGAAAGCGCAAAAGGAAGTTTTGCGGAGTCCAGGGGCCAGACGCCAGGGTCCCAGGCGTGTGGCCCTGGAGTCCGAGAAGAACTCTTGACTTTCGGGTGAAACCGACTTTGTGGAGGCTTTTACTCCAAGTTTCGACCCCAAGGCTCAACATATAAATTGAGGGGCAGGGCTAGCACCAAAGACACATCAAGAAACACCAAGCCGTGTGCGGCAACCCCGCCCCTCTAGTTTATCCTCCGTCATAGTTTCCGTAGTGCTTAGGCGAAACCCTGCAGAGATTGTTCTTCACCAACACCGTCACCACGCCGTCGTGTTGCCGGAACTCATCTACTACTTCGCCCGTCTTGGTGGATCAAGAAGGCGAGGACGTCATCGAGCTGAACATGTGCTGAACACGGAGGTGCTTTACGTTCGGTACTTGATCGGGGCGGATCATGAAGGTTTACGACTCGCCTCCGCTTAGCGATCTTCAAGGGTATGAAGATACACTCTCCGCTCTCGTTGCTATACATCACCATGATCTTGCGTGTGCGTAGGAATTTTTTTGAAATTACTACGTTCCCCAACAGTGGCATCCGAGCCAGGTTTTATGCGTAGATGTTATATGCACAAGTAGAACACAAGTGAGTTGTGGGCGATACAAGTCATACTGCTTACCAGCATGTCATACTTTGGTTTGGCGGTATTGTTGGATGAAGCAGCCCGGACCAACATTACGCGTACGCTTACGAGAGAGTGGTTCTACTGACGTGCTTTGAACATAGGTGGCTGGCGGGTGTCAGTTTCTCCAAGGGCTCCTGAGGGCGCGGGGCCACCATCACTGGAGGGCTGGTCAGGTACCTCTTGAGGTCTTGAAACGCTTGGTCGGCCTCTTGAGTCCACTCGAAGGGCCCCTTTTTCTTCATCGGTGGAAGAAAGGCAGCCGCTCCCCAATCGGGAGATGAAATGGCCTAAGCGCCATTACGCCTGTGAGCTTCTGCATCTCCCCGAGGGTCTTGGTGGGCTCATGTCTTCCACTGCCTTGACCTTTTCAGGTTGGCCTCGATGCCTCGGTGGGACACGAGGAAACCCAGGAGCTTGCCCGAGGGAACTCCAAACACACACTTCTCCGGGTTGAGTCGCAGGCTCAACTGCGTTGAGGCTCATGAAGGTTTCTTCAGTGTCTTGTATCAAGGTCTTGGCCTCGCGAGACTTCACCACGATGTCGTCGACGTATGCCTCCACATTCTTCCCGAGCTGTGGGCCCAAGGTGATGTGCATCACCGGCTGGAAGGTTGCCCTGCGCTATGCGCAACCCGAATGGCATGCAGGTATAGCAAGATACTCCACACGGGTTAGGAAGGCCGTCTTCTCCACGTCTTCCACCGCCATCTTGATTTGGTGATACCCGGAAAAGGCGTCCAAGAAGCACAACAGGTCACACTCGGCGGTGGAATCGACGATCTGGTCGATGCGAGGGAGCGGAAACGGATCCTGCGGGCACGCTTTCTTGAGGTTGGTGAAGTCGACACACATGCGCTCCTTTCCTCCCTTCTTCGGTACCACCACGGGGTTGGCCAACCAATCTGGGTATCGGACCTCGCGGATAACCCCCGCGGCTTCTAGCTTGCGGGTCTCTTGGACGATGAAGGCCTGCTTTTCGGTGGACTGCCTCCTCGCTTTCTGCTTCACTGGACGCACGTTGGGGCACACGTTGAGGTGGTGCTCGATCACGCCCCGTGGAATCCCCGCCAGCTGATCGGGCTCCCAGGCGAACACCTTCTTGTTCGCACGCAGGAATTTGACAAGGGCTTCCTCCTGTTCGGGCTCGAGGTTGGCGCCTATGGTGAAGGTGGCGTTTGTGGACCCGTCCTCATCGACAGGTATCTGCTTGGTCTCTGCCTTGTCTTGAGTGAACAACTGCTTCTTCTTGGTCAGCGCAGCCCCCTTGGGCTTGGGGGCTTCTGCATCGGTGGGCTGTGCTGCGGCCGCCGTCTTGAGGGTGAGCCTGAGGGCTCGTAGCGCACCTTCAGTATCCCCGGGCACGGTGAGGACGCCGCTGCTCCCAGGCATCTTCATGAGGTTGTACCCCGGGTGGGTTGCGGCCATGAATTTGGCCAATGCCGGATAGCCGAGGATAGCGTTGTAGGGGAGGCCGATGGGGGCGATGTCGACGTCGACCAATTCCGTGCGGAAGTTGTTGTAGGTGCCGAAGGTCACCGGAAGCCGGATTTGCCCCAAGGAGCTGGATGACCCTCCTCCTATGCCCAAAAAAGGCCGGCTGGGCAGCAGCCGCTCCCTGGGTATGCAGAGGAGGTTGAAGGCCTCGACTGAGAGTACGTTGAGGCCGGCGCCACCGTCGATGAGGGTCTTGGTGACGGCGACCTGGTAGATGGTAGGTGTGTAGAGCAGGGGGAGCGCACCCAAGCCGGCCGAGCTGGCGGGGTGGTCTTGAGAGTCGAAGGTCAGCCCGGCCGACGACTCCGTCCGGCTTGAGGGAGCCTCACAGGAGGCGGCGCCGACCCGGGCGGACGAATGTCTTGGCATGGCGGTGGAAGGCGGCGCTGCGAGCCGCCGAGGAGGGCATGACGAGTGGGGGAGCGGCGAGGGGGCGGGCGACCAGGGAGCCGCGCGGCCCCTCCCATGAGGTCGCCGAGGAGCGCAGGGACGATGCTTGCTGCCCGTCCCCCGCCGGGCCGATGGCGGTGTTGACGGCAGGTGACGGGGAACGACGAGGGCGCCCGCCGACGGGAGCTGTCCCAGCGACATGGGAGGTGAGGGCTCGGCGCTTGGCGCGGGCTCGACGGGCATCAGACATGGTTGCGGTGGTCGGGGGAAGAACGAGGCGAAAGGCAGATTCGGCGCACCTACCGGGCGTGCCAAATGTCGGATTTCGGGTTCAGCCAGACCCTTAAGGTTCGAACTCGGGTGCGCGCGGAGATCCAACCCTCCACCGTCTCGTACCTCCCCGAATCGCAGGGACCTAAACTACTAGCAAGAACAACACAAGAGACGCAAGATTTATACTAGTTCGGGCCACCGTTGTGGTGTAATACCCTACTCTAGTTTGTGGTGTGGTGGATTGCCTCTGGGGCTGATGAAGAACAGTACAGGGAAGAACAACCTCGCGAGGGTCTGGTCTTGGTGGAAGCGATGAACTGCTAAGTGGTGTCCCGTCCCTCTAGCTTGAGGATCGGGTCTCTCTCTCTCTCTCTCTCTCTCTCTGGATTCCAAATGCCGGATCCTTTCTATCTCTGATCGTTTTTCCCTACTCTGAGTGTGGCTACTCCTATTTATAGGCGAAGGCCCTGGGCCTCTTCCCAAATATTGAGCGGGAAGGGCGCCAACAATTGGCTATTTTGAAGGGGAACAGCAGGTACACTTATCCTGACTAAAGTTGGTCCTCGCCTGCCAAAGGCTCTGGTGATGACGCCCGCTTGGGCTCCACGATGACTGCATTCCAGCCGTTGGGGCTGGTCTTGGTCGTGTTGCAATCAAACGGATGCCTTTGCTTGATGCTCTTACTGCGCTTGCTCCCTTTGCACCAAAGAGGAAAGGAGGACGCCTTGGGCCGGGCGCCCGACTGGCGCCCTTGGTCGTCATGGCTTACGTCATGGGCACCTCGCGAGGTACCCTGCCTTGAACTCTCCGCCTCCTCATGAGCCAGCCTGACGAGGCCGTGCCTGAGGAAGCTCCTAGTCGTCCGCCCCACGAGGCTTGGACCCTCGCGAGGGTCTTGAGCATGTGGTGATGAAGGTGGGCCGTCCTGGGCCTCCTTTGAGCCACACCGCAGGCCGCAGGCAGGCAAGTCTGGGGACCCCCGTTCCCAGAACGCCGACAGATGCCTCTCAAAATTTCTTGATTGGCTCTTTCGGCTTGACCATTGGATTGAGGATGATCCACTTATGATACAATAAATCGAATATGCTCACGTTGACAAAACTCTTTCATAGCACCCTTGGAAAGGTTAGTGCCATTATCAGTTATGATGCTATGGGGAAAGCCAAAGCGAAAAATCACCTTTTTGATGAATTGAACCGTCGTTGCTGCGTCACACTTCCTGACCGGCTCTGCTTCGACCAACTTTGTGAATTTGTCAACAGCCACCAAAAGGTGGGTCTTTTTATCCTTGGACCTTTTAAAAGGCCCAACCATATCAAGCCCCCATACTGCAAACGGCCAAGTAATTGGAATCATCCTCAATTCTTGAGCCGACACATGAGTTCGCCATGAAAATTTCTGACAACCATCACATTTACTGACTAAATCCTCTGCATCAGCATGAGCCGTGGTCCAATAAAATCCAAGACAAAAAGCTTTGGCCACAAGAGATTTAGATCCGGCTTGATGACCACAATCTCCTCCATGAATCTCGCGAAGGATCTCACGACCCTTTTCAGGAAAAACACGACGTTGAAACGCCCCAGTGACACTGCGATGGTGTAACTCTCCGTTAGCAATCGTCGTTGACTTAGACCATCGGGTTATCTGCCTGGGCAGAGTTTCATCCTCAGGTAACTCGCCCCGGGTAATATAAGCCAAATATGGAACTGTCCAATCAGGAATAGCGTGAAGAGCCGCCACCAATTGTGCCTCTGGGATAGGAATGGCCTGATCTTCCTCTGTAGGCAATTTGACAATGAAGGAAATATGCCCTAGAGGCAATAATAAAGTTATTATTTATTTCCTTAATTCATGATAAATGTTTATTATTACTGCTAGAATTGTATTAACCGGAAACTTAGTACATGTGTGAATACATAGACAAAACCTATAGTCCCTAGTATGCCTCTACTTGACTAGCTCGTTAATCAAAGATGGTTATGTTTCCTAACCATAGACATGTGATGTCATTTGATGAACAGGATCACATCATTAGGACAATGATGTGATGGACATGACCCATCCGTTAGTTTAGCACTATGATCGTGTTAGTTTCATTGCTACTGCTTTCTTCATGACTTATACAAGTTCCTCAGACTATGAGATTATGCAACTCCCGAATACCGAAGGAACACTTTGTGTGCTACCAAATGTCACAACGTAAAAGGGTGATTATAAAGGTGCTCTACAGGTGTCTTTGAAGGTGTTTGTTGGGTTGGCATAGATCAAGATTAGGATTTGTCACTCCGTGTTTCGGAGAGGTATCTCCAGGCCCTCTCGGTAATGCTCATCACTATAAGCCTTGCAAGCATTGTGACTAATGATTTAGTTGCGGGATGAAGTATTACAGAACGAGTAAAGAGACTTGCCGGTAACGAGATTGAACTAGGTATTGAGATACCGACGATCGAATCTCGGGCAAGTAACATACCGATGACAAAGGGAACAACGTATGTTGTTATGCGGTTTGACCGATAAAAATATTCGTAGAATATGTAGGAACCAATATGAGCATCTAGGTTCCGCTATTGGTTATTGATCGGAGACGTGTCTCGGTCATGTCTACATAGTTCTCGAACCCATAGGGTCCGCACGCTTAACGTTCGATGACGATTGGTATTATGAGTTTATGTGTTTTGATGTACCGAAGGTAGTTCGGAGTTCCGGATGTGATCACAGACATGACGAGGAGTCTCGAAATGGTCGAGACATGAAGATTGATATATTGGACGAATATGTTTGGATATCGGAATGGTTCCGGATGAGTTCGGGCATTTACTGGAGTACGAGGGGGTTACCGGAACCCCCGGGGAGTGTATGGGCCTTATTGGGACTTAGTGGGAGAGACTAGGAGGCGGCCAGGTGGAGCCCCCCCCAAACCCAATCTGAATTGGGTGGGGGCCTCCCCCCTTTCCTTCCCTCTCTATCCCACTTCCTTCCTCTCCTACTCCAACTTTGGAAGGGGGGGCCCTCCCCCTCCTCCACTCCTTTATATATGGGGGAGGGGGCACCCCTTAGATACTGTAGGATCGGAAGTATGTCTAGAGGGGGGGTTGATTAGACTACTTGACCAAATAAAAACTTAACCTTTTCCCAATTTTAGTCTTTGGCAGATTTTAGCAAACTTAGCACAAGTCAAGCAATCTTAACACAATTCAAGCAAGCATGCAAAGAGTATATGAGCAGCGGAAAGTAAAGCATGCAACTTGCAAGAATGTAAAGGGAAGGGTTTGGAGAATTCAAACGCAATTGGAGACACAAATGTTTTTGTCGTGGTTCCGATGTGGTGCTATCGTACATCCACGTTGATGGAGACTTCAACCCACGAAGGGTAACGGTTCTGCTGAGTCCACGGAGGGCTCCACCCACGAAGGGTCCACGAACAAGCAACCTTGTCTATCCCACCATGGCCGTCGCCCATGAAGGACTTGCCTCGCTAGCGGTAGATCTTCACGAAGTAGGCGATCTCCTTGCCCTTACAAACTCCTTGGTTCAACTCCACAATCTTGTCGGAGGCTCCCAAGTGACACCTAGCCAATCTAGGAGACACCACTCTCCAAGAAGTAACAAATGGTGTGTTGATGATGAACTCCTTGCTCTTGTGCTTCAAATGATAGTATGCCCAACACTCAACTCTCTCTCACAGGATTTGGATTTGGTGGAAAGAAGATTTGAGTGGAAAGCAACTTGGGGAAGGCTAGAGATCAAGATTCATATGGTAGGAATGGAATATCTTGGTCTCAACACATGAGTAGGTGGTTCTCTCTCAGAAAATGTAAGTTGGAAGTGTAGGTTCGTTCTGATGACTCTCTCCACGAATGAAGAGGAGGTGGAGGGGTATATATAGCCTCCACACAAAAACTAACCGTTACACACAACTTGCCAATCTCGGTGGGACCGAATTGAGAAACTCAGTCTGACCGATTCTGCAAATCTAGTGACCGTTAGGATTTTTGATGGGACCTACATGCAACTCGGTAGGACCGATATGATTATGGTTAGGGCATAACGTAATCTCGGTGAGACCGATTACACAAACTCGGTAAGATCGATTTTGGTAATAAGCTAACTAGAGAGTTGGTCAGGTAAACTCGGTTGGACCGGTTCGCTCATTTCGGTGGGACCGAAATGTTACGAAAGGGAAACAGAGAGTTTACATTGCAATCTCGGTGGGACCGATCGCTCAGCTCGGTGGTATCGAAACGTTACGAAGGGAAACAGAGATATTACAATCCCATCTCGGTGAGACCGATATCCCTATCGGTGAGACCGATTTGCCTAGGGTTTGTGGCAGTGGCTATGACATCTGAACTCGGTGGCACCGGATAGGAAGAATTGGTGGGGCCAAGTTTGACTTTTGGTTTAGGTCATATGTGGATGCAAGAAAGTAGTTGAGGGCTTTGGAGCATATCACTAAGCACTTTGAGCAAGTAAGCCATTAAGCAACACCTCATCCCTCCTTGATAGTATTGGCTTTTCCTATAGACTCAATGTGATCTCGGATCACTAAAATATAAAATGTAGAGTCTTGAGCTTTGAGCTTGAGCCAATCCTTTTGTCCTTAGAATTTTGAGGGATCCACTTTTCTCATCCATGCCATGCCAATCATTGAGTTTTCCTGAAATATTTATCTTGAAATAGCATTAGCTCAATGAGCTATATGTTGTTAGGAATTACCAAAACCACCTAGGGATAGTTGCACTTTCAATCTCCCCTTTTGGTAATTGATGACAACATATAGATCAAAGCTTCGACAAATGATAATAAGAGAGAAAAACATTGTCGCTTTGAGAAGTATGTGATAAGCAAGAGCTCCCCCTAAATTTGTGCATAGTTTAAGATTTGCTTTGGACTGCAAATGCACAAAGATTTAGGCTCATGGGTTACCCTTCCATGTCACATACATCTTGGTGGAGCGCTCAAAATGATAATAATTAAATACATGCACTCATCACCAAGCAAAGTGAATGATCATATAGAGATAAAAGGATAATGTCATCCAACAAGCATTAAGGTAGCATATGATCAAACACATGATCATCCAAGTATCACACAGACATAATGTATCTCAAACAAGCAAAAGCAAACAAATTTCAACCACCAAATCAAGAGAGAATAAAAGGCAACGCTCTCTCTCGAAGCCTATGATCTATACATTTTTCTCCCCCTTTGGCAACAAGTTACCAAAAAGTTCATAGAAAATGCATAGCACTAAATCGTCTCTCAGGCTTGGTCTTCAGGTGGTGGTGTAGAGATGGCTCCTTGGATGAAGACTTCAGTAGATGTGGATGGAGCTGGTGGAGTAGGTGCTAGAGCTGGTTGCACAGAAGTTGTAGCTGGTGCAGATGTAGTTGCTCTTGTGTCTGTCACTAGCACTACAGCTGATCTCTGAGCTCTAGGCACTCTGGCAAACGCCTCAATGGTTGTATTGCCCTTCCTCTCCTGCATGTCATCTTGGAGTTGCTCAACAACAGACTGGATCTCAGTTACCTTCACATCCAAGTCATAGAACTTCTGCTCCATAATCCTCTCCAGGCTCTCCTGGTTTTGAGTGAGGGTGGCCAACCCCTTCTCAATCCTTAGAGTGGATGCAATCAAGTAGCCAAGCTGATCTTGCTTACTCTTCATGAAGTACTCAGATGCCTCATCCATTGTTGGCATCTTGGTAGCCTTCTCAGTCCTTGTCTTCTCCTTCTTTGCTTGTGCTTGCACAGAAGATGGTTCATCTTCATCCATAACCACTTGGTTGGCCTCAAAATCTGGATAGATAGGCATGTGTTTCTTGTCCAAAAAGTATGTGCCAGTGCCCATCTTGGAGTTAATCAGCTCCTAGATCTGTGGGGCATACCCACAACTTCTCTTTTGATCTGCAGCAGTCCTCTTGATAGTTTCAACTATAAGGCTCATGACCTTGAACTTTTGTGGCACATCAAATAAGTGTAGCAGATTGATTGCATGGCCTCTGATCATATTGTGATCACCTGACTTGGGCAATATAGTGTGCCCGAGGATCCAGTTGATGGTTGGTAGTCCTGACAGAAGATAATGTACTGATCCAAACTTGTGTGTTTCAAGAGCAGCATCTGGGATCTCCTTGTACATATGTGCCATAGTGTTGTGATCCATCTTCTTCTTGGCATAGACATCCAAGTCATCCTCTTTCTCCTTAGGTGCATTGATCAGATTGGCCCATTCTTCAATTGATGATTGGTACCTAGTACCTTCAGACATCCATACTATCCTGCCATCTGGATAAAAGTGTGCTGTGGAGTAGAATTGCATTATTAGCTCATCATTCCACTTTGTGAGCTTCTGCCCAACAGAGTCATCCAGTCCACAACCCTTGAGACTGTCATGCACACCAGGATAATGTTCTTCATTCTCCTTGATGTATTTCCAGTCCACCCATCTCATGTCACAGACTATTGGCTTCTTGTCTAGCAGCACTGTCTCATAGAAATCCTGCTGTTCCTTTGTATGGAACCTGTAGTCCACAACAGTTCTCCTCCTGACTGCATAAGGATCAGTCAACCTCCACTGTCTGAGTCTTGCATCCTTTCTCAGCTTCATGTTCTCAGCTACAGGATGAGCATCATTATGATCTGGAATTTTAGGCTTCAATTTCCTCAAAACACGCTCTTCATCATCTTCCTCTTCAGCAAAAACTTCAGGCACTGGGGCCTTGTTCTTATCAGTAGTTGATATGTTCCTGGCATTCCTCTTAGGTGCAGTCTTGGGCTTGGAATCAGCCTTGGGTGCTTCTTTGGGTTTTTATGAAGCAGCCCCTGACCTGATGGCATCACCCCTAAGCTTCTGTTCTTTAGGTGCTGGTGCAACAACCTCTTCTTCTTCTTCCTCTTCCATCATGGAAGGCTTTCCAACAACCCTGGCCATGGTCTTCTTGACTCTTTCCTTCCTCTTCTTTTCAGTCACTTCTGGCTCTTTGGGATCAGACTTCTCAGTTTCTTTAGTGGATCCTCTGACCTTCAGCATAGGAGTCATTTTGGCTGGAATTTTCCTGTTCAGTCCAGGCTTAGTGGTAGCAGCTGTGCCATACTCTTTCTTGAGCACCTTCTTCTTGGAAGTGGCCTCATCCTCAACAGCCACATAGTCTTCATCCTCAGAGTCTGAGGTTATCTTCTTTCTTGCTCTGGTGGCTGCCTTAGGCAAGTTGCTGGGTGTGCTCCTGCTACCCTCATCAGAGCTGCTAGAGGGACTAGTGCCCTCACTCATGTGAACCTGCTCCTCTGACTTGTTCTGACTGTCACTCTGATCAGTTATATTGCAAACACTGACAGCTGACCCTGTGAATAGATATAGATGAGATAGAGGGGATGAGCATCAAAAAATACAGAGGTTTTTTTTTTGCAAAAGAATGGGTTAAAAACTTAGTTTTAGTTTTCCACAGAAAGCATTTCGGATCTACCGATTGTAAACTCGGTGATACCGAAGCAGCTTTTGGAACCTAAACTAGTGAACTCGGTAGGACCGAGTCACAGTTCGGTGGCACGGAGACTGCTAGGGTTTCACAAAGTCCTGAACTCGGTCACACCGATTTGCAATTCTCGGTCAGACTGAGAATTACATGTGCAATGGCCTTAGCCGAATCAGTGGTACCGAGTTCTACAGCTCGGTTGGTCCGAGATGGTTTCAGCGGAAACCTAACCCTAAATTTTCGATCCAAACCTAATCTATGGAGTGTTTTGACTAGATAAGATAGTTTCAATCGTGGCAAGATTCATGGCGAACACAATGTGCTAGGAAGATAGCACAGTGATCAAGTCCAAACCCTAGTTCGGTGATGGACTCGCTACGGCAGCAACGGCGGAGATGATTCCCATTGACGGCGGCGGAGACCAGCGGCAGGAGGCAGCTGGCAACGAGGAAAACTTCTCCATCGGGGTCTTCATCATCTTCCTTCATCACAGGTTCTTCTAAACCTTCCCTAAGGGCTTGTTTCTGTTGCTTGGTAATTTCTTGTATATTGCGGTAAATGTGACATTGACCAGGGTAGTGTGTAGTTCCTTCACACAAGAAACAAGTAACTTGCCCAGTCGGACATTTTTCAGCTGGGTGATTCTCCTCACAATATGGGCATCCATCCTTGTGCTCCTCCTGGGTGTGTCCTATTTCTCCACATATCTTGCATGCACAAGTTTGCTTCATTTTACTGTCACCGGGCTTTTGGATAAAACGAGACCTCACTAGAATCGTCTTGAATTCTTCCCAAGCATTTGCTCCATTCCATCCTTGTATAGCTTGATGTATCTCTCGCCATTTTGCAGCACCTTGTGTGATCCATCGTAGGGTGTATGGAACCATATACTCTCCTTCAATATAGTGCTCCTTCATGCGATCTTCCATGTTCCGTATCCCTTGTGCTACCTCCGGCTGTGTCATCAATCCCGGAAATACACGTCCATCTTCATTCATCATCTATTGGGTCCAAGGGTTTTTGGATGAGATATGAGAGATAGGGAGAAGGATGGAGGGATATACACACAATACAAATAATAGTTTTGAAGAAACGAGTTTTATTTTGTGGCTGTCAAAAAAAACATCAAACAAATGACAGCTCACAAACCGTCGCATCTAACGTAAGTATATAACAGGGGTTTTGGTCTTCTAAGGGTCAAATAAATCTTCGGAGTCTTCTGTTGTTGCAGCTGTAATTCTTCCAACGCATGGTGAAATCCTCTTTACTCTAAAGAGGCCATCAGTTATCTGATATCTTGTCCTTCTTGGAGCGGCTTTAGCTGATTCTTCGTGTGGTCAAAAGGGAAAAGGGGTATATTCTAACTATTTATGGTAATAGGCACTATTTGATAAAATCAGAAAAGATGAGAAGTAAGGGTCTTTTTGAAAACAAAGTTTTAGAGATATCCTGTCCTAGGGGCTTTCCGATTTCTAGGGTCACGTCCTACAGTCAACATGTGCTCTGATACCATATCTGTAGCGACCCGGCCTCAGACGGTCAAGCATCTGTGTATCTGTGCCATCCCTGGATCAATATGCTGGCACACACAATACATCAATGTATATATCAAAGTGCAATCACATATATAAATAACGTAAAACTGATATATACCTTATAAGTCTCAGCGGAAACAATTAACGGGTGTGGAGTCCCATCAACGCCATCGGCAAGTTGGGTGTAGACCGTAACCCAACAACGAAACTCACTCGTCGTAAGAAATAATCCTGCAACATGATACGTTGCAACCGTGTAGGTCAGTACATTGAATGTACCGGCAAGATCACAATAAGAGAAAGCAGATAATAAAACTATTCTATATGCAATATGGCTTTGTGACTCTGGGTCTGAGTTATGTTTGCGTAAAAGCTGGTTTTATTTTACCTACAACAAAGGAATATAGGAGCCTATACTATGGAGTTCTCTATCATGACATGGTTCCGCCAACCGATGTCTCATCACCCAAAACATCATAAGTTGCCCACAATTAAGTTATCAGTCCGGTGTTGAGAGTTCCGAGATAGATCCAAGTCCAGAGGCTCAAGTTGTCCGTAACCGGGGACACGGCTAATCGATTAGGTTTAAACCCTCTGCAGAGGTTTGTACACTTTACCCGCAAGATTCGATCCTTCTTTTTATTTTCTCGCACTTCAGGGTGTTTCAGAACAAGACGCATCAAACATGGTCTTAGAAGAGTTCCCCACCACCCTTTGTCCGGTGCTCATCCAATCCTATGTAGTTCTACATCTGCTAGCACCGTCCCCAGCGAGTCACCACTAAGGTCAACCAAGCCAGAGCCCATAGTGACTTGCGGTTGCACAGTAAGCTTCGGGCATGAAGTATTCTTCCGTCTCTTTGAGTCTGGGTGAAGCTTTCGGCAAGATGTCATGGCGCTTCTCCATGCATCCCGCCATCCTTTGGTTTCTCCAGGGTGCCCGTCAACCGTCCTTCACCCAGTAGTGTGTATTGAATTCTTTTCTCGAGTCTTGAAGTCTTGAGGCCTTGAAGATGCAGTCCTTGCAGACGCCATCATGGAGTTGTCGTCCTCCTTCTTCACACCACTCTCGTGCACTCATACCAAACCCCGTCTACTATAGCGTAGCATTAAAATAAATAACGTCCCGGGCTTGGTAATAGGGTGATAGGTTCCTACCTCATGCATACTACTCAACTACAAGAATTCAATATCACTACTGGAGGGTTGTTGCAAAGATGCCACTAAATGCAATAAAACATAGGTATGAAAGCATGGTCAAAGTGAACTTGCCTGGTATGCTTGATGAAGATTACAACGCTTTCAGAATAATGACTTGGTAGAACTATTTGTCACTCTGTTGAAAATCTATATAGTCAAACATAGCATTCATATAAGCAAACATACTAACAAGCAATTCTAACACTCATAATAAAACCAACAATAAAAATGCGAATCAACAAGGGACACCAAATAAAAACAAAGGAAAACTTCACAACAAAACTACTAAAGAAAAAGGCTAAAACAAAACTAGAACTAACACATTACTGTTTTGCCTAAAACTCTAATTTGAAATAAACTAAAATAAATAACAATATTCTACTGGATAAACAAAACAATAACAAAATAGTAGCAAAAAGAACCAATCAAAAATATTTTATAAAACTCAAGATACGGCCAAAATAGTGATTTGAACAAATTTCATCAAACTCAAATTTAATCTACTCAAATTTGAAAACTAAGTACACGAACGGAAACTTCAACAAATTTGTGACGTAATGCAAAAATAATCACTCAATTTGGATCTAAAACATAAAAGTTACAGAATATCTAAGATTGAAACTTTTCTGTTTTTTTATAGAAACGAAAATAAAACATAACGGGCAAGTCTACTGGGCTAGGATATGAGCGATCTGTAACTAACCGTCGCTCGGCCAAAACTTTATAGAAACGTGCACGTACGTTTAATAAAAAGAAACCGATGAACCGGTTTGACCTAAACCGAAGTAAATCGACTAATAGAACCGATCTACTAAAACCGATCTAATCTTATTTGCACTTAACGCTTCGAAAAAAAATCGTCGGCGGCGATGGTGGAGTCGGGGAGATGCGGCGAAGTGTCTCAGTCCCAGGGGTGGCAGCGGAGTAACTTGGGGACGTCGGACGGTTGCGGGGCGAGGTTGTTTCTCCGGCGAACTACGCGAACTCCGGGTCGGCGTTCGAGCTCGAGTGGCTCGCTGTGGTGGACGAGACAATAGGAAAAGATGTCACACAAATGCTCCGCGCTGAAAGATTTGAATAGGCAGAAGGAGGAGGCCTGCGGTGACCTACCGGACATGCAAACGGACGGTGAACTTCGCAGTTTCCGACGAGATCCAACTCGTTCTCGCGGTTGATACGGGAGGGTTTGGGCGAAGGTGTATGGGGGAATCGGTCGAGGGGAAACTCGGCTGTTTATAGGACATCTTCGTGCGGAAGGGGGCAGCCTCGAGGATCGGATTCCGGAGATCACGGACACGGGCGACATAGCAATCTTCCGGTTCTGTTTCATTACGTGAGGAGGAAGAAGACCAGGTGGGTCCCAGCGCAAAAGAAAAAAACAAATAAGAGAGAGACGCAAGAGAGAGAGAGAGAGAGAGAGAGAGAGAGAGATCGCGAGCGGGAGGGGTGGCGGCGGCTCGTGGGAGATCCTCCTGTGCATGCGTGCCCTAGCGCTGGCCTGGGGCTGGGCCTTGGCCTGCTGGCTGGGCTGCGGCCTGGCTTGGCCGGATTAAAAAAAGTTTTCTATTTTTTTTAACAGCGAGGAAAACCAATAAACTGAATAAAAACAAAATATTTTATATAGGCATATTATATACCAAAATTTTCAGAATAAAAATTCCTAAAACATGAACATATTTTAATGAAGAAATAAAATACTTAATTTGTTTTTGCAATAACTTAAAAACGAAAGGGAATTTGAGTTTCAAATAAATTGTCAAAGATTGTCTCTGATTTTTGGAGTGTCATATTCCTCCTCTCATATTTTTTTATCAAAGAATTTTTGACAAGATGCAAACTTAAAATTCGATAGGGATGAAAAAAATGGGAAAGTCCTTTTATTCCCTCTCATTTAATTTTTTTTTCAAATTCCACTCACTTTCAAACAAACAATCAAACATATATTTAGTTAATTAATATAACATTCCAAAATTTAGAATTTTGGGATGTTACAAAATATGTGCAAAGCATGCACAACCATTTCTAGCATCTATCAAGGAATTGGCGATGACTAGGTCATCTATATATGAGTATATTGACTTAGGTGTCAAATGAGAACATTTGATCATAGGTTATACTCATCGTTTGAGCTCGAGTGGGGTTACCACTTTTACATAATGCATTGATGTGTTCACACCATTAGAGTTGCTTTAACTCAATTCTTAGAGTAAAGCTCCCCTAGATGTGAGATCCCCCCTAATAGGGATGAACTAACCTTGGGTTTTGTCGATGATGACTTCATGTAGGTGTTGAAGATGTGGATGCTCAATGTTGATGTAGATCATTTGGAGCAATCTTTTGGAGTGAGTTTCACTTTCAATACCTACACGGGTTAGTCCCACAAGGAACAAACAAGGATATCCATAGACATAGAGTGATGCACACACAAGATGATGTCTATGAAAGCATTAGGTTACCTTGTCCCTTGTCTTACCAACAAGAGGGTTTGTGACTCCATGAACTAGCGCAAAATGTGGAAGTTGATTGCACTTGTTCTTGCCAAAATGGTATGAGTGAAATATGTTGGCGGAGTCACCCTCAAGAACTCTCTAGTTCTTCTTCTTCGGGATCCACACCATCTTGATGGGAATCCTTGGGGTTGTAGTCGTACTTGATGAAGTAGAACTTGACGTAGTCTTGGGAACCCACTTGACCAAGGCCTTAGGAGCTTCTTCAAATGCATCAATCTCCTATTGAAGCTCATCCTTGCCTTTTTGCTTGTGGTCTTGTGGTGGAAGATCATCTTGAGCTTGTGTCCCTTTGAAGGAAGTAGGATCATACTTCTCTTGTTGAGGAACAAACTTCGTCTTGGGGTGTTGATCTTCTTCCCACTCAACTCCATTGGCATTGAACTTTCGTTCAAAACCAACACCTTGGTTCTTCCGGTGCCTTCCTTGCTTGCGTACAATTTCCTCGAATTGCTTACTTCCGGCAAGACTCTTGTAAACACCTTTCTCTATAATTCCCTTCAATAAGCTATTTTCTTGCTCAAGTGTAACGTGGCTAAGAGAATCATTAGTGGAATCAAGAGAACTACTAGAAGCAACAACATTAAATTTAACATGATCATTGTTACTACTAGAGGAAGAATCCTTCTTGTTCTTGTTACTAGACTTGACTTGAGGCATGTAAGTAGATAAGAGTAAACGCTTGGCAATGTAAGAAGAACTTTTCTTGCGAAGATCATCATTATTTGCCTTTAAGAACTCATGCTCTTGCTCAAGGTTGAGCTTTTCAAAGCGTAACTTCTCATGAGTCCTTAAAAGTTCTCGATGATCCCCTAAGATAGTTTCATGAGCTAACTTAAGAGTTTTTAGTTCTTTAGTTAGAAGCTCAATCTTCTCCTTATCATTGTCATTCGTTTTATCTTGATTAGCATGATTAATTGACGTTTCATCATAGTATTCATCACTAGAGTTGTCAACAAGTAAATCATCATCACCTATGTGACACCCCAAAAATTTAACCTTGTTTTGTCTATTAAAATTTTGCCAGGAATTTTTTTTTTCATTTCCTGGACTTTCTTGATTTCAGAACCATTCTTTTCTTTGTTATTGTGGAGTTTTTACTCAAGTGAAAACTTTCCAAATGTTTTGCTGGACTTGTATACCCTCTCAAGAAAACTTTTCTTTTTATTAGAGGAATTAATTATATAATTATTTTCCTGATCTTTATTCCTCGAAAAATGGTTTCCCATGGTTTTAGGGTCCCATTTGAACTACAACCCTTTGATAAATTTATTTAAAATTTCAACCAAAATTTTGGGATGTCATGGGATGTTTTTAAATCACTTTTATGCAAAAACATCTTTTATTCATTGGATATTTTGAGCTCTACACCAAAATTTTAAATCTGGTCCAGTTGGGAATTTTGCACTACAACCTATTTAAAAATTTCTTTAAGGCTTCCACCAAAATTATGGGATGTTAGTAGTAGTATATTATTCAACTTTATGTAAAAACCCAGTGATATTCTTTGAATAATTTGAGTAAATCAACCTCATCTTCATTCTGGTCCAGCTTGGTGTTTTGTACTACAACCATATTTTTACTTACTCTTTTACCCATGATTCTTTTTCCTGCTTTTAGACCACCCTACAAAACCCTTAGGTCCAGGAGAGTGGACCCATTGGAGGATTTTAAGTGCATGCAAAAATACCTTTTCTTTCTGTCCAAAACTGAAGATATGCAAAACTTGCACTAACAAGTTTCTGTTTTTGCCAAACTAATTTTGCCACCCTCTTTATCATCTAAAGAGACCCCAAACTGGAGTTTTTGGCCACCCCAAGAGTTGCCTACATGCCCTTGGCAATTTGTCAAGCACCTGGTGTGCATGGCCAGTTTTGGCATAATTTTTAGTTTGCACATTGAACCTGCTTGTTTTGCCAAACCAGGTTGTCTAGTAGCCTTATAACTGTCTCTGACCTAGGTCTGTTGATTTGCATTGGCATTCAAGCAAGTTTGGTCGCTCTGGCATTTCGTCGAACGATTGCCGTGCGTGCCCGGAGCGCGGCCAGAGCGCGCGTTTTGCACGTGCCGCGCCCGAGCCGCCGCGCCCCTGGTCTGTTCCCCGAGCTTATCCTGACCCTCTGCCGCTCGCAGCGTAGGGCCAAGCCTCGACCTGTACCCCCTCACGAGCACCACAGCCCCTCGCCACGTCTCCGGCAAGCCAGAAGCTAGCCGCCATCGCCGCCTGCTGTGGTCGGTGCCGTACGGGCCACCTGGTGCGTCCCCGAGTACCCCCGCCCACCGATCCCGCGCATCAAATTGAACCGCAGAGGCCATCTCCTTCACCTCCGCCCGAGACGCTCACCGCCGCCCTTCTGTTCATTACGACACCACCAAAGCCCCTCCCTCTGCCCTATCACCACCATTACCTCCATCATGACCCTGAGGACCCGTTCCAAAGATCCAATTTTGCTCGAGTCGAGGTGTGAAAAGCCCCATTCCTCCTCAAGCTTCCTCCGCCATGGAGGAAGGTGCTCTCACCTGCAAGCTCCCCCGCGCTCCTAACCACTACAGATGGATGCAGTGCCTTCCCCCGATCATCCCCATATCGCGAGTGTGTCGAATGGTGGCTTGGGTCGCCGGGGATCGCCGTTGGAATCAGCCCCTATCTCTGTCGAGGCGTGGGGGGATGAACCCGACAGTGGGGACCACTGTCGGTGAGCCAGCCAAGCCACTAGTGGCGCAACCCGGCTAATGCGTTTTCCTCTGGTGGAAGCGTATTTCGGTATGTACGCGACCAATCTCAAAAGACGTATTCCAAAGTAACTGCTTTTCCTTTTCTGTTTCATTTAAAAACAGAACTTTGACTAAACTTTGACTGGGCTTATCTTTTTAAATATAAGTCCAAATGACTTGATTCTTTTTCTGTTGTTTCCCAAATATTGTCTAGTTTATTTTCATATTTATTTTAAAAATTTCCAAACAACTTTTCTGTGCTGTTTTTTAAACTATGTGTTAATTTCAAATTTTCTTAAATAGGATTTTTGGAGAAAGAAGTAAAACTTTCAAAGTTTGGAATGCCCCCTGCCTCATCACCACTTGGAGGCAAGCATTCTGAACCCCGGCATAATATTGTTGTGTGTTGTTTGATACGATCGCAACACCACCTTGACCCGAAGTTTCCGTTATTTCATGTGATAATATGATCATACTCATATGTGCATATTGATGATTCTGTGCCGTTGGCATTCGATATATTGTGATAGTAGACACCCTCGTATACCTTTCATGCCTACTGGGAGGAAGTCGGGAGAGCCTCTGTCTTGGGTAGCCACGAGCTTGTCTCCGGTCTTTGTTGAGACGGTTGTGTCCGGTACGGCAAAGTGAGGCATGACGAGTGGTGACTTTGTCTGTTGGTTGAAACATATTTGTTATGTTAACCATGCAAGAAATACTTAAACCTCCTGAGTCGACCATAGATCGAGTCTTGTTCCGGTAACCCCCATACTTGTTTCATACTATGTCAGGACCCCGATTCCAAGTCACATCGATCTAGCCGGTAACACCTCATATCACTTTGCGGCCTCACGCACGGTATTCCCACGGGTGTCGCCTTACCATGGCCCGGGACCGTTTGAGCCTTTTGGCTCACGATATGATAGTGTCGCTAGCATCCATATGACAGAGAACCCGAGCCGACATGGCTAGTCGTGGAACCCAAAGCGGCACTAACCCATGGGGACAGGCATACATGAATCACATCGAGCATGTCGGTCAGCCAGTGTGAATCCGGGCTGTAGCATCGGGCTAACGGGACTTCGTGAACCGGCTGTAGCAGGCTAGGCAGGACTCGGATGTCACCGCGTGACATTTCCCGAAAACAGGAACGAAGTGAAACACATGCCGGCCAGTCAAGTGTCCTGAGCAGTAGTGCTGGGCTAGCAGGACTCCGGTGGACCGGGCTGTAGCGGACTACTATGGCTCATGGAAGCACTAGACTAAATTTCCCCATAAGAGAGGCTGCCAAGGATAAACAACTAGATTGTCGGATCCCACACATACCAAGCATTTCAATCATACACACAATATGCTCGATATGTGTAAATACAACATTTCATCACAACATAACTCTACGACTCAAGTATTTATTCATTAGGCTCCGAGGAGCCAAGATATTACAAACATGGGTCTCATGACCCAGCATTCAGAGCATACAAATCAAAGCACATGCGGAAGCTTAACATGTCTGAGTACAGACATCTACAAAGGAAAAGGCCGAGAAGCCTGACTATTCACGAGATCTCGCCGAGGCACAAGATCGTAGCCGAGGTATCAAGCTAAACGTCGAAGTCGACACGGAACTACTAGCGAGACTGACATCTCTCTGCAAAACATAAATAGGCAAACGTGAGTACAAATGTACCCAGCAAGACTTACATCAGAACTATCTACATATGCATCAGTATCAATAAAGGGGTGGTGGAGTTTAACTGCAGCAAGCCAGCTTTGACTCGGTGGCTATCCTGAACTACGACTGCAAGTAACTCTTTTGAGGTGGCGCTGCACGAGTCCACATATTCACCATATCAATACACCACTATGGATCCGCTCCCGTCTCCCTACGAGAACGCCATCCATAGCACTCACGCTTATCTTGCGCATTTTAGAGTATCCACTTTCACTTGTCTATGAACTGTACAGGCAACCCAGAAGTCCTTTACCGCAGACACGGCTATTCTAATAGATGATGTTAACCCTGCAAGGGTTTACTTCTTCACACACGCTCTCACCACTTACCGCCGTTTACACGACATGTACTCGGCAACCTTCAAGCGGAAGCCCAACGAGGGTGTCGGCCACGACCTGACTAACCACACAAGTCTCTAGTCCAGGTTTATCGCCTATTCGGGTTCCATCCGCGAGGAGATCCGGTCGGAGTTTCGCTCACAGCCCCAAACGATGTGTGCAGGGTTCCCGAGACACCAAACGGGCGCCCGGTACATCGTGCCACGGTGTATCTACCGCATCATAGCCCACCCCTAGGGTCAGCGCTACACACGGCCTCCAACACATATCCTACAAACACCAGAAACTAGTTGCAACCCCTGGACAGAGGGCAAGGGCAATTAATAAGTCGAGAGGGTCCATTGGTTTCGGGCCCAATGCATGGTAGTAACTGTCTCATGTATCACAAACACAGAACTCAGTTCCTGAGGACGACTGCAATGAGACAACCCACCATGTACTCCTACATGGCCTCTCACCGCTACCTTTACCAAATCGTGTTCACACACTTAGCTCTCAACAGTAGGACATGTACACACACCTCCGATTCATCCCCGATGAATCAGACCTGACACAACTCTAAGCAATAGCAGACACGACAAACAAGCATGAATGAGTAGGCACATCAGGGCTCAAACAACTCCTACTCATGCTAGTGGGTTTCATCTATTTACTGTGGCAATGACAGGTCATGCAGAGGATAAGGGGTTCAGCTACCGCAGCAAGTAACAAATGAATCGTGGTTGTCCTAATGCAGTAAAAGAGAGCAGGAGCGAGAGAGTAGGATTGTATCAGAATGAACAAGGGGGTTTTGCTTGCCTGGCACTTCTGAAGATAGCATTGAGTCTTCATCAGTGTCAACGATCACAACGTCGGTACAACGTCTATCGAGGGGGAACAACACCGCAAATGAGAGGAAACACGATCAATGCAATGCACAATATGATGCATGCTATGACATGGCAGTATGAATGGGTTTTGGGCTAATCCAAGGTAGAACAGATTGACATGAGTCCATTTGAACCAAAGATTCAAATGCAAACCCATTTTAAGAGGTCATATTAGTGCATTAACTTGTTTCACCTAAAAGCAAGGTTAAATTGTACTAACATGCATGAAAATGGTACAGATGGATAGATTGCATTTTTCTGATCATTTTTCATATATAACTTATTTGATTTGGAGCTACGGTTGATTTTCTATGAATTTTAGAAGTTTTGGCTATTTTCTGGAATTTCCTCTATAAGAATAAATCCGTAAAAATAAGTCATCGCTAGTTAGCATGATATAGGTGTGACATCAGCAGGTCAACTGGGTCGGCCAGGTCAAACCTGACCTGTGGGACCCATACGTCAGTGTCTCAGGCTGGTTTGGGTGTATGACAGGTGGGACCGGTCAACGTTGACTTGACCAAAGTCAAAGCTGACACGTGGGGTCCGCAAGATTAACACTAATCTAAACAGAAGATAAAGCTAGAGCTAATTAGGGAGTGGGGTCCATCCGTCAGTGGCACATGGTTAAACTAACCGCGAGGTTAGTGGCTAAACTAACTCGCCACGCCGCCTAATCGGCGTTTAGTCACGGGCGACCAAATCCGCGACGGAGGGAGTCGGGATTTCGCTATGGTGCTCCGTTTTGAGCGCGGTTTGCTGCTACGGCTTGCTGGAGCTCTCGCGCATCTAGTGGTGGTGGCGGCAGCAGCTTGGATGGCCGGAGTTAACGGCGGCGAGCATTTCTGCGGCCGCCGGAGTTCGGCCATGTACGGGGTTGGGGCTGCGGCGTGCGAACGCGTGAATTGAGGCGCTAGCGAGGCACTATGCGGTGCGGTTGGCATGTTGGGTAGCACGGGATGACCAAATGGTCGCCGGAGCTACGCCGACGACAAGCTCGGGCGGCGGTGGTTCTCGGTCTTGATGAACGCGACGGCTAGAGGACGGGGAAGATGCGGGAAAGAGAGGGGAAATGGAGCGGAGCTCACTGGGAGGTCGTTGAGCAGGTCAGTGGTCTCGGGGAGGCTTCGGAGACGATGGACGGGCGCCGGCGATCTCCAGCGGCAGAGGAGGAAGAAGACGAGGTAGCTGATGATGCGGGGCGTCCGGCGTCGCGTGGCTCGTCGCAGATGATGAAGACGACTCTGCGGTTCTCCTGGGCGAGCCGGCGAGGCGAGGGGAGCTCGGTGGGCACGGCTATGGCGAGCGGCGGCGACGGTGATGCTCGGGGAAGAGAGGGGGAGAGAGCCAGAGGAGGGGATGAGCATGGGGAAATTGAGAGAGAGTCCAGGGGGCGTGTGGCGTCTCCAGGGCGACGTTCGGGAGGCGGCAAGAAGAAGGTGAGGTGGCCAAGGCGGCCTTGGCGACACGCCTCTGCCTACTGGCAGAGGTTGAGGACGACCGCTTTGGCCAGTGGGCTGGGCCAGCTGGAGGGGCTGGGCCAGGTGGGCTGCCAGGTAAGTCAGGTGGGTCTCTCTCTCTCTCTCTTCGTTTATTTGTTTCTGTTTTCTATTTTCTACAACTGTGTGGCTTTATTAAAAATACTTAGGCATCTTTAAAAATCCTGAAAATAATCTGGGGCTCTGTTTAGATTATTTCCAACAGTCCACACTTATTTTCAGAGTTATTTGGGCATTTAAAATATTTTATAGCATTTAAATGCCCAAATGCAAATACTATATGATTTAATTCAGAAATCCAGAATGGCCTAGAAATACGTGCATGACTTTTGGCAGAGGTTTTCACCTTTGAAAAAAATCATGAACTTTTCTAAAGGCCATTTGGGATGATTGAAAATATTTTTTTATTGAACCTAGTTGAATTCACTTGGTGCTAGGGTTTCAACAATCCCCATTTCAAGTTTCATGAAATTAAAACATGATGCATGGATGCAATGCCACTAGTTACAAGCAAACTCTAGGGATGTGACAACTCACGCCCACTAAACAAGAATCTCGTCCCGAGATTCAAGACGTGAGGTAAGAAGACAGAGGGGGCACAAGACCAACACAATCTTCATGATCCAAGTTGCACCTCATAAGGTTGTTGATTCGTTGCATACGTTGATCTTGACATCCTCGCTTTTGAGATCTTCATCCACGCGATGACGACGGAAAGAAACTCTACTAGGATTGATCTTCTCAAAGATCGAACTACACAATCTCAACTCGCAAAATGAGATGTTGAAACATCTCGAGTTGAGACACAAAACACATCGAGAGGGATGGAAGAACAAACGACGGGGTTTGATTTGGTGGGCAACAATTCCACGCTTAGAAAGATGGTGGACGGTGTCAAGGTGGCGAGGAAATAATTGCCATGATCCCGTAACGGGGCACCTCAGGGAAGGTGACTCGAAGAACTATGCCCTTAAGTGGAAAAAATAATTACTTTTGATCCATAGATCATTGGAACCCTTCATACCAGCTTAAGGCAATTTACGATTGATCTTTTGAGAGAGCTCGAAGAAATGACATACTCGAACTAGGATGGATGATGTGAACTACCTTGTTGAAGACAACGCAATGGATGACTTTGCTTATCATCGAAATGGATGGGACCCATGGTAAGTCCACTTTTGAAGATGATCTTGGACGGCAACTGCTGAGAAGGGCAACCCATGGGGGATTGGCACAATGGCGGTGCAAGCTGGGAACAATATGCAACTGTTGGGAATGTTCCAACCATCATATCTGCCTGAGATTTAGATCCGATTGGTGATAGGATACTTCAGACTCAGCATGTCCGAAAAGAAAAGTTGCAACACAATTCGATGAGATGACGTTGCGAGATTCTCGGGATATGAACTACGATAGCAAGCTCCAAAACATGAGCTGGTTCTGCTAAACACATGTGAACACGCTGTCCTGCATAAGCATGACCACATAGTAGTCTTATGATAAAACACTACCGAAGTTCGGTGGGGAACCATCATCTAGGGTAACTTGAAGTCTTGTGCATGACCTAGGATTTGCACAACAACTCCTTTTCCTTGAACAAATCAATCAGTGGCTTGGTGTGCTAGGAACGCATATGGAGTGGAGGCGGCCAACCTATCAAACCATAGAGCACTTCGCATGTGCATGACTAACTTGGAATGATCCCAAAGGAAGCAAAACAAACTCTCTCGAATTCACGGTAGCAACTTACATCATATACACGTGAAATAGAGGAAGTCACTTCTCTCATCCAAACATATACCTCATGGTCGGGCATGAAGAAAATGCTTACACAAATTTCCAACACTAGCTGGATGTTCGACACAAATCATGGAGGAGACAAAATGCTGCTGATGGGCTCAACAACAACTCATCGGAATTTCCATATCACTGGACTTCCACCATTATGTGACAATGTGATAGTATTGGTCAGACCAAAAGATGTAATGGTGTATGCTCGAGGGATCAACCACGAGTAAGACAACATTACGAACATCGTTGGTGCGATTTTACTTGACGATAGCCCATGCTCAAGTCAAAGTTTTGACAAGGCAATAGATCCAACAGTTGATCCCGAGGACCAATCGATGAAGATATCATCTTTCTTCAACACACACTCAAAAGGATATCCCTTAAAATGAACTAAGTCGGACAAGCTTTTATCTTCCAACTCTCCAAGTCGTTGTTTGGCTTAACCAACTAGCTCAGGGGTATCCAACATGCATTCTTGGAGAATGGGTGCTTTGGAGAAAAACCAGCATGATCACGAACTCAACATAGCAGTCAGGTGACAACCTGGTAATACTTATGAGAAGATATTCGGAACATCATGAACCACTGATATGTTACTAAGCTCGAGAACAATCTTGCTTTTCGGAGCAAGACGATATGAACAAATAAGCAAGGGTTGAATAATCCTAACTCATTGATCGAAGAGTGCACCGTAAATAAGGACTAGGTAGCACAATCAACCTTAGGGTGATGATTCAATAATCAACTTGCTAAGGATGGGGTTATTGTCCATTTAACTATCAAGCAATGGAGTTGCTAGGAGTATTGATTTCACACACCACGATTCACTTGTCGACATTCCGGTTACAATAACACAGAAACCGAGGAATGAACAATGATGGCCGTAAGTATCACCGCATCAAGAATTCATAAGAGATAGTGCAATTCTCATGACGATCCCGACGTAAAGAGGGTAACACTTGAGTAGAACGGATCAAAAGCTTGATTGCATTTTGATCTGCAGAGTACAACTACTTTGACCCAATCCTGGATATGGATGAGGTACTGGAGTTTGTTTCTCCTAGTCATTCTAGAGCAGAATGGGTTGATGAACCACAAGATTAATAAGCATCGATAACACGGATGCACAATTACTCCTGACTATCAATTGATAGACGATGGTCGGAATACAAATGAAGAGGGACAACTCAAGGGAACATATATCTTTTTGAGTTGTGGATGCATAGATTAATATGTCAAACCAAGTTCAACAGGTTTCTTCCAGATAACCCATGCAGAAAGGCAGAACTGGCAGAATCACAATATAGAATGGAGGACTCATCATGAGCACTCTGGTTGTGATTTTTTGGTTCAACGAGGAACTTCTGCCATAAGTAGTTCATAGTATTTGGAAGAAGGATATACCACGGACCTCGAGGACTATCGCAAAGTTACTAATATCCTAAAGGAACTAGCAAACACTATCAACAGGAGGTAAGTAGGGTGAATCTCGGGTTCAAGAACCCAGGAATAGAATACCTACTACTAAATGGCATCACATGATGCTTTCAAGAATAATGGCCAGAATCATCACACCGGGAACACAAAACATGGCGGGATTACTAGGTGACTCCCTAAAACACCTAGGTTCATAATAATAGCTCCAACATATATGCCGAGGCAGCGGAGTACCTCAACACACTAATTTGTGTGATTAATCTGGCCCAAATGAGCATTAGAAACGGAGGGAAGGGATTTGCAAATGCATCAGACTATTTAGAAATCTGGGATGACTCGGACATCATAACGGCTGTAAATGCTCAAAATGATTTGAGACATCCTGCAAAATAGTGGCACGACCACTCAACATCACAATATCAAGGTTCTGAGACCAGCTATGAACATACGGAAGTAGTAAAAACTGAACTGAGATTTGAAACTATCAATTCTATAAGTCTATGGAATAGTAACACGTCATCTGATAGATAGATGAGAAGGCCTAGTTCTTAATCCCCGTAGAAGAGAAGAGGATGACTCAGATCAGAAGGCCATGAGGTATAAGGAGTAAAAAGAGCCTTACGTTCCCTTCCACAATCAATTCCCTTACATAACTAAAGCATTTCTAGACACAACTTCGACCGGTTTGGCTTGGTAATCCTCTGACGATGGGGCTCGATACCAACGCTATGCGGACCCCGATTCCAAGTCACATCGATCTAGTCGGTAACACCTCATATCACTTTGCGGCCTCACGCATGGTATTCCCATAGGTGTCGCCTTACCATGGCCCGGGACCGTTGCGCCTTTTGGCTCACGTATATGATAGTGTCGCTAGCATCCATATGACAGAGAACCCAGGCCGACATGGCTAGTCGTGAACCCAAAGCGGCACTAACCCATGGGGACAGGCATACATGAATCACATCGAGCATGTCGGTCAGCAGCGTGTGAATCCGGGCTATAGCACTAGGCTAACAGGACTCCGATGAACCGGGCTATAGCAGGCTAGGCAGGACTCCGGATGTCACCGTGTGACATTTCCCCGAAGAACAGAACCACGAGCGAAGTGAAACACATGCCCGGCCAGTCAAGTGTCCCGAGCAATAGTGCTTTGGGCTAGCAGGACTCCGGTGAACCGAGGCATGGCGGACTACTATGGCTCATGGAAGCACTAGACTACATTTCCCCATAAGAGAGGCTGCCAAGGATAAACAACTAGATTGTCGGATCCCACACATACCAAGCATTTCAATCATACACACAATATGCTCGATATGTGTAAATACAACATGGCATCACAACATAACTCTACGACTCAAGTATTTATTCATTAGGCTCCGAGGAGCCAAGATATTACAAACATGGGTCTCATGACCCAAAGCATTGAGAGCATACAAATCAAAGCACATGCGGAAGCTTAACATGTCCGAGTACAGACATCTACAAAGGAAAAAGGCTGAGAAGCGACTATTCACCAGATCTGCCGAGGGCACAAGATCGTAGCTGAGGTATCAAGCTAAACGTCAAGTCCACACGGAACTACTAAGCGAGACCGACGTCTCTACGCAAAAACATAAAATAGGCAAAGTGAGTACAAATGTACCCGGCAAGACTTACATCGTAACTATCTACATATGCATCGGTATCAATAAAGGGGTGGTGGAGTTTAAGCTGCAGCAAGCCAGCTTTGACTTCGGTGGCTATCCCGAACTCATTTGCAAGTAACTCTTTTGAGGTGGCGCAAACGAGTCCACATATTCACCATATCAATACACCACTATGGATCCGCTTCCGTCTCCCTACGAGAACGCCATCCATAGCACTCACGCTTATCTTGCGCATTTTAGAGTATCCACTTTCACTTGTCTATGAACTATACAGGCAACCCAGAAGTCCTTTACCGCGGACACGGCTATTCTAATAGATGATGTTAACCCTGCAGGGGTGTACTTCTTCACACACGCTCTCACCACTTACCGCCGTTTACACGACATGTACTCGGCAACCTTCAAGCGGAAGCCCAACGAGGGTGTCGGCCACGACCTGACTAACCACACAAGTCTCTAGTCCAGGTTTATCGCCTATTCGGGTTCCATCCGCGAGGAGATCCGGCCGAGTTTCGGCCACGACCCCAAACGATGTGTGCAGGGTTCCCGAGACACCAAACGGGCGCCCGGTACACCGTGCCACGGTGTATCTACCGCATCATAGCCCACCCCTAGGGTCAGCGCTACGCACTGCCTCCAACACATATCCTACAAACACTAGAAACTAGTTGCAACTCCTGGACAGAGGGCAAGGGCAGTTAATAAGTCGAGAGGGTCCATTGGTTTCGTGCCCAATGCATGGTAGTAACTGTCTCATGGATCACAAACACAGAACTTCGGTTCACGAGGACGGCTGCAATGAGACAACCCACCATGTACTCCTACATGGCCTCTCACCGTTACCTTTACCAAATCGTGTTCACACACTTAGCTCTCAACGATAGGGACATGTTCACACACCTCCGATTCATCCCCGACGAATCAGACCTAACACAACTCTAAGCAATAGCAGACACGACAAACAAGCATGAATGAGTAGGCACATCAGGGCTCAAACAACTCCTACTCATGCTAGTGGGTTTCATCTATTCTTGTGGCAATGACAGGTCATGCAGAGGATAAGGGGTTCAGCTACCGCAGCAAGTAACAAATGAATCGTGGTTGTCCTAATGCAGTAAAAGAGAGCAGGAGCGAGAGAGTAGGATTGTATCAGAATGAACAAGGGGGTTTTGCTTGCCTGGAACTTCTAAAGATAGCATTGAGTCTTCATCAGTGTCAACGATCACAACGTCGGTACAACGTCTACCGAGGGGAACAACACCGGCAAACAGAGAGGAAACACGATCAATGCAATGCACAATATGATGCATGCTATGACATGGCAGTATGAATGGGTTTTGGGCTAATCCAAGGTAGAACAGATTGACATGAGTCCATTTGAACCAAAGATTCAAATGCAAACCCATTTTAAGAGGTCATATTAGTGCATTAACTTGTTTCACCTAAAAAGCAAGGTTAAATTGTACTAACATGCATGAAAATGGTACAGATGGATAGATTGCATTTTTCTGATCATTTTTCATATATAACTTATTTGATTTGGAGCTACGGTTGATTTTCTATGAATTTTAGAAGTTTTGGCTATTTTCTGGAATTTCCTCTATAAGAATAAATCCAGAAAATAAGTTACTGCGTTAGCATGACATAGGTGTGATGTCAGCAGGTCAACTGGGTCGGCCAGGTCAAACCTGACCTGTGGGACCCATACGTCAGTGTCTCAGGCTGGTTTGGGTGTATGATGTGGGACCGGTCAACGCGTTGACTTGACCAAAGTCAAAGGCGACACGTGGGGTCCGCAAGATTAACACTAATCTAAACAGAAGATAAAGCTAGAGCTAATTAGGGAGTGGGGTCCATCCGTCAGTGGCACATGGTTAAACTAACCGCGAGGTTAGTGGCTAAACTAACCTGCCACGTCAGCTAACCGGCGTTTAGCCGCCGGCGACCAAATCCGCGGCGGAGGGAGTCGGGATTTCGCTATGGTGCTCCGTTTTGAGCGCGGTTTGCTGCTACGGCTTGCTGGAGCTCTCGCGCATCTAGTGGTGGTGGCGGCAGCAGCTTGGATGGCCGGAGTTAACGGCGGCGAGCATTTCTGCGGCCGCCGGAGTTCGGCCATGTACGGGTTGGAGGCTGCGGCGTGCTTAACGCAGCGTGAATTGAGGCGCTAGCGAGGCACTATGCGGTGCGGTTGGCATGTTGGGTAGCACGGGATGACCAAATGGTCGCCGGAGCTACGCCGACGACAAGCTCGGGCGGCGGTGGTTCTCGGTCTTGATGAACGCGACGGCTAGAGGACGGGGAAGATGCGGGAAAGAGAGGGGAAATGGAGCGGAGCTCACTGGGAGGTCGTTGAGCAGGTCAGTGGTCTCGGGGAGGCTTCGGAGACGATGGACGGGCGCCGGCGATCTCCAAATGGGCAGAGGAGGAAGAAGACGAGGTAGCTGATGATGCGGGGCGTCCGGCGTCGCGTGGCTCGTCGCAGATGATGAAGACGACTCTGCGGTTCTCCTGGGCGGGCGAGGCGAGGGGAGCTCGGTGGGCACGGCTATGGCGAGCGGCGGCGACGGTGATGCTCGGGGAAGAGAGGGGAGAGAGCAGGAGGAGGATGAGCATGGGAAATTGAGAGAGAGTCCGAGGCGTGTGGGCGTCTCGAGGCGACGTTCGAGGCGGCGAAGAAGCGGAGGTGGCCAAGGCGGCCTTGTGGCGACACGCCGCCCTCGCCTCTTGGCAGAGGTTGAGGACGACCGCTTTGGCGATGGGCTGGGCCAGTGGAGGGGCTGGGCAGGTGGGCTGCCGGAGTAAGTCGGTGGGTCTCTCTCTCTCTCTTCGTTTATTTGTTTCTGTTTTCTATTTTCTACAACTGTGGCTTTATTAAAAATACTTAGGCATCTTTAAAAATCCTGAAAATAATCTGGGGCTCTGTTTAGATTATTTCCAACAGTCCACACTTATTTTCAGAGTTATTTGGGCATTTAAAATATTTTATAGCATTTAAATGCCCAAATGCAAATACTATATGATTTAATTCAGAAATCCAGAATGGCCTAGAAATACGTGCATGACTTTTGGCAGAGGTTTTCACCTTTGAAAAAAATCATGAACTTTTCTAAAGGCCATTTGGGATGATTGAAAATATTTTTTTATTGAACCTAGTTGAATTCACTTGGTGCTAGGGTTTCAACAATCCCCATTTCAAGTTTCATGAAATTAAAACATGATGCATGGATGCAATGCCACTAGTTACAAGCAAACTCTAGGGATGTGACAACTCACGCCCACTAAACAAGAATCTCGTCACGAGATTCAAGACGTGAGGAAAGAAGACAGCGGGGGCCCAAGACCAACACACTCTTCAAGATCCAAGTTGCACCTCATAAGGTTGTTGAATCGCTGCATACGTTGATCTTGACATCCTCGCTTTTGAGATCTTCATCCACGCCGATGACGACGGAAAGAAACTCTACTAGGATTGATCTTCTCAAAGATCGAACTACACAATCTCAACTCGCAAAATGAGATGTTGAAACATCTCGAGTTGAGACACAAAACACATCGAGAGGGATGGAAGAACAAACGACGGGGTTTGATTTGGTGGGCAACAATTCCACGCTTAGAAAGATGGTGGACGGTGTCAAGGTGGCGAGGAAATAATTGCCATGATCCCGTAACGGGGCACCTCAGGGAAGGTGACTCGAAGAACTATGCCCTTAAGTGGAAAAAATAATTACTTTTGATCCATAGATCATTGGAACCCTTCATACCAGCTTAAGGCAATTTACGATTGATCTTTTGAGAGAGCTCGAAGAAATGACATACTCGAACTAGGATGGATGATGTGAACTACCTTGTTGAAGACAACGCAATGGATGACTTTGCTTATCATCGAAATGGATGGGACCCATGGTAAGTCCACTTTTGAAGATGATCTTGACGGCAATCGCTGAGAAGGGCAACCCATGGGGATTGGCACAATGGCGGTGCAAGCCGGGAACAATATGCAACTGTTGGGAATGTTCCAACCATCATATCTGCCTGAGATTTAGATCCGATTGGTGATAGGATACTTCAGACTCAGCATGTCCGAAAAGAAAAGTTGCAACACAATTCGATGAGATGACGTTGCGAGATTCTCGGGATATGAACTACGATAGCAAGCTCCAAAACATGAGCTGGTTCTGCTAAACACATGTGAACACGCTGTCCCAGACAAGCATGACCACATAGTAGTCTTATGATAAAACACTACCGAGTTCAGGTGGGGAACCATCATCTAGGGTAACGAAGTCTTGTGCATGACCTAGGATTTGCACAACAACTCCTTTTCCTTGAACAAATCAATCAGTGGCTTGGTGTGCTAGGAACGCATATGGAGTGGAGGCGGCCAACCTATCAAACCATAGAGCACTTCGCATGTGCATGACTAACTTGGAATGATCCCAAAGGAAGCAAAACAAACTCTCTCAATTCACGGTAGCAACTTACATCATATACACGTGAAATAGAGGAAGTCACTTCTCTCATCCAAACATATACCTCATGGTCGGGCATGAAGAAAATGCTTACACAAATTTCCAACACTAGCTGGATGTTCGACACAAATCATGGAGGAGACAAAATGCTGCTGATGGGCTCAACAACAACTCATCGGAATTTCCATATCACTGGACTTCCACCATTATGTGACAATGTGATAGTATTGGTCAGACCAAAAGATGTAATGGTGTATGCTCGAGGGATCAACCACGAGTAAGACAACATTACGAACATCGTTGGTGCGATTTTACTTGACGATAGCCCATGCTCAAGTCAAAGTTTTGACAAGGCAATAGATCCAACAGTTGATCCCGAGGACCAATCGATGAAGATATCATCTTTCTTCAACACACACTCAAAAGGATATCCCTTAAAATGAACTAAGTCGGACAAGCTTTTATCTTCCAACTCTCCAAGCTGTTGTTTGGCTTAACCAACTAGCTCAGGGGTATCCAACACAGATTCTTGGAGAATGGGTGGTTTGGAGAAAAACCAGCATGATCACGAACTCAACATAGCGGTCAGGTGACAACCTAGTAATACTTCCGAGAAGATATTCGGAACATCACGAACCACCGATATGTTACTAAGCTCGAGAACAATCTTGATTTTCAGGGCAAGACGATATGAACAAATAAGCAAGGGGTTGAATAATCCTAACTCATTGATCGAAGAGTGCACCAGAAATAAGGACTAGGTAGCACAATCAACCTTAGGGTGATGATTCAATAATCAACTTGCTAAGGATGGGGTTATTGTCCATTTAACTATCAAGCAATGGAGTTGCTAGGAGTATTGATTTCACACACCACGATTCACTTGTCGACATTCCGGTTACAATAACACAGAAACCGAGGAATGAACAATGATGGCCAGAAGTATCACTGCATCAAGAATTCATAAGAGATAGTGCAATTCTCATGACGATCCTGACGTAAAGAGGGTAACACTTCAGAGTAGAACGGATCAAAAGCTTGATTGCATTTTGATCTGCGGAGTACAACTACTTTGACCCAATCCTGGATATGGATGAGGTACTGGAGTTTGTTTCTCCTAGTCATTCTAGAGCAGAATGGGTTGATGAACCACAAGATTAATAAGCATCGATAACACGGATGCACAATTACTCCTGACTATCAATTGATAGACGATGGTCGGAATACAAATGAAGAGGGACAACTCAAGGGAACATATATCTTTTGAGTTGTGGATGCATAGATTAATATGTCAAACCAAGTTCAACAGGTTTCTTCTAGATAACCCATGCAGAAAGGCAGAACTGGCAGAATCACAATATAGAATGGAGGACTCATCATGAGCACTCTGGTTGTGATCTTTGGTTCAACGAGGAACTTCGCCATAAGTAGTTCATAGTATTTGGAAGAAGGATTTACCACGGACCTCGAGGACTGTCGCAAGGTTACTAATATCCTAAAGGAACTAGCAAACACTATCAACAGGAGGTAAGTAGGGTGAATCTCGGGTTCAAGAACCCAGGAATAGAATACCTACTACTAAATGGCATCACATGATGCTTTCAAGAATAATGGCCAGAATCATCACACCGGGAACACAAAATATGGCGGGATTACTAGGTGACTCCTAAAACACCTAGGTTCATAATAATAGCTCCAACATATATGCCGAGGCAGTGAGTACCTCAACACACTAATTTGTGTGATTAATCCGCCCAAATGAGCATTAGAAAGCGGAGGGAAGGGATTTGCAAATGCATCAGACTATTTAGAAATCTGGGATGACTCGGACATCATAACGGCTGTAAATGCTCAAAATGATTTGAGACATCACGCAAAATAGTGGCACGACCACTCAACATCACAATATCAAGGTTACGAGACCAGCTATGAACATATCGGAAGTAGTAAAAACTGAACCGAGATTTGAAACTATCAATTCTATAAGTCTATGGATTAGTAACACGTCATCACGATAGATAGATGAGAAGGCCTAGTTCTTAATCCCGTAGAAGAGAAGAGGATGACTCGGATCGGAAGGCCATGAGGTATAAGGAGTAAAAAGAGCCTTACGTTCCTTCCACAATCAATTCCCTTACATAACTAAAGCATTTCTAGACACAACTTCGACCGGTTTGGCTTGGTAATCCTCACAGCAGTCAAAGCTCGATACCAACGCTGTTCGGACCCGATTCCAAGTCACATCGATCTAGTCGGTAACACCTCATATCACTTTGCGGCCTCACGCACGGTATTCCCACGGTGTCGCCTTACCATGGCCCGGGACTGTTGCGCCTTTTGGCTCACGTATATGATAGTGTCGCTAGCATCATATGACAGCCGACATGGCTAGTCGTGAACCCAAAGCGGCACTAACCCATGGGGACAGGCATACATGAATCACATCGAGCATGTCGGTCAGCAGCGTGTGAATCCGGGCTATAGCACTAGGCTAACAGGACTCCGATGAACCGGGCTATAGCAGGCTAGGCAGGACTCCGGATGTCACCGTGTGACATTTCCCCGAAGGGACAGACACAGGAACGAAGTGAAACACATGCCGCCGATCAAGTGTCACGAGCAATAGTCTTTGGGCTAGCAGGACTCCGGTGAACCGGGTCAGAAGCGGACTACTATGGCTCATGGAAGCACTAGACTACATTTCCCCATAAGAGAGGCTGCCAAGGATAAACAACTAGATTGTCGGATCCCACACATACCAAGCATTTCAATCATACACACAATATGCTCGATATGTGTAAATACAACATGGCATCACAACATAACTCTACGACTCAAGTATTTATTCATTAGGCTCCGAGGAGCCAAGATATTACAAACATGGGTCTCATGACCCAGCATTCAGAGCATACAAATCAAAGCACATGCGGAAGCTTAACATGTCTGAGTACAGACATCTACAAAGGAAAAAGGCTGAGAAGCCTGACTATTCACCAGATCCTGCCGAGGGCACAAGATCGTAGCTGAGGTATCAAGCTAAACGTCGAAGTCCACACGGAACTACTAGCGAGACTGACGTCTCTCTGCAAAACATAAAATAGGCAAAGTGAGTACAAATGTACCCAGCAAGACTTACATCAGAACTATCTACATATGCATCGGTATCAATAAAGGGGTGGTGGAGTTTAAGCTGCGGCAAGAAGCCGGCTTTGACTCGGTGGCTATCTGAACTGTTTGCAAGTAACTCTTTTGAGGTGGCACACGAGTCCACATATTCACCATATCAATACACCACTATGGATCCGCTCCCGTCTCCCTCACGAGAACGCCATCCATAGCACTCACGCTTATCTTGCGCATTTTAGAGTATCCACTTTCACTTGTCTATGAACTATACAGCAACCCGAAGTCCTTTACCGCGGACACGGCTATTCTAATAGATGATGTTAACCCTGCAGGGGTGTACTTCTTCACACACGCTCTCACCACTTACCGCCGTTTACACGACATGTACTCGACAACCTTCAAGCGGAAGCCCAACGAGGGTGTCGGCCACAACCTGACTAACCACACAAGTCTCTAGTCCAGGTTTATCGCCTATTCGGGTTCCATCCGCGAGGAGATCCGGCCGGAGTTTCGCTCACAGCCCCAAACAATGTGTGCAGGGTTCCCGAGACACCAAACAGGCGCCCGGTACACCGTGCCACGGTGTATCTACCGCATCATAGCCCACCCCTAGGGTCAGCGCTTCATACTTGCCTCCAACACATATCCTACAAACACTAGAAACTAGTTGCAACTCCTGGACAGAGGGCAAGGGCAGTTAATAAGTCGAGAGGGTCCATTGGTTTCGTGCCCAATGCATGGTAGTAACTGTCTCATGGATCACAAACACAGAACTCAGTTCCTGAGGACGGCTGCAATGAGACAACCCACCATGTACTCCTACATGGCCTCTCACCGTTACCTTTACCAAATCGTGTTCACACACTTAGCTCTCAACAAGAGGACATGTTCACACACCTCCGATTCATCCCGATGAATCAGACTGACACAACTCTAAGCAATAGCAGCACGACAAACAAGCATGAATGAGTAGGCACATCAGGGCTCAAACAACTCCTACTCATGCTAGTGGGTTTCATCTATTTACTGTGGCAATGACAGGTCATGCAGAGGATAAGGGGTTCAGCTACCGCAGCAAGTAACAAATGAATCGTCGTTGTCCTAATGCAGTAAAAGAGAGCACGAGTGAGAGACTAGGATTGTATCAGAATGAACAAGGGGGTTTTGCTTGCCTGGAACTTCTAAAGATAGCATTGAGTCTTCATCAGTGTCAACGATCACAACGTCGGTACAACGTCTACCGAGGGAGAACAACACCGGCAAACAGAGAGGAAACATGATCAATGCAATGCGCAATATGATGCATGCTATGACATGGCAATATGAATGGGTTTTGGGCTAATCCAAGGTAGAACAGATTGACATGAGTCCATTTGAACCAAAGATTCAAATGCAAACCCATTTTAAGAGGTCATATTAGTGCATTAACTTGTTTCACCTAAAAAGCAAGGTTAAAGTGTACTAACATGCATGAAAATGGTACAGATGGATAGATTGCATTTTTCTGATCATTTTTCATATATAACTTATTTGATTTGGAGCTACGGTTGATTTTCTATGAATTTTAGAAGTTTTGGCTATTTTCTGGAATTTCCTGTATAAGAATAAATCCAGAAAATAAGTTACTGCGTCAGCATGACATAGGTGTGACGTCAGCAAGTCAACTGGGTCGGCCAGGTCAAACCTGACCTATGGGACCCATACGTCAGTGTCTCAGGCTAGTTTGGGTGTATGACAGGTGGGACCGGTCAACGATGAGTTGACCAAAGTCAAAGCTGACATGTGGGGTCCGCAAGATTAACACTAATCTAAACAGAAGATAAAGCTAGAGTTAATTAGGGAGTGGGGTCCATCCGTCAGTGGCACACGGTTAAACTAACCGCGGGGTTAGTGGCTAAACTAACCTGCCACATCAGCTAACCGGCGTTTAGCCGCCGGCGACCAAATCCGCGGCGGAGGGAGTCAGGATTTCGCTATGGGGCTCCGTTTTGAGCGTGGTTTGCTGCTACGGCTTGCTGGAGCTCTCGTGCATCTAGTGGTGGTGGCGGCAGCAGCTAGGATGGCCGGAGTTGACAGCGGCGAGCATTTCTGCGGCGGCCGGTGTTCGGCCATGTACGGGGTTGGGGCTGCGGCGTGCGAACGCGCGAATTGAGGCGCTAGCGAGGCACTACGCATTGCGGTAGGCATGTTGGGTAGCACGGGATGACCAAATTGTCGCCGGAGCTACACCGACAACAAGCTCGGGCGGCGGTGGTTCTCGGTCTCGATGAACGCGACGGCTAGAGGACGGGGAAGATGCGGGAAAGAGAGGGGAAATGCAGCGGAGCTCACTGGGAGGTCATTAAGCAGGTCAGTGGTCTCGGGGAGGCGTCGGAGACGACGGACGGGCGCCGGCAATCTCCGGCGGCAGAGGAGGAAGAAGACGAGGTAGCCGGTGATGCGGGGCGTCCGGCGTCGCGTGGCTCCTCGCAGATGATGAAGATGACCCTGCGGTTCTCCTGGGCGGGCCGGCGAGGCGAGGGGAGCTCGGTGGGCACGGCTATGGCGAGCGGCGGCTACGGCGATGCTCGAGGAAGAGAGGGGGAGAGAGCCAGAGGAGGGAACGAGCATGGGGAGAATGAGAGAGGGTCCAGGGGGCGTGTGGCGTCTCCAGGGCGACGTCGGGGAGGCGGCAGCAAGCAGGAGGTGGCTGAGGCGAGATACAAGGCTGGGCGACACGCATGTGCCTACTGGCAGAGGTTGAGGACGACCGCTTTGGCCAGTGGGCTGGGGCAGCTGGAGGGGCTGGGCCAGGTGGGCTGCCAGGTAAGTCAGGTGGGTCTCTCTCTCTCTTCGTTTATTTGTTTCTATTTTCTATTTTTCTACAACTGTGTGGCTTTATTAAAAATACTTAGGCATCTTTAAAAATCCTGAAAATAATCTGGGGCTCTGTTTAGATTATTTCCAACAGTCCACACTTATTTTCAGAGTTATTTGGGCATTTAAAATATTTTATAGCATTTAAATGCCCAAATGCAAATACTATATGATTTAATTCAGAAATCCAGAATGGCCTAGAAATATGTGCATGACTTTTGGCAGAGGTTTTCACCTTTGACAAAAATCATGAACTTTTCTAAAGGGCATTTGGGATCATTGAAAATATTTTTTTATTGAACCTAGTTGAATTCACTTGGTGCTAGGGTTTCAACAATCCCCATTTCAAGTTTCATGAAATTAAAACATGATGCATGGATGCAATGCCACTAGTTACAAGCAAACTCTAGGGATGTGACATACTACCACTTGTTCCTGCCACAGGTAGGGTACGGTTCAGTAAGTTGTCAACCCCTTTCCTAGCACACACCGTACAGAGAGGCCATGGTGGAAGATACCGGAGGCCTCCGGTAGGCATGCCACCTGGTCCGGGGGCATGGGTGTTTTCGGTTGTAGCCGAAGGGGTAGCTCCCCTAGTTTGCGCGCGGTATAAATTTTGTGATCCCATGCTAATCGAGGTTGTAGCCTCCCCACTTAGAGTTTTGCTTAACAGGTGTCATGGGTGATTCCTGACACCGGTAAGTTAGGTTGGTGTGTGCGATCAGGTGTGTTTTCAATTAAAAGACCGTAGACGGAATTAGTCCCGATGTACTAAAGGAATCCATTACTCGTGGGTAAAGAGTACACCCTCTGCAGAGTTTATATCTATTCGAATAGCCGTGTCCGTGGTTAAGGACTACAGTCTGGGATGGGTCAAGTGTCGGTCTTAGCGTCGGTCTTCGGAGGAAAACTTTTAAACTAGAACATTGATCGTGACTTGTGAATTATGATGTTTATGATTATTATTATTCTGGACTAACCAATTACATTATTTGAATTATTGAGTATCCCTGGGACGGTTCTACCTCCTGGATATTCACTGTGATTATTCTCAAATAAGCCCTTTATGTGGTGTCGCACAGATGCCCGACTGTGGCATGCTTGTTATTTATTTACCTTATAAGCCCTTTATGTGGTGTCGCACGTATCGATCGTGGCATGCTTGTTATTTATTTACCTTATAAGCCCTTTATGTGATGTCGCACAGACGCCCGATTGTGGCATGCTTGTTATTTATTTACCTTATAAGCCCTTTATATGGTGTCGCACAGACGCCCGACTATGGCATGCTTGTTATTTATTCACCTTATAAGCCCTTTATGTGGTGTCGCACACACGCCCGACTGTGGCATGCTTGTTATTTATTTACATTATAAGCCCTTTATGTGGTGTCGCATAGACGCCCGACTGTGGCATGCTTGTCATTTAAATTGCTTATAAGCCCTTTTTGTAGTGTCGCTCAGACAACTGACTGAGACATGCTTTATATTACTACCCTTTCGAGGCGTCGCTTCAGACTCCCGATCGGTGCATTCTATTCCTACTCTCTGATTGCATATCCATAGTTGGCATGAATAACCTGCTTGCGTGCATCATGGATTTCTATTTCGTGACTGACGTTATGATCATGGCATATTTCAGAGCACGATTATCATTCGCTATATTATACCTGTGTTCATAATGTTTGCGAGTACATTCAAAAGTACTCACTGGCTTGTACCTGGCTATTGTCTTGGCCAGATTTCCTTGCATGGAGAGGAGCGTTGCGATGACAACCCGGAACCTAGGTGATGATGACAGCAGCCCCGCGAAGATAGGAGTTATCCAGGTCAGCTGTTCCTGTGGGAAATGGAGTCCCATAGACACTGATGACCCGCAAACCGCTCCGCCATCAACCACTAGAAACCATTTGTTGTACTTATAGGCCAGAATGGTTTTGTACTGCACATTATATACTTTGCTTGGGATTTCTGTATCAAGTTGGTGCCTCATCAGCTAACAGTAATCCTGGGGCTGATGAGCACAAGGATCATTTTCTGGGAAAATATATCCCGAAATGCCGGTCCTGACAACCTAGCAAGTCATCTTCATCACTATTGAAATCAACATACTCGGGGTGTGATACCTTTGGGCCTTTAGCCATGAAGCATCTTCCAAGTCCTTCATTTGGTGAATCAAATATGTCGTAGGAGTTGGTTGACACAAGTGCTAGACCGGCAACACCTTCATCTTGAGTATATTCGGAGTCAGAGTGATAGCTTCTCTCGGAGTGATTGTCGGAGTCGGAGTCGGATACCCATTCACCAACATGAGCTTGATGTCTTTGTTTTGTGTAGCTCCTTGATGACTTGTCCTTCCTTTCTGAATCCTTTCTTCTCCGGGATGTTCTTCATTCATAACGATCATCTCTACTCCTCCTCTCTCTTGGTGGTGATTCTTCTCTTCTACTTCTCCTTTTAGGTGATTCTTCTCTTCTTTTGTAGGGTGCCGTACACTTATTGGAATAGTGTCCGGGTCTTCCACAATTGTAGCAATTACGCTCTCGACTAGAAGATCTTTTGTCATTATAGAACCTTGACTTGGAGCTTTTCTCTTTGCTTCTACTCTTGTAGAAGTTGTTGAAGTTCTTCACCATTAAGCTCAATTCTTCATTGAAGGTTTGTTTCTCACTTGATGATGTGGGAGCTTCACACTAGGCTTTGTAAGCACCACTTGACTTGTTGTGGAGCTCCTCCTTATCCTTGAGTGACATCTCATGAGCAACAATTCTTCCAATGACCTCCGTTGGCTTGAGATCTTTGTAACTGGGCATCATTTGGATCGATGTGCACACGGTATCATATTTTCCATCCAATGATCTTAGGATCTTGTTGATGATGAATTTGTCGGTCATCTCTTCACTTACTAAGCCGACAATCTCATTTGTGATAAGAGCAAGCCTACAATACATTTCAACGACACCTTCACCATCCTTCATTCTGAACTTGTCAAGCTGACTTTGAAGCACATCCAATTTGGATTGCTTGACGGAGTTGGTACCTTCGTGCATATCAATCAAGGTATCCCAAATTTCCTTTGCATTCTCAAGACGGCTGATTTTGTTGAATTCTTCGGGGCACAATCCGTTGAAGAGGATATCACAAGCTTGAGCGTTGTATTGCAGCATCTTCAACTCTTCCGTGCTAGCTTCACGGTTCGGTTCTCACCCATCAAAGAATTCACCTTGCAAGCCAATACACACAGTAGCCCAAACGGCGGGGTTATGTCCAAGAATATGCATTTTCATCTTATGCTTCCAACTAGCAAAATTAGTACCATCAAAGTAAGGACCTCTACGGTGATAATTTCCCTCGCTAGATGCCATACTCTCCTAGGTTGTGAAACCAAGTCTATGACCACCAAATGCTATGGAAATCAAAGCAAATGGAGACCAAGACTCTGATACCACTTGTAGGCTCGAAAGTATGTCTAGAGGGGGGTGATTAGACTACTTCACCAAATAAAATCTTATCCTTTTCCAAATTTTAGTTCTTGACAGATTTTAGCAAACTTAGCACAAGTCAAGCAATCTTAACACAATTCAAGCAAGCATGCAAAGAGTATATGAGCAGCGGAAAGTAAAGCATGCAACTTGCAAGAATGTAATAGGAAGGGTTTGGAGAATTCAAACGCAATTGGAGACACGGATGTTTTTGTCGTGGTTCCGATAGGTGGTGCTATCGTACATCCACGTTGATGGAGACTTCAACCCACGAAGGGTAGCAGTTCTTGTGAGTCCATGGAGGCTCCACCCACGAAGGGTCCACGAAGAAGCAACCTTGTCTATCCCACCATGGCCGTCGCCCACGAAGGACTTGCCTCACTAGCGGTAGATCTTCATGAAGTAGGCGATCTCCTTGCCCTTACAAACTCCTTGGTTCAACTCCACAATCTTGTCGGAGGCTCCCAAGTGACACCTAGCCGATCTAGGAGACTGTCAGTGTCAAAACCGGCGGATCTCGAGTAGGGGGTCCTGATCTGTGCGTCTAAGGCTAATGGTAACAGGAGGCAAGGGACACGATGTTTTACCCGTGTTCGGGCCCTCTCGATGGAGGTAAAACCCTACTTCCTGCTTGATTGATATTGATGATATGAGTGTTACAAGAGTTGATCTACCACGAGATCGTAGAGGCTAAACCCTGGAAGCTAGCCTATGATGATTATGATTCTGTCTCTAAGGACTAAACCCTCCAGTTTATATAGACACCGGAGAGGGCTAGGGTTTACATGGAGTCGGTTACAAAGAAGGAAATATAATATCCGGATCTCCAAGCTTGTCTTCCACGCAAAGGAGAGTCCCATCCGGACACGGGACGAAGTCTTGAGTCTTGTATCTTCACGGTCCAACAGTCCGGCCAAAGTATATAGTCTGGCTGTCCGGATAACCCCTAATTCAGGACTCCCTCAGTAGCCCCTGAACCAGACTTCAATGACAATAAGTCCGGTGCGTAGTTCTGTCTTCGGCATTGCAAGGCGGGTTCCATCTCCGAATACTCCAAAGTAATTATCAAACACTTAACTGTGTCCGGATCTGCAAGATGATCTTCACATACCACCGTAGAGAGAATGATATTTCACAAATGTAATCTGCTGACAACTTTAGACAACGTGACACGACACTATGGTCGGGTCATTATTCGAACCGTTTTCCCACAACCAGCCCTAGCGCATATTGCGAGGCGGTTTCCTCGGCACGTCTTGTCAAAGCAGAGATCATGTCCCCTTATCATGGGATTCCCATCAATGCGGGTATGGGTAACCCAACCGCGCAATCAATCGTGGCGCTTGGGAAATAAGCGATTCTCAATAGGAACATGGGGAGGCGCACCTGTTCTTGTCGCCTCTATAAAGGGATAAGGATTCCCCATTTTCACCCACGCCTTCTTCCTCCTCTGCTTATCCATTCTCACACCCTCGAGCTCCAGCACCTTAGTTCACGCTTTCTCCGCACAACAAAACATGTTCAGAACAGGAGGCAAGTGGATGGCCTCCACCGTGAAGGAGGAGCATATTGCGAATCTCCGGGCGGCCGGATACTTGGCCGCAGACATAGCGCAGCGGCTACCGGACGAAAGGCAGATCATTCCAACTCTGGAACCCCACGAGAGGGTCGTGTTTCTCACCCACTTCGTCCGTGGACTGGGGTTTCCACTTCATCCCTTCGTCCGCGGGCTAATGTTCTACTACGGGCTAGATTTCCATGATCTAGCCCCAAATTTCGTCCTCAACATCTCGGTGTTTATCGTCGTGTGCGAGGCCTTCCTCCGCATCAAGCCTCACTTCGCTTAGGGCTACGAATCTTCTGCGCGTGAAGCCGAAGATCGTGAGCGGCCAGCAAGCGGAGTGCAGAGGCGCCATGGTGGGCAAGATTCCCAATGTCACCTGGCTTGACGGCTCCTTCGCGGAGACCGTGAAAGGGTGGCAATCGGGGTGGTTCTACATCACCGAACCGCACGACGCCAACTGGGCGGCGGCCCCCGAATTCTGATCCGGAATTCCCATGCGGCTCACCTCCTGGGAAAAGAAGGGCCTGGCCTAGGGCGAGCCTGCGGAGCTGACTGTACTTCAAAACTGCAACAATAATATGATGGACAAGAAAATCAAGCTAGTCAACGTGGTCCAGGTCATGCTAGTCCGTCGAATTCTTCCGTGCCAAAGACGGGCTTTTAATGCAGGGAGTTTGTCGGCCGAACACCGACGCCTTCAAAAGCTCTACGGCATGACACACGAGGGCGCATGGAAGGCGCTATTCAAGGCCTCTGAAATACCTCCTCCCACATTCAAGGACCGCGGACTTCACGCCACGCGGCTCCCCCGTCCGGTGAGTTTTCTGACTACCACCGGATGCAGTTTTTCCCAATGTACTCATGGGGGAATCTTAAGTCATTGTGTGCATTTGATCAGGAGTATGTGGAGACGGCGGAGCAGATTGACTGTCCGGCTCCACTGCCAGAAGGTCCAGCAGATGCTCTCCTAGCGGAGATGCTAGTCCCGGCGCCCTACGAGGCGCCGGAAAAGAAGGCCGAAAAGAAGGCCCCGGGGACCAGGAAGGGTCTCCGGTGTAAGGTCGTACCGGACGCTTCGTCCGAAGACGACGAGGCACACTCCTCCCCCGAAGGGGAGGAGGAAGAGGAAAGGGCCGCCCCATCCGAAGAGGACGAGGGGCCTAGGAAGGTGGCCCAGGGGACAGGGAAGGGTCCTCGGCGCAAGGCCGTCATACCCTCGTCGTTCGAAGACGATGAGGCAGATTCCTCCCACTGAGGCGGGGGGAAACAAGAAGAAACTCTGCCTCCCCGCACTGGGGAGGAGAAGAAGAGGAAAGCCGCCCCGGAAGGGGAGGCTAGGACGCCCAAGAAGGGAAAGGCGTCCCTTCCGGATTACTCCACCACTGCCGCCTATAGTGAGGAGGAGTGGCTGCCTAGGGGAAGCCCCTAGTAAGATCGTAAGTATCCGCACTCTATCATACTTTAGTACGACTTTGCTTCATAGTTTGTTATAACGCTGAACACATGTATGCAGTCCGGCCAGGGTCCATCCTGAGGTATCCTCTTCGGATGGGTCCTTGAGTGATTCCGCGATGAACTCGCTCCCGACGGTCACTACCCCTCGGCCTGCGAACGACACGGAGGTGTTGTCCCAAAGGTTCCTCGAGCAGGGGGAGGTGACTCTGGAGACGCCCCAAGGCGAAATCCCAGATGTCGGGTATGCGGGGCGTAAGATCCCCGCGGGTTGTGCCGACGAGAGCCGCAGCAAGCCGGGGTCTCAGCCGGACACTGTACCAGAACCTCCAATGGTCCCGGATTCGGGCAGGCGGCCCCTCGCTAAGGAGGGCGAGCCGTCCGTGCCCATGACTTCCGTTATGCCAGAGGCGTCGGATAGTCTGCTGGAAGCGCTTCGCGGCGCTTCCATGCATGAAGAGCACCGTACTCTTATGAGTGCGGTGATTCAGAAGGTTCTGTCTGCCAAGAGCGGACTAACCGAAGCCTGCACCAGCCTCCTGACAGGCTTTGAGGTAAGTAATCAAAAATGTCTGAATAGTATTACCCGATAGGTAGTAGCCCATGATACTCTGTTTGGTGTTCGGAACGAAAAGCCAAACAGAGGGTCGAATATAATCCGCAGGAGTCTAATAGTAGGTGTGCATGTGAATAAGCAAGCGGTGCTGCTTGCCGCAGCTGCCCGCACGACCGAGGTTGCCGGACTTAAATGGGACCTGGAGAAGGCACAGGGAGAGCTCGGCCTCACGAAGAGGTAGCTCGAAGAGAACAAAGGTGAGTGATACCCCGTTCGCATCTCATAGAAAATAGACAAAATTGGTGATTCTAACGACAAAGCGTCGTGACTTTGTAATAGGGGCCACAACCGAAGTGGCGTCCCTGAAGAAAGCGCTGTCCGAGGCCGAAGACAAGGCGGCCATGGAGCGCATCGAGCGCGAAAAGCAGAATGCTAGGGTGGGCGAGGTACAGCAAGAGCTCCAGGAGCTCGGCAAGAAGTTCGAGTCCTTGGAGCGTGACCTCAAGACGAAGGAGTCTGAGCTTGCGAAGGCCCTTGCGAGTGTGAAAGACGCCAAGGCCGAAGCCGAAAAGGCCCAACAGAAAATCCAGGCGGCCAAGAAGATAGCGGCGGGTAAGACATTCTTTATGCAAAGCAAGCATGTGGAGGAAGCGTTTCTCTTACTTACCCGAATTCGGAGCTCTCCAGAGGCATTCGTAGATCTGCCATGCAGCATATCCGATGCCGCGGAGTTCTACCGTGCCGAGGAGGGGAGCTCAATGGAGAAGCTGTTCTGGTCCCAATATGCTGGAGCCGAACACCCGATGCCTCTGAGTGACCAATTGAAGCAATTGGTTGAACTCCACAGGGCGGCCGAAGTGGCTATGAAAGATTTCATAGTCCGGATGTGGCCTGGTGAGCCCTTGCCTGCCAGCTACTTTGGCCTGATAAAGCGGATGGTAAACGCTTGTCCGCAGCTTGAGGTGATCAAGCGATCCGTTTGCATTGAGGGTGCCCGCCGGGCCTTTGCCCGTGCGAAGGTGCATTGGGGCAAGCTGGATGCGGAGAAGCTGGTGAAGGACGGGCCGCCGGAGGGCAAGGCGCATCGCTGTCCCGAAAAATATTATGATGGCGTTATGAAAGGCGCTCGTCTCGTGGCCGATGAATGTACCAAGGACACGATCCTTGAGTAAATGTACTTCTGTCGTTGTTGTAATATAAAGACGAAGTTACTTGCGCTATATAGCGCTTTTTGATTTAAAATATTACCTTCTGTGCGGCTGTTTATAAAATTCTGAAAGTAGGCCGGTCGTCGACTTCCGCCCCCACATAACTAGTACCAGGGTGTTCCTAGAAAATCCTAGACACTCTTTATCCAAATTTTTGGTCCCTGAAGGAGGTGTCTGGCGCAGCGAACAAGGCAATCGGACTATACGGCTTTATAACTTCCACTTAGCCATAGAAGTCTACAATTTTAAAATTTGGCGAAGCCCCTAGAATTCGGAAAGCCGAATTGGGGCGCTATATACGCCTAAATCGGACGAAGCCGATTCCTCGCCTAAAGCAGAAAAAATTTTAAGGATTTTAAGACCTCTCGGACAGCGACCAGCTCTCGCCGCATCATGCCAGTCAGTTTTCGGCTTTCTCTACTGAGGTGCTCGTCCGGAAGAACCGGGACACAATCGCAGTAGTTCTCCCTGCGCTACCTTAGCCGATGTAACGGAACGTAAGGTACCAAAACAAGGGAGCCGGGCAAACCCAGCTATTGATCCAAGAGATGATTCGGAGCTGATGCATATAGTGCTATAAGTTCGGGGTGCCACACTGTTGAAAGTGTCCGGACTTGTCTTGCCGTGTTATGGGGCGCCATAAGGAGCCCCTGGCAAACTAAACATACCAAGGTGTACGGAAACATTTATAGAAAAAAATGTGCAAATAGGAATAATGAGCTGACGCTATATATTATCTCCCATTGATAAATAATACGTCTAAGCGTATGTTTACAATGAATGCGTTAAGCAGAAGTAAATAGGACTATTTGACATGTCCCATCCAAGGGCTGGCTGCATGTAGGTATATAAAACAGGTATAACGATCGTGAACAGGTACCACCTGGGTATTCCCCTTGTGCGCAAAGCCTTTTGCCTCCTTGGTTTTTTCTCCTGTGCGAGTCCGACAATCCGGCTTTTCTGAAGAGGCTGCCCGAAAGCAGTATCCTGAAAGGAAAAGAGGGGGTTATTAAAGTATGTTGCGGATGAGCCGCACTGTTTGACTAAGTCCCTTATTGTGCCTCCGCCTATGCCCATGGTATTTTTAGTGCGTAATTGTGTGCGCGCTGCATGAATGTTGCCTTGATGGTGCTAGAGCGGAGGCCGGATTGCTAGTCGCGCTCTTGGCGTGCCTGGCGATCTTGTTGCGGGGTACTCCGGACTCGCTTGACGGTGTTCGGGGTTATTATCGCCGGATTGGTGGTTTGCCGGAGAAGGCCGCATTGTACTTCCGCCGCGAGGGCTCCAGTATGCTCTTCTGTACGGAGAGAGTGGTCCATGTTTTCGTTGACTGTTATGACCCCGCGCGGTCCTGACATCTTGAGCTTGAGGTATGCATAGTGTGGTACCGCATTGAATCAAGCGAATGCGGTTCGTCCAAGTAGTGCGTGATAACCACTGCGGAAAGGGACGATATCGAAGATTAACTCCTCGCTTCGGAAGTTATCCAGAGATCCGAAGACCACTTCCAGTGTTATGGAACCCGTGCAATGGGCCTCTACTCCTGGAATTACACCTTTGAAGGTGGTTTTGGTGGGCTTGATCCTTGAAGGGTCGATGCCCATTTTGCGCACCGTGTCCTGATAAAGCAGGTTCAGGCTGTTGCGGCCATCCATGAGGACTCGCGTGAGGTGGAATCCGTCGATGATTGGGTCTAGGACCAATGCGGCTGAACCGCCGTGACGGATGCTGGTAGGGTGATCCCTACGATCGGAGGTGATCGGACAGGCTGACCATGGGTTGAATTTTGGGGCGACTGGCTCCATCGCATAGACGTCCCGTAGTGCCCGCCTCCGTTCCCGTTTGTGAATATGAGTGGCGTAGATCATGTTGACCGTTTTCACCTGGGGAGGAAATTTCTTCTGTCCTCCTGTGTTCGGACGCCGGGGCTCCTCGTCATCGTCGCTGTGCAGCCCCTTGTCCTTGTTTTCGGCGTTTATTTTACCTGCCTGTTTGAACACCCAGCAGTCTCTCGCTAGTGTGGTTTGCTTTGGCTTATCCGGGTGCCATGAATTTGGCACGGCGTTCAAGTATGCGGTCCGCATGGATGGTCCACGATTGTTTCTTTTGAACGGGATTTTCCGTGACCGGATTTGGAGCCACCGAATCCGGCGTTGACTGCCGTGTCTTGATGTTGTCGCCGTTGTTACGCCGCTTATATGCATTGCGTCGTGGCTTGCCGTTATTGTCGCGGACATCTGAGGTGCCGGAATTTATAGGCATGGTGCTACTGCGGGCCAGTCAGCTGTCCTCGCCCACGAAAAAACGGGTCATGAGTGTCGTGAGGGCCGCCAAGGACTTTGGGTTTTCCTGGCCGAGGTGTCGGGCGAGCCACTCGTCGCGGATATTATGCTTAAAGGCCGCCAGGGCTTCAGCGTCCGGACAGTCGACTATTTGGTTCTTTTTGGTTAGGAACCGAGTCCAGAATTTCCTGGCTGACTATCCGGGCTGTTGGGTAATGTGGCTCAGGTCATCGGCATCCGGTGGTCGCACATATGTGCCCTGGAAGTTGTCGAGGAATGCGTCCTCCAGGTTTTCCCAACTGCCAATGGAATTTGCCGGCATGCTGTTTAGCCAATGCCGGGCTGGTCCTTTGAGTTTAAGGGGGAGATACTTGATGGCGTGTAGATCGTCTCCGCGGGCCATGTGAAGGTGGAGAAGGAAATCTTCGATCCATACTGCGGGGTCTGTTGTGCCATCGTATGATTCTATGTTTACGGGTTTAAACCCTTGTGGGAATTCATGATCCATCACTTCGTCAGTGAAGCAGAGGGGGTGTGCGGCGCCTCTATGCCGGGCTATGTGGCTACGCAGTTCGAATGAGTCTGGGTGGTTGTATTCGGCCCGGCCGGACTTGTTCATAGTGTATCCGGCGTGACGATCATCGCCACGTGTTGGGGCGCGCCCCCGCGATCCATAGATCGATCTTGGCTGTCCTGCCTTGTTTTCCAGTATATATTGCAGGTCCTGCCTATTGCCCCGGGCCGTGGTGTATTGGCGTGGGGGTGCGGGCTGGTATTCGGGCTGATATGCCGTTTTATCCCGGCCACGAGGTGGCCGGTCAGCCGTGTGGCATTTGAGTCTGTATTCCTCAGCTGCAAGGACTGCGGTCCCTCTGTCTGCGAGCAGGTCTTGATCAGCTTGGAGCTGTTGCTGCTTCTTTTTCAGGCTCCTCGCAGTGGCCATAAGCCGGCGCTTGAAGCGCTCCTGCTCCACTGGGTCCTCAGGCATGCTGAGCTCGTCGTCGCCGAGGCTAATCTCGTCTTCGGGGGGGGGGGCATGTAGTTCTCCTCCTCCGGATATCCGTCCGTCGCATGTTCGTCTGGGCTGACCTGCCCGTCTTCTTGCTCGGCCTGCTCGAAGGCAGGCTGATCGGGGTTGTATTCATCTTCGGCACCATCCGGATTGTTTTCGTCTCCTGCGCCGGTATTGCTGTCGTGGGTCTTGGAGCGGCACCAACGACGCCCATGCTTTGCTTTCTTCCCTGAGGGGTTATCCTCCATTGCCTCATCGCCATTGGTTTCCTTCGGAGTGTCCACCATATATATATCATATGAGGAGGTGGCTGTCCACCGCCCACGTCCTGTTCTTCTCCTGCATCATCGTTCATACCGTTGATGTCTTCGGAGTCGAAGTCGAGCACGTCGGTTAAATCATCGACCGTGGCAATGAAGTGGGTGGTGGGTGGGCAACGAATTCCTTCGTCGCCTGCTTCCCGCTCGAGTTGGACATAGTTTAGCCGAGAGTCTCCTGACAAAGAGATGGACTTTAAAGAGTTCAGCATGTCGCCAAAGGGCGAGTGCTGGAAGATATCCGCAGCAGCGAACTCCATTACCGGAGCCCAACCAGATTCGGCGGGCTCGGAAGCGCGCGGACTGGAACCTACAACCGGATAGGAGTCGAGGGGTCCGGTGTCACAGGCTTCCTAGGGGGTGAAGTCTGTGTTCGGCTCTACCGCCGACTGGTGTGCGGCCTCCGGGGCGGGGTCCATCCACCCATCCTTGGGCGACGCAATCTGCCCCGGATTTAGGTCTGGGGCTCCTGCAGGGGCGATATCCCGAGCATTGTCCGACAACAGGTCTAAGCCGTGCTCATCGTGACTGTCCGGCGCTCCTGGCGCAGGCCCGAATCCATTGAAGATCAAGTCTCCATGGATATCGGCCGTGTAGTTCAAGTTTCCGAACCTGACACGGTGGCTGTGGGCGTGGCTGTCGATCTGCTCCGGATGGCTGCGAATTGGCACGCATAATGCGAAGCCCGAACACGAAGATCTGTCCGGGGAGAAAAGTCTCACCCTGGACCGTGTTGTTGTTGACGATTGAAGGAGCCATCAAACCTTGCAGCGACAGCACAGAGGAACTCTCAATGAAAGCACCAATGTTGGTGTCAAAACCGGCGGATCTCGGGTAGGGGGTCCCGATCTGTGCGTCTAAGGCTAATGGTAACAGGAGGCAAGGGACACGATGTTTTACCCAGGTTCGGGCCCTCTTGATGGAGGTAAAACCCTACTTCCTGCTTGATTGATATTGATGATATGAGTCTTACAAGAGGTGATCTACCACGAGATCGTAGAGGCCAAACCCTAGAAGCTAGCCTATGATGATTATGATTCTGTCTCTAAGGACTAAACCCGCCGGTTTATATAGACACCAGAGAGGGATAGGGTTTACATGGAGTCGGTTACAAAGAAGGAAATATAATATCCGGATCGCCAAGCTTGTCTTCCACACAAAGGAGAGTCCCATCCACACACGGGACGAAGTCTTGAGTCTTGTATCTTCATGGTCCAACAGTCCGGCCAAAGTATATAGTACGGCTGTCCGGATACCCCCTAATCCAAGACTCCCTCAGAGACACCACTCTCCAAGAAGTAACAAATGGTGTGTTGATGATGAACTCCTTGCTCTTGTGCTTCAAATGATAGTCCCCCCAACACTCAACTCTCTCTCACAGGATTTGGATTTGGTGGAAAGAAGATTTGAGTGGAAAGCAACTTGGGGAAGGCTAGAGATCAAGATTCATATGGTAGGAATGGAATATCTTGGTCTCAACACATGAGTAGGTGGTTCTCTCTCAGAAAATGTAAGTTGGAAGTGTAGGTTCGTTCTGATGGCTCTCTCCACGAATGAAGAGGAGGTGGAGGGGCATATATAGCCTCCACACAAAAACTAACCGTTACACACAACTTGCCAATCTCGGTGAGACCGAATTGAGAAACTCGGTCTGACAGATTCAACAAATCTAGTGACCGTTAGGATTTTCGGTGGGACCGACATGCAACTCGGTAGGACCGATATGATTAGGGTTAGGGCATAACGTAATCTCGGTGAGACCGATTACACAAACTCGATAAGACCGATTTTGGTAATAAGCTAACCAGAGAGTTGGTCAGGTAAACTCGGTGGGACCGGTTCGCTCATTTCGGTGGGACCGAAATGTTACGAAAGGGAAAAAGAGAGTTTACATTGCAATCTCAGTGGGACCGATCGCTCATCTCGGTGGTACCGAAACGTTACGAAGGGAAACAGAGATATTACAATCCCATCTCGGTGTGACCGAGATCCCTATCGGTGAGACCGATTTGCCTAGGGTTTGTGGCAGTGGCTATGACATCTGAACTCGGTGGCGCCGGATAGAAAGAATCGGTGGGGCCGAGTTTGACTTTTGGTTTAGTTCAAATGTGGATGTGAGAAAGTAGTTGAGGGCTTTGGAGCATATCACTAAGCACTTTGTGCAAGTAAGCCATTAAGCAACACCTCATCCCTCCTTGATAGTATTGGCTTTTCCTGTAGACTCAATGTGATCTTGGATCACTAAAATATAAAATGTAGAGTCTTGAGCTTTGAGCTTGAGCCAAACCTTTTGTCGTTAGCATTTTGAGGGATCCACTTTTCTCATCCATGCCATGCCAATCATTGAGCTTTCCTGAAATATTTATCTTGAAATAGCATTAGCTCAATGAGCTATATGTTGTTAGGAATTACCAAAACCACCTAGGGATAGTTGCACTTTCAGATACACAAGTTGACAATTGTTTTAGCCGTGTGCGATGCCCCCCTCACAGTTACACACCTCGGTCATATCGTCGTAGCGCTTAGGCGAAGCCCTGCGCCGGTAACTTCATGATCACCGTCACCATGCCGTCGGGCTGACGAAACTCTCCCTCGGCCTCAACTGGATCAAGAGTACGAGGAGGTGTCGCATGTTCGGTGCTTGCATCGGTTGGATCACGAAGACATTCGACTACATCAACTGCGTTAACTAAACGCTTCCGCTTTCGGTCTACGAGGGTACGTGGACACACTCTCCCCTCTCATTGCTATGCATCATATAGATAGATCTTGCGTGATCGTAGGATTTTTTTGAAATTACCATGTTCCCCAACAATGGCATCCGAGCCAGGTCTATGCGTAGATGTTATATGCACGAGTAGAACACAAAGAGTTGTGGGCGATAATAGTCATACTGCTTACCAGCATGTCATAATTTGATTCGGCGGTATTTTTGGATGAAGCAGCTCAGACCAACATTACGCGTACGCTTATGCGAGACTGGTTCTACCGACGTGCTTTGCACATAGGTGGCTGGTGAGTGTCTGTTTCTCCAACTTTATTTGAATTGAGTGTGGCTACGCCCGGTCCTTGTTGAAGGTTAAAACAGCACACTTGACGAAAAATTGTTGTGGTTTTGATGCGTAGGTAAGGACGGTTCTTGCTAGAAGCCCGTAGCAGCCACGTAAAACTTGCAACAACAAAGTAGAGGACGTCTAACTTGTTTTTGCAGGGGCTTCTTTGTGATGTGATATGGTCAAGCATGATGTGATATAAATTGTTGTATGAGATGATCATGTTTTGTAACAAAGTTATCGGCAACTGGCAGGAGCCATATGGTTGTTGCTTTATTGTATGCAATGCAATCGCCATGTAATTGTTTTACTTTATCACTAAGCGGTAGCGATAGTCGTAGTAACAATAGGTGGCAAAACGACAATGATGCTACGATGGAGATCAAGGTGTCGTGTCGGTGACGTTGGAGATCATGATGATGCTTCGGTGATGGAGATCATGAGCACAAGATGATGATGGTCATATCATGTCACATATTTTGATTGCATGTGATGTTTATCCTTTATGTATCTTATTTTGTTTAGAACGTCGGTAGCATTATAAGATGATCCTTTACTAAATTTCAAGGTACAAGTGTTCTCCCTGAGTATGCACCGTTGTTACAGTTCATCGTGCCGAGACACCACGTGATGATCGGGTGTGATAAGCTCTACATTCACATAAAACGGGTGCAAGCCAGTTTTGCACATGCAGAATACTCGGGTTAAACATGACGATCCTAGCATATGCAGATATGGACTCGGAACACTGAGACCGAAAGGTCGAGCGTGAACCATATAGTAGATATGATCAACATAGTGATGTTCACCATTGAAAACTACTCCATCTCACATGATGATCAGACATGGTTTAGTAGATTTGGATCACGTGATCACTTAGATGATTAGAGGGATATCTATCTAAGTGAGAGTTCTTAAGTAATATGATCAAGTGAACTTTAATTTATCATGAACTTAGTACCTGATAGTATCTTGCATGTCTATATTGTTGTAGATCAATGGCTCGTGCTACCATTCCTTTGAATTTTAATGCGTTCCTAGAAAAAGCTAAGTTCAAAGATGATGGCAGCAACTACACGGACTGTGTCCGTAACTTGAGGATTATCCTCGTTGCTGCAATAAAGAATTATGTAATGGAAGCACCGCTAGGTGCCAGGCCTGCTGCAGATGCTACTGATGACGTTAAGAACGTCTGGCAGAGCAAAGCCGATGACTACTCCATAGCTCAGTGTGCCATGCTTTACGTCTTAGAATCGGGACTTCAAAGATGTTTTGAACGTCATGGAGCATATGAGATGTTCCAAGAGTTGAAGTTAATATTTCAAGCAAATGCCCGAGTTGAGAGATATGAAGTCTCGAACAAGTTCTACAGCTGCAAAATGGAGGAGAATAGTTCTGTCAGTGAACACATACTCAAAATGTTTGGGTATCATAATCACTTGACTCAGCTGGGAGTTGATCTTCCAATTGATTGTGTCATTGACAGTGTTCTTCAATCACTGCCACCAAGCTATAAAGGCTGTGATGAACTATAATATGCAAGGGATGAACAAGACTATTCCTGAGCTCTTCGTGATGCTAAAGGCCGCGGAGGTAGAAATCAAAAGGAGCATCAAGTGTTGATGGTCAACAAGACCACTAGTTTCAAGAAAAAGGGCAAAGGGAAGAAGGGAAAAGGTTGCTGCTCAAGAGAAGAAACCCAAGTCTGGACCTAAGCCTGAAACTGAGTGCTTCTACTGCAAAGGGACTGGTCACTAGAAGCGGAACTGCCCCAAGTATTTGGCGGACAAGAAGGATGGCAAAGTGAAAGGTATATTTCATATACATGTTATTGATGTGTACTTAACTAATGCTCGCAGTAGCGCCTGGGTATTTGATACTGGTTCTGTTGCTCATATTTGCAACTCGAAACAGGGGCTACGGATTAAGCGAAGATTGGCTAAGGACGAGGTGACGATGCGCGTGGGAAATGGTTGCAAAGTCGATGCGATCGCGGTCGGCACGCTACCTCTACATCTACCATCGAGATTAGTTTTAGACCTGAATAATTGTTATTTGGTGCCAGCGTTGAGCATGAACATTATATCTGGATCTTGTTTGATGCGAGACGGTTATTCATTTAAATCGAGAGAATAATGGTTGTTCTATTTATATGAGTAATATCTTTTATGGTCATGCACCCCGCTGAGTGGTCTATTTTTGTTGAATCTCGATAGTAGTGATACACATATTCATAGTGTTGAAGCCAAAAGATTGAAGTTTAATAATGATAGTGCAACTTATTTGTGGCACTGCCGTTTGGGTCATATCGGTGTAAAGTGCATGAAGAAAATCCATACTGATGGACTTTTGGAATCACTTGATTATGAATCACTTGGTGCTTGCGAACCGTGCCTTATGGGCAAGATGACTAAAACTCCGTTCTCAGGAACAATGGAACGAGCTACTGACTTGTAGGAAATAATACATACCGATGTATGCGGTCCAATGAGTATTGATGCTCGTGGTGGGTATCGTTATTTTCTTACCTTCACAGATGATTTGAGCAGATATGGTTATATCTACTTAATGAAGCATAAGTCTAAAACATTTGAAAAGTTCAAATAATTTCAGAGTGAAGTGGAAAATCATCGTAGCAAGAAAATAAAGTTTCTACGATCTGATCATGGAGGAGAATATTTGAGTTACGAGTTTGGTCTTCATTTGAAACAACATGGGATAGTTTCACAATTAACGCCACCTGGAACACCACAGCGAAATGGTGTGTCCGAACGTCATAACCGTACTTTATTAGATATGGTGCGATCTATGATGTCTCTTACTGATTTACCGCTATCATTTTGGGGATATGCTCTAGAGACGGCTGCATTCACTTTAAATAGGGCACCATCAAAATCCATTGAGATGACGCCTTATGAACTATGGTTTGGCAAGAAACCAAAGTTGTCGTTTCTTAAAGTTTGGGGCTGCGATGCTAATGTGAAAAAGCTTCAACCTGATAAGCTCGAACCCAAATCGGAGAAATGCGTCTTCATAGGATACCCAAAGGAAGCTGTTGGGTACACCTTCTATCACAGATCTGAAGGGAAAATCTTTGTTGCTAAGGAGTGAGTGGGAGGAAAGTAGAACTTGATGAGGTAATTGTACCTTCTCCCTTATTCGGAAGTAGTTCATCACAAAAATCAGTTCTAGTGATTCCTACACCAATTATGAAGCTTCAGATCAAGTTACTACCGAACCTCGTAGGTCTTCCAGAGTAAGATCCGCACCAGAGTGGTACGGTAATCCTGTTCTGGAAGTCATGTTACTAGACCATGATGAACCTACGAACTATGAGGAAACGATGATGAGCCCAGATTCCACGAAATGGCTTGAGGGCATGAAATCTGAGATGGGGTCCATGTATGAGAACAAAGTGTGGACTTTGGTGGACTTGCCCGATGATCGGCAAGCCATAGAAAATAAATGGATCTTTAAGAAGAAGACCGACGCAGACGGTAATGTTACTGTTTACAAAGCTCGACTTGTTGCGAAAGGTTTTCGACAAGTTCAAGGAGTTGACTACGATGAGATTTTCTCACCCATAGCGATGCTTAAGTCTGTCCGAATCATGTTAGCAATTGCTGCATTTTATGATTATGAAATTTGGCAAATGGATGTCAAAACTGCATTCCTGAATGGATTTCTGGAAGAAGAGTTGTATATGATGCAACCGGAAGGTTTTGTCGATCCAAAGGGTGCTAGCAAAGTGTGCAAGCTCCAGCGATCCATTTATGCACTGGTGCAAGCCTCTCGGAGTTGGAATAAACGCTTTGATAGTGTGATCAAAGCATATGGTTTTATATGTACTTTTGGAGAAGCCTTGTATTTACAAGAAAGTGAGTGGGAGCTCTGTAGCATTTCTGATCTTATATGTAGATGACATATTGTTGATTGGAAATGATATAGAATTTCTGGATAGCATAAAGGGATACCAGAATAAGAGTTTTTCTATGAAAGACCTCGGAGAAACTGCTTACATATTGGGCATCAAAATCTATAGAGATAGATCAAGACGCTTAATTGGACTTTCACAAAGCACATACCTTGATAAACTTTTGGAGAAGTTCAAAATGGATCAGTCAAAGAAAGGGTTCTTGCCTGTGTTACAAGGTGTGAAGTTGATTCAAACTCAAAGCCTGACCACCGCAGAAGATAGAGAGAAAATGAAAGTCATTCCCTATGCTTTAGCCATAGGTTCTATCATGTATACAATGTTGTGTACCAGACCTGATGTTTGTCTTGCCATAAGCATAGAAGGGAGGTACCAAAGTAATCCCGGAGTGGAGCACTGGACAGCAGTCAAGAACATCCTGAAATACCTGAAAAGGACTAAGGATATGTTTCTCGTTTATGGAGGTGAAAAAGAGCTCGTCGTAAACGGTTACGTCGATGCAAACTTTGACACTGATTTGGATGACTCTAAGTCGCAAACCTGATACGTATTTTTATTGAATGGAGGAGCTGTCAGATTGGTGCAGTTCCAAGCAGAGCATCGTGGCGGGATCTACGTGAGAAGCGAAGTACATTGCTGCTTCGGAAGCGGCAAATGAAGGAGTTTGGATGAAGGAGTTCATATCCGATCGAGGTGTCATACCTAGTGCATCGGGTCCAATAAAAATCTTTTGTGACAATACTGGTGCAATTGCCTTGGCAAAGGAATCCAGATCTCACAAGAGAACCAAGCACATCAAGAGATGCTTCAATTCCATCCTTCATCAAGTGTCGGAAGGGGACATAGAGATTTGCAAGATACACACGGATCTGAATTTTGCAGACCCGTTGACTAAGCCTCTTCCATGAGCAAAACATGATCAGCACCAAAGCTCCATGGGTGTTAGAATCATTACTTTGTAATCTAGATTATTGACTCTAGTGCAAGTGGGAGACTGAAGGAAATATGCCCTAGAGGCAATAGTAAAGTTATCATTTATTTCCTTAATTCATGATAAATGTTTATTATTCATGCTAGAATTGTATTAACCGAAAACTTAGTACATGTGTGAATACATAGACAAAACCTATAGTCCCTAGTATGCCTCTACTTGACTAGCTCGTTAATCAAAGATGGTTATGTTTCCTAACCATAGACATGTGTTGTCATTTGATGAACGGGATCACATCATTAGGACAATGATGTGATGGACATGACCCATCCGTTAGCTTAGCATTATGATCGTGTTAGTTTCATTGCTACTGCTTTCTTCATGACTTATACAAGTTCCTCAGACTATGAGATTATGCAACTCCCGAATACCGGAGGAACACTTTGTGTGCTACCAAACATCACAACGTAAAAGGGTGATTATAAAGGTGCTCTACAGATGTCTTCGAAGGTGTTTGTTAGGTTGGCATAGATCAAGATTAGGATTTGTCACTCCGTGTTTCAGAGAGGTATCTCTGGGCCCTCTCGGTAATACTCATCACTATAAGCCTTGCAAGCATTGTGACTAATGAGTTAGTTATGGATGAAGTATTACAGAACGAGTAAAGAGACTTGCCGGTAACAATATTGAACTAGTTATTGAGATGCCGACGATCGAATCTCGGGCAAGTAACATACCGATGACAAAGGGAACAACGTATGTTGTTATGCGGTTTGACCGATAAAGATATTCGTAGAATATGTAGGAACCAATATGAGCATCCAGGTTCCGCTATTGGTTATTGATCGGAGATTTGTCTCGGTCATGTCTACATAGTTCTCGAACCCGTAGGGTCCGCACGCTTAACGTTCGATGACGATTGGTATTATGAGTTTATGTGTTTTGATGTACCGAAGGTAGTTCGGAGTTTCAGATGTGATCATGGACAAGACGAGGAGTCTCAAAATGGTCAAGACATGAAGATTGATATATTGGACGACTATGTTTGGACATCGGAATGGTTCTGGGTGAGTTCGGGCATTTACTGGAGTACCGGGGGTTACCGGAACCCCTCGTTGAGTGTATGGGCCTTATTGGGCCTTAGTGGGAGAGAGGAGGAGGAGGCCAGGTGGAGGTCACGCCCCCCCCCCCCCAAGCCCAATCCGAATTGGGTGGGGGGTCGGCCGCCCCTTTCCTTCCCTCTCTCTCCCCCTTCCTTCCTCTCGTACTCCAACTTGGGAAGGGGAGGGAGTAGGACTCCCCCCTTGGGCGTGCCATAGAGGGCCAGCCCTCCCCCTCCTCCATTCCTTTATATACAGGGGAGGGGGCACCCCTTAGATACACAAGTTGAAAATTGTTTTAGCCGTGTGTGGTGCCTCCCTCCACAGTTACACACCTCGGCCATATCGTCGTAGCGCTTAGGCGAAGCCCTGCGGCGGTAACTTCATCATCACTGTCACCATGCCGTCGTGCTGACGAAACTCTCCCTCGGCCTCAACTGGATCAAGAGTACGAGGGACGTCTTCGAGCTGAACGTGTGCTGAACACGGAGGTGTCGTACGTTCGGTGCTTGGATCGGTTGGATCGCGAAGACGTTCGACTACATCAACCGCGTTAATGATACGTCCATTTTGCATCATGCTTTTATATCGATATTTATTGCATTATGGGCTGTTATTACACGTTATGTCACAATACGTATGCCTATTCTCTCTTATTTTACATGGTTTACATGAAGAGGGGGAATGCCGGCAGCTGGAATTCTGGGTTGGAAAAGGAGCAAATATTAGAGACCTATTCTGCACAACTCCAAAAGTCTAGAAACTCCACAAAAGTTAATTTTGGAATTAATAAAAAATACAGAGCGAAGAAAGTACCAGAGGGGGCCCACACCCTCGCCACGAGGGTGGGGCCGCGCCCTACCCCCCTGTGTGCGCCCCCTGCCTCGTGGGCCCCCTGGCAGTCCTCCGGTGGCCATCTTCTGCTATATGAAGTCTTTTACCCTGGAAAAAATCATAAGCAAGCTTTCAGGAAGAAACACCGCCGCCATGAGGCGGAACCCATCTAGGGCTCCAGCGGAGCTGTTCTGCCGGGGAAACATCCCTCCGGAGAGGGGAATCCGTCGTCGTCATCATCATCAACCATCCGCCGTCACCAATTTCATGATGCTCACCACTGTGCGTGAGTAATTCCATCGTAGGCTTGCTGGACGGTGATGGGTTAGATGAGATTTACCATGTAATCGAGTTAGTTTTGTTAGGGTTTGATCCCTAGTATCCATTATGTTCTAAGATTGATGTTGCTATGACTTTGCTATGCTTAATGCTTGTCACTAGGGCCCGAGTGCCATGATTTCATATCTGAACCTATTATGTTTTCATGAATATATGCGAGTTCTTTATCCTATCTTGCAATTCAATAGTCACCTACTATGTGTTATGATCCGGCAACCCCGAAGTGACAATAATCGGGACCACTCTCGGTGATGACCGTAGTTTGAGGAGTTCATGTATTCACTAAGTGTTAATGCTTTGGTCCGATACTCTATTAAAAGGAGGCCTTAATATCCCTTACTTTCCAATAGGACCCCGCTGCCACGGGAGGGTAGGACAAAAGATTTCATGCAAGTTCTTTTCCATAAGCACGTATGACTATATTCGGAATACATGCCTACATTACATTGATGAACTAGAGCTTATGTTATAACTGTTGCATGAGGAATCGCATCCTACATAATTATCCATCACTGATCCAATGCCTACGAGCTTTTCACATATTGATCTTTGCTTAATTACTTTATCGTTGCCACTATTACAATTACTACAAAGCTGCTACTGTTACTTTTGCTACATACTGTTACTTCCATATTACTTTGCTACTGAATACTTTGCTGCAAATATTAAGTTATCCAGGTGTGGTTGAATTGACAACTCAACTGCTAATACTTGAGAATATTTTTTGGCTCCCCTTGTGTCGAATCAATAAATTTGGGTTGAAAACTCTACCCTCAAAAACGGTTGCGATCCCCTATACTTGTGGGTTATCAAGACTACTTTCTGGCGCCGTTGCCGGGGAGTGAAGCGCCTTTGGTGAGTGGAACTTGGTAAGGAAAAGTTTATATAGTGTGCTGAAATTTACTGTCACTTGTTACTATGGAACATAATCCTTTGAGGGGCTTATTCGGGGTATCTTCACCCCGACCAGTAGAGCAAAGAGTTGCTCCTCAACCTACTGAACCTACTGAAAATGTTTGCTTTGAAATTCCTTTGGGTATGATAGAGAAACTGCTAGCTAATCCTTTTACAGGAGATGCAACATTGCATCCCGATTTGCACTTAATCTATGTGGATGAAGTTTGTGGATTATTTAAGCTTGCAGGTATGCCCGATGATGTTATCAAGAAGAAGGTCTTCCCTTTATCTTTGAAGGGAGAGGCATTGACATGGTTTAGGCTATGTGATGATATGGGATCATGGAACTACAACCGATTGAAATTGGAATTTCATCAGAAGTTTTATCCTATGCATCTTGTTCATCGTGATCTTAATTATATATATAATTTTTGGCCTCGCGAAGGAGAAAGCATCACTCAAGCTTGGGGGAGGCTTAAGTCAATGTTATATTCATGCCCCGATCATGAGCTCTCAAGAGAAATGATTATTCAAAAAATTTATGCTCGGCTTTCTCTCAGCAATCGCTCCATGCTAGATACTTCTTGTACTGGTTCTTTTATGATGAAGACCATTGAATTCAGATGGGATTTATTGGAAAGAATTAAATGCAACTCAGAAGATTGGGATCTCGACGAAGGTAAGGAGTTAGGTATGACACCTAAGTTCGATTGTGTTGAATCTTTTATGGATACCAATGCTTTTCGTGAATTTAGCACTAAATATGGACTTGACTCTGAGATAGTAGCTTCTTTCTATGAATCATTTGCTACTCATGTTGACCTCCCAAAGGAGAGGTGGTTTAAATATAATCCTCCCACTGAAGTAAAAGTAGTTGCACCTATTAAAGTTGAAGAAAAGACTATCACTTATAATGATCCTATTGTTCCTACTACCTATATTGAGAAACCACCTTTCCCTGTTAGGATAAAGGATCATGCTAAAGCTTCAACTGTGGTTCGTAAGAGTAATACTAGAACACCTACACCACCTGAGCAAATTAAAGTTGAACCTAGTATTGCTATGGTTAAAGATCTCTTGGCTGATAATATTGATGGGCATGTTATTTACTTCTGTGATGAAATTGCTAGAATTGCTAGACCCGATACTAAAAATAAACATAGACCTGTTGTAGGCATGCTTGTTATTTCTGTTAAAATAGGAGATCATTGTTATCATGGCTTATGTGATACGGGTGCTAGTGCAAGTGCAATACCTCATTCCTTATACAAAGAAATTATGCATGATATTGCACCTGCTGAGATAGAATAAATTGATGTTACAACTAAGCTTGCCAATAGAGATACTATTTCACCAGTTGGGATTGTTAGAGATGTTGAAGTCTTGTGTGGGAAAGTTAAATATCCTGCTGATTTTCGTGTTCTTGGTTCCCCACAAGATAGCTTTTGTCCCGTTCTATTTGGTAGACCCTTCTTGAATAATGTTAATGCTAAGATATATTGCAAAAAGGATATTGTTACGATTGGTTTAGGGGATATGTCTCATGAGTTTAATTTTGCTAAATTTCATAGACAACCCCATGATAAAGAATTGCCTAGTAAGGATGAAATTATTGGTCTTGCTTCTATTGCGTGCCTCCTAATGACCCTTTAGAACAATATTTGCTAGACCATGAAAATGATATGTTTATGAATGAAAGAAGAGAGATAGATGAAGTATTCTTTAAACAGGGACCTATTTTGAAACACAACTTGCCTGTTGAAATCCTAGGGGATCTTCCTCCACCCAAGGGTGATCCCGTGTTCGAGCTTAAACCACTACCTAATACTCTTAAATATGCTTATCTTGATGAAAAGAGATATATCCTGTTATTATTAGTGCTAACCTTTCAGAACAGGAAGAGGAGAAATTATTGAAAACTCTGAAGAAGCACCGTGCTGCTATTGGATATACTCTTGATGATCTTAAGGGCATTAGTCCCACTATATGCCAACACAAAATAAAATTGGAGAAAGACGCCAAACCAGTTGTTGATCACCAACGACGGTTAAATCCTAAGATGAAAGAAGTGGTAAGAAAAGAAATACTAAAGCTCCTCGAGGCAGGTATAATTTATCCCAATGCTGACAGTCAGTGGGTAAGTCATGTCCATTGTGTCCCTAAGAAGGGAGGTATTACTGTTGTTCCTAATGATAAATATGATTTGATCCCGCAAAGAATTGCTACAGGTTATAGCATGGTAATTGATTTCCGCAAATTAAATAAAGCTACTAAAATGGATCATTACCCTTTGCCTTTTATTTGTCAAATGCTAGAAAGATTATCCAAACATACACATTTTTGCTTTCTAGATGGTTACTCTGGTTTCTCTCAAATACCTGTGTCAAAAGAGGATCAAGAAAAAGACCACTTTTACTTGCCCTTTCAGTTCTTTTGCTTATAGACGTATGCCTTTTGGTTTATGTAATGCACCTGCTACCTTTCCAAGATGCATGATGGCTATATTCTCTGACTTTTGTGAAAATATTGTTGAGGTTTTCATGGATGATTTCTCCATTTATGGATCTTCTTTTGATGATTGCTTGAGCAACCTTGATCAAGTTTTGCAGAGATGCGAAGATACTAATCTTGTCTTGAATTGGTAGAAGTGCCACTTTATGGTTAATGAAGGCATTGTCTTGGGGCATAAAATTTCTGAAAGAGGTATTGAAGTTGATAAAGCCAAAGTTGATGCTATTGAAAAGATGTCGTGTCCTAGGGACATTAAAGGTATAAGAAGTTTCCTTGGTCATGCCGGTTTTTATAGGAGGTTCATTAAAGACTTCTCTAAAATTTCTAGGCCTCTGACTAATCTCTTACAAAAAGATATTCCTTTTGTCTTCGATGATGATTGTGTAGAAGCATTTGAAATACTTAAGAAAGCTCTTATTTCTACACCTATTGTTCAGCCACCTGATTGGAATTTACCTTTTGAAATTATGTGCGCTGCTAGTGATTATGCCGTAGGTGCTGTTTTAGGACAAAGAGTTGATAAGAAATTAAATGTTATACAATATGCTAGTAAAACTCTAGACAAAGGCTCAGAGAAATTATGCTACTACTGAAAAAGAATTTTTAGCAGTTGTATTTGCTCGTGATAAGTTCAGACCTTATATTGTTGATTCTAAAGTAACTGCTCACACCGATCATGCTTTGCTATTAAATATCTTATGGAAAAGAAAAATGCTAAACCTAGACTTATTAGATGGGTTCTCTTGCTACAAGAATTTGACTTGCATATTATTGATAGAAAGGGAGCTGAGAACCCGCTGCGCATAACTTGTCTAGGTTAGAGAATGTTCTTGATGACCCACTACCTATTGATGATAGCTTTCCTGACGAACAATTAGTTGTCATAAATGCTTCTTGTACTGCTCCATGATATGTTGATTATGCTAATTACGTTGTTGCTAAATTTATACCACCTAGTTTCACATACCAGCAAAAGAAAAAGTTTTTCTATGATTTAAGACATTACTTCTAGGTTGACCCACACCTTTATAAAGAAGGAGTAGATGGTGTTATTAGACATTGTATACCTGAGCATGAACAGGAACAAATCCTACGCAAGTGTCACCCCGAGGCTTATGGAGGACACCACGCTGGAGATAGAACTGCGCATAAGGTATTGAATCCGGTTTTTATTGGCCTACTCTCTTCAAGGATGCCTGTAAGTTTGTCTTGTCTTGCGATGAATGCCAAGAATTGGTAATATTAGTAGACGTAAATAAATGCCTATGAATTATTCACTTCTTATAGAACCATTTGATGTTTGGGGCTTTGATTATATGGGACCGTTTCCTTCCTCTAATGGGTATACACATATTTTAGTTGTTGTTGATTACGTTACTAAGTGGGTAGAAGCTATTCCAACTAGTAGTGCTGATCATAACACCTCTATTAAGATGCTTAAAGAAGTTATTTTTCCGAGGTTTGGAGTCCCTAGATACCTAATGACTGATGGTGGTTCACATTTTATTCATGGTGCTTATTGTAAAATTCTTGCTAAGTATGATGTTAATCATAGAATTGCATCTCCTTATCACCCACGGTCTAGTGGCCAAGTAGAACTGAGTAACAGAGAGCTTAAATTGATTTTTCAAAAGACTATTAATAGATCTAGAAAGAATTGGTCCAAGAAACTTGATGATGCATTATGGGCTTACAGAACTGCATATAAAAATCCTATGGGTATGTCTCCATATAAAATGGTTTATGGAAAAGCATGTCACTTACCTCTCGAACTAGAACATAAGGCATATTGGGCCATTAAATAGCTCAATTATGATTTCAAACTTGCCAGTGAGAAGATGTTATTTGACATTAGCTCACTTGATGAATGGAAAACCCAAGCCTATGAGAATGCCAAACTGTTTAAAGAAAAAGTTAAAATATGGCATGACAAAAGGATACAAAAGCGTGAGTTTAATGTAGGTGATTATGTGTTGCTTTTCAACTCTCGTTTAAGATTTTTTGCAAGAAAACTCCTCTCTAAATGGGAAGGTCCTTACGTTATCAAGGAGGTCTATCGTTCCGGTGCCATAAAAATCAGCAACTTCAAAGGCACAAAACCGAAGGTGGTGAACGGTCAAAGAATCAAACATTATATCTCACGTAATCCAATAAATGTTGAAACTAATGTTATTGAAATTGTGACCTCGGAGGAATACATAAGGGACACTTTCCAGAACGTTTCAGACTCTGAAAAGGAATAGGTATGTGGTATGGTAAGTAAACCGACTCCAAAACAGTTCTAATAGCATTTTTTCTCCGTTTTGGAATATTTAAGAAAATAGGAAAATAAGTAGTCCAGGAAGGACACGAGGCATCCACGAGGGTGGAGGGCGCGCCCCCTGCCTCGTGGGCACCTCGTGTGCTCTCCGGACTCTGTTTTCTTGCACGATACTTCTTTTGGTCGGTAAAAATTTATTATATAATCTCCGGAAGGTTTTGACCACCGTATCACGCAAATATCCTCTGTCTTTGTTTCGAGCTGTTTTTCTGACAGATCTAAATCACCATGACGTCTTCAAGCGCCCCCAAGGACAAGTTTTTAGAGAAGGTCATCAACCCCTACCTCGCGGAGGTGCTACAACACCCTCAAACCATTGAGATGCGTGAGGGAGTGCTGCACATCTGCGATGTTGAGGGACCAAGGAGGACCGGAAGCGTGGAGACAAGATTCGGAGCAACGGAACAACAGGTTTTCAAGTGCCAAGTGATGGTGGAATGCGGACTCAACGCCAACCATATGATGATTGCGGAGTTCACCAACAACCACAAGCTAGATGCCAAGAACATTGGGGAAAACATCTTCAAGCTTCATGAGAAAATCGAGCACCTCCAAGCCCAGATCTATAACCTGCAAAACCAAAATTGTGAGTATGAATATAGATTCAAGAGGATGAGTTTGGCTGCAGATTTGAGGATCCTGGAGACTCGATCATCCTTCTATGATGGTGAGCCTATGCCTTGGAAGATGGATGACAAGCCTACATCATCAACAACTCCATCATCACCATCTCCGAAGAAAGAGACATAATCACATGGGTATGGGCACTCCCCTTGACAACTGCCAAGCTTGGGGGAGGTGCTCCGGTATCGTATCACCATCACACTCCTATCTTTACCGTTCTAATTAGTTTGATCCTTTTAGCAATATCTTGATCTAGTAGAATAAAGTTTTGGTATGATTTAGTTTTGAGTTTTGCCTTATGATCCTTCCATGTAATTGAGTCCGTGAGCTATATATAATAAAGATTAGTGCTGAGTCAAGGGCTTTGCTATCTTACTATGATCTTGAGGGAATAAAAGAAAAAGAAAGAATAAAAAGAAATAAAGAGATCATATTGATCTTATGGAGAGTAATGACTTCACATAAAGAGTATGATGAATAAAAGTTGTTGAGAGTTGGCAAACATAGTTTTGGTCATCGTTGCAATTAATAGGAAGTAATAAAGAAAGAGAGGTTTTCACATATAAATATACTATCTTGGACATCTTTTATGATTGTGAGCACTCATTAAAATATGACATGCTAAAGAGTTTATGTTGGACAAGGAAGACAACGTAATGGGTTATGTTTTCTTATATCCGAAATAAAGTATATTGTCATGGATCATCCAGCATGTTGAGCTTGCCTTTTCCCCTCATGCTAGCCAAATTCTTTGCACCAAGTAGAGATACTACTTGTGCTTCCGAATATACTTAAACTCAATTTTGTCATGAGAGTCCACCATATCTACCTATGGATTGAGTAAGATCCTTCAAGTAAGTTTTCATGTTGTATGCAATAAAAATTGCTCTCTAAATATGTACAACTTATTAGTGTGGAGAAAATAAGCTTTATACGATCTTGTGACATGGAAGCAATAAAAGTGACGGACTGCATAATAAAGGTCCATATCAGAAGTGGCAATATAAAATGATGTTCTTTTGCATTAAGATTTCGTGCATCCAACCATAAAAGCACATGACAACCTCTGCTTCCCTCTGCGAAGGGCCTATCTTTTATTCTTGTCTTATACATTATGCAAGATTCATGGTGAAGCACCTTGTGTTGGAAAGATCCTAATATATATATCCAATTGGATGTAAGTTAGCATGAACTATTATTGTTGACGTTACCCTTGAGGTAAGAGGTTGGGAGGCAACACTATAAGCCCCTATCTTTCTTTGTGTCCGATTAAAACTCCATATGCATAAGTATAGCGTGAGTGTTAGCAATTGTGAAAGACTAAATGATAGTTGAGTATGTGGAATTGCTGAAAAGCTCTTATATTGACTCTTTCCGATGTTATGATAAATTGCAATTGCCTCAATGACTGAGATCCTAGTTTGTTGGTTCTCAATGAAGTTTCTGATTCATACTTGATATTGTGAATAGATTATTACTTTAGCATAAGAAATCATATGACAATATATATATATATTTTGCTGTTATAAGAATGATCATGATGCCCTCATGTCCGTATTTTATTTTATCGACACCTCTATCTCTAAACATGTGGACATATTTTTCGATTTCGGCTTCCGCTTGAGGACAAGCGAGGTCTAAGCTTGGGGGAGTTGATACGTCCATTTTGCATCATGCTTTTATATCGATATTCATTGCATTATGGGTTGTTATTACACGTTATATCACAATACGTATGCCTATTCTCTCTTATTTTACAAGGTTTACATGAAGAGGGGGAATGCCGACAGCTGGAATTCTGGGCTGGAAAAGGAGCAAATATTAGAGACCTATTCTGCACAACTCCAAAAGTCTTGAAACTGCACGAAAGTTATTTTTGGAATTAATAAAAAATATTGAGCGAAGAAAGTACCATAGGGGGCCCACACCCTCGCCACGAGGGTGGGGGCGCGCCCTATCCCCCTGTGCGTGCCCCCTGCCTCGTGGGCCCCCTGGCAGTCCTCCGGTGGCCATCTTCTGCTATACGAAGTCTTTTACCCTGGAAAAAATCATAAGCAAGCTTTTGGGAAGAAACACCGCAGCCACGAGGTGGAACCAATCTAGGGCTCCGTCGGAGCTGTTCTACCGGGGAAACATCCCTCCGGAGAGGGGAATCCATCGCCGTCGTCATCATCAACCATCCTCCATCACCAATTTCATGATGCTCACCGCCGTGCATGAGTAATTGCATCGTAGGCTTGCTGGACGGTGATGGGTTGGATGAGATTTACCATGTAATCAAGTTAGTTTTGTTAGGGTTTGATCCCTAGTATCCATTATGTTCTAAGATTGATGTTGCTATGACTTTGCTATGCTTAATGCTTGTCACTAGGGCCCGAGTGCCATGATTTCAGATCTAAACCTATTATGTTTTCATGAATATATGTGAGTTCTTGATCCTATCTTGCAAGTCAATAGTCCCCTACTATGTGTTATGATCCGGCAACCCCGAAGTGACAATAGTCGGGACCACTCCCAGTGATGACCGTAGTTTGAGGAGTTCATGTATTCAGTAAGTGTTAATGCTTTGGTCTGGTACTCTATTAAAAGGAGGCCTTAATATCCCTTAGTTTCCAATAGGACCCCGCTGCCATGGGAGGGTAGGACAAAAGATGTCATGCAAGTTCTTTTCCATAAGCATGTATGACTATATTCGGAATACATGCCTACATACATTGATGAACTGGAGCTAGTTCTGTGTCACCCTATGTTATAACTGTTGCATGAGGAATCGCATCCGACATAATTATCCATCACTGATCCAATGCCTACGAGCTTTTCACATATTGATCTTTGCTTAGTTACTTTACCGTTGCCACTGTTACAGTTACTACAAAACTGCTACTGTTACTTTTGCTACTGTTACCATTACTTCCATATTGCTTTGCTACTAAATACTTTGCTGCAGATATTAAATTATCCAGGTGTGGTTGAATTGACAACTCAACTGCCAATACTTGAGAAAATTCTTTGGCTCCCCTTGTGTCGAATCAATAAATTTGTGTTGAATATTCCACCCGCGAAAATTGTTGCGATCCCCTATACTTGTGGGTTATCAGTTAACTAAACGCTTCTGCTTTTGGTCTACAAGGGTACGTGGACACACTCTCCCCTCTCGTTGCTATGCATCACATAGATAGATCTTGCGTGACCGTAAGATTTTTTTTAAAATTACCACGTTCCCCAACAGACAAAAGGGTTATGCAGAATATCCAAGAAAGTGTTAGGTGGCACCGGCTTACGCTGAGACCCCAATCGTCTTAAGGCATCAGACGCCTCATTTTTCCTGCGATCAATGTGTTCCACTTGATAACCCTTGAAGTGCCCATCAATAGCGTCAACTTCACATCGATAAGCCGCTATGAGTGGATCCTTAGAATCCCATGTGCCCGAAACTTGCTAAGCCACCAAGTCTGAGTCGCCGAAACATCTCACCCGGCTTAAGTTCATCTCCTTAGCTATCCGAAGACCATGGAGCAAGGCTTCATACTCAGCCACATTGTTAGTACAGGGAAACATCAACCTTAAAACATAACATAACTTGTCACCTCGAGGGGAAGCTAAGACAACTCCAGCCCCCGAGCCCTCCAATTTCCTGGACCCATCAAAGTGAATAGTCCAATATGTGTTATCTGCCTTCTCCTTAGGCATTTGCAGCTTTGTCCAGTCATTGATGAAATCCACAAGTGCTTGAGATTTGATGGTCGTGCAAGGCATATACTTTAAACCATGAGGTCCAAGCTCGATGGCCCACTTGGCTACCCGACCTGTAGCTTTTCTATTCTGGATGATATCCCCTAAGAGAGCAAAACTGACCACAGTGATAGGATGACCCAAAAAATATTGCTTAAGATTCCGACTGGCCATGAACACCCCATATACAAAGCTTCTGCCAATGTGGGTACCTCTGCTTTGACTCAATGAGTACTTCACTGATATAGTAAACCGGCCGTTGAACCGGATATTCCTTGCCTGCTTCCTTCTGTTCCACCACTACAGCTACACTGACAGCCCAGGCGTTAGCAGCCACGTATAATAACAACGGCTCCTTATCAATAGGAGCAGCAAGGACTGGTGGCTTAGCTAGTTGTTTCTTCAAAGCTTCGAATGGGTCATTAGCAGCATCACTCCAGACGAAGTTATCTGTTTTCTTCATCATCTGGTACAGTGGTATGGCCTTCTCACCCAACCGGCTTATGAACCGACTTAAGGCAGCAATACGACCCGCCAGACGCTGAACATCATTGATACACGCCGGTTTTGCCAGGGAGGTAATGGCCTTGATCTTCTCCGGGTTAGCCTCAATGCCTCTGTTAGAAACCAGAAAACCCAAAAGCTTGCGTGCTAGCACACCAAAAACGCACTTGACGGGGTTAAGCATCATCTTGTATACCCGAAGATTGTTGAAGGTCTCCTTCAAATCATCTATTAAAGTATCCTTCTCTCTAGATTTCACCACAATATCATCCACATAAGCATGAACATTGCGCCCAATCTGACTATGAAGACAATTCTGCACACATCGCTGGTAAGTCGCCTGGGCACTCTTGAGCCCAAAAGGCATAGACACATAGCAGAAGGCTCCAAAGGGAGTAATAAAAGTTGTCTTCTCCTGGTCCTTAACTGCCTTCTTGATCTGATGATAACCAGAATAAGCATCCAAAAAACTCAAATGCTCACAACCCACTGTAGCATCAATGATTTGATCAATACGAGGGAGAGCAAAAGGATCAGCCAAACAAGCCTTGTTTAAGTCCGTGTAGTCCACGCACATACGTCAAGTGCCATTTTTCTTAAGCACCAGCACCGGATTAGCCAACCACTCAGGATGAAAGACTTCAACAATGAACCCAGCCGCCAAGTTCCGGGCCACTTCTTCACCAATAGCCTTACACCTCTCCTCATTGAAGCAACGAAGGAATTGCTTGACCGGCTTAAACTTCGGATCAATATTAAGAGTGTGCTCAGCGAGTTCCCTCGGTACACCCGGCATGTCAGAAGGTTTCCATGCAAAGATGTCCCGGTTCTCACAGATGAACTCGATGAGCGCGCTTTCCTATTTTGGGTCCAGGTTAGCACTGATACTGAACTGTTTGGATGAATCACCGGGAACAAAGTCAACTAGCTTAGTGTCATCAGCCGACTTAAACTTCAGTACTGGATCATGCTCTGTAGTTGGATTTTTCAAAGACATTATATCCGCCGGATCAACATTGTCCTTGTAAAACTTCAACTCTTCTGTTGCACAGACAGACTTGGCATAAGCAGCATCACCTTCTTCACATTCCAAAGCTATCTTCTGACTCCCATGCATTGTAATGGTCCCTTTGTAACCCGACATCTTGAGCTGCAAATAAACATAATAAGGTCGTGTCATGAACTTAGCATAAGACGGCCGTCCAAACAGAGCGTGGTATGGGCTTCTGATCTTGACCACTTCAAAGGTTAACTTCTCGGCTCTGGAATCGTGCTCATCTCCAAAGGCCACTTCCAGCTCAATCTTGCCTACAGGGTATGCCGACTTACCAGGCACCACTCCATGGAAAATAGTATTGGACGGCTTAAGATTTTTATCGGTTAACCCCATGCGACGGAAAGTATCATAATAAAGGATATTAATGCTGCTACCTCCATCCATGAGTACCTTAGTGAATTTGTATCCACCAACTTGAGGCGCCACCACCAAAGCCAAGTGACCCGGATTATCAACCCGGGGCGGGTGATCCTCTCAGCTCCACATAATGGGTTGCTCAGACCATCGCAAGTAATGGGGAACTGCCGGCTCAACGGCGTTCACAACCCACTTGTGGAGATTCTGGTCTCGCTTGCATAGACTTGTGGTGAAGACGTGGTATTGCCCGCTATTCAACTGCTTCGGATGACTTTGATATCCAGACTGCTGCTGCTGCTGACCCCCTTGACCAGATTGTTAATTGTAACCGCCATGATTACCTTGATTGCAACCACCCTGATTACCATGATGGTGTTGGTGACCCTGGAAGCCGGAATTAGAACCACCACCTCCGTAACCTGCACCATGAGAACCGCCGCCACCAGAACCTGAGCCGCCGCCCGGCCCATGATTGTTCTTAAAAAAATCCGAATTTTTTAGCTCCTTCATAGTTTGACAATCTTTCCAAAGGTGGGTGGTCGGCCTTTCCTTTGTGCCATGCTTTGGGCAGGGCTGATTCATCAAATGCTCAAAATTGATACTTGATCCACCAGTCCGAGAGGTGGCTTCCCCTTACGACGCTGACCATTACTCTGTGTATTGGTACTGGCCACAAAATCTGAATTACTATCAGCCTTGTGCTTACCGTTGCCCCCTGACTCGCCGGGTTATGCTGCTGGCCCTTGGTGTTGCCACTCTTCTTTCCCTTTCCCGGCTTATCATCATCAGACTCGGGGTCCTTGGTACTATCAGAGTCGGCATATTTAATTAGAGCCGCCATCAGCCACCCCATATCATTGCAATCACGCTTGAGCCGCCCCAGCTTCTGCTTAAGAGGCAAAAAACAACAATTTTTCTCTAACATTAGAACTGCAGAGCCGGCATTGATGTTATCAGATGAGTGTATGATAGCCTTGACCCGGCGCACCCAATGGGTCATTGGTTCACCCTCCTCTTGGGCGCAAGCAGATAAATCCACAATCGACATGGGCTATTTGCATGTATCTTTAAAGTTTTGGATAAACCGGGCCTTTAGCTCACCCCATGACCCGATAGAGTTGGCAGGCAGCCCTTTCAACAAGGTACGAGTCGTCCCATCCAGCATCATGGTGAAGTATTTTGCAGACGCAGCATCGTTGACCTCCAACAGTTCCATGGCCATCTCATAACTTTCAATCCACGCCTCAGGGGGTAAGTCGACTATGTAGTTAGGCACCTTACGAGGTCCTTTGAAATCCTTGGGCAAACACTCATTACACAGAGCCGGCACCAAACAAGGTACACTTGTAGTTCTAGAAGTCACACCTGCCTCCACCGAAGCTGTCGGTGTCAAAACCGGCGGATCTCGGGTAGGGGGTCCCGAACTGTGCGTCTAGGCGGATGGTAACAGGAGACAAGGGACACGATGTTTTTACCCAGCTTCGGGCCCTCTCGATGGAGGTAAAACCCTACTCCTGCTTGATTAATATTGATGATATGGGTAGTACAAGAGTGGTCTACCACGAGATCAGAGAGGCTAAACCCTAGAAGCTAGCCTATGGTATGATTGTTGTATATATCTATCGACTAGCCTGGCCTCGGTTTATATAATGCACCAGAGGCCTAGGATAACAAGAGTCCTAGTTGAATACACCGGTGGGGGAGGAGTCCTTGTCTTGATCGCTAAGTCTTGCGGAATCTTCCTTGTATGCGTAATCGTCCGGATCGCCCACAGTATACGGCCATGGGGGTCCTCGGCCCAATCCAACCGATCAGAGACGACGTGGTGAGTACCCCTAGTCCAGACACCGTCAAGAGCCCCTGAACCGGTCTTCGTTAGGGACGCCTCGATTCTTCCGAACTGTTCTTCATCTTGATCGTCGGTCTTGAAAACTGGTTCAACAAATCTTCTCATCTTCGATCTTGAGGATCGCCAAATGCATTCGACGAGTTTACACATCGGGTATCCGAGGAGCCCTTTAAGTTTCCGCCTTTATCAATGCCTTGTTATTTTTATGCCACACCTCGGGTTTGAAGTTGTTCTGGCGGCGTCCTCTTGCATCCGAGCTCCAACGCCGGACTGCATTCGAGGTATCTTTTGCAGCCGAGCACCAATGTCGGACTGCTTCCCAGCTCTAACACCGGAATGTATCCGAGCTCCAACGCCGGACTATGTATCCGAGCTCCAACGCCGGACTATGTATCCGAGCTCCAACGCCGGACTGTATCCGAGCTCCAACGTCGGACTATGTATCCGAGCTCCAACGCCGGACTGTAACCGAGGTGTCTTAAATCACCTTGGTTCAAAGAAGTTTGAAGGAGTTTAGCCGAGCTTAATGCCGGAAATGCCCTCTATGGAGCCAGCCACTAGCGCCCGAGCTTTATGCCGGACTGCTTCCGAGGTGGTGCACCACCCTGAATGTGGGCCGATTTTTGTCAATATTCTTGATTGGTGCAATTTATTCTCGGCCGAGATACAAAGCCAATAGCCCTCAAGGTGGGTATCGGTCTAAAACCCGAGATGCACATGAAGGATGACATAAGACCGCTGATCCTCAGAATCATTGAGACTCAAAGTTGATTTGCAAAATCGGTCCGAGGATCAAGTCCTAGCTTCGGCAGAATACTTGGGACACAAAAAGCGGCGTGCTCGGTCCTCAAGCCTCGGGTTGGGTGCGGCCGACCAACCCGAGGATCAAAATCTCATCGGAGATCAGATTACACTTAAAATTTTCTGCATTGGACAGGCAATGCAAGAGCCCCGAGACACCGGGTCGGGTGGTAACACTGCATCGTGGGATCGATGTGCCCTTTAATATTTGTAAATAATAAGCCCGAAGCCCAAGAGCCCCGAGCCTTAATGCGGGCACGGGTGGCAATTAAGGATCGATATCCATAATAAAATCACAAATTATGTGTAATGACTCTATGTATCCAAGTACTTTACGTCATTAATGCTCGATCCGCATTGTACAAAACTTTGTTGACCGACCATCGGCTTCACCTCCTCGGCCAATAGCCGAGGAGTGTTTGTCCTACTTTATAAAGCCTTTATGAGGGCAAAGATTTACAACAAACAAGGCAATCTGGCCATACGGTTTTATAAACAAAGGTACGCAGAGAGGTATGTTATATTATCGCTTAATGTAAGAAATGTCTTCCAGAGAAAATAGTCCCGCTTATCGGTTCCTTTCTTCGGGTTGTCATGCTAAGCATGATCCTGAAACCTCAGCTCCAATGTAAGAGCAAAATATCAAGGATTTAGTTTGGGAGGACGGTTAATAGCCCCCGGTAGTGTTCGGCGACAGTCGAGGTCAAGCCGTAAACACTTCGTCCATTGTTATGAATGGCCCGTCGTTTAACACCGTCATCGGATCGCTGACCAGTTTACGCTTATTGTGGCAGTCAGTTTTCGGCTTTCTCCACTAAGGTGCTTAACCATGTGAGCTGGAAGCACAATCGCAGTGGTTCTCCCTTTGCACAGCTAGCCGAACAAATCGGAACGTAGGGGGCAAGCGCAGGAGCCGGGCAACCCAACTATTGACCGAAGACACAATTCGAAACCGATGCATATGTAGCAATATCCGAGAATGTTTTTGCGAATCACTAAAGGTGTCGGCGTTGTAATCGTGAGACTAATCGCCGAAACGCACAAAAAGTGCCATAGGATCGAAAAGCCAAAAAACTTATTCAAAAGTTTAGTGTCCAAACTAGATCAAGTGTTCGGTGCCTATCCGAAAATTGGACTTAAAAAAGAAGTGCTTCTGCCGTGCTTTAACATGATACATCCTATCTCAAGACTTCAAGCGGGTCAGCCTACGGCTTCAACCTCCTATCCCGAGGGCGGAGTACTTCTCATTAGGCATATTTAGCAAACTAAACTCTAGTGGCTTTGAGAGAGAAATTAGGCTCCCCGGCTAGTGACCACACGCTCGTGTCGAAAAAAAAGGAGGGATAGATAATAATAATAATAAAATTTTGCAACGACTAAGAAGAAGAACACTTATCATAAAATGGCTCATGTAAATTTAAGAGCCCCCAAGTGACTTGGGTAAAAGAATGATTGCATGTACCGAAGTACTTATATCATATCTATGTTCAACCGAACTTTAAACGCGTCTTAACCGACCGTCGGCTTCTCCCTCTTCGGTCAGAGACCAAAAAGTGCTATGTACTCCACCTGTCGAGAATATCGACGGTGTTTCCGATAACCAGGCAATCAGGTCATAAGGCCGTAATGCATAAAGCGCTCAGGAACTTATGCTATATTATCGATAAAATGTAAGAAGCATCTTGAAGAAAATAGTACCCCCACCGATACCTTTCTTTGGTGCTCATTGTTAATATGAGACTTGTGCAATAGATTTTTTGTACTCATGAGTTCCGTTGTGTGCCGACCATTATTGAAAACAGTAAGAGCGCTAGCTTTCGGCTTCACCCAGTTTGAGGTCCGGCTCGGGTGACCCAATCGTGATAATCGCAGAGGTGCTCCCTTTACTCCCTAGCCGAACAATCAGGAACGTAGGGGTAAACACAGGAGCGAGGCAACCCAGCTTGCAAATCACTTAAGTCAATATGGTGCATATTGTGGCGTAATACACGAACAAGGAACGAAGCCGTACAAGTATAATCATATGCAATAGGAAAAGCTTCATGAAGGAAGCCCCCAAATGAATTGGGTATTTGAATTTATGCGTCACAAACAAAGTTTGGACAAGAAAATTTTACAAGCATTATTTTTCCAAAAAAGGATAATGCTTGGTCGAACCGAACACAAGTTAAGATTAAAGCTTTGAGCATGAAAGCGACTTAGCTGGTTAATGTGTTCGGTATTGATGACGCGGTCCGAGCTTGATGCGGGACAAGGTTCCATCCCCCAAGCCGGTCCCGAGGTGGCGGAGCGGAGAGCTCGGCACGGCGAAGTGGTGACATAGCACGGTCAATGCAGACCGGCAGGGTGACGCCGAAGTCCCCGGATCATTTTCCTGTGCACAAAAAATAGTGCAGACCGGGGATAATAGTAATAATAATAATTAAAAAAATGTTGCATAATAAATAATTTATGCAAAGTGAGTAATAAAAGAAATATGGCTGGCGCCGAAGTCAATGTCGATGCGGGGCATCGGCGTGATGCAAGAAAGGCGTGACAAAGCTCGAATTCATGTGTCGGTCCGAGCTCCGGATGCGTCACGGACTATATCTGAAAACCGACCGAACCACCATGCGATCGTTGCACGCGGCCACCATTTGATAGACCTGCATATATATGATGGACAAACCAGAGTAATAATTCCTTGGGAAAAATGAACCCAAACAAGCAAAAAAATACTGAGATTAATAGCACCCGGTTTATTTGTTGTAGCAATCAAGGAGGTGATTCCCAAAATTGGGACTCGGTCCGCGCACCCATTGCCTGATGGGCGATAAAACGACGGCATGGCAATGCTGGCAAAGGTTGGCTCGCCGAGGCAAAGCCCTCGGTCCAGCTAACGTGACGGAGTTGGTCGGCTAGCGACGCCGAAGCGTCCGGAGTAGGTTGATGAAGAGATGGCAAAGCCCTCGGTCCAGGCGAGATGTCGAAGTAGGTCGGCGTGATGGACAATAGCTTGAAGAAGCAATAGTGCGGCCCTGCCGATGCAGGTCGTGACGTGGTCGATGCCGGCTTGATGAAGCGACCGTGCGGCGATGCCGGTATGCCCACTCCGTGTAATCCGTGGGGCGGCGATGTTGGTGATGATTTATCCTTCGCGATGCCGAACTAATGTTCGGTTGGCCGAGATGATGATCCGAAGAAGTTGAGTTCGGCTCAACAAAGCGACGACGTGTCTAGCGCAGGTCAGCCGCCCTGGATCGATGTTTTCAGGCTAGTTTGACACCAGCGCGACGGTGAAGATTGTATTGGAAAAATACTTGTAGCATTAGTGGGATGTGTTTGAGAATAAGACACAATACCCCATATAAAAACTTCCTTCAAAGAGGAGGTCCGAAATCCCGTTCATAAAGAAGATGAACTCGGGTCGGATTCGTTCTCGCGCAGAAAACGGATCCGAAAAGTAATGCACTAATCGGAAGGTTCCCGGAGTTTGGACGGTCGGATCGAGCTGAATTTTGGACAGGTGGTAGATATAGGAATTCTGCAGCCGATCAACGGTTGGATCTTCCATAGGACGTCTGAGCTAGATGCTGGACACCATGCCCCAAGGTCGTCCGGATTCTCATCCAGATTCAATACGGCTCCGCGTATATCGGAGATTGCCGGAGATTCCTCCATCGGAACTCGACGAAATTTTGCCGCATTGTTGTAGACTCAGTTCCGCACAATTCCACCGAAGCGATCGTTTAAGCGACACTCGAGGAGGCGGTGGTGACGGATACAAGTTTGCTGTCCAGAAAAACAACGCGGTCGGCCGAGGGCAATGTTGACGTTGAGCCCCCGAGCTCCATGGATGATTCCTCCACGATCTTGATAGAGATCGGAGTTGGTGTTGATGAAGGCCCTTATCCGAACATGATGATCGGAGGTAGGGCGCAGTCCTTGGTCGAACCAAGGTGACCAGTCGAGCTGGTGACGAAGATGCCGAAGTCGCAGTTGATCTGCAGGCGAGCCATCGACCTTTTGCCGAACACACAGCGGAGCTCTCAATGAAAGCACCAATGTCGGTGTCAAAACCGGCGGATCTCGGTTAGGGGGTCCCGAATGCGTCTAGGCGGATGGTAATAGGAGACAAGGGACACGATGTTTTTACCTGTGTTCGCCCTCTCGATGGAGGTAAAACCCTACTCCCGCTTGATTAATATTGATGATATGGGTAGTACAAGAGTGGATCTACCACGAGATCGAGAGGCTAAACCCTAGAAGCTAGCCTATGGTATGATTGTTGTATATATCTATCAACCGGCCCGGCCTCGGTTTATATAATGCACCAGAGGCCTAGGATAACAAGAGTCCTAGTTGAATACACCGGTGGGGGAGGAGTCCTTGTCTTGATCGCTAAGTCTTGCGGAATCTTCCTTGTATGCGGCAACTGTCCGGACTGGCCCACGAGTATACGGCCATGGGGGTCCTCGGCCCAATCCAACTGATCAGGAGACGACGTGGTGAGTACCCCCTAGTCAAGGACACCGTCAGAAGCCGTCGGATAAACTGGAAGATGTTGATGAGCCACATCTTTGAGCCGCCGCTTTCGACCTCGCGACGCGTTCACATCACGATTGGCACAAGCCACACACCATCACGCGGCGGGTCATGCCCACGCGGCTGGTTACGGCGCTGGTCATTGCTTGAAACGGCCGGTGAGTCCATGTGTCTACTATAACTCCGGCTTGGGCGAGGGGTCGAATGAATCCTCTCTCGACTGTAAGAATACGCCTCCTGCTGCACCAATGTTGTTCAAAGAAGTTCCCTAGCCCTACGTGTTTCAACCGCCACCGGAGAATCGCCATCCACTGGGAGAGCCGCCAATCGTGTCGCCGTAGCGATCATATTATCCAAAGGGTTGGAATAATGGCCCGATGGTGTTGGCACATGCTGAGGTGGAGTATTATTCAAACGAGGTGGATCCGTCATGCGCGGCTGAGCTGACGCTCCAGCCCCAGGCGCTTCAACCCGGTTTACCTCCGGCTGGTTACTGGTCCCTGCTCCAGGCGTACCAAAGAGATTACTTGCCTCGTAAACCGATGGCAGACGACTCCGGTGCCTTCTTCTCATGATTTCATTTGAAGCGTTCTGATCCAATGAGAGCCGGGAGGAACTAGCTTGGATCCGTTGTGCTTGAGCATCCAAAGCAGCCCGCGCCACTGCCATCCTAACATCCTCTGCCGCCAGGTCTTCCTTGGCTTGTGCTACCTCATCACGCGGTTTTGCAATTTCCACGCTATGCTGAGCTTGATTCGCCGGGTTAACCTCTGCTGTTAACAAGGCTGTAAGCTTATCCAGCAAATCCATCAACACCTGATCCGGCGGGCACACAGGGCCTCCTGCCCCGGCTGCCATCGCCGTCGCTGACCCGAAGATCATCGCTGCTGCAGTTGAAGAATTCTGCCCAGGCTGTGTACCGGCCATGAAGATTGCGACCCTGTTCGGCGGCTCATAGGGGTCCGAAATACTGTCGCCATCAGAACAGCCCCCAAGCCTGCCGTCTTGCAATTGATACAATGAAGTAGTCTCGCCTGTGGATGACTCACCATCAGAATAGATGGCCGTCTCACCGCCAGACATAGATCCTTCATCAAGTTCCGCTCCATGGATGAATCCCATGAAGGCACATTTTACGGTGGGCTGAGCTCGGGCGGGTCTCGCACACTGAGCCATCTCGATGATGTCGGTGCAGATGTCCAGCTCAGGGCCCGGCTCGCCGATCTTGCCGATGAAGACGTGGATTCCACCGAAGGGGACCCGGTACCCGTACTCAATTGAGCCGGCCTCGGGGCCCCAGCCTGCATCGTCGATGTAGAGCTTGCCGCGACGATTCTTGGTCATCCGGCCTACAGCGTATCCCTTGATCCCTTCGAAGCTGCCCTTTAAGAACTCGAAACCACCATGCGCTGGCCCCACGGTGGGCACCAACTGTCGTGGAATATTCATGGCAGATGTCCTAGCGTAAGGACTTAGTCGTGGAGCCATCGCAACTAGGTTAGCTTAAAGGGGTTAAACGGGACAAAGGACACAGGAGTTTATACTGGCTCGGCCCCTTGCGGTGAAGGTAAAGGCCTAATCCAGTTTGAGGTGGTATTGCTTATGTCTCGATTACTAGGGAGCGAATACGCTTGACCTAGCTTTCGATCTCTTGTCCCTCCCCTGAACTGTCGCCGGGTCGTCCCTTTATATACACAGGTTGACGCCCAGCGGCTCACGAAGTCCCGGCTGGCTCATAGACAACGTGTCCGGCTCAGTGACTAACTATATATGCCTTACAATACAAGTCTTACACATATGGCGGTTTACTCCTACGGGCCTTAAGTCGCCCTTGGGCCTTGGGCCCTTGCTTGTGAATCGCCATCTTCAGTATCCTCGTGGGCTTCATATCATGAATCGCCATAGGTATAACCCGGCCCCTCCTGGGCGGGTCATACCTAATAGTTATATCCCCAACAAGTTCAATACATTACCTTAAAGTGGTGGTTTATTTTCTTATACTAACGGAGATCATGAGCTTTTCTGTTGAAGTTTTGTGTTGTGAAGTTTTCAAGTTTTGGGTAAAGATCTGATGGATTTTGGAATAAGGAGTGGCAAGAGCCTAAGCTTGGGGATGCCCAAGGCACCCCAAGGTGAAATTCAAGGGCAACCAAAAGCCTAAGCTTGGGTATGCCCCGGAAGGCATCCCCTCTTTCGTGTTCGTCTATCGGTAACTGTACTTGAGGCTATATTTTTATTCACCACATGATATTCGTTTTGCTTGGAGCGTCTTGTATGATTTGAGTTTGCTTTTTAGTTTATCACAATCATCCTTGCTGTACACACCTTTTGGGAGAGACACGCATGAATCGGAATTCATTAGAATACTCTATGTGCTTCACTTATATTTTTTGAGCTAGACAATACTGCTCTGGTGCTTCACTTTTATCTTTTTAGAGCACGGCGATGGTTTTATTTTATGGAAATTGTCGATCTCTCATGCTTCACTTATATTATTTTGAGAGTCTTTTAGAACAGCATGGTAATTTGCTTTGGTTATAAAACTAGTCCTAATATGATGGGCATCCAAGATGGGTATAACTAAAACTTTCATATAAAGTGCATTGAATACTATGAGAAGTTTGATTCTTTATGATTGTTTTGAGATATGAAGATGGTGCTATTAGAGTCATGCTAGTAGAGTAGTTGTGGATTTGAGAGATACTTGTGTTAAAGTTTGTGATTCCCGTAGCATGCACGTATGGTGAACTGTTATGTGATGAAGTTGGAGCATGATTTATTTATTTATTGTCTTCCTTATGAGTGGCGGTTGGGGACGAGCGTTGGTCTTTTCCTGCCAATCTATCCCCCTAGGAGCATGCGCGTTGTACTTCGTTTTGATAACTAATAATTTTTTGCAATAAGTATGTGAGTTCTTTATGACTAATGTTGAGTCCATGTATTATACGCACTCTCATCCTTCCACCATTGCTAGCCTCTCTAGTACCGCGCAACTTTCGTCGGTATCATACACCTACCATATACCTTCCTCAAAATAGCCACCATACCTACCTATTATGGCATTTCCATAGCCATTACGAGATATATTGCCATGCAACTTTCCACGGTTCCGTTTATTATGAAACGCTCCATCATTGTCATATTGCTTTGCATGATCATGTAGTTGACATCGTATTTGTGGCAAATCCACCGTTCATAATTTTTCATACATGTCACTCTTGAATCATTGCACATCCCGATACACCGCCGGAGGCATTCACATAGAGTCATATTTTGTTCAAAGTATCGAGTTGTAATTCTTGAGTTGTAAGTAAATAAAAGTGTGATGATTTTCATTATTAGAGCATTGTCCCAGTGAGGAAAGGATGGTGGAGACTATGGTTCCCCCACAAGTCGGGATGAGACTCCAGACGAAAAAGAAAAAAAGAAAAAGGAAAAAGAGGCCATAAAAAAAGTGAAAAGGCCCAAATAAAAAAATGAGAGAAAAAGAGAGAAGGGGCAATGCTACTATCCTTTTTCCACACTTGTGCTTTAAAGTAGCACCATGATCTTCATGATAGAGAGTCTCCTATGTTGACACTTTCATATACTAGTGGGAATTTTTCATTATAGAACTAGGCTTGTATACTCCAATGATGGGCTTCATCAAAATGCCCTAGGTCTTCGTGAGCAAGCAAGTTGTATGCACACCCACTTAGTTTCTTTTTGAGCTTTCATACACTTATAGCTCTAGTGCATCAGTTGCATGGCAATCCCTACTCGCTCACATTGATATCTATTGATGGGAATCTCCATATCCCGTTGATACGCCTAGTTGATGTGAGACTATCTTCTCCTTTTTGTCTTCTCCACAACCACCATTCTATTACACCTATAGTGTTATGTCCATGGCTCACGCTCATGTATTGCGTGAAGATTGAAAAAGTTTGAGAAAATCAAAAGTATGAAACAATTGCTTGGCTTCTCATCGGGGTTGTGCATGATTAAATACTTTGTGTGATGAAAATAGAGCATAACCAGACTATATGATTTTGTAGGGATAGCTTTCTTTGGCCTTATTTTGAGAAGACATGATTGCTTTGTTAGTATGCTTGGAGTATTATTGTTTTTATGTCAATACTAAACTTTTGTTTTGAATCTTTCGGATCTGAACATTCATGCCACAATAAAGAAAATTACATTGATAAATATGTCAGGTAGCACTCCACATCAAAAATTCTGTTTTTATCATTTACCTACTCGAGGACGAGCAGGAATTAAGCTTGGGGATGCTTGATACATCTCCAATGTATCTATAATTTTTTATTGTTCCATGCTATTATATTATCTTTTTTGGATGTTTAATGGGCTTTAGTATGCTCTTTTATATTATTTTTGGGACTAACCTATTAACCGAAGGCCCAGTGCCAGTTTCTGTTTTTTTGTGTGCCTATTTTAGAGTTTTGCAGAAAAGGAATACCAAACGGAGTCTAAACGGAATGAAACCTTTGCGATGATCTTCCTTAGACCGAAAGCAAACCAGAAGACTTGGAGATGAAGTCGGAGACGTAATGAGGAGGCCACGAGGCAGGAGGGCGCGCCCCCCACCCTCGTAGGCCCCTCGTAGCTCCACCGACCTAGTTCTTTCGCCTATATATACTCTTATACCCTAAAAACATCAGGGGAGCCATGAAACCACTTTTCCACCGCCGCAACCTTCTGTATCCGTGAGATCCCATCTTGGGGCCTTTTCCGACGATCTACCGGAGGGGGATTCGATCACGGAGGGCTTTTACATCAACACCATTACCTCTCCGATGAAGCGTGAGTAGTTTACCACAGACCTTCGGGTCCATATTTATTAGCTAGATGGCTTCTTCCCTCTCTTTTATTCTCAATACAAAGTTCTCCTCGATGTTCTTGGAGATCTATTCGATGTAATATTCTTTTGCGGTTTGTTTGCTGAGATCCGATGAATTGTGGATTTATGATCAAGATTATCTATGAATATTATGTGGTTCTTCTCTGAATTCTTATATGCATGATTTGATATCTTTGCAAGTCTCTTTGAATTATCAGTTTAGTTTGGCCTACTAGCTTGATCTTTCTTGCCATGGGAGAAGTGCTTAGCTTTGGGTTCAATCTTGCAGTGTCCTTTCCTCAAAGGATGTGAGGGGCAGCAAGGCACGTATTTTATTGTTGCCATCGAGGATAAAAATATGGGGTTTATATCATATTGCTTGAGTTTATCCGTCTACATCATGTCATCTTACTTAATCCGCTACTCCGTTCTTATGAACTTAATACTCTAGATGCATGCTGGATAGCGGTCGATGTGTGGAGAAATAGTAGTAGATGCAGGCAGGAGTCGGTCTACTTGACACGGATGTGATGCCTATGTTCATGATCATTGCCTTAGATGTCATCATAATTATGCGCTTTTCTATCAATTGCTCGGCAGTAATTTTTCACCCACCATAATACATGCTATCTCGAGAGAAGCCACTAGTGAAACCTATGCCCGCTGGGTCTCTTTCCTATTATATTAAGTCTCTTTTCCATAGTAGTGAATCTCGTTTACTATTTTGCAATCTTTACTTTTCAATCTATACATCAAAAATACCAAAAATATTTACTTTATTATCTTTATTAGATCTCACTTTTGCGAGTGACCGTGAAGGGATTGACAACCCCTTTATCGCGTTGGTTGCAAGTCCTTGATTGTTTGTGCAGGTATTCAGTGACTTGTGTGTCGTCTCCTACTGGATTGATACCTTGGTTCTCAAAACTCAGGGAAATAATTATGCTACTTTGCTGCATCACCCTTTCCTCTTCAAGGGAAAACCAACGCAAGCTCAAGAGGTAGCAGTGCGCGACGCAAAACGGCAAAGTCTGGGGTGCTAAGTGAACCCATCTTCTCTCTCGCTAGCAAGCACTTTGCAATGAACAAGGCAAAATAATGCATGGCCGAAACGGGGTCCTGTTCATTGACTCGGGGTCTCGTGTACCATAAACAGAGGAAAAGAGTTCTCTTCGACCGCCTACAATCGAAATGGGGCCCTGTTCATCCGGAGGGGTCTGGCGTACCGCAAAACGGAGGAAACGGACTTCTCTCCAAGCGCCTAGGTTGAAATGGGGTCCTGTTGATCGAGCGGGGTCTGGCGTACCGCAAAACGGAGGAAACGGACTTCTCTTTGAGCGCCTACGGTCAAAACGGGGTCCTGTTCATCGGGTGGGGTGTGGTGTACCGCAAAACGGGGCTCCATGGGCTACTGTTCATCCATCGTCGACTTCCTCCAGCCTCCACCTGGTACTGTTCATCCACGGGCTACTGTTCATCCAGCCTCCACGGGGTCCTGTTCATCCACCCCCAATCGACTGGTTGTGGCGTACCGCGGCATGGCCTCCTCGGGGTCCTGCTCATCCAGCGGTAACCGCCTATTACCACGGGGTCTTGTTTATCCAGTGAAAATCGCCTACTACCACGGGGTCTTGTTCATCCAGCGAAAACCGCCTACATACGGCCGGGGTCTTGTTCATACAACCTCCACCAGGAACTGTTCATCCACAACCAACCAACCGGCTAGACTCACCACGTCTCGACTCGTTGTACGTATCGTGCGTGCGGCAACAACGGGAACTGTTCGTCCAAAGGAAACCCAACCGGCTAGCTACATCTCGCACGGGGGTTCGATCGGCTTCAGTAAGAGCAGCAACAACGATCGATCGGGTTCAGTTAGCAGCGAAGGAGTCGGTCGGGTTCAGTTAGCAACGAAGGATCCACTCGGGTTCAGTTAGCAGCGAAGGAATTGCTCGACCAGCTTCAGTACGTAGCAGTGTGATCGCTCGGTTCAGTACGCGAACCCCTCGCTCGGGTTCAGTTATAGCAAACACGGCTTGCACCACACGCGCATACGAGAGAGAAACACGTATACCACAATACATCTCTCTGCCCCGACCACCAACCGTAACGGGAACTCCCCGAAAATTTGCTCGCCCTCACTTCTACCACGATTTTTATGTCATGGACGGTCCAAAGAATGTCATGCAGGTGCGTCTCCGGCCCGCCCAGGACGGAAAACCAATTTTCTGTAATGACTTTTTGTCATAGAAGTAGGAGCCCACCACATCTACGATAATACGTGTTTTTCACAATTATCATCATAGAAGTGTCATAACCATGACAGAAAAAGTTTTCGTTCGGGCCATAATGTCATGAATGTGTCTTTTTTGTAGTGCTTCTCTCTTTTTCTCTCATTTTTGCTGGGATTTTTTTATTTTTATTTTATTTTATTTCCTCGCTGGGACAATGTTGTAATAATGATGATCATCACACTTCTATTTACTTACAACTCGATAAAACTGAAACATATGACTCTATATGAATGCCACTTGCAGTGTATCAGGATGTGCAATGACACTAGCGTAACATGTATGATAATGTGAACGATGGTTGAGCAACAAATACTATGTCAACTATATGATCATGCAAAGCAATATGACAATGAATATGTATGTCATAATAACGGAACGGTGGAAGTTGCATAGCAATATAAATCAGAATGGCTATAGAAATGCCATAATAGGTAGGTATGGCGGCTGTTTTGAGGAAGATATAAGGAGGCTTATGTGTGATAGAGCGGCTCATCTAACATTCTTAAGAAGTTGCTCCCCACTACTACCAATTCTTCAGAGCTCCAAATGCCCTCTCAACAGTTACTCTAAGGCTGGAGTGTCTGAGATTAAACAGCCCTGTGCAGTCCTAGGAAAGTTCCTACCAGAGAACTCGTTGAGATGGTACCTTGTTTTCCTGAAGGGTGGAAGAATACCCGACCGACATGCATAGCCAGCATCTCCAAGGTAGAACTTGCCGTCGGGGATGTTGATCCCATCAGGTCGACTCATGTTGTTAGTGAGAATGTTAGCATCATGCGCTGACCCCTCCCAGCCAGCCAACACATATGTGAACCTCGGACCAAAGTCAACAGAAGAAGCACATTAAAGCTTGTGTAGTGCTTCCTCCACTGTATGCCGCAGATCGTGACCTAGGAACTCTGGCAGTGACATGAGTACCATCTATTGCCCCAATGCAGTCCTGAAAATGGCATCACAAGCCTGTGTTAGTGCTCAACTTGAACAATACAAGCATATCAAGCCATGAAAAGTGTATATCGTCAATGCTCACCTTGAAGTATGGATACCATCTTGGGCTTCCGCGAATCTTGGGTGGAGTCTGACCAGATGGTCTCCTGATCATCTCTCCTCTAAGATCCCCAATAGCAAAAGGCACTTGCTTGAAGTACCTAGAGATGGTCTCCATTGATCTCCTGAACGTGTTGTGAATGACCCTGAACCTCTGGTTATGGCCAACAACATGGAGGAACATGGCCACTTGCTCTTCGACACTGGTGTTGATGCTATCTTGTAATAGCCCCCCTGCTCCTGAAGTGTTGGAAATATGCCCTAGAGGCAATAATAAATTAGTTATTATTATTATATTTCCTTGTTCATGATAATCGTTTATTATCCATGCTATAATTGTATTGATAGGAAACTTCGGATACATGTGTGGGTACATAGACAACACCATGTCCCTAGTAAGCCTCTAGTTGACTAGCTCGTTGATCAATAGATGGTTACGGTTTCACGACCATGGACATTGGATGTCGTTGATAACGGGATCACATCATTAGGAGAATGATGTGATGGACAGACCCAATCCTAAGCCTAGCACAAAGATCGTGTAGTTCGTATGATATAGCTTTTCTAATGTCAAGTATCATTTCCTTAGACCATGAGATTGTGCAACTCCCGGATACTGCAGGGATGCTTTGGGTGTACCAAACCTCACAACGAATCGGGTGGCTATAAAGGTGCACTACGGGTATCTCCGAAAGTGTCTGCATTGGGTTGGCACGAATCGAGACTGGATTTGTCACTCCGCAGACGGAGAGGTATCTCTGGGCCCACTCGGTAGGACATCATCATAATGTGCACAATGTGACCAAGGGGTTGATCACGGGATGATGTGTTACGGAACGAGTAAAGAGACTTGCCAAGAATTTAGATTGAACAAGGTATCGGCATACCGACGATCGAATCTCGCAAGTACAATACCGCTAGACAAAGGGAATTGCATACGGGATTGCTTGAATCCTTGACATCGTAGTTCATCCGATGAGATCATCATGGAACATGTGGGAGCCAACATGGGTATCCAGATCCCGCTGTTGGTTATTGACCGGAGAACGTCTCGGTCATGTCTGCATGGTTCCCGAACCCGTAGGGTCTACACACTTAAGGTTCGGTGACGCTAGAGTTATTATGGGAAATAGTATGTGGTTACCGAAGGTTGTTCAGAGTCCCGGATGAGATCCCGGACATGACGAGGAGCTCTGAAATGGTCCGGAGGTGAAGATCGGTATATTGGACGAAGGGTATTGGAGTCCGGAATTGTTCCGGGGGTACCAGGTGATGACCAGTGTGATGTCCGAAAGGGGTTTGGAGGCCCTGCAAGCTTTGGGGGGCTTATGGGCCAAGGGAGAGGGCACATCAGCCCACTAAGGGGCTGAGCGCCTCCCACCCCATCTCACGTAACCTGGAGAGGTGGGGCGCCACCCCTAGGGCAGCCACCCCTCCCGGCTTGGGGGCAAGTTTCCTAGGGGTGGGGCGCCAAAACCCATCTAGGGTTTCCCCTATGGACGCCGCCTCCCTAGGGAACCCTAGGCGCCCCTCCTCCCTTCCCCTATATATAGTGAGAGAGAGAGGGCAGCTGCACCCTTCCTGGCGCAGCCCTCTCCCTCCTCCAACACCTCCTCCTCCTCTGTAGTGCTTGGCGAAGCCTGCCGGGAGAACCACGAGCTCCATCACCACCATGTCGTCGTCTTGTCGGAGTTCTCCTCAACTTCTCCTCTCCCTTGCTGGATCAATAAGGAGGAGACGTCCCCGGGCTGTACGTGTGTTGAACGCGGAGGCACCGTTGTTCGGTGCTTAGATCGGAATCAACCGCGATCTGAATCGCTGCGAGTACGACTCCTTCATCCGCGTGCTTGTAACGCTTCCGCTTAGCGATCTTCAAGGGTATGAAGATGCTCATCCTCTCCCTCTCTTGTTGCTAGAATCTCCGTAGATTGATCTTGGTGATGCGTAGAAAATTTTGAATTTCTGCTACGTTCCCCAACAGTGGCATCATGAGCTAGGTCTATTGCGTAGATTCTATGCACGAGTAGAACACAAGTTGTTGTGGGCGTTGATTTTGTTCAATATGCTTACCGTTACTAGTCCAATCTTGTTTCTACGCTATTGTGGGATGAAGCGGCCCGGACCGACCTTACACGTATACTTACGTGAGACAGGTTCCACCGACTGACATGCACTTGTTGCATAAGGTGGCTAGCGGGTGCCAGTCTCTACCACTTTAGTCGGATCGGATTCGATGAAAAGGATCCTTATGAAGGGTAAATAGCAATTGACATATCACGTTGTGGTTTTGCGTAGGTAAGAAATTTTCTTGCTAGAAACCCATAGCATCCACGTAAAACATGCAAACAACAATTAGAGGACGTCTAACTTGTTTTTGCAGGGTATGCTATGTGATGTGATATGGCCAAAAGAATGTGATGAATGATATGTGATGTATGAGATTGATCATGTTCTTGTAATAGGAATCACGACTTGCATGTCGATGAGTATGACAACTGGCAGGAGCCATAGGAGTTGTCTTTATTTATTGTATGACTTGCGTGTCACTTAATAACGCCATGTAATTACTTTACTTCATTGCTAAACCGTTAGCCATAGTAGTAGAAGTAATAGTTGGCGAGACAACTTCATGGAGACACGATGATGGAGATCATGGTGTCATGCCGGTGAAGATGATGATCATGGAGCCGAAGATGGAGATCAAAGGAGCAAAATGATATTGGCCATATCATGTCACTTTTTGATTGCATGTGATGTTTATCATGTTTATGCATCTTATTTGCTTAGAACGACGGTAGTAAATAAGATGATCCCTCATTAAAATTTCAAGAAAGTGTTCCCCCTAACTGTGCACCATTGCGAAAGTTTGTTGTTTTGAAGCACCACGTGATGATCGGGTGTGATAGATTCTAACGTTCACATACAACGGGTGTAAGACAGATTTACACACGCGAAACACTTAGGTGGACTTGACGAGCCTAGCATGTACAGACATGGCCTCGGAACACAAGAGACCGAAAGATCGAGCATGAGTCGTATGGTAGATACGATCAACATGAAGATGTTCACCGATGATGACTAGTCCGTCTCACGTGATGATCGGACACGGCCTAGTTAACTCGGATCATGTAATCACTTAGATGACTAAGAGGGATGTCTATCTGAGTGGGAGTTCATAAGATGAACTTAATTATCCTGAACATAGTCAAAAGGTCTTCGCAAATTATGTCATAGCTCGCGCTTTAGTTCTACTGTTTTAGATATGTTCCTAGAGAAAATATAGTCGAAAGTTGACAGTAGCAATTATGCGGACAGTAGAAGTCTTATGTCCTTAATGCACCGCTCGGTGTGCTGGACCTCGGACGTGGTCTGTGGATGTTGCGAACATCCGACATACACGTTTTGATGACTACATGATAGTTTGGTAATGTTAAATGGTTTAGAATTGAGGTACCAAGGACATTTTTGAAATGTCGCAGAACATATGAGATGTTCCAAGAGCTGAAATTGGGATTTCAGGCTCGTGCCCACGTCAAGAGGTATGAGACCTCCGACGAGTTTTCTAGCCTACAAACTAAGGGAGAAGATCTCAATCGTTGAGCTTATACTCAGATTGTCCGGTGCAACAATCACTTGAATCGAGTGGGAGTTAATCTTCCGGATGAGATAGTGATGTTTCTCCAAAGACATTGCCACCAAGCTACTAGAGCTTCGTGATGAACTATAACATAACAGGGATAGATATGATGATCCTTGAGCTATTCGCAATGATATTCGACACATGAATGTAGAAATCAAGAAGGAGCATCAATTGTTGATGGTTAATGAAACCACTAGTTTCAAGAAGGGCAAGGGAAAGAAGGGTACTTCATGAAGCGGCAAATCGATTGCCGCTCTAGTGAAGAAACCTGTGGTTGAATCCAAACCCGAGACTAAGTGCTTACGTAATGAGGAACGGACCTTTGAAGCATAACTACCCTAGATACTTGGTAGATGAGAAGGCTGGCAAGGTCGATAGAAGTATATTGGATATAAATTATGTTAATGTGTACTTTACTAGTACTCCTAGTAGCACCAGGGTATTAGATACCGGTTCGGTTGCTAAGTGTTAGTAACTCAAAATAAAAGCTACGAAATAAACGGAGAGTAGCTAAAGGTGAGCTGACGATATGTGTTGGAAGTGTTTCCAAGGTTGATGTCATCAAGCATCGCACGCTCCCTCTACCATCGAGATTGGTGTGAAACCTAAATAATTGTTATTTGGTGTTTGCGTTGAGCATAGACATGATTGGATTATGTCTATCGCAATACGGTTATTCATTTAAGGAGAATAATGGTTACTCTGTTTATTTGAATAATACCTTCAATGGTCTTGCACCTAAAAGGAATGGTTTATTGAATCTTGATCGTAGTGATACACATTTTCATGCCAAAAGATATAAGATAGTAATGATAGTACCACTTACTTGTGACACTACCATGTAAGTTATATTGGTGTAAAACGCATGAAGAAGCTCCATGTTGATGGATCTTTGGACTCACTCATTTTTGAAAAGTTTGAGACATGCGAACCATGTCTATTGGTGTATACGCACGAAGAAACTCCATGCAGATAGATCGTTTGGACTCATTTGATTTTGAATCACTTGAGATATGCAAATCATACCACATGGGCATGATGACTGAAAAGCCTCGTTTTCAGTAAGATGGAACAAGATAGCAACTTGTTGGAAGTAACACATTTTGATGTGTGCAGTCCAATGAGTCTTTGAGGCATCTGATGAATATCGTTATGTTCTTACTTCACGAGATGATTTGAGTAGATGTTGAGTATATTTACTTGATGAAACACAAGTCTGAATTATTGAAAGGTTCAAGTAATTTCAGAGTGAAGTTGAAGATCTTCGTGACAAGAGGATAAAACGTCTGTGATATGATCATAGAGATGGATATCTGAGTTACGAGCTTTGGCATGGAATTAAGACATTGTGGAAATTGTTTCACAATTAATACCGCCTGGAACACCATAGTGTCTGAACATCATAGTTGCACCCTATTGGATATGGTGCGTACCATGATGTCTCTTATCAAATTACCACTATCGTTCATGGGTTGGGCATTAGAGACAACCGAACTCACTTTAATAGGGCACCACGTAATTCCGTTGAGACGACACCGTTTGAACTATGGTTTGGAGAAACCTAAGTTGTCGTTTCTTAAAAAGTTTGGGGCTACGACGCTTATGTGAAAAAGTTTCAGGTTGATAAGCTCGAACCCAAAGCGGATAAAATGCATCTTCATAGGACACCCAAAATAGTTGGGTATACCTCCTAATTCAGATCCGAAAGCAATAGGGATTGTTTCTTGAATCGGGTCCTTTCTCGAGGAAAAGTTTGTCTCGGTAAGTTGAGTGGGAGGATGGTGGAGACTTGATGAGGTTATTGAACCGTCACTTCAACTAGTGTGTAGCAGGGCACAGGAAGTTGTTCCTATGGCGCCTACACCAATTGAAGTAGAAGCTTATGATAGTGATCATGAAACTTTGGATCAAGTCACTACCAAACCTCGTAGGTCAACAAGGATGCGTACTACTTCAGAGTGGTACGTACTGCTTTTGGAGGTCATGTTGCTAGACAACAATGAACCTACGAGCTATGGAGAAGCGATGGTGGGGCCCGGATTCCGCAAATGGCTCGAGGCCATAAAATCCGAAAGAGGATCCATGTATGAAAACAAAGTGTAGACTTTGGAAGAACTACTTGATGGTCGTAAGGCTATTGGTGCATGTATGGATTTTAAAAGGAAGACGGACAATGATGGTATGTATCACCATTAAGAAAGCTCGACTTGTCGTTAAGATGATTTAGACAAGTTCAAGGAGTTGACTACGGTGAGGCTTTCTCACTCGTGAGCGATGCTAAGAGTGCATTGGAATTGGATTAGCGATTCTTGCATCATTTATGAAATCTTGCGATAGGATGTCAAAACCATTGTTTCCTCGACAATTTTCTTGAGGAAAGGTTGTATGTGATACAACCAGAAGGTTTTGACAATCCCGAAGACGCTAACAAGTATGCAAAGCTCCAAAGAATCCTTCTAAGGACCGGAGTAAGCATCTCGGAGTTGGAATGTACGCTTTGATGAGATGATCAAAGATTTTGGGTTTATACAAAGTTTATGAGAAACTTGCATTTCCAAAGAAGTGAGTGGGAGCACTATAGAATTTCCGATGAGTATATGTTGTTGACATATTGTTGATCGAAATGATGTAGAATTTCTGGAAAGCATAAAGGGTTGTTTGAAAGGAGTTTTTCAAGGGAAAACCTGGATTAAGTCGCTTGAACATTGAGCATCAAGATCTATAAGGATAGATCAAAATGCTTAATGGTACTTTCAAATGAGCACATACCTTGACATGATCTTGAAGGTGTTCAAGATGGATCAGTCAAAAAAGGAGTTCTTGCCTGAGTTGTAAGGTATGAAGTTAAGACTTAAAGCTTGACCACGGCAGAATAGAGAGAAAGGACAAAGGTCGTCCCCTATGCTTAGACGTAGGCTCCATAGTATGCTATGCTGTGTACCGCACCTGATGTGTGCCTTGCCACATGTCTGGCAAGAGGGTACAAAGGTGATCAAGGAGTGGATCACCAGATAGCGGTCAAAATTGTTATTGGAGTAATAAGGACATGTTTCTCGGTTATGGAGGTGATAAAGAGTTCGACGTAAAGAGTTGCGTCGATGCAAGCTTTAACACCTATCTGAATGACTCTAAGTAGCAAACCGGATATGTATAGTGGAGCAACCATTTGGAATAGCTCCAAGTGGAGCGTGGAAGCAGCATTTACAATATGACCTAGAGATTTGCGAAGTACATACGGACCTGAATGTTGCAGACCCGTTGACTAAAACCTCTCTCACAAGCAAAACATGATCAAACCCCAAAACTCATTGAGTCTTAATCACATGATGATGTGAACTAGTTTAGTGACACTAGTAAACTCTTTGGATGTTAGTCACATGGCGATGTGACCTGTGAGTGTTAATCACATGGCGCTGTGAACTAGATTATTGACTCTAGTGCAAGTGGGAGACTGTTGGAAATATGCCCTAGAGGCAATAATAAATTAGTTATTATTATTATATTTCCTTGTTCATGATAATCGTTTATTATCCATGCTATAATTGTATTGATAGGAAACTCAGATACATGTGTGGGTACATAGACAACACCATGTCCCCAGTAAGCCTCTAGTTGACTAGCTCGTTGATCAATAGATGGTTACAGTTTCACGACCATGGACATTGGATGTCGTTGATAACGGGATCACATCATTAGGAGAATGATGTGATGGACAGGACCCAATCCTAAGCCTAGCACAAAGATCGTGTAGTTCGTATGCTATAGCTTTTCTAATGTCAAGTATCATTTCCTTAGACCATGAGATTGTGCAACTCCCGGATACTGCAGGGATGCTTTGGGTGTACCAAACCTCACAACGTAACTGGGTGGCTATAAAGGTGCACTACGGGTATCTCCGAAAGTGTCATTGGGTTGTACGAATCGAGACTGGGTTTGTCACTCCGTGTGACGGAGAGGTATCTCTGGGCCCACTCGGTAGGACATCATCATAATGTGCACAATGTGACCAAGGGGTTGATCACGGGATGATGTGTTACGGAACGAGTAAAGAGACTTGCCGGTAATGAGATTGAACAAGGTATCGGCATACCGACGATCGAATCTCGGGCAAGTACAATACAGCTAGACAAAGGGAATTGCCTACGGGGTTGCTTGAATCCTTGACATCGTGGTTCATCCGATGAGATCATCGTGGAACATGTGGGAGCCAACATGGGTATCCAGATCCCGCTGTTGGTTATTGACCGGAGAACGTCTCGGTCATGTTCGCATGGTTCCCGAACCCGTAGGGTCTACACACTTAAGGTTCGGTGACGCTAGAGTTGTTATGGGAAATAGTATGTGGTTACCGAAGGTTGTTCGGAGTCCCGGATGAGATCCTGGACATGACGAGGAGCTCCGAAATGGTCTGGAGGTGAAGATCGGTATATTGGACGAAGGGTATTGAAGTCCGGAATTGTTCCGGGGGTACCAGGTGATGACCAGCGTGTCTGAAAGGGGTTCCGGAGACCCCGGCAAGCTTTGGGGTGGGGGCTTGAGGAGCCAAGGGAGAGGGCACATCAGCCCACTAAGGGGTTGAGCGCCTCCCACCCCATCTCACGTAACTGGAGAGGTGGGGCGCCACCCCTAGGGCAGCCACCCTCCCGGCTTGGGGGGCAAGTTTCCTAGGGGTGGGGGCGCCAAAACCCATCTAGGGTTTCCCCTATGGCCGCCGCCTCCCTAGGGAACCCTAGGGCGCCTCCTCCTCCCTTCCCCTATATATAGTGAGAGAGAGAGGGCAGCTGCACCTTCCTGGCGCAGCCCTCTCCCTCCTCCAACACCTCCTCCTCCTTCGTAGTGCTTGGCGAAGCCCTGCCGGAGAACCACGAGCTCCATCACCACCATGTCGTCGTGCTGTCGGAGTTCTCCCTCAACTTCTCCTCTCCCCTTGCTGGATCAAGAAGGAGGAGATGTCCCCGGGCTGTACGTGTGTTGAACGCGGAGGCACCGTTGTTCCGTGCTTAGATTGGAATCAACCGCGATCTGAATCGCCATGAGTACGACTCCTTCATCCAGCGTTCTTGTAACGCTTCCGCTTAGCGATCTTCAAGGGTATGAAGATGCTCATCCTCTCCCTCTCTTGTTGCTAGAATCTCCGTAGATTGATCTTGATGATGCGTAGAAAATTTTGAATTTCTGCTACGTTCCCCAACATGAAGGTCTCAACAAGCCTGGCAAATGCTGCTCTTTTCATTCTAAGCATCCACAGAGCCTCGACATCATTGTAGTTGTAGATGTAGTTCAGATTTTGGATCCTCTCCTGTTCCCGGGGAAACAATGGACCATAGTGACTCAAAGGTCTTCCAGCACGACGAACAGCTCTCTGGTGCATGAACATGACCCATGCCTGAATCACACTAATCAGTGATGTTGCCTGGATTATCAGCCTCATCCGTGCATCCATAACCTAGTCGACATCGACGGTTCGTTCAGTGGGAAATCGATCCTACACCTAGCTTAACAGCCTAACCATTGAGCTAACAAAGGGGGGGGGTGCTGCTTACCGGCATCGGAGACGAGGACGGTGTAGGTGGAGCCATGGCACAGACTAGGTCGACCAGACGGTGGCCAACAGCAAGGGGAGCACCAGATCCTCCGCAAACGCCGCCGCCTCTTCCGCCGCCGCCATCGCCGTCCCCTCTAACGCAGATCTCGAATCGCAGCCGCCGCCGGTGGTGAGGCAGTAGTGAAGAAAGGGGGGCAGTGGCTATGGGTGAGCGAGTGAAAGGGGGGTGAGGCTAATTTGGCGCCGGGACGGCGCGCCAGATTTCCATCTCCCGCCATCGCCCCTCGCCTACGCCTCGCTCCCGCCCGTGCGACCTCGCGCCGCACTCAGCAGCTCGCGGAACTGCCGATCGGGTTTCAATGAGCCAGTCAGGTGGGCTGCTTTGAGAATCGTGCGGTGCAGGCCCAACAGGAAAACCTGGCTACCAAACAGGCCTCTCCCTTCCCGCTCGGGCCAGGCTGGGCTCGGTGCGTGCAACCAAACACGCCCTTAGTTGCTCCCATTTGCGAGACCCCCTTTGCAGGGTTCCCTAACTAGTGTTTTTCCTCTTTATCTTTAATTAATATAGATTGCTTTTCACTGTTAAAAAGAAGTGCTCCAAGCCTAGCCCACGTACAACCATGCGTTTCTTTTAGAGGTACGTACAACCATGCGTTCTTTTTTTTAGAGGTACGTACAACCATGCGTGAATTATTTTTTTCCTAGTCCAGTGGCCCGTCCACCTCGTTTCTCCACTTCATCTCGCCCATGCGGCAAAGCGGACCTTTCGGCGGCCCATGCTAGCAAGGCGTCGTCCCCGTTCTTCTTCCCTGCAGGATCAGCGCCCACTCGCCGAGTCGCCATTCACCACGCCCGCATGCGTGCCGGAACAGTGCCTCAGCTACCTGTAAGGACCCGTCTGCAACATAGCAACACCTGAAGGCAAAGTTCAGTTAATTTGAATTGCTTCCACGAGCGCGCGAAGACAGCTGAGTCGTCCATCCCGGATCCAACGTTTTCCCTTCACACGTATCGTTTCGCGAGTTATGATGAAGCTGACACTGTGGATCACGCATCGGACGGCTCCCCGACTCGGACGCGTCGCTGTTCACTTTCCAGCAAAAGGCTTGCAGCCTCAATCACTCTGTATTCATTTTCTTCTTTTCTTTTCTTGGTTTGTAAGGCTATAAAGCCAGGGATTGGAGACGCTAGAACCATCTCCCAGTTTTCTAGGGTTTCCCCCTTTGCGCCGCCAGTGTTCCTGGCTGGCTAGGTTCCTCTGTAAGAAGCTAAACTGCTCCAATCTTTCCTCTGAAAGTGAATGAAATAGCTAAGTTCAGACTGGTTCCTCTGAATCCAGTTCATCAGATCCTCCTTGGGTCTGACAAGTGGTAATCAGAGCAAGGTTTTCTCCTTGGCGGTGCGAGATCCGGTGCCGAGGTGGAGTTGGAGGAGCCGTAAAATCCTCCACTTCTCACCGGTGGCCTTGGGCGGCGGTGGATTTCAAGCGGCGACAGGCGGAGGTGAGATAATTCGGTACAGGTTTGGGGTACAGGAAGAGGTTACAGACACACACCGTCTCTGTGGTAAAATCCCTCCCTCCCTCCCAGATCCGGTGTACTCTCGGTGGCGCGGCGTTGGCGACGGTGCAGGCGGCGGCAGGATCAAAGGCCAAGGCCGGGTTGCAGCTCAAGCTATTGTAAAATTCCCTCCTTCGCTGATTGATCACTCACACAGAGGTTCTTGGCTCCCTGCTAAGTATAAAAACCCTTCATGTGTCCCTTCCCTCCAACATGACGGGCCCGGCGAGTTCTTCTTCCACGGAAAATCTGGAGCTGCAATCTTTACAATTGGATGTCAAACAATTGCAGCAGAACAGAGAGGCAGACAGACGCGACTTTGAAGATTTCAGAGAGCACATTGCCACTAACTTTCAGTCCCTGCAGAAAACATTGGGAGAGTTACAGGGCTCACTATCTAGTTTCATTGCTGGGTTCCCAAAACCTAGAGAAAGCCCTCCAAGCCCCCAAGATGTTGCACAAGGCAGTGGCCAACAACAAACACCTCAGGGACCTAACCATGCACCTCCTGTGGCCATACAAACCCCTCCAACTATGGGATCTGCAACTTTAGTTGACAAGCACACAGGAAAAGAGCTCAACTTGGATGGCAGCAACAAAATCCCTTACATACATCCACATTTTGCTGCTTCCAAAAACCCTGCTCCTGATGCAAGAGCACCTAATGCAGTAAACCAGGGCCCAACTACACAACAGCCAATTCAACTGGACTTGGAGCTAGCTGAGCAACTTCCTCAACAGGAAGCCAGAGGAGGAAATGTGCAAAGAGACCAGTTACAGGATAACAGAAGAACTATGGCACTTGTCAAGCCAGCCAAATACAACATTCCTGAATTTGATGGAAGTGGCACTGGCTCTTGGATTCAGACTATTGAACTTTATTTTGAGGCTGCTAGAACACCCCTGGAGCAGAAAACAGAAATTGCAGTTACATACCTGAAAGGACCTGCAATTGAGTGGTGGAGAGGTACTGCAATAGTTGCTAACACCTTACCCTGGTATAGGTTTTGTAGACTCCTGGGTGACAGATTTGCTGAGACTTCTATCTGTGATAATGTGAGATCATTCCATGCACTCACTCAAACAGGGTCAGTAAATGAATATATACTTAAGTTAGAACAAGCCATGAATTTAATGCGAAGAGATAATCCTGCTCTCCCACAAGATTACTACAAGACCAGTTTTATTTCTGGCTTACATGACAACATTCAGCATTATGTCCAATGTCATGAACCTCAAGATCTGCAGAAGGCTATCTGGTTAGCTCAAAGAATGGAACAAGCACAGCCACCTAAGAAGCAGTGGCTAAACAAAGGCAGTCTCTGTTAGAAGACATGTCCAGTTTGACCCTGGCAAGCCAGCTGCTAACAATAATGCTAATATAATCCAACAAGCAAGATTAAAGGGCATCTGCTACAAGTGCAAGGAACCTTGGTTCCCAGGGCACAAGAAGGTTTGCAAGTTGGCCAACCAAGTTCAAATTCAAGCTCTATAAGAGCAATGCCCGGATGATGCAGAGCTGGTTTACTACACTGCAAGTTCTGAAGAGATGGAGGAAACTGACACTGAAGAAACAGAAAACAGTGCTGATCAGACACTGAAAATTTCAATGCATGCTCTGATGGGCCTGAGTGCCACCAAATACTCATTTACTGTTACTCTCATGTTTGGTGATACTCCAGCAACAACACTTATTGACAATGGAAGTACAGCTACTTTTGTTTCACCCAGTATTGCAAACAAAATTCAGTGCAAGCTTTCCCCTACAAGAAAAAGAAAGGTTGTAGTAGCAAATGGTGGAGTGCTCTAGACTGAATTCATGGCAAAACAGTGAAATTACTCTATCCAGGGGACACAGTTCACTTCTGATTTCAGAGTCTTACAGCTCCAAAGCTATGATGTAATACTAGGAGCTGACTGGATGAAAGCTCACAATCCTGTAGAACTAGACTTTGAGGAAATGCAGGTGAAAATAACCATGCAAGGAGGCAAAAAGGTCATCTTCCAGGATGAGAGCTTGCCCAACATGGTTGTACATGAGATGGACAGTGAGGAAGAACTGGAACAGGACCCAGTTTGTGGAGCTGTCCTCATTATGAACTTTGTTACTGTGGCTCCTCCTACTCCTCCTCCTCCTCAACAACCAGTGCATCCTCAAGTGAAACTGCTCTTAAGTAAGTATAACAACATCTTCTCAAAACCCACTGGCCTTCCTCCTGTCAGAGCAATAGACCATACAATCCCTCTTGTACCTGAAGCTAAAATAGTAAACCAGAGGCCATACAGGTTACCTCACCGCCAAAAAGATGCAATGGAACAAATCATACAGCAAATGATAAAGGACAAAGTAATTAAGGATAGTGTTAGTCCTTATTCATCTCCAGCTCTCCTAGTGAAAAAGAAGGATCAAACATGGAGACCTGTCAATGATTTCAGGAAACTCAATGAACAAACGGTCAAGAACAAATATCCAGTGCCAGTAATTGAAGATCTACTGGACGAATTACATGGAGCCACTATTTTCACTAAACTGGACTTAAGAAGTGGTTACCATCAAATCAGGATGATGCAACATGATATAGAAAAGACAGCTTTCAGCACTCATTGTGGGCACTATGAGTATTTAGTTATGCCTTTTGGGCTTACTAATGCCCCTGCTACATTCCAGAAGCTGATGAATACAATTTTCAAGAAGTACCTGAGAAAATTTGTCTTGATTTTCTTTGATGACATCCTGGTTTTCAGTAAAAATCTGCAGGAACACATAGAACATTTAAAAGAAGTTTTTGAGAAACTTCAAAGATAACGATTGTATGCAAAGCTCAAAGAAATGCACTTTTGCTCAGCCACAAGTGGAATATCTTGGTCACATCATCGGAGGAGATGGAGTTGCTACAGATCCTCAGAAAATTGAGGCGATTTAAGTGGCCAACACCTGAGAATGTTACTCAACTGAGAAGCTTCCTAGGATTAACTGGTTATTACAGAAGGTTCATCCAAAATTATGGATTGATCTTCAAACCTCTGTTCAACTCACTCAAAAAGGACAGTTTCACATGGGGCACTGAACAACAACAGGCTTTCAACACCTTGAAGCACAGAATGACAGAGGCCCCTGTCTTGGCCCTACCTGATTTTTCCAAAACATTTGTTCTAGAAACTGATGCCTGCAACTATGGCATTGGAGCAGTCCTCATGCAGGGAGGCAGGCCAGTTTCCTTCTTCAGCAAAAGTATTGGTCCTAGAGCTGCTGCTAGCTCCACTTATGATAAGGAGGCCTTGGCTATTATTGAAGCTCTTAAATATTGGAAGCACTACTTTGCAGCATCTTCTCTCATTATCAGAACTGATCAGCAGAGCCTCAAATATATTCAGGAACAAAAGTTATCTGAAGGAATTCAACATAAGTTACTAGTGAAATTACTGGGCTACAATTATACAGTGGAGTACAAACAAGGGCACAAAAACATAGTAGCTGATGCCCTCTCTAGAGTGCAGTACAAACTGCACAGCCTCATTGCAAGCTCAACTGTACCTGCTTGGATCTCTGAAGTAGTTGCCAGGTACAACAATGACACTAAATGCAAGACCATCATGGCCTAGTTGGCCACAAATCCCTCTGCCTTAGATAACTACACCCTAAAGCAGTGCATTCTCATATATAAGAATAGAATTGTGGTGGGCAATGAGACCCAACTGAGGACCAAACTTGTATCTGCACTACACAATTCTGAGCTAGGAGGTCACTCTGGCCACAGAGCCACATATCAAAGAGTCAAGCTCTTGTTCCACTGGCCTGGTATGAAACAGTTCATTGTTGACTTCATCAAGCAGTGTCCAACATGCCAGATCAACAAACCAGAACACTGCAAGTACCCTGGTCTCCTGCAACCTTTACCTGTACCTGACTTTGCTTGGTGCCACATAAGTATGGACTTTGTGGAGGGAATGCCAGTTTCTCAAAACAAGGATATGATCTTGTTGGTAGTTGACAGATTCACCAAGTACAGTCACTTCATTGCCATGAAACATCCCATCACAGTGCATACTGTAGCCAATGCTTTTGTGGAAAACATATTTAAACTACATGGCCTACCTTCTGTTATTGTCACTTACAGGGACAAAAATCTTCACAAGTCAGTTGTGGCAAAGTTTGTTCAAACGAATGGGTATTAAGCTGCACCTGAGCACATCTTACCATCCTCAAACTGATGGGCAAACTGAAAGGGTGAATCAGTGCATGGAGAACTACCTGAGATGTATGGCCTTTCTGCAACCAAGGAAATGGTTTCACTGGCTGCCCTTAGCTGAGTGGTGGTACAATACCTCTTACCACACCTCACTCAAGATCACCCCCTTTCAGGCACTATACAACAGAAAACCAAATATGATAGCTGAAGCAGCTCTTTACCCACCTGAGGACACTACCAACCTTCCCTCAATCCTCACTGCTGAGCAAACTGCTGCTCACATCAAAGAAAACCTTCTCAGAGCTCAGAACAGAATGAAGCACTTTGCAGATAAGAAGAGGTCCGAGAGAAAATTACAAGTGGGTGATATGGTCTACTTGAAGCTACAGCCCTACAGACATACTACACTAAGCATTCACAAGTGTTTCAAGCTGCACTCCAAGTACTACGGACCGTTCAAAGTTCTGCAGAAAGTTGGTAATGTTTCCTATAAACTTCTCCTGCCAGACGACTGCAAACTGCACGATACATTCCACATCAGCCAACTGAAGAAGCACATTGGCCCAGCAGCAATACCTAACATAAAACTCCCCTTGCTTAACCCTGATGGAACAATCTTGCTCGAACCAGAACGACTGCTGGAGCGCAAACTGATCCCCCGTATGGAGCAATCTTCCAGTGGAAGAAGCAACATGGGATGATGCAACGTTTATCCAACGAGTTTTTCCTCACTTCCAACCCTGAGGACAGGCTTGGTCTCATTGGGGGGGGGGGGGGGGAGTTGTCAGGACCCGTCTGCAACGTAGCAACACGTGAAGGCAAAATTCAGTTAATTTGAATTGCTTCCACGAGCGCGCGAAGACAGCTGAGCCGTCCATCCCGGATCCAATGTTTTCCCTTCGCACGTACCGTTTCGCGAGTTATGATGAAGCTAACACCGTGGATCACCCATCGGACGGCTCCTCGACTCGGACGCGTCGCTGTTCACTTTCCGGCAAAATGCTTGTAGCCTCAACCACTCTGTATTCATTTTCTTCTTTTCTTTTCTTGGTTTGTAAGGCTATAAAGCTAGGGATTGGAGACGCTAGAACCATCTCCTAGTTTTCTAGGGTTTCCCCCTTTGCGCCGCCAGTGTTCCTGGCTGGCTAGGTTCCTCTGTAAGAAGCTGAACTGCTCCAATCTTTTCTCTGAAAGTAAATGAAATAGCTAAGTTCAGGCTGGTTCCTCTGAATCCAGTTCATCAGATCCTCCTTGGGTCTGACACTACCGCGCGCGCCACGCCGGCTCTCCACCTGAGTCGGCCCGTGCGCTACCCCAGAGGCCCCGAACCATCCACCCAAGCACGCGCGCGCGCTCGCACAGGCTCTCTCGAACTCTCGCCGTACGGTGCTACGGGCGCGCATGGCCAGTCGACTCCTCTCGCTCCGGCAGGCCACAAGGAGGTGGCGCCTCCGGCCTTCACCACCTCCGCCCCATTGCCCCTCGTCCGGTAGCGTAGATGCGACGGCGCTTTCCCACGGAACAATGAGGCTCAGCGCACCACCTCCGCCGTAAGACACAAATCTGTCGATCCCTTTCTTGCCCGCTGATTCTTATTCTAAGTTGTCAATGAGGCTTAGTGAGTGGTTCTCGGGAGGTTTCGGTGACCAGGGCCTCGGGCTTGTGCTTTGAAATATTGATTGATGCAGTAGGTTTGCTCCGAAACAATAGCGAGTTTGAAGTGTTCGATGAAATGCCAAAGAGGTGAACTGTCAGCGTAATTCACTGCTTTCATCTATGCTATGCTTTTGCCTATGTGGTTTAGTGTATTTGTGTGTGCACGCAAGCTGACGAACACGTCGAGCTCTTGAGTGTGGTTCTCGCTAGGCAAATACTCCCTCCATTTTTATTTACTCCGCGTATTAGGTTTGAGCGAACTCAAACTTTAGAGAATTTACAATAACAAATCTGTATGATGTGAAAATATATTCAATTATGAATCCAATGGTGTTGATTCGGTGGTGTGTATGTTAATATATTATTCTACAAACTTGTTGAAACTTTATAAAGTTTGACTTTAGACAAACCTAATATGCGGAGTAAATAAAAACAGAGAGAGTACAATAATGTAACAGTTCTGTTATTTCAGAGTTCTGATGCTGTTGTAGTTATACTTTTCACAAGGTTTTTGACCAAGACGACAGGTTCTTCAGTTGGCCACAAAGTTATAACCTTCAAACATGCTGTTCTGTCCATACCAGTCGACCTGTTGATAGTCAAAATCAAGATAGGGCAACGGGTCCACAAAATACTGGGGCCATGGTATCCGTTGATGATTCTGACAAACCAAAAGCGAAGAGGAAAAAACTTAAAGGAAAGAGGGCCGTAACAAGGTTTTTGAAATCCTTGAGATGGAAAAAGGAAAGGGAATTTCAGAGAATGACCGCTGAGGAGAAGATTTTGAAAAAATTGAAGCTAGTAAGTTGTTATAGACTTGTCTCTTCATGAAGATTTTTTTTCAAGCATAAAAGAATGATCTGTGTCAGAAAAAAAAAGCATAAAAGAATGAAGTTTGCTTGACTTTCACTTGACGTAGCATGATTTTCTAATACTGCTGGTCAGTATTGTCATGTGAGGTATATTACTGCAAGCTGAATTTCCACCCTTGAGGTGGGCTATCTTATTAGATTTTTAAATCTATGTTTTTGATGTTGCTCTCACATTACGATGAATCTACATGTTCCTTTTCTATGCACTCTGTTGTGAAAATTTACTTGTAAATATATTGTTATACGGTTGCTTTTTTCTTATATATTTTTCACTTAAAGGCTCGAAGGAAGGAAGAACGACTTCTTGCAGCTTTGAAGAAAATTGAGCCAAATGATCCTTCAGAACCCACACATGATCCTGAGGTTCTTACACCTGAAGAACACTTCTACTTCCTCAAGATGGGCCAAAAAAGTAAAAATTATGTGCCTGTTGGAAGACGTGGAATTTACCAGGGAGTGATCTTGAACATGCATTTGCACTGGAAAAAGCACCAAACCCTACAGGTAATTGTGAAGACATTCACACCAGAGGAGGTTAAGGAAATTGCCTCAGAGTTAGCAATTCTAAGTGGTGGTATTGTGCTCAGCATTGAAGAAGGAAATACAATTATTATGTACAGAGGGAAAAACTATGCACAGCCACCACCCGAGATAATGTCACCAAAGGTTGCACTTCCTAGAAAGAAGGTATGTTCTATCTCTGCTATCATGGTCAAGATATCAATGTATGAATTGTGAAGCGAGGTTATAAAAACACGCACAAAAACTAGTAACAGACCAGCTTCAAGATTTCCAAGCAAGACAAGCTCAGTAAGATCCTCCTGATTTATGCAGAAGCCTTAATAAGATACCAATTTATCATTCATCACCTAGGTTTAGAACATAACAACGAAAGGCATAGTCAGCCAATTATTTTCAGTTGGTAGGAATGGTGTTCTGTATTCTAGTCAGGAAGTCAGGATCAAATAGAATATACTCCAATATAAACAGGCATGCAGGATGAGAATGAATAAAGGATGACTAATAACACTGTCCTGTTATACCTTTTAGTGTTAGTGCCTTGCTTTCTCTAAATCCAGCATTTCTAATCAGGCGCTGGACAAATCAAAATATAGAGATCGCCTCCGAGCTCTTAGGCGGTACATTCCCAGGCTTGAGCAGGAGCTTGAAGATCAGCACGCCCGGATGAAGTTAGTTGAAGTTATAGGACAAAGTGCGGCCAAAGACATTGCTTTTATTTCAGACTCTACAAACAGTGTGTCCGTGAATAAAGATTCTTCTAGCTCAGTTCACAAGAGAACTGTATCCGAACTCCTGTCAGAAAATATAGAAAGGTCTGAGAAGTTGGAGGATGAAAATTCTGAGGTTGATGATGATTCAACTTCGGAGTCTATCGCATATTCTGAATCCGAGGATCTCTCTGACATGTTTGAGACAGATTCAGAGGAGCAAGCAGAAGATAGCAAGGAGCGTCCTTTGTATCTGGATAGGCTGGATAAGTTTCTCCCAGAAAAAAATGATAATGAAGCAGACGATTTTGAGGAGCATCTGCGGAAGATTGCTTCACTTTCTGATAAGGCAGATTCACCCGCAAAAGAACTGAAAATCTCCGAGCTTGATGAGATTGATAAAATATTCCTAAGAGCTAGTTCATTGCTGAAGAAAAGGTGACGGTCAAATTAATTTGTATGCGATTTGCTTGAGTTTTTCTACCTAAACATTTATGTGCAGTTTGCTGGGATCTTCCAAAAAGAATTGAGAAATACTGGCAAGTGGTCACAGACTCTTAGACACTGAGCTGATTCATAAATCTTACTGAAGAGCATCCACCATTTTCGTGGCTTCATTTTCTTGCTGCAATCTAGCAAGCTCATGTGATGTTGCATAATTAGTAACCTGAAATATCGCAATCAGATTATGGTGCGTGCTTACATGATTTTGTTTGCTTGGCGACATGTGGTTCGTCTGTTGGTGTTACGCAGTAGCCATCCTGTGTACTTGTTGATTTCCTTTTTGTTCATTCATTATTGTAGAAGAGTCATTATCACTGGCTGTTGTAAGTGCATGATTACAGTACTGTATGACTGTGGTTCAAGCATGCCGTGCACGGTGATCTTCCCTATGCATTATGAGCGCCTCTTGTTTACAGGTGGTTGAATCTTCCACAGTATAAACCTTAAAAGCAGTACATGTTTTCCACAGCATATTACACTTATAAACCCATCTCGTTTCTGAAAGTATTTCCCCGAATCGCCTTGCAATTTCATATATTCCACGGCAACTAAGCGATCGGCACAAAAAGATGGCAGAATCCGTTTGCATACACACACGCGCGCGTATTAGTTTACTACATAGTGCATCACACATACAAACTATATAAATTCAGTTCAGATATCTCATCCAAGATCGGGAACGATGAGGCAGTCCTCGTCGTCATCGTCGGGCAGCTCCACCCTCGCCTTCTTGCTCTGGCGCGCACCGGCTGTCTTGTAGAAGCCCCCGTTGCTCGTCGGCTGCGGCGAGGAGAAGAGCTCGGGGACCTCCGCCGTGGTTCTGCCCCACTTTGGTGCCGGCGCCTGGTCGTCATACTCATGGAACAGGTCGATGTCGGCGAACCACTCCAGCTCCTTGAACCCAAGAGGAGACGGAGAACCCTTCTGCTACAGCAAACACATGGAGACACGGTGAGATGTATCCATGGAGATAGCAGGGAGACACGTGGTTTGCCTAGCCCCTTGCCTTATCGTTGGACTCGTAGTCAGAGAACTGCAGGAGGTCCTCGACGGCCCAGCCGGACGACGGCAGGAACGGCGACGACGGCACCTCCTGCGCGGCGGCCGAGACCGGCTCCGCCCTGGGGACGGCGGTGGTCGGCGGCGCCTTGGGCTTGGAGGGCGGCGGCGGCGGGTGGGTGTCGGCGTGGGCGCTACAGACGGAGCTGAAGCCGACGCGGATGCCGGTGGCGATGTAGCGCTGGTGGTTGGCGGAGAGCGTGCCCTGGACGTGGATGGAGTCGTCGCAGTCGCGGCAGAAGAGCGCCCTGTCGTCCACGCAGAAGACGAAGGCCAGCTTGTCCTGGCAGACGTCGCAGCGCGGGAGCCCGGCGGCGGCGGTGGCGTCCTCGAGCGGCAGGCGCTGGTGCTTGCTGGCCAGCTTGTTGGCGGCGTGGATCTGCACGTCGCAGCGCGCGCACAGCGCCGCCTCGTCCGCGCAGCACACCACCGTCGCCGCCGCGCCCTCGCACGCGTCGCACTGGATCCTCATGCCTTCTTCTACGCTCTGGTCGCTCGCTCTACAGCTCAGCTCAGGCTTCACGTGCGCCGATTAGCTGCTGGTTGGGAAAATGATGAGAGACGGGAGTGGAGAGGCGACGGCGAGAAACGAGCGGCGTATAAATTGCTGCGACGTGCACGGGCGCGCACGCTGGAGCTTCGTGTGGACGAGAGAGGCTCTGCGGTTGGAGAGGCGACGGCTGGTCACTGATGAGCAGTGCCTCTCGTGGCGACCGGGAATTTGATTTGGCTTCGATTTTTGGTGGACGGGGACGGCGGGGCGGGGCCCGCGGGGACGGCGAAATCTCGCGGGAACTGAAGAAGGCGGGGAGATTGTGCGGTGGCACTGAGCTCTGAGCTCCCAGTTGTCACGTTGCGGACTCGCGGCATGTGGGGAGATCTTTCTTTCGTTTGCGTTTTGGGCGGGCTCTCGTGCATGTGCATGTACGAACGGGGAGACGCTAGCGTCACGTCGCGCATCACGCACCGGTGTAATTGCTTGCTGTGGTACGTTTGTGATAATCGACTGGTAGGTGTGCTCTCGTACTACGATCGATCGAGGCATCGAGCGGCTTGTAGGAAAAGCCGTGCTACGTACGATCAGAGGACGGACGTGAGGCATGAGTGCAGAAAGGAACGTGGGTCATAGCCTCATAGGTGCACTGTGACAGCCACCTCACAGGGTTTGGTCATTTAACTCGGTGCAGAGTTTGCTTAGGCCGCGCTTGGATAGTTGTATTTCAATACGGGGGTGTTTTGTTTACACTTGTATTTTACTGGCCGCTGCACAATTTCCGGGTGGAAACAAAACAACCGTATGAGGTCTGTATTTTTTACACCCGTATCTAAAAACGAAACGACATTCCAAACAGAGCCGTAGGGAAATCTCGCACAGTTTTGCTAAGTCTCAGTCGACTTAGACTTCGTTATATCTCAGTTGATAGTATCTTCCTTTGATTTTGCATGAAGATTCTTGCAAAAAGTTTTTTTCAGTTTTTTTCTCTTCTTTCATACTATATCACTTGACTTAGACTTGATTAAGTCTCAGTCAATTAAGACCTAGCTCAATCTCGCATATTCATCGCAGGTTTAGCAGAGGTTCACCATGGACTAATGCGTTCCGTTCGTCAGGGGACGATCGCGGCTACTCACGGAAGTCTGACTGACGGTCGCTGTTTGCATCCGGCGGATGGAACGCCGATATTCTTCGGGGGACACCGTTTGAGTTGGCGACACCTGTCTCTAGCTCGAGAACCTAACGGCGTCTGAGGGGACGCATCCCCAGCCACATTCCGGGACGATATTTTGAGGCCAAGGAAGGTGAGGTGTGATGTGTCATGTCTGCGCCGAACGTGCACTCAACACCAAACACGCGCCTAAGTTTCACGTCGAGTTCGTTTTCAAAGAGCGTCATGGACGTAACCGAAGGACATCATCGTCCATGGAGCGGAGATGAGGCCACCAAACAGCCTTGCACGGAGCGCTCTGCCGGAGTGGCACAACGCATCCGAGCCATGAAAGCAGGCAAACGTCCTTCCCAGACTTCTCATGCTTTTTTCGTAATAAAATAAATAAAGACAGAGTCTAAATAAATTTTTTGGAGCACTCTAGGAATTTATGAGTGTGAGGCTGTGAGCGCATGGAATGACAGATTCACGTTCACACTGAAGGCTGAAGGCCCGGTCTACCGACCGGCGAGTTCCTCTGCGCCATTCATAGCTCCTGGTGCTCATTTGTACATGCAGGCAGTAACGGAGCTTTGTGGAGAGCAACCTGTGTTATTGCCTCCCCAATTCATAGAAAGTTAACAAATATCCCCTAGTATTCAGCCCATATGTCGAGTTAAAATCAGCCCAAAAACATGTTTCTTGCCCATCCAGCCCATTTGCCCCTCCATAAATTCAGCCCAAACTCCGCCACTGATGCAGGAACACTTTTTGGATCAAATTTTTTGAGACGCTTGGACCACTGAGTTACAGACCGATCAGCTGAATTCTCGAATTAAGGCCAATTGGGATTTTGCAGTGGATTTGATGGGTCCGCTCAACATGTCACCCGTCTCGCCGCATTGATGAACAGAGGTTGACGCTGAGTACCAGCTTCAGCCCAGGGCCGGGCCGGCAAATTCTAGGGCCCTGTGCGAAACTAAAAAAATAAGGCCCTACCTCACTATAAAAATGAACTAACAAGCAATTATAGTGTATATGTATCTCACAGAACTTTTTTATAATGTATAACATAAGATGTATTAATTAAATTCCGTTATGTTTCTTTTCTCTTACGCTTATAGGAACCAGCCAGATTTCCCCCATGTTTTCTCAAATCTGTATTATTAAACACAAGATAAAAAAGATGAATAAAATAAAATTGAAGTTACACAGTAACATACTCCCTCCGTTCCTAAATGTAAATCTTTATAGAGATTCCACTATGAACCACATACGGATCACTAGTAGAAAAAGGGTCATACGTGAAGCACATTAGTGCCGGTTTGAATTTGAGCCGGTACTAATGTATACATTAGTGCCGGTTCGTGGGGGCGATCAATAGCACCGGTTCGTGGCGAACCTTTAGTACCGGTTCATGCCACGAACCAAGATTAAAGAGGTCGTGTCACCGCGGTCAGCTATGGCTCCACCATCACCATTTAGTGCCGGTTCGTACCATGAACCGGTACTAATGACGTTAATGGCAGGATGTTTTAATTAGTCCCACCTCGCTCCCCTAACAAGCCTTTTACCACCTTAAATATGTTATTCCTCAAACTATCATAAGCACTTGGTCTTCATTGAACTCTATGTGTAGAATTTGTGGCCTCAATATGAGTCTTCATCGGTTTATAAATCGTTGATGACTCATATTGACAATTCAGATTGTACACACAAAGATCATTGATGATCAAAGTATTTGTTTGATGTTATATGATCATATTGACAATTTAGATCAGAAAGAAATATAAGATCATGATGTAAATGCTCTTATATTTTTTATGCTCAGTATGCACCATTCAAAGCGACACCATCAACTTTCAACCATTTCTGCCTTCATTTGCTATTTTTCATGCATTCAATGATTTGTTTTGAGAACTAAATGACCTGGAAATTGAAAAGCACTACAAATGAACTCTGAAAAAGTTGAAACTTGGCATGGTATCATCATTTCACCCACATAGATTGTTCAAAAAGTAGAGAGGGTTACGGCAAAACTAGATGCACTTCTGCTCACAAATCGGACAATCTCTTTCAAGTATTCAGGTTTTGGACGAAATTAAACTCATCTGTTACAAAGGCATTTCATTTTTAAAACTTATTACAACTCCGGACTTTTTGTGCATTCAAGATGCACTATTCAAAGCGACGCCATCAACTTTCAACCATTTCGCCTTCATTTGCCATAACTGTTTTAGCAAGCACCACCTTTAGTATCGGTTGGTGGCTCCAACCGGTACTAAAGGGTGACCAGTACTACAGTTGCTTAGAAAGTTGTTTTTAGTCCCACCTCGCCAAGAGAGAGGGACTAGGAGCATTTATAAGCCACGAGTGCAGAGACGATGAAGAAGAGGCTCAATGCTCACGTTGCTTAGCTTCAAGCCTTCAGGAATATGGTAGATTGCACGGAGCTATGCGCAGTGCAGTTTACACTATTTCAAAGGCTTGAAGCAAATTAACGAGCATTGCACCTCTTTTATTTTTAATAACTTATTACAACTCCGGACTTCTTACGTTATGGCAAAAACTAATTGCACGTCGGCATTTATTTTTTTTTTTAACTTTGGTTATAACTCCAGACTTTGACCATCAAGTTTTGCAGAAATGAAAAAATAGCAGAAAAGAAAAATAGCAGAAAAGAAAAAAACTATTGCTGAAAAGAAAAAACTATATAAAAAAACTACTCAGAAATAAATAGAACAAAATAAATATAGCAGAAAAAAACTGCTCAGAAATAAATAGAAGAAAAATAAAGCAGAAAAGAAAAAAATTATATTTGCTATTTTTCAATCGTTTACAAAATGACCATGAAATTGAAAATCACTACAAAATGAACTCTGAAAATGTTGAATTTTGGCAAACTAGATGAAAAACTACTCACAAATAAATAGAAGAAAATAAATATAACAGAAAAGAAAAACTGCTCAGAAATAAATAGAAGAAAAAATAAAGCAGAAAAGGAAAAAATTATATTTGCTATTTTTCAATCGTTTACAAAATGACTGTGAAATTGAAAATCACTACAAAATGAACTCTGAAAATGTTGAATTTTGGCAAACTAGATGAAAATCTACTCACAAATAAATAGAAGAAAATAAATATAACAGAAAAGAAAAACTATACAAAAACTACACAGAAAGAAATAGAAGAAAAAATAGCAGAAAAGAAAAAACTACAAAAAATTTGGGCGCTGCCTGTGTGGGCCTGCTAGGCCACAGGATTGCAATTACAGGCCTTAAAGGCCCAGCAGACTCACAGACAGCTGCAGAATTTAGGCCCATAAGCCTGCTATATAGAGGAGTTCGAAGAGGTAGCCGCTTGGGTTTATAAACCAAAGGCTGCCGGGACTAAACTTTGGGGTGGCTGAGGTTTTAGTACCGTTGGTGGCTCCAACGGTATTAAAGATCACCTTTTGTACCGGGTTGGAGCCACCAACCGTACTAAAGGCCCGCTCTTCCGCCTCTTGGCTCGGGTTAGTTATTTAGTACCGGTTGGTGGCTCCAACCGGTACTAAAGGCTCACCCTATATATACAACACTTACGAATTTTCGCCATATCTCCCACTTCTTTCGTCAACCTCTCTCGCGCCGCTCCTGTCGCCGCCGCTTGCTGTCGTCGTCATCGTTGCTGCCCCCGCCGCTTCGAACATCATGCCGTCTGGTTGCCGCCGCCCGTTCAGACGATCTCGCTTTCTCTCCTCGCCCGCCGGCCGCCGCCAACGCCAAGGCTTGCATTCGCCCCGCCGCCGCTGGGCGCCGCCATACGCCGCGCTTCACAGACAAGATTGGCGGCGGCGTACGGGCCGGGCCGCACACACACACACACATATATCACACACACGCATACACACACATACATACACACATACATACTAGATTAATGTCGAATGTTAGATTAATGTCGAATGTTAGATGAATTAGCTAGCTAGATAGAAAAATTGTCGAACCAGAGATTAGAACTAGTTCAATAATTAATATAACTAGTTTATTTTTAGTAAGAAAATTTAGGTATATGAGATTTGAACTAGTTCAATAATTAATATAACTAGGTTAATGAGTTTTTTGTTTATTTAATTTTTTTATATATTTTGAGTTTATATAAATGTTAGATTAATGTCGAATGTTAGATGAATTAGATAGAAAAGTTAAATATATAGTAATGTCAATTGAATATATAGTTAGATATATTAATGTCAAATGTTAGAAAGTGTTTAATGGACTTAGTTAGAACTAGGGAAACTTGTTTATTTTTAGTAAGTACTACATTATTCTATTTATAGTAAGTGCTTAGTAGTTGAACTAGTTGATTTAATAAAACTGGTTCATTTTACTATAGAAGTAGTTTATTTTTAGCAAGAAAATTAACAGAACTAGTTTTAGTGATAATATAGTATTCGACGATACCCGTCGGGCGCTACGGTTCTAGCTGTACTGGCGATATGTATGATATATAGTATTTGACGTGTATTAGTGATAATATTCGATGTACGGACACATGGAGATGATGTAGTTTTTCTTATAATTGAAGGCATCCTAATTTGAATGCTACTTAATTTTGCGATGTGATTTTTCTTATTGAATGCTCAAATTGGAGAGCACTATGCAATGCATATGCATATGATTAGTTGAATAATAATGATCTAATTTAGTCTTTGAATTATGAACGTATAGGAAATGTCATCATCGGAGGACGAAAGTCTCCCGGGAGAGTGCGACTGGTGCCACGACGATCGAGGTGAGTGCGACAGGCCTCACCTGGACGATGGTCGGCGCTTCAGCATTAAGCTCGAGGAGACCTTCGAAGTTGAAACGGTACGCAATGACGACAAGTGTTTTTTTTCATAATTAAGCATGACTTCAACTATTTTAGCGTGTAATTTTCATCTTTTACAATTCGAGTATAGTTAATCCCATGCCATGCAAGACGCTATGTCTTGGAGAGGATGGATTTTGAAGACCATGAAAATTTTAAAACGAAGAAAATTCACCTAAGGACCCATCATGATGTGGATTTTGAAGTAAAGTTGTATAATGCTGAGAGCGTAACCCATTTTGGTTGCAAAAATTGGGAAGCATTTTGCAAATTGTATGGTTTTGATGAGGGTATGCTTGTCACCATGGATCTTGGTGATCCTGAAATCGAGCAAGACAATATGGACATTTGGGTCCTTGTTGATACTCCTCCAGTTCTACCGCTATGTGAGTTTCTCAAACATGGTTAATTATTAATAGAACTTATATTGTTCATTTCAAAATAGTTGACAGCTTATTTTGAAGTATCAAAGAATGTGCAGAAGATGGTAGATAGAACTTACTACACTGATGGCTCTGAGTTAACTTACAAGGAGAAAACTCATCTGGTTGGATTTTGTAATGATATTGAGAATTACAATATCTACAATCGAACTCCTCAACACTATGGTCAATACGTGCCACTAGTGCACGTGTTGAACTAAGGTAACTACCATGGAGATACCCCGGTAAGTTTTATTACTATTACGACATCCGTGCATCTTTTGCATACTTCTAAAACTAGTACATTATTGCTAACTACGAAGTTATTACTATGTTTTTCAACAGAGAATCCCAGAGGATTGTGTGCCTCATTTGATGTATCGGAATGGCGGCAGCCTTCGTGTTTTGAACATATATCCAGGTCATCCTACGAATCTCAACTGTCCATACCGGATTTCTAAAACAAGTGGAGACATGACAATCAAAGGATGGAAAAAATGTATGGACAGTCGTAAGGATCTTCTTGGAAGCAAAAGGAAGCGAGGCGCAAGAATTGGAGACAGAATGATCTCCATTCTTCATAATGGAGAGTCAGGGTCTATATTGTTTTATGCTATTTTACCTTAAGTGTGTTTAGGTCCGATCCTACCTGATACAGATGATCATGTGCTAAGAACAATTATGTAGGGTTGGGTTCGATGACTATGAGGATGATGATCGTATGACTTATTATTAATAACGAGTAGAAGTTGTATGATGATGCTTGATTAATTAGCTAGTAGGACTTGTTATTATATATGATGATGTATGATGTGAGCATGCATGAGTTATTATATATATATCTGCGGGTGAAACGAAAAAGAATTAAAATGGAAAACACAAAATTAAATGAAAAAGAAATCATAAAACCAAAACCCCCCCAAACATTTTAGTACCGGTTGGTGTTACCAACCGGTACTAAAGGGCTCCCGGCCCCCGGAGCTGGCTCGTGCCACATGGTTGCCCTTTAGCACCGGTTCATGCTGAATCGGTACTAAGGGGGGGGGGGGCTTTAGTGACCACACTTTAGTGCCGGTTATGTAACCGGCACTAAAGGGCCTTACAAACCGGTGCTATTGCCCGGTTCTGCACTAGTGGATGTATATAGATGCATTTTAAGTTTAGATTCATTCATTTTGCTCCGTATGTAGTCCATCTAGTGAATCTCTACAAAGACTTATATTTAGAAACGGAAGGAGTATATCAATTGAAAACCATGCATCAATATTTTGCAATTAAACGAACCGTCTAACTCACCTAGTTTTGGGTCTTGTCCGGTTGAACTACTACACAATGATCTTTAATAAGGGGGTAAGAAGTAATATGTAAGGAAGTGATGATTCTTACAAAAAATTAATTAGGAAATTAGAAATTAGGAATAGGAACCGAAGTTAATCGAAAAAGAGGATTCGCTAAGCACCTGAAGGCTGGAGTCGGTCACTCGGTCATGAATTGGTCTGATGAGGCGATCCTGCTTCGTAGCGGCGATTTACTTACGTAACTGCAGCGGCCTGAAGTAACGATCCTTGAAAATTGGGAGAGAAAGCTACGAAGGCAACGACATCGGCTCGAATCTAATCGCTCTGATGAGGCGAAGGCGACGACCGACAAGACGATCTCGATTCGTGTTGCGATGTGGACGGGACTGTTGTTGCGGTTTCAGATCGAGGTGATCCCGATCAACTGCTGCAGCAATCCCTTGTTTTTTAGACCGAGCGGTTCCTTTTTTTGAGAACATCTAGCGAACCCTTTTTCCATCGAGCGATTGAGGCACGAGCACTCGACGGCCTCTACTCGGCCCAATTCCAGCGCCAAGCGGCCCAGTGCAGCAGAGCTTTGACATTTTTTTAGAAATACTATGCTTACTAGCAGAACGCCCGTGCGTTGCTACGGGCTATCCGCAATATCTGTAACATCCGGGTTCAACACAAAAACCCTATTCAATGACGCACCTTCCCTTTTTCTGTCGGAACCTCTCATTCTTGACCGATTTTCCGCCGTAGCGAGACATTTCTCGCTTTTTTCTCTCACCGGGCGCCACGTCCTTTAAAAGCGGATGACAGCCAACTCATCTTCGCCATGCATTGCAATGAAGGATGAAATTTTCTTGTTTACGATATAATAGAGTGGGTTAAAAACTAACACATACTATTGACACAAAACAACAAATAACTACAGAGATCTTTCCTAGTCACCAATAAGCTCCACCTCCATCCCACATATATGCTAGAAGGGATAATTGTCGTTCTTCTCTTCTTCATATTTCCCACGCCTTCTACTCCATGCCTCTTCGCCAATTCGTTTAATTGGCACCAACCAGCACCACGTCAACATTAATGTGTTCATCATCGATGCCTCATCTTCTTCTTTCTCATTCCTCGGCAACTTTAGTTCTCGTTCCTACTTATTTCCTAGAATACTCTTTCTTTCTTTTTTTCTCTTATTATTTGGAATACTCTTACTTTCTCCAACGCTATGCACCACTTTGGCTTCAGTTCTTTTTCCTTCTTGTTTTTGGAACACTCTTCCTTTTTACTATAGCATGAACCACCTAGCTAGTGTTGTGTCATGTTGTCCTCACCAATGAACATTTCGCCACCGTCATCGAGTGGACATCCCATGAGCATAGACTTCATCCATCTTGGTGAATGCTAGGTCGCCCATGTCGCGAGCGCATGGTGGCCGTTGTCCATGTTGGCAAGCGGTTCTCAGTGCTTTGCAATGTAACTGAGAGCCCATTGATTGTTTATGTCCACCCTCGACCGTTAGTGCTTGGTCTTCCTCAAGCACGTGGCCGTTGACCTTGTTCTATGGCATCTATTATCCTCGCCCGCAAACATTTCGGCAACCATCAGTGTGTAGACGACGGTCATCATCCATCTTTACGAATGCTTGGTCGCTCATATCACGAGGCGTGGTGGTTGTTATCTATGTTGGCAAACGCTGGCCAACCATGTCGTTGAGAGCATGTTGGCAGTCACCAATGGCAGCGATAGCCTAGCTACTGGTCGTCCTTGCCCACAAACACTTTCAAACTGATTCGACCACGATTAACTGCCTGCCTAATTAATTAAGCACATCCAACTTTTTATGTACTTGGTTTTTTTCTATTTTGCTAATTTTGGGAAATCAGCACCAAGCAAGGCATTGCTTATCCTGGTAGTTTCTCTAATTTTGTTGAAACAGTAAACATGGTTTTGAGGATCTTGTCTTACAATTTTAACATCATGTCGCCTAAACTTACACATCACACAGGTAAACCAGCTAGAGATTGAGAAGTAGTGCATTTTGGTCACCAAGAGCATTCTCATATTTGACCAAAGAAAATTTTCCAATCAAAAGAACGCCATTGCAGCTGGATGGCTGTGCCAATGCATGCGCTTAATTAACCCCACACGACCAGCAGCCAAGACACTTCGCAACTACATGCTTGCCGAACCCGTCGCTTCATCCGAGTACGCCAAAACTATGAAGCTATATTGGTTTACTACTTCGATCGCAAATCAGTTTCAATTCACTTGGCCAGCAAAAGTTGCATCCGATGCGTAAGCACGATCGGAGGATTGACAAAAATCCAGATAATTAGTGTACATGTGACTTGGAGTTGACTTGATGCAACTGCCGCTTCTTGATTCGCCTACTCCTTCTTTGGTCTCCTCTCAACACTACCACTCTACCAGATCCGTGTCCATGGAATCGGACCCTTCGCCATTACGGAGGCAGGGGAGGTGGCATTGGGAGGCGCCGAGCAAGGTGGCCACAATGAAGGGGACGGTGGCGGCGGCAATGAGCCATCGAAGGACGGCGGCATTCTCGCAACGGGAGTGGTGGCGGGCTGCGTCGCAGCAGAGGTTAGACCTCTTGCTCGGAAGTCCCAAAGGATGTGGGCGTTGCTTTTCTTTTGAGGGGTGCCCCATCATTGATTTGGTTTGGAGAGGATCGGAAAATGGGATCTGTTTCCTTTTTCGTGTGCGACGATATAATTGTGATTTCTGAGGTGATTTCGTGTGCGACGATATAATTGTGATTTCTGAGGTGATTTCGTGTGCAGACTCCTCCATTAAGAGTAGAGATAGCCTTTGAGGTAATTGGAATCTATTACCATATAATTACCGTATTCGAAATTTTCTGAGTTATGGCCTTACCATACCTGGATTGATGGCCTTTAGGGTAATTTAAATTTATTACCATATGATTATCATATTCGAAATTTTCTGAGTTATGGCCTTACCATACCTGGATTGGTGAGATTTCTGAGTTTATAGCCTTTCCATACGTGGATTAATTATGATTGATTACCATAAATACGTTGAGTATTGCCGGCCAACCAGAGAAAAGGAAAACCGATGGAAGGGGGTGGTGGGAGGTGGGACAAAAAAACCAGACGAAAAATAACCGGTTGAAAATAAACCGGTTGAAAATGGTGGGACTATTCAACCAATTCGTCCATTAGAAATAGAGATATAAAAAAAGGGGCCCCTCAAAATTATGGGCCCTGTGCGGGCTGCACATTTGGCACAACTATGGGCCGGCCCTGCTTCAGCCACAGCCTCGCAGATGTCTGCACGGACAGGTTGTAATTTGGGCCCGGCGACGAGCGGAGAAGTTGAGAGCCATGTCGACGTTCGTGAGCTTCACACTGAAATATATATCCAGAATTGTCGATGTGAAGGCACCTGAATGCTTTGAGCCTCTCGTTTCAAAGTACTCTATCAGTGAAGTTCGACGAGCCTCGCCTCGTCCAGAATTTCCCAGGCTCGGGTTCGTAACAAACAGTGGTTTATCTTTTTTGATTGAAAGGACAAACAGTCGTTGTTGGGGCCATGTCGGCACAGTCCATGGCTTCAGTTCGTTTTTTTTTTCCGAAAAATTTTTAATCTATTCATCTTCAATCATTGCAGTACAACAAACATTAAAAAAAATTACGTCTAGATTCATAGACTACCTAGCGACGACTACAACCATTGAAGCAAGCCGAAGGCGCGCCGCCGTCTTCATCCCTCCATCGCCGGAGTCGGGCACAACTTGTTGTATAGACAGTCGGGAAGTCGTCGTGCTAAAGCCACATAGGATCAGCGCACCAGAACAGCAAGCGCCGCTGATGAAGAATAACGTACTCCATCCGTTCCTAAATATTTGTCTTTCTAGAGATTTCAACAAGTGACTACATACGAAATAAAATAAGTGAATCTTCACTCTAAAATATGTCTATATACATACGTATATGGTAACCATTTGAAATCTCTAAAAAGATAAATATTTAGAAACGAAGGGAGTAGGTTGGAAGGATTCAACCCGAAGACACACGAACGTAGAGAACAACGACGAGATCCGAGAAAATCCATCAAAGATAGATCCGCCGGAGACACACCTCCACACGCCCACCAACGATGCTAGATGCACCACCGAAACGGGGGCTAGGCGGGGAGACCTTTATTCCATCTTCAAGGAGCAGCCGCCGTCTCGCATTCCTAAGCATGACACAAACCCTAACAAGACAGGAAAAAACGACTGAAAATGGAGCCCTCCCGCCGACCATTGGCAGGATCCACCGCGCCCTTATGGCCCTAGAGCCACCGGAGACGAGGCGGATCTGTGGCGGCGCCGACGAGAGGCGGAAACTCTAGCTTTCTTTCTTGGTGGAAGAGGAGCGACTTGGCTTCAGTTCGCTTCGGTGCCATGCAATTAACAAAGAGTGCCGGTACGAAAATTAAACGTGTCCTCGAGTTGATTTGGACCTGGTTTGGTTTGATTGCATAGAACTTGTTGAAAGAAAAACCATTTTCCTTTTAGAGAAGGTTAGCCCAATAAAGGTGGGCTAGTTTCTACGACTTAATTCTGGACAGCGAGTGAAAAAATGACAGAGTTTTCTATTAAGAGCGGAATTTCCTATTCTATGCTCATTGTATAAGATAGTATTTCATCCGATCCAAAAGTTGTACTAAATCATCGATAATTAATATAGATCGAAAGGAGTATCGTAATAAATCAGCAACAATTAATATGGATCGCAATTTTCTATTGTTCCCAAACCACGACCTCACATGGGCCTTAGTCCATTTAGCTTACTCACCTCGCACCGTACAAGTGAAACCTAAGAGCGTTTTTCTTATTTCTAAAAAAAGGCGTTTTCTTTTCTCTCTCTAAAAAGAGCATTTTTCTTTTGTTTTTTTATTCATCCACAGTTCTCTACCGGGTGCGACATTTGTTTTGGTTTTATTAGTGGTAGTTTTTATATTGATATTTTTCCATACTTTAAAGATTTCATGAACATTCAAAATGTGAACAATTATTTTTTGGAGCTGGATACTTTTCAAATTTATGAATATTTTAAAAATGTAGAAATATTTATAGAAATCGTGACTTTGAAAAATATAAAGACCAGTAGAAATTTTAAAAAGCATGAACCGGCCAGAATAAATGTCCTCCAAGCGCACAAAGTGCTACATGGGTCGTTGGCCCACCACACGATTTGGGGAATATTCTTCGCAATGAGTGAAGAATAAGAGCAATCCTATATATACATCACTGCGGAAACCAACGAGGAAAAATGGGAGCAATTAGTTAACGAGCGCTCTTTCGGGAGCCTTGCAACAATCAGCGCCACTTGGCGCGCTCTCAGCCATTCACCACGTGTTGCGCTCTGGACACTTCCTCCAGATTTTGTTTTTTTATTTTTTCGCACGCATTTTCGGCTTTTTAAACGGTTTTTTTTCAATGTTTTGGTTTTTCCCGGTCTTCCTTAGCTTTTCGATCAAAAAATTTTACATGAAAAAATGTGTTTTTTTTTCTTTCGCGAAAAGTCACGATTTTTCTTCCGCGAGAGGCACGGTTGTGCTTTAGCGAAAGTCACGACCGTGCCTTTCGGAAACAAAAAAAACGCGTTTTCTATTTTTTTTTCTTTCGCGAAAAGTCACAGTTTTTCTTCCGCGAGAGGCACGGTTGTGCTTTCGCGGGAGTCACGGCCGTGCCTCTCGGAAAGGGAAAAACAAAACGCGTTTCTGTTTTTTTTCTCTTTCGCAAGAGTAACGGTTTTGCTTCCGCGAGAGGCACGGTTGTGCTTTCGCAAGAGTCACGGCCGTGCCTCTCGGAAAGGAAAAAAAATACGCGTTTTCTGTTTTTTTTCTTTCACGAGAGTCACGGATTTGCTTTCGCCAGAGGCACGGTTGTGCTTTCGCGAGAGTCATGGGCATGCCTCTTTTGGAAAGGAAAAAAAATGCGTTCTGTTTTTTTCCTTCCACGAGAGTCACGGTTTTGCTTCCACGAGAGGCACAATTGTGATTTTGCGAGAGGCACGGGCGTGCCTCTTTCAGAAAGGAAAAAAACCGTGCTCCCAGTTTGGTTTTTTTGTCCAGTTTTTTCATGAAAAAAAGTTCGTCAAAACCTATTAACATGAGATCTAGTTTTAAAGATCTCGACGCGAGGAATCCAATGGTGAAAACGGTTTGAGATTTGGATGCACGGTTTAAGAGATAAAATATTTTGAATAAACAGATCTACGAAAAAAAAGGAAAACCCCCAGGTTGCGATAAGTGGCGCGCTGCATGTGCGCCACTTGTCGTGACCTGGAAAGGTGGAGTGTTCTTTGCAACGAGTACTCCTTAGTTAGTGATTTCAAGAAAAATATGGCATCTTGGAATGCAGAAATTTAGAAAACATGGAAATTTTAGTTAAAATCAGAAGGTTAGCCCAATAGAGGTGGGCTAGTTTCATGGGCTTAATTATAGGGAGTAAGAAAATGACAGAGTTTTCTATTGATGAGAATGGAACATCCTATCAGTACTCCCTTTGATCCATGTTAATTGTCGCTAGTCAAATACAACTTTGTATAAAATTATACTATATCAATGATAATTAATATGGACAAGAGGGAGTAGCAATTTTCTATTCTCTCCAAACCACGGCCTCACACACGCCTTAGTTCATTTAACTTATTCGCCTCGCACTACACAAGTGACAACCTAAGAGCATCTTTCTTTTTATTTTTTAACTCATCTGGAATTTTCTACAGGGTGCAACATTTGTTTTGGTTTTATTAGTGGTGGTTTTTTATTTTTGCACTTTTCTATCATTTAGTGATTTCATGAACATTTTCTAAAATCTGAAGATTTTAATTATTTGTCGGTGACATTTTGAAATTCATGAATATTTTTAAAATTTTCAAATACTTTGAAAATCAGGAATGTTTTTAAAAAATGAAGTCTGGTTGAAATGAAAAAGGCATAAACCAGCCAGAATAAATGTCCTCCCAAGCGCACGAAGCACTACATGGGTCATTGGCCCACCGTACATTTTGGGGAGTATTCTTCCCGATGAGTGAAGAGTAGGAGCAACCCTACTTAGGCATCATTGCGAAAAACAACGTGGAAAAATTATGGCCTCTTGAATTGCAAAAAAGATTTAGAATTAAAGTTGTCAGAAAATAATAAAGATTTAAATGCCAAACAAATTTCTACATGACCACAAAGCTCATAATTTTGTAATTGATGCCTTTGAAGATTTTTTTAAGAAAAATATAAGACCGGTAGAAATAAGAAGGCATAAACCGGCCAAAATAAATGCCCTCCCAAGCGCAGGAGGCCACTACATGGGTCGTTGGCCCACCGCAGGTTTTGGGGAGTATTCTTCGCGATGAGTCAAGAATAGGAGCAACTCTATTTTGGACATCATTGCGAAAACAAACGAGGAAAAATTATGGCCTCTTAGAGTTCAGAAATTTAGAAAACATGGAAAATTTAGTTAAAATTAAAGTTGTCAGAAAATTTTTAAGATTTAAATGCCAAACAGATTTCTATGGGACCTAAAAGCACATAGTTTTGCCTCTGGATGGGATGCAACATGCACGCCAATTTTGTTGGATATTTTGCAAATTCATGAATATTTTTGAAATATAAAAACACTTTAAAATCACAATTAAGGAAATAAAATACCACTAGAAATAAAAAAAGGCATAAACCGGCCGAAATAAATGTCCTCCCAAGCGCATGAAGCACTACATGGGTCGTTGGCCCACCGCACATTTTGGGGAGTATTCTTCCCGATGAGTGAAGAATAGGAGCAACCCAATTCAGAAATCATTGCGAGAACGAACATGGAAAAATTATGGCCTCTTGGATTGTAGAAATTTGGAAAACATGGTGAATTTAGTTAATATTTAAGTTGTCTGAAAATAATTAATATTCAAATGCCAAATAGATTTCTACGAGACCTCAAAGCTCATAATTTTGTAATTGACAAAAGTTCGATAGAAATAAAAAAAGCATAAAGTAAACCAAAATAAATGTTCTCCCTAGCACATGAGGCACTAGATGGGTCATTGGCCCACCACACGTTTTGGGTAGTATTCTTCGCGCTGAGTGAAGAATAAGAGCAACCCTATTTAGACATCATTGCGAAAACCAACAAGAAAATATTATGACCTCTTGGATTGAAGAAATTTAGATGACATGAAAATTTTACTTAAAATTATAGTATGCAAAAAATAATTAAGATTTAAATGCCAAACAGATTTCTACAGGACCTAAAAGCCCATAACTTTGTAATTGATTCCTCTGGATGGGATGCAACATGCACGCCAATTTCCAGAGGTGGAGGGGGAGAAAGTGAGAGAGGAGCTTTGATTTTACGCGAAAATTTATATGGACGATACAATCTATTCAGATTTTATGTTTCTTTTCTAAAATTTATGTAAAAACAATCTAAAATACGAAATATCTCACGGAAGGACATTGTGCTATGCTACCGTGTAACAAGAGTTTGTGACGCTTTCGTTGCATGAACCGCAGTGCCGATGCTACAAACATAGCTATGATGTCATGTGACATCACAACTTTAGAAAATGATGGTTGAGTTTTTGCAATATTAGATACAAATTTACATGATTGAATTGCCAGGAAGAATTGACATCACAACGTGCGAGTCCTCGCACCGCTACTAAGAGACCTTTTGCTCCTGATACAGTGGATTGGCATCCAGTGCTTTGGCCTCACATGGTGGTGGGGGCGATGTTGGTTTTTTTGAGTTTGTATTGATCATGATGCTCATGTCTCGGGTTTTTTATTCTAGTTTTTGTTTCCTTACCAATTGTACACTTGTGAAGCTTAATTGTCATATAAGTGGTGTGTTCCTCGGTCATAGCGTCTTCAGTGATACATAGGCAGACATGTATGCTTGACGCAGCCGCCGCCTCCTCTTCCAAGAAAAAACTTATAGTTCCTCTGCCTTTTGTAGCGTTGACGCCAGTCCGCCTCGTTTTTGGTGAGCGTAGGGCCATTGAGGAACGGTGGAACCAGGCCCTTGCAGACGGGAGGATCCTGCTCCGTTGTTAGGTGCTTTTTCAGTTCGTTTAGGGTTTGTGTCCTGCTCAGAAAGACGAGACAACATCGGCTCCCAGAAGATGGAATAAGGTTCTTCCTGTCTAGCCCCGTTCCAGTGATGTGTCTAGTGTCATATAAGGACGTGTGAAGGTGTGCCTCCGACGGATCTCACGGGATTCGATCGGTACTGGCCTTTGCTGGTTGTACTTGGGTCATGTCTTCGTTCATGCCACTACCCTAAAAACACGTTTGGCTCTGTTCACTGATTTCGCAAACTGTCCACCGACAGAAGACCAACTACCTAAATGCAAGTTTTAGCATTAATCCCAAATCAACCACATGTGCCCTAATGCCGGTCCACCTTGTTTACGATGGTCCTAGGGCCATGGAGGCACGGTGAAACAGGAGGGATTCTGCTCCGTTTTTAGTTGGTTTAGTTTGTTTAGGGTTTATATCCTACTCCTTCTGTCCGAAAAAGTTTGTTCCAACCTTGTTCCTCAAATGAATGAATCTAACACTAATTTAGTGCTAGATACATTCATTTAATGGACAAGCTTTTTCAGATGGAGGGAGTACTCAGCAAGGCGAGACGCCGGCATCTTCCAGAAGATGAAATACGGTTCTCCTGAGTCCCATCCGATGATGCGTCTAGCGTCATTAGAGGGCATGTGGAGATATGTCTTCGATGGATCTTACGAGATTTGATCGGAACTAGCTTTCGATGGATCTCCATCTACTTGGGCCTCTTCGTTCTTTCATGTGTCTACCCTAAAAACACGTGGTGGAGTATTTGGCTCCGTTCACCGATTTCACAAACTGTCCACCGACACAAGACCAACTACCTAAATGCAGGTTTTAGCATTAATCCCCAATCAACCACATGTGCCCTAATGGCATTTAGGCCCTGCTCACTGATTTAAGAAACTATCCGCCGACACAAGACACGCAGGGCGCCTAAATGCAGTTTTTCAGCACACCTGAACATGGCGCCGACAGGCGACAGGGACCCGGAGAATCGCATCCGGCACAAATGCATGCACCGCATGTTGATACTAACTCTCTAGTACTAGGGTCGATGAGCACGGACGGGCATGAATGAAACTGCTGATTTTGATGATTAGTCGGCGACAGCAACAGGTCGCTACCAATGTTAAACCACAGAGTCACCCACGCAACGACCACGGGGACCGATCGATCCATCGATCGGCGGTGCGTCGTCTCGCTATACACGACGATTACACATACATACTACCGGCGCCAGCACAGGGTCTGCTGAGGAGGTTCACAGAAACGAGACGATACGAAAAGATTGTGTTAGGTGATTGACCGAATTGGGTCAGCCATGCGCATGCGCGCGCTTGCACCGGAATTCTACCCCCTGCCACGCAGTGCGGCCATCGCCGCCGTCGAGGCTGGCCTCGGGCTTCGCTTCAGGTGCGCCTGGTGGTGTTCGCCGGCGCCCAGAGGTCGGCCCCGTTGCTCTGGGTCAGCTGCAGCGTCTGCTCCACCGGCACCAGGCACAGGCCGCGGTTCCGCAGGCTGTAGTGGTCGGGGTCCTGCATCGACCATAGCAAAACCATTATACGATGCATTTCTTCAGTAATAAAAATAAAATAAAAGCATATACTGCGGTTTATACTTCTGTCAGAGTTTATCATGTTCAGAATGTTCAGGGAATTTCAGAATAGTGTGCGACGATCGGCTAAAATAACAGCGTGAGCTCTCTCTCACCTCAGGCTCGGCGCCGGGCGCCGGAGGAGGGCGCATGTACGGGGAGCTAAGAACCTCGAGCTGCTGGTGCAGGAACTTGATGTAGCCCGACGCCTCCTGAAGAACAGAAGCCGTGTCCGTCTGCCAAACGCGCCGAGGTTAGGGACACGATATATTTTCACAACCAAATTTCCTCAATCTTCCATTGCAAGCGAGCTCCTTTGCAGAGATGAGAAGCGAACAAATACCTTCCCAAATGGCGACACGAGCTGCTGCAGCGCCGCCACTCTCTCGCCGACCTTGTCTTTCTTCTCCTGCTTGATCACAACAAAATCACTTCAGCAGCTAATTTACAGGCATGAAGGTCGATGTGCAAACTTAGCCGTACGTACCCTGGGAGAAATGGGGCCGCCGCTGCCCCTGGGGCTGGCGTTCCTCGGCTTCTTGGACCCCATGCCCCCGAACTCCTCCGAGCCGCTGCTGGTGGCGGTGGTGGCGCCGGCCTGCTGCTGCTTCCCGCTGAAGTAGCTGTCGGTGTGGTTCCTCTTGCTGTGGTTGGCCACTTGAGTCATCATCATCTTCCTCCCCCGCTACTGCTGCTGGCTACGCGTACGTTCGCCCCTTTTTTCCTGCTGAAAACCAGGAGCGTTTCTGTATGACCATACGAGCTAGCCCTCCGTCTCAAGTAAAAGCTGACTTTTACAACTGTAGTCGTTGGTTCAGAGGTCGGTTTCATGGAAATCACTCCCCCATTATCTATTCAGAAGGGCGTCTGGTTTCAGTCTCAGACAAACAAAACCTAGTTTTAGTTTTATATGAGCTCCTACTCAACTGCTGCGCAAGTAACAATAATGGAAACGGCATGACAAGGGACGGTCAAAGGTTATCATGAGCATCAAGAATCCTTCTTCTATTCTCCGGCCGAAAGCCAGAAACTTTTTGTTTCCCTTCTGGAAATTATAACCCAAACAGTGCCAAGGAAAATGGAATCTCTAGATTGGCACTCAAGTTCCCTCCAAATTTTGGTCTGGAGTGCTGGCCTAGTATTCCTTGGCTGCCGATTTGCATTTCTCTAGCGGCCGCGTGCAATCTTTTATCAATTGACAACTTTGTCCGTTTCCAATGCCGCCAGTTGGGTACTTGGCCCTTATCCGAAGGCTCTTCATTGTGAGGCAGTAGAATAATATGGTACTCCTAGACTCCTGCTCGTAGTATACACAGAGAGGTAGGGCAAAGAAAAATGGTACTCCCTCCGTTCATTTTTTATAAGGCCTTATACACATTTCAGACGGCATGCAAAACAGGTCAATTTCAGTTGTCTGAAACGACTTATAAACGTGAACGGAGGGAGTACTATTCCACTATTCGTAGCCTTACTGCTTACCTTATCATGAGGTTACGAGGCCTTGTCTTCCAGGTCGAGCTAACGAACGTCATCGCGAAGCAGACCGGGTCAAAGCTAATTAATAATCTACTTTGATCCTTATCTATCAGCGCTAGACAACATGCGAGTCCAAAACACTTGCAAGGACTCTTGCAGGGATATCATGATCACTTGGTTACAGATGCACGTGTACTGTGATACGAAGAATATTGTGCACAGTCCATGGTTATAATTATGTCTCATGCATGAAACTCAATATGATGTTCATCTTGTTAGAAATAGCCCTAAGAACAGTTGGTCCACCATGTGTTAAAAATGAACGGAAGCCTGCGTATTAATGGTAATCTGACAGTAATTCAGGTTTAAATTCGGGCTCATCTACACCTGATGAAGAATAAATTAAAAAAAGTAAAAGAAAACTGAATTTTTTTTGGCATCGAAGATGCGTTAGTGCGTAAAGAGCGGGTAAAGACCATCAAAATTTCGTGGTGTTTGGACATTCGAGGAGCTATAGAAAAAATATCGGGCCCAAATAGCGTATATTTTTTAAGTTTTTTCACAGGCAGTTATCTTTTTGCCACGACCACCTCGAATGTTCGAACATCACGGATTTTTGCACGAACATCATGCATTCGAGTATCTTGGGTTACTATTTTAAATGATTACTGTTTGCACCTGGGCACCGAATCGCTGCACTTTACCTATACTTTCTTGATTTATTTCATGCTAACTACTCCATCCATTGGAGCTTGTAAGATCCACACATATTATTAAAAAATAGAACATTAATTTGATTAATAAAATATCAGTTGTACGTGTGCCACAAAATCATATCATTAAATTCAGATTCAAAATTGTAATTTGAGTGACATTGATTGCCAGATTAATGATCATTTTTGAAAAAAGAAATAAATGCATGCCTTACAAACCCGAACAAGGGGGTAGCATAGGCATAAAAAACAACAATGTAAAACGTTTGTACGATCATACTAGGAGGGTATACACTTTACAGCACAATATTTGTACAAATGCGGTAGGCAACGAACTTAATGATCAATCTCCATCGATCGATCCGACAGTAGAAACAATCAAACAAACGTGATCGATGTCCTTGCGCGTGTAGTAGCCTCTGGCTTGTGATGATCAACCAGCATGAGTACCACATAGGTGGGTAGCATAGCATAGGAGTACACTTCGTCATCACGTCCCGGCCAGTTCGGGGGCCCCATCCTTCGGTTGGGAAGGAAGGGAAGGAAGACAACAAGGCGCCAGCTAATATATTTTGTTCAGGGTGGCCAGCATGCAGTGGCATTGCTGTACCCGCAGCTCTCTTCCATTTGTGCGCCATTCCGGGGATTCGATCAGGCTACAGGCCCATTGACTAGGTACAGGAGCAATGGGCTTATTTGGACCCTGTCAAAGTTAGCCCACCTGCCCTGATCATTCCATTTGGAAAGCAGTAAGGCAACTCTAGTAGTAGTATAGTGTGCTCCTACTGTTTACACTAGGGAAATTACTTTGATTTCTATCATATCAGTGGCGTTGCTAGCTTTGGTTTCACTTTTTGCTGTAAAGATGTTATGGGCTTTTGTATGGATGCATGGCTTGGTACACTTTTCTTTGGTTTACCTGAGAGAGATGAGACGAGAGGAGAAAAAGGGGGTGGCAGGTGGGTGAAGTGTGGAAGGAAGGAAGCTGGGAAAGAAGAAAGGACAAGACGCTTTGTCCCGTCGATGATGCGATGCTGGTAACAGAAAAGATGATTGACGAATTTGTCAACTAGCAATGCATGCGCTCGAGCGGTAGGGCTTTCCCTCATGTCTCCATGCCATGCTAGTACCGTAGACGTAGTACTCCACTCACTGTTACCTTTTTTATTTCTTTGGTCGAAACTATTACTGTTTGTTTGTAATGAGAGTACATTTTGTCACTGGTCTACCAGCCGTAGTGAATGCTCCTGCGTACTTGCCTCGTCGCGACGCAATCACGGGCCGGGGCGTTTGTTTATGTTCGTATGCATACATACATATCCGGCGCCTAATCAACCACCCTGGCGCTAAATTAAGCGCGCGTCTGGTCGGGGTCGGGTCACGTCTAATTAATCCGGTCGCCGACGTAGCTAGATGTCCACCCGGGAGCCAGCTGTAGAGAGAGCCTCGCCCTCTCCCGCTGCGCCTGCTGACACGTATGTACGTACACGCGTCTGTGGCTCGCGCCATACACACGCCACCGCCTGCTCCTCCGTCTCCTCCCTCTCTCTCTCTCAAAGAACGGACGGTAAGAAGACGGCCATGGCTGGTGTGGCAGCTACGCTCTTAAAGTCTCAAGCCGGCGCCATGGTCAAGTCAAGCAAGCAAGAAAAAGAAGAGGTCTCCGTATGGTTAGCTTCATCAGCTAGCTAGCGTTCGGTAGTTTACTGGTGGCTTAAGAGAAGTAATTAAGAGATCGAAACGAACCTAGCAAGTTAGCTAAGTAATCACTGCATCATGCTTGGTGAGTTCTTTGGATTTAAAGAGCTGCCGGGGTCTTACCTGCAGAGGCAGTTTGATCAACAACACGAGAGGGGGCGGAAGCTCTATCTCCACTTCTCCAGCTTCGAGACTCGACTCCACTGGCAGTGGCGCGCCGCGACGGCAGCTAGCTCCGTCGCCTCCTCGCCGTTTGTGTTTGGAACCGAGGAGGCCTGGAGAAGAGGAGCGAGGCTGCAAGAGTAGCTAGAGGGAAGGGAAAGCAACAAGGCTTATGGGGGGTTTAAGGAAGGAGTGGGGAGAGAGGGGCCGGCCTGGGACATTTGGGGATCAGGGAGGCCCTGAGCATTTATATATACACAAGAAGAGAGACGCGGGCAGGGCCGGAGCGGGTGGTGGCCAGCGGCAGCGGCCGCGTACGCTGCAGATATGTAGATAGAGTAGATAGATAGATAGATTTCTCTTTTCTTTTTTCTAATACAAGGAAGGAAACAGACGCTTTATTAGAACAGCGGCGCGCTATCTGTCCGAGCGTGACGACGGATGCGGTGCAAATGAAATGGATTCTCCCACGAAATCCTCCGGCGCACGTCCCAGACCGCACCAAGCAAAGCGAAAAGGCCGCAGAAAAGGTGACGTGGAATTGCTGGGCCGCCCGAGGATGGCGTGCCTGCGTGCGTGTAGCGGTTCGTCCGTTCGCCTCACTTTCCATGACAGCTAATATCCAGAGGAGAGAGGGAGAGGGAGAGGATATGGGGCCAAAGGCGTGACCGGGGGAGAGGGGCGCAGCAGGAGAGGACAGGGCTCAGGGGGTGACGCCATTTGCCCAGCCCACGGAGAGGGACGGGGACAAACGGGCCCGTCTGCCCGCTCTCGCTTTGCGGTGCGGTGCCGTGCCGCGCCGCGCAGGCCGCAGCGGGAGGACGTGCGGCGTGGCGCGGGAGTGGGGGCGCCGTGCGGGTGACATTTGTGCGGGGCTGCATGCGCCGAAAGGGACGGCGATCGCCAGCCACCAGGTGTGTTTTCTTTCTGCATGCACCGCGGGCGGGATCGTCGACCGGCGACTTGTCCACGTCTGGTGTATGGTAGAATACCGCCGGGCTGGGGTATGCGACGCAGTACAGCGATGTGTATACAGCCTGGTGGTGTCTTCCGTCGACAAGAAAAATACGTAATGTATGGCATAGGTGTGTAGACGTGCGGTGGCTAGCAGGCGTTGCGTGCCGCTCTTGGCAAAAGCTACGGCGCCTACGTGTATTGCCGCATTTAGCAATTTGGAATGGTTCCGGAAAGTAAAGAGGGTCACGTGTATTCTTACTTTTTCTCTTCTATCTTCGAATATTTGCCTGGTTTCCCTGGTTTATTTCAACTTTTATACTCACTCCCGTAGAAAGAAGGCATGTCAATTTTGTCTTGAGTCAAACGACCCAAAGTCGTTTCTAAGAAAGACTATCAAGAACTACGATATCAAATTAATATTGTTGGGCAGTGAACAGAATATATTTCCGTAATACCTTAGCTATATGTAGTTTTCGTAATTGTTGATGATTTTTCCTATAAACTTGATCATACTGTGCATTGTTTGACTTCAAACAAAAGTTTATGTTCCTGAGAGGGAAAGAGTATATTGTCACACCCTAGATTTTTCCCAAATCTGGTATCTTAAAATTTTCATAGGGAATTAAAAAAATTCTAGTAAAGACCCAAGAATGCCTAGGATTGCTTGTGATTGACCTTGATTTGCATGACTGTTGTTTGATTGTCTACTTAAGAAGGGTTAAAAGCCTAATGCAACTAGTAGAAATCTAGTCAGCCTTTGGTTGAAACCAAATCATTTTGAAATATTTTTTAGGCATAAGGCTATCCTTAGTAAGTCCCAAGTAATATTCAAGCCAAAATGTTTTTCCTAACAACTGAATTAAATTTATCTTGAGATCAATTCAAAGGCCAAGGGAAATTAGTTAAGAATGGCTTTGCAATTATTTGGCAGGAAAGTGAATTTCATAAGTCCAACTAATGAGTTTAACCTTTTGCCAATTTTTCAAATTGGATGCGAAACACATTTCGTTTTGAAACCAAATTCAAATTCAAAAGGGAAATAAAGGTGCATAAAGTATTTGTCCAAAATGCCCAAACAAAAGGTCCATCAGCTTAGGATTTTTTAGATATATTTTAGAGCACTTTGCTTTTGGAATAAAATTCAAATTCTGATCAGATTTGAATTTAGAAAGAAACAAAAAAGAGAGAAAAAGAAAACAGAAAATAGAAAAACAAAACAAAAGAAAAAGAAAAGGGCCTAGCCAGCCAAGCTGTCCCAGCAATGAGCCAGCCTAGCCAGCCAGCCCCTGCCCTCTCTCCCCCTCTTGCTGACGTGCGGGGCTCGCACGTTAGGGTCGTCCCTCATCTCTGGCAACCGCTCGTGCCCACGATCCCGCCCACGACCGAGTGCACACGTGCGCACGATCCCCACTCCGCACGCTGTGGAGGATCTTCCCCCCCAGAGGAGACCCGGCATAGTGTAACCCGGTTCTTGAGCTTGTATGCTCTAGAAGTCACACCACTTCCGGGTCACAGAGAAGCTAAACCAGAAGAAAGATTGAAGGCCCAAAACGAGACCCGACCTCAGGATGCCAGCTCTCACATGAGCCCTATGCGCCGACTCACGAAGAGGCCCAAGAGATAGACTTTCCTAACTTGGAGAGCATGATTATTATGAGATAGAGTAGGATACAAGGTGAGAGTATGACCCAAAATCATCTGTAAGACAAGAACCTACTGTTATATAAAGAGAAGATCTTGGGACATAGAGGGACAAGTTACAACCTCTCGAAAGCTAGGTAGCGAAAGCAAACCCTTGTAATCGAGATCGTCATCAATAACAATCAAGCAGGAGTAGGTTTTTACCTCCACCGTGAGGGGCCGAACCTGGGTAAACTTGAGTCCCTCGTTTCCGATCAACCCCGTTAAAACTACCACCAAGTTGCGATGGCCCCGAGACTTAGTCCTTTCACGAGGACATCTGCCATGACAAAACCACGATAGTTGGCGCCCACCATGGGGACAACGCATGTGGTGTTGAGTTCTTGGAGGAAGCTCTTCCAGGGATCGAGGGATAGATGATTGGCTAGACAATGAAGAATCAGCGCGGGAAGTGTTGGGGAACGTAGTAATTTCAAAAAATTTCCTACGCACACGCAAGACCATGGTGATGGCATAGCAACGAGAAGGAAGAGTGTCCGTCCACGTACCCTCGTAGACCGAAAGCGGAAGCGTTATAACAACGCGGTTGATGTAGTAAATGCGTCTTCACGATCCGACCGATCCAAGCACCGAACGACGGCACCTCCGAAGTTACGCACACGCTCAGCTCGATGGCGATCCCGGACTCCGATCCGGCAAAGTGACGGGGATGAGTTCCGTCAAGACGACGGCGTGGTAGCGATGTTGATGCTCCACCGGCAGGGCTTCGCCTAAGCACCGCTGACGATATGACTTCTCCGTACAGGGCTTCGCCTAAGCTCCGACGATATGACCAAGTGGAATATGGTGGAAGGGGCACCAGACACGGCTAAGGAAAGATCCAGAGATCAACTTGTGTGTTATGGGGTGCCCCTGCCCCGTAGATATAAAGGAGCAAGGAGGAGGTGGCCGGCTAAGGGAGGAGGCGCACCAAGGGGGGAGTCCTACTCCCACCGGGAGTAGGACTCCTCCTTTCCTAGTAGGAGTAGGAGAGAAGAAAGGGGAAGAGAAGAAGGGGTGCGGCCCCCTCCCCTAGTCCAATTCGGACTAGGCCTTGGGGGGGGCGCGCGGCCGGCCCTAGGCAGCCCCTCTCTCTTTCCCGCAGGGCCCAATAAGGCCCAATACTTCTCCCCGGCGACTTCCCGTAACTCTCGGTACTTCAAAAATACCCGAATCATTCGGAACCTTTCCGAACTCCGAATATAGTCGTCCAATATATCGATCTTTACGTCTCGACCATTTCGAGACTCCTCGTCATGTCCCCGATCTCATCCGGGACTCTGAACTCCTTCGGTACATCAAAACTCATAAACTCATAATATAAGCATCGCCATCGAAACCTTAAGCGTGCGGACCCTACGGGTTCGAGAACTATGTAGACATGACCTAGAACTATTCTTGGTCAATAACCAATAGCGGAACCTGGATGCCCATATTGGCTCCTACATATTCTACTTAAGATCTTTATCGGTCAAACCGCATAACAACATACTTTGTTCCCTTTGTCATCGGTATGTTACTTGCCCGAGATTCGATCGTCGGTATCCAATACCTAGTTCAATCTCGCTATCGGTAAGTCTCTTTACTCGTTCCGTAATACATCATCTCACAACTAACTCATTGGTTGTAATGCTTGCAAGGCTTAAGTGATGTGTATTACCGAGAAGGCCTAGAGATACCTCTCCGATAATCGGAGTGACAAAACCTAATCTCAAATACGCCAACCCAACAAGTACCTTTGGAGACACCTGTAGTACTCCTTTATAATCACCCGATTCACGTTGTGGACGTTTGGTAGTACCAAAGTGTTCCTCCGTAAACGGGAGTTGCATAATCTCATAGTTATAGGAACATGTATGGGTCATGAAGAAAGCATTAACATACTAAGCGATCAAGTGTTAAGCTAACGGAATGGGTCATGTCAATCAGATCATTCAACTAATGATGTGACCTTGTTAATCAAATAACAACTCCTTGTTCATGGTTAGGAAACATAACCATCTTTGATTAACAAGCTAGTCAAGTAGAGGCATACTAGTGACATACTGTTTGTCTATATATTCACACATGTATTATGTTTCCGGTTAATACAATTCTAGCATGAATAATAAACATTTATCATGATATAAGGAAATAAATAATAACTTTATTATTGCCTCTAGGGCATATTTCCTTCAGTCTCCCACTTGCACTAGAGTCAATAATCTAGATCACATCACCATGTGATTAACATCGATAGTTCACATCATCATGTGATTAACACCCATAGTTCACATCGTCATGTGACCAACACCCAAAGGGTTTACTAGAGTCAATAATCTAGTTCACATCGCTATGTGATTAACACCCAAAGAGTACTAAGGGATGATCATGTTTTGCTCGTGAGAGAAGCTTAGTCAACGGGTCCATCACATTCGAGCCGTATGTATTTTGCAAATATTCTATGTCTACAATGCTCCGCACAGAGCTACTCTAGCTAATTGCTCCCACTTTCAATATGTATCCAGATTGAGACTTAGAGTCATTTGGATCAGTGTAAAACTTGCATCGATATAACTCTATACGACGGGCTCTTTTATCACCTCCATAATCGAGAAATATTTCCTTAGTCCTCACTAAGGATGTCTTTGACCAATGTCCAGTGATCTACTCCTAGATCACTATTGTACTCCCTTGCCAAATTCGGAGCAAGGTATACAATAGGTCTTGTAGCATAGCATACTTTATAGAATCTATGACTGAGGCATAGGGAATGACTTTCATTCTCTTTTCTATTTTCTGCCGTGGTCGGGATTTGAGTCTTACTCAATTTCACACGTTTTGCAACACAGGCAAGAACTTTTCTTTGACTGTTCCATTTTGAACTACTTCAAAATCTTGACAAGGTATGTACTTATTGAAAAACTTTATCAAGTGTCTTGATCTATCTCTATAGATCTTGATGCTCAATATGTAAGCAGCTTCACTGAGGTCCTTCTTTGAAAAACTCCTTTCAAATACTCCTTTATGCTTTGCAGAATAATTCTACATTATTTCCGATCAACAATATGTCATTCACATATTCTTATCGTAAATCCGTAGTGCTCCCACTCACTTTTTGTAAATACAGGCTTCTCCAAAAGTCTGTATAAAACCATATGCTTTGATCACACTATCAAAGCGTTTATTCCAACTCCGAGATGCTTGCACCAGTCCATAGATGGATTGTCAAGCTTGCACATTTTGTTAGCTCCTTTAGGATTGACAAAACCTTCTGGTTGCATCATATACAACTCTTCTTTAATAAATCCATTAAAGAATGTAGTTTTGACATCCATTTGCCAGATTTCATAAAATGTGACAATTGCTAACATGATTCGGACAGACTTAAGAATCGCTACAGCTTTGAGAAAATCTCATTGTAGTCAACACTTTGAATTTGTCGAAAACCTTTTTGCGACAAGTCGAGCTTTGTAGATAGTAACACTACTATCATCATCTGTCTTCCTCTTGAAGATCCATTTATTTAACTTGACTTGTCGATCATCGAGCAAGTCAACCAAAGTCCACACTTTGTTCTCATATATGGATCCTATCTCAGATTTTATAGCCTCAAGCCATTTCGCGGAATCTGGGCTCATCATCGCTTCCTCATAGTTCGTAGGTTCATCATGGTCTAGTAACATGACTTCCAGAACACGATTCCCGTACCACTTCACAGTGCGGATTTTGCTCTGGAAGACCTACGAGGTTTGGTAGCAACTTGATCTGAAGTTTTATGATCATCATCATTAACTTCCTCACTAATTGGTGTAGGAATCACCGAACTGATTTACGTGATGAACTACTTTCCAATAAGGGAGAAGGTACAATTACCTCATCAAGTTCTACTTTCCTCCCACTCACTTCTTTCGAGAGAAACTTCTTCTCTAGAAAGGATCCACCTTAGCAACGAATAACTTGCCTTCGGATCTTGTGATAGAAGGTGTACCCAATAGTTACCTTTGGGTATTCTATGAAGACGCTTCTCCGATTTGGGTTCGAGCTTTATCGGTGAAAAATTTTCACATAAGCATCACAACTCCAAACTTTAAGAAACGATGACTTAGGTTTATCGTTAAACCATAGTTCATACGGTGTCGCCTCAACGGATTTAGATGGTGCCCTATTAAACGTGAATGCAGCTGTCTCTAATGCATAACCCCAAAACGATATTGGTAAATCGGTAAGAGACATCATTGATCGCACCATATCAAAATAAAGTACGGTTACGATGTTCGGACACACCATAACGTTGTGGTGTTCCGGTGGCGTGAGCTGTGAAACTATTCCACTTTGTTTTAATTGAAGACCAAACTTCGTAACTCAAATATTCATCTCCACGATCAGATCGCAGAAACTTTATTTTCTTGTTACGATGATTTTCTACTTCACTCTGAAATTCTTTGAACTTTTCAACTATTTCAGACTTATGTTTCATCAAGAAGATATACGCATATCTGCTCAAATCATCTGTGAAGGTCGAAAATAATGATACTTGCCACGAGCATCAACACTCATTGAATCGCATACATCGGTATGTATTATTTCCAATAAGTCAGTAGCTTGTTCCATTGTTCCGGAGAACGGAGTTCTAGTCATCTTGCCCAAAAGGCACGGTTCGCAAGCATCAAATGATTCAAAATCAAGTGATTCCAAAAGTCCATCAGCATGGATTTTTCTTCATGCGCTTTACACCAATATGACCTAAACGGCAAGTGCCACAAATAAGTTGCACTATCATTATTAACTTTGCATCTTTTGGTTTCAATATTATGAATATGTGTATCACTATGATCGAGATCCAATGAACCATTTTCATTGGGTGTGTAACCATATAAGGTTTTATTCATGTAAATGTAACAACAATTTATTCTCTTACTTAAATGAATAACCGTATTGCAATAAACATGATCAAATCATATTTATGCTCAACACAAATAACACTTATTTAGGTTCCACACTAATCCCGAAAGTATAGGGAGTGTGCGATGATGATCATATCAATCTTGGAACTACTTCCAACACTCATCGTCACTTCCCCTTCAACTAGTTTCTGTTCATTCTGCAACTCCCGTTTCAAGTTACTACTCTTAGCAACTGAACCAGTATCAAATACCGAGGGTTTGCTACGAACACTAGTAAAATACACATCAATAATCTGTATATCAAATATACCTTTGTTCACTTTGCCATCCTTCTTATCCGCCAAATACTTGGGGTAGTTCCGCTTCTAGTGACCAGTTCCATTGCAGCAAAAGTACTTAGTCTCGTGCTTAGGTCCGGACTTGGGCTTCTTCACTCGAGCAGCAACTTGCTTGCCGTTCCTTTTGAAGTTCCCTTCTTCCCTTTGCCCTTTTCCTTGAGACTAGTGGTCTTGTCAACCATCAACACTTGATGTTTTTCTTGATTTCTACCTTCGCCGATTTTTGCATCGCGAAGAGCTCGAGAATCTTTTCGTCATCCCTTGCATACTATAGTTCATCACGAAGTTCTACTAACTCTGTGATGGTGACTAGAGAATTCTGTCAATCACTATCTTATCCGGAAGATTAACTCCCACTTGATTCAAGCGATTGAAGTACCGGACAATCTGAGCACATGCTCACTAGTTGAGCGATTCTCCTCCATCTTTTAGCTATAGAACTTGTTGGAGACTTCATATCTCTCAACTCGGGTATTTGCTTGAAATATTAACTTCAATTCCTGGAACATCTCATATGGTCCATGACGTTCAAAACGCCTTTGAAGTCCCGATTCTAAGCCGTTAAGTATGGTGCACTAAACTATCAAGTAGTCATCATATTGAGCTAGCCAAACGTTCATAACGTCTGTATTTGCTCCTGCAATAGGTCTGTCACCTAGCGGTGCATTAAGGACATAATTCTTCTGTGCAGCAATAAGGATAAACCTCAGATCACGGATCCAATCCGCATCATTGCTACTAACATTTTTCAATACAATTTTCTCTAGGAACATATTAAAATAAGCAACAAACATAGGGAAGCAACAACGCGAGCTATTGATCTACAACATAATTTGCAAAATACTACCAGGACTAAGTTCATGATAAATTAAAGTTCAATTAATCATATTACTTAAGAACTCCCACTTAGACAGACATCTCTCTAGTCATCTAAGTGATCACGTGATCCAAATCAACTAAACCATGTCCGATCATCACGTGAGACGGAGTAGTTTCAATGGTGAACATCACTATGTTGATCATATCTACTATATGATTCACGCTCGACCTCTCGGTCTACGTGTTCCGAGGCCATATCTGTTATATGCTAGGCTCGACAAGTTTAACCTGAGTATTCCGCCTGAGCAACTGTTTTGCACCCGGTGTAGATGGACGTAGAACTTAACACACCCGATCATCAAGTGTTGTATGGGTACTACCAACTTTGGCAACGGTGCATACTCGTGGAGAACACTTCTTGATAATTTTAGTGAGAGATCATCTTATAATGCTACCGTCCAATCAAAGCAAGATAAGATGCATAAAGGATAAACATCACATGCAATCAATATAAGTGATATGATATGGTCATCATCATCTTGTGCTTGTGATCTCCATCGCCAAGCACCGTCATGATCACCATCGCCACCGGGCGCCGACACCTTGATCTCCATCGTAGCATCGTTGTCGTCTCGCCAACTATTGCTTCTACGACTATCGCCATCGCTTAGTGATAAAGTAAAGCAATTACATGGCGCTTGCATTTCATACAATAAAGCGACAACCATATGGCTCTCGCCAGTTGCCGATAACTCGGTTACAAAACATGATCATCTCATACAATAAAATATAGCATCACGTCTTGACCACATCACATCACAACATGCCCTGCAAAAACAAGTTAGACGTCCTCTACTTTGTTGTTGCAAGTTTTACGTGGCTGCTACGGGCTGAGCAAGAACCGTTCTTACCTACGCATCAAAACCAAAACGATAGTTTGTCAAATAGACTCCGTTTTAACCTTCTCAAGGACCGGGCGTAGCCATACTCGGTTCAACTAAAGTGAGAGAGACAGACACCCGCCGTCACCTTTAAGCAACGAGTGCTCGGAGCGGTGAAACCAGTCTCGCGTAAGCTGCACGCTGTAATGTCGGTCCGGGCCGCTTCATCTCACAATACCGCTGAACCAAAGTATGACATGCTGGTAGGCAGTATGACTTGTATCGTCCACAACTCACTTGTGTTCTACTCGTGCACATGACATCAACGCATAAAACCAGGCTCGGATGCCCTTTGTTGGGGAACGTAGTAATTTCAAAAATTTCCTACGCACACGCAAGACCATGGTGATGGCATAGCAACGAAGGAAGAGTGTCCGCCCACGCACTCGTGAGACCGAAGCGGAAGCGTTATAACAACGCTGGTTGATGTAGTCGACGTCTTCACGATCCGACCGATCCAAGCACCGAACGTCACGGCACCTCCGAGTTACGCACACGCTCAGCTCGATGACGATCCCGGACACCGATCCAGCAAAGTGACGGGGAAGAGTTCCCACAGCACGACGGCGAGGACACGAAGTAGATGCACCACCGACCCAGGGCTTCGCCAAAGCTCCGCGACGATATGACTTCTCCGGCGCAGGCTTCGCCTTAAGCTCATGACGATATGACCGAAGTGGAATATGGTGGAAGGGGGCACCGCACACGGCTAAGGAAAGATCCGTAGTTCAACTTGTGGGTTATGGGGGGCCCCCCTGCCCCCGGAGATAAAGGAGCAAGGAGGAGGTGGCCGGCTCAGGGAGGAGGCGCACCAAGGGGGGAGTCCTACTCCCACCGGAGTAGGACTCCTCCTTTCCTAGTAGGAGTAGGAGAGAAGGAAGGGAAGAGAAGAAGGGTGCGGCCCCTCCCTAGTCCAATTCGGACTAGGCCTTGGGGCGCGCGGCCGCCCTAGGCAGCCCTCTCTCTTTCCGCAGGGCCCAATAAGGCCCAATACTTCTCCCGGCGAATTCCCGTAACTCTCCGGTACTCGAAAAATACCCGAATCATTCGAACCTTTCCGAACTCCGAATATAGTCGTCCAATATATCGATCTTTACGTCTCGACCATTTCGAGACTCCTCGTCATGTCCCCGATCTCATCCGGGACTCCGAACTCCTTCGGTACATCAAAACTCATAAACTCATAATATAACCGCCATCGAAACCTTAAGCGTGCGGACCCTACGGGTTCGAGAACTATGTAGACATGACCTAGAACTATTCTTGGTCAATAACCAATAGCGGAACCTGGATGCCCATATTGGCTCCTACATATTCTACGAAGATCTTTATCGGTCAAACCGCATAACAACATACTTTGTTCCCTTTGTCATCGGTATGTTACTTGCCCGAGATTCGATCGTCGGTATCCAATACCTAGTTCAATCTAGTTGCGGTAAGTCTCTTTACTCGTTCCGTAATACATCATCTCACAACTAACTCATTAGTTGTAATGCTTGCAAGGCTTAAGTGATGTGTATTACCGAGAAGGCCTAGAGATACCTCTCCGATAATCGGAGTGACAAAACCTAATCTCGAAATACGCCAACCCAACAAGTACCTTTGGAGACACCTGTAGTACTCCTTTATAATCACCCGATTACGTTGTGACGTTTGGTAGTACCCAAAGTGTTCCTCCGTAAACGGAGTTGCATAATCTCATAGTTATAGGAACATGTATGGGTCATGAAGAAAGCATTAACATACTAAACGATCAAGTGTTAAGCTAACGGAATGGGTCATGTCAATCAGATCATTCAACTAATGATGTGACCTTGTTAATCAAATAACAACTCCTTGTTCATGGTTAGGAAACATAACCATCTTTGATTAACAAGCTAGTCAAGTAGAGGCATACTAGTGACATCTTGTTTGTCTATATATTCACACATGTATTATGTTTCCGGTTAATACAATTCTAGCATGAATAATAAACATTTATCATGATATAAGGAAATAAATAATAACTTTATTATTGCCTCTAGGGCATATTTCCTTCAGGAAGCTCTACATCGACGCTTCTGGCTAGGGCCCCGAGGCCGACTCAATCAAGTACGGGTACCGGGTCCCCTTCGACAAAATCCATTCTTCATTGCCATACTCGACGGATCTGGACCAGAGCCGGCCGTCATCACCGACCCCGTCGAGTCTGCTCGTCGTACCAAACCCGGTCAGTCAAGACCAATACGGATTTCGGCTTCACGCAAGGAGTTGGTTTGGAAAGCAATTCGGTGTCCGAGGCTGACACGCTCGTCTACTCTGGTGACGAATCTTCGGTTGGAGATACCGAGTCAATTCTTCCACTTTTCGATGAGAGGATGGGAGGCTACTCTGATGATGAAATCTACTCAGAATCTTACGAGCTGCCTCGTCACGCGGCGGTCTATATGGCAGGGAGCCAGAGTCAGCCCCAATATGATGCGGATAGACGCTTGATACGTCTCCATCGTATCTACTTTTCCTAACGCTTTTCCTCTTGTTTTGGACTCTAATTTGCATGATTTTGAATGAAACTAACCCGGACTGACGTTGTTTTCAGCAGAACTACCATGGTGTTGTTTTTGTGCAGAATTAGAAGTTCTCGGATTGAACAAAACTTTACGAGGAATTTTTATATAATAAAAGATAATTTCTGGAGCCAAGAACCACCGGAGGGGGGCACCCACCCAGGTGTCCCCCCTCAGGCACGCCCAGGTGGGTTGTCCCCACCTGGTGGCCCCGCAGACTCCAACCCTGATACTATAAAATCACATATTTGGAGAAAAAATGAGGAAGGAAGAATTATCACGTTTCACGAGGCGGAGCCGCCACCACCTCCTGTTCTTCATCGAGAGGCCAGATCTGGAGTCCGTTTGGGGCTTCGGAGATGGGGATCTTCGATCTTCGTCATCACCAACCCTTCTCCATCGCCAATTCCATGATGCCCCCACCGGGAGTGAGTAATTCCTTCGTAGGCTCGCTGGTCGGTGAGAAGTTGGATGAGATTCATCATGTAATCGAGTTAGTTTTGTTAGGGCTTGATCCGTAGTATCCATTATGTTCTGAGATTGATGTTGCTATGACTTTGCCATGCTTAATGCTTGTCACTTTGGGCCTGGGTGCCATGATTTCAGATCTGAACCATTTATGTTATCACCATTATATCTATGTTCTAGATCCGGTCTTGCAAGTTATAGTCACCTACTATGTGTTATGATCCGTAAACCCCGGAGTGACAGAAGTCGGGATACTTTCCGGTGATGATCGTAGTTTGAGGAGTTCATGTATTCCTATGTGTTAATGTTTTGTTCTGATTCTCTATTAAAAGGAGGCCTTAATATCCCTTAGTTTCCAATTGGACCCCGCTACCACGGGAGGGTAGGACAAAAGGTGTCATGCAAGTTCTTTCCATAAGCACGTATGACAATTTACAGAATACATGCCTACATTATATTTATGAATTGGAGCTAGTGCCGTATCGCCCTAGGTTATGACTGTTATATGATGAATATCATCCAACGAATTCACTGATCCAATGCCTACGAATTTCTTGTATATTGTTTTTGCTAAGTTATTACTGCTATTGTCACTATTGCACTTGCTACAAAATTATTGCTATCATTGTTACCGTTACTATTGCTATTGCTACTACTATCAAAACTATCATACTACTTTGCTACTAATCACTTTGCTGCAGATAATTAATCTCCAGGTGTGGTTGAATTGACAACTCAGCTGCTAATACTTGCAAATATTCTTTGGCTCCCCTTTTGTCGAATCTATAAATTTGGGTTGAATACTCTACCCTCGAAAACTGTTGCGATCCCCTATACTTGTGGGTTATCAAGACCTTTTTTCTGGCGCCGTTGTCGAGGAGCATAGCTATATTTGTTGAGTCACTTGGGATTATTATCAAATTATCACTATGAAGAATCTGAAGGATACCAAGAGTAAGATTTTTCCTCTAAGACGAGGGGAGGTAAGGAACTGCCATCTAGCTTTGCACTTGATTCACCTTCTATTATGAGTAGACTTGCAACATCACCACATACTATTAATCCTGATATGTCACAAGTTATTGATGATGCTACTTCTATGAATGCTACTCATGATGATGCTAGTACCTTGCTTGATGATAATGTGCCACTAGGTGAATTTCTTGATGAAAAAATTGCTAGAGTTAGACAGAATAAAATTGTTGTAACCGATGAAGGGCTTGAGACTGAAAATCTTGAAACACCTATTAGTCCTAGCTCTCCTAGATATGAATTGCCTAAAGTACCTGAACGTTATGTTATGGATGAGGAGATAGATAGAGATTTTTATGCTTGCAATGAGAGAGATGATCTTAAGAAATTATTATGCAAACTGAAAGAGAAATCTTTGAATGCTAGAATGAAATGTGATCCCCAATTTGCTACTTCTCCTATCTTTGTTGATGATAAGGATTATGAATTCTCTGTCGACCCAGAGTTAATTACTTTGGTTGAATCTGATCCTTTCCATGGTTATGAAACTGAAACTATTGTGGCACATCTTACCAAGTTGAATGATATAGCCACCCTATTTGCTCATGTGAGAAGATTCGCTATTATTACATTCTCAAATTATTTCCGTTCTCATTAAAGGGTGATGCTAAGACTTGGTACAATACTCTTGCTCCTAGTTGTGTGCGTAGTCCCCAGGATGTGATTTATTACTTCTCTAAAAAATATTTTCCTGCTCATAAGAAACAAGCTGCCTTACAGGAAATATTTAACTTTGTGCAAATTGAAGAAGAGAGTCTCCCATAAGCTTGGGGGAGTCTTCTCCAATTGCTAAATGCTTTGCCTGATCATCCTCTTAAGAAAAATGAAATACTTGATATCTTCTATAATGGACTAACCGATTCTTCTAGGGACTTCCTAGATAGTTGTGATGGTTGTGTTTTCAGGGAACGAAATGTTGGACAAGCTGAGGAATTGTTGAATAACATATTGAAAAATTATGATGATTGGACTCTTCCTGAACCACCACCTAAACCCACTCAAAGAAGAGGGGTATCTTATATCTTTGTCCTGAAGATATGCAAGAGGCAAAGAAATCTATGAAGGAAAAAGGTATTAAAGCTGAGGATGTCAAAAATTTACCTCCTATTGAAGAAATACATGGGCTTGAAACACCACCACCACCTAAGGTGGTAAAAGTAAATTCTTTATTGAAGTTTTATGAAGGTGATATCCCTTACAATAAGCATCCTAGTCAATGCCTTTATGAGTTTGATAATTATATTAGAAAACAAGATCACTTCAATGCAAATGTTATGAAACAATTGAAATACAACTCTGATATGATTGCTTGCTTAAGTGACTTGTTATTTAGAATCTCAAATGATGTTAGAGGTGTAGTAAAACATGCCTCTATGGTTCAGACTCAACTAGAACAAGTTGCTCAATCTCAAAGAGAATTGCTTGATAAAATGAACAATAATACCAATGATCATGTTGTTAGAGTAATGACTAGAGGAGGTAGAATGACTCAGGAACCACTTTATCCTGAGGGATACCCTAAAAGAATTGAGCAAGACTCTCAAAGAGCTACACTGATGCACCTAGTCCTTCTAAAAAGAAGAAGAAGAAGATAAATGATAGGACTTTGCATGCCTCTATTGAACCTGAAGTAGAAAAACCTCCTCATAATGATAATGAAGTCTCTATCTCTGATGTTGAAACTCAATCTGGTAATGAACACTCACCTTCTGATGATGAAAAAGATAATGATGAGGTTCATGAAGACACTCCAACAAATAATAGAGAACCAGACAATGATGTTGAAATAGAACCAGCTGTTGATCTTGATAACCCTCAACCCAAGAATAAAAGATATGATAAAAGGGACTTTGTTGCTAGAAAACATGGTAAGGAAAGAGAACCATGGGTTCAAAAACCTATGCCCTTTCCACCTAAATTAACTAAGAAGAAGGATGATGAAGAATTTGAATGCTTTGCTGAAATGCTTTGCGTACCCGCTTAACTGATATCTTGAAAATGCCTCCTGATGCAAAATACATGAAAGACATCATCACCAATAAGAGAAAAATACCGAAAGCTAAAATCTCCATCATGCTTGCTAATTATTCTTTTAAGGATGGAGTGTTGGGGAATGCAGATATTCCAAAAATTTGCCTACGATCACGCAAGATCTATCTAGGTGATGCATAGCAACGAGCGGGGAGAGTGTGTCCACGTACCCTCGTAGATCGAAAGCGGAAGCGTTATATCAACGCGGTTGATGTAGTCGTACGTCTTCACGATCCGACCGATCCTAGCACCGAACGTACGGCACCACTACAAAAAAAATACACATCCGTGACATTTTGGGCCGAACGAATTTTTTTTCTGTCATACATATGACACTTCTATGACGATAATTGTGACAAAACCCGGTATCATCATAGATGTGGTGGGCTCCTACATCTATGACAAAAAATCATGACAAAAATGGCCTTTTTGTCCTGGGCGGGCCGGAGACGCAATGCATGACATTCTTTGGGCCGTCCCATGACGGAAAAACCGTGGTAGAAGCGAGGGGAGGAAAATTTCGGGAGTTCCGGTTACGGTGGGAGGTCGGGGCGGCGATGCGTGTTTCTCTCTCAGACACGTACATGCGTGTGCGTGAGGCGTTGGCTCTAATCGAACCCGAAGCGAGGCGTTGGGCTCTAATCGAACCCGGCGATTACCGCTGCGAGCTACGCATTATTGAACCCGAAGCGATTGATCGATGGTCATTAACCGAACCCGATCGAGCGATTCTTCGCATCGCCGCTAATCAAGCCGATCGATGCTGCCTCCGGGATGAATAGGTGAGCGTTATGCTGCTGGGGGTTGGATGAGCGGTGGCGGTGGCGTTGCCTCTGGATGAACAGGACCCCATGGTGTGGTGGAGGGCTGGATGAACAGTTGACGGTGGAGGGGTGCCCGTGGAGGGGTGGATGAATAGGACCCCGTGGTGTGGAGGGCTGGATGAACAGTAGACGGTGGAGGGGTGGTTGAGCGATGGCGGTGGAGTAGCGCGGGTGGAGGCCGGATGAACAGGAGCCCGTGGAGGCTGGAGGAGGTCGACGGTGGAGATGAACAGTATCCCGTGGAGTCCTGCTTATGGTACGCCACACCCTCCAGATGAACAAGACCCCTATTTCGACCGTGGCGCTCCAACACAAGTCTGCTTTCGTCTGCTTGGCACGCCACACCCCTCCCGATCAACAGGACCCCCATTTGGACCGTAGGAGGTCCGTTTCCTCCGTTTTGCGGTACGCCAGACTCCTCCCGATCAAAAGGACCCCGTTCCGAACGTAGGAGGTCCGTTTCCTCCATTGTGCGGTACGCCAGGCCTCGTTTCCATCGCCTGTTCCGTCCAAGCCCTCCCGATGAACACGACCACGCATTCCGTTCCGACCCAGCTGGTTGGCTCCCACACGTTCCGTTGCCTCCCGATGAACACGACGCATTTCGTTGCCTCCCCATGAACACGACCCATTCCGTTGCCTCCCCATGAACACGACGACGACGTTGTTTCTCCGTTCTGACCCAGCCATGTCAACGAGCCCTCGCCGTACGTATGCGCGAGTAGGCATTCGATACCCCGCCGTATGTACACATACGGGTCAGATTTTCTTTCTTGCACCACGCCGCCAGACGACGTGTACATGCTACGTCTTGTGGCGTGTACTACGACATGTGCGCGCCTCTAATACGACACGTGCACGCCTCTACATCGACCAAGATGTACGCATATCGCGTTCGCGACCAGAATGACAACGCTACGTACGCTTCGACCAGGTGGGTCCCGACTGTCAGGCACTTCCTTGCCTGCGAAGATGTAGCTGGTGGGTCCTAGCAGTCAGGGGGGCGAATCGTTTTTTTTTTTGCTCGGACGCACTTCCTTGCGTGCGAAGGTGTAGCTGCGGGGTCGCACCCGTCTGGGGGCGAATCGTTCTTTTTGCCCGGACGCACTTCCTTGCGTGCGAAGGTGTAGCTGGTGGGTCCCAGCAGTCGGGGGGTGAATCGTTTTTTTCCAGACGCACTTCCTTTCATGCGAAGATGTAGCTGGTGGGTCCCAGCAGTCAGGGAGGCGAATCGTTTTTTTCCCGAACGCACTTCCTTGCATGCGAAGATGTAGCTCGTGGGTCCCAGCAGTCAGGGGCAAATCATTTTTTTCGCAAAATACGGTGGCCCGTCCGGTGGGTCCCCGCTGTCAGGTGGAGGAATAATTATTTTGCGCGTAATAAGGAGGCACTTCCTTGCGGCTGCCGTGGACCCAACTGTCATCCTCTCCACGTACAGTCCACGTCCGATGGAAGTCGTTCCTTGACCATGTTGACCACGCCGCGCCGAGAGCACCAGGGCGGTGGACGACGGCGAGGCCTAGGAAGGGGACAACGCGGAGCCGGGGAAGATGTGGCAGTGGATGCACACACGGAGAGGAGTACGAGGGTTCACTAGTTCGGCTGCGCTGCCGTCGCCGCAGAATAACAGGGGGTGTGGGTGAGTGGAGGGATGGCCTGGCTATCGGTGGGAGTAGTAGGGGGTGATGAGGCCTCCAGCGGCAACCTGGCCCGCAGGGGAGGCAGGAGCAGGCGGCACGACCGGCGCTGCTTTGGGCGGCTGGAGCAAGAAGACCAGAGGTTGAAGAAGCACGACAACCGTTGGATGGACATCGTACGGTCACTGCAGCTAGAATCGTTTATATTGACTAAGTTGACAAAGCCCTTGGTACGTCAACTTAGTAGGCCCACAGGTCAGCTTTCGAAATGGTGCGCCCCAGATGTCAGGGGGAGGAATCATTTTTTGGGCGGGTGAAGCTAGAATATCCGAGATTGAAGAAGAAGCACGGCATCCGTTGGATGGACATCCAACGGCCACTGCTGCTAGAACCGTGTGTTGACTATAAGTTGACAAAGCCTTGCATACACGTCAACTCTGTTTTTTTAGGGGACGCGTCAACTTAGTAAGGCCAGAAGTGTGTGACAGAGAACTTATAGCCCATTTGAGATTTGTAAGAATGTGTAGTCCATTTTTGAATTCTAATGGAATTTAGTACAACCCATTTACAGTTTGTTAAAAGTACAACCCATTTCAACCAACCGTTCAAAATAGAAGTCAATAAAATTTCCCACATTTTGATGGGATCCGAAATATTTTTATCTCGAAATTTCTAGTCAGATTAAATACAATTTCAATATAAATTTATATTACATAAAAATCTAACGAAACATTGCGCTCGCAACAATTAATGAAATTAAAATTTTCAATATCCAAAAATAATATTTTATAAAGTAATCACGTGTTTGGTGCATTTTTTTATAGTTACCAGTTTTTATAATTACATCCCATTTATTATTTCTTAAAGCCCATTTTCTTGTTAAGCCTAATGCATCCCTCCTAGGAAAGATTTGCAGCCTAGCGGGGCGGAGAATAACAACTTGACCTTGCCTGGGTATTCCTAAAAAAAAGTATAGCTGGGCTAGCCATTTTCAGCTTAAAAAAAATTAATATCTGGGCTGGATATCTGCTCGGGCTAGACGGGCCACGTACCAGCCATTAATACATGCAGCGATGTTTTCGTTGTTGTTTAGAGGAGAAAAATTAATATCTGGGCTAAACATAAAAAACTCTGCAGTGCTCACACCTCAAAAACACAAATACTGCTTCGAGTTGCTTGGTCCCACCGTCGGCCGCTTCTTGTGCAATTCTCTCGCTTATTGACTACTACATAGGTTGACAATGGTGTGGGACCGTGATGTCGTGAAACCAGGATGAAGCAAAATAAATTTTATATATATATATATATATATATATATATATATATATATATATAAAAGGAGGCACTTGCGTACGTGAGGCCATGGACCTGGTGGGTCCCCATTGTCATCCTCTCCAAGTAAAGTCATCTCCTTGCCCGCACGCGCTTTCCGCCCGAAACAGTCAGCGCCGCCCGCCCCGCTTCCCGGTGCAGCGATTGTTCGCTTTCAAACGACACAAGTGCCGTCCGTCCGTCCATCTGCCGCCCACATTAATGATACGCGGTTGCCGAGGCGGCTACTCCGGCGCCACACGTCCGTCCCTCCGCCCGCCCACCATTGCTATATAAACTGCTGCGCCGGCCATAGCCGCAGTCATCCGCATCCGTTCCCTTTCTCCTGTCCACACCACTACTGCCCACCATGGCTTCCTCGCGCTCCAGCGCTCTTCGGGACGGGCGGATGACGGACCACAAGGAGATGGCAGCCATTGCTGCCGACTGGCTGGCCGGCAGGCAGCCGGAGGACGACGACGTCCCAATGGAGAACATGGTAGTCGATGATCCGGCGCCAACCCCCTCCTCTGCGCCATCCTCGCCGGTGCATTGCACCATGACCATCGGCGAGGCCCATGCCCAATATATGGACATGGCGAGGCAGATGCGTGAGGAGCAGTTCCGGGAGGCACAGGCCGACGCCGCCTACAACCACCATCTCCTCCAGGAGCACCTGCAGGCGAAGGAGCAGATCGCCGCGGAGCGGGCGGAGCAGGAGGCGCTGCTCGACTCATACCGCTCTGCCCGCAAGGGCCACCTCGAGAGCTGGCAGTACCGCATGCGGGTGGCGGAGGCTGCGGCCGCCTACAAAGAGGCTAGCAAAGAGGGCGATGAAGCGGGCGAGGCGCTGTTTGGCGAGACCGAGGATGAGGCAGAGGAAAATGCCGCCCGACGAAGTCTCGCTCAAGGCCGTCGATGAGGCCCTGCTCCGCCGAGGCCCCGTGGCGCCAACAACGAGGCAAAGGACACCGCCGGCTCCGCCGAGGCCCCGCCCCGCCAACAACGAGGCAGAGGACATCGCCGGCTCAGCCGAGGCCCCACCCCGCTGCCAACGAGGCCTGGCCACACAAAAAACGAGGAAGAGTAGAACACGGTAGGTCTCCGCCGCTCGGGTCCAAGTAAGGCCACCGCTGCTACCCTCTGGTTGAATCCAAGCTAGGCGGGTTGACCATCGACGGCCGGTTAGCTTCTTGGCGGCGACGTGGAGTCGAGAGCTGCGCTGGAGAAGAACGCTGCTTCTACTTAATCTTTGGTGCGATTGGTGGCCCGACACGTGGGCCCAATAGGCCACATGTCAGTTACACAACTGCACCTGCAGTTATGTCACTGAAGCTTCTGTTCGGCTCAGTGTGACACAAATGGGTAGCTTCGGTTAATTAATTATACCTCCAGCGCACCCCTTTTTAGTTGAAGAATGTATGAAATGTAATGAAATCCGGCATGTTTATATGAAATCCGACCGTGTATGAATGAATTTATTTCGATTAGTTCGAATTCCTGTATCATTGGCATTGGATGAACATGCAAAACAATACGTACTAGCATTATTCCTGTGGTGATCACCTCGTTTGCAGAAGTTTCATGTACTCCCTCCGGTCCTTTCTAGTCTGCATACAAGTTTTGTCTCGGTCAAAGTATCTCTACTTTGACCAATCTTACTCTAAAAAAAGTATGCACTTTCACAATGTGCAAAGTAAAAAGGAATGTATGAGTACAAAGAGTTTGAGAAGCTTTTTAGCGCTTCAGTACATTGCAATCAAACACACAGCCTCGGCAATTCATAGAGAACATTCAAAACAATCGATGATTATGCATCTCAAATGACTCACATGTCGAGGTAATATTTACTTCACAACTAAAGAATAAAGAAAAAAATTGATCGACGCTTGTTGACAAAGAAAGGGCGTCCCCATTCAAAAATATCAAACGCATGTCTTGCTAAAATCAATGAGCAAAATTTGACAAGGTTGTCCCATTCCAAAATATCAAATGCCTACGATTGTGGAATGGGCAGGGTTTGCCATCGATTCGGACATTGACACGGCACCTCGTGCTAAATAAACCAGTTGTTCTTTTGTGCGGTTCCACCAAAATCAACCAAATTCGGGCGTAGCTTGTATGATTTCGCCCTTATATGTTGCAATGCCTTGAACTTATCGGCACCTCCTTTCTTGTGGTGGAAATGAATGATTCGATGTATTCATGAACATTTTGTGCAGTTCCCATTGAAATCAAGCTGAGCACCCCTGTTTGCACAAATACAAAAAGTGATTAGTATAAAGCAAACTGTACTATGAATTGACAGTTTCAACAGTACATACATAGTCCATGTAGAGCACACTTTTAGAAAAATGGAACTCACCGTAAAGAATCCTAGAACAACATTGTGCTCGCACATCACAAAGAAAAAATGGAGATTTGTCGGGTCCTTCCGAAATGAAGTTAGTTTGGTCTTGTGGGGAGTAATGTAACCATCCTTCAACCGCTTCCTTCCGATGAGAAGATAGACAGGGCTTCTTCATCCTGGCATAATCGGAACTAGTCACTTCACGTACTCCATATTCTTCTTCAGAGGAAGATGATCCTGTTGTGCAAAGTCAAGAGGACTACTAAATGCTAGCATCCCTGTTTGCTCGAAAAAGGAAAGGAAATATTTAAAACAACACAGATGAAGCACTTCTCGAGGACAATACCACTTTTTCATGACAGTATCTAAACAGTAGCACAACACCAATAGAGATGACAAAGCTCAATCATATGGCTGAAATCAGTGGGCGAGTACCAACCTTTGTCAGGAGGCTTATTGTGTAGAGCATACAGATGAAGCACTTCTCCGGAACCATCTGTTGCTATCTACGGTGGTGGCCATGCTTACTATATACTCCTCGATTAGTTTAATGTTTCCAACATCTTCTTGTGCAGTTCCACTAAAATATATGGTATCTTCAAAGAAGATCCTGTTTGCACAAGTAGAGATAATTACATATTACATTAAGAGTGGCATCAAATCGGTGGCAAAACAATTGCTCGCTCCAGCCATAGCAATAAATTAAGATGCAAAACTATATCATTACTTGCGTCATCACAGTTCCCAAAGGTGCTTCATTACAACACCGGAGTTGATTTTTGTTTTTCTTCGGACTTGTTCTTCCCTTCATCACTTGGTTCAATAATGCACAAGCTTCGCCTTCAATGTAAGATTTGGCATGCCAATTAGGGAGCACAAGTATAGTACTAAACCTAATTTTCTGATGAAAGTGGCAAAATACAGACCAGCAGTTGTGAAATATCCTTATCTTACCTCAATGGGATATTACGGTGCACATCTGATTGGAAGTCTTGTCTCCATTTGTGCAGTTCACTAAAATCAAGCAACATTATCGTACAAGTAGCACAACATATGAAAGCACACTGCAGAATCATGTGAAAGAAGGCTAGTACTGACCTCTCATGATGCGGAATTCAAACAACTCACGAGAAGAAGATCTGAACCAAATTCGCCTTAACGGATAGGAAGTAAGATCTCCTCTTGTGCTGTTCCACTAAGATCAAGCAATCAAGAAACGTTGTCGGTGTGACATTTTGGTTGAACTGCACAAAACACTCTTAAAACAAAAGTGTTTTGTGCAGTGCAACAAAAGGTCACAATGGCAACGAGGTGAAGTAGATAACCTGTTTACGAGAGGTGCAAAGGAAACAATTAGTGGTCAATAATGGTGGATGACACAGAAGCCAACAAAAAGAAGCATCTACCTTATCTAAATGGGAAAGAAAGCAAGACAGTAGCATTTCTCAAACGGTGGCATTGATTAATATTAACAATAAAATTCGTTAAACATGTAATTTGCTTTTAACTGTGGCATTGCATCAATTTTCCAGTGGCATTATTAGAGGGTGTTTGTTTACAGGGACATTTTGGTGCAGGGACTAAAAAAACTCCGTGTCAGTCCCATCTAAACCAATCAGGAGGGACTTTTAGGGACTAAAAGTGGGCATTTGGGACTAAAGAAAGAAGACCGCGAGGGAGACTTTTTGGGACTTTTTCCAACAGTTGCCCCTGCCACGCGTCGCACCTTGTCTCTATTTGTTCATTACTAGGGGTAACATGGTCTTTTAGCATGTCATTTAATAACCTCTAGTCCATGTTTAGTCCCTGGAACCAAGCAGGTAGGGAATAGGGAGTTTTTAACCAAACAGAGCCTTAGATTAACAACAGCTAATGAGTTGCGGACGATGGGACTTACCAGCACCATGTGCATCTACCGATGTCTTGTGGTCATGCACAGTCTGTTGCAACAAAGAACAAACAACCAAGGAGCATATTTATGTTGGTCCCAATTTTGTTATCTTTAGACACCTTTCCCTATGTGAGTGCAGCAAATCTAGTCCTGCTCAAACTCTACAGCCTTGTCCCTTCCTTTCCTTTTTGAACTAGTACTCTCGCCCCTTCCTTTCCTCTTTGAACCACGTCCTAGATTTATGCGATACAACTTTTCCCACTACTTTCCCCCATTCCTTTCCTCTTTGAACCACGTCCTAGATTCATGCTATACAACTTTCCCCCATTCCTTTCCTCTTTGAACCACGTCCTAGATTCATGCTATATACAAATTTTCCCACTACTTTCCCCCACTCCTTTCCTCTTTGAACCACGTCCTAGATTCATGGTATACATGCAGCTAGAGCAATGCATGTGGAGTAAGTAAATTATACCTTTAGGTTCTTGGGGCGTGGTTCGGTGGGCGACGGGACGGCGGCGAAGAAGAAGGGGTCGGAGGCCCTCCCGCGCCGCCGCTGGGTGGAAAGTGAACAGCTGTGCCGGTAGTCCCTCACCAACGGCGACAGCGTTAAGCCTCCTTCCCTTCCCGGCGAACGGATCCTGCCGGCTCTTTGAGCAGCAGTGAGGGGAGAGAGAGGCCAACGAAGTCTTGTTTAGATCTAGAGAGGGCGAGAGAGTGTGAAGAAAGCAACTACAAGCGCTGAGGCTCCAGCGGGAGAGGGAAAGAGAGTGTGAAGAGAGCAACTACAAGCGCTGAGGCTCCAGCGGGAGAGGGCGAGAGAGTGTGAAGAGAGCAACTACAAGCACTGAGGCTCCAGCGTGTATATATATACTGGAGAGAGAGTGTGAAGCGTGCAAACCCTAGAAAACATTTTGAAAAGTGAAAGAATCCTCCTGGCACAAATTATGCTCAAGTGTAGGTATCCAACCCGAGACCTCAAGTTTGACGAGCGAACAGGCTAACCAGCTACACAATCCTCCCGTTATGTTCAACGAGAGGGAAATAACCTTTTATACATTCCTGCATTCGTGTGACAAGCATGCCGTGTTTTTTGTGTGTGTGTGGGAGTCATTGGGATTTCAATCATAATCGTGCCATGTGGCTTTGGTGGTAAGACTATCCACAGTGGTGCAGAAATAATATAGCCTTAGTCACCTTACCTCTCTCCACGTAGTACGTTGGGTCCCACCAGTCAGAGGGTGAAACAAACAAATTAATAAGAAAAATTAAAAGCGCCAGTGATGTATCTTACCTCACACATCTCGCCATCTGCTCGGGAACACTGTCCAATTGATCCCTCATTCGCTCACGTACTATTTTAAGTGAATCCTTATTATAACATGCACCCAAATTTTGGGCAATTGTATTCGACTTAAGTCGGTGTGCATCAGATCTCGTATACTTACTACTCCCTCCGTCTAGGTGTAATAAGTCACGTTAGAAGGTGCAACGGGACCAAGGTGCGTGCGTGTGTGCGCGCGCGCGTGTGTGTGTGTTTAACAGAATGTGTGTGTTAGAGAGAGCGACAGATTGACCTACTCCTACAGAGAGATGTTGTGTAGTGTACGATTTTAGCCGCGAGAGTCGGTGCATCCTCTCATTTCCGGGCGTGTCCAGTAGGGACATGCGGATAGCTTCCACGCCCGCTCCTGACCAGCCTGGCCCACCCAAAGCCCCTCCATCGCCCGCGCGTGCTTCCCGCCCGAAACGGTCAGCGCCGCTCCAAAGAATCGGTGCCGCATTCATGCCCGGGTAGAGCGGACGCGACCTCTCACTGGCGCAAGAGTGATGGTTGCTTCGTCCGTCCAACTTACTGCTGGGTCTATGTGATTTGACGGCTCATTGGTCTTTATTACTGAGGTGGTAGGACTGCTGGATGTCCCACGCTTTCGGCGAAAGGAGGTACTACTACTAGATTACAATTTTCTCCATTCTTACAGCAGAGGCGTGCAAGAGCAGTGAAAACACGCAGGCTCAGTGATTACATGGCCCACCTCACACTATCGCCGTGCGACACCTAACTCTTTACATACTACTTCCTCCGTTCCTAAATATTACTAGATGAGTCCCCGCGCATTGCCGCGGAACAGCGGTATATCTCTCTGCGCAAAACTACCGATTTCATAGAACTAAAAAAACTCTATAACCACATGACAAATGTGGTAGCCAAACTAAAAAAACTCACATCATCATTTAGATCATCCCACGTAAGGAAAAAAGATCAGCCAACTCCTACTGCATAATGGGATTATATTTTTCTTTTTGACATGTTAATGGGACTTAAAAGCTCACTTACATGCATGCTACCGGTGCATGCTTGCATGCAGACATGTTGATGTGATTTAAAACCCATTCACATGCATGTGCCACGGTATTTCTGCATGCTTGCATGTGGCTTAGTGCGGAGCCTCTCAACGTCTAGATCAGACGGCTATTATGGACTGATTTACTTCATCTAACGGCTACATCAATTTTGATGATGTGGCTCAAGGAGAGGATAGAGAATTCCTAGTAGTGGGGGCTAGCTATTACTAGTAGATAAGTCTTTGTAGAGATTCCACTACATACGGAACAAAATTAGTGAATCTACACTTCAAATGCATCTATATACATCTGCATTTGGTTCATGGTGAAATCTCTACAAAGACTTATATTTAGGAACGGAGGAAGTACTAGTATAGTACGTACTGTAATTTATCAGCAAGATAAATTTGTACAATGCTATGAAGCTTCCGACACATTACATGTATCTTCGTCCAAGGTTGCCCGTTGCAACATTTCATCAAATACAAAGGAGACTAACATGAATGCTATTGCATCTCAATGATTGACAGATCATAGCAAATATGTACTCCCTCCGTTCCAAAATAAGTGTCTCAACTTTGTGCAAACTTTAATACAAAGTTGTACTACTACTAAAGTTGACACTTATTTTAGAATAGAGGCAGCTAAAGAAAAAAACGATCCATGCAGTACCTAGCCCTTGAACCGTGAACCCTGACCAGGCTTCAATTTGCTAGCAACGTTCGAGCTTCCTAATAAATGAAGTTTGCAACCTTTTGACCATCGGATCATTTTGTGCAGTTTCACCAAAATCGAGATGAGCATCCTGTGGCAAAGAAATTGAAGAAGCGTGATTAGAATAAGATTATCGGGACTAGTTGATGAGACATAAAATCATCACAAATACAATACGTAGAAGCCAAGAGAGGTATATGCGGGGCAAAGAAGTAGAGAAATATCCACAGGGAGTGATGTGGGTAGGCTGGAGCAGTGGTGCAAGCCGCTGTAAAGGGAGTTGTACACGAGGGACATAGCTCAACCTTGAGGAGGGCGGCGAGGCGGCAACTTCCCACGCCACGCAAAGGTGAGCAAGGGATGAAGGCAACCTCACCGGCTTTGTGAGAGAGAACGGCGGGGACCCCTGATCGGGACGTGCCAACAGTGGGTTTTTGCCGTCGGCGAGGGCCACTGCATCTACACTAAGCATCCACCCCTTCCCCAAGCGGACGTGATCCGCCGGGATGTTAGAGATGTGACCATAGTCGTTTTGTGCGAGAGAGTGTGAAGAGAGCAACCCCAGCAAGCAACCGTGTAGGCTGGCCCGTCGACTATGTATATAGTGGAGCGGTTTCTTTTTCTCCATATGAACCTATCATATTGCGTGACGTGCCCTTTGAAGAAAAAAACTTTGTTTATAGATGACGCGGCACCTACTACTCGTTCTCCTATAACCTTGCGCTTGGCATCTCCAAAATATTAACCTTGCGATTGGCTCTTCGCCTCTTGGGAAGTCGAGCAATAATGGTAGTGCAAGATATATCGCTACGGCTATATGAGACCGAATGAATTGCTGCACGTCCACCACGTGGGCGAGGGTCGAGGGGCGAGGGAGAGTGCTACATACGGAGCAAAATGAGTGAATCTACACTCTAAAATACATCTATATACATCAGTGTTTGGAGTATGTACTAGTAGTTCATATTGAAATCTATTAAAGGACATATATATTCCAAACAATATGATATAATCTCTATAACCAAGGTAGTAGGGACGAGGAGTAAACGGAGGGAGTAGTAAATTTTTCTCCTCGTCCTCCGAGCCACCGCGCGCATGGGCGAGGGAGCGGGCGTAAGGCGGAGCAAGCTTCACCTCATCCTGAGAGCCACCGCGCCCGTGGGTGGGGAGATGGCGTGCTAAGCAAGCTTCTCCTCGTTCTGCGAGTTGACGGGACACATCAAAAGTACTCCAGTGTATAGAGCCTTGCCTCTAAGGTAGGCCCCACATGGTTTGCCTTTTTTTTAACATAACACGTCAAGTCGCAATTTGTTTGTTCACCCGTGGTAGACGATCCTCCCTCCACCAAGTGGACAACCAGTACACGCGCCAAATTACCACGTGGGCTGCCTTTTTCGTACACAAATGAGCTCCACCGTGTATCCGCGCAGGTGTGGTTGGGAAAGAGATGGGAGTACGTGCGCCGTGCATGCACCTCTTCTCTTCGTGCACGTCCCCCACCTACATGGGTGTGTGTGAGAGATACAAACCGCGTTCGTGAGTGTTTTTTGTTTTGGGGTGGGGGTGGGGTGGGGGGTTGATTTCGTGAATTATTTGTGGGAATATGTGTTGATGACATCTCAAACAAAATTTTGCATGCAATGTGTGTGAAATGGAGGCCTATCCATATCAAACATAGAGGTCGGGCAATCCACGAGAAGAGAGGGAGGGGTCATAGCTATCGATAGAGTCCAAGAGAGGATCAAGTGGGTGGGTGCGAGATCGATGAAGAGAGCCATCGAAATTGTGTGTGTGTGCAAGTCAAAGATATAGGGCGACTGGCCTACCAGAACGTTAGAGGGCACATGTCAAGTTTGTGTGTGGCAGGAAGACATGACTAGAGCGCTCGATGTATCAGTGTGTGTGGGGGGGAGGGGGGTGGGGGATGGGTAGGCAGAGGCCTAACTATAGAGGTAAACGACTCGTATATGTGTTGAGAAGGAGAGACCCAGCTATGTCTTGAGGGATATCGATCGACATCCATACATAACTGAAGGACGGGAAATATGATGGGACAGAGAGAGAGAGAGAGAGAGAGAGAGAGAGAGAGAGGAGAGAGGGAGGGAGAGGGAGGGAGATGGGTAGAGTGCTGGATGGGTGATGGAGTTGTTCTCGAAGATGGTGGGAGAGGCCTACTAGACAAACTGAGGGTGGAACTGCAATGTTATCAAAAAGAGTGGGGATGTGTTTACGTGTGTGCACATGCGTGATAGATCTGTCGGGACGCATCCATGGATGATGAAGGGGAACCATGTGTTTGGTAAGAAAACCTAACTAGATCGGTAGATCAATTGTTGTTTGTCGGAGGAAGAGAGAGACACATATAATGAGGTAGATTGATTGACGTGTGGGTAAAAACAAGTTATAAGGACCTAGCTAGCTATATGTATAGCGAGAGATCGGTCGGTGTACGTCCATTTGTTAGAGGCAAATAAGGCCCAGCGAGACGGATAGACAGAGAGAATGGAGCTAGGAGGTGCTGCAAGAGGCCCAACTACTAGCTAGATAGGGGGAGGAGTGTGCGGTTGTGAGATCGATGAAAAGAGGGGCGAGAGTTTACCCGTGTGTCCGACCGTATGAGAGACACGAGGCAAGGACACATAAAGGAGGAGATTGAAGGTGTGTGTGTATGTTGTAGGCAGGCATCGTTGGAGAGGTTTATCGATCGGTGTGTGTCGAAAAGGAGTTGTGGAGACTCTAGGAGAACTACCTAAAGAAAAAAAAAGAATGTGCCCGGTGGATAGAATGCCGAGGGAGGGGAAGGGCGAGGAGGGCGTGTGCATGCACGAGAGAAAGTTAGTGGTAGCTACAAAGGTTAGAGGATTGTGTGGGTGTAAGAGACTAACAAAGATCATAATTTGATATGAAAGCGGATTCATATATTTGAATAGGAGATCATAGTGTTTTAAACATTGCATGCATGAATATAGCGGTGATACACGTGTTGTGCACATGTTATACCGTAATGTGATAATGCATGGCGTTTGCAACTCATGACTAAATGCCGAAAAATCTAAACCATACTATACATCAAACAATCTCACATTTTATTTGAATTTGTGATAATGTGTGGCGTTTGCAGCTTACAACTAAATATCGAACAATCTAAACAATACTATATATCGAACATTCTCACATTTTATTTGAATTTGTAGTAATGTGTGGTGTTTGCAACTCACATCTAAATACTTGTAGGCGTAGGGGGCGGGGCACCATTCATAATGTGATAAACACATTATACATATAAAATATGATTTAGATTATGAAGATCTAGCTAGAGCTAGAAATGTAATGTGATTTGAAATCAAAATAAAGTGGATTCAAAAAAATCTAGTTCGACTTCATATAGTACACATAGTTCATATGTAACTCGAGACTAATCATGTGGTGTGCTGTGAAGATAATAAAAAAAGATGGTTTAACTTGACAATAATGATGATTATAGATCTTATTAAAACAGAGAAACGAATTCAAATGCTTTGACTTCACAACAATCATTACTGTAGATCTTATTCAAATAGAGAAACGAATTCAAATTTAGTTCATATTGAAGCGGTAGTATATATACGTTTGGAATGCACTAAAATGTTCATTTGAGTAGTAGGTTGCATGCATTATACACATAGCGAAATATTTTAATTGAACATAACATGAATTCAAAGTTATGAATGACATTTGTAGTGCGCATTGATTTGGTACAGTACACGTAAGGCTTGTCCGGAAATTTCAACCCGCGCCTTGTTAGCCCGAAATATTTAAGATATATCTTTGTCTCGTTGTGTTCCGACAACTCCCTCCATCTCAACCCGCGCCTTGCTATTCTGAAATTACAACGCAGCGAAAACTCCCACCTCTGTGAAATCCCGACACGTGAAATGCCCGTGGTACCCACGAACGAAAGAATCGCCTCAAATCAGTGGGGTACTTTTGTAAGTTACCCCACATTTCGGACAAGCGTCTCTAAGCCATGGTTCCCCACTGCCATCCCATCCGCCCACCCATTCAGACACCGAGGCCGCGAAAACCCACGACGAAACCCCACACCCTGCTCCGTCCGCTACCCAGCCGGAGCCTCTTCTCCGACGACGTCGTCCACAGCAACACCTCGACGTCCCTCATCCACCGTACCGGATGAGGATCCGTCGTCGATCTCATCGTCCCGCCGGTTCATCCACCCCGTCCTCCACCTCCAAGGAGCTGCCTCGATGTTCCCCTCGTCTTTCGCGCCACCTCCATTCCCACACCTTCGTCTTCACCTGCACCACCGGAAGAGCATCATCATCACCGTTTCCTCGGATGAAGCTGCGGCCTTATCGGCGCCACCAAAGAGGTTGTACACTAATCACCGCATTTTCTTCTTGATTGGATCTCATGGTGCTGCCAGCGCTCGGTCCCGAGCCGACACGACGCGGCTCCATCCACGGCGGCGTCGCCGGCCATTCCTCCATGGTGTCGCTCCCTCGACGGCGACGTCCACATCGAGGAGCTGCTGCTGCTTTAGCTCTCGCTTCATGCTGCTCGCTCTTGCTCTCGATCCCACTGGTACTGCTCTTGCTCATGTTGCTGCTCTCGCTTCTTGCTCTCGCTCTTGCTCTTGCTTGCGATCTTGCTCGATTTAGCTACACTTGATCAACTGAATTGACTTTTGGGTCGATCGATTTTGGGGGCTCGCCGGGGTGAAGGAAGAACCAGCCGCAGCGGGGAGGGGGGCTCGCCGGAGAGGTACCCCACTATCTATCTTAGGTTTCAGGATGGGGGCCGTGCTCGCCGATGGTGGCGGGGCGTTGGCGGGGCGGTGGCATGGGGATCGCCGGAGAAAAAGCTTGGCACGGGGGGGGGGGGCTAGAGGGATGGCCGGGGCGGGCGGGGCGGCGCACCGCCGGCCACTGGCGGTGGGGGGCTGCTGTTTGGCCGGTGGTGGTTGCCGGCTCAGGGGGGTGGAGGTTGAAGATGAACCGCATGCCCTTGATTTCGTATCCAACGGCTGAAAAATTGACTGACTAGAGATGAAAAAGTCAGTCGACCGATGTGTAGCCTCACCTTGCTAGTGCGTTCAGTTTCGACAGCAAAATTCAGTTTCGACAGCAAATTCAGTTTCGACAGTCAAGTTCAGTTTCGACAGTTAAGTTCAGTTTCGACAGTTAAGTTTAGAGATGAGCGGCTGATGTATTTTACATCTAGCACTTTGTGGTTATGTATTTTACGTCATGTATTGGAGATGCTATTAGAATTCCACTCAGGTTAACGTTGTTCGTTGTCTCTCTTGTCCTGCTTCAGCCTCGGCGTCGTACAACTCAATCGGAGCTGCTCCATAGACGAAACCCTCCATCACAATGAGCGATACCTCGGGCTCCATCTCCAGACGCCTAAGATCTTCTTCCCCTCCTCCGACAAAGAAAGTCAGCAGGAGCATCCTCATCGGACAACCCAATCACACTGAGATTGACATGGCTTCGCCAAAGAGGATGTACACTTGTTGCATCTCTTTTTTACTCTAAATGTTATATATATTGTCCACAGAGCACACGGAATTGTTCCTTTAGTGTCTCCTTGAAAGAAAAACGTTGGAATTTTAATTTTCACTTGTCCTCCTTTTCAAATTCCTATTCATGAAGCACAAGAATAAGAGATAGTAGCATAATAGCATTATAACCGTACATTTTCTTGTGGTTTGACTTAATCTCACCATGCTTCTTTGCATCCTGTGATCTTCCAATTGTTGTGAATCAAACACCCAGACTGGCAGAAATCCTGTGTTTTTAAATTCTCTATTTTGGACGTGCATTCCTATCCTATTCCTGTCTATTTCCTATCCTTGCATTGTTGGAATCCTCCAATTCAAACGAGCCCTTACAGAATTACTTCTCTTACAGATAGTTGTCAAAGAAAACCTTGCGTGGTATGTCCCGCTCCTGCTGCGCCGTCGTCCACCCCAGCTCAGCTGCTCCAATGATAGAAGGGTCCAAAGACCTGAGGGATCCGGCCTCCAGACTGTCTTTCGCCGCCTCAGATCTTCTTCCCTGCCGCTAGCAGCCATGAAAACTGCATTACCATCATCAACCAAGCAGATGACCTCGAGGATTATACGGGTCCGCAAGAGAGGTCGCACTCTTTTGTGTCTACTTACGTTATGCATCGCTTAATATTACATGCTACTTTATCGTCCTGTTCACCGATTAGACTCTGAGTCGGCTCCAAACTAATGGTCAAACTTGAGTTTTTAAATGGTTGTGGGGTACATATCGGGGCCGCTATCAATAGTATCTATCTACTATCTGGTTAATCTCCGGTGTCTACTATGAGTTTCATGTTGGGTGGGATACAAACAGTAAAGAAGCCATTATCTATATTTTTTAACTGAAGCCATTATCTGCCTGCGATTATTGGTTTTGGGTCTATCCACAGGTTGTTACCATCACTATGGATTTCTGCATGCACTCCTTACATAATCTCACTATGTTTTATTCCTATGCATGACAGTTATTGTAAATAATGGAACTGAACATGTAGAGCAAAAGAGACGAGCCTTCCGTGGCAATAAAATTTCATGCGGACGTCGCTCCATGGTAGGCGCAAAGGCAGCCCCCCTCCATGCATTTCGGATTGTAATCGAGAGGAAGATATCTGCTACGAGGGGATTCGGAAGGAGAAGACAACTCCTATTTACCCCGAGGTCTTCGCTCTAACTTGGCATCTTGATGTTGGTTATATCATGCATATGGTGTCTTGCATTGCTTACTTTATACATCAAATGTGTCATCTGCTTAGTTTAGACATCCTTTGTGCGAATGTCATCTGTTTAGTTTATTCATCGTTTATGTGAATTATGCAACGCCATCTTGTTTAGCCAGGCATCATATATGTGAATTTTTCAATGCCATCCTGCTTGGCCAGTCATCTTATATTAAATTATATCAGGCCATCCTTTTTTTGCGTTACATATTACATTTGTCAACAATGTTAGTACATTCAACTGCTTTCTGCGTGTGCATCAGCCATTTGACACGGTGATGGCAAATGCGAGTGAAAACAAGGTCTTCATAGCAGACTATGCTATCTCGACGCATATCTCGCTGGTTCACGGATAGCTCCTCGAGAGGAGGATTCGAGAGACGGATGACCAGTCCTATTCCCCGAGGTGTATGCTCTAACTTGGCAGGGTTATGTTGCTCATATCGTATGTATGGTGTCTCGCATTGCTATGTCATTTGATTAGTTTAGACATGCTTTGTGTGAATGCCAATTGCTCAAAGGTGTCTAATTACCATATATGTGAATTATGCATTGCCATCTTGTTGCAAGACATTATATATGTGAATTATATAATGCTATCTTGTTGCAAAGGCATTATATATGTGAATTATGCAATGCCATGCTGTTTAGCCAATCATCATGTATGTGAATTATATCATGCTATCATTTTTTGTATTACGTGTTCCATTTGTCGACAACGTTTGTATATTCAACTACTCTTCCTGTGCATCAGCCATTTGAAGCGGTGATGGAAGTATCGGGAGTGAAAACAAGGTATTGAGAGCAGACAATGCTACCTGCTGAAGCAGACATCTTGCTGGTTACAGAGAGCTCCTCAGAGGAGGATTTAGAGACTGATGACCAGTCCTATTTCCCCCCTGAGGTCTAGTCTCATATTTTGAACTATGTCTTTCCATCTTTTTTAGTTAGCCATCATAATGTGAAATTGTGTCATGCTATCCTGTTTAGTTAGCCATCATATATGTGAAATTGTGTTATGCTATCCTGTTTGGTTAGACAACATAAATATGAATTATTTCATGCCCTCTTTTATTCCCCACTATTCATTGCACCTGTCTATCATACAATGTCTATACATTCAATTACTTTTCTTGTTTATCAGCCATTTGAATTGGAGAGCGTGATGGCAGTATCTAAGGGAGTGACAACACGGTCTTCAGAAAAGATAGTGCTACCAGTTTGATGCAGATAGAACCACGGTTGTACTTGCCCAAGGACCAGATCCACCACACATAACCCAGATTCTCGTAGATTCTACCCCTACCCAGTTGGACAGAGAACCAGCTACACCCCTTCTAACCCCAACCCCGACAGATAGTAACCCAGTTCCAGTTGACACAACACCTTCTCCACCATAGAGTACCCAAACACGAGCAGTTAGTAAGGGAACTACAGTGCCCAAAGCACGAGGACCACCACTCCGAATCCCAACTCAACGCTTAAAGGAGAAGAAGATTTGTTCTCGTGTCAGTTACGTAGCTATGATTCATACTCCTTTGCTCTTGCATGACTGTATTTACTCATACCAACTATTTTCAAATTTGAAGGATGGAATTGAAACTCCAATGATGCAACATGTATGTTTTAAACCTGTTTCTTTAACTGGTTGCTGTTGTAACCTGCTCTATGTTGATTTCAGTTTCAATTGAATAAACAGTTATGTTCTCATGTCATGCACATTACAAGTGTTGTTATTGCTCTCTGATTACCCACACTTATATTCTGTCTATTCTCGCTTTGTCTTGAACAAATATTATTTGAACTGTGTCTCTATCTTGATTTGGCAACAAAAACTAGAATGATATAGACCATAAAGTGACCATGGTACATAGATATATGTTTGTTTCATGCTGTTATCCTGTCCACTTTACTACTGAACTCATTCACCAAAATGAGTTTCATATACAACATGGTAAACATGTGATGTGTCTGCTTGTTTCTCTTTTAGAATGCGGACAAAATATTGGAGAACAGTACCACGTTATCCAATGGTAAAGGAAGTAACGCAGATAAGGTTCAAGATAGTGAGACATCCCTGTTGGTCTCCAAGAAAGCTGATAAAAACTATCTTGACGATAGTGAGGGAACCCAGAAGTCCCGTCTTGATGTAGTGTTCGAGTTACTGGCCACTACTGCTGGCACAAGCTCTTCGAACTCTATGCCTGAATCAGTTCGTCTTCTTGAGTCACAACTTCAAGTTGAAAGACATCGATCAGATGTCTCTGACAGAAGTCAAGGACCGAGGAAGTCCTGCAGAATTCGGATGCATATTATGCGGTGCAACTAAAGTTACTGGAGGATTTAAGCTACAAACAAGATATAGTTAATTATCTTTCTAAGCATATTTCCATCATTTTGTGTACCCAGGATATTGTTTCTTGAGATCTTCTAAAGTGGTTTCAGTTCTGGATTTGTTTTGCTGCGGCGTTTATTTGTGCTGGTCGCCAACTTTGACAACCAGTGTATATGGTATGCTGCTTTGTTCCCTATATTTGCACTGGTGGTGAACTTTGATGCCCAGTGGATGTAATATGTGTAATAGCCGTGATAGCCTAGTGTTAGTTGCTTACTTATTTATTTCCTTGTTGTCTTGTTTATTTGTTTGCTTGTAGTCATTGCAGTTCTTTTTCCGCGGTTAGCTAGTGGCTGCAATAACCTATTTTTTAAAACTAGGCCACAATAACCATGGGCTAATATTCTTTGTAGTGACACTTGGCCTCCATCGTCAGAAAGCGATGGGCCTTCTACGGGCCGTAGAAACAATGGGCCTTCTACGGGTCAGAGAAACAATGGGCCTTCTACGGGCCGTATCATCAATGGGCCTTATACGGGCCGTATGATCGATTGGCCAAACATGGGCCAAATAGACCGCATTATGGCCGTAAACGGGCTAGAGTTGGAATCGTCCGTTCATGGGCCGACCATAACGGGCCATCGTTAATAGGCCGTATTTGATGACGCTATGAAAACGGCCCGACGTATTAACGGACCACAAACGGGCCGATCGTAACCACGGGCTAAATTTGGCCCACAAGCGTAAAATGACAAGAACGGGCCGTAAGTAAACGAATCTTCGGAAATGAGCCCAAGAATAAATGGGCTCGAGAAGGCCGAAGATAACATGGGCTGGAAACGGCCCAAGCGGAATAACGGGCCGTTAATGGGTATAAAGTGATACATCGTTCATTACGGGCCGGTTCACCACGGGCCGTTAATGGGTGTAAAGTGATACCTTTGTTCATTACGGGCCGATTTCACCACAAGCCGTTAATAGGCCAAGAGTTACATAGGGCCTCATATGGGCGAAAAGACGTCATGAGGCATACATGGGCGGTAAGTGAAACGGGCCGAATCATATTGGATGGCCCAGATGACGCTACTGGGCCTAATTCGAATAGGGCGTAACGGGCCTTGGGTTAGCGGGGTGTAAATGGGCTATATGTGAACATGCCGTTAACAGACTTTCCATGGGCCGGCTAGCCACCTTTTGACCAAGTCAAACGGGCCGGCCTTTTCACAGGAATGGGCCTCTGTTGGGCCGTGCCACATGTCGACGTATCATAGGCGCCTATCTGACCCACTGACGAGCTGACACGTGTTTCGTCCGGCCAATAAGAATTTTACACGTGGAAATTTCCCATTGGTCGGGGTTGTTAACGGGTTATCGGATCCAAAACCCGACCCGATAGCTTAACGGCGTTCTGTTATGGTGGATGCCACGTGTCGGTCACCCTTGACGAAAGCACTTCTGTGATGCGCGAATTATCGTCATGGAAGTGGACACTTTCGTGATGATAATTTTGGTAATGTCATGGAACACTTCTACGACAGCACATGTATGACTATCTTGATTCTGTCATAAATTTGTCATGGATGTACATGCATGACAAAAAACGCGACCTAATGTGACAAACACGTATCATCACCGAAGTGTATTTTTTTGTAGTGCACCTTCGTGTTCAGCACACGTTCAGCTCGTTGACGTCCCTCGTACTCTTGATCCAGTTGAGGCCGAGGGAGAGTTCCGTCAGCACGACGGCGTGGCGGCCATGATGATGAAGTTACCGGCGCAGGCTTCGCCTAAGCACCACGACAATATGACCGAGGTGTGTAACTGTGGAGGGGGGCACCGCACACGGCTAAGACAAATCTTGAGTGCCTTTCGGGTGCCCCCTAGCCACGTATATAAAGGAGGGGAGTGAAGAGGTGGCCGGCCCAAGGGGGGCGCGCCAGGTGTGGGGAATCCTACTAGGACTCCCCAGTCCAAGTAGGATTCCCGTCCTCTTTCCTATTCGGAGTAGGAGAGAAGGAAAGAGAGGGAGAGGGAGAAGGAAAGAGGGGCCGCGCCCCCACCCCTTGTCCAATTCGGTTTGGGTAGGGGGAGGCATGCGCCACCTCTTGGCCCTTCTCCCCTCTCTCCACTAAAGCCCAATAAGGCCCATTACTTCTCCCGGCGAATTCTCGTAACTCTCCGGTACTCCAAAAAATACCCGAATCAATCGAAACCTTTCCGATGTCCGAATATAGCCTTCCAATATATCGATCTTTACGTCTCGACCATTTTGAGACTCCTTGTCATGTCTGTGATCTCATCCGGGACTCCGAACGACCTTCGGTACATCAAATCACATAACTCATAATACAAATCGTCATCGAAGGTTAAGCGTGCGGACCCTACGGGTTCGAGAACTATGTAGACATGACCGAGACACATATCCGGTCAATAACCAATAGCTTACCTGGATGCTCATATTGGCTCCTACATATTCTACGAAGATCTTTATCGGTCAAACCGCATAACAACATACGTTGTTCCCTTTGTCATCGGTATGTTACTTGCCCGAGATTCGGTCGTCGGTATCCTCATACCTAGTTCAATCTCGTTACCAGTAAGTCTCTTTACTCGTTCCGTAATGCATCATCCCGTAAATAACTCATTAGTCACATTGCTTGCAAGGCTTATAGTGATGTGCATTATCGAGACGGCCCAGAGATACCTGTCCGATACTTGGAGTGACAAATCCTAATCTCGATCTATGCCAACCCAACAAACACCTTTGGAGACACCTGTAGAGCATCTTTATAATCACCCAGTTATGTTGTGATGTTTGATAGCACACTAAGTGTTCCTCCGGTATTCGGGAGTTGCATAATCTCATAGTCATAGGAACATGTATAAGTGATGAAGAAAGCAATAGCAACAAACTAAACGATCATCGTGCTAAGCTAACGGATGGGTCTTGTCAATCACATCATTCTCTAATGATGTGATCCTGTTAATCAAATGAAAACTCATGTCTATGGTTAGGAAACTTAACCATCTTTGATTAACAAGCTAGTCAAGTAGAGGCATACTAGTGACACTCTGTTTGTCTATGTATTCACACATGTACTAAGTTTCCGGTTAATACAATTCTAGCATGAATAATAAACATTTATCATGATATAAGGAAATATAAATAACAACTTTATTATTGCCTCTAGGGCATATTTCCTTCATTGAGTACCTAAAAAACTTGGAGATCCGGGAATAGCAACTATACCTTGCTCCATCAAAAGAAACTATGTGGAAGCTGCTTTACGTGATTTAGGAGCTAGTGTTAGTGTTATGCCTTTCTCTTTATATAAAAGAATTGATTTGAATAAGCTCACACCTACCAAAATATTTTTGCAAATGGCTGACAAATCAACTGCCATACCTATCGGTATCTGTGAGGATGTGCTCGTTGTTGTTGCAAATGTTACTATCTTGACTGACTTTGTTATACTTGAGATGCCCAAGGATGGCAACATGTCGATTATCCTTGGTAGACCCTTCTTGAATACTGCAGGGGCTGTTATTGATTGTAATAAAAGCAAGCTCACTTTTCTTGAGGTGGTAGAGCGTTTTCGGCTCTTCATTTTTGGCAGTAAAAGTGCTCTCAGTATTACAACAGAATCCAGTATACTAACGCGAAGGAGTTGCCCTCCTCCCCTCTCCCGCTCCCCTCCTCGCCGACGGCCACTCCGGCCCCGGCGACCACCAAACCAACGCCGGCACCCGCTCCGGGGACGGCGTCCACCTCCGCGCGTGCTCGTTCCTCGGCGCCGTTCACCATGGCTTCTAGGTTGTCCCTCTCGGCATCCTCCTCCGACTCCCTGCCCCCCTCCCCTCCGCCGCCACCGCCTCCTCGGCCGGTCCTGTGTTCTCTGGTCGCGGTGCCCGACGTGGTGGGCACAGCGTGTGGTCCAATCGTGCAGACCGGGACGGCAATCCCCTCCCCCTCTTCCCCGGGTTGTGGGCGAGGCTCCCTGGCAGACGCAGGCTGGGCGCCGGGCGGCGGCTCGCTGAGTGCGCTCCCGCCCAGGCAGCGCGCCCGCTCACCTCTAGGCAGGTGGCCCAACATCCTGCCGTCATCGCGGCCGCCGCGGGGCCAAATCCTGGCGAAACTGGTGGGCTGCTACTACAATTGCGGGAGCGACAAGCACATATCGGCCATGTGCACAAACCTGCCGGTCTGTGTGCGCTGTGACGGGGAGGGCCACATCTCGCGGGACTGCACGCGTCCGCGCCCCCACCCTCGCAGCTCGTCTCCGGTGGATCCTCCGCGGCTCCCGCCGGCTCTTCGTCCTGGCCATGCCCCGCCGTTGTCTGGGGCGGCACGCACTCTGTCCCCACCGCTTCCGCCCCCCCTCCCTGGCCGCCGTCAGTGGGCGCGGTTCGGCTCGCCGTTCCATGGAGCCGGTGGTCAGCGCTGGGTCGGTGGGCAGCATGGCGGTGCCCGGGCCGGCCTTCTCGGTGCCGTTCGAGCCGGTGGATGCGAGGAAGGCGTCGCATCCCTTGGTGGATGACCAGGTGGATGTGTGCTTCTTGGAGTCGGGCCCTGACCTCCGGGAACTCGAGGAAGAGCTCTCTCGGGCTGTGGTGGTGACTGTTGTGGGTGATCGTGGCGCGGCGGATCAGTCTGCGGCGGCTGGGGTTCTTGTGCGGGAGTTTGAGCTAGCCCCGCTGGACATGTCTATTCGAGCATATTTCCCTGTAGATTTCCTTGTGCTGTGCCATTCATCGGAGATCAGGAGTAGGATGCTCCGGCGCGGGCGGGCTGGCACGCACCAGTTCGACCTCGTGCTCGCGACCCGGTCTCGCCACTCGCATGCCACTGTCATATCCATGCCTTTCCTGGTGCCGCTGGTGCTGCGGGGCATTCCGGCGAATGCGTGGACTCGCCGCCTGAGTGGAGGTGCTTACGCATGGCACGGGGTGGTGGTCAAGGTCGGTGCTTCAAGCTGCGAGCAAAGCGACATGGCGGGGTTCTGGTCCGGCAAGACAGACGACCCAGCTCGCGTCCCCTCCAAGCGGATCCTTGCCGTCGAGGAGCCAAACAGTCGGAGCAGAGACGCTGTGCAAGTGGATGGTGGTTCTGATGCCCTATGGTATTTGATTGGCATTCGGCTAGCGGCGGAGCCGATTCACCTTGGGCGGCAGGCTGGAATGCCGTCGCTGCCGCCTTCGCCCCCTCCCCTGCCTTCTGCTGACCACGACGGTGGTGGCTCACACGCTGACTTGGGTGGACCTCCGCCGCCGCCGCCTCCGCCGCATTCATCGTCGCGCCGGGCGGTTTCCTCATCGGCGTCGGCCCCGTTGCCTGTCAGAAATCGGGCTGTTACTCAGGGCGGTCATATGGCCGTTCAAACCCAGGCTGGAATTCGTGAGCTGGCGGGCGATGTCACGCCGCTGTGCGAGCGCGGGGAGGACCCTGATCCTGTCGGTTGCCAGGATACGGAAAGCGTGGTGGCCCATGGAACGAGGCAACGTGTCATGCAATCAGAGGCCAGCGGGGCTGTCTCCCCATTGGAAAGTAGTGTGGGGTCGCTGGTTGGTCAGCCGGCGCAGTGGACGGGCCCGCCATTCAGTGCATCCGGATCGCCAGGCTCGGTGAACAAAGCATGGGGAAGCCCGAGGCCGCATCAGGCAGAGGGCGAGACTGGCAGAGCAATGTTGGTGGAACCTGCGGCAACGGGACCGGTGCCCATGCATTCGATCAGGATTGGTGGTTGGGAGGTACAAGTGGACCAGGCCAAATCTCAGGCTGCCCAGGGCGCAGATTGGTGTGCAGATCTCACCAAGCCCGATGTGGATGGAGCTGAGCTGGTTGGGAGCCTGTCGGGCAGCCCGCTTCACATGAGGACATCACTGGGTCCCACCATGCATGAGGATGGGACGCGCCCATGCACGTTGAAGGAAGGCTGGTTCCTTGTAAGCCTTTCGCAGGCAGAGGATGAAATAGATTCAGGGCCACCACAGGGTAGATGGATACGCCACTTCCGCAGGCGCATACACATGTGGCACCCCTCCTAGGACCGTCTCCGCAGGAACAAGTGGCGCAGCTTTGCTCAGATTTACGTAAAGCGCTCTCACCTTTGCTAGCCCAGCCTACTTCAAGAGAGATTCCCAAGCAGCAGAAGAGGCCACGACAGAAGCGACCTCCGGTGACCTCGCCGCATCGGAGTGTGAGGCTGGCAAAGGGTGGGAGGGGCTCCAAGGTTTCAAAGCAACATGCGGTGCTGATCCGGAAGCTTTGCCTTGCAAATGAAGGAAACCAGATCGATGATGACGCACTACAAGCATACGTCAAATTGTTTGATAAGCCGCTGCTTGACTGCCATGTGAGGGCGATCCTGGCTTTGTTCAGGTGGGATGCTTCGGTCCTGCCCTTGTAGTGCGAGGAGGCAGGCGGGGCTGAGGGCCAGTAGTTCAAGCCTCGGTGGCACGTGGATCGGTGGGCACTATCGATGTCTTCAAACCCGCCCAAAGTACTCGTGTGGAACGTGCAAGGTCTCAATTCGCCGGCTAGAAGAAATGCGGTGTATCAAGTAGTGGCGGCGGCTAATGTGATCATTGTATGCCTTCAAGAAACCAAAATGGAGTCCATCTCCATCGATGTGGTTAAACATTGCCTGGGTAATAAATTTGAGCAATTTTACTACGTGCCTGCGGTGGGCACACGCGGTGGTATTTTGATCGCTTGGGATAGCCTAGTAGTCTCACTCTCGAACAGGTACACGACGGCTAACACGCTCACAGCTCTAGTCTCACAGGAAGGGAAACCGCATTGGTGGCTTACCGGGGTATATGGCCCACAAGGTGACGTGGACAAAGTTGATTTCATGATGGAATTGAGGGACATTCGGGATCTACATGTTGGACCTTGGATTCTGTTGGGAGATTTTAACCTTTTGGTCTCCACGGACGACAAGAACAAGCCTACCACGAACAGACGGATGATGGCAAGGTTCCGTGCTTTGATAAATAGGCTTGACCTGAAGGAACAGTACCTGAATGGCAGAAGGTACACCTGGAGCAACGAACAAAGAGACCCGACACTAGAGAAGATCGACCATGTGTTTGTCACCAACACATGGGAGGACTTGTACCCAAATAGCTTGCTCACTGCTCTGGGATCATCAGTATCTGATCATTGCCCTCTTCTACTGGATACGGATGCTGAATTCCATATGGGCAAGCGTTTCAAATTCGAGTGCTTCTGGCCTAAGGTGGATGGGTTCTTGGATACGGTCCAGGAGGCTTGGGGCTCGATTCAGTCGGTGGGGAATCCGTTTACTGCGTCTTTGGATAACAAGCTACACGCCATCGCCAAGGCATTGCAATCCTAGAGCGGCAGTGGATTGGAAACCCTCGACTGCAAATTGCCTTGGCCATGGAAGTCATTGCTAGACTAGATGCCGCTTCGGACAAGAGGACATTGGAGAATCAGGAACATGATCTCCGCAAGCTGCTCAAAAGGAAATTGTTAGGGCTGTGCTCGCTGGAGAGGACGATTGCGCGACAGCGTTCGCGCTTACTGCAGCTGAAGGAAGGGGAGGCCAACACAAAGTACTTCCAGTGACATGCGAGGAACAGGCAACGCAAGAACATCATCACGGCCATCCAGGCCAACGGGGTAACGCACACGGGTCAGGAGGATATAGCCAACGTGGTCGATGACTACTATGGGCGGCTCTTCGGCTCTACGAGAGCAAGGGAGATGACGATAAACCTTGATATGTTGGATTTGCAGTCCCATGATCTTCACCGGCTGGAGGTGCAGTTTGAGGAGGAGGAAGTTTTCAACATCATTAAGTCGATGCCATTTGACAAGGCGCCAGGACCGGATGGGTTTACCGGCCGCTTCTTTGTCACTTGCTGGCCGATGCTCAAAGACGATTTCATGAGGGTGCTCGATCACTTCCATAGAGGAGATATGAGGGGAATGGCTGCTATAAACAAGGCCATTGTCACATTGCTACCTAAGAAGCCAGGAGCGGTGGATATAAATGACTTCAGACCAATCAGCCTAGTCAGTGGACTGATCAAGATTTTTGATAAAATTTTGGCTACAAGGTTGGCGGAGGAACTACCAAAGCTTGTGGGGCACCACCAAAGTGCGTTTGTTAAGAGGCGATCTCTGCATGATAACTATATGCTAGTCCAGGTTGCATGCACTAGGAGGCCAACGATCATGCTTAAGCTCGACATTACTAAGGCGTTTGACACGCTGCAATGGTCGTTTGTGCTAGAGGTTCTAAGGAGAATGGGCTTTAGGGAGAGATGGTTGACGTGGATCTGTGGACTTTTGGCAACATTGTCGACTAGGATCATGGTCAATGGCGCCCCTGGTAGACCGATACTGGCATGTCAAGGCCTTCGACAAGGGGATCCGATGTCCCCAATGTTATTCATCCTTTGCATGGAGCCACTACGTGCACTCTTCGAGTATGCGACAACAAAGGGGTTCCTCTCCCACCTTGCCAGATCAGTCTTGCGGCAGTGAACATCAATGTTTGCGGATGATGTGGTTTTATTCTTCAAGCCAACAACTTTGGAAGCAACCACTTGTGCTGCGCTTTTAAACATCTTCGGGCAAGCGTCGGGCTTGATGGTCAACATGAACAAGAGCGCGATTTGGCCGATTCGCTGCTCTCGAGAAGAGGTGGAGGAGACTACGACTATCCTGGGATGCACGGCTTCGGCGTTTCCTTGCACCTACTTGGGACTCCCTTTGACGATCCGAAAGCAATCGGCGGCCCAGTTCCAGGGTCTCGTGGACAAAGTTCGAAACTCCTTGCCACTGTGCAAGGCAGCTCTTCTGCCAAAGAGTGGGCGGTTGCTCTTGATCCAATCGATACTTTGTGCCATGCCCGTTCATTCCATGCTCGCGCTATCCCTACCTGCAAAACACTCACTGCACTTGTCAAGATTTGCCAAGGCTTCTTGTGGTGTGGCAAGAGCGAAGCAAACGGCGGGAACTGCTCGGTGGCCTGGGATGAGGTGTGTACACCCAAGTGGGCAGGCGGGCTGGGCTTGCCAGACATGAGGTGCCTCAACAAGGCGCTCTGAGCCCAGCTGGCCATGGTTCTGAAGGTAGACAGTGTGAGCACAGGCGGAGTTCTCTATCTCGGTACCACATGAAGCCCATGCTCTGGTCCAGGCCGTGGCTCATACGACGGTGGGGAGTGGCGCCAATACCCTGTTTTGGGAGGACCGTTGGATCAACGGAGCGAGAATTAGTGAGATTGCACCGGCAATATATGCCAGAGTACCACACGCATCAGAAGGAAGAAGGTGGTCAGGGAGGCACTAGCCAACGGCAGTTGGGCTTTAGATGTTGGCCCAAACCTAACGTGGGAGGAGCTTCAGGAGTTCTTGACCATTTGGATGCAGCTTGAGGCGGTGCAACTTGACGATGAGGTGGAGGACACAGTCAAATGGGTCTGGGAGAGCAATGGTACCTTCTCGGCGAAATCTGCGTATGAGGCCAGGTTCTTGGGAAGGGAAGTCTCGCCGACGGCTGCGTTCACATGGAAATCCAAAGCGCCATTGCGATGCCGGTTCTTCTCTTGGTTGGCTATCAGGAACCACTGCTGGACTTTTGACAGGCTAGAACGGAGAGGACTGCCTCATCAAGACACCTGCCCGCTTTGCAGCCAACATGATGAAACCATGCAACATCTGCTCATTGACTTCTCATTCGCAAAGCAAGTATGGCATGGGTGTACCACGCTCAAGGGAGGTGTGGATTTCCTTCCATTACTAAGAGAGACCCTAGCTAGCTGGTGTGTGAGACATGATGTCAGCGATCTTCACCGCAAGTCAACTAGGGCCTTGTGCATACTAGGAATGTGGGCGCTCTGGAAACACAGGAACGATATAGTCTTCAACAGCGCGACTCCATCACTTCCATGGGTTACGAATATGATTAGAGAGAAAGGTGCATCCTGGACGAAGGCGGGGCTGATAGAAGAGGGCATGTGGCCGGTGGAGTGGGCAGTAACCTGAGTAGTTCGAATGGTCTCTTGTATTTCGGTAGGCCAGCTAAAAGCTGGCATGTAAATAGCGCCAAACCTTGTATTGGTGTTTTGGGGCTCCCCACCCCACTCTCTTCTTTAATGAATGATACGAACTCTCGTGCGTATTCGAGAAAAAAGGTCACTTTTCATATTAATGGTAATGAGCATACGGTGCACTTCCCGAGGAAACAATTCCAAGTGAATGGTATTAATGTTATTGAAAAATCTCCGACAATCACTATCGGAAGTTTTCATCTACCTTTACCTACTGCCAAAAAGAAATATGAAATACTTATTGTTGGGGACATTCATATCCCCATTGAGGTAACTTAGTGTTTTACAAAAGTTCTTCGGTTTCATGCTAAACGGAAGTGGTTGTTAATAAGACTTAATCAACCTTATTAATGAATCATTTTGAGAGGTATGAAGTTGATGAATCTAGTGAGCACTACCTTCCGCCTTACCTTTTCTGTTTTTCTTAGTTAAATAAAATAAAATGCCATGTCTTGCCTATTTTCCGAGTTTTTCGTGCAATAAAAAATGACCCAAAAATAAAAAGTTCTCAGAATACCTTGAAAATTTAATACGATTTTTTTCCTGAATATTTAAGAATTTTTAGTGCAAATAACATCAAAGGGAGGTGCTCCAGGTGGGCACAACCCACCTGGGCGCGCCAGCACCCCCAAGCGCGCCCTGGTGGGTTGTGGTCCCAGATACGTCTAAAACGTATCTATAATTTTTTATTGTTCCATGCTATTATATTATCTGTTTTGGATGTTTAATGGGCTTTATTATACGCTTTTATATTATTTTTGGGACTAACCTACTAACCAAAGGCCCAGTGCAAATTGCTGTTTTTTTGCCTATTTCAGTGTTTCGCAGAAAAGGAATATCAAACGGAATCCAAATGGAATGAAACCTTCTGGAGAGTTATTTTCGGAAGAAACGCAATCCAGGAGACTTGGAGTGGACGTCAAGGAAGCAACGAGGCGACCACGAGGCAGGGAGGCGCGCCCCCACCCTTGTGGGCCCCTCATGGCTCCACCGACCTCCTTCCTTCGCCTATATATACTCATATACCGTGAAAACACCAGAGAGCACCACGAAACCCTATTTCCACCACCGCAACCTTCTGTACCCGTGAGATCCCATCTTGGGGCCTTTTCCGGCGCTCCACCGAAGGGGGAATCGATCACGGAGGGCTTCTACATCAACACCATAGCCTCTCCGATGATGTGTGAGTAGTTTACCACAGACCTTCGGGTCCATAGTTATTAGCTAGATGGCTTCTTCTCTCTCTTTGGATCTCAATACAAAGTTCTCCTCGATTCTCTTGGAGATCTATTCGATGTAATTCTTTTTGCGGTGTGTTTGTCGAGATCCAATGAACTGTGGGTTTATGATCAAGATTATCTATGAACAATATTTGGTTCTTCTCTGTATTCTTATATGTAGATTTGTTATCTTTGCAAGTCTCTTCGAATTATCAGTTTGGTTTGGCCTACTAGATTGATCTTTCTTGCAATGGGAGATGTGCTTAGCTGGTTCAATCTTGTGGTGTCCTTTCCCAGTGACAGTAGGGGAAGCAAGGTGTTGGAAATATGCCCTAGAGGCAATAATAAAAGGGTTATTATTATATTTCCTTGTTCATGATAATTTCTATTGTTCATGCTATAATTGTGTTATCCGGAAATCGTAATACATGTGTGAATACATAGACCACAACATGTCCCTAGTGAGCCTCTAGTTGACTAGCTCGTTGATCAATAGATGGTTACGGTTTCCTAACCATGGACATAGGATGTCATTGATAACGAGATCATATCATTAGGATAATGATGTGATGGACAAGACCCAATCCTAAGCATAGCACAAGATCGTGTAGTTAAATGCGCTAAAGTTTTTCTAATGTCAAGTATCCTTTCCTTAGACCATGAGATTGTGCAACTCCCGGATACCGTAAGGGTACTTTGGGTGTGCCAAAGCGTCACAACGTAATCGGGTGGCTATAAAGGTACACTACGGGTATCCCCGAAAGTATCTGTTGGGTTGGCACGAATCGAGACTGGGATTTTTCACTCCGTATGACGGAGAGGTATCTCTGGGCCCACTCGGTAGGACATCATCATAATGAGCTCAATGTGATCAAGAAGTTGTTCACGGGATGATGTGTTACGGGAACGAGTAAAGAGACTTGCCGTAACGAGATTGAACAAGGTATCGATATACCCACGATCGAATCTCGGGCAAGTATCGTACCGATAGACAAAGGGAATTGTATACGGGATTGATTGAATCCTCGACATCGTGGTTCATCCGATGAGATTATCATGGAGCATGTGGGAGCCAACATGGGTATCCAGGTCCCGCTATTGGTTATTGACCGGAGAGTTGTCTCGGTCATGTCTACGTGTCTCCCGAACCCGTAGGGTCTACACACTTAAGGTTTGGTGACGCTAGAGTTGTAGAGATATTAGTATGCGGTTAACCAAAAGTTGTTCGGAGTCCCGGATGAGATCCCGGACGTCATGAGGAGTTCCGGAATAGTCCGGAGGTAAAGATTTATATATAGGAAGTCCAGTTTCGCCACCGGAGAGTTTTGGGGTCACCGGTATTGTACCGGACCACCTAAGGGTCCTGGGGTCCACCAGGTGGGGCCACCTATCCCGGAGGGCTCCATGGGCTGAAGTGGCGTGGGAACCAGCCCCTGGTGGGCTGGTGCGCCCCACCCAAGGGCCCAAGGCGCCTAGGGTTGGAAGCCCTAGGGGGCCGTTGCCCCCCGAGGTGGCATGCGCCCCCTGGTTGGAAACCCTAAGATGGCCGCCCCCCCCTATAGATGGGGTCTCCAAGGGGGCATGCGCCCCCCTAGCCCCTATATATAGTGGAGGGGAGGGAGGGCAGCCGCACCCTAAGCCCTGGCGCCTCCCTCTCCTTCCCGTGACACCTCTTCCTCCTCCAATAGCGCTTGGCGAAGCCCTGCTGGAATCCCGCTGCTTCCACCATCACGCCGTCGTGCTGCTGGATCTCCATCAACTTCTCCTCCCCCCTTGCTGGATCAAGAAGGAGGAGACATCTCCGCTCCATATGTGTGTTGAATGCGGAGGTGCCGTCCGTTCGGCCCTAGGATCATCGGTGACTCGGATCACGACGAGTACGACTCCATCAACCCCGTTCTCTTGAACGCTTCCGCTCGCGATCTAGAAGGGTATGTAGATGCACTCCTCTCTCTCTCTCTCTCTCTCCCGTTGCTAGATGACTACATAGATTGATCTTGGTGATGCGTAGAAAATTTTAAATTTCTGCTACGATCCCCTACAGTGGTATCAGAGCTAGGTCTATGCGTAGTTTCTGTGCACGAGTAGAACACAAGTTGTTGTGGGCGTCGATTTTGTCAATTTACTTGTTGTTACTAGTCTTATCTGGATCCAGCGGCATCGCGGGATGAAGCGGCCGGGACCGACCTTACACGTACACTTACGTGAGACAGGTTCCACCGATTGACATGCACTAGTTGCATAAGGTGGCTAGCGGGTGTCTGTCTCTCCTACTTTAGTCGGATCGGATTCGATGAAAAGGGTCCTTGTGAAGGGTAAATAGAAATTGGCATATCACGTTGTGGTTTTGGCGTAGGTAAGAAACGCTCTTGCTAAGAAACCTATAGCAGCCACGTAAATTTTTTTGCAACAACAATTAGAGGACGTCTAACTTGTTTTTGCAGCATATGCCGTGTGATGTGATATGACCAAAAGGATGTGATGAATGATATATGTGATGTATGAGATTGATCATGTTCTTGTAATAGGAATCACGACTTGCATGTCGATGAGTATGACAACCGGCAGGAGCCATAGGAGTTGTCTTAATTTATTTGTGACGTGCGTGTCAACATAAACGTCATTTAATTACTTTACTTTATTGCTAAACCGTTAGCCATAGTAGTAGAAGTAATAGTTGACGAGACAACTTCATGAAGACACGATGACAAGGATCATGATGATGGAGATCATGGTGTCAAGACGGTGACGATGATGATCATGGTGCCCCAAAGATGGAGATCAAAAGGAGCAAAATGATAATGGCCATATCATGTCACTATTTGATTGCATGTGATGTTTATCATGTTTTTACATCTTATTTGCTTAGAACGATGGTAGCATAAATAAGATGATCCCTCATTAAAATATCAAGAATTGTGTTCCCCCTAACTGTGCACCGTTGCTAAGGTCCGTTGTTCCGAAGCACCACGTGATGATCGGGTGTGATAGGTTCTAACGTTCACATACAACGGGTGTAAGCCAGATTTACACACGCAATACACTTAGGTTGACTTGACGAGCCTAGCATGTATAGACATGGCCTCGGAACACGGAAGATCGAAAGGTTGAACATGAGTCGTATAGAAGATACGATCAACATGAAGATGTTCACCGATGATGACTAGTCCGTCTCACGTGATGATCAAACACGACCTAGTTGACTCGGATCATGTATCACTTAGATGACTAGAGGGATGTCTATCTGAGTGGGAGTTCATTAAATAATTTGATTACACGAACTTAATTATCATGAACATAGTCTAAAACTTTGCAATATGCCTTGTAGATCAAATTGCCCACGCTAATGTTGCCCTCAACTTCAACGCGTTCCTAGAGAAAACCAAGCTGAAAGACGATGGCAGCAACTACATGGACTGGATCCGTAACCTGAGGATTATCCTCATAGCCGCCAAGAAAGCATACGTCCTTGATGCACCGCTAGGTGAAGCACCTGTTTTCCCAACAAATCTAGACGTTATGAACGCCTTGGCGATCGGCGTAGTGATGATTACTCCCTGGTTCAGTGCGGCATGCTTTACAGCTTAGAACCGGGGCTCCAAAAGCGTTTTGAGCAGCACGGAGCATATGAGATGTTCCAAGAGCTGAAAATGGTTTTCCAAGCTCATGCCCGGGTTGAGAGATATGAAGTCTCTGACAAGTTCTACAGTTGTAGGATGGAGGAGAATAGTTAGTTAGCGAGCAAATACTCAAAATGTCTGGGTTGCACAATCGCTTATCCCAGCTGGGAGTTAATCTCCCGGATGATGTGGTCGTTGACAGAATCCTTCAATCACTCCCACCTAGCTACCAGAGCTTTGTGATGAACTTCAATATGCAGGGGATGGAAAAGACCATTCCTGAGGTATATTCAATGCTGAAATCAGCGGAGGTGGAGATCAAAAAGGAACATCAAGTGTTGATGGTGAATAAAACCACTAAGTTCAAGAAAGGCAAGGGTAAGAAGAACTTCAAGAAGGAAGGCAAGGGAGTTGCGGCGCCCGATAAGCCGATTGTCGGGAAGAAGCCAAAGCATGGACCCAAGCCTGAGACTGAGTGCTTTTATTGCAAGGGAAACGGTCACTGGAAGTGGAACTGCCCCAAGTACTTAGCGGATAATAAGGCCGGTAATACCAAAGGTATATGTGATATACATGTTATTGATGTGTACCTAACGAGTGCTCGTAGTAGCTCCTGGGTATTTGATACCGGTGTGGTTGCTCATATTTGTAACTCAAAACACGAGCTGCAGAATAAGCGGAGACTGGCGAAGGACGAGGTGACGATGCGCGTCGGGAATGGTTCCAAGGTCGATGTGATCGCTATTGGCACGCTACCTCTACATTTACCTACGGGATTAGTTTTAAACCTCAATAATTGTTATTTAGTACCAGCTTTGAGCATGAACATTGTATGTGGATCTCGTTTAATGCCAGATGGCTACTCATTTAAATTTAAGAATAATGGTTGTTCTATTTATATGAGAGACATGTTTTATGGTCATGCCCCGCTGGTCAATGGTTTATTCTTATTGAATCTCGAACGTGATGTTACACATATTCATAGTGTGAATGCCAAAAGATGTAAGGTTGATAATGATAGTCCCACATACTTGTGGCACTACCACCTTGGCCACATTGGTGTCAAACGCATGAAGAAACTCCATGCAGATGGACTTTTGGAGTCTCTTGATTATGAATCATTTGACACGTGCGAACCATGCCTCATGGGCAAAATGACCAAGACTCCATTCTCCGGAACAATGGAGCGAGCAACCAACTTATTGGAAATCATACATACTGATGTGTGCGGTCCAATGAGCGTTGAGGCTCGCGGTGGTTATCATTATGTTCTCACCCTCACTGATGACTTCAATATATATGGGTATGTCTACTTAATGAAACACAAGTCTGAGACCTTTGAAAAGTTCAAGGAATTTCAGAGTGAGGTTGAGAATCAACGTGACAGAAAATCAAGTTCTTCTGACCGGATCGTGGGGAGAATATTTGAGTCAATTTGGCACACACTTAAGGAAATGTGGAATTGTTTCACAACTCATGCCGCCTGGAACACCTCAGCGTAATGGTGTGTCCGAACGTCATAATCGCACTCTATTGGATATGGTGCGATCTATGATGTCTCTTACCGATCTACCGCTATCATTTTGGGGTTATGCTATAGAGACTGCCGCATTCACTTTAAATAGGGCTCCGTAGAAATCAGTTGAGACGACACTGTATGAATTGAGGTTTGGGAAGAAACCTAAGTTGTCGTTTTTGAAAGTTTGGGGATGCGATGCTTATGTCAAGAAACTTCAACCTGAAAAGCTCGAACCCAAATCAGAAAAATGCGTCTTCATAGGATACCCTAAGGAAACTACTGGGTATACCTTCTACCTCAGATCCGAAAGCAAGATCTTTGTTGCCAAGAATGGATCCTTTCTAGAGAAAGAGTTTCTCTCGAAAGAAGTAAGTGGGAGGAAAGTAGAACTTGATGAAGTATTGCCTCTTGAACCGGAGAGTAGCGCAGCTCAAGAAAATGTTTACGTGGTGCTGCATCGACTAGAGAGGAAGTTAATGATGATGATCATGAAACTTCAGATCAAGTTGCTCTTGAACTCAGAGGGTCCACAAGGACACATTCCGCACTGCAGTGGTACGGCAACCCTGTCACCGGAAATCATGTTGTTAGACAATGGTGAACCTTGAACTATGAAGAAGCGATGGCGGGCCGGATTCCGACAAATGGCTTGAAGCCATGAAATCCGAGATAGGATCCATGTATGAAAGCGAAGTATGGACTTTGATAGACTTGCCCTATGATCGTGAGCCATAGAAAATAAATGGATCTTTAAGAAAAGACAGACGCGGATGGTAATGTAACCATCTATAAGGCTCGTCTTGTCGCTAAGGGTTATCGACAAGTTCAAGGGGTTGACTACGATGAGACCTTCTCACCCGTAGCGAAGCTGAAGTCTGTCCGAATCATGTTAGCAATTGCCGCATTCTATGATTATGAGATATGGAAAATGGACGTCAAAACGGCATTCCTTAATGGTTTCCTTAAGGAAGAATTGTATATGATGCAGCCGGAAGGTTTTGTCGATCCTACGAATGCTGACAAGGTATGCAAGCTCCAACACTCGATCTATGGGCTGGTGCAAGCATCTCGGAGTTGGAACATTCGTTTTGATGAGATGATCAAAGCGTTTGGGTTTACTGTGATTTATGGAGAAGCCTGTGTTTACAAGAAAGTGAGTGGGAGCTCTGTAGCATTTCTCATATTATATGTGGATGACATACTATTGATGGGAAATGATATAGAACTCTTGGAAAGCATAAAGGCCTACTTGAATAAGTGTTTTTCAATGAATGACCTTGGAGAAGCTGCTTACATATTTGGCATCAAGATCTATAGAGATAGATCGAGACGCCTCATTGGTCTTTTTTACAAAGCACGCATTACCTTGACAAGATATTGAAGAAGTTCAATATGGATCAGTCCAAGAAGGGGTTCTTGCCTGTATTGCAAGGTGTGAGATTGAGCACGGCTCAATGCCCGACCACGGCAGAAGATAGGGAAAAGATGAGTGTCATCCCCGATGCCTCGGCCATAGGATCTATTATGTATGCCATGCTGTGTACTAGACCTGATGTAAACCTTGCCGTAAGTTTGGTGGGAAGGTACCAAAGTAATCCTGGCATGAAACACTAGACAACGGTCAAGAATATCCTAAAGTACCTGAAAAGGACTAAGGATATGTTTCTCGTTTATGGAGGTGACGAAGAGCTCGTCGTAAAGGGTTACATTGATGCTAGCTTCGACACACATCTGGATGACTCCAAGTCACAAACCGGATATGTGTATATTTTGAATGGTGGGGCAGTTAGGTGGTGCAGTTGCAAGCAAAGCGTTGTGGCGGGATCTACATGTGAAGCGGAGTACATGGCAGCCTCGGAGGCAGCACATGAAGCAATCTGGATGAAGGAGTTCATTACCGACCTAGGAGTTATTACCAATGCGTCGGACCCGATGACTCTCTTCTGTGACAACACTAGAGCTATTGCCCTTGCCAAGGAGCCCAGGTTTCACAAGAAGACCAGGCATATCAAGCGTCGCTTCAACTCCATTCGTGAAAATGTTCAAGATGGAGACATAGAGATTTGTAAAGTGCATACAGACCTGAATGTCGCAGATCCGTTGACTAAACCTCTTCCACGTGCAAAGCATGATCAACACCAGAACTCTATGGGTGTTCGATTCATCACAATGTAACTAGGTTATTGACTCTAGTGCAAGTGGGAGACTGTTGGAAATATGCCCTAGAGGCAATAATAAAAGGGTTATTATTATATTTCCTTGTTCATGATAATTGTCTATTGTTCATGTTATAATTGTGTTATCCGGAAATCATAATACATGTGTGAATACATAGACCACAACATGTCCCTACTGAGCCTCTAGTTGACTAGCTCGTTGATCAATAGATGGTTACGGTTTCCTGACCATGGACATAGGATGTCATTGATAACGAGATCACATCATTAGGATAATGATGTGATGGACAAGACCCAATCCTAAGCATAGCACAAGATCGTGTAGTTAAATGCGCTAAAGCTTTTCTAATGTCAAGTATCCTTTCCTTAGACCATGAGATTGTGCAACTACCAGATACCGTAAGGGTACTATGGGTGTGCCAAACGTCACAACGTAACTGGGTGGCTATAAAGGTACACTACGGGTATCCCCGAAAGTATCTCATTGGGTTGGCACGAATCGAGGCTGGATTTGTCACTCCGTATGACGGAGAGGTATCTCTGGGCCCAGTCGGTAGGACATCATCATAATGAGCTCAATGTGATCAAGGAGTTGTTCACGAGATGATGTGTTACGGGAACAAGTAAAGAGACTTTCCGTAACGAGATTGAACAAGGTATCGGTATACCGATGATCGAATCTCGGGCAAGTATCGTACCGATAGACAAAGGGAATTGTATACGGGATTGATTGAATCCTCGACATCGTGGTTCATCCGATGAGATTATCATGGAGCATGTGGGAGCCAACATGGGTATCCAGGTCCCGCTGTTGGTTATTGACTGGAGAGTTGTCTCGGTCATGTCTACGTGTCTCCCGAACCCGTAGGGTCTACACACTTAAGGTTCGGTGATGCTAGAGTTGTAGAGATATTAGTATGCGGTTAACCGAAAGTTGTACGGAGTCCCGGATGAGATCCCGAACGTCACGAGGAGTTCCGGAATGGTCCGGGGGTTTAGATTTATATATAGGAAGTCCAGTTTTGGCCACCGGGAGAGTTTCGGGGGTCACCGGTATTGTACCGGGACCACCGGAAGGGTCCCGGGGGTCCACCGGGTGGGGCCATGATACGTCCATTTTGCATCATGCTTTTATATCGATATTTATTGCATTATGGGCTGTTATTACACGTTATGTCACAATACTTATGCCTATTCTCTCTTATTTTACAAGGTTTACATAAGGAGGGAGAATGCCTTTGGAATTCTGAAATTTGGAAAAGGAGAAAATATTAGAGACCTATTACGCACAACTCCAAAAGTTACGAAACTCCACGAAAGTCATTTTGGGAAATAATAAAAATATCCAGTGAAAGAAGTTCACGGAGGGCCCCACAGCCACGAGGGTGGGCGCGCCCTACCTCGTGGGCCCTCGGTGGCCCTCCGATGCCCATCTTACGCTATATGAGGTCTTTCGTCGAGGAAAAAATCATAAGCAACCTTTCGGGACGAAACTCCGCCGCCACGAGGCGGAACCTTGGCGGAACCAATCTAGGGCTCCGGCAGAGCTGTTCTGCCGGGGACACTTCTCTCCGGGAGGGGGAAAGCATCGCCAACGTCGTCACCAATGCTCCTCTCATCGGGAGAGGGCAATCTCCATCAACATCTTCACCAGCACCATCTCCTCTCAAAACCCTAGTTCATCTCTTGTATCCAATTATTGTCTCCAAATCCGGGATTGGTACTAGTAGGTTGCTAGTATGTTGATTACTCCTTGTAGTTGATGCTAGTTGGTTTATTTGGTGGAAGATCATATGTTCAGATCCTTTATGCATATTAATACCCCTCTGATTATGAACATGAATATGCTTTGTGAGTAGTTACGTTTGTTCACGAGGACATGGGAGAAGTCTTGCTATTAGTAGTCATGTGAATTTGGTATTAGATTCGATATTTTGATGAGATGTATGTTGTCTAGCCTCTAGTGGTGTTATGTGAACGTCGACTACATAACACTTCACCATTATTTGGGCCTAGAGGAAGGCATTGGGAAGTAATAAGTAGATGATGGGTTGCTAGAGTGACAGAATCTTAAACCCTAGTTTATGTGTTGCTTCGTAAGGGGCTGATTTGGATCCGTATGTTTCATGCTATGGTTAGGTTTACCTTAATACTTTTGTTGTAGCTGCGGATGCTTGCAATAGAGGTTAATCATAAGTGGGATGTTTGTTCAAGTAAGAACAACACCCAAGCACCGGTCCACCCACATATCAAATTATCAAAGTACCGAACGCGAATCATATGAACGTGATGAAAATTAGCTTGACGATATTCCCATGTGTCCTCGGGAGCGCTTTTCCTATTATAAGAGTTTGTCCAGGCTTGTCCTTTGCTACAAAAAGGATTGGGCCACCTTGCTGCACTTTATTTACTTTTGTTACTTGTTGCTCGTTACAAATTATCCTATCACAAAACTATCTGTTACCACTTATTTCAGATTTGCAAGAGAATACCTTGCTGAAAACCACTTATCATTTCATACGCTCCTCGTTGGGTTCGACACTCTTACTTATCGAAAGGACTACACTAGATCCCCTATACTTGTGGGTCATCAAGACTCTTTTCTGGCGCCGTTGCCGGGGAGTGAAGCGCCTTTGGTAGGTGGAATTTGGTAAGGAAAAATTTACATAGTGTGCTGAAATTACTGTCACTTGTTACTATGGAAAGTAATCCTCTGAGGGGCTTGTTCGGGGTATCTTCACCCGACCAGTAGAGCAAAGAGTTGCTCCTCAACCTAATGAACCTACTGAAAATGAATATGAAAATGTTCCCTTTGAATTCCCTTCGGTATGATGGAAAAACTGCTAGCTAATCCTTTTGCAGGAGATGGAACAAAGCATCCTGATGAGCACCTAATATATGTGGATGAAGTTTGTGGACTATTTAAGCTTGCAGGTATACCCGATGATGTTGTTAATAAGAAGGTCTTCCCTTTATCTTTTAAGGGAGATGCATTGACATGGTATAGGCTATGTGATGATACGAGATCATGGAACTATAGAAGATTGAAATTGGAATTTCATCAAAAGTATTATCCTATGCATCTTGTTCATCGTGATCGCAATTATATATATAATTTTTGGACTCACGAAGGAGAAAGCATCACTCAAGCTTGGGGGAGGCTTAAATCAATGTTGTATTCATGCCCCAATCATGAGCTCCCAAGAGAAACAATTATTCAAAATCTTTACGCTCGGCTTTCTGAAAACAAAAGCAACCATGCTCGATACTTCTTGTGCTGGCTCTTTTATGATGAAGACTATTGAATTCAAATGGAATTTATTGGATAGAATAAAACGCAACTCTGAATATTGGGATCTTGATGAAGGTAAGGAGTCAGGTATGACACCTAAGTTTGATTGTGTTAAATCTTTTATGGATACCGATATTTTCCGTAAATTTAGCACTAAATATGGACTTGACTCTGAGATAGTAGCTTCTTTCTGTGAATCTTTTGCTACTTATGTTGATCTCCCTAAAGAGAAGTGGTTTAAATATCATCCTCTCATAGAAGTAAAAATAGCTGCACCTATTAAAGATGAAGAAAAGATTGTCACTTATAATGATCCTGTTGTTCCTACTTCTTATGTTGAGAAACCGCCCTTTCCTGTTAGAATAAAGGATCATGCTAAAGCTTCAACTGTTGTTCGTAAAAGTAATATTAGAACTTATAGACCTCCTGAGCAAGTTAAAGTTGAACCTAATATTGCTATTGTTGAAGATCTCTTGGCTGATAGTATTGATGGGCATGTTATTCAATTCTGCGGTGAAACCGCTAGAATTGCCAAACCTTGTGCTAAAGATAAACATAGACCTGTGGTAGGCGTGCATGTTATTTCTGTTAAAATAAGAGGTCATTGTTATCATGGCTTATGCAATATGGGTGCTAGTGCTAGTGTTATACCTTATGACTTGTATAAAGAAATTATGCATGAAATTGCACCTGCTGAGTTAGAAGATATTGATGTTACAATTAAACTTGCCAATAGGGATACTATATCAGCAGTGGGAATTGTTAGAGATGTTGAAGTCTTGTGTGGGAAAACTAAATATCCTGCTGATTTTCTTCTTCTCAGTTCTCCACAAGATAGCTTTTGTCCCATTATATTTGGTAGACCCTTCTTGAATACCGTTAATGCTAAGATAGATTGTGAAAAGAATGTTGTTACTATTGGCTTGGATGATATGATTCATGAGTTTAATTTCTCTAAATTTAGTAGACAACACCGTGAAGAAGAATTGCCTAGTAAGGATGAAATTATTGGTCTTGCTTCTATTGCCGTACCTCCTAGTGATCCTTTAGAACAATATTTGCTAGACCATGAAAATGATATGTTTATGAATGAAAGAAGGGAAATAGATGAAGTATTATTTAATCAGGAACCTATTCTGAAACACAATCTGCTGTTGAAATCTTAGAGGATCCTCCTCCACCCAAGGGTGACCCCGTGTTTGAGCTTAAACCGTGCCTGATAATCCTAAATATGCTTATCTTGATGAAAAGAACATATATCATGTTATTATTAGTGCTAACCTTTCAGAGCAGGAAGAAGAGAGATTATTGAAAACTCTGAAGAAGCACCGTGCTGCTATTGGATATACTCTTGAAGATCTTAAGGGCATTAGTCCCACTCTATGTCAACATAAAATAAATTTGGAAGAAGATGCCAAACCGGTTCGTGATCATCAACGAAGGCTTAATCCTAAGATGAAAGAAGTGGTAAGTAAATAAATACTAAAGCTTCTTGAGGCAGGTATAATTTATCCCGTTCTTTGATAGTCGATGGGTAAGTCACATTCATTGTGTCCCTAAGAAGGGAGGTGTTACTGTTGTTCCTAATGATAAAGAGGAATTGATTCTGCAAAGAATTATTACAGGTTATAGGATGGTAATTGATTTCCGCAAATTAAATAAAGCTACTAAGAAAGATCATTACACTTTACCTTTTATTAATCAAATGCTAGAAAGATTATGCAAACATACACATTATTGCTTCGTAGATGGTTATTCTGGTTTCTCTCAAATACCTGTGTCGGCTAAGGATCAATCAAAGACTACTTTTACATTCCATTTTGGTACTTTTGCTTATAGACGTATGCCTTTTGGTTTATGTAATGCACCTGCTACCTTTCAAACATGCATGATGGCTATATTCTCTGACTTATGTGAAAAGATTTGTGAGGTTTTCATGGACGACTTTTCCGTCTACGGATCCTCTTTTGATGATTGCTTGAGTAATCTTGATCGAGTTTTGCAGAGATGTGAAGAAACTAATCTTGTCTTGAATTGGGAAAAGTGCCACTTTATGGTTAATGAAGGTATTGTCTTGGGGCATAAAGTTTCTGAAAGAGGTATTGAAGTTGATAAAGCCAAGGTTGATGCTATTGAAAAGATGCCATGTCCCAAGGACATCAAAGGTATAAGAAGTTTCCTTGGTCACGCCGGATTTTATAGGAGGTTCATTAAGGTATTCTCAAAAATTTCTCGGCCTCTGACTAATTTATTACAAAAATATATACCATTTGTCTTTGATGATGATTGTGTAGAAGCATTTGAAATACTTAAGAAAGCATTGATCTCTGCACCTATTGTTCAGCCACCTGATTGGAATTTACCCTTTGAAATTATGTGCGATGCTAGTGATTATGTTGTAGGTGCTGTTCTAGGGCAAAGAGTTGATAAGAAATTAAATGTTATCCATTATGCTAGTAAAACTCTAGACAATGCTCAAAGAAACTATGCTACTACTGAAAAAGAATTCTTAGCAGTTGTATTTGCATGTGATAAGTTCAGACCTTATATTGTTGATTCTAAAGTAACTATTCACACTGATCAGGCTGCTATTAAATACCTTATGGAAAAGAAAGATGCTAAACCTAGCCTTATTAGATCGGTTCTTGTCGGTGTACTAGAGTAGGGGTACCCTAGTATCCCGTACTCGTCTTGTGAACGATTCTGACACCAGCGGCAAGGTTTGCCTAAATCACCGCCAATATCCTCCGTGGCTCCTTTGGAGCCATTCAAGAACAAAGTATTAGATTGAGAAGACAAGGTCCCGACAAGAGGAGCTTGTCGGGAAAGCCGCTCCAGGCACGCAGAAGACAAGGCCCCGGCAAGAGGAGCTTGCCGGGAAGGCGCGGAGCACGACAAGTATCCGGGCATGACAAGGATTCGGCCGCGGCAAGGCGCTTGCCGCGGCATGCAACTTCTCTCCGTCTCCGCTCCAGCTCCCCCAGCGACGTGTCGCCATGGGACCGTTCCATGGGCGCGTGTCGAGCGGCTGTGCAGCCAGCGGAGAGCAGCGATAAGCGGCGCTGACAGGCTCGCCATCGTGGCGAGCGGAGGCGCACCTGACGGTCTCTCATACCTTTGTTTGGGCGACAACGACAGGCATTTATTTCTTTTGTCCCTTGCCGTCGAGTTAGGTATTTTGCAATCGCATACACTGTTCAAGTAGGTGTACCAACTCCTGTTTTTACATTTGTACTTCCGCCTACGTTGCCACCGTCGGAGACCCCTTGAGCATATAAAAGGAGGCCCGAGTGCAACGTGAAAGGGTTCGGTTCCGCTGGTTCCGCAGGTTGGGCTGGTTCGATTCATTCGTTGGCCGTCAGACTAGACACACTCACGCTTAGGTTTTGTAGCTCGCATTGCTCCCTAGCAAGAACACAATAGATCAAACAAGCAGCAGTAGGAGTTTTATCTCTCGGAGAGCTCCGAAGCTGGGTAAACCGCTCGTGTGCATCGCCTCGATCCGCTCTTCGCGCGATCTCCGCCCCCCTCCGAACCACAAGGGGCCTGGTCCGCCGGCCCCATAGGTGTCCGTGGGTACGATCAGCCGTACGATCAGCCTCCCCGACATCTCTGGCGCGCCAGGTAGGGGGCGTCGAGGCCGTGTGAATCTGATCCGGCGTTCACACGAGCAGCGTCATCAACATCTTCCTCGACATGCCACCGAAGAAGAAGGCTTCGGCGGCAGCAGAGCCGTCCGCGTCGTACCCACCCTCACCACAGCGAACGGGTGGTGGGGCAGACGCTGGCGCAGGAACGGGCGCCGACGAAGGTGCTCGCGACGTTGCCAAGTCCAAGGACAAGGCACCGCAAACCTCGGCGTCGCGCATCCCGCGCCCGTCTCAGAGACGCGGGACCAACAACGTCATGGCGTTCACAACGCCATACGCTCGCTGGATCGAGACCCTCAAGACCAGCATGCGCGCCAACATGCCGGCACGAGTGAGATACGGTCGCCGGACGGGTGCTGCTCCTTCTAACTTAGTTAGAAGTCCGGCGTGTCCCGCCTCGCACCGTTCTCCAATGCCACCCACTACTCCAGCGAAGCTCTGGCGAGAGCTCGCTGCTCCTCGACTACCCTCCAACGGCCGACAAGGTCGACGAGTGGAGGGCCACTATCGAGCCTCATCGGCTTTGCTAACGGCGACGCCCGCGGCAACCAATGCCATCGTTGCCGCGGGCGTGACGACAAGGCACGAGCCGGTGGCGACGAGACTGTCGGAGGTGCAACCACCGTGCACTCTCCGCCAAGAAGGCCAAGATCGCCGACTCATCGGATCCACCTCGACAGCGACTCCACTGCGTCGTCGGATCCGCGAGCTCGCCGCGATCAGCGCCAAATTCTTCATGAGCGACAACAAGAGGACGCCGAACTTCGCATCGGCGCCAAGAGAAGCGCGACGTCGATCCGACAAGCCGCTGGGCCTTCGTTGACATGCACGCGCGGAGGGGCCAGGCGACTTGCCGTGACGCGGTAGGTTGCCCCGCGTTCACTCGTGAGCTGCGGCAAGTCCAAAGGCCCAGCCGTAAAAACTTCAAACCAGACGTGCGGAGAAGTATGATGGCAGGACGCACCTGCCGGAGTTCCTCAGCATCTACACCATCGCGGTGCAGGCTGCGGGGACGGAGACGAAAGATCTCGCCAACTACTTCCCGCCGTGCTCAAGCCCAACGCCGATCTTGGCTCATGCACTTGCCGGACAGCTCCATATCCTCTTGGCAGATCTGTGCCATCGGTTTGTTGGCGCCTTCACAGCGTGCCACAAACCTCATGGCCAAGAGAGCGACCTTCACTTGCTCGCCCGAAGGAAGGAGAGTCCTCGCGCAAGTTCATTCAGAGATTCAGCCGTGTGCACTACAACATCCCGTGACGTCCACCTGCCGCGCTGATCGGCGCATTTCATCGAATGTGCGGAACCGCAGGATGAGGGAGGAGATGGCGATGTGCAAAGTCAAGGACGCCGCCGAGCTGTACGCCTTTGGCCGACAAGTGTGCGCTACCGAGGAAGGGAGGAGAATCGGGAGAGAATGCGAAGCAGGATCAGACGGTGATGACACCGCCCGGCAAGAAAGAAGGGTCGTGGCGAGGCAACAGGAAGAAGAAAAGCAGAGAAGTGCTAGCTGTCGAGCAGTCCGGCAACGGAGGCGGCGACAAGAACGCCAAGACCGGTGGCTCCGGCAAGGAGGTTGTCACGACGCCAACCACCGGTCGGTGGCGGCCGCCGACAAGGTGACGGCTCCGGCAAGCAAGATCGCAAGATCCACCGCACCAAGGGCCACGATCTCGAGCTGCAAGAAGGTCGAGCAGCTCGTCAACAGCAGAGAGCTGAGTACGAGCGGCGAGACAAGGAGAAGGCCCAGGGGAAGGTGCCGGGGAGCAAGCAAACGCCCGGCCGGGGAGGACGCCGCGGCAAAGTCAAGCAGCGACAAGGAGATCGACCTCCCCGCGGCCGCGACAAAGATGAAGATGATGATGACGACGAAGATATGGAGGACGACGACGCCGATGAGCAGGAGTTTCAGAAAGCCACAGAGGTTCTCTGCGTTGACAGAGGTGCTTCCCTGCATACCTCCCACCGCCAACTCAAGCAATGGATGCGGGAGGTCAATGCAGCGGAACCATCCGTAGAGTCACGCAAAACTCTGAAGTGGTCCAACACGCCTATCATTTTGATATTGAGGACCACCACGATCGCATAACTGCGGTCGGGTGCTTGCCGATGTTGGTCTCCCCAACCATCCGCAACCTCAAGGTCACAAAAATGTTAGTTGACGGCGGGGCCGGCTTGAATCTGATCTCCTCCGCGATGCTCCAGAAGCTTCAAATCCCTGACAATGAGCTCGAAGAGACCGGAACCTTCCAAGGAATCAATCGGGAAGGAGCAAGCGAAGGGAAGATTGCGTTGCGGTCACATTTGGCAGCCGAGCTGAACTTCAGGACTAAGAGGGTTACATTTGACGTTGCCGATTTCCCATTGCCTTACAATGGGATACTTGGCCGCCCAAAGACTCGCCAAGTTCATGGCAGCCTCTCACTACGCTTACAACCTACTCAAGATGCCAGGCCCGATAAGCGTCATCTCTGTCCATGGCGACAAGAATGATGCCCTTATCTGTGCCGACAAGATCTACCGGGATGCAGCAGCCACGACAGACTGCCCAACACTTGCCGCTGAAGCTCCCGGGGGGAAGAAGACCAAGTCCAAGTCCGGTAAGGGCTCTGATGCTCACTCCGGCAAGCGCACCTCTTCGGAGTGCTGCGCTACCGTCGAGGACGCACCATCGAGCTCCACCGGCAAGTGCAAGAAGATGGTGGCTCATGAAGACCAAGAAGGTGCCCGCCAAGGAGGACAGCGCTGGTGGTACCTTCACCATCGGTGCTGCCTCGACCCCAAATAGGAAGGCACGCTCGTTGCTTTCCTGGCGGGCGAATGTCGACGTGTTTGCATGGCAACCGTCGATATCCCAGTGTTCCTGTGAAAGTGATTGAGCACCGCCGGCCGTTTGTCCTCATCGCGCCCGTCCAAGCAAAAAGTCGAAGCAAGCGGTGGGCGCCAAGAATTCATAGCAGATGAGATCAAGAAACCGGAAGCGGCAGGCCTTGTCGAGGAGTGCTCCATCCTACGTGGTTGGCCAATCTCAGTCGATGCGCAAAGCAAATGGGAAATGGAGACTTTGTATTGACTTCACGGATGTTAATAAGGCTTCTCCCAAAGATCCGTTTCCCTTGCCGCGCATCGACCAGATTGTTGACTCCACGGTGGATGTGATTTGCTTTTCGCTTTCTTGATGCATACTCAGGATACCATCAGATCTTCATGGCTGAAGAAGATGAAGAGAAGACCGCATTCATCACACCATGTGGCACATACTGTTTCATACGGATGCCTTTCGTTTTGAAGAATGCTGGTTCAACATTTGCAAGGGTAGTCCATGATGCTTTTGAGCCGCAGATGCACAGAAATGTAGAAGCCTACATGGATGACATAGTGGTCAAAAGCAAGGACAAAGCAACTCTGGTTCAAGATTTGGACGAGACCTTTGCAAATCTCCGCAAGATCAACCTCAAGCTCAACCCCGAGAAGTGCGTGTTTGGAGTCCCTTCCGCAAGCTTCTCGGGTTCTTCATGTCCCAAATGAGGAATTGAAGCTAATCCCGACAAGATCAAGGCCATTGAGCAGATTGAAGCACCGAAGCACGTCAAGGATGTACGAAGACTTGCTGGTTGCGTGGCTGCTCTCAGCAGGTTTATTTCTAGGTCTGCTGAGCGCGCCCTGCCATTTTTCAAGATTTTGAAAAAGGCAGGTCCAATGAAATGGACTCCCGAAGCGGAGGCTGCGCTGCAGGACTTGAAGAGATACCTGTCCTCCACTCCAACACTTGTCGCACCTAGGCCACAAGAGAAGTTGCTGCTATATATAGCGGCAACCAATCAAGTGGTTAGTGCTGCGTTAGTGGCGGAGAGGGAGGCGGATGATGAGCCAGCAACCACGGCAAACACATCCAGCGACAAAGGTGGGGCTTCGCCGACAAGCTCTGGTCCCGACAAGGATGAGTCCGCGCAGACACGTGAATGATGCGTAAAAGGATGGTGCAGCACCCAGTCTACTTTGTCAGTTCCCTTCTGCAGGGGGCTAGGTCAAGGTACTCTGGTGTGCAAAAATTGCTTTTCGGCCTCCTCATGGCCTCGAGAAAGCTGCGCCATTACTTCCAAGCACACAGTTAGATATCAACAGAGAAGGAGCACCCCTGCACACCTAATAGTAAGAAGAAAACTGCACACTTACTCTGGGGGGCTGTCTTTGGGGGCTGCCAGGAAGGAAGGTTGCGGGTCCGGCAAGGCGATCTCAGACGCGTCCCCGTCGCCACGGGAGAATCGCCCCGACGACGCACTGCCGGGATCTTGGCCCTCTTCGCCGCTACGGGCCAGCGTCACGAAAAGGAAAGAGTCCAGAACAAAGCAAATCAAATTCAAGATGAAGCAATAAAATTGAAGAAATACAAGCACAATCGCGAGAAGCTTACTCTTCGCCTTTCCTCCTCAGAGCTGGCGTGGAGAAATCAAACTCCAGCCCGCCTCGGTGCGATGAGGCGGGGAGTGGCTCTCTTGGCCGCTTATGGAGGCGCCGGGCGGCGGCTCGAGAAGATTCCGCCCAGCTTGTCGCTGCAGTTTGGGGCGCCTCGCTGCAACCTCGCTTGCCGCGGTGGAGCGGCTGGCGGCGCTTCTTTGTGGGCCGGTCTGCCGCCCGACTCATCTCCAACCCTGCGGAGACGCCTCCTCGGCGGGCCAGGGGCTCAGCCCAGGCGGCAAGTCGCTTGGCGGAGGAGAAGAAGCGCCCTCGGCGGGTCCACTTGACCCGGCCTCGGTCCCGACAAGCTCATCCTCGCCGGCGACCTCCCCTCGCTCGGCAAGGCTTGCCGCCTTCGCCGCCTCCGCCTCCTCCACGGTGAACCCGAAGGCTCCGGTGGCGGCTGCTGCCGCCTCCTCCACCGGTGGCAATCCGCGCCATCTCACCGCTTTCGGTGGTGTCTCGGGTGAGCCTCTTACGCTTTCGTCGGAGTGGATCGGCACCTCTTGCAAGTCGTCGAAGAATTGCTGCACGACCTCGTCGGGGGGCTCCTGCCAGGTCGGGACGATCCCGTGGGAGTCGCACAGTGGCATCATGGCGCGGATGCGGTCGAGCGCCGAGTTGTTGCACAACGGGACGACCCCCCGCGGCAACCTGAACCACTCGGGATGTTCGGGGTCATTCTTGAATAGCTCGAGCAGCACTGAATCCAGCTCCTTGACGGTGAAGTTCCAATTCAGGCCCGGGCGCAGCCTCATGATGTCCGCCGCATTCTGGAACTCCCAAGCAGGCCTCCTCCTTTCCTGCAAGGGAGCGATGCGGCGGCGAATGAAGTCTGCGCCAACTGCTCCCATCTGTCAACCCGGCAAGCCCGAGGCGCAGAATTGGTCACAGCTATCTTGACCGCATCCTCCGCCAAGTTACTCCAATCCTTGCCGCGCAATTGGGGTTTGGCGCAGCGGTGAAGGGCTGTGGGTTCTCCTCCACGACCCAGCACCAGTTGGCTCTCCACTCCTCCCACTTGTTTCGGAATTCCCCCTCTAGGTAGGCCTCCTTCTTGCCGATCCTAGAGACCTAGGCTATTCCTCCGGCAAGTGGCTCTCCTCTCTCGACGCGGGGAACAAAGAAATGGCGGGAGAGTGCCACGTTCGGGTGGACCCGACAAAGTTTTCGCACAAATGTTAAAACGGCCATGGTCAAGATGGCGTTGGGGGTGAAATCAAGGAGGTGGAGGCCAAAGGTGTTCATTATGTCGCAAAAGAACTTCGGAAAACGGCGGCAAAGACCGCAATAGAAGAACAGGGCGAAGAAAGGGTACCCTGTTGGGGCCAGATCAGCGGCGGAGGCGGGGAGCACCCTCGTGCGCGGATGCGCACGAGCCTCCGTCGACCAGAAAAGGTAGAAGACGTCCCGCAGCTCCCGCGCGCCAAGCTGCGGGGGGAAGACGGCCCGCTCCTTGCGCAGCGCCGCGAGCCGCTGCGCCTCGGCCAACTTGACGCCCTTCTCCTTATCGGCCTTCGGAGCCATGGCGAGGGGGGTGGAGGAGGTCGCCGGCGGTGAGTGTGCTTGCGGCGAAAGGGGGGCGGGGCGCTGCTCTCTTCGCACCAGAGAAGAAGAGGGGAGCGGCGGTGGTTTCTTGACAAGACAGCAATGGCAGGGGCGGTCCGCCTGCCTCTGTTTCCTCCGCTTATAAAGGGAGGAGGGGCGGACGTTCCGTTTATATTAATAAAGAACCCCCCACGACCGCCCACGATCTTCGCACGACGCCACGTCCGGTGCGTGCCGTTAGTGGGGATCGTGGTGGGTCCGGGCGAAGTTGCGGCGTGGTCGAGGCAGCGGCGTGTCCGTGCGATTAGGGCCTGGCCCGACAAGCGCTTCGGCACCGTGTACGACCCAGCCCGGGGCTCCTGCCGGTGTACTAGAGTAGGGGTACCCTAGTATCCCGTACTGCGGCGCGATGTGACAGTAAAGCACCAGCGGCAAGGTTTGCCTCACACAGCCAATATCCTCCGTGGCTCCTTTGGAGCCATTCAAGAACAAAGTATTAGATTGAGAAGACAAGGTCCCGACAAGAGGAGCTTGTCGGGAAAGCCGCTCCAGGCACGCAGAAGACAAGGCCCCGGCAAGAGGAGCTTGCCGGGAAGGCTCGGAGCGCGACAAGTATCCGGGCATGACAAGGATTCGGCCGCGGCAAGGCGCTTGCCGCGGCATGCAATCCGCCTCCGCTCCAGCTCACCCAGTGACGTGTCGCCATGGGACCGTTCCATGGGCGGCGTGTCGGCGGCCGTGGCAGCGGAGAGCAGCGATAAGCGGCCGACAGGCTCGCCATCATGGCGAAGCGGAGGCGCACTGACGGTCTCTGTTACACTGTTTGGGCGACAACGACGGGCATTTATTGCTTTGTCCCTTGCCGCCGAGTTAGGTATTTTGCAATCGATACCTTTGTTCAAGTAGGTGTACCAACTCCTGTTTTTACATTTGTACCCCCACCTACGTTGCCACCTGTCGGAGACCCCTTGAGCATATAAAAGGAGGCCCGAGTGCAACGTAGAAGGGGTTCGGTTCCGCGGGTTCCGCAGGTTGGGCTGGTTCGATTCATTCGACTGGCCATAGACTAGACACACTCACGCTAGGTTTTGTAGCTCGCATTGCTCCCTAGCAAGAACACAATAGATCAAACAAGAAGCAGTAGGAGTTTTATCTCTCCGGAGAGCTCCGAAGCTGGGTAAACCGCTCGTGTGCATCGCCTCGATCCGCTCTTCGCGCGATCTCCGCCCCCCTCCGAACCACAAGGGGCCTGGTCCGCCGGCCCCATAGGTGTCCGTGGGTACGATCAGCCGTACGATCAGCCTCCCCGACAGTTCTCTTGCTACAAGAATTTGATTTGCATATTGTTGATAGAAAGGGAGCTGAGAACCCCATTGCAGACAACTTGTCTAGGTTAGAAAATGTTCTTGATGACCCACTACCTATTGATGATAGCTTTCCTGATGAGCAATTAAATGTCATAAATACTTCCCATAGTACTCCATGGTATGCTGATTATGCTAATTACATTGTTGCTAAATTTATACCACCTAGTTTCACATACGAGCAAAACAAAAAGTTTTTCTATGATTTGAGACATTACTTTTGGGATGACCCACATCTTTATAAAGAAGGAGTAGATGGTGTTATTAGGCGTTGTGTACTGAGCATGAACAGGAACAGATCCTATGCAAGTGTCCCTCCAAGCCTATGGAGGACACCACTTATTTGGAGATAGAACTGCACATAAGGTATTGCAATCTGGTTTTTATTGGCCTACTCTCTTCAAGGATGCCCGTAAGTTTGTCTTATCTTGTGATGAATGTCAATGAATCGGTAATATTAGTAGACGTCAAGAAATGCCTATGAACTATTCACTTGTTATTGAACCATTTGACGTTTGGGGCTTTGATTATATGGGACCTTTTCCTGCCTCTAATTGATATACACATATTTTAGTTGCTGTTGATTATGTCACTAAGTGGGTTGAAGCTATTCCAACTAGTAGTGCTGATCATAACACTTCTATTAAAATGCTTAAAGAAGTTATTTTTCCGAGGTTTGGAGTCCCTAGATATTTAATGACTGATGGTGGTTCACATTTTATTCATGGTACTTTCCGAAAAATGCTAGCTAAGTATGCTGTTAATCATAGAATTGCATCCCCTTATCACCCACAGTCTAGTGGTCAAGTAGAATTGAGTAATAGAGAACTCAAATTAATTTTGCAAAAGACTGTGAATAGGTCTAGAAAGAATTGGTCCAAGAAACTTGATGATGCATTATGTAGCGACCCGACCTCAGATGGTCAAGTCTCTGTGCTCTGTGTCATCCCTGGATCGGTAATGCTGACACACACAGTACTCGAAGGATTTATGACAGAGTAGCAATCACACACTTATTACATCGAATGTCTCAAAAGAGAACTTATTACAATAATATGGCTGAAGGCCATCTAATGCGATAACAACGGAAGGCTTGGAAGATAAAGTGAGTCCATCAACTCCAACGGCATAACTGAGCTGCACGGCACGACCTACAATCCTTACTCCTCGTCTGAAAAGTCTGCAACATAATACGTTGCAGCCCGAGAACGGGTCAGCACATGGAATATGCTGGCAATGTAACACATGAGTAATGAAAGAATAAGCTATACTACATGCATATATGGCTGGTGGAAAGCTCTATGGTTACTGATTTTGCGAAAAGCCAATTTTTTCCTACATCAAAGGAATACATTTAATTTAACTATCATGGTGGTTGAAACATCATTGAGAAGGTGTAACCCCAACTCAATGATCCCAATTAAAGAGATTAACAACCCAACAAAATTAGTTAAGAGTGATGAGATACATGTGAATACTCAAGTACTAGATACTCAGAATTGTCCATAACCGGGGACACAGCTAACCATGATTAGTTTGTACACTCTGCAGAGGTTTGCGCACTTTTCCCCACAAGACTCGATCGCCTCCGTTGGTTTCTCGTGACTGCATGGTGTTTGAGAGACGGATGACCGAGACACGATCTTTCGTAAACATTAACTCTCTACTCCGGATAGATCATACCAAACCTATAAAAAAACCACTACCTGCTGACCTACCTCTTCGAGAGCTTCACGTAACTTACTCAACTATGCTATAGCCCATAATAGCTTGTGGCTGCACACAGAAGTTTCTAGCATGAATAAACTCAGTTCCCTTTGAGCCTGGGTGGCGGTCCATTGGAAGATCACACGGGTACCCCGGGATTTCCAAGAAAACAGACAACACTGGGTTCCCCAGGTGCCTCAATCCACCCAGATGTGTGTTTAAGTTGCCACCTTAAAGTAAACCATTAATTAACAATCTCACATCTGTCGTGAATATCTCTCAAACCCAAACCACGTCTACGAGCATAGCAGGCAATATAAGCATAACGTAGAAGTAACTCCCAAGGGTTTGATAGTAACAGGGCAATAGGTTCCTACCTCATCATCTACTTCCCAACCCACAATTTAATGTCATCCTAATCATGCAATGTTGGAGGGTTGAGCTAATGCATAAAAACTGGGTATGAAAAGATATGATCAAGTGTTACTTGCCTTGCTGACGATCCGTGAATCCTAGAGACTCGTAGTAACACGCTTCGCACTCCGGGAATTCTATCGCAAGCAAACAATACATACATAAGTAAACAAGCAAAGATGCACAAACGAAACTTCAACTGAAGAGGTTGACCGGAGAGTTCAACTTAAGAACTCCGGTTTGCAAAAAGAATCAAACCAAACGGAACAACGAAACTCAAACGGCGAGAAAAACAAGGTCCGTTTACTAATCTGAACTAGGGTCAAATTTTACAGAGATAAAAACTGGTTTAAGTTGATTATTCGGAAAGAGGGTTTCGAGATGAAACTCCAGGCGCTTGAATCACCTGATTCCGATAAACGAGCAAAAAGATAAAGAGGTTTGAAAATTGGATCAGAAATCGCGATCAGAATAACCGCGGGATAAGTCCAATAAAAGAAAAGCGACGAACTGCTAAACGAGCGAACGTTCGTTAACAGAACCTAAACAGAGAACGCGTTCGTTAGAACGAACGGATGAACGGACGTTCGTTAAATAAATAAACCGATTTAAATAAACCGATCTATAAAAACGATCTAGGGTTTTATAAAAACCGAAGGGTTTTTCTAAAAATAAAATAAACCGCGGCGGGTCGGGTACCTCCGACGAGGCGCTGGCCCGCGGGCGGGCGGCTCCAGCTGGCTCGGAGTGGGCGGGAGGGCGGGCGGGCGGGCGGCTCGGGCGAGGCGGCGGCGACTCGGCGAGAGGCGGCTGACGACGGGGCGGGCGGGCGACGGCGGATCGGGCTCCGGCGGCTCCGGGCTCAAGTGGCGACGGCTTGGGTGGTGGTGGGGTGGTGGTGTGGCGGGCGGGCGGCATATATAGGTGGGGGGCGGGCTTGGGAAGGGGGCGCCTGGGTGGAGTCCGTTTTTAAACATTCAAATTAAAATAAAAAAATTCCTAGAAAAATAAATAAAAATCTAAAAATTCCAAAACAAGTTTTCTCCGTCTAAATAAAATATTTAGAACTAGATGAACTTTTCTTGGCGCCTAAAATGCAACTTTTTAAAGCGTGCAAATGTTTCTAGGGCAAAATAAATTCCAAATAAAATCAAATAAAATCCCAAAAATGATTTTAACATTTTTCCTCCGTTATTTCAATTATTTTGGAGAAGTCATATTATCTCCCCTCATTTATTTATTTAAATTGAAATAATTTTTTTCCGGAGAGAAAATTAATTAAAATCCAATATCCTCGTCTTTCATTATTTGATAAAATTCAAATATGAAAATTGAAAAATCCCCAACTCTCTCCGAGGGTCCTTGAGTTGCTTAGGATTTTCGAGGATGGTAGCGAGAATGCAAATAAAATATGATATGCAAGAATGACCTATGTATAACATGCCAAATTGAAAATTTGGGATGTTACAAACCTACCCCCTTTAAGATGAATCTCGCCCTCGAGATTCGGGTTGGCTAGAAAATAGGTGCGGATGGTCCTTGCGAATATCCTCTTCTCGCTCCCAGGTGGCTTCTTCCTCGGTGTGGTGGCTCCACTGAACTTTGCAAAACTTGATCACCTTGCTGCGAGTGACTCGGCTATTAAAATCCAAAATCTTTACTGGCTTCTCCTCATAAGTCAAATTATTATCCAATTGTATCGCCTCCAGGGGCACTGTATCTTTTAGCGGTATGTCGGCCATCTCAGCGTGGCACTTCTTCAGTTGCGACATGTGAAACACGTCATGCACTCCTGACAGTCCTTCAGGTAACTCCAGCTTGTAGGCAACTTCTCCCATCCGTTCCAAAATACGGTACGGTCCTACAAATCTTGGGGCTAACTTTCCCTTTACTCCAAAACGTTTCACTCCCCTCGTGGGTGATATTCGCAGATATACTACATCTCCAATTTCATAGGTTACTTCCTTGCGTTTAGAATCTATGTAACTCTTTTGTCTAGGCCGAGCAATCTTTAGTACATCTCTGATCAGTTTAACCTTCTCCTCTCGAGTCTTTGATCAAATCTGGTCCAAACAACCGACGGTCTCCAACCTCATCCCACATCGAGGGTGTTACGCATCTGCGTCCCATACAGAGCTTGGCGGTGCCATCTTCAAACCGGCTCGGTAACTGTTGTTGTATGAGAATTCTGTGGTACGGCAAATTATCATCCCAACTAGATCCATAATCTAAGCGCATGTGCTCTCAACATGTCCTCCAAAATCTGATTGATTCTCTCTGTCTGTCCGTCCGTCTGCGGGTGGAACGCGGTACTGAACTCCAATCTGGTACCCAAAGTCTGGTGTAGCTGATGCCAAAGCTTTGAAGTAAACTGTGTTCCTCTATCTGATACGATACTCCTCGGAACTCCATGCAAACATACGATCCTGGTCATATATATCTTGGCCAACTTTGCACTTGTATAAGTTGTTTTCACTGGGATGAAATGAGCTACTTTGGTCAAACGATCCACTACTACCCATATTGAATCATATCCTGCTTTGGTTCTGGGTAATCCGGTGATAAAATCCATGCCAAGTTTGTCCCACTTCCATTGGGTATTGGCATAGGCTGCAACGATCCTGCCGCTTTTGATGCTCTGCCTTCACTCTCCGACATACATCACAAACGGCTACATACTCGGCAATATCCTTCTTCATACCACCCACCGAAACGTTCCTTCAAGTCCAAGTACATCTTGGTGTTTCCGGGTGAATCGAGTATGGTGAGTCATGGGCCTCTTGAAGTATTAACTTCACGATCTCCAAACTGTTGGGCACATAAATCCGATCCTCAAACCACAAGGTATCGTTGCTCATCCTCGCGAAAACCTTTGGCTTTTCCTTTGCCCATCTTTTCCTTTATCTCAGCAATCTCTTTATCCTCCTTTTGAGCGTCTCGAATCTTGTCTAACAAGGTCGACTGAACCTCCATTGTTGCAAGAAAACCTCTTGGAACAATCTCCAAATGAAGTTCCATAACATCCTCTGCTAACTCCTTTGGCAGTCCTCTACCTTCAAGGGTATTGGCATAACTCTTCCGACTCAAAGCGTCTGCTACGACGTTGCCTTTTCCTGGATGATAGTGTAGCTTCATGTCGTAATCTTTTATAAGTTCCAGCCATCTCCTCTGTCTGAGGTTTAACTCCTTCTGTGAAAATGTACTTTAAACTCTTATGATCCGTGTACACATCACAACGGTTTCCCATGAGATAATGTCTCCGTGTCTTCAACGCATGTACTACAGCTAACTCCAAATCATGCGTGGCATAGTTCAACTCATGAGGCTTCGGCTTGTCGTGAGGCATACGAAACAACTTTTCCTTCCTGCATAAGAACACATCCGGTTCCCAAGCGAGAGGCATCATAATATACTTGAAACTCCTTATGTATATCGGCAATGTAAACCTTTGGGGCTGTAGTCAACCGCTTTCTTCAACTCTTGGAAACTTGTCTCACAATCCTCTGTCCATTTGAACTTGGTATCCTTCTTTAGCAATTCTGTCATTGGTTTAGCAATCTTGGAAAAATTCTCAATGAATCTCCGATAATATCCTGCCGGTCCCAAGGAAGCTGCGAATCTCATTGGCCGAAGTGGGTGCCAACCATTCGATGTTGACTGAATTTCTTTGGGATCTCTTGCTATACCTTCTCCCGATATAACATGCCCAAGAAATCCAACTTCCTTTAACCAAAACTCGCACTTGCTGAATTTGGCGTATAACTGGTGTTCCCCGAGTTTCTCAAGAACCAAACGTAGGTGTTCTCAGATGCTCCTCTTCGTTCCTCGAGTAAACCATAATATCATCGATAAACACCACAACAAACTTGTCCAAATATTCCATGAACACTTTGTTCATCATACTCATGAAATAGGCAGGGGCGTTAGTCAGTCCAAATGACATGACAGTATACTCGTATAATCCATATCGTGTGGTGAATGCTGTCTTTGGTATATCCTTTTCTCGGATCTTCAACTGATGGTATCCTGATCGTAGATCAATCTTAGAAAACACCTTAGCTCCTTGCAACTGATCAAACAGATCATTAATCATCGGTAAGGGATACTTGTTCTTTATCGTTACTTCATTCAGAGGTCGGTAATCAACAACCATCCTTAGGGATTTATCCTTCTTCTCCACCAAAAGTACTGGGGCTCCCCAAGGTGATGCACTTCTACGTATGTAACCTTTCTCCAATAGCTCCTTGATCTGCTTCTTAATTTCCTCCAGATCATTTGCGGGCATCCAATAGGGTCTCTTTGAGATTGGCCCTGTACCTGGTATTAGTTCTATCAGAAACTCGATGTCTCGATCCGGTGGCATGCCTGGTAACTCTTCCGGAAAAACATCTGGATAATCCTTCACTACATGTACTTCTTCTTGTACAACTCCCGTGAGGGTATTCACTTGACTCCTCCTAGGCACATGCCTAGATACATACTTAATCCTTTTTCCCTCTGGGGTGGTAAGATAAATTGACTTGCTAGCACAGTCGATACTTCCTCCAAACTTCGACATCCAATCCATACATAATATCACATCCAATCCTTGCGACTCCAAGATAATTAGGTCAGACGGAAAAACATGTGTGCCAATGATTAGGGGTATCTGGGTGCACCATCTGCTAGCCATATACTCGCTTCCAAAGTAGCTTACTAAAGAGGGGTTCTAAGTGCAGGTTGGTAACTCAAACTTATCCACAAATCCCCTTGATATATATGAATGTGATGCACCGGTATCGAAAAGAACAATAGCGGTAAATGACTGAACCAAAAACTTACCTATTACCGCATCCGGCTGCTCTTCAACTTCATCCACGTTAACGTGGTTCGGTTATCCTTTGTTGAATGGATTGGGCTTCTTCCCAGCGCTCCCATTTCCATTTCCATTCTTTCCTTGAGGCGATCGTTGGCATAGTGCCCTGTCTTCCCGCACTTAAAGCAAATAACTTGGCTCAAGTCTCTCTTAGCGGGTGTAGCTGGGTTAGAGCGATTCTGGTTATTGTTGGCTGCATTTCCATTCCCATTCTTCGCACCATTATGCGTTCCTCCTCCAGTATGGTTATGTCCTCCATGGTTATGAACTAGTCCTCCCGAGTTCGGGGTTAAGCGAGGTTTCTGGTGAGCTCCTGAGTTATACTTCCCTTGTCCATACTTCCTCTTACGACTCTCAATTTGCTGCTACTTTCCTTCAATCATTAGGGCCTTATCTACCAACTCACGGTAGTTGTTGAAAGTTGCCACCATCATTGCATACTCATCTCATCATTCAGTCCTTCCATAAACTTCTCTTGCTTCGCGGCATCCGTGGCCACATCGTCTGGGGCATAGCGTGATAACTTGCTACACTCATCCACGTACTGGGCCTCTGTACGGTTGCCCTGGCGTAAGTTGCGGAACTCTCGCTTCTTTTTCTGCTTGGCTCCAGTTGAAACATGGGCTGTGCGAAAAGGCTTGTTGGAACTGGTCCCAAGTGACATTGGCTATAGGAAAAGTAGCCGTGTAATTCTCCCACCATGCGGCTGCTGGTCCATCCAATTGATGTGCGGCAAAGCGCACTCTTTCGACATCCGTGCATCCTGTGGTGGTTAACTCCTTCCAATCTGGCGTAACCGGTCATACGCAACTATTGGCTCGGTGCTCTTTGGAAAACACCGGCGGTTGTAACCTCGTAAAACGGGCTAAATTGTCCACTAGTGGCGGGTTGTTGTTGTTGTTGTTGTTGTTAGCATTGCCACAGTTACGAACTAGCAATTGCATCAAGGCATTCTACATTGGATCAATCGGGTGAGCTCCGGTGGGAAAGCAAAACCGGGGTCATGTCTCGAAGGCATCCGAGGGTTTAGAGGGAGAGATTAGAAATAGAAAGAGGTCTAGTGAGAAAACACTACCCATATGCACATGAGGCAAAACACACATTCATTCAATCAAGCAAGCAAGGGCATACAAAGCGGTCTAGGACTATCGCATAAGTGCTCACTACTACTAATTACATGGGGGAAAATACTACTAATATTTGGTGGTCATCTAGAAATTTTGATCGGTGGAAGACTCCATGATGTCTGCTCCAGCTTCGTCTTCATAGTCATCATCACTCGGATCTGAGTCGGTGTCGTTGATGATGATGTAGTTGTCTGGACAAGCGGGATCTTCTTCCTCTTCTTGCTCCTCTTCCTTGGGTGCTGGTCCTCCCATGAAAACTCCAATCTTCTTGACTAGGTCGTCGTTCTTCTCCAGTAGTATCTTGATTTCTTCCTCATATCCGTCGCGTGTAGACTTGAGTTCTTCCTCAAATTCGATGATCTTAGTTTTCGCCTTCTTCAAATCCAGCATGTCTGCGCACATCTGGTTCTCATGACGTCGAATGTGCTGGTTTAGTTCACGGATGTAAGCTGCAATGGATCTATCCTTCTTGGTGCTAATTACTTCCCATTGCTCGTCTCGGCGCCCACATATTTGGTATATGGTGTCTTTAAGCTCCTTGTTGTAGACTTCTCCGATCGTCCCATGGTAATGTGAGCTGCCATACTCTTTCCCAAACTCCATGTTGGTGCGTTGAAAACACATACTATGGGCTTCGTGCTTGGCATAAGCGTCCTTCCGGAACTAGAGCTTGAATCTTCCAGCATTCTTCTTACGGTAAGGTGGCGTTATGCGTCCGGTGAAGCTTAGTATTCCAATATTCAGGTACCTAGTGACTTCCTTCAAGTGGCGTCCGAAAGGTGTGTCTTCATCCGGTTGGGCAAACTTGTACTTCATCTCCGTCATCCTAAAGAGTGGAAAATTGGAGAGAGGTCAGAAATGAGTAGAGAGGAGTGACCTATGGTTTTATCTTAGTGGTCATGTCCTACACTCAGCGTGTGCTCTATACCATCTTGTAGCGACCCGACCTCAGATGGTCAAGTCTCTGTGCTCTATGTCATCCCTGGATCGGTAATGCTGACACACACAGTACTCGAAGGATTTATGACAGAGTAGCAATCACACACTTATTACATCGAATGTCTCAAAAGAGAACTTATTACAATAATATGGCTGAAGGCCATCTAATGCGATAACAGCGGAAGGCTTGGAAGATAAAGTGAGTCCATCAACTCCAACGACATAACTGAGCTGCACGGCACGACCTACAATCCTTACTCCTCGTCTGAAAAGTCTGCAACATAATACGTTGCAGCCCGAGAACGGGTCAGCACATGGAATATGCTGGCAATGTAACACATAGAGTAATGAAAGAATAAGCTATACTACATGCATATATGGCTGGTGGAAAGCTCTATGGTTACAGTTTTGCGAAAAGCCAATTTTTCCCTACATCAAAGGAATACATTTAATTTAACTATCATGGTGGTTGAAACATCATTGAGAAGGTGTAACCCCAACTCAATGATCCCAATTAAAGTGATTAACAACCCAACAAAATTAGTTAAGAGTGATGAGATACATGTGAATACTCAAGTACTAGATACTCAGAATTGTCCATAACCGGCGGCACGGCTAACCATGATTAGTTTGTACACTCTGCAGAGGTTTGCGCACTTTTCCCCACAAGACTCGATCGCCTCCGTTGGTTTCTCGCACTGCATGGTGTTTGAGAGACGGATGACCGAGACACAGTCTTTCGGAAACATTAACTCTCTACTCTGGATAGGTCATACCAAACCTATAAAAAACCCACTACCTGCTGACCTACCTCTTCGAGAGCTTCACGTAACTTACTCAACTATGCTAGAGCCCATAATAGCTTGTGGCTGCACACGGAAGTTTCTAGCATGAATAAACTCAGTTCCCTTTGAGCACAGGTGGCGGTCCATTGGAAGATCACACGGGTACCAGGATTTCCAAGAAAAGCAGACAACACTTTGGGTTCCCCAGTGCCTCAATCCACCCAGATGTGTGTTTAAGTTGCCACCTTAAAGTAAACCATTAATTAACAATCTCACATCTGTCGTGAATATCTCTCAAACCCAAACCACGTCTACGAGCATAGCAGGGCAATATAAGCATAACGTAGAAGTAACTCCCAAGGGTTTGATAGTAACAGGGCAATAGGTTCCTACCTCATCATCTACTTCCCAACCCACAATTTAATGTCATCCTAATCATGCAATGTTGGAGGGTTGAGCTAATGCATAAAAACTGGGTATGAAAAGATATGATCAAGTGTTACTTGCCTTGCTGACGATCCGTGAATCCTAGAGACTTCGTAGTAACACGCCGCACTCCGGGAATTCTATCGCAAGCAAACAATACATACATAAGTAAACAAGCAAAGATGCACAAACGGAACTTCAACTGAAGAGGTTGACCGGAGAGTTCAACTTAAGAACTCCGGTTTGCAAAAAGAATCAAACCAAACGGAACAACGAAACTCAAACGGCGAGAAAAACAAGGTCCGTTTACTAATCTGAACTAGGGTCAAATTTTACAGAGATAAAAACTGGTTTAAGTTGATTATTTGGGAAGAGGGTTTCGAGATGAAACTCCAGGCGCTTGAATCACCTGATTCCGATAAACGAGCGAAAAGATAAACAGGTTTGAAAATTGGACCAGAAATTGCGATCAGAATAACCGCGGAATAAATCCAATAAAAGAAAAGCGACGAACTGCTAAACGAACGAACGTTCGTTAACAGAACCTAAACAGAGAACACATTCGTTAAATAAATAAACCGACGAAATAAACCGATCTATAAAAAAACGATCTAGGGTTTTATAAAAAAACCGAAGGGTTTTTCTAAAAAATAAAATAAACCGGCGGCGGGGTCGGGTACCTCCGGCGAGGCGCGTCCGGCGGGGCGGGCGGCTCCGGCGGGCTCCAGGGTGGGGCGGGAGGCGGGCGGGCGGCGGCTCGGCGAGGGGCGGCGACTCGGCGAGAGGGCGGCGACGACGTTAGGGCGGGCGGCGACGGCGGACTGGGCTCCGGGCGGCTCGGGCTCCGGGCTCCGGCGGCGGCGACGGCTTGGGTGGTGGTGGGGTGGTGGTGTGGCGGCGGGGCGGCGGCATATATAGGTGGGCGGGGGCGGGCGGCTTGGGGAAGGGGGCGCCCGGGGGTGGAGTCCAGCTCGGACTCGCCCTCGGCGTCCGTCTGCAGACGGTGGCGCTGGGAGGCGGCGGCGCTGGTCCCGGCCTGGCTCGGCTGGGCCTTTGGCCCAGTCGGGCACGGGTCCATTTTTTTTAAACATTCCGCCGAAATAAAAAAATTTCCTAGAAAAATAAATAAAAATCTAAAAATTCCAAAACAAGTTTTCTCCGTCCAAATAAAATATTTAGAACTAGATGAACTTTTCTTGGCCCCTAAAATGCAACTTTTTAAAGCGTGCAAACTTTTCTAGGGCAAAATAAATTCCAAATAAAATCAAATAAAATCCCAAAAATGATTTTAACATTTTTCCTCCGTTATTTCAATTATTTTGGAGAAGTCATATTATCTCCCCTCATTTATTTATTTAAATTGAAATAATTTTTTTCCGGAGAGAAAATTTATTAAAATCCAATATCCTCGTCTTTCATTATTTGATAAAATTCAAATATGAAAATTGAAAAATCCCCAACTCTCTCCGAGGGTCCTTGAGTTGCTTAGGATTTTCGAGGATGGTAAACGAGAATGCAAATAAAATATGATATGCAAGAATGACCTATGTATAACATGCCAAATTGAAAATTTGGGATGGTACACATTATGGGCCTATAGAACTGCATATAAAAATCCTATGGGTATGTCTCCGTATAAAATAGTTTATGGAAAAGCATGTCACTTACCTCTCGAACTAGAGCATAAGGCTTATTGGGCTATTAAAGAGCTCAACTATGATTTCAAAATTGCCGGTGAGAAGAGGTTATTTGATATTAGCTCACTTGATGAATGGAGAACCCAAGCTTATGAAAATGCCAAGTTGTTTAAAGAAAAAGTTAAGAGATGTCATGACAAAAGGATACAAAGCGTGAGTTTAATGTAGGCGATTATGTATTGCTATACAACTCTCGTTTAAGATTTTTTGCAGGAAAACTTCTCTCTAAATGGGAAAGCCTTTACGTTATCGAGGAGGTCTATCGTTCCGGTGCCATAGAAATCAATAATTTCGAAGGCACAAATCCGAAGGTGGTAAACGGTCAAAGAATCAAACACTATATCTCAGGTAATCCTATAAATGTTGAAACCAATGTTATTGAAACCGTAACCCCGGAGGAATACATAAAGGGACACTTTCCGGAACGTTTCAGACTCCGAAAAGGAGTAGGTATGTGGTACGGTAAGTAAACCGACTCCAAAACAATTTTGAAGGCAATATTTCTCTGTTTTGGAATATTTAGAAAAATAGAAAAAGAAGTAGCAGTCCGGGAAGGACACGAGGGCCCCACGAGGGTGGAGGGCGCGCCCTACCCCCCTAGGCGCGCCCTACCCCCCTGGGCGCGCCCCCCTACCTCGTGGGCACCTCGTGTGCCTTCCGGACTCCGTTTTCTTGCACGATACGTATTTTGGTCGGTAAAAATTCATTATATATTCTCCCGGAGGTTTTGACTCCCGTATCACGCAAATATCCTCTGTTCTTGTTTCGAGCTGTCCTACTGCAGATTAGATCAACATATCATCCCAGGATTCGGAAGGAGAAAGCTATGTGGATGATTACCTAGCAAATCCTAATGTCTATGGAGATGTGGAACACGATGGTTGGACCACAGAGGAAGAAGAGGACTATGAACCCAAGGGGAAGGAGGAGACGAGCTCAGATGAAGATGAAGCCCCATTACCTGAACCTGGGGACACGCATGTGGAGTTCAAAAAGTCAAGTCTCCCTGATAGGGTAAAGAAACCAAAGATCGAGTTTATCCTTTTTCGTCTCTTGCAGGAAAATAAGCAGGACTTATGCCAAAATATATTAACCCTGGAGTGGGAGATTGATGATTTGAGGGACCAAAATTCCATCCTCAAGCACAAATTAAGGGAGAAGTCTATGCCATCAACTAAGTCAACATCACCACCATCTTCTTCACCAACAGCAAAGGAGACATAATCACATGGGTATGGGCTCTCCCCTTGGCAACTGCCAAGCTTGGGGGAGGTGCCCCGGTATCGTATCACAACCACATCTCCTATCTTTACCGTTTTTCTTAGTTCGATCCTATTAGTAGTATCTTGATCCAAAGAGAATAAAGTTTATGTCATGATCTAGTCTTGAGTTTTTGCTTTATGATCTCTCTATGTAATCGAGTCCGTGAGCTATATAATAAAGATTAGTGTTGAGTCAAGGGCTTGATTATTTTGCCATGATCTTGAGTGAATAAAAGGAAAGAGAAAAAGAATAAAAAGAAACAAAGAGTTCATATTGCTCTTATTGAGAGTAATGACTTCACATAGAAAGGGTATGATGATTGAAAGTTGTTGGGAGTTGGCAAACATAGTTTTGGTCATCGTTGCAATTAATAGGAAGTAATAAGGAAAGAGAGGTTTCACATATAGATATACTATTATTGACATCTTTTATGATTGTGAGCACTCATTAAAATATGACATGCTAAAGAGTTGATGTTGGACAAGGAAGACAACGTAATGGGTTATGTTTTCTTATATCTGAGATAAACTATATTGTCATGGATCTCCCAACATGTTGAGCTTGCCTTTCCCCTCGTGCTAGCCAAATTCTCAGCACCAAGTAGAGATACTACTTGTGCTTCCAAAAACCCTTAAACCAGTTTTGCCATGAGAGTCCACCATATCTACCTATGGATTGAGTAAGATCCTTCAAGTAAGTTGTCATCGGTGCAAAGCAATAAAAGTTGCTCTCTAAATATGTATGATTGATTGGTGTGGGAGAAATAAGCTTTATATGATCTTGTGATGTGTAACAAATAAAAGCGACGGACTGCATAATAAAGGTTCATATCACAAGTGGCAATATAAAGTGACGTTCTTTCGCATTAAGATTTTGTGCATCCAACCATAAAAGCGCATGGAAACCTCTGCTTCCCTCTGCGAAGGGCCTATCTTTTATTATTATCCTCTACCTTATGCAAGAGTCATAGTGATCTTCACCTTTCCTTTTTACATTTTATCCTTTGGCAAGCACACTGTGTTGGAAAGATCCTGATTGATATATCTAATTGGATGTAGGGGAACATGAGTTATTATTGTTGATATTACCCTTGAGGTAAAATGTTGGGAGGCGAAACTATAAGCCCCTGTCTTTCTCTGTGTCCGATTAAAATTCCGTAACCAAAAGTATTGCGTGAGTGTTAGCAATTGTGAAAGACTAAATGATAGTTGAGTATGTGGACTTGCTGAAAAGCTCTGACATCGACTCTTTCTGATGTTATGATAAATTGCAATTCAATGACTTAGATTATAGTTTGTTGGTTTTCAATAAAGTTTATGATTCGTATTCTGCATTGTGAATGGATTATTACTTGAGTATAAGAAATCATATGACAATATCTATATATGTTGCTGTTATGAGAAGGATCATGATGCCTTCATGTCCTTATTTTGTTTTATATCAACGCCTCTACCTCTAAACATGGGGACGTCTTTATCGTTATCAGCTTTCACTTGAGGACAAGCGAGGTCTAAGCTTGGGGGAGTTGATACGTCCATTTTGCATCATGCTTTTATATCGATATTTATTGCATTATGGGCTGTTATTACACGTTATGTCACAATACTTATGCCTATTCTCTCTTATTTTACAAGGTTTACATAAGGAGGAGAATGCCGACAATTTGGAATTACGGGCTGCAAAAGGAGCAAATATTAGAGACCTATTCGCACAACTCCAAAAGTCCTGAAACTCCACGAAAGTCATTTTGGGAAATAATAAAAATATCCAGCGGAAGAAGTTCACGGAGGGGCCCCACACAGCCACGAGGGTGGGGCGCCCTACCCCCCCGGGGCGCGCCCCCATACCTCGTGGGCCCCCTGTTTGCCCTCCGATGCCCATCTTCTGCTATATGAGGCCTTTCTTCGAGGAAAAAATCATAAGCAACCTTTCGGGACGAAACTCCGCCGCCACGAGGCGGAACCTTGGTGGAACCAATCTAGGGCTCCGGTAGAGCTGTTCTGCTGGGGACACTTCCCTCCAGGAGGGGGAAATCATCACCAATGTCATCACCAACGCTCCTCTCATAGGGAGAGGGAAATCTCCATCAACATCTTCACCAACACCATCTCCTCTCAAAACCCTAGTTCATCTCTTGTATCCAATTCTTGTCTCCAAGTCCGGGATTGGTACTAGTAGGTTGCTAGTAGTGTTTATTACTCCTTGTAGTTGATGCTAGTTGGTTTATTTGGTGGAAGATCATATGTTCAGATCCTTTATGCATATTAATACCCCTCTGATTATGAACATGAATATGCTTTGTGAGTAGTTACGTTTGTTCACGAGGACATGGGAGAAGTCTTGCTATTAGTAGTCATGTGAATTTGGTATTCGCTCAATATTTTGATGAGATGTATGTTGTCTAGCCTCTAGTGGTGTTATGTGAACGTCGACTACATAACACTTCACCATTATTTGGGCCTAGAGGAAGGCATTGGGAAGTAATAAGTAGATGATGGGTTGCTAGAGTGATGTAAGCTTAAACCCTAGTTTATGCGTTGCTTCGTAAGGGGCTGATTTGGATCCATATGTTTCATGCTATGGTTAGGTTTACCTTAATACTTTTGTTGTAGTTGCGGATGCTTGCAATAGAGGTTAATCATAAGTGGGATGTTTGTTCAAGTAAGAACAACACCCAAGCACCGGTCCACCCACATATCAAATTATCAAAGTACCAAACGCGAATCATATGAGCGTGATGAAAATTAGCTTGACGATATTCCCATGTGTCCTCGGGAGCGCTTTTCCTATTATAAGAGTTTGTCCAGGCTTGTCCTTTGCTACAAAAAGTATTGGGCCACCTTGCTGCACTTTATTTACTTTTGTTACTTGTTGCTCGTTACAAATTATCCTATCACAAAACTATCTGTTACCACTTATTTCAAAGATTTCTGCAGAGAATACCTTGCTGAAAACCGCTTATCATTTCCTTCTGCTCCTCATTGGGTTCGGCACTCTTACTTATCGAAAGGACTACGATAGATCCCCTATACTTGTGGGTCATCAGGCCACCTTTCCCGGAGGGCCCCATGGGCTGAAGTGGCGTGAGAACCAGCTCCTAGTGAGCTGGTGCGCCCCACCCAAGGGCCCAAGGCGCCTAGGGTTGGATACCCTAGGGGGCTGTTGCCCCCCGAGGGGGCATGCACCCCCTGGCTGGAAACCCTAACGGGTCCGTTGCCCCCCAAGGGGCCGCCGCCCCCCTCTAGATGGGATCTCCAAGGGGGCATGCGCCCCCTAGCCCCTATATATAGTGGAGGGGAGGGAGGGCAGCCGCACCCTAAGCCCTGGCACCTCCCTCTCCCTCCCGTGACACCTCCTCCTCCTCCTGTAGCGCTTGGCGAAGCTCTCCTGGAATCCCGCTGCTTCCACCACCACGCCGTCGTGCTGCTGGATCTCCATCAACTTATCCTCCCACCTTGCTGGATCAAGAATGAGGAGACGTCTCCGCTTCGTACGTGTGTTGAATGCGGAGGTGCCGTCCGTTCGGCGCTAGGATCATCGGTGATTTGGATCACGACGAGTACGACTCCATCAACCCCATTCTCTTGAACGCTTCCGCTCGCGATCTACAAGGGTATGTAGATGCACTCGTCTCTCTCTCGTTGCTAGATGACTCCATAGATTGATCTTGGTGATGCGTAGAAAATTTTAAATTTCTTCTACGATCCCCTACACAAGGCACGTATTGTATTATTGCCATCGAGGATAAAAGATGGGGTTTATATCATATTGCTTGACTTTATCCCTCTACATCATGTCATCTTGCCTAATGCATTACTCTGTTCTTATGAACTTAATACTCTAAATGCATGCTGGATAGCGATCGATGTGTGGAGTAATAGTAGTAGATGCAGAATCGTTTCGGTCTACTTTTCGCGGACGTGATGCCTATATACATGATCATGCCTAGATATTCTCATAACTATGCGCTTTTCTATCAATTGCTCGACAGTAATTTGTTCAACCTATGGCCCCCGGGTCTATCTTCCATCATATTATTTTCCTATCAATTTACTATTTCTTCCGCCGTTTATTTTGCAATCTTTACTTTCCAATCTATATCATAAAATACCAAAAATATTTATCTTATTATCTCTATCAGATCTCACTTTTGCAAGTGGCCGTGAAGGGATTGACAACCCCTTTATTGCGTTGGTTGCAAGGTTCTTATTTGTTTGTGCAGGTATAAGGCGACTTGCGTGTAACCTCCTACTGGATTGATACCTTGGTTCTCACAAAGCGAGGGAAATACTTACGCTACTTTGCTGCATCACCCTTTCCTCTTCAAGGGAAAACCAATGCATGCTCAAGAGGTAGCAAGAAGGATTTCTGGCACCGTTGCCGGGGAGGCTTACGCCAAGTCAAGTCAAGTCAAGTCAAGACATACCAAGTACCCATCACAAACTCTTATCCCTCGCATTACATTATTTGCAATTTGCCTCTCGTTTTCCTCTCCCCCACTTCACCTTTGCCTTTTCTTTGCCTTCTTCCCGTATGTCTTTTTGTTTGTGTTTCCATGTGCCTTCTATTTTCTTGCATCTTTGCTTGATAAAAATCTATTGATATGGATCCACTTAAAGTGTTCTACTTGGATCATCTTCGATCTATTTGTGCTCGTGCTGAAACCCCAACTAGTTTAGTTGAGGGAAAATCTTTAGATGAGCAGGATCATTTTGTGCGTCATCGTTTGTCTGAAGAGGGGAAGCTCTTGTGGTATCAAATAAATAGTTTGCTATGCTATGCTTGGAATCTTTGTGAAATTTATGACTTTACTTGTTGCTCTAAGAACTTTAAAAAACACCTTCCCTACCTATGTGAGTTTAATGATAATGGAATCTTATCTTCTTATGGCAAGGGTGTTTATAGTTACTATGATATCGAACAAATTGAAGAATTTACCCTTTTTAAGGGTGCTTGTTGGTGTCAAAACCGGCGGATCTCGGGTAGGGGGTCCCGAACTGTGCGTCTAGGCGGATGGTAACAGGAGACAAGGGACACGATGTTTTTATCCAGGTTCGGGTCCTCTCGATGGAGGTAAAACCCTACTCCTGCTTGATTAATATTGATGATATGGGTAGTACAAGAGTAGATCTACCATGAGATCAGAGAGGCTAAACCCTAGAAGCTAGCCAATGGTATGATTGTTGTTCGTCTTACGGACTAAAACCCTCCGGTTTATATAGGCACCGAAGAGGGTTAGGGTTACACAGAGTCGGTTACAATGGTAGGAGATCTACATATCCGTATCGCCAAGCTTGCCTTCCACGCCAGGGAAAATCCCATCTGGACACGGGACGAAGTATTCAATCTTGTATCTTCATAGTCCGTGAGTCCGCCAAAGGTCATAGTCCGGCTATCCGGACACCCCTAATCCAGACTCCTCAGTAGCCCCCGAACCAGGCTTCAATGACGACGAGTCCGGCGCGCATATTGTCTTCGGCATTGCAAGGCGGGTTCCTCCTCCGAATACTTCATAGAAGATTTCGAACACAAGGATAGTGTCCGGCTCTGCAAAATAAGTTCCACATACCACCGTAGAGAGAATACTATTTACACAAACTCAATCTGCTGACGTATTCTGCAACGTGACATCACACCACGGCCAAGCCTTTATTCAAATCGTTTTCACTGCCCACCTCAGCGCGTTTAGCGAGGCGGTTTCCTTGGCACATCTTGTCAATACGGGCGTGGGTAACCCAACCGCGCCATTTATTACGGCGCTTGGGAGATAAGCGAGTTTTATTAGGCCGGTGGGGACGCATAGCTTCGTCCGTCCATATAAGGGGATAAGGATCCACTTTTTCACACACGCCTTTTTCCTCCTTTGCTCATCCATTTCCGCGCACTTGAGCTCTAGTGCCCAAGTCCGCACATCCTACCTCAACCTTCTCCAACTATGTCCGGAGCGGGAGGCAAGTGGATGGCCTCTTCCGCCACGGAGGGGCACATCAAAAAGCTGCGAAAGGCCAGATACTTGTCCGACGACATCGCGCATCGGCTCCCCAACAAGGGGTAGCTCATCCCCACCCCCAGGCCCCATGAGAGGGTGGTGTTCCTCCCCCACTTCCTCCACGGACTAGGTTTTCCACTTCACCCATTTGTCCGAGGGCTCATGTTCTACTACGACCTAGATTTCCATGATCTGGACCCGAATTTCATCCTCAACATCTCGGTGTTCATCGTCGTGTGCGAGGCCTTCCTCTGCATCCAACCCACTTCGGCTTATGGCTGAAGACCTTCAATGTCAAGCCGAAGGTAGTGGGCGGTCGCCAAGCGGAGTGCGGAGGTGCCATGGTGGGCAAGATGGCCAACGTCCTATGGCTGGAGGGCTCCTTCGTGGACACCATAAAGGGGTGGCAATCGGGGTGGTTCTACATCACCGAGCCGCGCGACCCTAAATGGGCAGCGGCTCCCAAATTCCGATCTGGCTTCCCTACACGGCTCAGCTCATGGAAAGAGACGGGCCTGACTTGGGGTAATTTGGAAGGGCTGACCGGACTCCAAACCTGCGTCTGAAACCTGGTGGACAAGAAGCTCAAGCTTGTCAACATAGTCCAGGTTATGCTCATCCTCCGGATCCTCCCATGCCAGAAACGGGCCTTCAACTTGTGGGAGTTTGACCTGGCACATCACCGAACCTTGAGCTGGCTCTTCGACACTACGTACGAAGATGCCTGGAAGGTGCTGTTCAAGGGCGCCGAGGCTCCCGCATCCGCTACCGAAGATCGCGGATTCAGCTCGCGGCATCAAGCCAGCGAGTTAAGCTATTTTACCCTTTACGGGACTCTTTTTCCATAGTTTGACTCTATGCGGCATCTAAAACTCCCTCACCTTTGACAGATGGCGTAAGACGTCCGGACAGGTCGACTGTCCGGCTCCCTTGCCAGAAGACCCAGCGGACGCCCGATTGACGGGGCTGCTGGTCCTGGTACCTTACGTGGTGCCGGAGAAGAAGGCCAAGAAGAAGGCCACGGGAACTCGAAGGAGTTCCCGGCGCCAGGTGTTGTCGGACTCATCGTCCGATGACTCGAGGCGAACTCCTCCCGGGAAGACGAGGAGGAGGAAAAAGAGGCCTCTCCCCCAGCGGGGGGAGAGAAGAAAAGGAAGGCCGCCCCAACTGGGGAGGCCGGAGGGTCCAAGAAGGGAAGGACCCTTCCTCCGGACTACGCCACCAACGCCGACGACGGCGAAGAGGGGTGGCTACCGAGGGCCAAGCCCCTGGCGAAATCGTAAGTGTCCGGACACCAGAATAACTCATGGCGTTCCATTTGTCGCACAACATCTTCTAACGCCGAATATAACCATGCAGCCCGCCCAAGGACGGGCTCGACGCTTCGTCGAGCGGCTCCCTAGATTCGTCGGATGTGAATAGAGCCTCACTTCCGACTGCCTCGTCTCCTCCCGCCGCGGATGACGCCGAGGTGGAGTCCCAAAAGGGGCCCAGCTAGGAGGAGGTGGCGCTGGAGGCGCTGCAAGGCGACCTCCCGGACTCTGGGCGCAAAGGGGATAAAACCCCAAAGGGCTTTAAGTCCGGCCATGTGCCGGACTCCATACCGGAACCTTCAGTGGTTCCGAAGTCCGGAAGGCGACCCCTTCGTAAGAAGGGCAAGACTGCGACACCGGTGACCTCCATCCAACCGGAGGCACCGGATAATTTGATGGAGGCGCTCAACGGCGCTTCCATCAACGAGGAGCACCGCACTGTTATGAGTGTGGTGATCCAGAAACTTCAGTCCGCCAAGAGCGGGCTGACTGAAGCCTGTGCCAGCCTTCTAACAGGCTTTGAGGCATGTATTTAAGATATGTAAAAATATTACCGCATAGACAGTAGCCCCTGATGCTCAGTTTGGTGTTCGGAAAGAAGAAGCCGAACTGAGCATCTAAAAGATACATGCAGGAGTCTAACATAAGTATGTCAATATGGGAATGCAGGCTGCGCTGCTGACCTCTGTCAGACCGATCATGGAGGTTGATGCATTGAAGCAGAGCCTCGAGCGGTCCGAGAACGAGCTCGGCCTTGCCAAAAAGCAGCTCGAGGACAAGGAAGGTAAGTAATACCTTATGGGAGTATTTAAAAGATGTGGTTGCAAAAAATGACAGGAATAACGTGAATATTGCAGGGGCCACGAACGAGGTGGCGACCCTGAAGGAAGTGGTGTCCAAGGCCGAAAGCAATGCGGCCGCGGAGCGTACCGAGCGAGAGAAGCAGGAGGCGCGGGTGGCGGAGGTGCGGCAAGAGCTCCAGGCTCTCGTGGAAAAACACGAGAGTTTGGAGCGCGACTCAAAGACTCGAGAGTCCGAGCTCGCCTCGGCCCTTGAGAGCGCCAAAGCCGCTAAGGACGAAGCCCACAAAGCCCTCCAGGAAATTGAGGCGATTAAGAAGATAGCAGCGGGTAAGGCATTCTATATGCAAAGCAAGCATGTGAAAGTGAATTATCTATTACTTACCCGAATCCGGAGCTCTCCAGGAGCATTCGCAGATCTGTCCCGCAGTGTGTCTGGTGCTACCGCATTCTACCGAGCCGAGGAGGGGAGCTCGACGGAGAAGGTGTTTTGGTCTCAGTATGCTGAGGCCGGACACCCGGTGCCCTTGAGCGACCAGCTGAAGCAGTTGGTCGAGCTCCATAAGGTGGCCGAAAAGGCCATGAAGGGCCTCATAGTTCGGCTGTGGCCCAAGGAAGCCATTCCTGGGAGCTACTTCGGGCTGGTGAGGCGGCTGGTGGACGCCTGTCCATGGGTTGAAGTCGTCAAGCGCTCCGTCTGCATCGAAGGTGCCCGTAGGGCCCTTGCCCGTGCTAAGGTGCACTGGGGCATGATGGACGCTGAGAAGCTTGTGACGGACGGACCACCACCTGGCAAGGAGCATCGAAGCCTGAGATGTATTATGAGGGCGTCCTGAAGGGTGCCCGCCTTATAGCGGGTGAATGCTCCAAAGATGTAATTTTTGAGTAGACTCGCATTTGTTATCCTCAGACGCTGAAAACTTGTTCATATGCGCTTAAGAAACACTTCTGAATTTAAAATATTACCTTCGTGCGGCCGTGTATTAAATTTGAGAGATGGCGAGTCGTCGCTTCACCCCCATGCCACGAGTCTTTGGGGTGTTCGGGATAAACTTGAGCGCTCTTGTTCCCATTCTTGGGTCCTTCGAGGGAGGCGCTCAACGCAACGAACAAGGCAACCGGACTATAATGCTTGAACAATCTCACTTAGCCATAGAATTCTATAATTTTAAATTTCAGCGAAGCCCCTGGTATTCGAAAGACCCAGTTCGGGGCGCTATCCACGCCTAGGCCGGACAATGCCGACGCCTCGATCTAAGCGGCATAAGTCTTTTGGGACTCGAAAACCTCTCGAACGGCGACCGGCTCTCGCCCTATCATGACGGTCAGTTTTAGCTTTCTCCACTGAGGTGCTTAACCCAGCTCAACCGGGGCACAATCGCAGTGGTTCTCCCAGCGCTACCTTAGCCGATATAACGGAACATAAGGTACCAAAACATGGGAGCCGGGCAAACCCAACTATTGACCCAAGACATGATTCGGAGCCGATGCATATAATGCTATAAGTTCGGGGTGCCGCACTTGTGAAAGTGTTGGACTTATCACACCATATTGTGGGGTACTTAAGCCCCCTGGTGTATTGCCCGTACCAAAGTGTACGGTTGCACAATGTCATAACTGAACATATATAGAAGAAAGGAATTCAATAATAGGCAGAAGCTATGTATTCTTTATTCAAAAGGGCTGCAGTAAGAGCAGAACGATACAAATAGTGCGATAAGCAAGGGAAGGGACTTTTTAACATGTCCCCCTCCAGGGGTAAGCTGCGGGATGGTATGTAAAACAGGTATACTGCTCGTAATAGAGACCACATGGACACTCGACGTAGCTACGCTTCCTGGCTATTGCATCGTGTGTTCGGCATTCTCTTGCCGGACAGGGCTTCGTGAGAACGGAGTCCTGAAAGTAAAGAAGAAAGAAGAAAAGAAAAGAAGGACACAATCGGGAGCCCCTGGTGCGGTTGAGCCGCATTCTGGGCATGCCGTGGTCGTGCCCCTCCCCCTATGCCCATGGTATTTCCAGAGCATAATTATGTACACTTTGTACTGGTTTCGCAATTTCGCGAGGGCTGGGGTTTGGGCCGCATTGCTATGCGTGCTCGGAACGTGCCAGGCGGTCTTGTTGTAGGTTACTCCGGGCGCGCTTGACGGTGTCCGGACGTTTAATAGCCGGACTCGAGAATTGCCTTAAGAGGCTGCTTTGTACTTCCACCGCGAGGGCCGCCGTATGCTCCTCCGTCCGGAGAGAGCGTTCGGTGTTTCCATTGACCGTAATGACTCCTCGAGGACCTGGCATCTTGAGTTTGAGATATGCATAGTGCGGCACCGCATTGAACTTTGCAAATGCGGTTCGTCCGGCAAAGGCGTGATAGCCGCCATGAACGGGACTATGTCGAAGATTAACTCCTCGCCCGGAAGTTATCTGGGGATCCAAGACCACTTCAAGTGTGGTGAGCCTGCATACAGTTGGCCTCTACACTGGTATGACGCCTTTAAAGGTCGTCTTTGTGGGTTTAGTCCTTGATGGGTCTATGCCCATTTTGCGACCTTGTATCCCGATAAAGCAGGTTCAGTTGCCGCCGCCGCCCATTAGGACTCTAGTGAGTTGAAATCCGTCAATGATTGGTTCTAGAACCAATGCGGCGAATCCGCCATGGCGGATGGTAGTGGGGTGGTCCCTTCGATCAAAAGTGATCGGGCAGGAGGACCACGGGTTGAACTTTGGGGCGACTGGCTCCATTTAATATACGTCCCTTAGTGCACGCTTCCGCTCCCTTTTGGGTATTGGGTTACGTATATCATGTTCACCGTCCGCACTTGTGGGGGGAAGCCCTTCTGTCCTCTATTGCTCGGCGGCCGGGGCTCCTCCTCGTCATCGCTGTGTAGCCCCTTGTCATTGTTTTCGGCATTTAACTTGCCTGCCTGCTTGAACACCCAACAATCCATGTTGGTGTGGTTGGCTAGTTTTTCGGGGGTGTCGTGTATCTGGCACGAGCGATCGAGTATTCGGTCCAAATTGGACGGGCCCAGAGTATTTATTTTAAATGGCTTTTTCCGCTGACCGGGTTTAGGGCCTCTGAATCCGGCATTGACTGCCGTATCCTCAGCATTATCATCGTTAATGTGGCATTTGTGCTTGTTGCGACGCGACCTGCCATTGCTGACTTTGGTATCCCAATTACCAGGGATCTTGGTCATGTTGTTACTACGAGCTAGCCAGCTGTCCTCTCCCGCGCAAAAGTGGGTCATGAGTGTTGTGAGGGCTGCCATGGATTTCGGCTTTTCCTGTCCTAGGTGCCGGGCAAGCCACGCATCATGGATGTTGTGTTTGAAGGCTACAAGGGCCTCTGCATCCGGACAGTCGATGATTTGATTTTTCTTGGTTAGGAACCGTGTCCAGAATTTTCTGGCCGATTCCTCTGGCTGCTGAATTATGTGGCTTAGGTCATCGGCGTTTGGTGGTCGCACATATGTGCCCTGGAAATTGTCGAGGAATGCGGCTTCCAGGTCTTCCCAACAACCAATTGACTCTGCTGGCAAGCTGTTAAGCCAATGCCGGGCTGGTCCTTTAAGCTTGAGTGGGAGGTATTTGATGGCGTGTAGATCATCACCGCGGGCCATGTGGATGTGAAGGAGATAGTCCTCAATTCAAACCGAATGATCTGTTGTGCCATCGTATGATTCAATGTTTACGGGTTTGAAACCCTCAGGGATTTATTGATCCATCACTTCATCTGTGAAGCATAGTGGGTGAGCGGCGCCTCTGTATTGGGCTATATCACGACGCAGCTCAAATGAGCTTTGTCTACTGTGTTCGGCCTGGCTGGAGTTACCATATCTGGTGTGACGGTTATCGTCACGTATCGTGGGGCGCCCACGTGATCCGTAGACTGATCTTGTTTGCCTTGCCTTGTCCTCCAATATATTTCGCAGGTCTAGCGCATTTCCCCGTGCCTTGGTATTTTTTGAGCGGCGCCGGGGTGCGGCTTGAGTTGAGGGCCGAGAGGCCTCTCTATCGCGGCCACGAGGTGGCCGGTCAGCCGTATCATGGCGCTGGTGATGTAGGTTTGGGTGCTTCCTCCTCTAATCAGGGTAGCAGCCTGCGTTTTGGGTAGATCTTGGAGGGGCGCTCGAGTTCATATTATTCGGCCACAAGGACTTCAGTCCATCTGTCAGCTAGCAAGTCTTGGTTAGCTCTAAGCTGTTGCTGCTTTTTCTTGACGCTGCTTGCCGTGGCCATAAGCCTTCGTTTGAAACGCTCTTGTTCGATGGGATCCTCGAGCACGATGAATTCGTCGTCGTCGAGGCTTGCCTCATCTTTGAAGGGAGGCATGTAATTATCGTCCTCTACCTCTCTTTCTGCCTCTCTCTCATGAGGGCTGGCTTCTCCATCCTCCTGCGCTGAATCTTGCTAGAGGATGTTGTCTTCGGCACTGTCCGGGGTGTTATTGTCTCCCGTGCCGGAATCACCGTTTTTGTTGTGGCGGGATTTAGAGCGGCACCGCTGACGCCGACGCTTAGGCTGTTTCTTGGAGGGGTCATCCTCCGCTGTTCCATCGCCATTCCCATCTTTTGGGATGTCCACCATGTATATGTCGTATGATGAGGTGGCCTTCCAGTGCCCTGTGGGCGCTGGTTCTTGGTCGTCTCCTACATCGTCGTCCATACCGTCGATGTCTTCGGAGTCGAAGTCGAGCATGTCGGTTAAATCATTGACAGTGGCTACGAAGTGGGTGGTGGGTGGGCTTTGAATTTCTTCGTCGTCTGCGTCCCAACCTTCCGACCATAATCCGCCAGGGTCTCTGATAAAGAGAGAGACTTTAGTGAATTCAGGATGTCGCCAAAGGGCGAGTGCTGAAAGATGTCCGCGACAGTGAATTCCATGATCCGCGCCCAATCGGATTCGATTGGCGGGGGCGCGGAAGGCTCGGAGTTTGGAGAGGAGTCTAACACCTTGGAGTCACGGGCTTCGCAAAGGACGGGGTAGGTGTACGGCTCAACCGCCGTAGAGATCGCAGACCCCGAGGCGGTGTCCAGCCACCCGTCCTCGATCGGCGCAGTCGGCTCCGAGCTAAGGGTCGGAGCGGACACTGGTGCGGCCTCCAGGACACTGTTCGGCGGCAGAGCTAGATAATGCCCCTCGTCACAGTGCGGCACGCTTGGCTGTGGCTCAAACCCGTCAAAGATCAAGTCTCCGCGGATGTCAGCCGTGTAGTTCAAACTTCCAAATCTGACCTGATGGCCAGGGGCGTAGCTTTCAATCTGCTCCAGATTGCCAAGCGAATTGGCCCGCAGTGCAAAGCCGCCGAATACGAAGATCTGTCCGGGGAGAAAAGTCTCACCACAGGCGCATCATTGTTGATGATCGGAGGAGCCATCGGGCCTAAAGATGACGACACGGAGGAACTCTCAATGAAAGCACCAATATCGGTGTCAAAACCGGCGGATCTCGGGTAGGGGTCCCGAACTGCGTCTAGGCGGATGGTAACAGGAGACAAGGGACACGATGTTTTACCCAGGTTCGAGCCCTCTCGATGGAGGTAAAACCCTACTCCCGCTTGATTAATATTGATGATATGGGTAGTACAAGAGTAGATCTTACGCCACGAGATCGAGAGGCTAAACCCTAGAAGCTAGCCTATGGTATGATTGTTGTTCGTCCTACGGACTAAAACCCTCCGGTTTATATAGGCACCGAAGAGGGGTAGGGTTACACAGTCGGTTACAATGGTAGGAGATCTACATATCCGTATCGCCAAGCTTGCCTTCCACGCCAAGGAAAATCCCATCCGGACACGGGACGAAGTCTTCAATCTTGTATCTTCATAGTCCAGGAGTCCGGCCAAAGGTCATAGTCCGGCTATCCGGACACCCCCTAATCCAGGACTCCCTCAGTGCTCATGAAGTTGCTTCTTTGATTGAAAAGTATGATATTACTCTCTACAAATCTGAAAATTCTGACATACTTAAATATTGCTATGAAAACTATGCTCATAATGCCTATGTTAAGGAATTTATTGAGAGAATGACCGTTGCTTTTGAAGAAAATGATATGCATGAATCTATAGATCATTATGGTTCCGATGATTTGATTGAAATATCCCTTGAGGAACATGATGCTTGCTATTCTTGTGGCCATGATGCCAATATTTATGAAGACGAATTTCCTATAGTTCCTTATGTTAAACATGAGATCGTTGCTATTGCACCCGTACTTGATAGTTCCTTCGATAAAAAGCATGATTGCAATGATTTTACTATAAATTATCTTGATGTCAATTGTTCTCATAATGTGCAAAACCGTAAGCTTGGGGATGCTAGTTTTGCTATGTCCACTACTTGTTGCAATGATCATGATTGGGGTGATTCTTCTTATGATCTTGAAAATTTATTTAAGCCCCATGATGAATATGAGATTGATAATAGTGTTTACAATAATATTGAAATTGGGTTTGTAAAAGTGTCAAATTTAGATCCCACATATTTGGAGAATGTTCGATCTTATGGTATTTTTGATAAAAGTGGGTTTGGAGAGGTCTTGACTTTAGTTTATGATAATCCCACTATTTTGGAAGAGTGTCAACTTCGCATGCATGTGGATCGTGTTGAGAATATGTTATGTGATAGCTATTTTGTTGAATTTTCTTATGATCCTACATGTAATTATTATGAGAGAGGAAAATATAGTTGTAGAAATTTTCATGCCACTAAATTACCTCTCTTCATGTTGAGAATGCTATCGTCTCTTTCTTCTTCCTTGCATATGCTAGTTTTTGCTTGCCTTGAAAATTTGTTTGCTTACAAAATGCCTATGCATAGGAAGTATGTTAGACTTAGATGTGTTTGTCACGTGTTTTATGATGCTCTCTTTGCGCTTCAATTCTTGTCTTTCATGTGAGCATCATTGAAATCTTATGCCTAGCTAAACGATAGCGCTTGTTGGGAGGCAACCCAATTTTATTTTTGTTTCTTGCTTTTTGCTTCTGTTTAGTAATAAATAATTCATCTAGCTTCTGTTTAGTTGTGGTTTTATGTTTTAATTAGTGTTTGTGCCAAGTAGAACCTTTGGGAAGACTTGCGTGAAGTCTTTATGATCTTGCTGTAAAAAAACAGAAACTTTAGCGCTCACGAGATTAGCTGCCATTTTTTACTGGAGAGTGATTTTAGGTTGATTATTTTTCATATGATTAATAGACAAATTTCTCACGTTCACCAATTTATTTCAGAATTTTTGGAGTTACAAAAGTATACTTTTGATCCAGATTACTACAGACTATTCTGTTTTTGAGAGATTCTGTTTTTCGTGTGTTGTTTGCTTATTTTGATGAATCTATGGCTAGTATCGGGGGCTATGAACCATAGATAAGTTGGAATATATTAGGTTTAACACCAATCTAAATAAAGAATGAGTTCATTACGGTACCTTGAAGTGGTGATTTGTTTTCTTATACTAACGGAGCTCATGGGATTTTCTGTTGAGTTCTGTGTTGTGAAGTTTTCAAGTTTTGGGTAAAGATTTGATGGATTATGGAATAAGGAGTGGCAAGAGCCTAAGCTTGGGGATGCCCAAGGCAACCAAGGTAAGATTCAAGGACAACCAAAAGCCTAAGCTTGGGGATGCCCCGGAAGGCATCCCCTCTTTTGTCTTCGTCCATCAGTAACTTTACTTGAGGCTATGTTTTTATTCACCACATGATATGTGTTTTATTTGGAGCATCTTGTATGATTTTAGTCTTTGCTTTTTAGTTTAACACAATCATCCTTGCTGTACACACCTTTTGGATGGACACACATGAATCGGAATTTATTAGAATACTCTATGTGCTTCACTTATATCTTTTGAGCTAGATAATTTTGCTCTAGTGCTTCGCTTATATCTTTTTAGAGCACGGTGGTGGTTTTATTTTATAGAAATTATTGATCTCTCATGCTTCACTTATATTATTTTGAGAGTCTTGTAGAACAACATGGTAGTTTGCTTTGGCTATAAAATTAGTCCTAATATGATGAACATCCAAGATAGGTATAATAAAAACTATCATATAAAGTGCATAGAATACTATGAGAAGTTTGATACTTGATAATTGTTTTGAGATATGAAGATGGTGATATTAGATTCATGCTAGTTGAGTAGTTGTGAATTTGAGAAATACTTGTTCTAAAGTTTGTGATTCCCGTAGCATGCACGTATGGTGAACCGTTATGTGATGAAGTCAGAGCATGATTTATTTATTGATTGTCTTCCTTATGAGTGGCGGTCGGGGACGAGCGATGGTCTTTTACTACTAATCTATCCCCCTAGGAGCATACGCGTAGTACTTTGTTTCGATAACTAATAGATTTTTGCAATAAGTATGTGAGTTCTTTATGACTAATGTTGAGTCCATGGATTATACGCACTCTCACCCTTCCACCATTGCTAGCCTCTCTAATACCGCGCACCTTTCGCCGGTATCATACACCCACCATATACCTTCCTCAAAACAACCACCATACCTATCTATTATGGCATGTCCATAGCCATTCCGAGATATATTGCCATGCAACTTACCACCGTTCTGTTTGTTATGACACTTTTCATCATTGTCATATTGCTTTGCATGATCATGTAGTTGACATCGTATTTGTGGCAAAGCCACCTTTATAATTCTTTCATACATGTTGCTCTTGATTCATTGCATAGAGTCATATTTTGTTCAAGTATTGATTTGTAAATTTTGAGTTGTAAGTAAATAAAAGTGTGATGATCATTATTATTAGAGCATTGTCCCATGTGAGGAAAGGATGATGGAGACTATGATTCCCCCACAAGTCGGGATGAGACTCTGGACGAAAAAAAGAAGAAAAAAGAGGCCATAAAAAAGAGAGAAAAAGGCCCAAATAAAAAAATAAAAAATAAAAAAATGAGAGAAAAAGAGAGAAGGGACAATGTTACTATCCTTTTACCACACTAGTGCTTCAAAGTAGCACCATGATCTTCATGATAGAGAGTCTCCTATGTTGTCACTTTCATATACTCGTGGGAATTTTAAATTATAGAACTTGGCTTGTATATTCCAATGATGGGCTTCCCCAAAATGCCCTAGGTCTTCGTGAGCAAGTGATTTGGATGCACACCCACTTAGTTTCTTTTGTTGAGCTTTCATACACTTATAGCTCTAGTGAATCCGTTGCATGGCAATCCCTACTCACTCACATTGATATCTATTGATGGGCATCTCCATAGTCCGTTGATATGCCTAGTTGATGTGAGACTATCTTCTCCTTTTTTGTCTTCTCCACAACCACCCTTCTATTCCACATATAGTGCTATGTCCATGGCTCACGCTCATGTATTGCGTGAAGATTGAAAAAGTTTGAGAACACCGAAAGTATGAAACAATTGCTTGGCTTGCCATCGGGGTTGTGCATGATTTAAATATTTGTGTGATGAAGATAGAGCATAGCCAGACTATATGATCTTGTAGGGGTAACTTTCTTTGGCCATGTTATTTTGAGAAGACATGATTGCTTTGTTAGTATGCTTGAAGTACTATTATTTTTATATCAATATTAAACTTTTGTCTTGAATCTTTCGGATCTGAACATTCATGCCACAATAAAGAAAATTACATTGATAATTATGCTAGGTAGCATTCCACATCAAAAATTCTGTTTTTATCATTTACCTACTCGAGGATGAGAAGGAATTAAGCTTGGGGATGCTTGATACGTCTGCAATGTATCTATAATTTTTGATTGTTCCATGCTATTATATTTTCTATTTTGGATGTTTAATGGGCTTTATTATGCACTTTTATATTAATTTTGGGACTAACCTACTAACCAAAGGCCGAGTGCAAATTGCTGTTTTTTTGTCTATTTCAGTGTTTCACAGAAAAGGAATATCAAACGGAATGAAACCTTCGGGAGAGTTATTTTTGGAACAAACACAATCCAGGAGACTTGGATTGGACGTCAAGGAAGCAAAGAGGCAGCCACGAGGCAAGGAGGCGCGCCCCCACCCGCGTGGGCCCCTCGTGGCTCCACCGACCTCCTTCCTTCGCCTATATATACTCATATACCCTGAAAACATCAGAGAGCACCACGAAACCCTATTTCCACCGCCACAATCTTACATGCGTGAGATCCCATCTTGGGGCCTTTTCCGGCGCTCCGCCGGAGGGGGAATCGATCATGGAGGGCTTCTACATCAACACCATAGCCTCTCTGATAATGTGTGAGTAGTTTACCACAGACCTTCGGGTCCATAGTTATTAGCTAGATGGCTTCTTCTGTCTCTTTGGATCTCAATACAAAGTTCTCCTCGATTCTCTTGGAGATCTATTCGATGTAATTATTTTTGCGGTGTGTTTCTCGAGATCCGATGAATTGTGGGTTTATGATCAAGATTATCAATGAACAATATTTGGTTCTTCTCTGAATTCTTATATGTATGATTTGTTATCTTTGCAAGCCTCTTCGAATTATCAGTTTGGTTTGGCCTACTAGATTAATCTTTCTTGCAATGGGAGATGTGCTTAGCTTTGGGTTCAATCTTGAAGTGTCCTTTCCCAGTGACAGTAGGGGCAGCAAGGCACGTATTTTATTGTTGCCATCGAGGATAAAAAGATGGGGTTTATATCATATTGCTTGAGTTTATCCATCTACATCATGTCATCTTGCCTAATGCGTTACTCTGTTCTTATGAACTTAATACTCTAGATGCATGCTGGATAGCGGTCGATGTGTGGAGTAACAGTAGTAGATGCAGAATCCTTTCGGTCTACTTATCGCGGACGTGATGCCTATATACATGATCATGCCTAGATATTCTCATAACTATGCGCTTTTCTATCAATTGCTCGACAGTAATTTGTTCACCCACCGTAGAATTTGCTATCTTGAGAGAAGCCACTAGTGAAACCTATGGCCCCCGGGTCTATCTTCCATCATGTTATTTTCCTATCAATTTACTATTTCTTCCGCCATTTATTTTGCAATCTTTACTTTCCAATCTATATCATAAAAATACCAAAAATATTTATCTTATTATCTCTATCAGATCTCACTTTTGCAAGTGGCCATGAAGGGATTGACAACCCCTTTATCGCGTTGGTTGCAAGGTTCTTATTTGTTTGTGCAGGTATAAGGCGACTTGCGTGTAACCTCCTACTGGATTGATAACTTGGTTCTCAAAAACTGAGGGAAATACTTACGCTACTTTGCTGCATAATCCTTTCCTCTTCAAGGGAAAACCAACGCATGCTCAAGATGTAGCAGTCCCCATGTGGGCCCCCTCACTTATCTCTTTAGCCCATGTCACCACCTATCTCCAGAAAAAAAATCACCATTGCTCTTTCTCTCTCTCTCTCTCTCTCTTTCTCTCTCTCTCTCTCTCTCTCTCTCTCTCTCTCTCTCTCTCGTGTTCTTGCTCTCAAACTCGCGGATTTCGATCTCTTTGCTCGAAGATCCGTTTTCGAAACTGTTTTGGGGGATTGCTACTTGGTATGTGACTCCTCCATTGGTCCAGTTAGTTTTTGCTTTAGTGGTTTATATTTTGAATAATTAGTCACTATTGGTGCTGCTGTGGATGAGCTTGCATGTTGAATTCTTAGAGTTCTAAGTAGTTTGAATGCTTGATATGGCCTCTATGCCTCCCTATGAGTAGTTACTACTAATCTTGTGAAGTTTTGTTAACAAAAATTGTGACCCAAATTTTTTCATAAAATTGTACGAAAATATGATGAACCTCTTTGGAAGGAGTTCTTCGAGGCGGAGGTCCTCGGAGGCATCTTCTAGTAGTAGTTGTTGGGAATCATTGCATGGAAAACTAAAAAAATTCTACGCACATGCAATGATCTATCCATGGAGATGCATAGCAACGAGGGGGGGGGGGAGTGTGTCTACGTACCCTCGTAGACCGTAAGTGGAAGAATTTCACAATGCAGTAGATGTAGTCGAACTTTCTTCGAGATCCACCGATCGAGTACCGAACGTACGGTACCTCCGAGTTCTGCACATGTTCAGCTCGATGACGTCCCTCGCCTTCTTGATCCAGCAAGACGTCGAGGTAGTAGATGAGTTCCATAAGCACGACGGCGTGGTGACGGTGATGGTGAAGTGATCTCCACAGGGCTTTGCCTAAGCACTACGAAAATATGACCGGGGGAATAAACTGTGGAGGGGGGCGCCGCACACGGCTAGGCAATTGTCTGGTGTGTGCTAGGGGCGTCCCCCACATATATATGTGGGAGGGGGAGGGGAGAGGCCAGGAGGTGCCCAAGTAGGACCGAATCCTACTTGGGCTCATCCCAAGCCGCACCCCCACCTGCCATATATATCGGAGGGGGAAGGAAAGAGGGGGGAGGGGAAGGAAGGGGGAATCCTATTCCCTTTCTTTCCTTTCCTCCTTCCCCTTTCCTTCTCCACCTTGGCCGGCCCATATGGGGGGCACACCAGACCCTTGTGGCTGGTGCATTTCCCTTCTTGGCCCATAAGACCCATCTTTTGCCGGGGGTGCCCGGAACCCCTTCCGGTGACCCGATATGTACCCGGTACCCTCCGTAACACTTCCGGTGTCTGAATACCATCGTCCTATATATATCAGTATTTACCTCTCAACCATTTCGAGACTCCTCGTCATGTCCGTTCTCTCATCCGGGACTCTGAACAACATTCGGTCACCAAATCACATAACTCATATAATACTATATCGTCATCGAACGTTAAGCGTGCAGACCCTATGGGTTCGAGAACTATGTAAACATGACCGAGACACCTTGATACGTCTCCAATGTATCTATAATTTTTTATTGTTCCATGCTATTATATTATCTGTTTTGGATGTTTTATATGCATTAATATGCTATTTTATATTATTTCTGGGACTAACCTATTAACCTAGAGCTTAGTGCCAGTTCCTATTTTTTCCTTGTTTTTGAGTTTCAGAGAAAAGGAATACCAAACGGAGTCCAAACGGAATGAAACCTTCGCGATGACTTTTCTTGGACCAGAAGACAACTAGGAGACTTGGAGATGAAGTCGGAGGAGCCACGAGGTGGCCACAACGACGGATGGCACGCCCCCCACCCTTGTGCCCCCCCCCATGACCCTCCAGAACTAATTCTTTCGCCTATATATTTCCATATATCCCCAAACCACCAGAGGCATCCATGAAAACACTTTTCCACCACCGCAACCTTCTATACCCGTGAGGTCCCATCTAGGGACCTTTTCCGGCACCCTGCAAGAGGGGGATTCGATCACAGAGGGCTTCACATCAACTCTATTGCCCTTTCGATGAAGCGTGAGTAGTTTACCACAGACCTACGGTTCCATAGCTAGTAGCTAGATGGCTTGTTCTCTCTCTTTGATTCTCAATACCATGTCCTCCTCGATGTTCTTGGAGATCTATTCGATGTAATACTTTTTGTCGGTGTGTTTGCCGAGATCCGATGAATTGTGGATTTATGATCAGCTTGTCTGTGAATATTATTTGAATCTTCTCTAAAAAATTTTATGCATGATTTGATATCTTTGTAATTCTCTTCGAATTATCGGTTTTGGTTTGGCCAACTAGATTGGTTTTTCTTGCAATGGGAGAAGTGCTTAGCTTTGGGTTCAATCTTGCGGTCAGGCCCGACCCTGAGGGGGGGCGGCCGCCCCGGGCCCTCAATGTCCAGGGCCCCTCCCCAAGTGTGCAATAGCCTGCCTACAGGTTAGTAAGAAACTATGGGCCGTGGCCCAGGCCAGTAACCAAGCGTGGGACGCGGCCAAATGGCAAACATAGCGATTCTTCCTATTCCTTGACGAAGCAATCCCAGATCCTACGCCGTTCTTTTCACGATAATAAATACGGCAACATCATCATGTTCCTTTTCTCGTAATATCATTCCTAATTCTGCTTGCTAGTTCGCCATCTCGTCGATGCCGATTTCTGTTCCCGGGGCCAGTTCAGTACTCAGTACGCGAAGCCGGTTTGCTCTCTCACCTTCAATCAGTGAACATGCAGACACACACATCGCTGATTCACCGATTGCTACAGCAAGATGCGAGTCCGCATCGTGCTACCTCTTGAGCATGCATTGGTTTTCCCTTGAAAAGGAAAGGGTGATGCAGCAAAGTAGCGTAAGTATTTCCCTCAGTTTTTTAGAACCAAGGTATAAATCCAGTAGGAGATAACACACAAGTCACCTAGTACCTGCACAAACAATCAAGAACCTTGCAACCAATGCGATAAAGGGGTTGTCAATCCCTTCACGGTCACTCGCAAAAGTGAGATCTAATAAAGATAGTAAGATAATATTTTTGGTATTTTTGTTGTATAGATTGGAAAGTAAAGATTGCAAAATAAAATAAATAGGAAACTAGAATTGTAGATCGGAAACTTATATGATATAAAATAGACCCGGGGGGCCATAGGTTTCACTAGTGGCTTCTCTCAAGATAGCATATATTACGGTGGGTGAACAAATTACTGCCAAGCAATTGATTGAAAATCGCATAATTATGAGAATATCTAGGCAATGATCATGAATATAGGCATCACATTCGTGTCAAGTAGACCGAAACAATTCTGCATCTAATACTATTACTCCACACATCGACCGCTATCCAGCATGCATCTAGAGTATTAAGTTCATAAGAACAGAGTAACACATTAAGCAAGATGACATGATGTAGAGGGATAAACTCAAGCAATATGATATAAACCCCACCTTTTTATCCTCGATGGCAAAATACAATACGTGCCTTGCTGCCCCTCATCACTTTGGGAAAGGACACTGCAAGATTGAACCCAAAGCTAAGCACTTCTGCCATTGCAAGAAAGATCAATCTAGTAGGCTAAACTAAACCGATAATTCGAAGAGACTTGCAAAGATATCAAATGATGCATATAAGAATTCTGAGAAGAACCAAATATTATTCATAGATAAACTTGATCATAAATCCACAATTCATCGGATCTCGGCAAATACACCGCAAAAGAGTATTACATCGAATAGATCTCCAAGAACATCGAGGAGAACTTTGTATTGAGAACCAAAGAGAGAGAAGAAGCCATCTAGCTAATAATTATGGACCCGAAGGTCTGTGGTAAACTACTCACACATCATTGGAGAGGCTATGACGTTGATGTAGAAGCCCTTAGTGACCGATTCCCCCTCCGGCAGATTGCCGGAAAAGTCCCGAAGATGGGATCTCACGTGTACAGAAGTTTGCGGTGGTGGAAAAGTGGTTTCGTGCCCCCTGATGTTTTTAGGGTGTACGAGTATATATAGGTGAAAGAAGTACGTTGGTGGAGCTTCGTGGGGCCCACGAGGGTGGGGGGCGCGCCTATCCCCCTGGGCGCGCACTCCTCCCTCGTGGCCACCTCGCAGAGTTCCAGACTTCAACTCCAAGTCTTATGGATTGCTTTTGTTCCAAGAAAAGATCATCGCGAATGTTTCATTCTGTTTGGATTCCGTTTGGTATTCCTTTTCTGCAAAACACTAAAATAGGCAAAAAACAGAAACTGGCACTAGGCCTTCGGTTAATAGGTTAGTCCCAAAAATAATATAAAAGAGAATATTAAATCCCATTAAACATCCAAAACACATAGTATAATAGCATGGAACAATAAAAAATTATAGATACGTTGGACACGTATCAAGCATTCGCAAGCTTAATTCCTGCTCGTCCTCGAGTAGGTAAATGTTAAAAAACAGAATTTTTGATGTGGAATGCTACCTAACATAATTATGAATGTAATTTTCTTTATTGTGGCATGAATTTTCAGATCCGAAAGATTCAAGACAAAAGTTTAATATTGACAAAAAATAATAATACTTCAAGCATACTAACAAAGTAATCATGTCTTCTCAAAATAACATGGCCAAAGAAAGTCATCCCTACAAAATCATATAGTTTGGCTATGCTCCATCTTCGTCACACAAAATGCTCAAATCATGCACAACCCCCATGACAAGCCAAGCAATTGTTTCATACTTTAGTATTCTCAAACTTTTTCAACTTTCACGCAATACATGAGCGTGAGCCATGGACATAGCACTATAGGTGGAATAGAATGGTGGTTGTGGAGAAGACAAAAAAGAGGAAGATGGTCTCACATCAACTAGGCGTATTAATGGGCTATGGAGATGCCCATCAATAGATAGCAATGTGAGTGAGTAGGGACTTCCATGCAACGGATGTACTAGAGCTGTAAATGTATGAAAGCTCAGCAAAAGAAACTAAGTGGGTGCGCATCCAACTTGCTTGCTCACGAAGACCTAGGGCACTTTGAGGAAGCCCATTGTTGGAATATACAAGCCAAGTTCTATAACAAAAATTCCCACTAGTATATGAAAGTGACAAAATAAGAGACTCTCTATCATGAAGATCATGGTGCTACTTTGAAGCACAAGTGTGGAAAAAGGATAGTAACATTGCCCCTTCTCTATTTTTCTCTCATTTTTTTGGGCCTTGTATTTTTTTTATTTGGCCTTTCTCTTTTTATTTTATTTCCTCACACGGGACAATGCTCTAATAATGATGATCATCACACGGAACGGTGGAAGTTGCATGGCAATATATCTTGGAACGGCTATGGAAATGCCATAATAGGTAGGTATGGTGGCTATTTTGAGCAAGGTATATGGTGGGTTTATGGTACTGGCGAAAGTTGCGCGGTACTAGAGAGGCTAGCAATGGTGGAAGGATGAGAGTGCATATAATCCATGGACTCAATATTAGTCATAAAGAACTCACATACTTATTGCAAAAATGTACAACTCATCAAAACCAAGCACTACACACATGCTCTTAGGGTGATAGATAGGTAGGAAAAGACAATCGCTCATCCTCGACCGCCACTCATAAGGAGTACAATCAAAGAAACACCTCATGCTTCAAATTTGTTACACAACGGTTACCTTACGTGCATGCTACGGGACTTGCGAACCTCAACACAAGTATTTCTCAAATTCACAAATACGCAACTAGCATGACTCTAATATCACCATCTTCATATCTCAAAACAATCATCAAGTATCAAACTTCTCATAGTATTCAATGCACTCTATATGAAAGTTTTTATTATACCCATCTTGAATGCCCATCATATTAGGACTAATTTTAGAACCAAAGACTCTCAAAATAATATAAGTGAAACATGAGAGATCAATAATTTCTATAAAATAAAACCACCACCGTGCTCTAAAAAGATATAAGTGAAGCACTAGAGCAAAATTATCTAGCTCAAAAGACATAAGTGAAGCACATAGAGTATTCTAATAAATTCCGATTCATGTGTTTCTCTCCCAAAAGGTGTGTACAGCAAGTATGTTTGTGGTAAACTAAAAATAAAATAATCAAATCATACAATACGCTCCAAGCAAAACACATATCATCTGGTGAATAAAAATATAGCCTCAAGTAAAGTTACCGATAGACGAAGACGAAAGAGGGGATGCCTTCCAGGGCATACCCAAGCTTTGGCTTTTGGTTGTCCTTGAATTTTACCTTGGGGTGCCTTGGGCATCCCCAATTTTAGGCTCTTGCCACTCCTTATTCCAAAATCCATCAAATCTTTACCCAAAAACTTGAAAACTTCACAACAAAAAACTTAACAGAAAATCTCATGAGCTCCGTTAGTATAAGAAAACAAACCACCACTTTAAGGTACTGTAATGAACTCATTCTTTATTTATATTGGTGTTAAACCTACTGTATTCCAAATTCTCTATGGTTCATACCCCCCCCCCCCCCGATACTACCCATAGATTCATCAAAATAAGCAAACAACACACGAAAAACAGAATCTGTCAAAAACAGAACAGTCTGTAGCAATCTGGTTTGTTCGAATACTTCTGGAACACCAAAAATTCTGAAATAAATTTGTGGACGTGAGGAGTTTTTGTATTAATCATCTTAAAAAAGAATCAACCTAAAATCACTCTCCAGTAAAAAATGGCAGCTAATCTTGTGAGCACAAAAGTTTTTGTTTTTTACAGCAAGATCGCAAAGACTTCACCCATGTCTTCCCAAAGGTTCTACTTGGCACAAACACTAATTAAAAAATAAAACCACATCTAAACAGAAGCTAGATGAATTATTTACTGGAAAACAGGAAATAAAAATATTGGGTTTTCGCCCAACAAGTGCTTTTGTTTAAAGCCTTTTAGCTAGGCATTGATAATTGTGATGATGCTCACATGAAAGACAAGAATTGAAGCACAAAGAGAGCATCATATAGCATGTGAAAAACACATCTAAGTCTAACATACTTCCTATGCATAGGCATCTTATAGGAAAAGAAATTATCATAGCAAGCAAAAACTAGCATATGCAAGGAAGAGGAAAGAAACAATAACGGTCTCAACATAACGAGAGGTTAGCAACATGAAAATCTTTACAACCATATTTCCCTCTCTCATAATAATTACACGTGGGATCATACTCAAATTCAAAAATATATCCATCACATAAAATTTTCTCTTCATGATACACATGCATGCAAAGTTGACACTCTTCCGAAATAGTGGGATTATCATTAACTAAGGTCATGACCTCTCCAAACCCACTTTTATCAAAAATACCATAAGATTGAACATTCTCCAAATATGTGGGATCTAAAGTTGACACCCTTCCAAACCCACTTTCAATATTATTGCAAACACTATTATGAATCTCATATTCATCACTGGGCTTAAATAAATTTTCAAGATCATAAGAAGAATCACCCCAATCATGATCATTGCAACAAGTAGTAGACATAGCAAAAATAGAATCCCCAAGCTTAGGGTTTTGCATATTATTAGCACAGTTGACATTAAGAGAATTTATAATAACATCATTGCAATCATGCTTTTGATTCAAGGAACTATCAAGTATGAGTGCAATAGCAATAATCTCATGTTTAACATAAGGACCTATAGCAAATTCATCTCCATAAATATTGGCATCATGGCCATAAGAATAGCAAGCATCATGTTCATCAAGGGATAGTTCAATCAAATCATCGGAATCATAATTATCTATAGATTGGTGCATATAATTATTTTCTTCCAAAGCAACGGTCATTCTCTCGATAAATTCCTTAACATAGGCATTATGAGCATATTTTTCATAGCAATGTTTAAGTATGTCAGAATTTTTAGATTTGTAGAGAGTAATATCATACTTTTCAATCAAAGAAGCAACTTCATGAGCACCCTTAAAAACGACAAATTCTTCAATTTGTTCGATACCATAGTAACTATAAACACCCTTTTCATAAGAAGATAAGATTTCATTATCATTAAACTCACATAGGTAGGGAAGGTATTTTTTAGGGTTCTTAGAGCAACAAGTAAAATCATAAATTTCACAAAGATTCCAAGCATAGCATAGCATACTATTTTTTTGATACCATAAGAGCTTCCCCTTTTCATACAAACGATGACACACAAAATGAGCATGCTCATCTAAAGATTTTCCCTCAACTAAACTAGTTGGGGTTTCAGCACGAGCACATATAGATCGAAGATGATCCAAGTAGAACACTTTAAGTGGATCCATATCAATAGATTTTTAGCAAGCAAAGATGCAAGCAAATAGAAGGCACATGGAAACACAAACAAAAAGACATATAGGAAGAAGGCGAAGAAAAGGCAAAGGTTTCCGAAAATGGTTTTAGAAGTGGGGGAGAGGAAAATGAGAGGCGAATGGCAAATAATGTAATGCGAGGGAGAAGAGTTTATGATGGGTACTTGGTATGTATTGACTTGGGCGTAGATCTCCCCGGCAACGGCGCCAGAAATCCTTCTTGCTACCTCTTGAGCATGCGTTGGTTTTCCTTTGAAGAGGAAAGGGTGATCGTCGGGGGTTGGGTGCGACGTATGTTAATGGATGGCTGATCATGGTGGGAGCGAGTAGAACGTCGCCGGTGCCCGAAAGCGGGATGAGGCGTAGACACGAACGCCGGCGTACTTTACCTAGGTTCGGGGCTCTCCTAGGAGATAACACCCCTAGTCCTGCTATGCGGGGTATCCGCATGATCACTAATGATCAAGTGAGTACAAAGGTGCTCCTTGAGCTGTATGCTAGAGGTAGGAGAAGGCACAGCTAGCTCTCTCCTTCCTCTAGGGGCTGGTCTAGTTCTAGCAGGTTGGGAACCCTTTGCATGGGTGCCCTGGGGGGTTTATATAAGCCTACCCCCCAGGGGAACAATGGTAATCCGGCCGGGCGTAGGGCCCAGCCATCGGTCTCTTCGGCCGCCGGCTTCTCCGCTGACTGTCGGGGCCCGCCGCCTAGTGGGCCCCGCCGACTGGTCGGGTACGGGGCCGACAGGCCGTCCCCGCCGCTCTCGGGTCTTGTCGGCACCTGATCACTGTTGTCGTGTCTCTAATAGCGTGAAGCTTGAGTCGGTGGGTCGTGGCTCTGACTCCGCCGCTGGCGAAGCGATTACTGTAGCCACTCCGTGTCTCGTCGAGTTAATGGCGCGTGGGTCCCGAGGAAGGGGCGGGCCAACGGTCAAGGTCCGACCTCCATCGGGTCCGACTAGTAGGGCTCTTGCCGTCTTCTGGACTCTCGCTGGCTGGTGGGGCCCGTCGTCCTTGGGCCGTACTGATAGGCCGTCGTGGGAGCATGACTCGGCCTGCTTGTGATGATGTCAGGGATGGCGTGGCAACAGTGCCGCGCCGGGCGGAGATCTCCGCCGGTACGGTGCACTGTGGCCACGCCTGCCTGGAAAGAGGGGGGATGGGCTACACTGTAGCCATTCCCAGTCCCGTCCCCCTTGATGAGGGCATGGGCTTCGTTGGTGCCGCGGGCCGACTCCTCGGGGCCGGCTTCTCTAGAAGCCGCCAGATAGGAGTCGGCCTATCCTGGCCTTGCCTACAGGACTCGGCCGTTTATGGGAAGCCGGCTATTCCTCCAGCCGGCCTCCAGAAGGCGGCTCTTCATTTTGGTGTTCTGAGGGGCGCAGTCGGCCCTGATGTCTTGAAAGGTTCTGGGCTTCGGGTTAGCCTACCCGTGGCCCATTAATCCGACAGTAGTCCCAAGCCGGGTGAGGTGTCATGTTGATCAGCCGAGGGGCCTCAGCAGTTTCTTTCTTCGAGTGCTTGAGGTGGAACCTTGTTCGACTTCTGTCGGGCCGACTGGTAGGAGTCGGTCCCGCCCAAGCCGACTCGTCCAAATTTCGAATGCTTCAGCCGGATCCAAGTGGCTTGCTAGCTAAGCTTCCAGGCTGCCACCCATTTCGGCCCTGTCACGTGGCGACGAGCGGCCGGGCCAGTCTGCCCACCCACGCGCGCGAAGGGACACGCCTGCCGGCAGGGCCCGCCACTACCACGCCTCGGCACTCGAGCGGATCCGCTGCGGCCGAGGTGGGCGGTTGAGGTTCCAGCGGAGTTACTGCGCACAGTAACTCGCGCGATAAACATGGGGGTGTGGTGTAGTGGGTACAATAAATCCCACGATCGCCCCCTCGGCTTCGCAGCCCATAGGCCTATAAGTAGGGGGAAGAGGGGGACGGCAGAGCACGCGCGCCCCTCCTCCTCACTGCCTCCTCTTTCTTCTTCCTCTCGCTGTCGCGCTTCCTCGCCACGCTGAGCACTGCGGCGCTTCGCTCCAGATGAGCTCATCTTCCGCCCCTGCGCCCCCCACGGCGCGCTCCGGAGCATGGGACGGCTCCGAAGTTCACGACGACCACGTCGATTTCCTCCGCAAGACGCGGCGGCTGCCCGGCAAGGATTTCGTGAAGGTCCGCCCCGCGCCGAGGAGGGAGATCTCGCCGGCGCCGGAGGAGGGCGAGCGGGTCGTCTTCCGCTCGCACTGCCTGCGCGGCCTTGGCTTGCCGACGAACAACTTCTTCCGATCCTTTGCTCGAATTCTACGGTCTCCAGCCGCACCACCTCACCCCGAACACGGTGGTGTTGCTGTCCGCCTTCGTCACTTTGTGCGAAGGCTTCATCGGTGTCCTCCCCACCATCGAGCTCTGGGGGGAGTTCTTCTACATCAAGCTCGGCACCCTCGTCGCAGGCGTGCCGGCTCAGTGCGGCGCGTTCATCGCGGTGCGGAGGCCGGGGGCCGACAATCCGTTACCTCCCATCACGCTGATCAAGTCGGTGAAGATGTGGCAATGGTCATACTTCTACGTGAAGAGCGTCTTCCCAGAGGGCGACTGGGTCAACTTGCCGGCTTTCGAAGCCGGCCCGCCAGCTGGAAGGCGGCCCAACTGGTCGTATCGGGCCAGGTCGCCGTTGCCGCCGCCGAGCCGCCATCGCTGCTCCGGAAAGGCCGACGCAATCGGAGGGCCCGACCGGCTCGACTTGCTGGCCGCCTTCATGGCGCGCCGAGTGCTCCCGCTCCAGGGCCGTCCTCACATGATCTGCCAGATGAGCGGACATCGGGACCCGAGTCGGCTGTGCACCAAGGAGATGCCTCACGCAGAGGTAGCCTTCATGGTGAACTATCTTGCAAATTGCGAGCTCATGGAAGAGTGGCGGTTCGGCAAGGAGCCGTATTCACGCGCCGACCATCCTCCCATGGTAAGTTGTCTTTTCCTTTTTCTCTATCTCTTTGTTGCCGAGTCTGTCTTGTCTAGCCTGACCGATCGGCCTTTGAACAGAGCCCCCTCCTCCAGCCGGCAGCCGGTGCCGCGGGGCCGGTGCGTGAATTCCTCCCCGACCGGGCGGAGAGCTACGTCGACGACCCCGACCTGGGGGCGGCGGCCTTGGAGGATGACGCCGAGGGAGGAAGCGGTGAAGCAGGCGGCTCGAGGCTCGGAGCCAGCCTCGAGGATTGGCCTGACGACGACGCGGGGGAAGTCGCCCCGCGCCACCAGCCAGGAGCCGGCCAGTCGGGCGCGAGCTCTTCTGTCGCACCGGACGCCCAAGGCGACGCGAAGAAACGCAGGGCCACACCGAGCTTGTTCGGCAGTCGGCCGAAGAAGCCCAAGGGCTCGGCCGCGGCGACCAAGCGGGACGAAGCGGCCGCGAAGGATAACCCCTTCCGCAAGGAGGTGAAGACGTCGCAGTTGGTTTCTGCGTAAGTACTACCTTCCTTTGGCGCCTTCATCTTTTCTCTGTTTGACTTTGTCTGAGTTTCTTCGTTTGTTTCCCTTGGTCTAGGGCTCCCCTCTCTCTTGAGAAGGTGGCTGCCGCCTCCATCGTGGGGTCGGCGGAGACTTCCGCCACCACTCGTGGATCGACCAGCCGCCCGACCTCCGGAGGCGAGGAGAGGAACGACGAGAAGTGCTTGAAGAGCAGAAGCCGCCTACCGGAGAAGGTGGAGGATGAGAGGCGGAGGCCGCCGCCAAGAAACCGGGCGGAGGCCGAGGTCACGACGCCCGGCGAAGAAGCGGCTGAAGAAGCCGCGACCGCCAGCCGGGCGGTTTTCATCACTCCTTCGAACTCCGCGCCGCCAGCTCCAGAGTTCGCGGCACAGACTGGGGAGGCCGGCGACGAGAACCCGATCATGGAGAGGGACGGCGACGACACCGCCATGCCGGACGTGATCGTGCCGCCACCGCCGCCGTCCGGGAGCGCGCGAGGCGGGCAGCCGGCAGACCCGCCGGTGCCGCCAACTGAAAACAAGGCGGCGACGGGCCTGATTCCCGAGGTCGGCACGCCGACGCGTCGCCGACTTGGAAAGGCGGCTTCGGCGCCACGCCCGCTGGAAACTGGCGATGCGAGCTCCTCGATCCCGGACACCGAGGCGACGAGCGTCGCGCCCACTGGTGGGCGCGGGGAGGCGGGACGAGCCCGTTGAATCGGGTGCTTCTGGACGTCCAGGCCAAACTCCTTGCCCAGGGCGAGGCTCTCAAGAACTGTAACACGGCGTATCTGGACTCGCGAGAGGACATCCGTGTACGTTTCCTCCTTTCTTTGCTTCGGTTTCTTGTGCTTCTCGGTGGGGGAGCGCCAGCGCACCCACTGGGTGTAGTCCCCGAGTTTTGGGCCGGCTTCTGAGCAGGCGGCTTGGAACTCTAATCGCCGAGTTCCAAGTACTAAAGTTTATCTGGGATTTTTATCACAGGATTACCACAATCTTCGCGTGATCGCCTTCAACTCCAACGTCCAGGAGCTGGCTCAGCGGACCGCCGACTTGTCGGAAAGCCAGAGTAAGTCCTCTCCTTTCTCTGCGGGGGCGTGCTGGCGCACCCGCGGGCTGTAGTCCCCGAGATTTGGGTTGACTGCTGAGCAGTTGGGCCGGATCTCCCTCGCCACTATTCTTCTTTCTGTTGATGACTCCTTTTTTCACGGGGGCGCTGGCGCACCCGCGGGCTGTAGTCCCCGAGATTTGGGCCGACTGGTGAGCATTCGGGCCGGATCTCCCCGACGACTATTCTTCTTTGTTGGCAACTAACACCTTGTTTTCTTCTTTCTTCCGCAGAGGCCAACGCCATCTTGCAGCAGCAGCTGGGCGAAGCCAACACCGCGCTACGCGCTAAGGAGGAGGAGCATAGCAAGCTGGCTGAAGAGCGCGACCGGCTGGTCACATGGCCCAGGTGAGCGAAGGAGCTCCTCCAGAAGGCCCAGAAGGAGGCGGAGGACAAGGAGACCGGCCTCCTTGCTGAGTTCGCGTCCGAACGCTCGTCCTGGAATGACAAGGAGGCGATGCTGACTTCCGGCTTCCACGGGATCGAGGATATAGTCGATGGTGAGCCTCCCTCATTTTCCTTCTTTGAGCTGCCGGCTGTTGGTCGAGCCGGCTTCTAGTCTTTAATTTGGTTCTTCGCTTTCTGTCTTGGCAGACTTCTTCCTTGGCGACTCGGACGCCGCCAACCAGGCCATCGAAGCTGATCGCGAAGGGCGGAGGGCGGACGGCGCGAAGATTGCCGCCGACGCCCCTCGAACCCTTAGCGAGCAGATCCTGAGCATCGAGGCCCGGCTTCGGCGGGCCCACCGGATGCTGCGCCGGCTTCAGCGTGTTGGTGCCCAGGCGATCGCCGCCCTATGGCCGGACATGCCGGCACCGTGCACTCCCAGTCGGACTGCCGACTGGCTGGAGGTAGCGGCCAGCCGCCTTGAGGCCTGGAAGGGCTCTTCGGCCCGGGCTGGAGCGCGCCGGGCCTTGGAGTTTGTCAAGGCGTGGTACCCTGGGCTGAGTCTAGCTGAGCTAGCCACGTTCCGGCTGGAAGCTCAAGAGGAGTTGGCGGTCATGGAAGATGATCTTGTTAAGCGCGCGGCGTCAATCGCCGAGTAAACCAACACCAGCATCTTCGTCCTGGAGCGGGCTGAGAATGGCGCCGAGGCGCCGCCGGAATGGTTCGGGCTGAACCCGGAAGACGGCAAGGACTCGGCGGAGGTGATCGACTCCAGTGGCGAGGAAGAAGGTGTCGTGGTTCTAAGTCTGACAGTAGAATGGGGGGTAGGTATGGAGAGGCAAGATACTAGCTATGGAGTAGTTGTAGACGCACGAGTTTTACGAGTTCAGGCCCTTCTCGGAGGAAGTAATAGCCCTACGTCTCGGAGCCCGGAGGCGGTCGACTGGATTATATGCATATGAATTACAGGGGTGCGAACCCTTCTACCTGTGGAGGGGGTGGCTTATATAGAGTGCGCCAGGACCCCAGCCAACCCGCATAGTGGAGGGTTAAAGGTACATTAAGGCCAAGCGTTACTGCTAACGCCTTACATAGTGTCATCATGATCATAAAGACTACTTAATTACAAACCGTTTGGACACCGAGTGGTTCTTGAACTCCAGGTGGTCGAGTGGGTCTTCATGGTCGAGTGTCTTTGAGTCTGTCGAGTGGAATCCTACCGGTGTCATTTGGAAGGTAGTTTATTCTAAGGATGTCCTTGGGGAGGGTATCTTGGACAGGTCCATGACCCTACCCTAGGTACATGACTTCATCATTAGCCCCCGAATGGATCGAGGTTTGAGTGAGGAAGGAGTTGATAATCTTTCCGACCTGTTTTTCGTCTTTGCGAGTGTGTCTTACTCTGGATCAGCGACCTTTTAGTGATGGTGTCAACTTCTCTTTCAGTCGCCTTGATCCATTCTTTACATCTGTCGAGTGAACTTTATGAACTTGGAGATTTCCGAGCGACGGATCGGAGGAAATCTGTCGTCTGACAAGTTGCTATGATGTTAGCGGATTTAGTGGGATCCAAATTTCGGGAAGCGCGCGAAGCGGAGAAGGCCGCGGTACTCGGATGGGATATGGCAAGGACGCCTCGATCTCCGCGCCACCTTTTTCGCCACGTATCACGCGCGCGACTGTTGCGGGATTTGACAAGGTTGCCCGGGCCTACCAGTCAGCCACTCGGAAGCGACTTCATATAAGGCACCGGGTGGGGGTCTTTTGAAAAGTGCACCCTCATTTTCCCCTCCCCCGTCCTCAGATTCATCCGCCAAGCGCTTTGTAACTGCTCGGCGCTGCTGCTCGTTCTGCCGGGCGACAATGGTGAAGGAGAAGACGGCGGCCTTTGAGCGGGCGAAGAAGGCAACGACGAAGGCGAAGGGGAGAGCGCCGGTCAGGCGGATCCTCGTCGCGGTCCAGCCTGCCGCAAGGTTGGGTCCAGGGAGATTGGATCCGCTCGACCATCACCCAAAAAGACCTCGACGACCTGGCCAACGAGGGATTGATCCCCCACGGGTCAGCAAGGCTTCCGGGGACGGAGTGGCAGCCGCAGCCTCAGGAGGGTGAGTGCGTCCTCTTAGCCACCCATGTTGATCGCGGATTTTCTCTACCGCCGAATCTTTCTTGTAGTTCCACCTCATGTCATTGATCTCCCTGACGACGACGACGAAACACCACTGAGGAAGAGGAAGGACAAAAAGGTGCCTGCTGGCAAGGCTACTCAAGTTGTATCACCGCTCGAGACTACGGTTCACGAGGGAGGCGACACCACTCGGGCTTCGTGTCCTTTGTTGTGCGGCGACGAGTGTCCGCCTTCGTTGCCGATCGCTGACCCGCCTTCCCTTTTTGCCACACACCACGTCCGGAAGACCAACCGAGTGCTGCTAAGGAGGCCATACGCCGTGCAGGGATCATGATGGAGCAAGTGAAGGTGGTCCGGAAGCCAGCCAGCGTGACTTATGACGCAAGCTCGACTCTTGAGCAATGTCCAAGTAAGTTGGTCGCTACTTGTTCTGTTGGGATATGCTACCTGAAATTTCTTCTTTCTAAAGATTTCCATATCTGTATCTGTACACCCACCCGATTGAATTTTTGTACTGGTGGGGGCACGCTGAGTGCACCCACTGGGTGTAGTCCCCGAGACTATGGTGGACTGCGGGCAGTCGACTATAGTCTTTATACTTTAAACTTCTTCACTCGATGCAGTCGGGCCATGTCGAATGGATCTTTGGAACCGGTGGGGGCACGCTGAGTGCACCCACTAGGTGTAGTCCCCGAGACTATGGTGGACTGCTGGTAGTCGACTATAGTCTAAGGAACCGTTTTTTAGGGCTGACTGCTGACAGTTAGCTATGGTTTTAGGATCATAACCTTCTTGCCTCTTTCAGTCGACTGGTCGAACCGAATTGGTAAAACCAGTGGGGGCACGCTGAGTGCACCCACTGGGTGTAGTCCTCGAGACTACTGTCGAATGTTCTAATTCGACTGCAGTCTTAGAAATGCTATGATTTTTCTTTAGTCACTCGGAAGTGACCTGTCTTTGATGTTTTGTCGATTGACTCTTCGCAGAAATCTTGCGAGCTCGTGGCCCGCTATACCGAATTGGAGAACAAACAGATCCAGCTCAACCTTGACTTGAAACTTGCTCAGGAGAACTTGCAAAAGGCGAGAGACGAAGCGAAAGGTATGGCTGGTGAGAACTTGACGATTGTCTTTGTCTTTCTACCCATTCTCAACTCTGGGCTTATTGTTATTTTGCAGACAAACTGGAGGAGGCTCTGAAGAAGAAAGACCACGACCTTGCAGACGCACAGAAGGTGGCTTTGGAGAAAACAAAGCTCACGGAAGAGAAACTGGTCTTAGTTGGCAAACTCGAAGAGGAGAATACCAAACTGAAGGCTGCTCTCGACGCGGCCAACAAGGAGGTTAGTCGACTGAAGAATGATAAAGTTGCTCTGACTGACAAGGCTGGCGAACTGGCGGGGAGGAGGAATGATGTGGAGGCTTATCTGGGAGGGCTCGCCAAGAAGCTATTCCTCATGCTTGAAGGTAATTCCTCTTATCCGACTGACTTGTCATCATCGACTCGTCATAGAACCATTAGCTTGAACTCAAGTCGTATTTGCAGAATTCTGTCAGAACTTCAAAGAGGAGACCAGTCGAGTGGAGACAAGCCTGGACCCCATCAACTCTACCGTGAAGGATGAAGCCGCTATGAACGTGCTCCGACTGGAGTCTCGCATTCTTTGGTGTGGTGGACTATCTCGCCGACCGAAAGCTGCGGTGACGCCGGATCGACTCAACACTCTGGCGGACGGGCGCCAGAATGACCTCGAGCCCTTAATGACTCAATTGAATGAGGTTCCAAGTCGAGGTGCAAGAATGGAAAAGTCTTCGCCCGGTGCGGTCTTGATGTTGCTCTGTCTACGGTTCGTGTCCACTGCAAGGAGGCGCGGGAGGAAAAGCTGGCGTCCATCAAAGTTGCCAATACCAAGAAGTATGATTTCCAATCTTTCATGGAGACTTTCATCGTCGCTGCCACCCGGATTGCTGATGGGATCGACCTTGACCAGTTTGTGACTCCTTCCAGTCCTCCACCTGAGGAGTAAAAAACTTTTATTCTCTACCTTAAATTTGCCTCGGAATGCCGAGTGGTTTTTGTAACCGATAAACTTTAACGGGCTTGAGGCCTGGGTACTTCTGCATCCTTAGGATGCTATCCGAACTTTCCTTATCGTCAAAATATGCTTTTGTTTGCCTTCGAGTGAACTTTGCTCTTCACTCGGATTATGCTTCAATGCTTGAGATGCAGCTCTGAGGTGGATCCAGTCGACCTACACTTTGTTGCTCTTGCAGGTGCAGGAGAAGGAAGCAGTCGACCTGTACCTCGTCGTCCTTGCGGATCGGGATGGAGCGCACGTTGCACTTGTGGCGCAGCTCCGAAGGAGAAGGCAACAGTCGACCTGCACCTCGTCGTCCTTGCGGATCGGGATGGATTTCGTACTTAGGCGAGTACTGGACTGCAGCTAAGCCCCCGAGTGGGAGGTTTTCTCTCCACTCGGTAGGATTTTTCAAACTTAGGCGAGTACTGGACTGCAGCTAAGCCCCCGAGTGGGAGGTTTGCTCTCCACTCGGTTGGATTTTTCAAACTTAGAAATCTTGGACTCTGACTAAGCCCCGAGTGGGAGGTTTGCTCTCCACTCGGTAGGATTTTTCAAACTTAGGCGAGTACTGGACTGCAGCTAAGCCTCCGAGTGGGAGGTTTGCTCTCCACTCGGTAGGATTTTTCAAACTTAGGCAAGTACTGGACTGCAGCTAAGCCTCCAAGCAGGATTTTTGTGACATAGCTTTGAAGGGGAAGGCAACAGTCGACCTGTACCTAGTCGTCCTTGCAAAGTGCACATTGTATTAAATACTTAGGCGAGTACTTGGACTGCAGCTAAGCCCCCGAGTGGGAGGCTGGCTCTCCACTTGGTAGGATTTAAAACACTTAGGCGAGTACTTGGACTGCAGCTAAGCCCCAGTGGGAGGCTGGCTCACCACTCGGTAGGATTTTTCAAACTTAGGCTAGTACTTGGACTCCGGCTAAGCCCCCGAGTGGGAGGCTGGTTCACCACTCGGTAGGATTTAAAACACTTAGGCGAGTACTTGGACTGCAGCTAAGCCCCCGAGTGGGAGGCTGGCTCACCACTCGGTAAGGATTTTTTTTACAAACTTAGGCGAAACGGATTCGCAGCTAAGTCACCCACTGGGTGGGAATTTTAACAAAAAGTAATAACAATCACTTGGAAAATTATAATCTTCTTGATTTAGAGAAACAAACTACAGAGGTACTTTTATTACATCTCACCCGAGTGAGCTCTTAAGTGTAAAAGGGGCGGAGCAGCTCCGCATTCCAGACTCGAGGCTCATCGATCTGGCGTTCGACGTATTAAAGATGGTAAGCTCCATTGTGGAGAACTCTGGTGACGATGAAGGGACCTTCCCAAGTGGGAGCGAGCTTATGTGGTTTCTGTTGATCCACTCGGAGGACCAGATCCCCTTCTTGAAAGGCTCGGCTCTTCACATTTCTAGCATGGAATCGACGCAAGTCCTGCTGATAGATGGTCGAGCGGATCAGGGCCATCTCTCTCCTCTACAAGGAGGTAGACTGCATCTTGTCGGGCTTGCTCCGCTTCAGCTTCAGAGTAAAGTTTGACTCGGGGCGCATTGTGAAGCAGGTCACTCGGTAGAACTACTTCAGCTCCATAGAGCATAAAGAATGGAGTTCTCCCAGTCGACCGATTAGGAGTGGTCCTCAATCCCCAAAGAACCGACGGAAGTTCGTCAACCCACGCTCCTGCTGCATGCTTGAGATCACACATCAGTCGAGGTTTCAGTCCTTTGAGAATTAGACCATTTGCCCATTCTGCTTGTCCATTCGACTGGGGGTGAGAGACTGAAGCATAGTCGACTCGCGTGCCCTGAGAGGCGCAAAAGGCTTTGAACTTGTCGGAATCGAATTTGACCCATTGTCAGTGATGATGCTGTGCGGAACTCCATATCTGAATATCAACTCTCTGACGAAATTGACATCAGTGCACACATCAAGGTTCTTGATAGGTTTAGCTTCGACCCACTTCGTAAACTTGTCGACTGCCACAAGAAAATGAGTGAAACCACTCCTGCCAGTTCTCAGTGGTCCAATCATATCCAACCCCCAAACAGCGAAAGGCCAGACGAGTGGAATGGTCTTGAATGCTAAGGCGCGTTTGTGTGACATATTGGAGTAGAACTGACATCCTTCACACTTGTCGACTATTTCCTTTGCCATTTCATTTGCCTTTGGCCAGTAAAATCCGGCTCGGTATGCTTTAGCCACGATGGTTCGAGAGGACGCATGGTGACCACAGGTCCCCGAGTGGATATCATCAATAATTATCTGACCTTCTTCTGGCGTTATGCACTTCTGGCTAACTCCAGTCACGCTTTCTCTAAATAACTGTCCCTTGATCACAGTAAAGGCCTTGGATCGGCGGACGATCTGTCTAGCCTCTTCTTCATTCTCTGGGAGCTCTTTCCTCAGGATATACGCGATGTACGGTACTGTCCAGTCGGGGGTGATGACCACGACTTCCATGATCAAGTCGACCACCGCTCGGACCTCCACTTCAGTCGGATCAGTGGCACTTTTTGGTTGTGGAGCCTCTTCAGTGAAAGGATCCTCTTGAATCGACGGTGTGCGGATGTGCTCCGAAAACACATCACTGGGAATGGCTTCCCTCTTGGACCCTATTTTCGCCAAATCATCAGCAGCTTGATTTTTCAGTCGGGGTATATGATGGAGCTCTAACCCCTCAAACTTCTTCTCTAGCTTCCTCACTTTGCATTAAAGTAGCAATCATGGTCGGACTTGACGTCCCACTCCTTCATCACCGATTAACCACCGGATCTGAGTCACCATAGACCATGAGGCTGACGGACGCCGAGTGAAATAGCCATACATAACCCATACAACAGTGCTTCATATTCTGCTTCATTGTTGGAAGAATCAAAGTGAATCTGGAGCACATATCTCGAGCTTATCTCCTCGGGGAAACCAATACTACCTCAAAGACCGAACCATTCAGCATCTTGGAACCATCAAAGAACATAGTCCAAAGGTTCGAGTGAACTTGAGTCGGTAACTGTTGTTCAATCCACTCGGCGATAAAATCTGCTATTGCTTTGGGACTTGGTGGCTTTCTTTGCCTCAAACTTGATATCAAGGGGAAGAAGTTCAATCGCCCATTTCACGACTCGACCAGTTGCGTCTCTGTTGTGCAAAATCTCTGATAATGGGGCGTCACGACGATCGTAATGGAATGATCGGAGAAGTAATGAGCAACCTTCTTCGCGGTCATATAAATCCCATACACAAGCTTACGATAATGAGGGTATCTTTGCTTTGACGGGGTTAATACTCGTAAAGATAATATACTGGGCGCTGAACTTTGAAGGCCTTTCCTTCCTCTTCCCGCTCGACCGTAAGTACTGTACTGATGACTTGTCCTGTGGCTGCAATGTAAAGCAGCAACGGCTCTTTGCTGATTGGGGCAGCAAGCACCGGCTGGGTGGAGAGCAGAGCTTTGAGCTCTGCAAACGCTGCATCAGCTTCAGGAGTCCACTCGAACTTGTCTGACTTCTTCATCAATCGGTAAAGAGGCAATGCCTTTTCACCGAGGCGAGAGATGAATCGACTTAAAGCGGCCAAGCATCCAAGAAGCTGCGGACATCCTGCACACGCACAGGGTGTTTCATTCGGAGTATAGTGCCAACTTTTTCTGGGTTAACATCGATTCCTCGTTCAGAAACGAGAAAACCGAGTAACTTTCCGCCAGGAACTCCGAATGTGCACTTTGATGGATTAAGCTTGCTATCATACCTCCTGAGATTGGCAATGTTTCAGCAAGGTCAGTCAACAGGTCGGAACCTTTCCGTGACTTGACCACAATGTCATCCATGTATGCTTCAACATTCCGACTGATTTGAGTGAGTAAACACTTCTGAATCATCCTCATGAACGTGGCTCCGGCATTCTTGAGGCCAAATGGCATGGTGACATAACAAAAGCACCCGAATGGAGTGATGAAAGCTGTTTTGATCTCGTCGGGTCCATACAGACGGATCTGATGGTACCCGGAATATGCGTCTAAAAAAGACAACCGCTCACATCCCGCAGTCGAGTCAACTATTTGGTCGATGCGGGGGAGAGGAAAATGATCTTTCGGGCAGGACCGATTGATATGTTTGAAGTTCGATGCACATGCGCAGTGAATTGTCCTTCTTAGGGACCATGACCACATTGGTGAGCCACTAGGAGTGGTAAATTTCTCGGATAAACTCTGCTGCTAAGAGCCGAGCCACCTCCTCGCCTATGGCCTTTCTCTTCTGGACGACAGACCGTCGAAGATGTTCTTTGACAGGTTTGACTTTTGAGTCGACTTCATGAGCGGTGCTCAGCCCGACTCCACAGGAACACCCGGCATGTCGTGAGCTTCCATGCAAAGATGTCCCAGTTCTCACGGAGGAACTGGACGAGCGTTTCTTCCTATTTTGGAGTCTAGTGTTGTTGAGATGTTGGTCGGAGCAGCATTGGGGTCGGTCGGGTGAATATGAACCTGCTTCGTCTCACCAGACGACTGAAATGCCGACTCTGTAGCGGGCTTCTTGGCTTGCAACAAATCACTCGGATCAGCAGTCTTCTGATATTCTTGCAATTCTACCACTGCCATCTGAGCATCAGCAATCTTAGAGCCTTTCTGGAAACACTCTTCCGCTTTCTTCCGATTGCCAGCGATAGTGATCACACCCTTGGGGCCGGGCATCTTCAGCTTAAGGTACACATAACATGGTCGAGCCATGAAACGGGCATACGCCGGCCTTCCCGAATAAGCGTGATAAGCGCCTGGAAATCCACGACCTCAAAGGTCAACTTTTCTTTGCGGAAATTCTTGAATCACCAAAAACCACATCAAGAGCAATTTGACCGAGTGACTCAGCCTTCTTTCCGTGAATGACTCCGTGGAAACTCATATTCTTGGTCTTTGAGTCTGGACATCGGAATGCCCATCCCTTTCAAAGTCTCTACATACAAGATGTTCAGTCCACTGCCACCATCCATCAAAACTTTGGTCAGTCGAGTGCCTTCGACGACTGGATCGACCACCAACGCTTGCCTACCAGGGGTGGCAATGTGTGTCGGATGATCGGACTGGTCGAATGTGATGGCGGTCTGGGACCATTTCAGATAATTGGGCGTCACCGGAGCGACCATGTTCACTTCCCGGTTGATAACTTTCAATCGACTTTTGCTTTCAACGCCAAGAAAAATCATCGTGGTGGAATTGACACGGGGTATCCACCATCACTATCTTCCTTGTCCTCAACTTTGTCCGACTCCTTTTCCTTATCCTTGGGTTGCTTCCCTTGGAACTGCTGAATCAAGAGCCGACACTGTCGAGTGGTATGCTTCAGGTAAATGAGTTTACCCTCTTCATATTTCTTCGTGTAAATGTGACATGGCAAGTCCAACACATCATACCCATCTTGGTCTTTCACCTTCTTGGGGTTCCACGGACCCTTGGGTTTCCCCTTGAACTTTCCTGGGGTCACAGCCAAGGCTTCTCCGGGAGCGGCTGGCTCGGCTTTGCGCTTCGCTTCCGACCGAGTTCCCTCCACCGACTTCATTAGCGGCTGACTTGTACTTACCACTCCGGAGCCGATCCTCTTCTTCGCCATTAGCATACTTGGTGGCAATCTCCATCATCCGACTCAGGGTCATATCTCCTGTCCGACCGAATTTCAAACTCAACTCCCTGTTCTTGACACCTTCCTTGAAAGCACAAACTGCCTGGTGATCAGACACATTCTCAACTGTGTGGTGCAAGGTAATCCATCTCTGGATGCAATCTCTCAAAGTTTCATTCGACTTCAGACGACGCATCGCAGCTCACAACCCTGCTGGTCGCTTGCAAGTCCTTCAAATGTCACGACAAACACTCGGGCAAGATCTTCCCAAGTGTAAATACTGCTTTGGGTGCTAACCGATTCAACCATGCTCGCCGAACCCTCCAACATAAGGGGCAAATGCTTCATAGCTACCTCATCATTGCCGCCGTAATCTGACAGCCACTCGGTAGTCCTCAAGCCAAGTGTCGCTTGGACTCACCGGTGAACTTATCGACTCCGGCCGCCAACCTGAAGTTGGCAGGAATCACTGCGGTTCGATGGCCCTGCTAAAACACTCGCCCCGAGACATGAACTCGCTCTTTGGAGGGAACATCTCTATGATGGCCTTCTCTGTGAGCTCTGTTCCTGTCGACCAAGCCTTGAACGATAATGGATCTCGCATCAAAGCCTGGCTCTCTGGGGTCGACTGGAACCCTTCGCCCAGCACTGTGCCGGCGTCTGTCATCTTGTTGCCGAGGAGCGTATGATCCACCCCTTGGGGGAGGGGTGGGCACTCGACGTCGATCATTACGATCGAATCGGTGCTCATACGGCTCGCGGTTCTTGTACTGATCATCACGCCGGCCTCCATGTTCCTCACGCCTCAGGGGCGATCTTGGACTATGGGCCGACTGGACTGAATTCGCAGCGACGGATCTGGCCGTGAATCCTGTTCCGGATCGTGATACGACTGAATTTTGATCTCCTGCTGCCGGAGTAAATCTACGATCTGCTGCAAACCTCTACTCGCCTCCGTTGCGGGAAGGCTGAATTGATTCTGCTATACGGGCTGCAGCTGCTAAATTCTTAATCGGAGTTCGATATACCTGAGTTGGTTGTGGAAAGAGCTGACGTCGACAGGATTCTGGAACCCGTGGTCGCGTGCGCTCGTCGAGAACTTGCTGGAGGTTCTCGGTCGAGTGCGCCGCCGCTGGTTAAGCGCGCGCATCCTCCAAGGCATGAGCCTCGGGGGTTTCTCCAACGATAGGAGTGTGAAGTGCATCCATGTTTCAGCGGCGAAGTTCCTCCCTCTGCAGCAAAGTGCGGGGCTCGGGATGGTACTCTTCGTGAACCTGCGCCGGATCGCCTCCACCGTCGCCTCCGTTGGTGCAGGGGAATCCAGGAGGACTGCGTGGCCGTCGACCATCAGAACCTCCACTGCCGGATCGCTGCTATCGCACTCAGATGCAGTCTCTGCGGAGCCAGTCGACAGATTGAACAGGCCGTAGAGAGATTCGTCGGGCTTGATTGCTGCAACTTGGAAAGTGGTTGTCGGTGTTTTGGGAACGGGGGTCCCCAGACTTGCCTGCGTGCGGCCTGCGGCGTGGCTCAAAGGAGGCCCAGGACAGCCCATCTTGATCAACGCAAGCTCAAGACCCTCGCGAGGGGCCAAGCCTCGCGGGGCGTACGACAAGGAGCTTCCTCAGGCACGGCCTCGTCAGGCTGGCTCATAAGGAGGCGGAGAGTTCAAGGCAGGGTACCTCGCGAGGTGCCCATGACGCAAGCCATGACGACCAAGGGCGCCAGCCGGGCACCAGCCCACGCAGCGTCCTCCTTTCCTCTTTAGTGCAAAGGGAGCAAGCGCAGGCGAGAGCATCAAGCAAAGGCATCCATTTCGGTGCAATAAGACCAAGACCAGCCCAACGGATGGAAGGGAGTCATCATGGAGCCCAAGCAGGCGTCATCACCAGAGCCTTTGGCAGGCGAGGACCAACTTTAGTCAGGATAAGTGTACCCGTTGTTCCCCTTCAAAATGGCCAATTGTTGGCGCCCTTCCCGCTCAATATTTGGGAAGAGGCCCAGGGCCTTCGCCTATAAATAGGAGTAGCCACACTCAGAGCGAGGGCATCTTGGAGAGAAAAAGAGAGACCTGAATCCTCATCAAGGAACCAGTAGCTAGAGCGACTGAACCCCATCTAGCAGTTCATCGCACCCGCCAAGAACAGACCCTCGCGAGGTTGTTCTTCCTTGTATTGTTTCTTATCAGCCCAAGATGCAATCCACCACACCACACACTGGAGTAGGGTATTACACCACAATGGTGGCCCGAACCAGTATAAATCTTGTGTCCCTTGTGCTGTTCCGTTAGTAGTTTAGGTCCCTGCGATTCGGCGAAGTGCGAGACGGTGGAAGGTTGGATCTCCGCGCGCACCCCAGTGTTCGAACCTTAAGGGTCTGCCGGAACCCGAAATCCGACATTTGGCGCGCTAGGTAGGGGTGTGCCGGAATCCACCTTCTGCCACCTCGTGTTCCGTCGCATCGTCATCACCATGTCCGGCGACCAAGCGGGCAACCCAGATCCTTGGGCGGCATGGCTTCGCCACAGAGGCTCACCCGCCGGGCGACCCGTGCCCCAGTAGCTAGGCAGCTCGCGGGTCCGCATGGTAGCGCTGCGGGCACGGGCGACGCGGACAGGCTTCGACGGTTTCACGCGCATGGCGGCGCGGTCGGCAGCAAGGGCCTCCAATCACGCCGGGACCACGTCACCATACACCCGCCGGAGCGAAGCGAACTTCGAGGGCCGCGCTCACGGTGTGCCGAGCTGCTGCGATGCAGGCTCTTTGGAGAGCGGCCGCGACGCGTCTGCTGGAGCAAGTGGCGGAGCTCTGGGCTTCGCCGCCTCGGGGCTCACCCTTGCGCCCAGCTTCCATCGCGAGCCAGGCGGCCCGCACGGGGGCTCCACGCATGCCCGCGGGCCCCAAAGCTAGTCCAACACCGGCGAAGCTGTCAGCACCGGGCCGGCGGCGGGGTTGCCCCCGCCCCCGGCCCGCGGAGAAGAAGGACTCGACGTAACCCACGGGCCGGGTGGACCGCCACACCGCCACCCCACGGTGGGCGCATCAAGCAGAGCCGCATGGCACGCTCAGCACTACGGTGTGGCCTTCGGGATGACGGCGCCAGCAGAATACGTGCCCCATATGGTGGACCAAGGGCACCTGCATGAGGGAGAACAAGGCTCGCTCCTCAGCCCGAGCTGGGGAGATGAGGCGCCGGGAGCCGAGCTCTTCCAGGAGCCGCGGGATGGTCCCACTGATCACGCCGGGGGCGACGATTATCGGGTACCGCTACTTCCTCAAGAGCAAACATACGCTAACCATAGGTCGCAGGAGGTACAGGTCGCCACGACGAGCGGCTGCCCCGCTCCTACGGTCTCCTACCCCTCGGGAGGGGGCGCAGGGGGCTGCCGGAGAGGGCAGAGATCCGACATCACCACCGCTGCTCGGAGCAAGGCGTTCTCGGGAGGTAGGCCCTCTGCTGGGAGGCGCCTCGAGGCCTGCCTGGCGGAGGACCCGTGGTCGTCAGGGAACTGGCGACCGCTCTACCCCATCGGCGGGCGCCTGGTTTCCGGTCGTTGTTGATGGCACTAGAGTGTGGCGCAAGGCGGGCCTCGTCTGGGCGATATGAAGCAAGGCCGGTACTGTGAAGAAGGCCCAGTGCCCGTGAAGCTTCGCCGCCCCGTGACACTCTCACGTAATAATGAGTGGGGCTGTACATGCCCCGAAGTCTCAGGGGTGCCGGCCTCAGGCCCTGGGGCTCCCTCCCACGCCCAGTGGCAGCACTTAGCTCCGCGCTGGTGAGAAGACGTCCAAGACTAGACTAGGTGCCGGGCACGGCTTTTCTTCTACTTTCTTCGCCTTTCCATTTGGCTGTCGCTTTCCCCCGCTGGATTTAAGTTGGATTCGAATTTGAGATTTGCGTGTATTCGGGGAAGGGGTGCTTAGTCTCGTTCGAGAAAATCTCTCGCGTTTCGGTTACCACTCCGCCTCAGCTGCCTTCCCTCATGAGCCCTCGTGAGCCGGGCTGTGCCTAGCTTGCGCCAAGAGCCCAGCCTGCCGCCGGGTCCTCTCCGGAGGGTTTTACTGCAGATCCTACGGATTCGATCAGAGACACTCGGGTCACCACAGCCTCCAGAGGCTATCTCGTGGCTCGTCTGAAACAAAGGTAAATCAGCCAACCAAAGACGTCGCATTGGCCAACCACTTGGCGCTGGGCGTATGGGCGATGTAGCACCTGCTAACACGATGAACACAAGTTTTACATGAGGGGCTCCCCTCCCAAAATGCTCTCACAACCATCGTGCCAAAACCTGAGTTCTATTCATGCAGTGGTAATGGAACAGGGACAATACATAATCAGTCGGATAAATCCCCCAATGCGCCCTCGGAGCACCTCCGAGCCGTTCTTTGGCGTCGCTGGCCTCGCCGTCACCGTCTGCGTGTCCATCGGAGGCGCCTGGGCCGTTCACCATGCCGCCCTCATCGGCGGCCACGACCACGCCGTCGTTGTCCGAAGCGATGGCCCTGACGAGAGCATCCACATTGTCTTCCACCCAGTGCGGCAGGTCGCCCCAGACGGCCTGGGGAACTGGGGCGATGGCTGCGTCGAAGTCGAAGTGGGGGTCCATGTTCTGGCGATGACTGAAGACACGAGAAAAGGCGCGCCCAAGCAGCGCGCGGCTCCTCTCCTCCACCAATCTATTGGCCCTGACCGCGCCTCAAGGCCGCGCCACCACGTCGGTGAAGAACTGAAGGTTGCCAGGCGTAGTTAAGGCGTATGCTCGGCCAAATGCTGCCTCGCAGATGTTACCCAAGGCTGTGTTCGCTCTTTCCCGGAGCGTGGCGAGCATGGGGCCGTGCTCATGCTCCAGGATTCACCGCTGACGTATCTCGTCCGCATTCTGGCGCGCGACGGCCTCGGCCTCCTCCACCCATTGGCGAAGAAGGAGTGCCTCGGCCTGAGAGGCGGTTGACTCCCCCTGCGCCACCTCGAGGGCGGCCCGAAGAGCATCGGCCCGCCGCGTCGCCTCCTCCCGCTTGGCCCTCAAGGCAGCAGTCATGCCTTCAGCCTCGGCCTTGCTCAACCCCAGCCTCTCCTTGAACTCGCGCTCAAGGTCCGAGCGGGCCGTCGCCACTCGGCGTCCGACCTCCTCCAGGACGCGGGCTTCCCGTGCTGCGACCTCATCCTCCGCCCGCGTCGCCAAGCGCTCCCTCGTCTCCAGGGCGCCAGTACTTGCAGCGTTTTGGCGGCTTCAAGCGTCAACGCCTCCTCACGCTTCTGGAGCTCCGCCGGGTCACCGGAGGCCACCTTCATCGACGCGAGGGCTGCCTCGCGCAGCTCTACTTGCTCCTCCAGCGAGTGACACCGGGCCAGGAGTTCCCGTGCCCGCTCCTCCGCCGCCTCTCGCCACCTGTTAGCTTCCCGGGCCTCCTCGACGGCCCGAGAACAGGCTTCCCGAGAGGCTGCCAGCGATGCTTTGGCCTCTTCATCATCAAGATCGCGCTGGTGGCGCGCGAGGGCGACTGCGCCCTCCAGCTCACGCCTCTCTGCGGCCAGGCGCAGGCTCTCGGCCTCAAGGCGCGCGTCTTCATCCGCGAGCTCCTCACCAAGCAGGCTCATCGCATCAGCCGCCCTTCGAAGGAATCCTTGGCGAAGAGCGCGACGCTCCCGAGCGCGCTCGAGCACGTCTTCCACACCATCACCTGCCCCAACCATGCGACGGGGCCCACGAGTCAGCGCTCCCCCCTCCCGGGCGGGGCTGGGGGCTGGCACCCTCGCGGCTTGACCGGCACGCCGCGCCCGAAGCCCGCTCGAGCCAGCCCGCCCCCAGACGAAGAAGCGCGAGGCGCCTCGGCCAATCGCCGTCCACGACTCAAAGCGAGAAGCCCACGGCAGTTAGCTATGCCACGAGAAGGCTCGCGAAGAAGGGTCGCGAGGCGCGCAGGGCCACGATGCGCCTCGGGATGGTTCGCCTCCCCGGTCTCCCTCACCACAAGGGCTCCACTGCTCGGAGCACTCAAGGGCGGGGGAGGGGGCGAAGCTGAGGCGGACGGCTCCTCGCCCGTCTCCGTGAGCTCGGCAGGAAGGGGCCTGCAGGGCAAGGATCAGTACAAGCAGCAGAAGGATCAGGAGCTGTAGAAGGAGAAGGCTTACTCATCAGTGGTGAAGTACTTCCTACGCTTCAGCAGGCGACAAGGGTAATCATCGCCCAGGGCCTCCCTTCTCTTCCGGAGGGCCTCGAAGTCCACACGGAAGCGACCCAAGATTCGAGCGCAGGGGTCAGCCTGCAGCAAGGGAGAAGCTTGTCAGGCGACCTGCGTCGGGCGTCCGCTTTGATGCGCTGGCTGGTCGCCTCACCAAGAGAAGCAGCAGGGCCTCGGGGCTCCATCCGCAGCGCCATGGGCGGCTGCCTGCCTGGCGCGCGGCATGAGCCTCGTGAGCTGCTTCCTCATGAGCGTCGCCCGGCTATCACCCAGCGGGGTCCCTTGACCTCTGGCGGCTCGTGCCTCCTGCTCCGCCACTTGAGGAGGAGCCGCCTTGGATTGGAAGGGCTGTCACCATCACTTTGGATTCTCGCGAGGCCTCGAGACAAGCGGGGGCGCCCCCGCTCATCGAAGATAGGCATCTGGTTCACAAAATCACCCTGTTTCGGCAGAGATACAAAGAAGGCCATTCCATGCCGGATGCCACTGGGTTGGGGTCGCCACCAGACCAGAGCACTTTCCTTAAGCGCCAGCGTCAGGTCTTCTTCACGGAGCCTCATACGATCACCAGAGCCTGTCAAGGCCCACATCCGGTGGGAATGGCGTTGGAGAGGAGCAACGCGGCACATCAGGAACTCCTTCACCACCTTGGGCGCTGTCACGCAAGCGACCTTTAAAACGCCAAGCGGTGCTGACAAAGATGAGACGAGGGCTTGAAAGCGCCTCCTGCCCCACTGAATTGGGGACAAGAAAGTAGGTTAGCTAGATAGGGGGCTGGGCACCCCACATCCACGCATACAACCACCTCTCGTGGAACTCAGCTTGGGCGGAGGGAGGCTGAAGTCAATCCCCGAGGTCATTGTCTCGGGCGCCGGGCGACGAAGCTCACGACGCCGAGCATTGGGTGGGGTCGACAAGGCGCAGAGAGAAGAAGTGGCGCAGCAAGGCAACCAAAGGAAGGATGCCCATCATTGCTTCACAAACGAAGGCGAAGACCGAGAGGAGAGTGATGGACTCAGGACCCAGGTGCATCATGTGGATCTGATAGTGGGAAAGAACGGCATTGGAGAAATCAGAAAAGGGGGGAACCAGCCCCGCCCACAGGGCGTCAGCAAAATACCGGACCTTAGTGACTATCCCGTCGATGGAGAAGTGGGACGCGGGTCAGGTCGTCGTCCTCCCGCATTCGTTGAAGGTGGTGGCCAGAGCCGAACTAACCTTGCCCAAGCCCTCTAGATTGAGTATAATCGACGGGTCGACGGCGGAGGCCGCCGGCGGCGGCGAGCGAGGCGGAGGCACATGTTTCTTCCCTTTCCCATTCTTCGTCGGAGCCATGACGATCGAAAGGGGGGGGGATGATTCGAGATTGGATTGAAAATGGAAGCTGGAGTTCGAGAGGGGCAAGGACAGGGGCGCACGAGCAGCAGAGAGGGGAACGAATGTGTACAGTAGCGTGTCCGCCTAGCAAGGCACGAAATGAGGAGGCGTGGGGGAACAGTGCCGCCCACGTCCAATCAACCGCCACGCTTGGCGCCCAAGGTCATGAGCTGTTAGGGCCCGCGACGCTTCACACTTGCCCTTTCGCCTCTCTGCTCGGCCAAGTTCGGGCGCGCCATGGGCCCGGGGGCTACTGTCGGCGTTCTGGGAACGGGGGTCCCCAGACTTGCCTGCCTGCGGCCTGCGGCGTGGCTCAAAGGAGGCCCAGGACAGCCCATCTTCATCAACGCAAGCTCAAGACCCTCGCGAGGGGCCAAGCCTCGCGGGGCGGACGACAAGTAGCTTCCTCAGGCACGGCCTCGTCAGGCTGGCTCATGAGGAGGCGGAGAGTTCAAGGCAGGGTACCTCGCGAGGTGCCCATGACGCAAGCCATGACGACAAAGGGCGCCGGCGCCCGGCCAGGCGCCAGGCCAGCAGCGTCCTCCTTTCCTCTTTGGTGCAAAGGGAGCAAGCGCAGGCGAGAGCATCAAGCAAAGGCATCCATTTCGGTGCAACAAGACCAAGACCAGCCCAACGGATGGAAGGGAGTCATCGTGGAGCCCAAGCAGGCGTCATCACCAGAGCCTTTGGCAGGCGAGGACCAACTTTAGTCAGGATAAGTGTACCCGTTGTTCCCCTTCAAAATGGCCAATTGTTGGCGCCCTTCCCGCTCAATATTTGGGAAGAGGCCCAGGGCCTTCGCCTCTAAATAGGAGTAGCCACACTCAGAGCGAGGGCATCTTGGAGAGAAAAAGAGAGACCAGAATCCTCATCAAGGAACCAGTAGCTAGAGCGACTGAACCCCATCTAGCAGTTCATCGCACCCGCCAAGAACAGACCCTCGCGAGGCTGTTCTTCCTTGTATTGTTCCTTATCAGCCCAAGAGGCAATCCACCACACCACACACTGGAGTAGGGTATTACACCACAATGGTGGCCCGAACCAGTATAAATCTTGTGTCCCTTGTGTTGTTCCGTTAGTAGTTTAGGTCCCTGCGATTCGGCGAAGTGTGAGACGGTGGAAGGTTGGATCTCTGCACGCACCCCAGTGTTCAAACCTTAAGGGTCTGCCGGAACCCGAAATCCGACAGTGGCCGACTGGCGAGCCACCGCATGCCTCACCCACCGCTGAAGACTCGACCGACCGGAGCGCTTGCGCCGGCGGGAGACTGGGAGTGAGGACGGCACAAGAACCGACCCATACTGGGTCGACGGTTGCCGCAGGAGGACGCCATGGACGCCTTAGGCTGAAAGTCGTTGCTCCACGGACGGGGAGCGCGCCGACGTTGAGGGGAGCCTCCTGAAGCCAAGCGGAGTCGTCGGCGATGAATGTGAGCGCACCGAGACGGATCTCGCGGCCCTCGACCAAAACTCCACCTGAAACCATGATGTAGGAGATCGAAAGAATCCCAACTTCTCCAACAAATCGCTAGAACACCTGCCCCACTGTGGGCGCCAACTGTCGTGGTTCTAAGTTTGACAGTAGAATGGGGGGTAGGTATGGAGAGGCAAGATACTAGCTATGGAGTAGTTGTAGACGCACGAGTTTTATGAGTTCAGGCCCTTCTCGGAGGAAGTAATAGCTCTACGTCTCGGAGCCCGGAGGCGGCCGACTGGATTATATGCGTATGAATTACAGGGGTGCGAACCCTTCTACCTGTGGAGGGGGGTGGCTTATATAGAGTGTGCCAGGACCCCAACCAACCCACGTAGTGGAGGGTTAAAGGTATATTAAGGCCAGGCGTTACTGGTAACGCCTTACATAAAGTGTCGTCATGATCATAAAGACTACTTAATTACAGACCGTTTGGACACCGAGTGGTTCTTGAACTCCAGGTGGTCGAGTGGGTCTTCATGGTCGAGTGTCTTTGAGTCTGTCGAGTGGAATCCTACCAGGTCGACTGGAAGGCAGTTTATTCTAAGGATGTCCTTGGGGAGGGTATCTTAGACAGGTCCATGACCCTACCCTAGGTACATGACTTCATCAGAAGGCGAGGCGGAGGAGGGAGGCGACGAGGAGGCGCCAAAGGTCTGAGCGGACGGCCATCCTCAGCTCGACCGCGCCTCTAGCAACGAGCCATGCCCAACCGAGTGCTTCTTGGAGGCTTAAGCAGAGACCGACCAGGCCCGCCTCAAGAATCGCACCGCCGGCTCCTCCGATCCTCTGAACCCTTCTGCCGCTTCCTAGGCCGCCATTTTATCTTTTACTTCACCTGTCTATCAGTCTTGATGAACTTGTTAATTTTGCACAATTCCACCCGCGGGGTGTATCTTGAACTTTTGTTGAAGATCGGCCAAGGGCCTTTGCTATGTAAATATTTTTCCGAGTTCTATCTTTTCTTGCTTACTGCTCTTTGGCTTTTTCCTTTGCCGCCTTCCCTTGGTTGCCGTCTTGCCAGCCAAACAGCCGCTCTGCGGACTGTTGCTGGGTCAAGTACTTAGCTACTTTGGGAAGGCAAGTACTTAGCCGTTTAGAGTTCTTTTGAGTTGAGTAGAACGGCGGGCCGATCGCTCAATGCCGGTCGTAAAAGGCGGGAAGCCAGCTTAAACTATGCACATGCTTTGTGTCCTTAGCCATTTTTCATGTGGGCACCCTTTCTACCTTGCTCCTGCCCACCAGACAGTCGCTCTTCGAGCTGCGGCTTCTGGCAGGAGACGGATTAAGTGCCACACATTACTTGTCCGGCTGCAGGAAGCATTTCATAGTTCAAGGCGGCAAGTCCCCGGGCCGACTAGACGAACCCGGTGCCAGGCGGCATAACAAAAAATGACATACTCATAGGCATAATTCTTATCGTATAGATAAAAGAGGGCAGTCCCCAAGATCTTCTTGGGGGACCCGGAGTCTTCGTACTTTAATACAAAAGGTAGCATGGTACATACTGCATTAACTGTAAAATCTTCGGAGGAGATTTGCATTCCGTGGCGTTCCGTCTCCTTGTCGGAGTCGTCCCTCTTGCGCGCTCGAGGCTTCTGAGCGTCGATCAGGTAGTAGGAGTCGTTGCCCAACACTTTGCTGACGATGAAGGGGCCTTCCCAAGGTGCTGAGAGCTTGTGCTGGCCGGCTGTTCGCTGGATCAGCTGGAGCACAAGGTCTCCTTCTTGGAAAGATCTCGGCTTGACCTTCCGGTTGTAGTACTGGCGCAGGCTCTGCTGGTAGATGCTGGACCGTCTGAGTGCCAACAGTCGGCCCTCTTCCAGCAGATCGACGCCGTCTTGACGTGCTTCTTCTGCCTCCTCCTTGGTGTACATGGTGACTCGAGGGGAGTCGAATTCTATGTCCGTTGGGATGACGGCTTCGGCACCGTAGACGAGGAAGAAAGGTGTGAAGCCAGTTGACTTGTTTGGAGTTGTGCGCAGGCTCCAGAGGACAGCCGGCATCTCGTCAACCTAGCAGCCGGCCGAACGCTCCCGAGGCTCGACCAGTTGGGGTTTGATGCCAGACAAAATGAGGCCGTTTGCTCGCTCCACCTGGCCGTTTGACTGCGGATGGGCAACGGACGCTAAGTCCAGTCGGATGCCCCGCATCACGCAGAAATGGGCCAAGGCGCCTTTGGCAAAGTTTGTGCCATTGTCTGTGATGATGCTATGTGGTATGCCATACCGGATGGTGATGTCGGAGATGAAAGTCACATGTGTTGGTCCATTCAGCTTCTTGGTCGGTTTTGCTTCTATCCACTTGGTGAACTTGTCCACTGCGACAAGCAGGTGAGTTATGCCGCCTCGTGCCGTCTTGAATGGTCCCACCATGTCGGACCCTGCATGCAAAAGGGCCAGGCAATGGGAATAGTCTTGAGTGCAGAAGCCGGCTGATGTGGCTTGGAACGGAACTTCTGGCACCCTTTGCATTTTTGGACCAGGTCCTTGGCGTCTTCTAGAGCAGTCGGCCAGAAAAAACCATGGCGGAAAGCTTTGGCGACAAGTGCTCTTGAAGCCGCATGGTGGCCACATTCGCCTTGATGGATGTCTTTGAGAATTGCTTGGCCTTGCTCTGGCTCCACGCAGCGCTGGTAGAAACCAGTGACACTGCGCCTCACAAGCTCTCTGTTGACTATGGTGTATGCTGCTGCCAGGCGTTGCACTTGCCAGGCCGAGATCTCATCAGTCGGCAGCTCTTTGTTCACCAGGAAATTGAGGATGGGCTGGGCCCATGAAGGTGTTGTGATTTCTGCGACTGCCAGGACTGCAACTTGGACGAGGGCGGTTGGGCCGGGAGGCGGCGGTTGGAGTCCGCAGCCGCTTGCTGGGTCGATGAAGTCCCCGGGCCGATTGGTGCAGTCCCCGGGCCGGGCTCTGAAATCTCCGGGCTGGCCGCTGCAGTCCCCGGGCCGGGTTCTGAAGTCCCCGGGCTGGGTGCGACTGCCGCGGCCCCCAGGCCGCCTGCCAGAATTCTTGTGCCGTCTGCTGGAGCTCTCGAGTCGGATCCGACTACTTCAGGAGGAGCTGACACGAAGATAGAATCCGACTCTGGTGATGGCTTGACAGACGGCTTGAGGAGGCGTTGTAGGGCGACGTCGGTTGGTATTGCTTGACGGGTGGAGCCGATTCGTGTCAAGGCATCTGCTTGCTCATTGTCATTTCTTGGCACATGGAGAAACTCGCACCCCTCAAAATATCCACTGAGTTGCTGTACGAGGAAGCGGTAGCTTGCCATGTTTGCATATTTGGCGTCCCAGTCGCCTAACGACTGCTGGACCACCAAGTCAGAGTCACCATAACACAGAATCCGGCGAATGCCAAGCTCTTTGGCAAGCCGGAGACCGTGAATGAGTGCCTCGTATTCGGCGACGTTGTTGGAGGCGGCAAAGTGGATTTGCAGCACATATTTGAGCTTGTCGCCTTTGGGAGAGGTGAGGATGACGTCGGCTCCTAAACCTGTGCGCATCTTGGAACCATCAAAATGCATCCGCCAATGGGTGGAGTCGAGGCTAATGGCCAGTCTGGTCTCGGCAAGAATGACGAGGAAGTCAGCCAGCGCTTGTGACTTGATGGAGGTGCAAGGCTGGTAGTAGATGGTGTAGGGGGCCAAATCTATGGCCCATTTGGCCACTCGGCCCGAAGCATCTCGGCTTCCAATGATCTCGGCCAGTGGAGCGGTGCAGACCACAGTGATTGGGTGCTCTTGAAAATACTTCTTCAATTTCTTGGTGGCAAAGTGCACGCCGTAGCACATCTTCTGGTAGTGGGGGTAGTTTTGCTTGGAGGCCGACAACACTTCACTCAAATAATACACCGGTCTCTGGACTGGTAGTGCCTTGCCTTCCTCCTTGTGCTCTACCACGATGACTGTGCTGACCACTCGGCTGGTGGCAGCGATGTAGAGGAGCATGGGCTCCATAGGAGTCGGAGCTGCCAGGACAGGTGGAGTTGTCAACATCTTTTCGAGATGGAGAAAAGCTTCACCCGCCTTGTCGTTCCACTCAAAAAAAGTGGTTTTCTTCATGAGCTGGTACAGGAGAAGAACCTTCTCTCCCAGCCGACTGATGAAGCGGCTGATGGACGCCAAACATCCAGTGAACTTCTGCACACCCAGTAGTCGGGTGGGTACGTCCATCCTCTCGATGGCCTTGATCTTCACAGGGTTGCACTCTATGCCGCGTTCTGAGACCAGGAATCCAAGAAGCTGTCCGGCTGGTACTCCGGAGACGCATTTCTCTGGGTTGAGCTTGATTTGAAATCGGCGCAAGTTCTCAACCTTGAGGTCTTCTAGCAGCGTTCCACGCTTCTCCGTCTTCACCACCACATCGTCTACGTAAACGTGGGCGCTTCTGCCGAGTTGCTTGAGGAGGCACTTCTGCATGCAACGTTGAAACGTGGTGCCGACATTCCTCAAGCCGAACATCATGGTCAAGTAGAAGAAGCCTCCAAATGGTGTGATGAAGGCGGTCTTCAGTCTGTCGGCCGGGTTCAGCTTGATCTGGTGATATCCTGAATATGCATCCAAGAAACTCAACAGCTCGCATCCGCCTGTGGAGTCTATCACTTGGTCGATTCTCGGCAAAGCAAATGGGTCCTTGGGGCATGCTTTGTTGAGGCTGGTATAATCAATACACATACGCCACTGCTTGTTTTTCTTCAACGCAAGGACTGGGTTGGCCAGCCACTCTGGAAAAAACACCTCCATGATGAAGCCGGCTGCCAGCAGCTGGGCTATCTCTTCTCCAACGACTCTTCTCTTCTCTTCTGACAGGAGGCGCAAAGGCTGCCTGACTGGCTTGGCATCAGACCGGACATGTAACTTGTGCTCGGCGAAATCCGTCAGAACACCCGGCATGTCTTTGGAGGACCATGCAAAGATGTCCCGATTCTCACGGAGGAAATCGACGAACTCACCTTCTTATTTGCTGTCAAGGTTTGTGCCTATGACAGCGTACCTCTCCGGGTGCTCCGGGTCCAAGGGTATCTTCTTTATTTCTTTGGCCGGCTTGAACGAGCCCTAAGCTTCCGACTCCTTGGGATCGGGCGACATCTCCGGCTGCTTGCCTACCATCGCCACAACCTGGTCGAGGAGCCGCTTCTCAGCTGCGATCACGAGGGACTTGGCCAACCGACTGCTCTCAGCTGCGCAGGCGGATGACTTCTTGTAGTCGCCAGACCCTTGGAACTCGGTATCTTCATCTTCAGGTAGGCATAGTGGGGGACCGCCATGAACTTGGCCAGAGCAGGCCGGCCAAGTATTGCATGGTATGGGCTCTCAAGGTCCATCACCTGAAACCAGACTGGCTCTCGGCGGAAGTGATCCTTGTCTCCAAAGAGGACGTCTATCTGGATCTTGCCGATTGGTGAGCAGGAAAGGCCAGGAACTATGCCATGGAATACAGTCCGGCTGGACTGAAGCTGCCTTTGTTTGATTCCTAACTTCTCCATGGTATCTTTGTACAGGATATTGATGCTGCTGCCGCCATCTATCAGAACTCGGGAGAAGCGAGCAGCTCGCCTATTTGTGGCAAAGGTGGCATCCAAAACTAGGGCATAGGAGCTGGGGTTGGGCATCACTTCCGGGTGGTCGGCTCTGCTCCAGCTGATGGGCTTCTCGGACCAATGCATGAACTCCGGGGTCTCTGATGCTACCACATTCACTTCTCGTTCAGCGGTACTTTCTTTGCGTCGGTCATCGGCCACGCTGGTGAACACGACATAAGCTCCGTGCTCTTCTAGATACTCGTCTTGTATGGCTCCGAGTGGTCTGACCGCCGGCTGCTGGGGCAGAGGAGGAGGCGGCTGCCCAGCAGGCGGGGGAGGCAAGAGGCCGTCTCCTTTGGCGATCCTGGTGAGCCAATGGCACTTCCGAGTGGTGTGGTTGGACGGCTTCGCACAACTATGGAATTTGCAGGGTGCATCCAGAGTCTGCTCATATGAGAAAGCCGGCAGCTAGTTGGGCTTGCCGCCTATACGGCATTTGGACGGAGGCTGCCCTTCCGGCCGGTCTTCGATCAGCCGCCACTCCGGCTTAAAAAGCCGGCTGCATGGCCTTGCGCTTGTTGTCGCTTGACTGTTGGCGCCGACTGGTGTCGCCAGCCGGGGTTCGAGGAGCCTGAGGGGCCACTTTGCCAGACGCATCAACTTGGATCTCTACTTTCATGGAGGAGTCGGCAGTGGCGTATTTGTCTGCTATGATCAGCAGCTCGTCGAGGGTCACCGGCTCGTCGCAGAGGAGTCGGTGCTTGAGGAGGGTGCCTTCTCGGCACCCGGCGGTGAAGTACTCGATGGCCTGCACCTCGTCCACGCCTTCGCAAGAGTTGTGGAGCTCGGCCCAGCGCGTGAGGTAGTCGCGAGTCGATTCGTTGGGGCCTTGCACGCACAAGGAGAGCTGGCGGGGCTGGGGCGGCCGCTTATACGTGCTGGTGAAGTTGCAGATGAAGGCTTCGGTGAAGTCAACCCAGCTGTTGATGCTGCGGGGCTTCAGACTGTTCAGCCACGTCCGGGCCGTGCCCTGGAGCATGAGCGGAACGTACTTCACTGCAACGCGCTTATTGCCATTTGCTATGCTGACGGTCGTGGAGTAGTCGACCAGCCAGTCCTCCGGCTTCACGGAGCCGGTGCATTTGGGCGTGTCTCTTGGAAGCGTGAACCCTTTGGGGAAGGGCTCGTCTCGAATGTGGGGGCCGAAACACGGCGGACCTAAGTCATCTTCTTCCTCCAGTGCCAGGGATCAGTGGAGACGGTCGATCCGGTGGCGGGCATCGTTCTCGCCGACTCCCTCTCGGCGGCCAAGGCGGTCGCCGAGTGTCGGGTGATCAACAGGCGGCGGGGAGACGTGCCTTTCCCTGCGAGGGGGAGGAGGCGGACAGTCATCCCGCCGTTCCACAGTCTTGGGCGGCCGTCTTGGTCGCGCTCTATGGTAACGTGAGTCCGACTGAGGCTATCAGCCGGCTCCTTGTCTCTTCTTCCGCGGACGCCACCAGTCGGCGTCCGAGATGTCGCGCCTTGATCTCGGCGGGGAGGCAGATCCTCGTTTTTCCGGTGCGGCGCCTCAGTGCAGCAGCCGGCCTTGTGCTGCTCGGCAGCTGCGTCAAGCAGCCGCTAGACGCGCTCCGCCATTTGACGATGTTCTTCGCCCTTGAATTTGTCCAGCTCTTCTGCTGCCGCCTGGGCAGTCCGGATATTTTCCGCAGGCGTGGCGTAAACGAGGCGATCTGCCCTGAATAAGTTGGTGATGGCCACGCCGCGCTGCTGGACCGTGCCAAGGCGGCTGGGCCCAGCTGGAGCCGTCGTGCCGCCCACAGCACGGTCCATCTCGCGCTGATAGGCTTCCGACAGGCGTCTCATGCTGGCTAGCCTCTTGGCGCTCTCGACGAGCTGGATGCGGCTGGCTTCCAGCATCTCGGCGTCGGTGTCTTCTGGGATGGGCGCCGTCGGGTCTTGCAGTGCCGCATCCAGCGGGTCGCGAGCACCTCCGCCAGAGTGCTCGCCGTGACCAATGACTAGCACCTCCGTGACGGTGCTTCCGCCGCTCTCCGCGCGAGGGAGCGGCTCGTCGTAGACCACCACGCTGGTGGGGAACGCGTCAAGCGACGTAGTGTCGGAGTCGACCAACATCGGGTCGGTGCAGCCTACAGACTCCAGGTCCACAGCTGGCTCGCTGGCGACATGGAGATGATCGAGGAGGCCCGCGAGGTGGCTCTCGGGGCCGTCTATGCCCGCGTCGAACGCGGGCTCGCCGGAGAGGTGGACCTTGCCAATGAGATCAGCGAGGCAACTTGCCGCGCAGGCGACTTCCGCGCCATGCAGCGCGTCAGCGCAGACTCCGTCTGGCGTGCCGGGCTGGCTGAGCTCGCCAGGGAGGAAAAGGGTTCCCGTCCAGAACAGGTCTCCGGACGACAGTGCACCTCGCCCCACAGTGGGCGCCAAATGTCGGGGGTTGGGTGCGACATATGCCAATGGATGGCTTATCATGGTGGGAGCGAGTAGAACATAGCCGGTGCCCGGAAGCAGGATGAGGCGTAGACACGAACGCCGGCGTACTTTACCCAGGTTCGGGGCTCTCCTAGGAGATAACACCCCTAGTCCTGCTCTGCGGGGTCTCTGCATGATCACTAAGGCTCAAGTGAGTACAGAGGTGCTCCTTGAGCTGTATTCTAGAGGTAGGAGAAGGCACGGCTAGCTCTCTCCTTCCTCTAGGGGCTGGTCTAGTTCTAGCAGGTTGGGAACCCTTTGCATGGGTGCCCTGGGGGGTTTATATAAGCCTACCCCCTAGGGGTACAATGGTAATCCGGCCAGGCGTAGGGCCCGGTCGTCAGTCTCTTCAGCCGCCGGCTTCTCCATCGTTGTTGGGGCCTACTTCCTGGTGGGCCTCGCTGGTAGTCAGAATGCAGGGCCGACAGCCGTCCCGCCAGCTCTCGGGTGTTGTCGGCCGATCCTTTGTTGTCGTGTCTCTAATGACGTAGGCTTGGTCAGGGGGTCGTGGCTACAGCTCAGCCGCCTGGCGGGTGATTACTGTAGCCACTCTGTGTCTCGTCTGGTTAATGGCGCGTGGGTCCCGAGGAAGGGGCGGGCCGACAGTTAAGGGCTGACCTCCATTGGGTCCGACTGGTAGGGCTCTTGCCATCTTCCGGACTCTCGCTGGCTGGTGGGGCCCGTCGTCCTTGGGCCGTACCGACGGGCCGTCGTGGGAGCAGGACTCCGCCTGCTTGTGATGATGTTAGGGATGGCGTGGCAACAGTACCGCGCCGGGTGGAGATCTCCGCCGTTACGGTGCACTGTGGCCACGCCTGCCCCTGGAAAAAGGGGGGATGGGCTACACTGTAGCCATTCCCTGTCCCGTCCCCCTTGATGAGGGCACGGGCTTCGCTGGTGCCGCGGGCCGACTCCTCGGGGCCGGCTTCTCTAGAAGCCGCCAGATAGGAGTCGGCTTGTCCTGGCCTTGCCTCCATGACTCGGCCGTTTGTGGGAAGCCGGCTATTCCTCCAGCCGGCCTCTAGAAGGCGGCTCTTCATCTTGGCGTCTTGAGGGGCGCAGTCGGCCCCGATTTCTTGAAAGGTTCTGGGCTTCGGGTTAGCCTACCCATGGCCCATTACTCCGACAGTGATGCAACAAAGTAGCATAAGTATTTCCCTTAGTTTTTGAGAACCAAGGTATCAATCCAGTAGGAGATAACACCTTTATCGCGTTGGGTGCAAGTTGTTTGATTGTTTGTGCAAGTATTCGGTGATTTGTGTGTTGTCTTCTACTGGATTGATACCTTGGTTCTCAAACTGAGGGAAATACTTATCTCTACTTTTTTGCATCACCCTTTCCTCTTCAAGGGAAAAACAACGCAAGCTCAAGAAATAAGGTGAAGAATTTATGGCGCCGTTGCCGGGGAGATCTATGCCAAGTCAAGACATACCAAGTACCCATCATAAACTCTCATCTCTTGCATTACATTAGTCGCCATTCGCCTCTCGTTTTCCTCTCCCCCACTTCTAAAATGGTTTTCAAAAATATTTTTCTTTTCTTCGCCCCTCTTCCATTCGTCTTCTTCATTCGCTTTCGGTTTGCTCGTTCGCTAGATTGGTTTGTTGCCACCATGTCTGAAATTGGGGAGGTTATCACTGAAAAAGATAGTAGCAACGACGGGGGAAAATTTGATGCTTTTACTAATACTAATCCTCATGAAGGATCTACTATCTTGCACACTAAAAAACTCCGCATAGGTAGCGGTAATATTATTGGAAAAGGGGTTATTCAAGATTTCTTTACTTGTGCTGGTGCGTTACCCATGTTAGGTGGATCTATTCTCCATAAAACTAGTAGTCTTGCGGATGCCATATCTTTGCTCGTAGTTAAACTTGGAAGACAATTTGTTCATATGCATCCATCCATACAAAGGATTTTTCTAGAGTTTTCTAATACTGAGCATTCTTCTGTTAAGCGCGCCACCACTCTATTTCTAGCGCATGAGTTTAGATTTATTATGAAAGAAGCTAGTGGAATTTTTGCGCATTATAAAGTAGATGGTGGTCGCCCTCCCATAGAGGGAATTCTCTTTAACCAGGAGGGCATAATGCGTTTACGATCTCGAGATCATGTTGCTTATAATGAAAATTTAAGAAAGAGGGTCCCTACAGATGTTTTAGTTGATAGGATTTCTGAGCTTAATGATAATTTTGCTATTTGAAATAACGGATTGGGTTTCTCTCTTGGACATAAGCTCATGACTTTTTGCCAAAAGAACACGTACAATGATGAGTTGGTTATACAATATGAGGGGCCAATGGAGGAGCCAATTCCTCCCGAGCTTGATCTTGGGGATTCTTATCCCATTAAATTTAACCCTTTTGATTACTTTTGCTAGCCACAAAGAAAACTTGCTGCTGAACGAAGGGAGTATGAGATGAGTTTTCGAGATTTGCCTTAGCATTACTACGATCATACCTAGAGCTATTTGTGTTTTATGCCTAGCTAAGGGCGTTAAACAATAGCGCTTGTTGGGAGGCAACCCAATTTTATTTTTGTTCTTTGTTTTTTGTTCCTGTTTTGCTTTGAATAATTCATCTAGCCTCTGGCTAGATGTGGTTTTGTGTTTTAACTTAGTGTTTGTGCCAAGTAAGACCTTTGGGATAGCTTACGGTGATAGTTGTTTTGATCTTGCTGAGAAAGAGAAACTTTTGCACCCAGGAAAATAATTTTCATAATTCACATAAGCGTGCTTTTGATATGATTCATTTTGAACTAGATTGGTACACAAATTTCCCATGTTTTCCTAATTTTTCAGAATTTTTTGAGCTACAGAAGTATTCTAGAGTTAGAGATTACTGCAGACTGTTCTGTTTTTGACGGATTATGTTTTCTATGTGTTGTTTGCTTATTTTGATGAATCTATGGGTAGTATCGGAGGGTATGAACCATGGAAATGTTGGAATACAGTAGATATTACACCAATATAAATAAATAATTAGTTCACAACAGTACCAAAAGTGGCGATTTATTTTCTTATACTAACGGAGCTTATGAGATTTTTTGTTGAGTTTTATGTTGTGAAGTTTGCAAGTTTTGGGTAAGGATTTGATGGATTATGGAATAAGGAGTGGCAACAGCCTAAGCTTGGGGATGCCCAAAGCACCCCAAGGTAATATTCAAGGACAACCAAGAGCCTAAGCCTGAGGATGCCCCGGAAGGCATCCCCTCTTTCGTCTTCATCTATCGGTAACTTTACTTGAGGCTATATGTTTATTCACCACATGATATATGTTTCTTGGAGCGTCTTGTATGATTTGAGTCTTTTCTTTTTAGCTTGCCACAATCATCCTTGCTGTACACACCTTTTGATAGGGACACGCATGAATGATGATTTATTAGACTACTCTATGTGCTTCACTTATATCTTTTGAGCTAGGCAATTTTGCTCTAGTGCTTCACTTATATCTTTTTAGAGCACGGCGGTGGTTTTGTTTTATAGAAATTGATGAATTCTTATGCTTCACTTATATTACTTTGAGAGTCTTTAAACAGCATGGTAATTTGCTTTGGTTATAAATTTAGTCCTAATATGATAGGCATCCAAGAGGGATATAATAAAAACTTTCATATAAAGTGCATTGAATACTATGAGAAGTTTGATTCCTTATGATTGTTTTGAGATATGAAGATGGTGATGTTAGAGTCATGCCAATGAGTAATTGTGAATTTGAGAAATACTTGTGCTAAGGTTTGTTAGTCTCGTAGCATGCACGTTTCGTATGGTGAACCGTTATGTAACGAAGTTGGAGCATGAGATATTTTTTGATTGTCTTCCTTATGAGTGGCGGTAGGGGACGAGCGATGGTATTTTCCTACCAACTATCCCCCTAGGAGCATGCGCGTAGTACTTTGTTTCGATGACTAATAGATTTTTGCAATAAGTATGTGAGTTCTTTATGACTAATGTTGAGTCCATAGATTATACACACTCTCACCCTTCCACCATTGCTAGCCTCTCTAGTGCCACGCAACTTTCGCCGGCACCATACGCCCACCATATACCTTCCTAAAAACAGCCACCATACCTACCTATTATGGCATTTTCATAGCCATTCCGTGATATATTCCCATGCAACTTTCCACCGTTCAGTTTATTATGACACGCATCATCATTGTCATATTTGTTTGCATGATCTTGTAGTTGACATAGTATTTGTGGCAAAGCCACCGTTCATAATTTTCATACATGTCACTCTTGATTCATTGCACATCACGGTACACCGCCAGAGGCACTCATATAGCGTCATATTTTGTTCTAGTATCGAGTTGTAATTTTTGAGTTGTAAGTAAATAAAAATGTGATGGTCTTCATTATTAGAGCATTGTCCCATATGAGGAAAAAATAAAAAAAGAGAAAGAAAAGGCCAATAAAAAAAGAGAAGGCCCAAAAAATGAGAGAAAAAGAGAGAAGGGGCAATGTTACTATCCTTTTTTCCACACTTGTGCTTCAAAGTAGCGCCATGATCTTCATGATAGAGAGTCTCCTATGTTGTCACTTTCATATGCTAGTGGGAATTTTTCATTATAGAACTTGGCTTGTATATTCCAACGATGTGGTTCCTCAAATTGCCCTAGGTCTTCATGAGCAAGCAAGTTGGATGCACACCCACTTAGTTTTCTCTTTGAGCTTTCATAAACTTATAGCTCTAGTGCATCCGTTGCATGGCAATCCCTGCTCACTAACATTGATATCTATTGATGGGCATCTCCATAGCCCATTGATACGCCTGGTTGATGTGAGACTATCTACCTCTTTTTCTCTTCTCCACAACCACCATATTCTATTCCACCTATAGTGCTATGTCCATGGCTCACGCTCATGTATTGCGTGAAAGTTGAAAAAGTTTGAGAACATCAAAAATATGAAACAATTGCTTGGCTTGTGATCGGGGTTGTGCATGATTTGAATATTTTGTGTGATGAAGATGGAGCATAGCCAGACTATATGATTTTGTAGGGATAAGCTTTCTTTGGCCATGTTATTTTGAGAAGACATAATTGCCTAGTTAGTATGCTTGAAGTATTATTGTTTTTACGACAATATTAAACTTTTGTTTTGAATCTCATGATCTAAATATTCATGCCACAATAAAGAAAATTACATGGATAAATATGTTAGGTAGCATTCCACATCAAAAATTCAGTTTTTATCAGTTACCTACTCAAGGACGAGCATGAATTAAGCTTGGGGGTGCTTGATACGTCTCCAACGTATCTATACTTTTTATTGTTCCATGCTATTATATTATTTGTTTTGGATGTTTTATATGCATTAATATGATATTTTATATTATTTTCAGGACTAACCTATTAACCTAGAGCCTAGTGCCAATTCCTGTTTTTCCTTGTTTTTTAGTTTCACAGAAAAGGAATACCAAACGGAGTACGAATGGAATGAAAAGTTCGCGATGATTTTTCTGGGACCAGAAGACAACCAGGAGACTTGGAGATGAAGTCGGAGGAGCCACGAGGCGGCCACAAGGACAGAGGCGTGCCCAGGGGGTAGGGTGCGCCCCCACCCTTGTGCCCCCCCCCCCCCGTGACCCTCCTGACCTAATTCTTTCACCTATATATTTCCATATATCCCCAAACTACCAGAGGCATCCACGAAAACACTTCTCCACCACCGCAACCTTATGTACCTATGAGTTCCCATCTAGGGACCTATTCCGGCACCTTGCCAGAGGGTGATTCGATCACGGAGGGCTTCTACATCAACTCTATTGCCCTTTCAATAAAGCATAAGTAGTTTACCACAGACCTACGGGTCCATAGCTAGTAGCTAGATGGCTTCTTCTCTCTCTTCTCAATACCATGTTCTCCTCGATGTTCTTGGAGATCTATTCGATGTAATACTTTTTGCGGTGTGTTTTCGAGATCTGATGAATTGTGAATTTATGATCATCTTATCTATGAATATTGTTTTAATCTTCTCTGAATTCTTTTATGCATGATTTGATATCTTTGTAATTCTCTTCGAACTATCGATTTGGTTTGGCCAACTAGATTGGTTTTTCTTGCAATGGGAGAAGTGCTTAGCTTTGGGTTCAGTCTTGCGGCGTCCTTTCCAAGTGACAGTAGGGGCAGCAAGTCACGTAATGTATTGTTGCCATCGAGGCTAAAAATATGGGGTTTCATCATATTGCTTGATTTAATTCCTCTACATCATGTCATCTTACTTAATGCGTTACTCTGTTCTTCATGAACTTAGTACTCTAGATGCAGGCAGGAGTCGTTCGATGTGTGGAGTGATAGTAGTAGATGCAGAGTCATTTTGGTCTACTTGACATGGACGTGATTCCTATATTCATGATTATTGCCTTAGATTTCATCATAACTTTGCGCTTTTCTATCAATTGCTCGACAGTAATTTGTTCACCCACCATATTATTTGCTATCTTGAGAGAAGCCACTAGTGAAACCTATGACCCCCGGGCCTATTTCCCATCATATAAGTTTCCGATCTACTATTTTGGAATCTTTTACTTTCGGATCTATAAACCAAAAATACCAAAAATATTTAATTTATCATTGATCTATCTCTATGATATCTCACTTTTGCAATGAACCGTGAAGGGATCGACAACCCCTTTATCGCGTTGGGTGCAAGTTGTTTGATTGTTTGTGCAGGTATTCGGTGATTTGTGCGTTGTCTCGTACCGGATTGATACCTTGGTTCTCAAACTGAGGGAATTACTTATCTCTACTTTGCTGCATTACCCTTTCCTCTTACCCGGCAAAAACCAACGCAAGCCCAAGAAGTAGCACACCTCTTCGGTCAAAAACCAATAGCAGAACCTGTATGCGCATATTGGCTCCTACTTTTTCTACGAAGATCTTTATTGGTTGAACCGTTATGACAACATATGTAAATCCCTTTGTCATTCGGTATGTTACTTGCCCGAGATTCGATCGTCGGTATCATTGTCGGTGTCAAAACCGGCGGATCTCTGGTAGGGGGTCCCGAACTGTGCGTCTAGGCAGATGGTAACAGGAGACAAGGGACACGATGTTTTTACCCAGGTTCGGGCCCTCTCGATGGAGGTAAAACCCTACTCCTGCTTGATTAATATTGATGATATGGGTAGTACAAGAGTAGATCTACCACGAGATCGAGAGGCTAAACCCTAGAAGCTAGCCTATGGTATGATTGTTGTTCGTCCTACGGACTAAAACCCTCCGGTTTATATAGGCACCGAAGAGGGTTAGGGTTACACAGAGTCGGTTACAATGGTAGGAGATCTACAAATCCGTATCGCAAAGCTTTCCTTCCACGCCAAGGAAAGTACCATACGGACACGGGACGAAGTATTAAATCTTGTATATTCATAGTCCAGGAGTACGGCCAAAGGTCATAGTCCGGCTATCCGGACACTCCCTAATCCAGGACTCCCTCAGTAGCCCCTGAACCAGGCTTCAATGACGACGAGTCCGGCGCGCATATTGTCTTCGGCATTGCAAGGTGGGTTCCTCCTCCGAATTCTTCATAGAAGATTTTGAACACAAGGATAGTGTCAGGCTCTGCAAAATAAGTTCCACATACCACCATAGAGAGAATACTATTTACACAAACTCAATCTGCTACCGTATTCCGCAGCGCGACATCACACCACGGCCAAGCCTTTATTCGAATCGTTTTTACTGTCCCACCTCAGCGTGTTTAGCGAGGCGGTTTCCTTGGCACGTCTTGTCAAAGCAGAGATCGTGTCCCCTTATTATGGGATTCTGATCAATACGGGCATGGGTAACCCAACCGCGCCATTGGTTACGGCGCTTGGGAGATAAGCGAGTTTTATCAGGCCGGTTGGGACGCATAGCTTTGTCCGTCCATATAAGGGGATAAGGATCCACTTTTTCACACACGCCTTCTTCCTCCTTTGCTCATCCATTTCCACGCACTTGAGCTCTAGCGCCCAAGTCCGCACATCCCACCTCAACCTTCTCCAACTATGTCCGGAGCGGGAGGCAAGTGGATGGCCTCCTCCGTCACGGAGGGGCACATCAAAAGGCTGCGAAAGGCCGAATACTTGTCCGACGACATCGCACATCGGCTCCCCGACAAGGGGCAGCTCATCCCCACCCCCAGGCCCCATGAGAGGGTGGTGTTCCTCCCCCACTTCCTCCGCGGACTAGGTTTTCCACTCTACCCATTTGTCCGGCGGCTCATGTTCTACTACGGCCTAGATTTCCATGATCTGGCCCCGAATTTCATCCTCAACATCTCGGCGTTCATCGTCGTGTGCGAGGCCTTCCTCTGCATCCAGCCCCACTTCGGCTTATGGCTGAAGACCTTCAATGTTAAGCCGAAGGTAGTGGGTGGCCGCCAAGCGGAGTGCGGAGGTGCCATGGTGGGCAAGATGGCCAACGTCCTATGGCTCGAGGGCTCCTTCGTGGAGACCATAAAGGGGTGGAAATCGGGGTGGTTCTACATCACCGAGCCGCGCGACCCTGAATGGGCAGCGGCCCCCGAATTCCGATCTGGCTTCCCTACACGGCTCATCTCACCTCATGGAAAGAGACGGGCCTGACGTGGGGTAATTCGGAAGAGCTGACCGGACTCCAAACCTGCGTCCGAAACCTGGTGGACAAGAAGCTCAAGCTTGTCAACGTAGTCCAGGTTATGCTCATCTGCCGGATCCTCCCATGCCAGCAACGGGCCTTCAACTTGTGGGAGTTTGATCCAGCACATCACCGAACCTTGAGCCGGCTCTTCGACACTACGTACGAAGATGCCTGGAAGGTGCTGTTCAAGGGCGCCGAGCCTCCCGCATCCGCTACCGAAGATCGCGGATTCAGCTCGCGCATCAAGCCAGCGAGGCAAGCTATTTTACCCTTTACGGGACTCTTTTTTCATAGTTTGACTCTATGCGGCATCTAAAACTCCCTCACCTTTGACAGGACTGGCAGAAGACGTCCGGACAGGTCGACTGTCCGGCACCCTTGCCAGAAGACCTAGCGGACGCCTGATTGACAGGGCTGCTGGCTCCGGCACCTCACGTGGTGCCGGAGAAGAAGGCCACGGGAACTCGGAGGAGTTCCCGGCGCCAGGTGTTGTCGGACTCATCGTCTGATGACTCCGAGGCGGACTCCTCTCGCGAAGACGAGGAGGAGGAAAAAGAGGCCTCTCCCGGTGAGAGAGAGAAGAAAAGGAAGGCCGCCCCAACTGGGGAGGCCGGAGGGTCCAAGAAGGGAAGGACCCTTCCTCCGGACTATGCCACCAACGCCAACGACGGCGAAGAGGGGTGGCTACCGAGGGCCAAGCCCCTGGCGAAATCGTAAGTGTCCGGAAACCAGAATAACTCATGGCGTTCCATTTGTCGCACAACATCTTCTAACGCCGAATATAACCATGCAGCCCGCCGAAGGACGGGCTCGACGCTTCGTCGAGCGGCTCCCTGGATTCGTCGGATGTGAATAGGGCCTCACTTCCGACCGCCTCGTCTCCTCCCGCCACGGATGACGCCGAGGTGGAGTCCCAAAAGGGGCCCAGCTAGGAGGAGGTGGCGCTGGAGGCGCCGCAAGGCGACCTCCCGGAATCCGGGTGCAAAGGGGATAAAACCCCGAAGGGCTTTAAGTCCGGCCCTGTGCCGGACTCCATACCGGAACCTTCACTGGTTCCGGAGTCCGGCAGGCGACCCCTTCCTAAGAAGGGCAAGACTGCGACGCCGATGACCTCCATCCAGCCGGAGGCACCGGATAATTTGATGGAGGCGCTCAACGGCGCTTCCATCGACGAGGAGCACCGCACTGTTATGAGTGTGGTGATCCAGAAAGTTCAGTCCGCCAAGAGCGGGCTGACTGAAGCCTGTGCCAGCCTTCTAACAGGCTTTGAGGTATGTATTTAAGATATGTAAAAATAGTACCGCATAGACAGTAGCCCCTGATGCTTTGTTTGGTGTTCGGAAAGAAAAAGCCGAACTGAGAATCTAAAAGATATACGCAGGAGTCTAACATAAGCATGTCAATATGGGAATGCAGGCTGCGCTGCTGACCTCTGCCGCACTGACTGCGGAGGTTGATGCGTTGAAGCAGAGCCTCGAGCGGTCCGAGAACGAGCTCAGCCTTGCCAAAAAGCAGCTCGAGGACAGGGAAGGTAAGTAATACCTTATGGGAGTATTTAAAATATGTGGTTGCAAAAAATGACAGGAGTAACATGAATATTGCAGGGGCCACGAACGAGGTGACGACCCTGAAGGAAGCAGTGTCCAAGGCCGAAAGCAATGCGGCTGCGGAGCGCACCGAGCGAGAGAAGCAGGAGGCGCGGGTGGCGGAGGTGCGGCAAGAGCTCCAGGCTCTCGTGGAAAAACACGAGAGTGTGGAGCGTGACTCAAAGACTCAAGAGTCCGAGCTCGCCTCGGCCCTTGAGCGCGCCAAAGCCGCTAAGGCCAAAGCCCAAAAAGCCCTCCAGGAAATTGAGGCGATGAAGAAGATAGCGGCGGGTAAGGATTTCTATATGCAAAGCAAGCATGTGAAAGTGAATTATCTTTTACTTACCCGAATCCGGAGCTCTCCAGGAGTATTCGCAGATCTGCCCCGCAGTGTGTCTGATGCTGTCGCATTCTACCGAGCCAAGGAGGGGAGCTCGACGGAGAAGGTGTTCTGGTCTCAGTATGCTGAGGCTGGACACCCGGTGCCCTTGAGCGACTAGCTGAAGCAGCTGGTTGAGCTCCATAAGGTGGCCGAACAGGCCATGAAGGGCCTCATAGTTTGGCTGTGGCCCAAGGAAGCCATGCCTGGGAGCTACTTCGGGCTGGTGAGGCGGCTGGTGGACGCCTGTCCATGGGTTGAAGTCGTCAAGCGCCTGCTCTGCATCGAAGGTGCCCGTAGGGCCCTTGCCCGTGCTAAGGTGCACTGGGGCAGGATGGACGCTGAGAAGCTTGTGACGGACGGATCGCCACCGGGAAAGGAGCATCGCAAGCCTGAGATGTATTATGAGGGCGTCCTGAAGGGTGCCCGCCTTATAGCGGGTGAATGCTCCAAAGATGTAATTTTTGAGTAGACTCGCGTTTGTTATCCTGTTCGCTGAAAACTTGTTCATATGCGCTAAGAAACACTTTAGAATTTAAAATATTACCTTCTGTGCGGCCGTTTATTAAATTTGAGAGATGGCAAGTCGTCGGCTTCAGCCCCCATGCCACGAGTGCTGGGGTGTTCGGGATAAACTTGAGCGCTCTTGTTCCCATTTTTGGGTCCATCGAGGGAGGCGCTCAACGCAACGAACAAGGCAATCGGACTATAATGCTTGAACACTCTCACTTAGTGATAGAATTCTATAATTTTAAATTTCGGCGAAGCCCCTGGTAATCGAAAGACCGATTTCGGGGTGCTATCCACGCCTAGGCCGGACAATGCCGACTCCTCGCTCTAAGCGGCATAAGTCTTTAGGGACTCGAAAACCTCCCGAACAGCGACCGGCTCTCGCCCTATCATGACGGTCAGTTTTAGCTTTCTCCACTGAGGTGCTTAACTCAGCTCAACCGGGGCACAATCGCAGTGGTTCTCCCAGCGCTACCTTAGCCGATATAACGGAACATAAAGTACCAAAACATGGGAGCCGGACAAACCCAACTATTGACCCAAGACATGATTCGGAGCCGATGCATATAATGCTATAAGTTCGATGTGCCGCACTTGTGAAAGTGTTTGGACTTATCATACCATATTGTGGGGTACTTAAGCCCCTGGTATATTGCCCGTACCAAAGTGTACAGTTGCACAATGTCATAACTGAACATATATATATATATATATATATATATATATAGGACTCCTCTTTTATACTCCCAAGAGTATGTACTCCCACCTCTAGTCCCCTCAGAAAAAAAACTTCCACGTCCAGTGGATGGATAAACGGGTGAAAATATACCCATGAGCAAACATTTATCATCGTAGTAGTAGAAAAATAAAGTGGTTATGAGCCGGTTGCATGTTCCTAATCCCAAGGGATGTTCGGCCTAATCCTCACGTGGCTAGGAAATTTGTTATAGTAGTAACCTCCCAGCCGGCACTTGGAAAATATTGCTGCGGGTATGTACTTTTGGCGTCCAAATTATGGGTATATACTTCTTTATTAATTTAAGTAGTATGCACCCTAAAAAAATTAAGTAGTATGTACGCACATGCTGATTTTTTTGGTGGTACACATAGTTTTCTTAGGATGTACTATTTTTTATAGTATATACCACTTCTTTAATATACACTCAACACATATTCAAACTAGTATATACTATATATGTTTTAATGTAGTATGTGAGGTGATATATAGTGATTTTCGGGTAGCATGTGCTAAGTTTCCAACTTAGTTTGTACGTTCTACTTTATTTGTGTGGCGTGTACATACTGAATTTCTCATAGGTAGTATATATACTACTCTTTTTAGCATATGTACTACTTTTTTTATTCAAGTGGTATATAGTGTCAAGAATCCAAAATGAGACATCATCTACTTAAATTAACTGTAAATACATGTTTTTGTATGGAGTGTATACTTCTTGGTCTTTTTTTTGCATCGTACTTCTTGGTCTTTTGCATGTAGTATATACCGTGTGGACCAAAGAGTACACGCAGCCCAAAAAGAAGTATATGCTCTTCTTTTTTTTGAACATCAGTACAAACTTAAGTATATGCTCTCCATAAAGAAGTATATACATGATAGCTGGATGGACCAAAGAATACACACTGCCGAAAAAGAAGTATATCTCCATAAAGAAGTATATACATAATGATAGTTGGATGCAGATTGATTTTCCTTTGCATGTGACAACACGTTCCTTTCTTCGTCCATGTTAGACGATCGGCAGAAGAGGTGATTGATGCGAGGAAAGCTGGACTGCACGGACATCGTGCATGCATGAAATCACTTAACCACGTGTGGCCGCGCTGCCGTCCACGATTCCATGTCGACTTCATATCATACCTCTGGCCACCGGCGGCTGCTTGCATCTCCTCTTCATCATGGAGCCGTCGACTGGCTGCATCACCCATTTGTCGGCGGGACGCCTGGCCACCCGACTTCATTGTTGTAACCTGCAGCAAACAAGAGAGAGATACAGGAAGAAAGCTTCATCCATCAAGGTTGTACAAAATAATAAAATTACAACGACGGAACGATCAGATCATTGTTGATTGGCATGGATTCCTAGAACAGCTACCATCACCGGATGAAATGCACGGCGCTGCTAGTCATTGACATCGTCGGAGATCTTGGAATGGCTACCGTGGCCCGATGAGATGCATGCAGTGCCCGCGAGTCGTGGACAACATCGTGAGATCCTGTTGGTGAGCACCACGGGAAGCCGGCGGCCGCCGCTGGGTGCCTACGCAACCGAAGCGGAAATGGATAAGAGGGTCGAAGAAAACAAATAAGAAACCTAGAAAATATGGATCGCCAACAACCTTGCTTTTAAGAAGGATTTTTTCTTTTATTATTTGAACTAAAATATAAACGGGATCCCACGCACGGGTTTTTTGTCAGAGAAAGACAAGTGGGTAGGAGTACATACTCCTAGGAGTACTAACCCATTTTCCTATATATATATATATATATATATATATATATATATATATAGAAAAAGGAATTCAATAATAGGCAGAAGCTATGTATTGTTTATTCGAAAGGGCTGCAGTAAGAGCAGAACGATACAAATAGTGCGATAAGCAAGGGACGGGACTTTAACATGTCCCCCTCCAGGGGTAAGCTGCGGGATGGTATGTAAAACAGGTATACTGCTCGTAATAGAGACCACCTGGACACTCGACGTAGCTTTCTGCTTCCCTGGCTGTTGCATCGTGTGTTCGGCGATTCTACTGCCGGACAGGGCTTCGTGAGAACGGAGTCCTGAAAGTAAAAAAGAAAGAAGAAAAGAAAAGAATGACACAATCGGGAGCCCCTGGTGCGGTTGAGCCGCATTCTGGGCATGCCGTGGTCGTGCCCCTCCCCCTATGCCCATGGTATTTCCAGAGCGTAATTATGTACGTGTAGTACTGGTTTCGCAATTTCGCGAGGGCTGGGGTTTGGGCCGCATTGCTATGCGTGCTTGGAACATGCCAGGCCGTCTTGTTGTAGGTTACTCCGGGCGCGCTTGACGGTGTCCGAACGTTTAATAGCCGGACTCAAAAATTGCCGCAAGAGGCTGCTTTGTACTTCCGCCGCGAGAGCCGCCGTATGCTCCTCCATCCGGAGAGAGCGTTTGGTGTTTCCATTGACCGTAAAGACTCCTCGAGGGCCTGGCATCTTGAGGTTGAGATATGCGTAGTGCGGCACCGCATTGAACTTTGCAAATGCGGTTCGTCCGAGCAGTGCGTGATAGCCGCTGCGGAACGGGACTATATCGAAGATTTGCTCCTCGCTTCGGAAGTTATCCAGGGATCCGAAGACCACTTCAAGTGTAACTGAGCCTGTACATTTGGCCTCTACACCTGGTATGACGCCTTTAAAGGTCGTCTTTGTGGGTTTAATCCTTGATGGGTCTATGCCCATTTTGCACACTGTATCCTGATAAAGCAGGTTCAGGCTGCTGCCGCCGTCCATTAGGACTCTAGTGAGGTGAAATCCGTCAATGATTGGGTCTAGAACCAATGCGGCGAATCCGCCATGACGGATGCTAGTGGGGTGGTCCCTTCGATCAAAAGTAATCGGGCAGGAAGACCACGGGTTGAACTTTGGGGCGACTGGCTCCATCGCATATACGTCCCTTAGTGCACGCTTCCGCTCCCTTTTGGGTATGTGGGTTGCGTATATCATGTTCACCGGCCGCACTTGTGGGGGGAAGCCCTTCTGTCCCCTATTGTTCGGCGGCCGGGGCTCTTCCTCGTCATCGCTATGCATCCCCTTGTCATTGTTTTCGGCATTTAACTTGCCTACCTGCTTGAACACCCAACAATCCCTGTTGGTGTGGTTGGCTGGTTTTTCTGGGGTGCCGTGTATCTGGCACGAGCGATCGAGTATTCGGTCCAAATTGGACGGGCCCGGAGTATGTATTTTAAATGGCTTTTTCCGCTGACCGGGTTTAGAGCCTCTGAATCCGGCATTGACTGCCGTATCCTCAACATTACCGCCGTTAATGCGGCGCTTGTGCTTGTTGCGACGCGATCTGCCATTGCTGTCCTTGGTATCCGAATTACCAGGGCTCTTGGTCATGTTGTTACTACGAGCTAGCCAGTTGTCCTCTCCCGTGCAAAAGCGGGTCATGAGTGTTGGGAGGGCTCACATGGATTTCGGCTTTTCCTGTCCTAGGTGCCGGGCAAGCCACTCATCGCGGATATTGTGTTTGAAGGCTACAAGGGCCTCTGCATCTGGATAGTCGATGATTTGATTTTTCTTTGTTAGGAACCGTGTCCAGAATTGTCTGGCCGATTCCTCTGGCTGCTGAATTATGTGGCTTAGGTCATCGGGCGCTCGGTGGTCGCATATATGCCCTGGAAATTGTCGAGGAATGCGGCTTCCAGGTCTTCCCAACAACAAATTGACTCTGCTGGCAAGCTGTTAAGCCAATGTCGGGCTGGTCATTTAAGCTTGAGTGGGAGGTATTTGATGGCGTGTAGATCATCACCGCGGGCCATGTGGATGTGAAGGAGATAGTCCTCGATCCAAACTGCAGGATCTGTTGTGCCATCGTATGATTCAATGTTTACGGGTTTGAAACCCTCGGGGATTTGATGATCCATTACTTCGTCTGTGAAGCATAGTGGGTGTGCGGCGCCAGATCGGGCTATATCACGACGCAGCTCAAATGAGCTTTGTCTCATCGTGTTCGCCCGGCCGGAGTTGCCATAGCCGGCGTGACGGTTATCGTCACGTGTCGTGGGGCGCCCACGCGATCCGTAGATCGATCTTGTTTGCCTTGCATTGTCCTCCAATATATCTTGCAGGTCTGCGCATTTCCCCGTGCCTTGGTATTTTTTGAGCGGCGCCGGGGTGCGTCTTGAGTTGAGGGTCGAGAGGCTTCTCTATCGCGACCACGAGGTGGCCGGTCAGCCGTATCATGCGCTGGTGATGTAGGTTTGGGTGCTTCCTCCTCTAATCGGGGTAGCAGCCTGCGTTTTGGGTAGCTCTTGGAGGGGCGCTCGAGTTCATACTCTTCGGCCGCAAGGACTTCAGTCCATCTGTCAGCTAGCAAGTCTTGGTCAGCTCTAAGCTGTTGCTGATTTTTCTTGAGGCTGCTTGCCGTGGCCATAAGCCTGCGTTTGAAATGCTCTTGTTCGACGGGATCCTCGGGCACGACGAATTCATCATCATCAAGGCTTGCCTCATCTTCGAAGGGAGGCATGTAATTATCGTCCTCTACCTCTCTTTCTGCCGCTCTCTCATGAGGGCTGGCTTCTCCATCCTCCTGCGCTGAATCCTGGCCGAGGAGGGGTTGTCTTCGACCTTGTCCGGGGTGTTATTGTCTCCCGTGCCGGAATCATCGTTTTTGCTGTGGCGGGATTTAGAGCGGCGCCGCTGACGCCGGCGCTTAGCTGTTTCTTGGAGGGGTCATCCTCCGCTGTTCCCTTGCCATTCCCATCTTTTGGGATGTCCACCATGTATATGTCGTACGACGAGGTGGCGTTCCAGTGCTAAGTGGGCGCTGGTTCTTGGTCGTCTCCTGCATCGTCGTCCATACCGTGGATGTCTTCGGAGTCGAAGTCGAGCATGTCGGTTAAATCATCGACAGTGGCTACGAAGTGGGTGGTGGGTGGGCATTGAATTTCTTCGTCGTCCGCATAACAACCTTCCTGACCATAATCCGGCCAGGGCTCTCCTGATAAAGAGAGAGACTTTAGTGAATTCAGGATGTTGCCCAAGGGCGAGTGCTGAAAGATGTCTGCGGCAGTGAATTCCATGTTCGGCACCCAATCGGATTCGATTGGCGGGGGCGCGGAAGGCTCGGAGTCCGGAGAGGAGTCCGGCACCTTGGAATCACGAGCTTCGCAGCGGGGTAGGTGTACGGCTCAATCGCCAGAGAGATCGCAGCCCGAGGCGGTGTCCAGCCACCCGCCCTCAATCAGCGCAGAGGCTCCGAGCTAAAGGTCGGAGCGACAATCGTGCGCCTCCAGGACACCGCTTCGGCAGAGCTAGATCATGCCCTCGTGACATTGGCGGCGCGCTTGGCTGTGGCTCGAACCCGTCGAAGATCAAGTCTCCGCGGACGTCAGCCGTGTAGTTCAAACTTCCAAATCTGACCTGGTGGCCAGGGGCGTAGCTTTCAATCTGCTCCAGATGGCCAAGCGAATTGGCCCGCAGTGCAAAGCCGCTGAATACGAAGATCTGTCCAGGGAGAAAAGTCTCACCCTGGAGCGCATCGTTGTTGATGATCGGAGGAGCCATCGGGCCTAAAGATGACGACACAGAGGAACTCTCAATGAAAGCACCAATGTCGGTGTCAAAACTGGTGGATCTCGGGTAGGGGGTCCCGAATGGCGTCTAGGCGGATGGTAACAGGAGACAAGGGACACGATGTTTTACCCAGGTCCGGCCCTCTCGATGGAGGTAAAACCCTACTCTGCTTGATTAATAAAGATGATATGGGTAGTACAAGAGTACATCTACCACGAGATCGAGAGGCTAAACCCTAGAAGCTATCCTATGGTATGATTGTTGTTCGTCCCACGGACTAAAACCCTCCGGTTTATATAGGCGCCAAGAGGGTTAGGGTTACACAGAGTCGGTTACAATGGTAGGAGATCTACATATCTCAGATCGCAAAGCTTGCCTTCCACGCCAAGGAAAGTCCCATCCGGACACGGGACGAAGTCTTCAATCTTGTATCTTCATAGTCCAGGAGTCCGGCCAAAGGTCATAGTCCGTCCATCCGGACACTCCCTAATCCAGGACTCCCTCAATCATCATACCTAGTTCAATCTCATTACCGGCAAGTCTCTTTACTCGTTCCGCAATACATCACCTCATTACTAACTCCTTAGTCATTTGCTTGCAAGCTTATTATGCGTATTACCGAGAGGGCCCAGAGATACCTCTCTGATACTCGGAGTGACAAATCCGAATCTTGATCTATGCCAACCCAACAAACACCTTCAGAGATACCTGTCGATCGTCTTTATAATCACCCAGTTACGTTGTGACGTTTGATAGCACACAAGGTATTCCTCCGGTATCCGGGAGTTGCATAATATCATAGTCAAAGGAACATGTATTTGACATGAAGAAATCAATATCAATAAACTTAATGATCATTATGCTAAGCTAACGGATGGGTCTTATCCATGACATCATTCTCCTAATGATGTGATCCCATTATCAAATGGCAACACATGTCCATGGTTAGGAAAACTTAACCATCTTTGATCAACGAGCTAGTTTAGTAGTGGCTCACTAGGGACACGTTATTTGTTTATGTATTCACACATGTATTTATGTTTCCGATCAATACAATTCTAGCATGAATAATAAACTTTTATCATGAATAAGGAAAAATAAAATAACAACTTTATTATTGCCTCTAGGGCATATTTCCTTCAGTCACCCACTTGCACTAGAGTAAATAATCTAGTTCACATCGTCATGTAATTAATACCCATAGTTCACATCGCCATGTGACCAATACCCAAAGAGTTTACTAGAGCCAATAATCTAGTTCACATCGCTATGTGATTAACACCCAAAGAGTATTAAGGTGTGATCATGTTTTGCTTGTGAGAGAGGTTTAGTCAACGGGTCTGCACATTCAGATCCGTATGTTTTTTGCAAATTTCTATGTCTACAATGCTCTGCATGGAGCTACTCTAGCTAATTGCTCCCACTTTTAATACATATCCAGATTGAGACTCAGAGTCATCTAGATCGGTGTAAAAGCTTGCATCGACGTAACTTTTTACCACCTCCATAACCGAGAAATATTTCCTTAGTCCTCTAAGGATAATTTTGACCGATGTCTAGTGATCTACTCCTGGATCACTATTGTACCCCCTTGCCAAACTCATAGCAAGGCACACAACAGGTCTGGTACACAGCATGGCATACTTTATAGAACCTATGGCTGAGGTATAGGGAATGACTTTCATTCTCTTTCTATCTTCTGCCGTGGTAGGGCTTTGAGTTTTACTCAACTTCACACTTTATAATACAGTCTAGAACTCCTTCTTTGACTGATCCATTTTGAACTCCTTCAAAATCTTGTGAAGGTATGTGCTTTGTGAAAGTCCTATTAAGCGTCACGATCTATCTCTATTGATCTTGATGCCCAATACATAAGTAGCTTTACCAAGGTCTTTTATTGAAAAATTCTTATTCAAGTATCCTTTTATGATATCTAGAAATTCTATATTATTTCCAATCAACAATATGTCATCCACATATAATATCAGAAATGCTACAGAGCTCCCACTCACTTTCTTGTAAATGCAGGCTTCACCATAAGTTCCAGATAAAAGCATATGCTTTGATCACCTCATCGAAGCATATATTCCAACTCCGAGATGCTTGCACCAGTCCATAGATGGATCACTGGAGCTTGCACACTTTGTTAGCACCTTCAAGATCAGCAAAACCTTCTGGTTGCATCATATACAACTCTTCCTAAAGAAATCCATTACGGATTGCAGTTTTGACATCCATTTGCCAAATTTCATAAAATGCGGCAATTGCTAACATGATTCGGATAAATTTAAGCATCGCTACGGGTGAGAAAGTCTCATCATAGTCAACCCCTTGAACTTGTCGAAAACCTTTTTCGACAAATCGAGCTTTGTAGACAGTAACATTACCATCAGCGTCTGCCTTCTTCTTGAAGATCCATTTATTCTCTATGGCTTGCCGATCATCGGGCAAGTCCACCAAAGTCCACACTTTGTTCTCATACATGGATCCTATCTCAGATTTCATGGCCTCAAGCCATCTGTCGGAATCTGGGTTGCATAGTTCGTAGGTTCGTCATGGTATAGTAACATGACTTCCAGGACAGGATTACCGTACCACTCTGGTCGAAACGTGCTCTGTCTGACCTACGGTGTCCAGTAGTAACTTCATCGGAAGTTTCATGATCATCATCATTAGCTTCCTCACTAGTTGGTGTAGGCATCACGGGAACAGATTTCACTAATGTGCTACTTTCCAATTCGACAGAAGGTACAATTACCTTATCAAGTTCTACTTTCCTCCCACTCACTTCTTTCGAGAGAAACTCCTTATCTAGAAAGGTTGCATTCCTGGCAACAAAGATCTTGCCTTCGGATCTATGGTAGAAGGTGTACCCAATTGTTTCTTTAGGGTAACCTATGAAGACGCACTTCTGCGATTTGGGTTCGACCTTATCAGGCTGAAGCCTTTTGACATAAGTGTCGCAACTCCAAACTTTAAGAAATGACAACTTAGGTTTCTTGCCAAACCATAGTTCATACGGTGTCGTCTCAACGAATTTAGACGGTGCCCTATTTAACGTGAATGCAGCTGTCTCTAATGCATAACCCCAAAACGGCAGTGGTAAATCGGTAAGAGACATCACAGAATGCACCATATCTAATAAAGTACGGTTATGATGTTAGGACACACCATTACGCTGCGGTGTTCCATGTGGCGTGAGTTGTGAAACTATTCCACATTGTTTTAAATGAAGGCCAAACTCGTAACTCAAATATTCGCCTCCGTGATCAGATCGTTGAAACTTTATTATCTGGTTACGATGATTCTCCACTTCACTCTGAAATTCTTTGAACTTTTCAAATATTTCAGACTTGTGTTCCATTAAGTAGATATACCCAAATCTGCTCAAATCATTTGTGAAGGTCAGAAAATAACGATACCCGCCGCGTGCCTCGACACTCATCGGACCGCATACATCAGTATGTATTATTTCCAATAAGTCATTGGCTCGCTCCATTGTTCCGGAGAATGGAGTTTTAGTCATCTTGCCCATGAGGCATGGTTCGCAAGTATCAAATGATTCATAATCAAGTGATTCCAAAAGCCCATCTGCATGGAGTTTCTTCATGCGCTTTACACCAATATGACCTAAACGGCAGTGCCACAAATATGTTAGCACTATCATTAAAAACTTTGCATCTTTCGGCATCAATATTATGAATATGTGTATCAATACGATCGAGATTCAATAAACCATTTTTGGTGTATGACCATAGAAGGTTTTATTCATGTAAACAGAACAACTATTACTCTCTGACTTAAATGAATAATCGTACAACATGATCCAATCATATTCGTGCTCAACACAAACACCAAATAACATTTATTTAGGTTCAATACTAATCTCGAAGGTAGAGCGAGTGTGCGACGGTGATCGTATCAACCTTAGAAACACTTCTAACACACATCGTCACCTCGCCCTTAACTAGTCTCCATTTATTCTGCAACTCCTGTTTCGAGTTACTAATCTTTAGAAACTGAACCGGTAAGGGGCTACTATGAGCACTAGTAAGGTACACATCAATAACATGTATATCAAATAAACGTGTGTTCACTTTGCCATCCTTCTTATCCGCCAAGTATTTGGGGCGGTTCCGCTTTTAGTGACCATTCCATTTGCAGTAGAAGCACTCAGTTTCAGGCTTAGGTCCAGCTTCGGGCTTCTTCACGGGAGTGGCAACTTGATTGCCATTCTTCTTGAAGTTCCCTTTCTTTCCTTTGCCCTTTTTATTGAAACTAGTGGTCTTGTTAACCATCAACACTTGGTGTTCTTTCTTGATTTCTACCTTCGCTGGTTTTAATATCGCGAAGAGCTTGGAAATCATTTTTGTCATCCCTTGCATATTATAGTTCATCAGGAAGTTCTAGTAGCTTGGTGATAGTGACTAGAGAAATCTGTCAATCACTATATTATCTGGAAGATTAACTCCCACTTGATTCAAGTGATTGTAATGCCCATACACTCTGAGCACATGCTCACTGGCTGAACTATTCTCCTCCATCTTGTAGGCAAAGTACTTGTCAAAGGTCTCATATCTCTCGACACGGGCATGAGTCTGAAATACCAATTTCAGCTCTTGGAACATCTCATTTGCTCCGTGGTGTTCAAAACATTTTTGAAGTCCCGGTTATAAGCTGTAAAGCGTGGTGCACTAAACTATTAATTAGTCATCATATCGAGCTTGCAAAACTTTCATAACGTATGTATCTGCTCTTGCAACAGGTTTTTCACCTAGCGGTGCATCAAGGACATAATTTTTCTGTGCAGCAGTGAGGATAATCCTCAGATCATGGACCCAGTCCGCATCATTGCTACTATCAACTTTCAACTTAGTTTTCTCTTAGGAACATATCAAAAAATATAGGAGTTGTATCGCGAGCTATTGATCTACAACATAGATATGCAAAACTATAAAGACTAAGTTCATGATAAATTAAGTTCAATTAATCAAATTACTTAAGAACTCCCACTTAAATAGAGATCCCTCAAGTCATCTAAGTGATATGTGATCCAAATCCCGATCATCACGTGAGATGGGGTAGTCATCAATGGTGAACATCTCCATGTTGATCATATCTACTATATGATTCACATTCGACCTTTCGGTCTCCAGTGTTCCGAGGCCATGTCTGTACATGCTAGGTCGTCAAGTTTAGCCCGAGTATTCCGCATGTGCAAAACTATCTTGCACCCATTGTATGTGAACATAGAGTCTATCACACCCGATCATCACGTGGTGTCTCAACTCGACGAACTGTCACAATGGTGCATACTCAGGGAGAACATTTATACCTTGAAATTTAGTGAAGGGATCATCTTATAATGCTACCACTGTACTAAGCAAAATAAGATGCATGAAAGATAAACATCACATGCAATCAAAAAATATGTGACATGATATGGCCATCATCTTGTGCTTTTGATCTCCATCTCCAAAGCATCGTCATGATCTCCATCGTAGCGTCGTGGTCGTCTCGCCAACTATTGCTTCTACAACTATTGCTAACTCATAGCGACAAAATAAAGCAATTACATGGCGTATGCATTTCATACAAAAAAGAGACAACCATACGGCTCCTGCCGGTTCCCAGATTTCTTACAAAACATGATCATCTCATACAATACCGTATATCTCATCACGTCTTTACCATATCACATCACAACATACCCTGCAAAAACAAGTTAGACGTTCTACTTTGTTGTTGCAAGTTTTCCATGGCTGCTACGGGTTTCTAGCAAGAATTGTTCTTACCTATGCAAAAAAAAAACCACAACGGTGATTTATCAAGTTTGTTGTTTTAACCTTCTTCAAGGACCGTACGTAGTCAAATCCGATTCAATTAAAGTAGGAGAAACAGACACCCGCCAACCACCTTTATGCAAAACTAGTTGCATGTTTGTCGGTGGAACCGGTCTCATGTGCGTGGACATGTAAGGTTGTTCCGGTCCGCTTCATCCCACAATGCCGCCAAATCAAAATAAGACGTTGGTAGTAAGAAGTATGAACATCACCACCCACAACTTCTTTGTGTTCTACTCGTGCATATCATCTACGCATAGACCTAGCTCATGATGCCAGTGTTGGTAATCGTCGCATGGAAAACAAAAAAAAATTACACACACCCAATGATCTATCCATGGAGATGCATAGCAACGAGGGGGATAGTGTGTCTACGTACCCTCGTAGACCGTAAGCGGAAGCGTTTCACAACGTGGTTGATGTAGTCGAACTTTCTTCGCGATCCACCGATCGAGTACCGAACGTACGGCACCTCCGAGTTTTGCACACGTTCAGCTCGGTGACGTACCTCGCCTTCTTGATCCAGCAAGACGTCGAGGTAGTAGATGAGTTCCGTCAGCACGACAGCATGGTGACGGTGATGGTGAAGTGATCTCCGTAGGGCTTCGCCTAAGCACTACGAAAATATGACCGGGGGAGTAAACTGTGGAGGGGAGCGCCGCACACGGCTAGGCAATTGTCTGGTGTGTGCTAGCCCCCCCCCCACATATATATATATATAGGTGGGAGGGGGAGGGGAGAGGCCAAGAGGTGCCCCAAGTAGGACCGAATCCTACTTGGGCTCCTCCCAAGCCATGCCCACCTGCCATATATATCGGAGGGGGAAGGAAAGAGGGGGGAGGGGGAAGGAAGGGGGAATCCTATTCCCTTTCTTTCCTTTCCTCCTTCCCCTTTCCTTCTCCACCTTGTTCGGCCTATATGGGGGGCGCACAAGCCCCTTGTGGCAGGTGTGTTTCCCCTCTTGGCCCATTAGACCCATGTCTTTTGTCGGGGGTGCCCGGAACCCCTTCCAGTGACCCGATATGTACCTGGTACCCTCCGGAACACTTCCGTTGTCCAAATACCATCGTCCTATATATAAATCTTTACCTCTCGACCATTTCGAGACTCCTCATCATGTCTATGATCTCATCCGGGACTCCGAACAACATTTGGTCACCAAATCACCACTCATATAATACTATATCGTCATCGAACATTAAGCGTGCGGACCCTACGGGTTCGAGAACTATGTAGACATGACCGAGACACCTCTCCGGTCAATAACCAATAGAGGAACCTGGATGACCTTATTGGCTCCTACATATTCTACGAAGATCTTTATCGGTTGAAGCGTTATGACAACATACGTAATTCCCTTTGTCCATCGGTATATTACTTGCCCGAGATTCAATGGTCGCTATCTTCATACCTAATTCAATCTCGTTACCGGCAAGTCTCTTTACTCGTTCCGCAATACATCACCTCATGACTAACTCCTTAGTCGTTTGCTTGCAAGCTTATGATGTGTATTACTGAGAGGGCCCAGTGATACCTCTCCGATACTCGGAGTGACAAATCCTAATCTTGATCTATGCCAACCCAACAAACACCTTCAGAGATACCTGTAGATCATCTTTATAATCACCCAGTTACGTTGTGACGTTTGATAGCACACAATGTATTCCTCCGGTATCCGGGAGTTGGATAATATCATAGTCAAAGGAACATGTATTTGACATGAAGAAAGCAATATCAATAAACTTAATGATCATTATGCTAAGCTAACGGATGGGTCTTATCCATCACATCATTCTCCTAATGATGTGACCCCGTTATCAAATGACAACACATGTCCATGGTTAGGAAACCTTAACCATCTTTGATCAACGAGCTAGTCTAGTAGTGGCTCACTAGGGACACGGTATTTGTTTATTTATTCACACATGTATTTAAGTTTCCGATCAATACAATTCTAGCATGAACAATAAACCTTATATCATGAATAAGGAAATATAAAATAACAACTTTATTATTGCCTCTAGGGCATATTTCCTTCAGCAGCTCTGTTCGTCGATCTTATGTGAACCAAGTGCAAATTCTATACGGGATGCTGGCACCAAATCATGTTTATGGTCGTGCAATGATTTCATTGTTATGGCCGGTATTAAGGAAGAATTTGATCAATATATTCACACTGCCGAGCTCAGTCCCTACATCGAGGATAGGTGCAACCAACACCTCAGCCTCACTGAATCATTTACCAAAGAATTTAAATTCCATCCTCGTGAGTCCATAGTATCATTTAAACTGTATGACAATTCATTTACTATACCTCTCGAGACCTTTCTAACCACTACAAGATTCCATTTTGGGGTTCATTGGACGAACCACCATGGTCGGATTTTGAGATATTCTTGACTAGCCTTTGCTATGGTGAGACGGAGGAGTGACGCAAGGTAGAATAAATAGCACCATTTTCCCTCAATTCAATACTTCGCACTATTTAATGGAAAATGCATCATAGGTAAACAAGATTGTAGTACACTTTGTGCTCCTGACTTGAGCCTCATATGCACCGCTCTCACCGGTGACAAAAGTTATAACCTTGGAGCGATAATTGCACGCATGTTGCAACACAACGCTGGTAGTGGTTATTTTATGGTGGGATTTATGCCACACGTTTAGCGAGGGAGCTGGGTGTTTCACCATGGCCTTATGACCCTATCTTACCCACACAGTATTTAGACTTTGACGCCATGAAGCGCCATAGGTTCCTTACTGGTGAAACCCATAATTATACATATAACCCTTTGTTTAATAAAAAGTCCGTTGTGGATACCTTTTTGCCTACAGCTGCTCTCTTTGATGTTCACAACAAGGAAAGATATTATGTTCTTGAGAGCGAGGACTGAGCGCATAACGCGGAGGTTGTGGCTGCTTGACAGGCTGAGGCGGCTGCACCTAGAGCATCCGTGAGCAATCATTCTCACCACTACGCAGGCTACCGACGGTGATTACCAAGTTAGGCCAAAAGCCTAAGCATGGGGGAGTACATATTTCCACCGACATTTCATTCCAGTTGCCGGTGACCGCACTTTTTCATTGTATTATCCATGTTAGATTTATTTTCTTGCTTTCTCCTTGTGTGTTTGAAAAACTTTGAGAAAATACAAAAAATAACTCTGGCTTCTTTTTGGTTTTTCCCTCTAGCTTAATTAGTTGCGGTTTTAAAGAAAACCCAAAAAGATTTGCTTGTTCTTCTTGTACTTGTTGGGAGCTTTCCCGTGTAAATAGTTTTTCTCGTTTTTTCTCCTTTCCTTAGTTTTTTTTCTTCTAGAAAAAAACCAAAAACTCCAAAAATATTTCAGTATGTTTCTCTGATTTTATTTTTCCATTTTTACCGAGTCATACCGAGGAGAAGACCACATTGAAAATGTTGAGTGGCTCTCATATGCATTATTGTTGATCTAACAAAGAGCTCAAATTGCTTTGTCTTCTCTAGAATAAAGTGTTTGCAGATTCCATGGCACTGTTGCACTATTATCATTTTTATATCATTCGGTCGTGCAAGTGAAAAGCAATAATGACGATATTTGATGAACTGGCCGTGGCAGAGAGAAATGGGTATGAACTCAACTTGTTCTATTTTTGTAAATATGTTTAACCTAGTATCCATGATTCAACTATTATGATTAAACATGTTTGCAATGACCCTTAGAGATAATAGTTTCTCATGCCATGCTTAAGTAGCCAGGAGTTGATAATGATTTATCTTGGATGTCAACATCAAGTTAAAATGATTGTGATGTAGTATGATGATATGGTATCCTCCTCTGAATGTTCGAGTGGCTTGGCTTGGCGCATGTTCATGCATGTAGTTGAATCAAAACCAACATAGCATTTGCCCACGACACTCTTGCGCTATTATCATTTTTATATCATTCGGTCGTGCAAGTGAAAGGCAATAATGACGATATTTGATGAACTGGTCGTGGCAGAGAGAAACGGGTATGAACTCAACTTATTCTATTTTTGTAAATATGTTTAACCTAGTATCCATGATTCAGCCCATTATGATTAAACATGTTTGCAATGACCCTTAGAGATTATAGTTTCCCATGCCATGCTTAAGTAGCTAAGAGTGGATAATGATTTATCTTTGATGTCAACATCAAGTTAAAATGATTGTGATGTAGTATGATGATATGGTATCCTCCTCTAAATGTTTGAGTGGCTTGACTTGGCGCATGTTCATGCATGTAGTTGAATCAAAACCAACATAGCCTCTATGATATTTATGTTCATGGTGTTCATATCCTACTCATGCTAGTATCCAATGTTACTTACGCATAATGCATGTTCATAACCGTTTTCGCTCTCTAGCTGGCCGCTTCTCAATCTATTTGCCAGCCTTCTCCTGTACTAAGCGGGAATACTGCTTGTGCATCAAAATCCTAAAACCCAAGTTATTCCAGATGAGTCCACCATACCTACCTATATGTGGTATTACCCCGCCGTCCTAAGTAAATTTGCATGTGCCGCCTCTAAAAACTTCAAATAAATATCCTTTTTTGTGTGCCTGGATTGTTCATAGAGTGACAGGAGAAAGTCAGTATCTTCCATGCTAAGCGGGTTATTCTCACGACGAGTGTTGATTGACTCATCCTTGCACGAGAGGGGCGGTAATAGGGATTCCCAGTCCCGAATTCAAATTGCAAATAATTAAACAAAACTCCCCCATGAATGTTGTTGGTATGGATGGTACCCATTGTTTCGGATCAGCTGTGGGGTGTGATTGTTGGTGGAGGGGGAGTAAACCTTTACTTTTATCGCTTGGGAACCGCCACTAATGTGTTTAGCATGGAAAATCCCGGTAAATAATGGTCGCAAAGTAAACAAGAAGGGTGCATTTCTCAAAATTTCATTTACCTCTATTTTAAAACTTGAGCTCTGGCACCTCTGCAAATCACTACTTCTCTCTGTGAAGGGACTATCTATTTACTTTTATGTTGTGCCACCACCTTCTCAAATAAGCGCCAGAACCTGAGAGCACTATTGTCATCCTCATGCATTGTTTGTAGCTAATGTTGGGTGCATCATGACTGGATCTTTTCTACCATGAATTACAATGTTTAGTCACTGCTTGAACTTTGGAGGTGCTCTGCATTTATGTTTTGCGGTTTCAGAAAGGGCTAGTGAGATACCACTATTGTCATATTATATCATGGTTATTTTGACAAAGTGTTGTAATTTGATATATCTTATTATTGCTCGCTAGTTGATTATGCCGTTGATATGAGTTAATGTAATTTTTAAGAGTTATTGTCGACATCGTTAGTCATAATCTTTGCTGAAAACCTGGGTGCTACTTAAGCATATTTATGTAAACAAGAGCAAAAGAGTTCGTAAAAGTTTTTCTTTTTCACTTTCAGTTTATCAACTGAATTGCTTGAGGACAAGCAAAGGTTTAAGCTTGGGGGAGTTGATATGTCTCCGTCGAATCTACTTTTCCTAACGCTTTTCCTCTTGTTTTGGACTCTAATTTGCATGATTTTGAATGAAACTATCCTGGACTGACGTTGTTTTTAGCAGAACTACCATGGTGTTGTTTTTGTGCAGAAATTAAAGTTCTCAGATTGGAACGAAACTTTGCATGGAATTTTTATATAATAAAAGATAAATTCTGGATTCAAGAACCACCGGAGGGGGGCACCTGGGTGGGCACAACCCACCAGGGAGGCCCCCTCAAGCGCGCCCAGGTGGGTTGTCCCTACCTGGTGGCCTCGCGGACTCCAACCCTGATACTATAAAATCACATATTTGGAGAGAAAAATGAGGGAGGAAGAATTATTGCGTTTCATGAGACGGAGCCGCCGCCACCTTCTGTTCTTCATTGGGAGGCTAGATCTGGAGTCCGTTTGGTGCTCCGCAGAGGGGCATGTTCGATCTTCGTCATCACCAACCCTTCTCCATCGCCAATTCCATTATGCTCCCCACCGGGAGTGAGTAATTCCTTCATAGGCTCGTTGCTCGGTGAGGAGTTGGATGAGATTCATCATGTAATCAAGTTAGTTTTGTTAGGGCTTGATCCCTAGTATCCATTATGTTCTGAGATTGATGTTGCTATGACTTTGCCATGCTTAATGCTTGTCACTTTAGGCCTGGGTGCCATGATTTCAGATCTGAACCATTTATGTTATCACCATGATATCTATGTTCTAGATCCGATCTTGCAAGTTACAGTCACCTACTATGTGTTATAATCCGTAAACCCCAGAGTGACAGAAGTCGTGATACTTTTTGGTGATGACCGTAGTTTGAGGAGTTCATGTATTCAATATGTGTTAATGCTTTGTTCCGGTTCTCTATTAAACGGAGGCCTTAATATCCCTTAGTTTCCAATTGGACCCCGCTGCCACGGGAGGGTAGGACAAAAGATGTCATGCAAGTTCTTTCCATAAGCACGTATGACAATTTACGGAATACATGCCTACATTATATTTATGAACTGGAGCTAGTGCCGTATGGCCCTAGGTTATGACTGTTAAATTATGAATATCATCCAACAAATTCACCGATCCAATGCCTACGAATTTCTCTTATATTGTTTTTGCTAAGTTATTGTTGCTACTGTCACTATTGCACTTGCTACAAAATTATTGCTAACACTGTTACCGTTACTATTGTTGTTGCTACTGCTATCAGAACTACCATACTACTTTACTACTAATCACTTTGCTGCAGATAATTAATCTCTAGGTGTGGTTGAATTGACAACTCAGCTGGTAATACTCGCAAATATTCTTTGGCTCCCCTTGTGTCGAATCTATAAATTTGGGTTGAATACTCTACCCTCGAAAACTGTTGTGATCCCCTATACTTGTGGGCTACCAACGCTTGATCACGGATCCATCCACAAACCAGAACACAACAAATGTCGCATCAGGTCACAACCCTGCGGCGATCGGAGCCTCGACAACAGCCTCAGCCCCTGCCGGCTCTCAGAAGACGGGGGCGCAGGCACTTACCGAGATGATGACCACCCTTGGTATGCTCCAGGCAGATCCGCTGACCCTCGAGCATGCGGATGCATGCAATACAAAGATCACAAAGTGTCGCGAGTAGCTGGCAAAGATTCAGGAGGATATCAATGCAGAGAACGCACGTATGACGGAAACACATGCCCAAATCCTCAATGAAACTAAACCTTTGGAAGCAGAGGTAGTTCACCTCAGTTTTCATCAGAATGAGGCATCCGCAATACATCGGAGGAGGTTTCAAAGCCGGATTTCGGCCAGTATAGAGCCGACGCGGTTGTTCGAGACACCACGTGACTTGCCCGCTCCAACAGTACAAGGAGTCGGCGCTGGCATACTGGATGTGGGACCTGTCACACCCCAATTGACTTAGAACTTCCCTCCAAATATTACCCGGTTGCATCCGCCGACTCATCAAAAGTTACCAGTTCAACATTAGCAGTTACCAATTCAACATCAGCCCCGGAGTTTTCAAACACTGGCTGGCCATTATTCAAACCCGGTAGATAATATGCTGGCAGCAACTCGCAATCTCACCGAAATCCCGACCGATGGAAGAAGTCCGATAGAGATCAAGGCAAGGAATGCCATCGAGATGCTGAAGACAATCGTCGCACAATAGAAAATTACTCCCATAGCCAAACCGGCTTCATTCTACTCCTCATAAGAGTCGCAGTAGAAGTCGTCATAGCGAGTCTCCTATAGTTTCAAGCAGCGCGCGACGCCAAAGGGCACAACATCCGCAGCAAAACCTGCCAGCAGTTTCTGATGCCCAGGCTGTAGTTGACAATGCACGGACTTTCCGGATGGCAGGCAATACAGGAGCAGCCTATGTCCTGCCAGTAGCACAACCCCCACCCGCTGTAGCCCAACCTTCTTTGCAGAGTACCGGAGTTCCAGGACAAACTATTGGAACTCCCTGTTTTGTGCCCGCTCTACGGACCAAGTGTATGCCGCCGGATTTCAAGGGTCCCCGCAAGGTATCTAACTATACTGCCGATCTAGAACCCACAAAGTGGATCAAGATCTAGATCCCGCCGTATCTGATCGGTATCTAACCATGATGCTTTAGGGACCAGCGCATGCATGGTTGAAAAACTTGCCACCTAATTCAATCAATGGCTGGCAGGAGTTGAAGGATCAAGAATTTCGAGGGAACTTGCAAGCGTCCTAGAACGAGTTTTGACTTAGAGCATTGCATCGAGAGGGATGATGAGTCGGCCCATCATTGGGCGCGGCGGGTTGTAGAGATTATCCATTCTTTTGATTGCATTACCGCTCAAACAAGCGTTTTCGTGTTAGAAAAATGCTGATTCCAGCCTTTGGTTAAAAAACTCGGACGTTTGAAGAGAAAGGTCAGGGAGATGAGTGATCTCATGGATGACCTCACCAGGTATGCTGAGTCAGATAACACAAAAAATCCAACCTCGGATGATGAGAAATCTAGTAAAGACAAGAAAAACTGTGGCAAGGGTCACCAACATAATGGCAATGGAAACAACATAAGAATCTCGAGGAAGGTTGAGATTTCATTCACTATCGCAAAGTTGTCGCTAACGCCAAGACTACGCATCGTAGAGACCCTTTGACGAAACTGTGTGCAATGCATTAATCACAAATGGGGATGTAAAAAAACTGTCAAAAAAGGTGCAAAACGTTTGCGATGGCGGAGCCATCAAACACGGTTCCGATTTTAGTTGCGCGTGTGATTTAGGGCACACGGCTAACCCGTTCGAACTGTTTGCGATGATGCAGAACAACAGAAATGGGCAGCCATATCAATGTTTGTGCGATATACGGCATACAGTTCGCTCCAATGAACCGTTTGCTATTAGAGAGTGCAACATAAACGGTTAGCCAGATGAAGGTGTGTGTGATATAGGGCATATGGTTCACTTGGACGGACTGTTTTCGATTAGCGAACGCAACAGAAACGGTTCAACTTAAGAAGATGTGTGTGATACGTGGTGTCGGTGTCAAAACCGGCGGATCTCGGGTAGGGGGTCCTGAACTGTGCGTCTAGGCGGATGGTAACATGAGACAAGGGACACGATGTTTTTACCCAGGTTCGGGCCCTCTCGATGGAGGTAAAACCCTACTCCTGCTTGATTAATATTGATGATATGGGTAGTACAAGAGTGGATCTACCACGAGATCAAAGAGGCTAAACCCTAGAAGCTAGCCTATGGTATGACTGTTGTTCGTCCTACGGACTAAAACCCTCCGGTTTATATAGACACCGTATAGGGTTAGGGTTACACAGAGTCGGTTACAACGCTAGGAGATCTACATATCCAGACGCCAAGCTTGCCTTCCACGCCAAGGAAAGTCCCATCCGGACACGGGGACGAAGTCTTCAATCTTGTATCTTCATAGTCCAGAGTCCGCCAACGGTGATAGTTCGGCTATCCGGACACCCCTAATCCAGGACTCTCTCAAGAGCCCCTGAACCAGGCTTCAATGACGACGAGTCCCACAGCATATTGTCTTCAAAGATTGCAAGGCGGGTTCCTCCTCCGAATACTTCATAGAAGATTTTGAACACAAGGATTGTGTCCGCTCTGCAAAACAAGTTCCACATACCACCGTAGAGAGAATAACCTCTGCATGATCTGCCGACGTATTCCGGCGTGACATCACACCACGGCCGTGCCTTTATACGAATCATTTTACTGCTCCACCTCAGCTGCTTAGCGAGGCGGTTTCCTTGGCACGTCTTATCAAAGCGGAGATCGTGCCCCCTTATTCCGGGATTCCCATAAATACGGACGTGGGTAACCCAACCGCGCCATTGATTACGGCGCTTGGGAGATAAGCGAGTTTTACCAGGTTAGCGGGGGACGCATAGCTTCGTCCGCCCATATAAGGGGATAAGGATCCACCTTTTAACCTATGCCTTCTTCCTCCTTTGCTCATCCATTTACGTGCACTCGAGCTCCAGCGCCCAAGTCCGCACATCCCTCCTCAACCTTCTCCAGCCATGTCCGGAGCGGGAGGCAAGTGGATGGTCTCCTCCGTCACGGAGGGACAAGTCAAAAAGCTGCGGAAAGACGGATACTTGTCCAGCGACATCGCGCACCGGCTCCCCGACGAGAGGCAGCCCATTCCCACCCCTGTGCCCCATGAGAGGGTGGTGTTCCTCACCCACTTCCTCCGCTGGACTAGGTTTTCCACTTCACCCATTTGTCCGGGGCTCATGTTCTACTACGGCCTGGATTTCCATGATCTGGCCCGAACTTCATCCTCAACATCTCGGCGTTTATCGTCAGGTGCGAGGCCTTTCTGCATCCAGCCCCACTTCGCTTATGGCTGAAGACCTTCAATGTCAAGCCGAAGGTAGTGGGCGGCCGCCAAGCGGAGTGCGGAGGTGCCATGGTTGGCAAGATGGCCAAAGTCCTATGGCTCGAGGGCTCCTTTGTGGAGACCATAAAGGGGTGGCAATCGGGGTGGTTCTACATCACCGAGGCAAGCGACCCTCAATGGGCGGCGGCCCCCGAATTCCGATCTGGCTGCCCCACACGGCTCACATCATGGAAAGAGACGGGCCTGACGTGGGGTAATTTGGAAGAGCTGTCCGGACTCCAAACCTGGTGGACAAGAATCTCCAGCTTGTCAACGTAATCCACGTGATGCTCATCCGCCGGATTCTCCCATGCCAGCAATGGGCCTTCAATTTGTGGGAGTTTGATCTGGCACATCACCGAACCTTGAGTCGGCTCTTCGACACTACGTACGAAGATGCCTGGAAGATGTTGTTCAAGGGCGCCGAAGCTCCCGCATCCGCTACCAAAGATCGCGGATTCAGCTCGCAGCGTCAAGCCAGCGAGGTAAGTTATTTTACCCTTTATGGGACTCTTTTTTCATAGTTTGACTCTATGCGGGATCTAAAACTCCCTAACCTTTGACAGGACTGGCCGAAGACGTCCGGACAGATTAACTGTCCGCCCCCCTTGCCAGAAGATCCAACGGACGCCCGATTGACGGGGCTGCTAGCTTCGGCACCTCACGTGGTGCCGGAGAAGAAGGCCAAGAAGAAGGCAACGGGAACTCGAAGGAGCTCCCGGCTCCAGGTGCTGTCGGACTCATCGTCCGACGACTCTAAGGCGGAATCCTCCCCTGAGGACGAGGAGGAGGAAAAAGAAGCCTCTCCCCCAGCGGGGGGAGAGAAGAAAAGGAAGGCCGCCCCGACTGGGGAGGCCGGAGGGTCCAAGAAAGGAAGGACCCTTCCTCCGGACTTCTCCACCAACGCCAACAACGACGAGGAGGAGTGGCCACCAGGGGCCAAGCCCCTGGCGAGATCATAAGTGTCCGGACTCCGGAATAGCTCATGGCTTTTTATTTGTTGCATAGTGTCTTCTAACGCCGAATATAACCATGTAGCCCTCCCAAGGACGACCTCGCCGCTTCGTCGAGCGGCTCCCTGGATTCGTCGGATGTGAATAGCACTTCACTTCCGACCGCCTCCTCTCCTCGTGACGTAGACGACACCGCGGTGGAGTCCCAAAAGGGGCCCCACCAGGAGGAGGTGGTCCTGGAGGCGCCGCAAGGCGACCTCCCGGACTCCGGGCGCAAAGGGGGCGAAACCCCAGAGGGCTCTAAGTCCGGCCTGTGCCGAACTCCGTCGGAACCTTGATGGTTCGAAGTCCGCAAGCGGCCCCTATGTAAGAAGGGCAAGACTGCGACGCCCGGTGACCTCCGGCCCATCCGGAGGCACGGATAGCTTGCTGGAGGCGCTTAAAGGCGCCTCCATCGACGAGGAGCACCACACTGTTATGAGTGTGGTGATCCAGAAAGTTCAGTCCGCCAAGAGCGGGCTGACTGAAGCCTGTACCAGCCTTCTAACAGGCTTTGAGGTAAGTTTAGAATATGTAAAAAATATTACCGCATAGAGAGTAGCCCTTGATGCTTAGTTCGGTGTTCGGAAAGAAAAGCCGGACTGATGATCTAAAAATATATACGCAGGAGTCTAACATAAGTATGTCAATATGGGAATGCAGGTTGCTTGGCCGACCTCTGCCAAGACCGATTGCGGAGGTTAATGCATTGAAGCGAGCCTCGAGCGGTCCGAGAACGAGCTTGGCCTTGCCAAGAAGCAGCTCGAGGACAAGGAAGGTAAGTAATACCTTATTAAAGTAATACCTTATAGAAAGGATTTGGTTGCAAAAATGCATGGACTAACGTGGGTATTGTAGGGGCCACGAACGAGGTGGCGACCCTAAAGGAAGCGGTGTCCACGGCCGAAAGCAAAGCAGCCGCGGAGCGCACCGAGCGAGAGAAGCAGGAGGCGCGGGTGGCGGAGGTGCAGCAAGAGCTCCGGGCTCTCGTGGAAAAACACGAGAGTTTGGAGCGTGACTCGAAGACTCGAGAGTCCGAGCTCGCCTCAGCTCTTGAGAGTGCCAAAGCCGCTAAGGCCGAAGCCCAAAAAGCCCTCCAGGAAATTGAATCATTAAAGAAGATAGCGGCGGGTAAGGGATTTTTTATGCAAAGCAAGCATGTGAAAGTGGATTATCTATTACTTACCCGAATCCGGAGCTCTCCAGGAGCATTCGCAGATCTTCCCCGTAGTGTGTCTGATGCTGCCGCGTTCTACCGCGCCAAGGAGGGGAGCTCGACGGAAAAGGTGTTCTGGTCTCAGTATGCTGAGGCCGGACAAGGTCGCCGAACAGGCCATGAAGGGCCTCATAATTCGGCTGTGGCCATTGGAAGACATGCCTGGGAGCTACTTCGGGCTAGTGCGGCGGCTGGTGGACGCCTGTCCATGGATTGAAGTCATCAAGCGCTCCGTCTGCATTGAAGGTGCCCGTCGGACCCTTGCCCATGCTAAAGTGCACTGGAGCAAGCTGGATGCTGAGAAGCTTGTGACGGACGGGCCACCAAAGGGCAAGGAGCATCGCAAGCCCGAAATGTACTATGAGGGCGTCCTGAAGGGTGCCCGCCTTTATAGCGGTGAATGCTCCAAAGATGTAATTTTTGAATAGACTCGCATTTGTTATCCTGACGCTGAAAAACTTGTTCATATGCGCTAAGCAACGCTTGTGAATTTAAAATATTACCTTCTTTGTGGCCGTTTATCAAATTTGAGAGATGGCAAGTCGTTGGCTTCAGCCCCCATGCCACGAGTGTTGGGGTGTTCGGGATAAACTTGAGCGCTCTTGTTCCCATTCTTGGGTCCTTCGAGGGAGGCGCTCAATGCAACGGACAAGGCAACCAGACTATAGTGCTTGAGCACTCTCACTTAGCCATAGAATTCTATAATTTTAAATTTCGGCGAAGCCCCTAGTATTCGGAAGACCGAGTTCGGGGCGCTATCCACGCCTTGGCCGGACAATGTCGACTCCTCGCTCTAAGCGGCATAAGTCTTTAGGGAGCCGAAAAAACGTCTCGAACAGCGACCGGCTCTCGCCCTATCATGACGGTCATTTTTAGCTTTCTCCACTAAGGTGCTCAACCCAGCTCAACCGGGGCACAATCGCAGTGATTCTCCCAGCGCTACCTTAGCCGATATAACAGAACGTAAGGTACCAAAACATGGGAGTCGGGAGAACCCAACTATTGACCGAAGACATGATTCGGAGCTGATGCATATAATGATATAAGTTCAGGGTGCCGCACTTGTGAAAGTGTTCGGACTTATCACACCATATTTTTGAGGTACTTAAGCCCCTGGTGTATTGGTCGTACCAAAGTGTACGGGTGCAACATGTCATGAATGAACATACATATAGATAAAGAAAGGAGTGCAATAATAGGCAAAAGCTATGTATTGTTTATTCAAAAGGTACTGCAATGAAAGCGTAACGATACAAATAGTGCGATAAGCAAGGGATGGGACTATTTAACATGTCCTCCGTGGGTAAGCTGCGGGATGGTATGTAAAACAGGTATAATTCTCGTAGTAGAGACCACTGGACACTCGGCGTAGCTACGCTTTCCCCGGCTGTTGCATCGTGAGTTCGGCAATTCTAGTGCCGGACAGGGCTTCTGGAAAACGGAGTCCTCAAAGTAAGAGAAAAGAAGAAAGAAAAAGAATGACACAATCGGGAGCCCCTGGTGCGGTTGAGCCGCATTCTGGGCGTGCCGTGGTCGTGCCCCTCCCCTTATGCCCATGGTATCTCCAGAGCGTAGTTATGTACCCGTAGTACTGGCTTCGCAATTTCGCGAGGGCTAGGGTTCGGGCCGGATTACTCTGGCGATGCTCCGGATCGTGCCAGGCGGTCTTGTTGTAGGTTACTCCGGGCGCGCTTGACGGTTTCCAGATGTTTAATAGCCGGACTCGAGAATTGCTGTGAGAGGCTGCTTTGCACCTCCGCCGCGAGGGCCGTTGTGTGCTCCTCCGTTCGAAGAGAGCGTTCGGTGTTTCCATTGTCCGTGATTACTCCTCGAGGGCCTGGCATCTTGAGCTTGAGGTACGCGTTGTGCGGCACCGCATTGAACTTTGCAAATGCGGTTCGTCCCAAGCAAAGGCGTGATAGCCGCCATGAACGGGACTATGTCGAAGATTAACTCTTCACTTCGGAAGTTATCCGGGGATCCAAAGACCACTTCGAGTGTAACTGAGCCTGTATAATTGGCCTCTACACCTGGTATGACGCCTTTAAAGGTCGTCTTTGTGGGTTTAATCCTTGAGGGGTCTATGCCCATTTTGTGTATCGTATCCTCGATAGAGCAGGTTCAGTTGCTACCGCCATTCCATTAGGACTCTAGTGAGGTGGAATCCGTCGATGATTGGGTCAAGAACCAATCGGCGAATCCGCCGTGGCGGATGCTAGTGGGGTGGTCCCTTCGATCAAAGGTGATCGGGCAGGAGGACCATGGGTCGAACTTTGGGGCGACTGGCTCCATCGCATATACGTCCCTTAGTGCATGCTTCCGCTCCCTTTTGGGCATGTGGGTTGCATATATCATGTTCACCGTCCGCACTTGTGGGGGGAAGCCCTTCTGTCCTCTATTGTTCGGCGGCCGGGGCTCCTCCTCGTCATCGCTATGCAGCCCCTTGTCATTGAGTTTGGCATTTAACTTGCTCATTGTTTGAAGACCCAACAATCCCTGTTGGTGTGGTTGGCTGGTTTTTCGGGGTGCCATGTATTTGGCACGAGCGGTCGAGTATTCGGTCCAGATTGACGGGCCTGAGTATTTCTTTTGAACGGCTTTTTCCATCGACCGGGTTTAGAGCCTCTGAATCCGGCATTGACTGCCGTATCTTCAGCATTATCGTTGTTAATGCGGCGCTTGTGCTTGTTGCGACGTGACCTGCCATTGCTATCCTTGGTATCCGAACTACCAGGGTTTTTGGTCAAGTTGTTGCTACAAGCTAGCCAGATGTCCTCTCCCGCGCAAAAGCGGGTCATGAGTGTTGTGAGGGCTGCCATGGATTTCGGCTTTTCCTGTCCTAGGTGCCGGGCAAGCCACTAAATCACGGATGTTATGTTTGAAGGCTGCAAGGGCCTCGTGCATCCGGACAGTCAATGATTTGATTTTTCTTGGTTAGGAGCTGTGTCCGTAATTGTCCGGCCGATTCTTCCGGCTGCTGAATTATGTGGCTGAGGTCATCGGCGTGCGGTGGTCGCACATATGTGCCCCGGAAGTTATCAAGGAATGCGGCTTCCGTGTCCTCCCAACAACCAATTGATTCTGGCGGCAAGCTGTTAAGCCAATGCCGAGCTGGTCCTTTAAGCTTGAGTGGGAGGTATTTGATGGCGTTAGATCATCACCACGGGCCATGTGGATATGGAGGAGGTAGTCCTCGATCCAGACCGCAGGATCTGTTGTGCCATCGTATGATTCGATGTTTACGGGTTTGAAACCCTCGGGGATTTGATGATCCATCACTTCGTCTGTGATGCATAGTGGGTGTGCGGCGCCTCTGTATTGAGCTATATCACAACGCAGCTCAAATGAGCTTTGTCTACTGTGTTCAGCCCGGCCGGAATTGTTGTGTCCGGTGTGACAGTTATCATCGCGTGTCGTGGGGTGCCCACGCGATCCGTAGATCGATCTTGTTTGCCTTGCCTTGTCCTCCAATATGTCTCGCAGGAATGGCGCGTTTCCCCGTGCCTTGGTACTTTTCGAGCGACGCCGGGGTGCGGCTTGAATGGAGGGTCTAGAGTCCTCTTTGTCGCGACCACGGGGTGGCCGGTCGGCCGCATCATGCGCTGGTGATGTAGGTTTGGGTGTTGCTTCCTCTAATTGGGGTAGCAGCCTGCGTTTTGGGTATCTCTTGGAGGGGCGTTCGAGTTCGTACTCTTCGGCTGCGAGGACTTGATCCATCCGCTGCCTAGCAAGTCTTGGTCGACTCTAAGGCTGCTGCTTTTTCTTGAGGCTTCTTGCCGTGGCCATAAGCCTGCGTTTGAAACGCCTCCCGATCGGCGGGTCCTCTCAGTACGACAAATTAGGTAAATCGCCGAGGCTTGCCTCATCTTCGGAGGGAGGCATATAATTATCATCCTCCACCTCCACATGCGCGCCGCGCTTATCATGAGGGCTGGCTTCTCCCTCCTCCTGTGTTGAATCCTGCTGGAGGGGGTTGTCTTCGGCACTATTTGGGGTGTTATTATTTCCCGTGCCAGAATCACCGTTTTTGCTGTGGCAGGATTTAGAGCGGCGCCGCTGACGCCGGCGCTTGGGATGTTTCTTGGAGGGGTCATCCTCCGCAGTTCCATCGCCGTTCCCATCTTTTGGGATGTCCACCATGTATATGTCGTATGACGAGTTGGCCTTCCAGTGCCCTGTAAGCGCTGCTTCTTGGTCGTCTCCAGCATCGTCGTCCATACCATCGATGTCTTCGGAGTCGAAGTCGAGCATGTCGGTTAAATCATCGACAGTGGCTAAGAAGTGGGTGGTGGGTGGGCGTTGAATTTCGTCGTCGTCCGCATCCCAACCTTCCTGACCGTAGTCCGACCAGGGCTCTCCTGATAAAGAGAGAGACTTTAGTGAATTCAGGATGTCGCCAACGGGTGAGTGTTGAAAGATGTCCGCTGCAGTGAACTCCATAACCGGCGCCCAATTGGATTCGATTAGCAGGGGCGCTGAGGGTTCGGAGTCCGGAGAGGAGTCCGGCACCTTGGAGTCATGGTCTTCGCAAAGGACATGGATGGAGTTCGGCTCAATCGCCGTAGAGATTGTAGCCTCTGAGGCAGTGTCCAACCACTCGTCCTCGATCAGCGGAGTCGGCTCCGAGCTAAGGGTCGAAGCGGACGCTGGTGCGGCATCCAGGGAACTGTTCGGCGGTAGAGCTAGATCATGCCCATCGAGACAGTGCGGCGCGCTTGGCTGTGGCTCGAAACCGTCGAAGATCAAGTCTCCGCGGATGTCGGCCGTGTAGTTCAAACTCCCAAATCTGACCTGATGGCCAGGGGTGTAGCTTCGATCTGCTCCGGATGGCCAAGTGAATTGCCCGCGGTGCAAAGCCGCCGAATACGAAGATCTGTCCAGGAGAAAAGTCTCACCTGGACCGCGTCGTTGTTGATGATCGAAGGAGCCATCGGGCCTAAGGATGACGACAGCAGGAACTTTCAATGAAAGCACCAATGTCGGTGTCAAAACCGGCGGATCTCGGGTAGGGGGTCCCGAATCGTGCGTCTAGGTGGATGGTAACATGAGACAAGGGACACGATGTTTTTACCTGTGTTCGTGCCCTCTCGATGGAGGTAAAACCCTACTCCGCTTGATTAATATTGATGATATGGGTAGTACAAGAGTGGATCTACCACGAGATCAAAGAGGCTAAACCCTAGAAGCTAGCCTATGGTATGATTGTTGTTCGTCCTACGGACTAAAACCCTCCGGTTTATATAGACACCGGATAGGGTTAGGGTTACACAGAGTCGGTTACAACGGTAGGAGATCTACATATCCGTATCGCCAAGCTTGCCTTCCACGCCAAGGAAAGTCCCATTCGGACACGGGACGAAGTCTTCAATCTTGTATCTTCATAGTCCAGGAGTCCGGCCAACGGTGATAGTTCGGCTATCCGGACACCCCCTAATCCAGGACTCCCTCACGTGGCAACAACCGACTCGGATGAACTGTTTGCAATGAGAAATTACAACATACGCAGTTAATACAGCTTAGTTCGTAATGCGATTACGTGTGTACAAAAACTTTGAAAATGCAAACTAGTTGCTTGCGGTGGCTAGGAGTATCGCACACGATGCGTCCATGATACTTCGTGTGCGATGATTAGTAAGTTACACATACGTTTCCTTATGTTAACACTTGTGTGATAAATAACATGTGGCACCAGATACGGTATTCGGGTTGTGTGTGTGCTCCACTTAGTCTTCCCGCGCTCCACCGAATGCTTCCCGCGCTCCAGCAAATGCTTCCGCGCTCCACATGGGTGAATTGTAAAATCCACGGCTATTCCCTCACCGGTTTCCCACCACCAGCTAACGGCTTGCTGCATATAACCCAGGCGGCAATGCACCTCCACGAAACTCTGCGAAGATCTAGTCCTGACCCATCTACCATTAGTTATTCCAAGCATGCCAGGAAACGACCAAAGCTTCGACATCGACGCCTACCTACGTTACATCTTCGGCGAGGAAAACGAGTCGGAGCAGGTCGGGGAGCAAGAGCTTCATCAGCCGGTGCAGGCACCATGGCCCATCGGCAGCGATATCGGCGTCATAGTCCTTGGGAGCATAATCGACATATTGCAGAGGAGGTGTGATGAGCAGTTTGCTATCCATCGTGCAAAAGATACAGAGCTACTCGACGGCATGATCGACGACCCACCCAAAGAGCTGCCGTCACCAGTGCTCATCGAGAGCCTGATGCCCCACAAGGAATGGGCAGAGGACCTCTGCAATTCAGTCAAGACAAAGGCAGCCTGCGGCTCCATCATTGCCCGCGGCGACCGTGTCAACCTCGATCCCGATGATGTGGTGGCCAGGCTCGAGCGCATCCTTGGCGGAGTTGACGTCCCCGACGAAGTAGAACATCGCCAACGTGATATCTTGAGGATGCAGGTGATCGACAGAATTTGCTACCAGGCCAGAGACATGGAAATAGAGAGGTTCCGCAGAGTTGGCATGCGCATGATTGCACGCTGTAAAGCTCTTCTGGAAGAGGCCCAGCAGCCCCAAGAGCCTCCCAGCGCAAGCAGCTCCGTAGGCGGAGGCGGGTCGGGACACTTGGAATGAACGGTTGCAAGGGTGCTATGCTGATCATGGAGTCCGAGAAGACCATCGTCGAAAGGCCGCCAACTCAGCCTTTTAGCCTATATTTTATTATAATTGTATGCATATGTAGGTCGTGAGTGTTCTAGGCCTTGCCACATTTGGCATTTTAAATTATCCTGAATCTGTAAGACAAATATTAAGAATTGTTAACCGTTGCCATTGTAACTTTGCCTCAACAACGAGCAGAGCGCGCGCAGGGACGCCAGAGTGGAGCGCGCCGCGGCCGCCTCAATGGCGAGCAACCACGTGGTCAACCTTCTGCCATCAACAAATTTTGACCTTGTTTCTCGTCACATTGCTGATTACAACACAATAAGTAATTGCAAATCTGTTCACACCTATCAAACTAATATTCGTTCACACTTAGCACCGGGCTATAAAAACTACCCACTCGAAAATTACTTCACAGTTCCTCTCCTCATCACCCACAAAACTGGTTTTTCTGTCAAGTCATTCCGCCATGACCGGTAGGAGGAGTTTAGGGTGGACATATAACCAGGCAGCAAAGACCAAGGCCGCGGAAGCACTAGAGAGGTCCCGCCGCGAAGCCGCAGCCGCAACAGAGATATCCCGGTGCGCCGCGGAGCCCTCGAACGAGCTCTCACGGGCACGCTATGGGCCGGCGTTCCTGAAGTCCTTCACCGGTGACGACGACATTCTCACTGGCGTCACTACGCAGCAGGAGCTGGTCGACGACTTGATGAAGCTGCTCAAGATCAGTGATACCTCGGTTAACAAGGCGACCGGCCTCGTCGAGCAACTCATGGGTGACAATGCGAAGCTCCTCAAGTTGGTCGCCGAGAAGGAGGAGCAGGCCGCTGGCTGGAAGATGGTGCATGAGCAGAGCAATGCCTCAGAGATGACGCTAAAAGCGATCGTTGAGGAACTGATGGGTGGCCTGAGGAAGCTCTGGATCGAGCGCGAGCAGGAGGTGGAGGAATCCGTGGCTGCTTTCAAGCAAAGTCGTGAGGAATTGAAGAAGGAGCTGGAGGATTTCGCCGCCCGGCGATCCATCAATGAGTAGAGACAGTAGCGACCCAGATCTGTCTGCCACCTTTGATAAGTTTCTGGTGAGTTTAGGATTTATGGGGACTTAAAAACCGAGATTCAAAATGTTTGAGGACGAGCCAGGACACCGGTACGGTTGTAATTTGTTCCCATTCCTGGCATGAGACCTAAACATGCACCCAAGGACACATGTATAATTTTTCTAGCCATTTTGGTGAACTGGAGCATGTATTCGTAGTTCAGATTTGAATTATGGACATTAAATGCCTAGGAAACTCAATTAGTGTATAAAAAGGCCAAACGAACCCTGAATAAGTTTAAATTTTAGCACGGATCTCATGTCATTCCATGTTGCCCGTGGAAGAAAATACAAGGCGAAAAGAGGCAGTGATTACGTTTCGCCCACAAGGGGAACATGTTTCCCTATCAGAACCACGAAGCTTCTTTGAGAGAAGCTCCGGTTTTTGTAAGAGGTTTGTAATAAAGCTTGGCCCAAATTGGGCAATGTTTTTACCATGACATATATGTGCCATGACGTGACACCATGCCACCTTTGATGACTTTCTGGTGAGTTTAGGATTTATGGGGACATAAAAATCGAGATTTGAAATGTTTGAGAATGATCCATGACACCGGTACGGTTGTAATTCATTCCCATTCCTGGCATGAGACATAAATATGCACCCAAGGACACATGTATAAATTTTCTAGCCATTTTGGTGAACTGGAGCATGTATTTGTAGTTCAGATTTGAATTATGGACATTAAATGCCTAGGAAACTCAATTAGTGTATAAAAAGGCCAAACGAACCCTGAATAAGTTTAAATTTTAGCATGGATATCCTGCCGTTCCATGTTGCCCGTAGAATAAAATACAAGGCGAAAAGAGGCAGTGATTACGTTTTGCCCACAAGGTGGACACGTTTCCCTATCGAAACCACAAGGCTTCTTTGAGAGAAGCTCTAGTTTGTAAGAGGCTTCTAATAAAACTTGCGCCATAATGGACGAAAAAAATTCCTCAACATATAAGTGCCATGTCGTGACACCATGCCAGGTTTCACGATTTTCGGCTTAGTTTTGGATTTACGGGGATTTAAAAACCGAGATTCTTCTCACGAAATGTTTTCAAATGGCACACGGTTCACTCACGAAAGCCGATATTCAATGAAAACTTCGTGGAAACCATATTTTAAAGTTTCATAAAAATCTAAAAAAATGTGGGATGTTAAGAAGGTGATGTTTTATTGTGACACAGAATTTCAAGTTGAAAAACATTGCGAGATGTGAGCTATGAAAAAGACAAATTCAGCCCTGAATATTCGGCACTATTCAATGCTGATTTTGTCTTTTTCATAGCTCACATCTCATAATGTGTTTCAACTTGAATTTTTGTGTGGCAATAAAACATCACCCTCTTAACATCCCGCATTTTTTTCAATTTTTTTGAAACTTCAAAACATCTTTTTCTCGTGGTTTTCACCGGTTTCCACCGAATGTTGGTTTCTGTATGATATCCCCCCCTGCTGCACGCGTGATCTGAGTCATGCGTTCTGATTGGCGAGAACCCAAACCCCACGGATCGTACGTCTGCACCATTGGATTCTCCTTGATCGAACGATGATCCTCATCCCTTTTGACAGCACATGTAAATGTTTTCAAATAGCCCCTCCAAAAAATGTTTTCAAATAGCACACGGTTCACACACAAAAGCCGTGTGCCTACCAAACCGTGGCCGATGCCCCCCTTTGCTGCACGTGTGATCTGAGTCGTGCGTTCTGATTGGCCAGAATGCAAACCCCACGGATCGTACGTGTGCACCGTTGGATGCTCCCAGATCGATCGGCAACCCTGATCCCTTTCGACAATGTTGAAATGCCTTAATGGCAAGGAGGCAGTTCTTATCAGCAAGGGTCGGCTTCACATCCGCTAGCCTAGTCGAATGGAATGCAGAAGTTAAGCATGCTCGGGCTGGAGTAGTCCAAGGATGGGTGACTTGGTGGGAAGTTGCATATCTCAGGCTTCATTTAAATGCTATGACACGGTCATTATAGAGAAATATTAATATATCTCCATAGTGACCTATCATGGCAATTATATAAACCTTGGGATCCTTGTTTTGCTAATTTGTAGACTATGTTTTTATGGGTTATTTTTTCTCTAAACAATTAAAGAATTATTGGATAGACTTATCATGGCGATCATACAAACCTACTATGTGCACTCCCCGAGATATATATACTATCCTTTACCGACAATTAGGGGCCCCACACAATCTATCCCTTTGACCAAGCAACGAGAAGGGTTTGACCATGATGGTTTCCTATTAATACTAGTAAGGTACACGTGCATTGCACGCATGAGATTTGGTAACCAAATTATGAATAAATACCACACTATAGCATGTATGCTTTGAGTCATATATGCATGATGTAGATGTTCGTTTAATTCTTATAGTTCATCTCATCAATTAGTTTTATAAAAATCTATTTTAAGATTCATGGAATTGTGCATTGTAAAGGTAAAAACAAAAGGTGACAATTCATTTAGAAAAAAAAGGTTTGGCAATTAAGATATGGAAGATTCTAGAGAACAAAGGAGAAGTGCTTGTGTTTTGAGGTTTATGCATTATGCTTAAGTTCAGCCATGGAGTCTTCTAGATTGTACATGCATGTGGCAGAATCTGGCAGAATGTAGATGATATCCAACGGCCAGTAGTGCTCGGATTTTCCATCTCTATACCATCGGATTGGCTTCATCCAACGACCAACATTCAAAGTTATTCGCACACTATATAGGTGTATAGATATATATATAGAGAGAGAGAGAGAGAGAGAAAGAGAGAGAGAGAGAGAGATGTGTCCCATGCTAGACCAAATAAAGTTTGAGCGCATGCGTGGGATGACCCCCCCCCACCGCCGCCTCGAAGTTGGGAAACTAACATCGTACGTATTGAACCAGGCTTGGAGTCGGGTACGGTGTTTGGTTTGTAGTGTAGTTGGTGGCCCATCAAAGTTGTGCATTTAGGATTTGTACACATCACACACCACCGTACCCATACATATTTTCGGGCCGCATGCAGTGTATACGGGGTCTTCTGATCGACCACGTCTCCCTTGTGCGGTTTTTTGTGACGACACACATATTTGTGGGCTCCCCGAGTGTACATATACCATCCCTTTGACCGAAATAAGGGGTATTATGTGTTGGCCATGAATGGATTCCTCCTAGTTCGTGTTAGGGCCGGTCACCGTCACATGTCGCTCAACCAAAGCTCGAGCTCATGTGTTGTCAGGATTCCCTCCCACATGCTCGGATTGCTGGGTTCGACCTACATCAAACCTCGCGTATCTCGCCCTTAACTACCTTTCCTTCATGGTTGTTGTCTCAGACGAGAGGTAGGCACCACATCTAAATTGTACATTATTCTATATTGAAAACACACATCACCCCTTCCCAATGTACATCATTTTGGGCCGCATGCAAGAGGTGCTGGTTTTGTGGTCCCTCTCGTGCGATTTTTATGATGGTTCAATCTATTGGCCCAAGCGGTTTATCGACAACAACAACTGTCATTTGACCAAATGATGGATTCATTGGTCCGTCTTATGGTAGGTCATGGCGACATGCATGGATGACCAAAGTATTGATGATTACGTGCATTCGCCCCGCCGGCACGAAGTGGGAGGTGGTGGGCCAAGCATCCTAGCTAGGTACGACATTATGTCATTATATATATCCTAGCTAGGTGGTTGTTAGGGTGCTTTCGAGTTTGTGAGGCAGGTGCCACCAAAGTTATGCATTGTGTATTTAAAGTTTTAGACATCCTCCAATATTTGTTTGGCCACTTCCAGGTGGTTCTTGACTTCTGGCCCCTCTCATCGATCTTCAACGAAGCGCCCAACCGTGGGCTCGTGCTACCTCTTGAGCATGCGTTGGTTTTCCCTTGAAGAGGAAAGCGTAATGCAACAAAGTAGCGTAAGTATTTCCCTCAGTTTTTGAGAACCAAGGTATCAATCCAGTAGGAGACAACACACAAGTCACCTAGTACCTGCACAAACAATCAAGAACCTTGCAACCAACGCGATAAAGGGGTTATCCATCCCTTCACGGTCACTCGCAAAAGTGAGATCTAATAAAGATAGTAAAGTAAATATTTTTGGTATTTTTGTTGTATAGATTGGAAAGTAAAGATTGCAAAATAGTAAACGAGATGCGATGTAAATAAAAGAGATTTAATATAATAGGAAAGAGACCCGGGGGCCATACGTTTCACTAGTGGCTTCTCTCAAGATAGCATGTATTACGATGGGTGAACAAATTACTGTCGAGCAATTGATAGGAAAGCGCATAGTTATGAATATATCTAAGGAAATGGTCATGAATATAGGCATCACGTCTGTGTCAAGTAGACCGAAACGATTCTGCATCTACTACTATTACTCCACATATCGACCGTTATCCAGCATGCATCTAGAGTATTAAGTTCGTAAGAATGGAGTAACGCATTAAGCAAGATGACATGATGTAGAGGGATAAACTCAAACAATATGATATAAAACCCATATTTTTATCCTCGATGGCAACAATACAATACGTGCCTTGCTGCCCCTACTGTCACTGGGAAAGGACACCACAAGATTGAACCCAAAGGTATGCACTTCTCCCATTGCAAGAAAGATCAATCTAGTAGGCCAAACTAAATCGATAATTCGAAGAGACTTGCAAAGATATCAAATCATGCATATAAGAATTCAGAGAAGAACCAAATAATATTCATAGATAATCTTGTTCATAAATCCACAATTCATCGGATCTCGGCAAACACACCGCAAAAGAGTATTACATCGAATAGATCCCCAAGAACATCGAGGAGAACTTTGTATTGAGAATCAAAGAGAGAGAAGAAGCCATCTAGCTAATAACTATGGACCCAAAGGTCTGTGGTAAACTTGTAGCGACCCGACCCGAATGGATCAAGTCTCTGTGCTTTCGTGTCATCCCTGGATCGGTATGCTGACACACACAGTACTCGAAGGATTTATAACAGAGGTAAATCACATGTATAAAGTAACGTAAAACTATTACCTCAATCCAAAACATAAGCGGGAGCAACAAGGTTGTGGATTCCCATCAACACCAATGGCAAAGTTGAGTATAGGAAATCGTAACCCTAACGTATCACTTACTGTCGTTCAAAAAGTCTGCAACATGAAACGTTGCAGCTCAAACGGGTCAGCACATGGAATATGCTGGCAATGTAACACATAGAGAGTAATGAAAGAATAAGCCTATACTACATGCATATATGGCTGGTGGAAAGCTCTATGGTTACAGTTTTTGCGAAAAGCCAATTTTTCCCTACTTCAAAGGAATAAATTTATTTAACTATCATGGTGGTTGTTGAACATTGAGAATGGTTGACAGCATCCTCAATCCCAATTAAAAGTACTCATTAAACCCAAACAAATTATATTAAGTAACGTGATGAGATCAACAGGATATCCGGTACTAGATACTCAAAATTGTCCATAACCGGGACACGGCTAATCATGATTAGTTTGTACACTCTGCAGAGGTTTGGCGACTTTTCCCCACAAGACTCGATCGCCTCCGCTTGGTTTCTCGCACTACATGGTGTTTGAGAAACGGATGACCGAGACATAGTCTTTCGTAAGCGCTTAGCACCTTACATGTGGGTAGACCGTACCAACCTACATCCCCTACATCGCCTAGCCTACCCGTAAGAGTTCGCACAACTTAGTCAACTATGCCAGAGCCCATAATGGCTTGTGGCTGCACACGGAAGTTTCCAGTTTGAATAATCTCATGATCCCTTTGGGCCTGGGTGGCGGTCCGAAGAAATACAGTGCAAATCCTGTCTACCTGTGTGCCTTGACAGCAAGTCCTGAATAGCCAGGTGCCTCAATCCACCCAGATGTGTGTTTAAGTTGCCACCTTAGATAAACCATTAATTTACCATCTCACATCTGTCATGGATATTCACTCACCCAATCCACGTCATCGGCATAGCATGGCATAACAAGCAAACGAGAAGTAACTCCCAAGGGTTTGATAATAAAACAGGTAATAGGTACTATCTCAAACTACTTCCCATCCCACAATTTAAGTTGTTCCTAAACATGCAAGTGTTTGAGGAATAGGGCTAATGCATAAAAACTGGGTATGAGAAGAGTATGATCAAAGTGTTACTTGCCTGCAAAGTTGATGAAGATGATTCGCACTCAAAACTCTTGATAGATCTACTCGTCACACTCCGGTCAATCTATCGTAATCAAGCAATAGTAACCACACATAAGCAATCACTCAAAAGATCGGAAAGATCAAGAAACAATTTGAAAACGTCAAAACCAAATCTAATAACTCTTGCAGCATAAAACAATTTCTAACAGTACCAAAACTATGTGTATTTGGCCTTATCAGAAAGTTTAGGTCAAGAGCTTCGATTTGCAAAAAGAATCAACTAAATCGGAGTTACGAAACTCAAGTTATGATCAAACGAAGTTCAAATACAAATCCGTTTGAATTCAAATTTTAAAACTTTCAAAACCATGTTTGAGTTGTATTACTGGATAGAGGAGATCATAACGAAGAAGTGGGCGTTGGTTTCGTTGGATTCTGACTTACGAGTAAAAAGTTATAGCCGTTTGAAGATTAGGGACTACGGATAGGTCCATGACGGAAATTAAAAATAAAAAGAAAATCTATCGAGTTTAACGCCGCTAAACAAAACCGGAAAGAAAACCGGCGAAAATCGATCTAGGGTTTCGAAAGAAAACCAAACGAAAAACCGATCTAGAAAACGGAACGGAAACCGATCTAGAAAACCCGACGTGGCTGGGCTAGTACCTCAAGAGGCGAGGGATCCGGCGGCGACGGGCGTAGGGCGGCGGCGGCAAGTGGCGGCGGCGACAAGTGGCGGCGGCGGCTATGTAGGGCGGCGGTGTTGGCTATGGCGGCAAGACCGGTGTTGCTGCCGCAGAGGAGGAGGAGAAGAGAGGAGAGTTGATTTGGTGTGTTCGAGGGGGGGGGGGTGCTTGGGTATTTATATTGGGGAGGGGAGGGGTTTTGCTTGGGGTAGGGGACAAGAAATAGATTAGAATTAGGAATCCTAGGAAATAGATCTAGGAATAGATACGGAATAAACGAAGTAGGAAAAGAGTCCTACTAGGACTTGGGAAAAGGAGCGGCTTCCTGCTTCCCTTTGGTGCGTCTTGTGGCGTGGGCGTTAGCCTTGTGGTTGCCGATGGCTAGTTTGGGCATTTGGCCCATATGCTGCAGTTTTTTTTTTTTAAATTTCAGACGGAAAGAAAAAAAAAGTAAAACCAAATATATTATATAGGCATATAATATATCAAAATTTTCAGAAAAGAATTTCCTACAACATGAACATTATTTTAGCTTCAAATAAAATACACACAAATTTAAATAAAACAAAAAAGTGCTACTGCCCTAATAAAATCCACTGAAAATCATTTAAAAATACCAAAATGATTTCAAATTAATTTCTCTCCAATTTTCTGATGTAGGGAATCATGTTACCCTATTTTCCATATATTTTGTTTTTGGAGAAAAATATTTTGAATAAAACTCAAATAACTCCAAATTGGAGATAAATTCAAAAGAACTTTGAATTTTAATTCTTTGAAAAATCCCAACTCATATTTCGTATAATTTGCGTAAGTCATTTTATCTTCGCCGTGAAAATCATTGAGTTGCATAAAGTTTTAGAATTGGAAATATTTTTCAAATGAAATTCAAATATTTTCAACACCCTTGTCATTTAAATAAATGGAAGAAGTCATGTCATCTTCTCTCCAGGGTTTTGTGATGAAAAGAATTTGAATTCGAAGATCATAAAAGCAAAATGAAAGTTTGGGAAAGTCCTTTATTCCCTCTCATCTAACTTTCAAAAAGTTTCAATTCACTCACTTTCACCAATCAATCAAACAATCAATCAAAACTATCTATTTGTTTATAACATTCCAAAATTTAGAATTTTGGGATGTTACAAACTACCACCCTTAAATTGAATCTCGTCCTCGAGATTCGGAGAGGCTAGAAAGAATAGGTTAGGGTTTGGGGTCTTCTCAAAATCCATCGCTCGTCTCCGGGGTCTCGGGTGCTACCACCCTTAGAAGCATGGTTACGGTTCCATCAAAACTCATATACTCCATCCTTATCGCTGACAGTGTCGGTCTTCCCAGATATTAAGGATAATCCCTTCTCTGGGCTCTTCCGGTAGTGGCATAACCTTTTCCTCAAATCTTTTGCCCTTTCATCTTGGTAAGGTTATCCCGAAATTGGGTCTTCATAGCTGACGGGTCTGGCGCCAATGCTAAACAACCATCGATATCTCGTGGTGGTCAACAATTTATGGTTTGTCCTGCAGGAAAGGGTCTGGATTGAACCTCACCGTATAACCTACGGTTGGCAACAACTGCCGTGTGCAAGGGAAAAAATACATATACCTTTCTAAGGTTTAAACAAGGTTTTGATCGTCGTCTCTCTACTATAGGTAAGTCACTCAGATTTACCATTCCATATAGCAAAACGAATAATAAGAGTAAATCGGTATGGTGATCAATCCATCCCGCACCCAAATCATTACTTTGTACATGGTTTAGCGAATCTCGCATTCTAACACTCGGTCATCCTCACAAGCATTGCAGAATTTCTCTTGTCGACGAACCAAGTCTGGAAAATCCATTTATTCTGCAGGCCAAACAAACATCTATCGTTCCTTAACAACTCTCAGGTTTTGCGTAAACTCCTATAGAATCGTCGGTCGATAAAATCGTAACTTCTTCCAGGGTTTCTCCTTCAGCAAGAGTGTGCTTGCTTCTTCGCAGGTCATGGGGCCTGTGGGTTATGGCCCATCTCCTCACTTGTAAACCTTGAACTCATCAATGGGGCAGCTGATCGTTATCCCAACATCCAACTTCCTGGCATACTTAAATCCATCCAATTGTACTGTCTTCCTTCCTTCTATTGGCACCAAACTAGGACATGATTACTCAGACTCATCATGGAATTTCCATTGTTCCATATTACCAACATCATACCTCCTTTATATCCAATAGTACTTCATCTCTTCATCCTCGTGGGATATCCCACATACCAAGATAAAACTTATACTTATGAAGTCCATACTCCACTTCGTGGAACATCATTATCCTTTCCAGGGTCAAGCGTCCTTACAAGGAAATATTGGCCATCTCTGCATGGCACTTCTTCAACTGGGAAACGTGAAACACATCATGAACTCTTAACAGTCCTTCGGGTGACTTCAACTTGTTAGCCTATTCTCCCATACGCTCCAAAACTCGGTATGGTCCTACAAATCTCGGGGCTAACTTTCCCTTAACTCCAAATCGTTTAACTCCTCGCAGAGGTGGCACACAAAGATATGCTCTGTCTCCGATTTCATAGACTACCTCCTTGCATTTTTGAGTCTGCATAACTCTTCTGCCTGGACTGAGCTATCTTCAGTCTATCTCGAATCAACTTAACATTCTCTTCTCACTCCTTGATCACATTTGGTCCAAACAACTGACGGTCTCCAACTTCATCCCACATCAACGGTGTCTGGCTCTTTCTCCCATACAAAGCTTCAAAAGGGCCATCTTCAAACTGACTTGGTAACCTTTGTTGTATGAGAACTCAGCGTAACGTAGATTATCATCACTACTAGATCCAAAATTTAGCGCACACGCTCTCAACATGTCCTCCGGTATTCGATTGACTCTCTTGATTTATCCATCTGTCATGGATGAAAGGTATCTTGAACTCTAGCCTAGTACCCAAAGTCTGGTGCAGCTGTTTCCAAAACTTTGAGGTAAACTGTGTTCCTCTACGATGGTCCTCGGAACTCCATGCAGACATACGATCCTTGTCCAATATATCTTGGCCAACTTCACACTTGTATAGGTGGTTTTCACTGGGATAAAGCGAGCCACTTTGATCAAGCGAATAAACTACTACCCAGATAGAATCATATCCCGTTCGGGTTCTGGGAAATCTGGTAATGAAATCCATGCCAAACTTATCCTGCTTCCATTCAGGTATTAGCATAGGCTGTAGTACTCTGACTAGCTTATGATGCTCTGCCTTCACTCTCTGACATACGTCACCTACGACTACATACTCGCAATATCCTTCTTCATACGGTCCACCGTAAACACTCCTTCAAATCCGAATACATCTTGGTGTTTCCAGCCTTGAATCAAGTATGGTGAGTCATGAGCCTCCTGAAGCATTAACTTCCCGATCTGCATTATTGGGTATATGTACACTGTCCTCAAACCATAAGGTGTCGTGCTCATCCTTACGAAAACCATTGGCCTTTCCTTTACTCATCCTCTCTTTTACCTCAGAAATCTCTTTGTCATCCTCCTGAGCTTCACGGATCTTTCCCAACAATGTAGACTGAACTTCCATTGATGCAACAAAACCTTTGGGAACAATCTCCAACCGAAGTTCCCTGAGGTACTCGGCTAACTCCTTTGACAATCCTCCGATTATGAGGGTATTCGTCCTTGTTTTCTTTATGGTTGTGTCCTATTTCTCCACAAAGCTTGCATGCACTTTCTCCATATCATTTCCATAAGGCTTCAACTTCTGGGACACAAACCGAGACTTTAGCAAAGTCAACTTAAATTCTTCCCAAGTGGTTACTCCTGGCCACATTGATGGTTTGGTACATCCTCCACTAGATAGCAGCACCTCTTTCAAAGCACTGTAGAGCATGATGGGTCATATCTTTTCTGACTATCAGGTTATTCTTCATGTGATCCTCCATGTTCTGAATCCATCGGTCTATCTCCAATTGACTCATTGGTCCGGAAATTACAAGCTCATCTCCATCCATCCTCTAATGGGTCCATGGGTTTGGGGTGGGATAAGAGAGATCGAGAGGGATGCACACAATACAAACAATGGTTTTGAAAAGACAGATTTTATTGTGGCTGTCGGAAAAACATCAAACAAATGACAGCTCACAATCGTCGCATCTAACGCATGTATGTAACAGGGGTTAGGTCTTCTAAGGGTCAATAAATCTTCAACGCCATCAAACTCTTCAAGTCTTGTTCATGTCTCCGATGGCTTCTTCCAATCGTGCTTGTCCTGCTCAAGTTCTTTTGCCAAATCATCTCTGTTGACGCGAAGTCTCTCGCGATGTCTTGTAATATTTCTGGAGTTGCATTCCAAACTTCTGGTTTCAACTTCCTTGGCATGAACCATGGTCCTACTGTCCTTCAGTTCCTGACAAAACTTTGATGTCTCAAGGTTTTGCTCCTCAGCTTGTCTACTTTCGACCACGGATCTGAGTTCTTCATGAAATACTTCCTTGTCAAAATTTAGCTTCTTGTGGGTCCATCTTAACTTTATGATGTAACACTACAGATCCAATACACCTTGATCTTGGGTATTGATAACTTCCATGGTCCGTCAAATTCCATAAGCGTAACCTTCCTAGGTCATAAGGATCTGGAAATACTTTAGCGCCTTCAAAATCTCATAGTCTTCGGAGTCTTCAACAGTTGTATTTTCCATTTACACGGTAAAATCCTCTTCATTCCAAATGGTCTTAGTTGTCCGATATCTTGTCTCCTTGGAGTGGTCTCATCACCAAATCTTCGAGTGGTCAAAAGGGAAAAGGGTATGGTCTCACTAAAAGGAATGTTTGAATAAGCTTAAGAGAAGAGAGGTAAAAGATCTTTTGAAAAAGAAAGTTGTAGAGAAAAATCTTTCCTATGGGCTTGCCATTTTCTAGGGTCACGTCCCCACGGTCAACATGTGCTCGATACCATCTTGTAGCGACCCGACCCGAATGGATCAAGTCTCTGTGCTTCGTGTCATCCTCGGATCGGTATCTTTGACACACACGATTACTCAAGGATTTATAATGAGGTAAATCACATGTATAAAGTAACGTAAAAACTATTACCTCAATCCAAAACATAAGCGGAAGCAACAAGGTTGTGGATTCCCATCAACACCAATGGCAAAGTTGAGTATAGGAAATCGTAACCCTAACGTATCACTTACTGTAAATGCGTCAAAAGTCGCAACATGAAAAGTTGCAGCCAAAACGGGTCAAGACATGGAATATGCTGGCAATGTAACACATAGAGAGTAATGAAAGAATAAGCCTATACTACATGCATATATGGCTGGTGGAAAGCTCTATGGTTACAGTTTTGCGAAAAGCCAATTTTTCCCTACTTCAAAGGAATAAATTTATTTAACTATCATGGTGGTTGTTGAACATTGAGAATGGTTGACAGCATCCTCAATCCCAATTAAAAGTACTCATTAAACCCAAACAAATTATATTAAGTAACGTGATGAGATCAACAGGATATCCCGGTACTAGATACTCAAAATTGTCCATAACCGGGGACACGGCTAATCATGATTAGTTTGTACACTCTGCAGAGGTTTGCGCACTTTTCCCCACAAGACTCGATCGCCTCCGTTTGGTTTCTCGCACTACATGGTGTTTGAGAAACGGATGACCGAGACATAGTCTTTCAGAAGCGCTAGCACCTTACATGTGGGTAGACCATACCAACCTACATCCCCTACATCAGCTAGCCTACCCGTAAGAGTTCGCACAACTTAGTCAACTATGCCAGAGCCCATAATGGCTTGTGGCTGCACACGGAAGTTTCCAGTTTGAATAATCTCATGATCCCTTTGGGCCTGGGTGGCGGTCCGAAGAAATACAGGCAAATCCTGTCTACCTGTGTGCCTTGACAGGCAAGTCCTGGAATAGCCAGGTGCCTCAATCCACCCAGATGTGTGTTTAAGTTGCCACCTTAGATAAACCATTAATTTACCATCTCACATCTGTCATGGATATTCACTCACCCAATCCACGTCTACTGGCATAGCATGGCATAACAAGCAAACGTAGAAGTAACTCCCAAGGGTTTGATAATAAAACAGGTAATAGGTACTACCTCAAACTACTTCCCATCCCACAATTTAAGTTGTTCCTAAACATGCAAGTGTTTGAGGAATAGGGCTAATGCATAAAAACTGGGTATGAGAAGAGTATGATCAAAGTGTTACTTGCCTGCAAAGTTGATGAAGATGATTCGCACTCAAAACTCTTGATAGATCTACTCGTCACACTCCGGTCAATCTATCGTAATCAAGCAATAGTAACCACACATAAGCAATCACTCAAAAGATCGGAAAGATCGAAGAAACAATTCTGAAAACGTCAAAACCAAATCTAATAACTCTTGCAGCATAAAACAATTTCTAACAGTACCAAAACTATGTGTATTTGGCCTTATCAGAAAGTTTAGGTCAAGAGCTTCGATTTGCAAAAAGAATCAACTAAATCGAGATTCTGAAACTCAAGTTATGATCAAACGAAGTTCAAATACAAATCCGTTTGAATTCAAATTTTAAAACTTTCAAAAACATGTTTGAGTTGTATTACTGGATAGAGGAGATCATAACGAAGAAGTGGGCGTTGGTTTCGTTGGATTCTGACTTACGAGTAAAAAGTTATAGCCGTTTGAAGATTAGGGACTACGGATAGGTCCATGACGGAAATTAAAAATAAAAAGAAAAATCTATCGAGCGAACGCTCGCTAAACAAAACCGGAAAGAAAAACCGGCGAGAAAACCGATCTAGGGTTTCGGAAAGAAAACCGAAACGAAAAACCGATCTAGAAAACGGAACGGAAACCGATCTAGAAAACGTGACGCGGCGCGGGGCTAGTACCTCGAAGAGGCGAGGGGATCCGGCGGCGACGGCGTAGGGCGGCGGCGGCGGCAAGTGGCGGCGGCGACAAGTGGCGGCGGCGGCTATGTAGGGCGGCGGTGCTGGCTATGGCGGCGGCGGCACTGGTGTTGCTGCTGCTGCAGAGGAGGAGGAGAAGAGAGGAGAGTTGATTTGGTGTGTTCGAGGGGGGGGGGGTGCTTGGGTATTTATATTGGGGAGGGGAGGGGTTTTGCTTGGGGTAGGGGACAAGAAATAGATTAGAATTAGGAATCCTAGGAAATAGATCTAGGAATAGATACGGAATAAACGAAGTAGGAAAAGAGTCCTACTAGGACTTGGGAAAAGGAGCGGCTTCCTGCTTCCCTTGGTGCGTGCGCGCGTGGGCGTTGGCCTTGTGGCCGGCCGACGGCTAGCGGCTTGGGCCTTTGGCCCAAGGCGCTGCAGTTTTTTTTTTAAATTTCAGACGGAAAGAAAAAAAAAGTAAAACCAAATATATTATATAGGCATATAATATATCAAAATTTTCAGAAAAGAATTTCCTACAACATGAACATTATTTTAGCTTCAAATAAAATACACACAAATTTAAATAAAACAAAAAGTGCTACTGCCCTAATAAAATCCACTGAAAATCATTTAAAAATACCAAAATGATTTCATATTAATTTCTCTCCAATTTTCTGATGTAGGGAATCATGTTACCCTATTTTCCATATATTTTGTTTTTGGAGAAAAATATTTTGAATAAAACTCAAATAACTCCAAATTGGAAATAAATTCAAAAGAACTTTGAATTTTAATTCTTTGAAAACTCCCAACTCATATTTCATTATAATTTGCAGAAGTCATTTTATCTTCGCTCGTGAAAATCATTGAGTTGCATAAAGTTTTAGAATTGGAAATATTTTTCAAATGAAATTCAAATATTTTCAACACCCTTGTCATTTAAATAAATGGAAGAAGTCATGTCATCTTCTCTCCGTGGTTTTGTGATGAAAAGAATTTGAATTCCGAAGATCATAAAAGCAAAATGAAAGTTTGGGAAAGTCCTTTTATTCCCTCTCATCTAACTTTCAAAAAGTTTCGAATTCACTCACTTTCAGTCAATCAATCAAACAATCAATCAAAACTATCTATTTGTTTATAACATTCCAAAATTTAGAATTTTGGGATGTTACAAAACTACTCACGCTTCATCGGAGAGGCAATGGTGTTGATGTAGAAGCCCTCCGTGATCGATTCCCCCTCTGGCAGATCACCGGAAAAGGCCCCAAGATGGGATCTCACGGGTACAGAAGGTTGCGGCGGTGGAAAAGTGGTTTCGTGGCTCCACCTGATGTTTCTAGGGTATAAGAGTATATATAGGCGAAAGAAGATGTCGGTGGAGCTACAAGGGGCCCACGAGGGTGGGGGCGCGCCCTCCTGCCGTGTGGCCTCCTCGTGGAGTTCCAGACTTCGACTCCAAGTCTTCTGGATTGCTTTCGGTCCAAGAAAGATCATTGCGAAGGTTTCATTCCGTTTGGACTCCGTTTGGTATTCCTTTTCTGCAAAACTCTAAAATAGGCAAAAAAAGCAGAAACTGGCACTGGGCCTCCGGTTAATAGGTTAGTCCCAAAAATAATATAAAATAGCATATTAAAGCCTGTTAAACATCCAAAATAGATAAAATAATAGCATGGAACAATCAAAATATATAGATACGTTGGAGACGTATCAAGCATCCCCAAGCTTAATTCTGGCTCGTCCTCGAGTAGGTAAATGATAAAAACATAATTTTTGATGTGGAACTCTACCTAAGATAATATATGAAAGTGACAAAAATAAGAGACTCTCTATCATGAAGATCATGGTGCTACTTTCAAGCACAAGTGTGGAAAAAGGATAGTAGCATTGTCCCTTCTATCTTTTTCTCTCATTTTTTATTTGGGCCTTTCTCATTTTTTATGGCCTCTTTTTTTTTTCTTTTCCCCTTTATTTTATTTTATTTTTCGCCGGAGTCTCATCCTGACTTGTGGGGGAATCATAGTCTCCATCATCCTTTCCTCACTGGGACAATGCTCTAATAATGAAGATCATCACACTTTTATTTACTTACAAATCAAGAATTACAACTCAATACTTAGAACAAAAATATGACTATATGAATGCCTCCGGCGGTGTACCGGGATTTGCAATGAAACAAGAGTGACATGTATAAAAAAAATTATGAATGGTGGCTTTTCCAGAAATACGATGTCAACTACATGATCATGCAAGGCAATATGACAATGATGGAGCGTGTCATAATAAACGGAACGGTGGAAAGTTGCATGGCAATATATCTCGGAATGGCTATGGAAATGCCATAATAGGTAGGTATGGTGGATGTTTTGAGGAAGGTATATGGTATTGGAGAAAGTTGCATGGCACAAGAGAGGCTAGCAATGGTTGAAGGGTGAGAGTGCGTATAATCCATGGACTCAACATTAGTCATAAAGAACTCACATACTTATTGCAAAAATCTACAATTTATCAAAACCAAGCACTACAGGCATGCTCCTAAAGGAAGGGTTGGTAGGAGTTAACCATCGCGCGATCCCGACCTCCACACATAAGCTAGACAATCTAAGAAATACCTCATGCTTCAAATTTGTTACACAACGGTTACCATACGTGCATGCTACGGGACTTGCAAACCTCAACACAAGTATTTCTCAAATTCACAATTACCCTACTAGCATGACTCTAATATCACCATCCTCATATCCCAAAACAATCATCAAGCATCAAACTTCTCATAGTATTCAACGCACTTTACATGAAAGTTTTTATTATACCCATCTTCGATGCCCATCATATTAGGACTAGTTTTATAGCCAAAGCAAATTACCATGCTGTTCTAAAAGACTCTCAAAATAATATAAGTGAAGCATGAGAGATCAATAATTTCTATAAAATAAAACCACCACCGTGCTCTAAAAAGATATAAGTGAAGCACTAGAACAAAATTACTTAGCTCAAAAGATATAAGTGAGGCACATAGAGTACTTTAATAAATTCCGATTCATGTGTGTCTCTCCCAAAAGGTGTGTACAGAAAGGATGATTGTGGTAAACTAAAAAGCAAAGAGTCAAATCATACAAGACGCTCGAAGCAAAACACATATCATGTGGTGAATAAAAATATAGCCTCAAGTAAAGTTACCGATAGACGAAGACGAAAGAGGGGATGCCTTCCAGGGCATCCCCAAGCTTAGGCTTTTGGTTGTCCTTGAATTTTACCTTGGGATGCCTTGGGCATCCCCAAGCTTAGGCTCTTGCCACTTCTTATTCCAAAATCCATCAAATCGTTAACCAAAAACTTGAAAACTTCACAACACAAAACTTCAATAGAAAACCTCATGAGCTCCATTAGTATAAGAAAATAAACCACCACTTTAAGGTACTGTAATGAACTCATTCTTTATTTATATTGGTGTTAAACCTACTGTATTCCAACTTCTCTATGGTTCATACCCCCCGATATTACTCATAGATTCATCAAAATAAGCAAACAACACACGAAAAACAGAATCTGTCAAAAATAGAACAGTCTGTAGCAATCTGTATCTTTTGAATACTTCTGTAACTCCCAAAATTCTGAGATAAATTGGTGGACGTGAGAAATTTGTCTATTAATCATCTGCAAAAATAATCAACCTAAAAGTACTGTCCAGTAAAAAATGAAAACTAATCTCATGAGCGCAAAAGTTTCTGTTTTTTACAGCAAGATCGCAAAGACTTCACCCAAGTCATCCCAAAGGTTCTACTTGGCACAAACACTAATTAAAACATAAAACCACATCTAAACAGAATCTAGATGAATTATTTATTACTAAACAGGACCTAAAAAGCAAAAGCAAAAATAAAAATGGGTTGCCTCCCAACAAACGCTTTTCTTTAAAGCCTTTTTAGCTCGGCATTTATAATTTTAGTGATGCTCACATGAAAGACAAGAATTGAAGCGCAAAGAGAGAATCATAAAACACGTGACAAACACATCTAAGTCTAACATACTTCCTATGCATAGGAATTTTGTAAGCAAACAAATTTTCAAGGCAAGCAAAAACTAGCATATGCAAGGAAGAAGAAAGAGACGATATCATTCTCAACATGAAGAGAGGTAATTTAGTGGCATGAAAATTTCTACAACTATATTTTCCTCTCTCATAATAATTACATGTAGGATCATAGGAAAATTCAATAACATAGCTATCACATAAAATAATCTCTTTATGGACCACATGCATGCAAAGTTGACACTCTTCCAAAATAGTGGGATTAACATTAACTAAAGTCATGACCTCTCCAAACCCACTTTAATCAAAAGTTCCATAAGATTGAAAATCCTCCAAATATGTGGGATCTAAAGTTGACAATCTTCCGAACCCACTATCAATATTATTGCAAACAATATTATCAATCTCATATTCATCGTGGGGCTTAAATAAATTTTCAAGATCATAAGAAGAATCACCCCAATCATGATCATTGCAACAAGTAGTAGACATAGCAAAATTAGCATCCCCAAGCTTAGGGTTTTGCATATTATTAGCACAATTTACATTAATAGAATTTATAGTAGAATCATTGCAATCATGCTTTTTATTCAAGGAGCTACCGTGAATCACTTTATAAATTTCTTCTTTCAACACTTCATCACAATTTTTAGATTCATGAATTTCAAGCAAAACCTCATAAATATAATCTAGTGCACTCACATCACTATAAATTGGTTCATCATAATTGGATCTCTTAAAAATATTATTAGCAAGTGGATGAGGATCCATAAGCTCTTATCAAGCGAAGATGTAAGCAAAAGGAAGGAACATGGTAACACGAGCAAACAAAAGATCGAACGAAAGAAGCGCGAAGAAAAGGAAAAGGTTTTCGAAAATCGTTTCAGAAGTGGGGGAGAGGAAAACGAGAGGCAAATGGCAAATAATGTAATGCGAGCAAGAAAAGTTTATGATGGGTACTTGGTATGTCTTGACTTGGCGTAGATCTCCCCAGCAGGGCGCCAGAAATCCTTCTTACTACCTCTTGAGCATGCATTGGTTTTCCCTTGAAGAGGAAAGGTTGATGCAGCAAAGTAGCGTAAGTATTTCCCTCAGTTTTGAGAACCAAGGTATCAATCTAGTAGGATACAACACACAAGTCACCTAGTACCTGCACAAACAATCAAGAACCTTGCAACCAACGTGATAAAGGGGTTGTCAGTCCCTTCACGGTCACTCGCAAAAGTGAGATCTAATAAAGATAGTAAAGTAAATATTTTTGGTATTTTGTTGTATAGATTGGAAAGTAAAGATTGCAAAATAGTAAACGAGATGCGATGTAAATAAAAGAGATTTAATATAATAGGAAAGAGACCCGGGGGCCATAGGTTTCACTAGTGGCTTCTCTCAAGATAGCATGTATTACGATGGGTGAACAAATTACTGCCGAGCAATTGATAGAAAAGCGCATAGTTATGACGATATCTAAGGCAATGATCATGAATATAGGCATCACATCTCTGTCAAGTAGACCAAAACGATTCTGCATCTACTACTATTACTCCATACATCGACCGCTATCCAGCATGCATCTAGAGTATTAAGTTCATAAGAACGGAGTAACGCATTAAGCAAGATAACATGATGTAGAGGGATAAACTCAAGCAATATGATATAAACCCCATATTTTTATCCTCGATGGCAACAATACAATACGTGCCTTGCTGCCCCTACTGTCACTGGGAAAGGACACCGCAAGATTGAACTGAAAGCTAAGCACTTCTTCCATTGCAAGAAAGATCAATCTAGTAGGCCAAACTAAACCGATAATTCAAAGAGACTTGCAAAGATATCAAATCATGCATATAAGAATTCAGAGAAGAACCAAATAATATTCATAGATAATCTTGTTCATAAATCCACAATTCATCGGATCTCGGCAAACACACCATAAAAGGGTATTACATCGAATAGATCTCCAAGAACATCAAGGAGAACTTTGTATTGAGAATCAAAGAGAGAGAAGAAGCCATCTAGCTAATAACTATGGACCCGAAGGTCTGTGGTAAACTACTCACGCTTCATCGGAGAGGCAATAGTGTTGATGTAGAAGCCCTCCATGATCGATTCCCCCTCTGGCAGATCACAGGAAAAGGCCCCAAGATGGGATCTAACGGGTACAGAAGGTTGCGGCGGTGGAAAAGTGGTTTTGTGGCTTCCCCTGATGTTTCTAGGGTATAAGAGTATATATAGGCGAAAGAAGTACGTCAGTGGAGCTACGAGGGGCCCACGAGGGTGGGGGGCATGCCTACCCCCCTGGGCACGCCCTCCTACCTCGTGGCCTCCTCGTGGAGTTCCAGACTTCGAATCCAAGTCTTCTGGATTGCTTTCGGTCCAAGAAAGATCATCGCGAAGGTTTCATTCCGTTTGCACTCCGTTTGGTATTCCTTTTCTGCAAAACTCTAAAATAAGCAAAAAAAAAAAAGAAACTGGCACTGGGCCTCCGGTTAATAGGTTAGTCCCAAAAATAATATAAAAGAGCATATTAAAGCCCAAACATCCAAAACAGATAAAATAATAGCATGGAACAATAAAAAAATATAGATACGTTGGAGATGATGAGCCCTCGCGGTCAAAGTTGTGCATTGGAATTTTGAATATCACAGACCAGCCCTTTCACTCATATATATTTGGTCCACATGCTGGTGTGGTTGTCTTTTGGCCCTCTCTAATGTTATTTTTTGCTGCAAAGACTCTGATGACGCTCAACGGACACGGGGTATAATATCTTAACCGTGTGCGATACAAGTGCGATGTGAATCACCACGCCTGCGCAAGCGCGAGCAAATTAAGGTGGAGGTACTGGCTCAACCGTTGGCGATGCAAGTGCGCTGAAATTACCACGACCGCGCAAGCACGAGTAAAGGGTGGAGGTACTGGCTTAACCGTGTGCGATGCAAGTGCGCTGTAAAACCACCACATGTGCAAGCTAAAGGCGGGTAAGTTTATTTGGAAATTAGGATGAACCGTGTGCGATGGACCAGCTAGCGAGAAATATAAAAAACAAACTACCAGCCTTGAGCGTTGCAAAAATCGGCGGATCCACGCCACTTTTCCTTATTATCATACACGCATATTGTTATTGGACCGTGCGCGATCTTGGGCACTCCCGCCTCGCATCAATTCCTTTACCCAAATTTTAGTAGCTGTCGCACTTCAACCGTCGCCCACACTCCTCCAGCACCGACCTTATAGTAAAGTTGCAGTAGCTGAGGCATTTGAACCGTCACCCTCCCTCGTCCACCACCATCTCCACCCACCATTACTAAAACTCTCAGTAGCCACGACGTATCCTCCAACACCAACCCACCCTCCACAGTCCCCCACCCGCCCCTCCCCCCTCAAACCCTAGCTCGCGGCCGCCGCTGCGAACCCCTGCCGGTCTGCCCGTTCCTCCTAGCTTAGATAATAAAGTTCAGGTTACCTAGCGATTCCCATACCGTTGCCCCATTCCCCTGAGTTTTTAGATGAGGCCTGCAGTGTCCCTCCCCACCAGATCCACATCCCCTGCTCCAGAATGTCGCAGCCTAAGCTCGACCACATATCCCGGGGAGCCCGACGAGCGTTCGGCCAAGAAGAGGTTTATCATGGCCTCTCCGGCGGACGTTGGCGAGGTGGCCGCCATTCGCCCCGACCTATCGATCCCGGAGCAACACGTCGCCACGGAAGTCGGCGAAGATGTTGACTACGTTGCCATGCCGAAGGCTTCATGTCGGTAGCTGGCGTATTCAGATCTCGGGAAAGCTAGCTACGACATCAAGCTCGTCCACACCGACGGCTTCACGCGGGCCATGTCACAGGTTAAGTGGTCCATCCCCAACCCCTCTGGTTCAACCGCCGTCGATCTCTTCGATGGCCCTGCCGCTGATCTCCTCCGCCAAGCGGTCAAGGATTTGCGAGCTTTATACGCCATCGAGCCCATTTTGTCATTTCTGAAGGACACATTCTACAGCGGCGGCTTGGGATCCTCAATTGCCAAGTCAGATCTCATCGACCACGACCACGACCATGAGGAGGGCACCCATGAAGGTTCTTCCAAGGTAAAACAACCCATCTGTGACATCAGAGAGCGCACCATGGGTCTGTGCTCTTCCAACTGGAAGGATGTCGTCCATGAAATGTGAGGCAACATTCTATCAGCAAATCTTACCTTTTCTAGCTTGCCAACCCATACCCTTTGTTGTAGTAGCATTTCCCGTGCGGTGCTTTAACTGTGCCGTGTTTAATTATTTCAGTTATGCAAAAATGTATTGTTCAATAGGTCTATGTGATGTTTAAGTACGAATTGTCCACTTCGGTTTCACGAATGGCTATATTTGGTTGTTTATAGTGAATAGATGCCTTGTTTATCTGTATTTGGTTGTTAGGTTGCTTGGAGTGAGCATTTTTCCAGTTATCGAGCAGATGCCTTGTTTATCTGTATTTGGTTCTTAGTTTGGTTGAAGTGAGCATTTGTCCAGTTATCAAGCAGATGCCTTGTTTATCTGTATTTGGTTGTTAGGTTGATTTTTCAGCATTTGTCCAGTTATCAAGCAGATGCCTTGTTTATCTGTATTTGGTTGTGAGGTTGCTCTTCTTTAGCATTTGTCCAGTTATCAAGCAGATGCCTTGTTTATCTTTATCTGCTTGTTAGGTTGGTTGCAGTGAGCATTTGTCTAGTTTTCAAGCATATGCCCTATTTATCTGTATTTGCTTGTTAGGTTGGTTGCAGTGAGACTCTGTCCGGTTTTCAATGGCTTAATTTGGTTGTTATACTGATCATTTATGCCTTGTGTATTTCAGTCATTCACAATGTGTTATTCATTATGTGCAAGTCCGAACTATGCCGCTCGACTACATCAATACCAGTTTGAACGTCTATATTTGGTTCCAGTTATTCCTGGTGTAGTTAACACATGCCCTTTATTTCATTTTTACACAATTATCCAGTGTGATGCTTAGGCATTACCTACGTTCTATTCATTTTCAACAATACCAGTTTGAATTGCAATATTTGGTGGCTGTTAAGCCTGCTGTCGGTAACATTGCCTTCCATTTTATATCTGCTTTAACAACATGCTGAAACCAACACATTCAAGCTAACATTTGGAGATGATGTTGTTTACCTTTGCTATATTTGTTTGATGTTAAAGTTGTTATACTTATCATGCCTTTCCACTACTTATGCAGGACAACAACGGGAGTGGCCACCATTTTCCGCCGACGTTAGCTTCATCCCTCGGCTTGTACTCCCGCCGTCGTTCCATAATGTAGTGCATATAGATCCAGGCCTGGACACTAGTTAGCTTCTAATATTGACTTGTTGCTTGTAGGTACATATGCCCTTGGCAAGGATCCACGCATCGACCCTTTTTGCGTATGGGGCAATGATATATTGATGAACAAGCATCAAGTGAGGAAACTGATAAGGATTATTAGCAAAAAGATACGAATGGTGGCAAGAAAATTATTTGTTTATGCTCTATCCAACACAATAGTGAGCTGTAGGATGGTAACTACAAACTCTGCAGCCTTCTCTTTTTACTGCCCATAATGAGTTGTTAGACAACAATGTCTGGATCTTTTTTGTTCCCAGTGGTTCTCGAAGCAGTTCACTCAAGACTACCTCGCAAAGTACATGATTGGTGGACACGCAATGAAGGTTAAAGTATTTCATCCAGACTACAATGAGCATCGAGAAGTCCTAATGAAGACAGTGAAGGATGGACGGGCAACCTATATTTGTATTCATGGTTAAACCTATATTTGTACTAAACATGGTTGGATATGAAATAAGTGATTGCCTACTTTCAAATTCAGAACATGTGATTTTTAATTTAGGGATTAATTAGGGATTACACTGCACACAGTTTGTGAAAGCGAAACATCTACGATATACGTGGAGATTCGAAACGTTTCTAGGATCCACTACGTGTACGATCAATCTCCACTACACACACGACTTTCTCTTGAAAACTATTTGCGTTAGGCCACCTTGCGCAAACGTTTACCACATAAAAATGTGTGTGATGGACAGCCTTTGCCACACAGTTTCTTCTATGCACCATGTGTGATGCATTCAATAACGCAAACGATAAAATTGTTAATATCGTGTGCAATGGCAACGCTATCACAAACGATTTAACGGGAAAAATTGTGTGTGATGTACCTGTGAATGTAAACATTTTCCTTGGAGCCATTGTGTGGGATGTACATACAAACGGAAACGTTTAGCGGGGACTGACTGTGTGGGATGTACTAGCAACCAGAAACAATTTAGCCTGTATAATTGTATTTTTTTAGCTCTACCGTACATATTTTCGTATTTGAGCGCTCGCCAGTCGCACATGACCTCATTTTGCCGAGCGTGTGTGCCAGGTGGGCATATCCCCGACGGTTTCTGGGTCGTGTGGGAAGGACCACCCTATCACCCACACTCACTTGGCGACGGTTCCAAATGTCATCGCGGAAAGGGGTTAAAAACCGTTTGTATAGCACCGACATGCACGAGTGATTGCCAACACCAATACTGGCTTTAAAAACTAAGCGTCAGAATGACAATTTCAGGAAGCCATTTTGATACGCCTCCAACGTATCTATAATTTTTTATTGTTCCATGTTGTTTTACTATCAATCTTGGATGTTTTATAATCATTTTGTAGCCATTTTATATCATTTTTTGGTACTAACCTATTGACATAGTGCCAAGTGCTAGTTGCTGTTTTTTCTATGTTTTTTACATCACAGGAAATCAATATCAAACGGAGTCCAAATGCCCCGAAACTTTACAGAAAAAAAATTTGGGCCAGAAGGAAGAAGTTGGGCCCTGGTTGCACCTGGGGGGAGTCCCGAGGAGGGGACAACCCACCAGGGCACGCCAGGAGGCCCTGGCGCTCCCTGGTGGGTTGTGCCCACCTCGGGTGCCCCCCGTACCGCCTCTTTGCTCTATAAATACCCCAAAAATCCAGAAACCCAAGGGGAGTTGACGAAATATTCATCCAGCCGCCACAGAGTCCAGAACCACCAGATCCAATCTAGACACCATCACGGAGGGGTTCACCACTTCCATTGGTGCCTCCCCGAAGGATGCGTGAGTAGTTCTTTTTAGACCTTCGGGTCCGTAGTTAGTAGCTAGATGGCTTCCTCTCTCTCTTTTGACTCTCAGTACAATGGTCTCTTGGAGATCCATATGATGTAACTCTTTTTGCGATGTGTTTGTTGGGATCTGATGAACTTTGAGTTTATGATCAGTGATATCTTTTTGTATCCATGAAAGTTATTTGAGTTTCTTTGATATATTATATGCATGATATCTTATAGACTCGTATTCTTCTCCGATATTTGGGTTTTGTTTGGCCAACTTGATCTATTTATCTTGCAATGGGAAGAAGTGCCTAGTAGTGGGTCTGATCTTACGGTGCTTGATCCCAGTGACAGAAAGGGAACTGACACGTATGTATCATTGCTACTAAGGATAAAAAGATGGGATCTTCCGCCGCAATAGATAAATGGATCTTGTCTACATCATGTCATCGTTCTTATTGCATTACTCTATTTTTCCATGAACTTAATACACTAGATGCATGCTGGATAGCGGTCGATGTGTGGAGTAATAGTAGTAGATGCAGGAAGGAGTCGGTCTACTAATCTTGGACGTGATGCCTATGTAATGATCATTTCCTGGATATCATCATAATTATTTGAAGTTCTATCAATTTCCCAACAGTAATTTGTTTACCCACCATTTGCTATTTTTCTCGAGAAAAGCCACTAGTGAAACCTACGGCCCCCGGGTCTTCTTTTTCACATATTTGCCTTTGCGATCGACTATTCTCTTGCGTTTATTTTTAGATATATTAAACCAAAAATACAAAAATACCTTGCTGCGTTTTATTTCTATTTATTTTATTTGGCGCTCGATCTATCAATCTACTACAGTTTACCTCACGTCCGTTTGCCTATCTTGAGGCGCCGTACCCCGGAAGGGATTGAAAACCCCTTTAACACGTCGGATTGCGAGGATTTGTTATCTGTCTGCAGGGTCTGTGTACATTGTGTTGCTTGGTTCTCCTACTGGTTCGATAATCTTGGTTTCATATCTGAGTGAAATACCTACCGCCGTTGTGTTGCATCATCCCTTCCTCTTTGGTGAAATGCCGACGTAGCTTCAAGCGACATCACATTTTCTAGTAATCGACCTTGTAGTTACGAGGAAACTATCAAAGGCCTGTGTCCAAAACCCAGTGTGGATGGTAAGCCGGCCAACCAGTCCTAGGAAAACTGCTTTATCATGCAGGAATTCAAGAATAGAGCTTTTCAGAGTCACAACAATGGTGGTGGAAGTGGTGGACACCCAGCAAATCCTGGAGTCGGCGGCTCTGGGGCCAGCTTTCAAGGGGTCGGCTTTCAGAGTAATAACTTCCCCGATGTTGGTTCCAGGGCACAGGTGGTCAAGGATTCGGTTTTCAGGGGGCTAGCAATGTTGGAGGCAATAATCAGCGAACCGCCCAGGGAAATCAGAACCAGGGGGGTCCCTCCGGGTTTTAGAGCATCGTTCCCGGTATGTACGATCTCTCCATCTGCAGCCCTATGGGAGACCATGGTGAGGTCTGATCCAAGGAGATCACCTCTGTACTCCTCCCTGATGCATCCAAGTGCATGGTGAACCGCCATGTTTCTCCCGAGGATCCAATTGGGAGAAACGAACTAGAAATCAATGGGCTCCGAGGTATGTCCGAAAGTCCTTCTGGATATGTGCACCTCAATCTTAAAACGGGGGTCCATCGGAAGAGCCATGATAGGGGTCCCGGTGATAGTAGGTAGGGCAATCCTCAACTCCCTGATCATCTGCACTAGCTGCTTGCCGAAGGGCATCGTCTCGTTAGGCTGGCAAAACTTCGTGAGCAGAAGTGGGGTGTAGTTGACGGGCACGTAAAATGTTGAAATCATAGAAGAGTCAGAAATGAACACATGAGAATATAAGAACTAAAACATAAAATAAAGTAATTTTCTTCCTAAGGGCTTTCCAATCCTAGTGGTTACGTCCTATGATAAGCGTGTGCTCTAATACCATTTCTATAGCAACCCGACCCAAAACGGTCAAGTCTCAGCTATGTATCTGTACCATCCCAAGATCATGCTCACACACAGAGTTCATCAATGTATATATCAAAGTTCAATCACACCAGCTTTATTACATCGAAATCTCATATAGAGTCTTTATTACAAAAATAATAAATTGGTTGAAGTCCCACTCATGAGATAAACTACTACAGAAGATGTAGAAGATAACGAGTCCATGTAACTCCAAGGCATATCACCGAGCGTAGAACGTGGTCTCACACCAGGTCAAAATAATCTTCAGCAACATGAGATGTTGCAGCCATGTAGGTCAGCATTTTGAATATGCCGGCAAGTCACAAGAGAGAGAAAATAAATATCTATATTATATGTTAATATTGTTGGTGCCTGATGGGGCTCTAAGTTTATATTTTTTGTGAAAAGCAGATTTTCCCTACAACAAAGGAGTCAAATGCAAATATTACTACAATAGTTGGTTTTTTTGCGGTTGTACAATAGTTGGTTATTAATGAGATGGTTCCGCCCACCAATTCTCATATCCCAAATTATTAATAAGCCCACTCATTATAATTAATTGTGTTGAGACTTGCTGATAGTATCATTTTGATTGCTCATGTTGTCCATAACCGGGACACGACTAATAGATTAGGTTGTTACTCTGTAGAGTCTTGTACACTTTACCCGCAAGATTCGATCCCTCCCATTATGTCCTCACACTGCCTGGTGTTTGAGAAGGGGGCAATCAAAACATGGTCTTCCAGGACGATCATCCGACAGATGTTAGTGCCCATCCAATCCTACCGTTCGTCTACATCTGCTAGCAATCTGACCAGCCAGAGTCACGACTAAGGTCAACCAAGCCAGAGCCCATAAGAACCTACCAGGGTGGGTGGCATTCCGTCAGGATGATCACGGGTAGATACCATGATTCCCAGGCATAACCATGATAGATATCATGCTGCCGGATGCAATACCATTCCACCCAAAGGTATATTGAGTCCTTGAATTCTTGAAGTCTTGATCATCATGGAGGTCTTGAATTACTTATCCTCACAACACTCCTGCAATCTCACAACTAACCACCGTCTACTAGAGCGTAGCAATAATGAAGTAAGGCCCCTTCTCGGGCAATGGTAACACGGTATTGGGTTTCTCCTACCTCATGATACTACCTCAAGTTCAAGCTCAATATCCTATTGTTCATGGTGGAAAGATTTACTAATGCAATAAAAACATAGGTAAATAAAATGCATGATCAAATGACTTGCCTTACTGATGATCTTGAAACTCGAAGGACTCGTAATAACAAGCCTCACACTCAAGATAATCTATCGAAACAAACGAGACATACATAAGCATACCATCATAATAATAATACTATAACAACAAGTAAAAGTAATAATAAAACAATCAAATAAAATAAAGGGAAAACCAAAGAAAACACCAAAACTCATTGAAAAGACTTACTACAAGTAAAACAACTATAAATAGTTTTCTGCGACTAATAAGTTTTTAAAAGAAGAAATTAAATTTTTATGAAAGTAAGAGAAATAAAATTTCCTACAAATTTATATGCAAAAAGAATCAACTTAAAATCATTTATAAAACTCCAATTATGATCAAAACTAATTTTTCAAGCAAAATAAAAGAAACAAAAATAATAAAAATATTTTTACTACAAATAAAATGGTGACTGTTAACTTAACAAAAACTAATTAGAACTTGTCAAAAAGACAAAGGAAAATAATTTAAAACAATTAAAACTAAAGGAAATAACATAAACCCTAGAAATAACTAAAATAATATTTTTCTGCTAATAAATGATTTTAAAAGAAAATAAAATAAAATTATAAGTGCTACTGGATGCACAACTATTTTTGTGACAATTTGCAAAAAAAAAACTCAATTAAAAAGTATTTTCAAATAAAATATATTAGTAATCTAGTGTTTGAACCAAATTCATGAAAAATAAAATTTAAAACTTTCAAACAAGACCAAACTTTGCATCTACAGAAACATTATAAATTCTAAATTTAATGCAAAAAGAATCACTCAAAAGTATTAAATATTCTAAAAGATATGGATTTTCTAAAAACAAAATTAACTCTGTAAATTAAAAGAACAACATAAAAGAAAAGAAAAAACTAAGCACCTATTAGGGGCGACGTGGCGCTCTGTGACTGGTCGCGGTGGTGTGCGCTCGAGTGCGAGCGAGCAGGTGGCCGAGGACTAATAAAACAGTAAGCGAATGTTTTTCTAGAAGAAAATCGGAGCATGACGGTTCAACCTAAACCGTAAATAAAATCAGTTCATTAAAATAAAACCTAAAGCATAGAGTAGATCTAATCTAACTCGTTCGTTTACGATTGGACGGTGGAGAGAGATCCCGGGGATCACATCAGTGGTGGCGAGGTCCGGCAACATTCAACGGCGTCGGCGCTTCGGGTGTGGTCGGTGACGGTGTTCCAGGGGTCCTCAAGCTTGGTGAAGTCGCTCTGGAGATGAAGACGACAACGGAAAAGATTATGCCGGTGATGGCGGGGCTCAGGAGCAAACAGGGGAGGCAGGGTGAGCTCGGGTGCAGCGCCGGTGGCTTCAGGCTCCGACGACAAACTATGGTGGCAGTGGGGCATGAAATAGAGGGATTTCGAGGGGATACGGGCGAGGGGACTGGCCTTTATATAGAGGTCGTGCCTTGAGGCAGGGGCGGCAAGGGATTAGTGGAGATCCAGACGGGATCCGTTGCCAATAGGTGTCGGCGGCTAGAAAGGAAAGGGAGGGACACTACAAAAAAAAGACACATCTGTGACATTTAGGGCTGAACAAAATCATGACAGAAAATGGGCTTTTCGTCCTGGGCAGGTCAGAGACGCAGCTGCATGACATTCTTTGGGCCGTCCATGACGGAAAAAACCATGGCAGAAGCGAGGGCGAGGAAAATATCGGGGAGTTTCGAATTACGGTGGGTGGTCGGGGCCGAGCGATGCATGGAGGTTTGCGCGTTTCTCTCATACACGTACGCGCGTGTGTGTGAGGCATTGCGCTCTAACTGAACCCGGAGCTAGGTGTTGGGCTCTAACTGAACCCGAGTGATTGCACTAGCTATGTTACTGAACCCCGATCGATCCCTTGCTGTTAACTAAACCCGAGTGATTCCTTCGCTACTGCTGCTAACTGAAGCCGATTGAAGCTGCCTCTATATGAACAGTTCCCGGTGGGGGTTGGATGAACAGGATCCCGTGGTAGTAGAGGCCATTGCCGCTGGATGAACAGGACCCCGATCGATCGAGCCGGTTGGGGTGGATGAACAGGACCTCGTGGAGGGCTGGATGAACAGGACGACCCCGTGGAGGGCTGGTTGAAAAGTAGCCGGTGGAGTGCTGGATGAACAGTAGCCCGTGGAGGGGTGGTTGAACAGGACCCCGTGGAGAGGGCTGGTTGAACAGTAGACCTCGCTTGTCCTTAAGCGGAAGCCGATAACGATAAATATGTCCACATGTTTAGAGGTAGAGGTGTCGATAAAATAAAATACGGACATGAGGGCATCATGATTATTTTCATAACAACAACATATATGGATATTGTCATATGATTTCTTATGTTCAAATAATAATCCATTCACAATACCAAAGTATGAATCAGAAACTTTATTGAGAACCAACAAACTATAATTTCAGTTATTGAAGCAATTGCAATTTATCATAACATCAGAAAGAGTCTATGTCAGAGCTTTTTAGCAAGTCCACATACTCAACTATCATTTAGTCTTTCATAATTGCTAACACTCACGCAATACTTGTGGTTACGGAGTTTTAATCGGACACAGAGAAAGATAGGGGCTTATAGTTCCGTCTCCCAACCTTTTACCTCAAGGGTAATGTCAACAATAATAACTCATGCTCCCCTACATCCAATTAGATATATCTATCAGGATCTTTCCAACACCCTATGCTTGCCAAAGGATAAAATGTAAAAAGGAAAGGTGAAGATCACCATGACTCTTGCATAAGGTAGAAGATAATAATAAAAGATAGGCCCTCCGCAGAGGGAAGCAGAGGTTGCCATGCGCTTTTATGGTTGGATGCACAAAATCTTAATGTGAAAGAGCGTCACTTTATATTGCCCCTTGTGATGTGAACCTTTATTATGCAGTCCGTCGCTTTTATTTCTCCACACCACAAGATCGTATAAATCTTATTTTATCTCACACTAATAAGTCATACATATTTAGAGACCAATTTTTATTGCTTGCACCGATGACAACTTACTTGAAGGAAGTTACTCAATACATAGGTAGGTATGGTGGACTCTCATGGCAAAACTGGTTTAAGGGTTTTTGGAAGCACAAGTAGTATCTCTACTTGGTGCTAAGAATTTGGCTAGCATGAGGGGGAAAGCAAGCTCAACATGTTGGAAGATCCATGACAATATACTTTATCTCAGATATAAGAAAATATAACGCATTATGTTGTCTTCCTTGTCCAACATTAACTCTTTAGCATGTCATATTTGAATGAGTGCTCCCAATCATACAAGATGTTAACGATAATATATTTACATGTGAAACCTCTCTTTCCTTATTATTTCCTATTAATTGCAACGGTGACCAAAGCTATGCTTGTCAACTCTCAACAATTTTTAATCATCATACTCTTTTTTATGTGAAGTCATTACTCTCAATAAGATCAATATGAACTCTTTATTTCTTATTATTATTTTTCTCTTTTCTTTTTATTCACTCAAGATCATGGCAAAGTAATCAAGCCCTTGAATCAACACTAATCTTTATTATATATAGCTCACGGACTCGATTACATAGAGAAATCATAAAGCGAAACTCAAAACTAGATCATACCATAAACTTTATTCTACTAGATCAAGATACTACTAATAGGATCGAACTAAAAAAAAGGGTAAAGATAGGAGTGTGATGGTGATACGATACCGTGGCACCTCCCCCAAGCTTGGCAGTTGCCAAGGGGAGTGCCCATACCCATGTGATTATGTCTCCTTCTTTGGTGATGGTGTAATATTCTTGGCAATGATGCCCTTCAGGATACGATTCTCTTCCTCGAGCTTATTGACTTGCTGCTTGAGGTCCATTATTTCCTTACGAAGCTTTCCTGTAATGGCTAAGGCTCCTTGCACCCAAGGATGTTGCATAGTTGCGGGAGAACAAGTGACACTCCACTTCATATTTTCATAAGAAAGAAATCTAACATTGGAAGGGATAACCGAGTTTGGAATAGCTGAACTATATAGTTCCCCCATCGTGAATCCAGCTCGGAAGCGACAGTGACTTCCTGATCATCCTCCATGGCATCTACCCTCATCAAGTCAGCCTCCATCTCTTCCTTCCTTGCTGGCCCAAAGTGGTCAAGATCATCCTTTGTTAATCCTTGGTTCCGATCTTGGGATGAGACACCGGCCTCTCCCGACCGACTCTTGAGAAGACATCTTGCTCTAATCTGCAAGAACAGCTCGAAACAAACAAGAACAGAGGATACTTGCGTGATACGGGAGTCAAAACCTTCGGGAGATTATTTAATGAATTTTTACCGACCAAAATACGTATCTTGCAAGAAAACGGAGTTTGGAGAGCACACGAGGTGCCCACGAGGTAGGGGGCGCGCCCTCCACCCTCGTGGAGCCCTTGTGTCCTTCCCGGACTGCTTCTTATTTTTCTATTTTTCTAAATATTCCAAAACGGATAAATATTGCCTTAAAAACTGTTTTGGAGTCAGTTTACTTACCGTACCACATACCTATTCCTTTTTGGAGTCTGAAGCATTCCGGAAAGTGTCCCTTATGTATTCCTCCGGGGTCACGATTTCAATAATATTTGTTTCAACATTTATGGGATTACCTGAGATATAATGTTTGACTCTTTGACCGTTCACCACCTTCGGATTTGTGCCTTCGAAGTTGTTGATTTTTATGGCACCGGAACGATAGACCTCCTCGATAACGTAAGGACCTTCCCATTTAGAGAGAAGTTTTCCTGCAAAAAATCTTAAACGGGAGTTGTATATCAATACATAATCACCTACATTAAACTCACGCTTTTGTATCCTTTTGTCATGCCATCTTTTAACTTTTTCTTTAAACAGCTTGGCATTTTCATAAGCTTGGGTTCTCCATTCATCAAGTGAGCTAATGTCAAATAACCTCTTCTCACCAGCAAGTTTGAAATCATAGTTGAGCTCTTTAATAGCCCAATATGCCTTATGTTCTAGTTCGAGAGGTAAGTAACATGCTTTTCCATAAACCATTTTATACGGAGACATGCCCATAGGATTTTTATATGCAGTTCTATAGGCCCATAATGCATCATCAAGTTTCTTGGACCAATTCTTCCTAGACCTATTGACAGTCTTTTGCAAAATTAATTTGAGCTCTCTATTACTCAATTCTACTTGACCACTAGGCATGGGTGATAAGGAGATGCAATTCTATGATTAACATCATACTTAGCAAGCATTTTACGGAAAGCACCATGAATAAAATGTGAACCACCATCAGTCATTAAATATCTAGGGACTCCAAACCTCGGAAAAATAACTTCTTTAAGCATCTTAATAGAATTGTTATGATCAGCACTACTAGTTGGAATAGCTTCTACCCACCTAGTAACGTAATCAACAGCAACTAAAATATGTGTATCACCATTAGAGGCAGGAAAAGGTCCCATATAATCAAAGCCCCAAACATCAAATGGTTCAATAACAAGAAAATAGTTCATAGGCATTTCTTGATGTCTACTAATATTACCAATTCTTTGATATTCATCACAAGATAAGACAAACTTACATGCATCCTTGAAGAGAGTAGGCCAATACAACCAGATTGCAATACCTTATGTGCAGTTCTGTCTCCAGCGTGGTGTCCTCCATAAGCCTCGGAGTGACACTTGCGTAGGATCTATTCCTGTTCATTCTCAGGTACACAACGTCTAATAACACCATCTACTCCTTCTTTATAAAGGTGTGGGTCATCCCAAAAGTAATGTCTCAAATCATAGAAGAACTTTTTGTTTTGTTGGTATGTGAAACTAGGTGGTATAAATTTAGCAACAATGTAGTTAGCATAATCAGCATACCATGGAGTACTACGAGAAGTACTTATAACATTTAATTTTTCATCAGGAAAGCTATCATCAATAGGTAGTGGGTCATCAAGAATATTTTCTATCCTAGACAAGTTGTCTGCAACGGGGTTCTCAGCTCCTTTTCTATCAACAATATGTAAATCAAATTATTGTGGCAAGAGAACCCATCTAATAAGTCTAGGTTTAGCATCTTTCTTTTCCATGAGATATTTAATAGCAGCATGATCCGTGTGAATAGTTACTTTAGAATCAACAATATAAGGTCTGAACTTATCACAAGCAAATACAACTGCTAAGAATTCTTTTTCAGTAGTAGCATAATTTCTTTGAGCATTGTCTAGAGTTTTACTAGCATAATGAATAACATTTAATTTCTTATCAACTCTTTGCCCTAGAACAGCACCTACAGCATAATCACTAGCATCACACATAATTTCATAGGGTAAATTCCAATCGGTGGCTGAACAATAGGTGCAGAGATCAATGCTTTCTTAAGTATTTCAAATGCTTCTACACAATCATCATCAAAGACAAATGGTATATATTTTTGTAATAAATTAGTCGGAGGTCGAGAATTTTTAGAAGTCCTTAATGAACCTCCTATAAAATCCGAGGCGTGACCAAGGAAACTTCTTATACCTTTGATGTCCTTGGGACATGGCATCTTTTCAATAGCATCAACCTTGGCTTTGTCAACTTCAATACCTCTTTCAGAAACATTATGCCCCAAGACAATACCTTCATTAACCATAAAGTGGCACTTTTCCCAATTCAAGACAAGATTAGTTTATTCACATCTCTGCAAAACTCGATCAAGAATTCTCAAGCAATCATCAAAAGAGGATCCACGGACAGAAAATTTGTCCATGAAAACCTCACAAATCTTTTCACAAAAATCAGAGAATATAGCCATCATGCATCTTTGAAAGGTAGCAGGTGCATTACATAAACTAAAAGGCATACATCTATGAGAAAAAGTACCAAAAGGGCAAGTAAAAGTGGTCTTTGATTGATCATTAGCGGACACAGGTATTTGAGAAAAACCAGAATAACCATCTAGAAAGCAATAATGTGTATGTTTGCATAATGTTTCTAACATTTGATCTATAAAAGGTAAGGGGTAATGATCTTTCTTAGTGGCCTTATTTAATTTACGGAAATCAATTACCATCCTATAACCTGTAATAATTCTTTGTGGAATCAATTCATCTTTATCATTAGGAACAACAGTAATACCTCCCTTATTAGGGACACAATGGACATGACATACCAATTTACTATCAATAGCGGGATAAATTATACCTGCCTCTAGAAGCTTTAGTATTTCTTTTCTTACCACTTCTTTCATCTTAGGATTCAGCCTTCGTTGCTGATCACGGACTGGTTTGGCGTCTTCTTCCAAATTTATTTTATGTTAACATAGAGTGGGACTAATGCCCTTAAGATCATCAAGAGTATATCCAATAGCAGCACGGTGCTTCTTCAGAATTTTCAATAATCTCTCTTCTTCATGCTCTGAAAGGTTAGCACTAATAATAACAGAATATATCTTCTTTTCACCAAGATAAGCATACTTAAGATTATCAGGCAACGGTTTAAGCTCAAACACGGGATCACCCTTGGGTGGAGGAGGATCCCCTAGGATTTCAACAGGCAAATTGTGTTTCGGAATAGGTTCCTGTTTAAAGAATACTTCATCTATTTCCCTTCTTTCATTCATGAACATATCATTTTCATGGTCTAGCAAATATTGTTCTAAAGGATCACTAGGAGGTACGGCAATAGAAGCAAGACCAATAATTTCTTCATTACTAGGCAATTCTTCTTCATGATGTTGTCTACTAAATTTAGAGAAATTAAACTCATGAATCATATCACCCAAACCAATAGTAACAACATTCTTTTCGCAGTCTATCTGAGCATTAACGGTGTTCAAGAAGGGTCTACCAAATATAATGGGACAAAAGCTATCTTGTGGGGAACCAAGAACAAGAAAATCAGCAGGATATTTAGTTTTCCCACACAAGACTTCAACATCTCTAACAATTCCCATTGTTGATATAGTATCTCTATTGGCAAGTTTAATTTTAACATCAATACCTTCTAACTCAAAGAAGTGCAATTTCATGCTTAATTTCTTCAGATAAAGTATGAGGTATAACACTAGCACTAGCACCCATATCACATAAGCCATGATAACAATGATCTCCTATTTTAACAGAAATAACAGGCACGCCTACCACAGGTCTATGTTTATCTTTATCACACGGTTTGGCAATCCTAGCAGTTTCACCGTAGAAATGAATAACATGCCCATCAATATTATCAGCCAAGAGATCTTTAACAATAGCAACATTAGGTTCAACTTTAACTTGCTCAGGAGGTGTATAAGTTCTAATATTGCTTTTACGAACCACAGTTGAAGCTTTAGCATGATCCTTTACCCTAATAGGGAAAGGTGGTTTCTCAACATAAGAAGTAGGAACAACAGGATCATTATAAGTGACAGTCTTTTCTTCCACTTTAGTAGGTGCAGCTACTTTTACTTCTATGGGAGGATGATACTTAAACCACTTCTCCTTGGGGAGATCAACATAAGTAGCAAAAGATTCACAGAAATAAGCTACTATCTCGGAGTCAAGTCCATATTTAGTGCTAAACTTACGGAAAATATCGGTATCCATAAAAGATTTAACACAATCAAACTTAGGTGTCATACCTGATTCCTTACCTTCGTGAGATCCCAATCTTCAGAGTTGCGTTTAATTCTATCCAATAAATTCCATCTGAATTCAATAGTCTTCATCATAAAAGAGCCAGCACAAGAAGTATCGAGCATGGATTGATTATTATGAGAAAGCCGAGCATAAAATTTTTGAAGAATTATTTCTCTTGAGAGCTCATGATTGGGGCATGAATATAACATTGATTTAAGCCTCCCCCAAGCTTGAGCAATGCTTTCTCCTTCGCGAGGCCAGAAATTATATATATAATTGCGATCATGATGAACAAGATGCATAGGATAATACTTCTGATGAAATTCCAATTTCATTCGTTTATAGTTCCATGATCTCGTATCATCACATAGCCTATACCATGTCGATGCATCTCCCTTCAAAGATAAAGGGAAAACCTTCTTCTTAACAACATCATCGGGTATACCTGCAAGCTTAAATAATCCACAAACTTCATCCACAAAGATTAGGTGCTCATAAGGATGCTTTGTTCCATCTGCTAAAAAAGGATTATCTAGCAGTTTTTCTAACATACCCGAAGGAACTTCAAAGGGAAAATTTTCATTTGCAATAGGTTCAGTAGGTTGGGGAGCAACACTTTGCTCTACTGGTCGGGGTGAAGATACCCCGAACAAGCCCCTCAGAGGATTACTTTCCATAGTAACAAGTGACAAGAATTTCAGCACACTATATAAATTTTTCCCTACCAAATTCCACCTACCAAAGGCGCTTCACTCCCCGGCAATGGCGCTTTAAAAGATTCTTGATGACCCACAAGTATAGGGGATCTATCGTAGTCCTTTCGATAAGTAAGAGTGTCGAACCCAACGAGGAGCAGAAGGAAATGATAAGCGGTTTTCAGCAAGGTATTCTCTGCAAGTACTGAAATAAGTGGTAATAGATAGTTTTGTGATAGGATAATTTGTAACGAGCAACAAGTAACAAAAGTAAATAAAGTGCAGCAAGGTGGCCCAATCCTTTTTGTAGCAAAGGACAAGCCTGGACAAACTCTTATATGAAGAAAAGCGCTCCCGAGGACACATGGAAATATCGTCAAGCTAGATTTTATCACGTTCATATGATTCGCGTTCGGTACTTTGATAATTTAATACGTGGGTGGACTGGTGCTTGGTTGCTGTTCTTACTTGAACAAGCATCCCACTTATGATTAACCTCTATTGCAAGCATCCACAACTACAACAAAAGTATTAAGGTAAACCTAACCATAGCATGAAACATATGGATCCAAATCAGCCCCTTACGAAGCAACACATAAACTAGGGTTTAAGCTTCCGTCACTCTAGCAACCCATCATCTACTTATTACTTCCCAATGCCTTCCTCTAGGCCCAAATAATGGTGACGTGTTATGTAGTCGACGTTCACATAAAGGATGGTGAAGTGTTATGTAGTCGATGTTCACATGACTACTAATAGCAAGACTTCTCCCGTGTCCTCAAGAACAAACGTAACTACTCACAAAGCATATTCATGTTCATAATCAGAGGGGTATTAATATGCATAAAGGATCTGAACATATGATCTTTCACCAAGTAAACCAACTAGCATCAACTACAAGGAGTAATCAACACTACTAGCAACCTACTAGTATCGATCCCAGACTTGGAGACAAGAATTGGATACAAGAGATGAACTAGGGTTTTGAGAGGAGATGGTGCTGGTGAAGATGTTGATGGAGATTGCCCTCTCCCGATGAGAGGGGCGTTGTGGTGGACGGTGGCGATGGTTTCCCCCTCCCGACGGGAAGTGTCCCCAGAACAGCTCACGTGAGCCCTAGATTGGTTCATGAAGGTTCCACTCGTGGCGGCGGAGTCTCGCCCAAAGGTTGCTTATGATTTTTTCCTTGACGAAAGGCCTCATATAGCAGAAGATGGCCACGGAGAGCTATCAGGGGCCCACGAGGCAGGGGGCGCGCCTGGGGTAGGGCGCCCACCCTCGTGGCAGGTGGGTCCCCTCTGTCGTACTTCTTCCGCTCAATATTTTTATTATTTCCAAAAATGACTTTCGTGGAGTTTCAGGACCTTGAGTTGTGCAGAATAGGTCTCTAATATTTGCTCCTTTTCCAAATTCCGTTCCAGCATTCTCCCTCCTTATGTAAACCTTGTAAATTAAGAGAGAATAGGCATAAGTATTGTGACATAATGTGTAATAACAGCCCATAACGCAATAAATATCGATATAAAAGCATGATGCAAAATGGACGTATCACAGGGCAACTGGAGTGGATGATGTTGTGCAATGAGGCCTCCGATATACGAACCCGCACAAGTGAAAGTTTTTTGAGAAATGGGAGTCGAAGGTTTAGTACCAGATTGTCTGGTAGGTAGCACATCGCAAAGGTGGCGGTGTGGAGAGAGAGAGAGGAGGAAAACCGCGAGATGGTTATCCGTGCTGAGGGCACAAGTACATGGTGTTCGGTATCTGGTAGGTGAATTCCAGGGGAATAGTAGAACTCAAGCAGTTGTAGTTCTGTGAATTCAGGGGATTTCAGCCAGGCGTCCACCGTGAAGGGCATGGTATGCTTTCTCAGGTAGCATGACGGGATGCAGAGGCTTTGAACGGAGCCCTGGTGGGAGGAGATGATGGCTCTGGGGATTTCAAAATCATTGAAGAGAGATAGCTGACGACAGTCGAGATTAAGGGGCACGGAGCGTCATAGAGGGTGCCACTGAATTGAGGGGACTTGGGTGCAGCAGCAATCCTTGGTGGGGAGAAGCGAGATGATCTCCCCAAGGACGACGTCCGTGAGATTGCTGATGCGGTCCACCCGAGATTCTACGTGTTCCTGGGATCCGGTGGGGGCAGGCTCGCCGCTTCTCCCTGCGCTGCTGGGTGCAGGATCTACACCAGGCGTCGCCGCTGGCGGGAGCCTCATCTTCTTGGCGCTGGGGTCAGCTGATTCCATTTTCCTCGAGGGCGTCGCATCGCGCTCACATATTTGAGTAGAGTAACGAATGACGAGCCTAGTTGTAGTGCGAGTGAAGAAGAAGGGTAGCTGGGGTTTTTCTGTAGTAGTGAGGAAGAAGGGGAGCTGGGGTTTTCTGTAGGAGTGAGGTGAGGAATTTGGGGGTACGAGTGGAGCGAGCTGACGTGAGGTCGATGGGAGTGAGGAGGAAGAAGAGCACCCATGTTTTTTTGGGGGGCGGTGTGCTGTGTGTGGGTAGCGCCTCTCATTAAGTAAATATATGGGCTTTTGAATTGATTTTATTATTTACTAGGGTGGATGGGCTGTTTTGTCTTGGACCCAGAGAAACAATTACTACTAGTAAAGTGGATACACTCTACAACTACCTAGAAAAACAATTACTACTAGTACAGTGGATACACTACCGCTTCTGGCTCCTCCAAGGTCATCGAAACGTCTCCCTCTACTGAATGCCATTTTACTTTTGTTCACCGACATGCGGGCCATGCAGCTGGGCCCAAAATGCCATCCACCAAATTAGAAGGCAGTATGCAAAGGAGAGTCTCCGGTCGAGTAACGGCAAAGAACGAGCCATTGTATCAAGAAACCCCACCTCCCCACAGTCTAAGTTTGACGGACGAAGCAACCATCATTTCACTCTTCGCTGAATCCCCTTCTCCCTCACCATCTTCAAGAAATCCAACACTCGCATCTGCCACTGTTCTTCTCTCCCAACAAAGGGAACGTAAGCGGATCCGTGATGTTGTTATATTTTCGTTCAGAGAAAAAAAAGAACTTTTGCAAAGCAGTAACCGATCATCACTCTCTTTTTTGTTTCATTGTCATTGCAATTGTGTTTTCCTTTCAGTGGTCTCGTAGTATTCGTCAGTTTCATGATGGACCAAGGAGAACCAGGCAAAGATCTACCGATATTGGAGCAGACGTAGGAGGCTGATCCCCATGAGATAGAGAGCTCCAAGAAGATGGATGCAGCCACCGAGCCAACCCCAGATATGCTCACGGACACTACTGAGATGGTCAATGCCCCGTTTGGGGTTACAGCCCTCGTGGCCCTACAGGAGCATTTTCCCCCCTTAGAGGATGTGCCCCCCCCCCCCCGCGCTGAGCTGCCCAAGGTGATTTTATTCTTTGCTGGTCTCAATTGTGGTTTTTCATCTAAGTATGTGGTGATGAATAATGCAAAATTTTATTAGCTTCGATGCCATGCTATACATAGTGGTTTAAACAACTTGTGTTTCTTATACTGGAAAGTAATTCAGAATTTGTTTCTGTTTCAACAAGAGCCCTGATGCAGACAAGGATTGTGTGGTTGTACATGTCACTCGCTATGAGGTGGATGACCTGAGTATACGCACTGGGAAAATAGAGTTCTTAGGTTGTTGGATCCTGGAAGCCATTTGTGCTTATACCGATGTCGAGTTGTATTCCAGCCTCACTGTTGCCAGGCATGTTGTCCAGGGTGTACTGAAGCACAAGAAGTTCAAAGCTACTCCTTCGTTTGTGAGGCATACTGTTCTTGTCAAGCTTACGTAGGAAGATGACGTGGGATGCCTCCACAAACAAGTTTATGAGTGGCAAGGCCACAAGGTTATCTTCAGGAAGGTTCACAGGATTAAGCTGCTACCGAACGTCCTCGATGATGTTCATGGCAAGGTCCGTCTTGTGTCCAACCCAAATTAGATCAAGGCATGAAATAGTTGCCCCACCTAGTATTTAATAGTAGTTTGGATTGTGTCTAATTATCCGAACCTTGCCTATTATCAAGCCCTCTGGGGCTAGTACTCTGTTTGAATCCGTCTATGGGAACTGCTGCTACTTTTGTGTGCCCGTGAATCATGTGAGAACCATCGTAATTGTTGCCGTAACAGATGCGTTCTCACTAGTTTTTTCATGAATATGGCATGGTAAGACATAAGTTATCATAGTTTATCATACTAGCAGTGTGTGTTTGATGAAATAGAGTACTCGTTCGAGAACTGTGCGCCCACGTATACATAAGTACTTGTAAACACTGTTAGTGCTACCCCACTTGTAAGCAGTTGTGTAAAACACGGCACATTGGCTCAGCTCGCTTCAACACTAGGCTATTGACCAGCTAACAATCAATAATTTGTTGTCTGACATATAAGCAACTACGTATCTTGTTACAGTGGTTCATGCAGTTAACTGAGGCCACAATGTAAATTCCAAACATTCACACGCTAGTACAGCGTTCATGTGGAACACTCACATTAAACTCGACTTCATAAAAAACTTGAAAAGCATAAGTTAAGCAATTTTATACATCTCAATGATTCATAGAACATAACAAACATATACTAGTTCACAACAAAAGACAAAGTTGTGAGAAGGTTTACAAATCAGGAAAAATCAAGCAAAGCTTCTCTGAGCAAAGGGCCTCCCTAGGCAGGCTTTAATTTCTGGGAGTTCACTCTAGTTTTTCCTGGAGTTCACTCTGGAATGCTGAACTGAACCATGTAGTGTACTGACCATATGAAATTCTTGTGCATTCCACTAAATTTAAGCATCGCTATTTGCAGAAATAAGCCGACAACAATGCCTCTTGTCCGCGCACCTGTCCCAAAAACCTCCGTGCAGCCGTGCCAGCTAGTCCTCGGTCCATGGATGAACTGGTAGAAAGTGCATTCTGGACTAGGATGCAGTTGTTTTCGCTCGTCCCTGCACTGCAATCAGGAAGTAAAATGTACGAATCAGCTTCTTTTAGATTGCGTTGGTCATTCTACCTAGTTACTACCAATGTAGGAATACCTGGAAGACGGGTGGTTAGAGGACGACAGCTAGGAATAGCCATCTCATTTTGTGCAGTTGTACTAAAACTAAGGTGTGTACTTTTGATTGCGCAGATAAAAATGATATGGAGACAGACATCCCTGTTTGCGCAAATACGAAATACGGTTATTTAAATAGTGACAGCTATTTGCAGTGGAATATGATTAACAACAGCATCTATTGTGTTATAATTGGCACTACATTGATAGTATGAAAGTGCCCTTAGGTAAGTAGCATCACATCACATCAACACTGCCACTAGATTAACATGCAGAATAATAGCATAGTATTACTGTCATGAGAGTAGCACATGGTCAGTAAATGTGAAATCAAATTTGTGCAGTTCCACTGGGATGAAGCAATGGTTGCGGTGTGATATTTAAGTGTAACTGCAAAAACACAATTCATGGGAAATAAATCAAGACGGAAGGACTTCATAAAATGGTGGTGGCATTGCTTCAATTTATCGACGGCACTAGACCATTACTTATAGTGACATTAGGTGGCAATTTTTAATGCTTCATGTGATTTTACATTAACGGTAGCGATATGGGCGTAGGGACAGCAGGGGCATAAAGTGGTGAGGCAGATGTGGTTGCGGAGAGCGGCAAACACTCAGTCAGCATGTCTGCATTTGTCCCAGTTTTATCTCCTCGGCGACATTTTCCTATGTGAGCACATGAAATCTAGACCTGCTCATTCCCATTTGCGTTGTCCCCCAACACCCCTCACTTTCTTTCCTTTTTCGACCAAGAGACAGGTCCACTTCCCCCCACCGTTCGCCATCCACCATGCTTTCTTTGCCTTTTCAACCAAGAGACCGGTTGGGTAGCCAGTACCTAATACTTTCCCCTGTTTCCTCTTAGAACCAAGTCCTAGATTCATGCTACAGCTTTCCCACTTTCTTCCCTGTTTGAACCAACTCTTAGATATGACTTTATGAACTAGCTTTACCTCTAATAATAGTAAAAGTCTAGGTGGGTTTGGAACAGCTGACGGAAGTAGAAAAAGATCCACACGCAGCCACGTGGGGAGCTGGGGTAGTAGAGCAAGGCAGGTTTCGAAGGAATATATACCTGAGGATCGTCGGCATGTGGCAAAGACGGCGTCGGGAGGCCGCATCTTGGCCACAATACCGCAGGGAGGAAGAAGGGGTCGGAGGCCCTCCCGAGCCGGCGCTCTCTCGGAGAGAACGGCACGGCCGCCGATCGGGACGCGCGGGCAGCCGTTGGTCTCCTCCCTCGCCGCTGACGACAGTGTGAACAATGCACCTACACCCCTGACCCGGTCGAGGTGGTCCGGCCGGATTTGTGACTAGCCGTGAGAAGAGAGAGAGTGTGGCCACCTATGTCTTGCTTAGATCTGGAGAGCATGAGAGAGTGAAAGAGAGGAACCCTAGTAAAGCAAGCGCTAAGGCTCCTGCTTATATATATAGTGGAGTGATTTTGTTCTACCAGCTTCAAAAAAATGCGCTCCTACGTGTACCCGCGAGTGGGTGTGAGAGAACTAGTGCATGTATGCGCCGCTTCTCTTTGTTAGAGTACAATATACTATGCCCAAAGAACGTTCGCCACAAGAGTAATAGTATAAGTGTGTGATGTGTGAGGTAAAATAAAAGGTGCACGACGTCTTTTGTTTTTTAGAAGTTCTGAGGGTACGGTGTGAAGAACACATATGTGTGTGACATCTACCTGCAGATATACGGTGGGTGCGAGAGGACTCGGGAGAGTCGTGACTCGTGAGGGTGCCTGTGTGTGAGAGAGAGGGGGGCACGTATCAATGAAATGCATGTGTTCGTAAATCATACTCCCTCCGTCCCAAAATTCTTGTCTTAAATTTATCTAGATACGGATGTATCTAACACTAAAATGTGAATAAATACATCCGTATGTAGACAAATCAAAGACAAGAATTTTGTGACAGAGGAAGTATCTGACAAATGTTCGCCACAAGCCATTTCCTGACGAACGCCGTAAGAACCGTTAGATCGACATCCGACAGTGTCAGTTTTGCCATGTCATTTAACAGAACAGCCACTCCTCCGACACAAAAATCTTCCACGTGAGTGTTAGCAACTACCGTATGCTCCTCCCTCCATTCCAAAATGCAGCGCATATAGCTTTATTGAAAATTCGAACCTCACAAACTTTTACCAAGTTTTCGTGTACCAAAATGCACATATAGAATACCCAGTATATATCATTTCATTCATCTTCGAGGGGTAACTATAAATATGGGGGAGGAGTATACAAAGAAAGACCGTCGTATCACCTGCAGCAATTTCAACCATCCTTTGGTGTGGAGGAACATCATAGGAACTCTACATGATATGATTTTTATAGGATTTTTTCCTTTAGAGCCAATTGGTTCATAGGAATAGATATACTCCACATTTCAAAGGAAATAAACATGATATCATTTTTATAGCTTTAGAGCCACTTGGTTCATATGAATGGATTCCTATACTCCCATAATTTCAAAGGAAAATAAACATTAACGTATATTCAATAGAAAAGTTCCTATGATGTGAACAAAATGACATCTCTTTTCTAATCCATCTTCATAGGAATTGAGATACATGTCATCTCTAGATTCAATAGAAAAGTTCCTATGATGTGAACCAAATGACATCTCTTTTCCAATCCCTACTCATAGGAATTGAGATACATGTCATCTCTTTCCCTACAACTTGCATGTATACATCTTATATTCCTAAATAGCTAGTACAACCCACTAGTAGCTTTTGTCCTAGACATGCAACTATGGCACAAGAACACGTCATGCATGTAAGTCATAAATCACATTATTTTTGTACTCTATGCATGCAAGCACCACATCATCAATTCGTGCATGTTACTCATAAGTTATTTCTTGCATTAGATTTTGTATTGACAATGTATGTGTTGGTCACGTGCACACATATGTAGTTCACATTCACATTTTTGTTAGAAATGTCATTCTTTTAACTGCAATTAATTTTTCTCTTTGTACTCCCTCAGTCTAGGTGTGTAAGTCATCTTTCGAAACCAAATAATCCCAAAACACTTAGGCACGGTACATTAACTCCCTCCTCATTTCTGGTTTCGTGACATATCAACCAATAAGAGATGTGGGTTGTGCATGCTTTTGATGGCTTGAGACTTTCAAACATGACATGAAGTGGTTAATTCATTGCATGGAATGCTATTAACTAGCAAAAAAACCTAAGATGACTTATACACCTAGACGGAGGGAGTATTACATTTTCATTTTAAGCATACATTCACTTCTCATTAGTTATAGATGTTTTTGGAGGAACTTTTATGCATTATTTTTAGTAGACTAGCAAATTTCACGCGGCCGCGGGTATATCAAAAGCCGGACCCATGCATCATTGCCTTTCGGTCGAACCTACGTCCACAATTTTTTGTACGTATATCTCCACTGGTCCCCAAACCCAAAATGTTGCCTCGTTCCCATAAAACCAAGCGACCGACACATATTAAGGCATCGACTCGAACTCAAAATCCCTCTCCCATTTACTATGATGTGGCCCCGCATGCCGTAGTACTTCTACAAACCCTACCGCCACACGCATCATCGGTTTTCTTCAAGAGGACAAGGGAGAAGCGGATTTGTAGTGGAGGCGCTTTCAAAAAAAGGATTTGCAGTGGAGGCCCCTACCCTAGGGTACCCTAGGTAGCTGCCGCGCGCATCATTGGTTTTCTCTTTTCTTTATGCTTTTGCTCCCTAGAGTAAAATGATGGTTGCTTCGTCCGTCCAGCTTAATGCGGGAAAGGTGGAGCTTTGTGATTTGACCCCTCATCGCTCATTTACTACTACTGCGGTGCTACGACCGGGGTGCCTTCAAGTCCAACCGCTGCTCTGAACTATAATTTGTTGCATCGCACATGGAACAAGATGGTGGATGAGCCACATGTCGGCCAAAGGGGTCCTGTTAAGTGTGTCGCCATTTTGTGTGTGGACTGACCTTGCTTGAGTTGCTACGCCAACATGACAGGAGCAGCCTACCACTTCGTTTTGCTCCTTGGTGAATCTCGACTATATTGGTCTAAAAAGATACTACTCCCTCCTCTCGGTTTATAGGGCATGCACGTAGTTCTAAGTCATCCATTTTGACTAACTAAATATGAGTTACTATGTCACAATAAGTATATCATTTGATTCTTAAGCGGATGTAGTTTCTAAACATATATTGTTCATCAAATATATCTCCAGTTAAATTCTCAACCTAGAATGACGTGCATGCCCTGTAAACCGATATGGATGAACTAGTAAAAATGAGGTGATTTTACCGAGCTATGGGCGGGGGAGCATGGCCTGTCATGCGGTCCCATGTGTCATGATGTACCAAGGCGATGTGTGTCCCTCTTGAGGTAGAAGCAATACGTGGTTTTCTTGAAAAATATATGGCAAAGCGGATTCAGCGAAGTGTGAAATAATGGTTGCTTCATCCGTCTGGCAAGGTGCGGCATTGTGATTTGACGTCTCATTGCTCATTACTACTACTGGGGCGATACGACTAGGGTGTGTCCCCCTGCTGTTCTGGACTATTATTTGGTGCATGACACGTCGACCCGGTTGCTATATGTCCCACATGTCGGTGAGAGGAAGTACATAATTCATGAAAGTGAGCGTCGACGGAGGAGTACAAGACAGAACTTTGTTTTTGCTGCTTCGCGTGATCCATTGATACAAACCCGGACTAAAAAAGGCGAGGGCGGGTCTTTTCCCATGCGGCAGGCAGGGGAGTTTGGCATAGTCTGTTCAAGGCAACGAGGTAGGAAGGGAAACAAGCAAATAAAGGTTGAGTGACTTAGTATTGGGAAAATCTGATTTTACTAAGTACGTACCCACTATGGAGGTTGTACTACTTTACTCCCTCCTTTCCGGTTTACAGGGCTCATCTAAAAAAATTCTTTTTCCGTTTTATAAGTCTCAATTCTACTAGTAGTAGTACCATCACATGTTTGGATTTCGAGGTGCGTTAAATCACCCGATGCAAACAGTGTCAAGAGAAAACTCACCAATGCATGTAGAAGTTCATGGAAATTTAGTGGTCATGCATGCATTCATTCTAATTAATGCCTCGGTAAACATAACTTCTTGAGAAAAACGAGCGTACTAATTACTTGTGCAAACTACAAAATTAATTCCACCACCCACCGTCTAACTTGGTTGGAGAGATTTTGAAAATGAGCCATAAACCAGAAAGGAGGGAGTAGTAACATAGCCTAGGGTAGCTTGTTGCACAACAGACTCCAAGGAAATTGCTGTAGCACTACTCCTATGTACTACCACTGTACTACTCCTACTACTAAAATACGTATTTCAAACAATATGATAATCTCTCGAACCAAGGTAGGGACAAGGAGTAAACGGAGGGAGTAGTAAAATTTTCTCCTCGTCCTGCGAGCCACCGCGCGCGTGGGTGAAGGAGCGGGTGAAAGTCGTAGTAAGCAAGCTTCACCTCGTCCTACGAGCCACCGCGCCCGTGGGCGGGGGAGACGGCGTACTAAGTGAGCTTGTCCTCGTTCTGCGAGTTGACGGGACACATCAAAAGTAATACGTACAGAGCATCTCTAGTGTATAGAGCCTTGCCTCTGAGGTTGTCCCCACATGGTTTGCCTATTTTTTAACATAACGCATCAAGTCACAATTTGTTTGTTCACCCGTGGTACACGGTCCTCCATCAAGTGGACAACCAGTACACGTGTCAAATTACCACGTCGGCTGCCTTTTCGTACAGAAATGAGCTCCACCGTGTACCCGCGCAGATGTGGTTGGGAAAGAGACGGGAGTATGTGCGCCGTGCGTGCACCTCTTCTCTTCGTGCACGTCCCCTACCTACGTGGGCATGTGTGAGAGAAATATAAAACTAGACATAATGTGTCGTCCATCCCCATGCCTCCGCCCAGTCCGACCACCAGTCACCACCATGCCACACTCCTCCTCACCTTATCTCTCATCTTTCTCGAGATATCATTTTTTCGATGAAATTCTCGAGATACCATTTTTCTGATAAAATTCTCGAGATATCATTAGTTTTTAAACATAGGATTACTCCTGCATGGGTCAATCACAATAGGTGTTTTGTAAAAAAATGCATCTTGATGTTCCGTGCAATGCACAGGCATCTTGCTAGTCCATGAAAACAACACATGGCAAAATTTCACGGCGAACGAGGGATTTGAATGTGCTGGGAGGGGCTGTTTGGATCTTGCCCGGGGTAGCCAAAATATTGGCGACCCTTTACTCCACTGGTGCCATTGCCACCGATGAACAAGGAATAGATCGGTTGCTCATGCATCCTCCAACGCGTGCGTTGGAGACAAGCTCGCATGAGCTGTGCTTTTTTTGTCCCACCACGCCGCCCGAGCCAGCAGCAGACCGACCGGCGATCCCTTGCGTTCTGGGAACGGGGGTCCCCAGACTTGCCTGCCTGCGGCCTGCGGCGTGGCTCAAAGGAGGCCCAGGACAGCCCATCTTCATCAACGCAAGCTCAAGACCCTCGCGAGGGGCCAAGCCTCATGAGGCGGACGACGAGGAGCTTCCTCAGGGACGGCCTCGTCAGGCTGGGTCATGTGTTTGCGGAGAGTTCAAGGCTGGGTACCTCGCGAGGTGCCCACGACACAAGCCATGACGACCAAGGGCGCCCGGGCGGCGCCAGCCAAGAGCGGCGTCCTCCTTTCCTCTTTGGTGCAAAGGGAGCAAGCGCAGCGAGAGCATCAAGCAAAGGCATCCATTTTGGTGCAACAAGACCAAGACCAGCCCCAACGGCTGGAAGGAGTCATCGTGGAGCCCAAGCGAGCGTCATCACGAGCCTTTGGCGGCGAGGACCATCTTTCGTCAGGGGAAGTGTACCCGTTGTTTCCCTTCAAAATGGCCAATTTTTGGCGCCCTTCCCGCTCAATATTTGGGAAGAGGCCCAGGGCCTTCGCCTATAAATAGGAGTAGCCACACTCAGAGCAGGGGGATCGAAACGATCGGGATCCGGAATCCAGAGAAAGACAGAGACCCGATCCTCAAGCTAGAGCGACGGGACACCACCTAGCAGTTCATCACACACGCCAAGAACAGACCCTCGCGAGGCTGTTCTCCCTTGTACT